>OX463306.1:2918171-4377257 GCA_949820665.1 Scrobipalpa costella
TAGGCCTCTTTCTTGTACTACAGTACGACTTTAAATGAACGTGGCAAAAAAAGGAACTAGCGCTGCCATCTTGAGATTTAATATTGACTTGACAGTTCTCCTTATACTGCAGCGGCCCAGTCCACGTTCATTGAGAACTGTGTCGCAATATATCTGGTAGCAAGTCATTTCTTATTTTTACGTTTTCTGAGCTTCATTAGTCCGTTTTAGTTTATGGAGTAATATAATGTTGAACTTTTTATTGACGTCGTTCAAAGGTGTACATTTTAAATAGCTCATAAATTGCTTTCAATTTCTTCATCATTTTGATCACGAGGTGTCGCCGTATTTCATTAATTCAGTGATCATTAAGTGGATGGCAAAATTTGTCTGGCTTGGCTTGGCTGCCTAGGCAAGTTGCTGGAAAAATCCTATTAGAGCAGTCTGTGAAAAGCAATTAGCTTTTTAAATGTAGATTTTGATGTCCGATTTGGGGCCCCAGTCCCCCAATCCTAAACCTACATCCGCCCCTGTTCACCGACGCATACCTCGGCGGTCCAGAGATCAAATAATACAAATGAACCTGTCATTATGTGAAATTGTAGTGGTGTTTCTTTGGAAGCATTTACCTGCGCGGGCGCACGCGATCGCTCCACTTATTATAAGTATACCCCACAGTACTATTCGGCTGTTTTCCATACACGCTGTGAAGATATGATTTCAGATAAACGCGGTTAAGTAAGTCTAGTATTTATCTTTGAGCTAGTTTTGTCGGTAGCTGAGCGAAATTGTAACGGTGTGTATATTGTAGTTATTTAGTGTAAAAGGTAGTTGTGCCTTGCGGGTGTATTCGCACTGTATGTAGTGCGTATATGTAGATGTTTTTTTTACTTATTTATTATGCGACTACATTGTAAAATGGTAATGGTGCTACATCTTACAAGGTTTTTTTTTTGCTCTCACATGATTATAGAGTTTAAACCAGGAAGAATAAAGTAGGCACTTTAAATTCTAGTAATTCTAGTGTTATATTTACAGGACGATTAATTATACAGGACGATAATTTATGTAAAAATTAAAATTAACAATATTATTATGTAATTTAATTAAATATTTTTTGTGTAAATGGAATGTAATGGACTGAAGTAATCAAATAAGGCTATTTTTATTTTTTTCATTTTAATTCTAGTGTAGATAGATAAACTCTTTATTGCGCATAAACCGTACGGTTAAAAAAAACAATGTGCGCAAAGGCACCCATATCCCTTCAAGCGATCTCTTCCAGACAACCCTGACTGTGTACTGTTTTTTTTTATAATGATGAGTTTAAATTGACTCTAGTCTAGTATACCAGGCCACTCAGAAAGTATTGCGATAAATAGTTTTTATATATGGCAGACTGGCCGGTTAGAATCTTTTTTGAAAATATGATTACTTGTAAGTAAAAATATGTGTGTTCCATTTTCAAAATTTCCCTCCACATTTTTTGCGAGCCAATTCAAAGTATCGTGTCTTACTGAAAAATGGATCTGCACCGGGAACATTTTAGAGCTATGATTTTTTACGATTTCAAGTGTCGCCTGAAACCGGATGAATCGTTCGATAGACTTCAAATGGCATTTATGGATGAAAGCCCCTCCAAGGCAACCGTGTGTCGTTGGTATAACGAATTTAGGCGCGGTCGACAAACCTTGGGGGATGAAGAAAGAAGCGGTCGCCCTTTGATGGCTATTACGGAAGAAAACGTGCTAGCAGTGAAAAATTTAATCCAAGATAATAGGCGAATTACATATCAGGAGATTCAGCACATATTAAAGATTGGATCGGGAAGCGTTCACGAGATTCTACAAGGGCATCTTCGCGTGAGGAGGATAGTATCGCCCTGGGTGCCGCACTACCTCACCGACGCTCAGAAGCAGGCCCGGGTGGAATGGTGCCGTGATATGCTGAACAAATTTGAAGCAGGCTCGTCTCGGCGTGTTTACGACATTGTAACAGGTGATGAGTCCTGGATTTATCAATACGATCCAGAAACCAAGCGCCAGTCGACAGTTTGGGTGTTTCAAAATGAACCAACGCCTACCAAAGTGAAGCGATCTCGAAGCGGGGTGAGGATTTTGATCGCCAGCTTTTTTAATTTGACTGGCCACTTGGCCTCAATTCCCTTACGAGATCAAAAAAGCATTAACGCCGAATGGTATACTACCAAATGTTTACCAGAAGTTTTTTCTGTTGTGAGCAACAAGCGACCAAACACAGGGCTCCGCGGACTACTGCTCCACCACGACAATGCGCCTGCACACACCGCGCTCAAAACGAGGGACTTCCTGGACAGCACACCAGTCAAACTCCTGGGTCACCCTCCTTACAGCCCTGATCTAGCACCGTGTGACTTCTTTTTATTTCCAAAAATAAAAAATCAGCTCAAGGGGATACAATTTTCGTCGCCGGAAGATGCGCTGGCTGCTTTCGAGCAGGCTGTAAACGAGGTGTCTACGGCGGACTGGAAAAAGTGTTTTGAAAACTGGTTCAGACGCATGAATCTTTGTATAGAGGCTGGTGGAGAGTACTTTGAAAAGATTTAATAAAAATATATGTACCTGTAGAACAATTTTTTTTAGTGTCGCAAAACTTTCTGAGTGTCCCACGTATGTTGCCGTTGCCTTTGATGATTCAGCTATTTCTTTTTGGGTAAATATCAGATTCCTTTATCATTCTTCACATTACAGCAAAGCGCATTCTTCTATTTCGAAAGAATATGCTATGGCTAAAGCTTTTAAACAGATAAGAAACCTATTCACATTACTGCCTTAGCTTCACCATCTATCTAGACGCTATACTCTCTCAATCTTGTCTGCATATGGTCTAGATGTTAATTGATAAAATAAAGAAGACGCTATCAGCGCTTTGGCGGCGTCTGCGCAGCCATGTTTCAATTTATCCCGTTTATAGAGACATATTATTATCTGTGGTCCATACAAATCATCATTAGGAATGGAAAAGGAGTGCTGAGGGTTTATGTTTACTGTGCAGTCGTAAATTGATGGGTCCATTTTGAATAGTGCACTTGGATTGAACACTGAACATTCATTGCCTTCTAGACATGCTAATAAAAATGTTAAAGAAAAAAAACACGCAAGATGAAATAATAGTTTAGATTTCGAACTCATACCTACCAATGCTTAAAGATTTTCAAGTTGTCTCTAGAATTATTAAGTAGGTACGTACTTAGGTGCTTTATATAATAAATCTCACCCTAAGAGGGCCCTTCAGGCTATCGAGGATTTAACAAGAAGAGAACAAGATAAGCTTAATTTGTATCTGTTATTTTGACCAATCACAAATTATTCATTCATTCATGTAATATTATCAGACTAGTTAACAGCTAGTAAAGATAACTTATCTATCTACTATGTAAATCGTTTGTAATTATAGTATGTATAAGTATTAAAATAAATGCAACTGCTCTACTTTTATACGTCAAAAGTTTTACTTTAGGTATGGATATTTTTTTCCAGTGGTTTAATAAATTTTCTCCTATGGTAACCTGCATGTAAAAACTACATATATACATATAATCACGCCTTTATCCCTAATGGGGTAGGCAGAGCGTAAACTACCTAAATAAAGGTCGTTTAGCTACGTCTGACAAAGTTTTGAGGGTTATTTAAGATAGATTTGTAGGTATATTGCTGTAGTAACTGGTTGACAACCCATCGCCTAAATTACAATATACTGAAACCCTCATATCCCTTAGCTGCATTTTACAGCATGCCCGGGAGGAAATGCAGCTGGCACATTCTATGTCTTTCTCTCGCTCCAAGGACGGAAGAAAAAACTAGTTTCAAATAATCGAAAGTCAAGTCGTGTGTGTGTCTTGCAGCTAGGAGTCAATACAGTTTCACACACATCGATATCGTTCGTATCAAATATCGCTTATAAATCGAACGAAACCCTCTCATGAGCAAGCGCACCCATAAAGAAAATAATCGAGTTTTTATGGAATGCAGCGCTAGCCTGAATAGCGGCGTGTCGCGGTGTCATATACGTCATAGCGGGTTGATTTAGTGGTGAAAAAATCGGCGGGTTTAATAAATATGAATGAAGGAGCTCGTAGACAAGCCGGCGTAAATCATCCACACCCACTGCGCGGGCGCACCGCCGCCGCCGACACTCGCGCCAAGCAGGGGTGACGATAGTAATGTGCTATTATATATTTAAGATTAAAAATGGTTTATTTTTCAGCAGATTGTTTTCGTAAAAAGTAGGTAACATAGAGAATATCCAGATCGATGATATTCTCGTAACATTACGTAAGCAATTAACATTGAACATACATATAATCACGCATTTATCCCTAATGGGGTAGGCAGAGCGTAAACGACCTAAACAAAGGTCGTTCCGCCACATCTGACAAAATTTTGAGGGTTATTTAAGATAGATTTGTACGTATATTGCTATAGTGACAGATTGTCAGCCCATCACCTATATTGCAATATACTGAAACCCTCGGATCCCTTAGCTGTTTTTTACAGCATGCCCGGGAGGAAATGCAGGTAGCACATTCTATGTTTTTCTTTCGCTCCCATTTCATTGAACACCTACTTTAATTCATGTTGTGCACAATTCTGTTACAATGATTGGTCTAGCTTTGATTTTTCTCCAAGGCGGTGACCTACCTACTGACTTTAGGATATCTAGCTCTACTACAATCTTTTTCTGGTTTATTTCTTGTCCATCTTAATTTCGTTAAACCTAATCCTAGTGCCAACCCTACGATCCTTCCCCGCGACCCCCCGACCTAGCCTTTAAATTAATGTGCATGCAGCAACATTGTCATACTAACACATCTGTACTGTACAACACATCGGATTTTCGAAAGTTGCAAAACGCAGCCAATTTAGGATTCCTTTTCTATAGACAAGCCTGCAGAGATGGAGTTACCTAAGAGAGGGTTGCCAGATGGTAAGGATTTTGGTAAAACATTGTGAAAAATTATAAATATGCTGATGTTTTAAGAAACTTGACACAATGGAAAAAAAGGACTACCTGTAAAAAAACATATTTGACCTATTTTTAAGAAAGAACCCATAAGTTTAATGTCCTTTTTTTGGAATATCAGAATATTTATTTAATTGTTGAATTGTTAAACGTTGTTTTAAATAAACTTTAATGTCAATTTCGAATTGTCAATTGCTAATATGACAAATATTGAGAATTTAATATCAATTTGAGAACAGTTTTAGCGAAAATGAAGATGTCTGAACTGCTGACGTACGAATAACCTATTTTTTCAGTCATATCTACATTTACAGAAAAGTGTATTTTTGGATTTTCTTCCCTGCTGGACTGGGAACGAGAGAAAAAACATAGAATATGCCAGCTGCATTTCCTCCCGCGCATGCTGTAAAAATCAGCTAAGGGATCCGAGGGTTTCAGTATATTGCAATTTAGGCGATGGGCTGACAACCTGTCAATACAGCAATATACCAAAAGATCTATATTAAATAACTCTCAAAATAGTCAGACGTGGCGGAACGACCTTTGTTTAGGTCGTTTACGCCCTGCCTACCCCAATAGGGATAAAGGCTATGGATGTAAGTATGTATTTTTGGTAAATTATGAAAACCGTGCATCTGGCACCACTGCCCAAGATGCCGATGTTATCTAAATGTAAATTGTAAACTTGTATTATGTGATTTATCTAACTATTATGCCGTGTTGGACGCGTACGATTTGCGAGCCGGTGATAAAATATACCTTTAATGTATTTAATACCAGTTGCTTTTTTACCTAAGGCTACTGATGGTTTTAATGCTCTATCTTGACTGGGGTGGGAATATTTTTTCATGTTGATCTTGTTAAATGAATCAAATTCAAAATAAAGAGAGAACATGATCTTTTTTCAATGCTAAGAAGTACTCAATCAGATTAATAGATCAGATTGAAACAAATGAAAATGATTAAAACTTTACATCCAATGAATTGTACCTACTGGTATAATTTATTGGATAACGCGAAGAAGGACTGTTATTTCCACGCTGGACTGGGAGAAATAGAAAAACATAGAATGTTCCAGCTGCCCTTCCTCCCGGGCATGCTGTAGAAGTCAGCAAAAGGACTCGAGTAATTACAATTTATTGTAATTTAGGCGATGGGCTGACAACCTGTCACTATAGCAATACAAATTACAATCTAAAATTGCCCTCAATTTTTGTCAGGCGTGGCGGAAGCGCCTTTTACGAGGCGTTTAACGCTCTGCCTACCCCATAAGGGATAAAGGCGTGATTTTATGTATGTATGTACGCGAAAAAAATGAGTTTGAGTTTGGGAAGTGGGGCCATTAGGAAAATTCAATGTTATTTCAAACTAGTTATAGACAAAACGAACTATTATCCAATAACTACAACTGCTGACATTAGTTACTAGCACAGAATATATAATAGTACTACATACTACTAGGTTTAAAATATGACAACGAGAAACTATTTAAGATTGATGTCCAAATAAAAAAGCATTTTAAACGCTGCTACTTACTTTCATGCTGGACTGGGAGCGAGAGAAAAACATGTGTTTCCTGCATTTCCTCCCGAGAAGGCTGTAAAAACCAGCTAAGGGATCCAAGGGTTTCAGTATATTGTAATTTATACGATGGACTGACAACCTGTCACTACAGCAATATACCTACAAATCTATCTTAAATAACCCTCAAAACTTTGTCAGACGTGGCGGAACGACCTTTGTTTCGAATTCTTCTTCTGTCTAGTGGGTATCAAATCTATCGACCCGATGAACCCTGGTGTCAGAGTTTTTAAACCGCCTAGTAGCACAACTATCAGGCCTCTGACATGGTTTGAGTAACGACCACTATCAAAGACAGCGACCGGGACCGACGGCTTAACGTGCCCTCCGAAGCACGGAATCTTTTTCTTTTCGGACAATCAGGTGAATCAGCTTGCAATCTCCTCACCAAACTGGGGAAAAATTCACATACCTAGTAATAAATCCTCAAATATCAACTTTGTGTGTTACCCCCTGGGAATCGAACCCAGGACCTCCGGATCGGGAGTCCATGGCACTAGCCACTAGACCACGGAGGCAGTTTTGTTTTGAATAAAGGTGTGATTATATGTATGTATTTTAAACTCGTGCGTAAGCGCTCTCTTCAAGTCCAAATCGAGCAAAAAATCAACATAATCTCATACAGTTCAACTCTAACGACATTTCGCTAGTTACAAAAAAATACTAAGTGAGAAAAACTACTATCTTTGAGCATTGACCCCAAGCTCACGTATGAGCTGGGCTGCCAACTGTACCTATGTAAAAAATAAATAACAAAATATTAGTAAATATCTGTAAGTGTAAAATTTTGCATTCATACTGCTACTCGTAGTTTCTGGACTGGATTCTGGAGTACAGAACTTCTGCTAAACTGGGATAGATAAAACAAACAGAACGTAGGTATACTAAAAAGCCAGTTAAGAGCCGAAGGGTTTCGGTTTGATTAAGTACTACAATTTAAGGTGTGATGGTCCGACAACCGGCCCCTAAAACAGCGAATACTGCTTTTACTAAATGCCTGCCTACCCTATACTTATAAGGTAGCGTATTTTTTTTGTATTACTGAATACGCAGCAATTTCCCTTGTAATTTTTATAGTTGGCAGCACTGTATATGACTGATGATGGATAGAACTGATGGGGCTTTCGCTAAAGCTAGTCACGATCCGATTTTTTGCAACCACACTGTATATGAATCAAGTTGGTACTATGTTAATCACTTGAAGGTGAGACTTCCTGGAAGAAAATTCAATTTGACGCGACGGGATAAAAACTTGTACCTACCGCAGACTCATTGAAAGGTGGTTAAAGTATCAATAAAGGGCTACTAAGAGCAGTGACTGATTGGTGTAAAGTTCTCTTGATACTTGAAGTCATTCTTGTTTAGGGATATACATACATACATATAATCACGCCTTTATCCCTAATGGGGTAGGCAGAGCGTAAACGACCCAAACAAAGGTCGTTCCGCCACGTCTGACAAAGTTTTGAGGGTTATTTAAGATAGATTTGTAAGAATTTTTTATAAATTTTTATATAATCCAAATCCACAAGATATATATTAAGAAATTGTAGGAAGGAAGAGGAAATCTTTTATATCACTACATAGTATAAAACAAAGTCGCTTTCTCTGTGCCTATATCCCTTTGTATGCTTAGATCTTTAAAACTTTTTAGTTTATTTTATTGGATAGAGTGATTCAAGAGGAAGGTTTATATGTATAATAAATGCAAAATATAGTAGAGAAACACTGATGATTTCCGTGCGAAGCCGGGGCGGGTCGCTGGTTAGTATTAAAATACGAGCATAAGATGCGAGTTCTTAAAACATGTCTGTAAAAAAATGCAATAAAAATAACACGATTACCGTCAGAGAAAGCAAAAACTAACAACCATGAATTTACAGTTAAAAGTTATGATGATGACATAGTCACAGCTATAAACAATGCAGTTAATCAAATAACAGCATTTACATTACTTCAACCGGTTGTAATAACCACTTTAAAATAAATCGCATCAGAGTAGTGAAAGACTTTCTCTTGCTATAATATTAGCAGCTTAGACTAAAAGAAAAGTGTAGATAGCGCGTCGACTTACAGGAAAGGAAAATAAGTATACTGATAAGGTGGCTGGGAGGTTTCTGTAAATCTTTTAGGTCGTATAATTAATCCGTAAAATTTTACATGCACATCATTTAGAAATCTCTACTTGTGTAACAGAAAGTAAGCAATCCTAAAAACCTAAAGTTATACCTAAATTATCTCATAAACATTATGATCTTTTCATGATTATCGCGTGAATATTCCAAATAACTTGACCGCTGTTGTTCACTTGGAAAGTACCTAGTAGTTACTGGCACTTAATCTGGGAAGGAAAGCATGGAAATAGTAACCATACCTCAATAAAATTTTCAAATGATTTCGAACTGAAATTTATATAGTTTTACACGTTAAGTAGGTACACGCTTTCAGGAATTCTTTAGCATTTATCTACATGCCTTCGCAGGGTGCGTTACCCGCTTTTAATATCACATCTATACTTTCCTAGTCTCTGCACTGTCAGCACTTTAATTTTCATCGTGTTGCCTCCATCATCCACCTGTCACGACAATGACCTGGAAGCATCGCCTGCGTTGCTACATGGAAACCATTCAGGCTTTCAGGAATCATACAAAAAAGATTAAGTCTTAGCATTTCTCTACATGCCTTCACCCTGCCTTTCCCGCTTTCCCTATCACATCTATACTTTCTTCTAGTCTTTCTTTGTCGGCACTTTCATTTTCGTCGTGTTGCCTCCACCATCCACCTGTCGTGACAATGACCTTGTAACATCGCCTGTTGTTACATGGGAACCATTTTATACAGAAATTACGTCGTGTTTGTGTTCTAAGGTCAGTTCTGCCGGTGACTTGGGAAAAGCTTGTGGTTAACTCTTATCTCAGTTGCGATGTGTGAGAATATTTTTTGTTGCAAGAAAAAGAGTAAAAGCATGATTTCTGTAATAAGTAAGCAAAGAAAATCAACAACTTTTTATGAAATATTAAGTAATATTTATTAGTTTATTATATTTTCTTGCGTCCTGTTTTGTTCGCATTAATGTAATCCTTATCCATTTATTTTAAGTGAACTATAAACAATAAAAGTTTCTCATGACTGATTTCTAAAACAAGTCGATGTTTGGGTCAACTAAATTTAGTTTCAAGAAATACGAAGGCCCGACGGAGTATGACTTAGCTAAAACAATTTAACAATAAACTACCCAATAAGTCAATCATTCTATGATTTGCTACGACACGAAACCCTTCTACTAAATAAGGAATAAAGATCACTATCGAATTCTGCAAGTAAACGAATAGTTCAAAATTCCACACTAACTTATGAATATCAGCTGACTGGCAATCTTAGTTGAGCTTTCAAAATACCTCCCTTAATATTATAAATAACTTTTATCAGTCTACGATATGATAAATAGCTTCAACTGCAAATTGTAAGCTTATTCGGTAAGGTCAACTATACAGGGGTTAAAAATAGACGTTAGGATCTTAAGATACCACATAAGTAGTAAATTACATCGGTGTATATAAAATTATCATGTTACTATTAAAAAAAAAATCAAGATGCAATACATGAAAAAAACGTACTAAATAAAAGTCCAAAAATTCATCAAAACAAGACGAAATATTACGATATCTTTTTATTAACTTTTAGCTTCAAATGACGCAACATCAAAAATACGCATAAATAAATTTGTCATTATATCTTGTAATCAAAGACATGAGTCAAAATATGAATTTGGACATTAGACAATTTATGAATTTTAAACGTACACGTTTATTAAGACCCTGTATAAAGTCATAAGGCACAAATTCAGATAAGTCTAAATGCTAAGCCCGTAAATTAATGTTAGGTTATAACTGAGTGTGTTTATGCCATTGCCTATTCCCATTGTGCGATTGATAGTTTAGTGCTAACCCACCTACTTCGGAGTATTAGTAACTACTATGATGTAAAAAAATAAGCAGGTCACCCAAACAAACTTACATACATACATATAATCACGCCTTTATCCCTAAATGACCTAAACAAAGGTCGTTTCGCCACGTCTGACAAAGTTTTGAGGGTGATTTCAGATACATTTGTAGGTATATCGTTGATTTGAGATATTTAGGATAAGGAAGGAAGGAAGGAAGAAAGGAAAGAAGCTCTCCCTTCTCTGATTTTATTGTCTTCAATGCCTTTTAGGGTTTCGTTACTGCGGAAAGAACGGGGCGGTACTATTTAGAGTCTACATAGACCGCACGATACGGATATGATCTACATAAGCAACAGTAATAAATCCAAGAGAAACCAGCAAATCATGGAAACTATGCCAGTTTCTTAGTGGAAATCTTCGAAACCACTAACGGGGTAATAAAACCGTTGTGCTATCTGTAATTAAAGGTTAGGCCCGCGCTGGATCAGTAATTAGGATCGGCCAGGTGCGTGCATGGCTGCGTGTGCGCAGGTGTTAGGGTAGATTCACACCGGGAGAGGAAGCAGAGAAAGTGCAATTCGATTTGGGAAACCTTGTAGCGCACATAGATGGCGCCACATCAAGATACAACAGTTCTGAAACGCGGTATCGAAGTTTGCACGGCGATCTGCATATATACAACTTCCGAACTAATCCAGTCGGACTCCGGTCCCCTGGTCACAACAACCGACCAGGTGGGTGATATTCCCATCCATCCTCTCAAGGAAATGCTCTTAAAACCTTATGCTTTTCCTAGATGTTGTAAAAGTCGATTATGGGATAACTTAGCAGCAAGGGCAGCAGATCAAATTCCACCTAAGTGAAACTTGTAGCTTCTTTATTTTCATGTTTGCCGATCTATCTGCTAAGCGTGGTTAGTGAAATCTTTGTCATTGGGAAAGACCCATTATTTACTGCATAAGATTTTTAGTGTCCTCTATAAGAGTAGGTATAACAAAACAGCGAATACTCGTAATACTGTCATATAGTATTTTTTAGTTAGCATGAGTCTCCTGCTGACAGCAGGTAAGGAATAATAAACATCACAAGTGAAAAAGAGATTTCCTTATAACTGTGAAAATATGTTGTTCTTGACGATCCGAATAGCCTAGTTGGCAATGCATCTGACTGCTACGCAGAGAATCCCGGATTCTATTCCCAGCTGGGCAGACATTTGAATGAAGAATTTAAATGTCTGTTTCTGGGTCTGGGTGTTCTTTGTGGTTAATTCTGTGTATGTCTATGGCACCCCACGGTGTAAAAATATTAATCTTTAAGCTATAATGTTCGAACTGCTTAATACTCTAGACCTATTTTATTTATTTACCATTTACATTACCATTTTTGACAAGAGTTACAAACCAATTCTATTTATTACCTTCCAAACAACACTAAATCATTTCCTCAGCATGAACCAGCCTTAATCTAGCACGGCCTTGCTACACCCTAGGTCGTCGATAGGAATTCATACTAGTTACCGTAAAGTTACAAAAGCTAGCAATAATAGCAACACCTAGAATACCTAGATCTAGGATACTATTGTAGCTGGATTGGTATCTAGTACGGTAGATATCTATGACTGGATTCCGTGGAATTCAGAAAGGTATGATACCGAAAATGGAATTAACCGCGAATGCTGTGATTTTAGTAATTACTGTACACGTATTGGACAACTGTAAAAGCTAGTGAATAAAACCGTGGGCTTTCGTGTATTGTAGTTAGACGATGTGTTGACAACCTGTCTCTACAGAAAACTACCCTTTTTATGAGGTTGTTGACGTTCTGCCTCCGTAAAGGATAGACGCGTAATTTGATGTATGTAACTGTTAAGATGTTTAGGGTGCATTTACTTACCATTAATAACCGTTCATACACACCCTACATCATCCTAACCTCCTTCCTAATGACCAAACCCCGACTATTACAGTTAATTTGCACGCAATGTAAACAAATGGCAAGGTCGTCGGGTTAGCTGCGCCCGCGCAACTAACGGGCCAAGACGCGCCTAATTGACACGAGGAATCTGGTCCTCCACCGTGAATCATACGGGGTGGCTTGATGGTCAAGGAATAGGAGATAAGAGAGCAGACAACGATCAAGATAAGTTTTTTTAAACATTTATGTAAGCTGGTTATGGATGTAATTTTGTTTAGCATTTTCTTACTTTTCAGACATCAAATTATTTCTTCTTAGTCGTCGTCAACGATTTATATTTTATGGATTGTTCGCTAGCTTGCCCGGACACAAAATTATCTTCTGGTTACACAATATTTACCCTCTATTTTTGAAGATTTTAAACGAACTTGTCATAACTACTTACTGTACCTACCTACTGGGCTTACGATCCGGAGGTCCTAGGTTTGATTCTTAGGCGGAACACAAAGTTGATATTTGCAAATTTATCACTTTATGAGGTTTTCCCCAGTTTGGTTTTACATTGCAGGTAAAATCACCTGATTGTCCGAAAAAATGTAAAAGGATTCCGTTCGGAAGGCACGTTAAGCTTTGATAGTGGTCGTCACTCAAACCATGTCAGAGGCCTAATAGCTGTGCTGCTAGGCGGTTTGAAAACTGTGACACCAGGGTTCTTCGGGTCGTTGTTCTACTTGAGAATTCACTCGCTAAGAAGAAGACTGTACCTATAGCAGTCGCTTAAATTGTGTAGGTACCTTTATCTTATTCTTTCATAGATAGGATATAATCCTTTGCCTTAGACCATTCCGCCAACTTACAGCATCCTAACAGCTAACGGACTTTAATTAGGTGTAACGCGTTGTCACAGTCAGCTGATTTATACTCTGAGGGTTTTTGCTATGACTAGCGGTTCTTAGGGCCTTGGAAGCCCTAGGGTCTAGGTATCCTATGCGCCAAAGTTCTGAAAGGAATTTTGATGCGATTGGTCCTTATCGCCGTATGAAATAATTTCGACTAAACGACGAGATTAAAAAATATAGGCTACGAATTTACAATGTGATTGCCTAGATAGTAGTTTTTTTTTGTAAAAGGTCAAGCAACATGCATAGTAACTATACCTGAGTCAAATCTGGCTAAGTAAGCGAGATTTGACGTAGGTAGGAACTAGCCAATGTGCAACCAATTACATATTAGTATCAATCTGAATTGAAATCTACTCCGTATCATTACTCCCACATAAGATTACGACAAAACCAAAATTATTCCTCGCATTTACCAGTTACGTCATAGACACACCCCTTGATCACAAATCACAGGTCTTTTCATGCTCACGCGCATAATAACCGGGTGTGAAAAACTGCGCGGGCGACTGCAGTGATTTACGCGCCATTTTGCATAACTTAATTAAATGTTTCGAATCTATACTATACTGAGAATCGGATATGTAAAGGTTTATTCTGCTTTTTCTTCTTAGCGAGTGGATTCTCTTAATGTGGGTTTATGGTTTAATACAAAAAGTGAAGTTTAATTTAATTTTGCAGCAACAATGGTGCTGTTTCTGTTGTTGCCACAACTTAACTGGTATTAGTTTGTCCTGTCACTTTCTAGAATTTTACAAAATAAGAGACAGAAATACAACAGCTGATTATAATCCTGTCAAAGAATGTACAGTCAGCACCAATATTTACTAATAGGTACCCAGAAATAAATTGCACTTAACACGTTTTTTTTAATTACAACAGGTATAGGGTATAATATAATACTTTGGAGAGTGAGTTAACTAAACGATTAGATTGCACTGATTTTCCATAAATCGATATTAGCAGAATACGGATTTAGATTAAGTAAATTTGATCATATCTCGGTAATTGATAACCTAGATGTAAGTGTCGAGGTTCCAAACCACACTAAATCGTAGACTAAATTGCTATTGGATTATACCAAATTAGCCTCATTGAATTGCAGCTTAATATTTGTAACATAATCCATCGCTACCGTATCCATAAATAATGATTTGGATATAATATTAAGAGATTTACTTCCGTGCTGGCCTGGGAGCGAAAGAAAAACGTAGAATCCGAGGTAGATCCGAAAGGATCCGAGGGTTTCAATATATTGCAATTTTGGCGATGGGCTGATAACCTGTTACTACAGCAATATACCTAATTAACCCAAATTGAACTTAAATAACCCTCAAATCTTTGTCAGACGTGGCGAAACGACATTTGTTTAGGTAGTTTACTCTCTGCCTACCCCATTAGGGATAAAGGCGTGATTATATGTATGTATGTATTAAGAGATTTAGATCAGTGTGATAAAATATATTTGAATAAAACATTAACAATATGGGAACATATTATTGCATCTTTTGTCAACATGACGTAATATTAAAATTTGAAAGATCGGAATCTATAGTACTTTGGCGATCCGAGCTGCAGTTCTAAACAACTGAGCTACCGCGTGTGTAAATCAAAGCCACCCGTCTTTATCAACGTTAATATGTGCAAAATGTGCCTAAATACTCAAATATAATAAAATATACCGGGTGTAAGGAACAGCGTCCCACAAACTGATAAGGGTTGCTCAGTCAACGACACTAATCAATCGAGGTGGACATTTTATATGGAAAAGCCAATTTTTATTTTCACTTCCTGAAAGAATTTCTTGGAGGAAGTTGTTCAGTATCGTTGACTGAGCAACCCCTATCAGTTTGCAGGACGCTGTCCCTTACACCCGGTATATTTCATAGCAATAGTTGTTGTAGTTATGCCGTAATTTCAAGCTACAACCTCTCCTATTCTTCCTCCATTCTTATCACTGAATTAAATTCAATATTTTCCTACGAAGCGTCAATACAAATCATTTGGAAGTCACGTCTTGGGTATCAACTACAATCCTTTTTAAACACTGGCAAATAGACTTTATTGCCTTGCAATAAAGGTGTAGGGGTTAAAGTGTGTCCGTCTCTGCACCATAGACTTCGGTCCTGAATGACTGGGAAATATAGACTCTACTGCTTCATGATAAAGGTGAACTATAGGTCAGTGTTTCGCCTGATATGTGGTTGATACTTCTGCCATGAGGTTTGCCGTTTGAGCATTTTAATTTGTTCCACTCCTTCGTTTCGTCAAGTCGTAAATTCTAGGCGCATGCATCAGATACTACCTCTTGCCATAGACATGTCGTAGCTGGATGGCGAAATCAGACATTTGTTTCAATTACTAGACTCCTTTTTATGTCGTTAAACCTCTAACCTAGGTAAAGATTTTTATCTGTCATCGTGATGGGTTCAGGCCACCTTTCTGCCATCTTGTTGTGTTGTGCATTAGATCCACGAAAACTGCTTTTAGGTAATGCATTTGTTCTATTCTGGCTCTCAAGTATACCAACAAGAAGTAGTTGTGCAATTGCATTGCCACACCATTGAAACAATATTTCCAATCATGCATGGTACAAATTTCGCAACTTCACCACAACATACAGACAGCCTTTCCCATCAATTGTAAGCCCCTATATATGTAATATGGCGACAACACAGTTTGCATTTCAAATTTTGGCCGCTATTCCACCTTATTAGTAGTATACAGTTTACAATTGCAGCTCCATTAACTTCAACCTTATCTCGTAGCTGTAGCGACTATTTTAGCAAGACAGAATGTGCCAGTAGGTGTCCGGTACCAGGATTTGCTATTATATCATGAAAACGCCCACGGCAACACGTTTTGCGTCTAAAAGGGCTTTTGACACGTAATTTTAGGCAGCTAGTTTATCTGAGGTCTATCGGCTGTGGTTGTGACTTAATATCGTATTGTTTGCCGTTTTGTTGGTAATGGTCATTAGCACTGGCGTTTGAGATTTGAATAAACTTACAATGCCAATCGCATAAGCTTGACAAAGTGCCAGAATGATTTATTTGAAGCCTACTTTGAACTACATAAAAGCGATTTGCGCGATAATACTCTGTCAAAGAACTTTGAATCAAATATTTTCATATCTCTCTTCATTATGTGAGATATCTTAGCTTTGAGGAAACTGTTCTGGGTACGTTTACTAGGAATGTACCTTAGATTAGAATTAGGCTAGTATTTACAATCTCAACAGCTACACGAATGGTCTCAGTGATTTTGATTTCTATAAAGGAGTGCCACTAGCATGGTTTCCATCTTGTCAAACCCTTATTTCGCAAAACTGAATAGCTCGTCAAATGTTAGACACTTTGTATGTCTCTTGCTACCACAGATACTTTGGTGGCATTTTATTTAGATTTTTGATTTAGACCGTATGTAAACTAGTTTTCTATCTTTCAACTGCATTCTATAGAATGTCTAAATTTTGTTTTGTTTTTTCCTACTAGATCCTTGGTCGACAAAGGACCCGATTAACCATGGAGGCAGAGTTTTTAACCCGCCTTTGATAAG
Organism: Scrobipalpa costella; assembly: GCA_949820665.1. NCBI lineage: Eukaryota > Metazoa > Arthropoda > Insecta > Lepidoptera > Gelechiidae > Scrobipalpa > Scrobipalpa costella. The sequence continues at coordinate 2,935,053 of OX463306.1, forward strand.
CTTCATGTAATTATCACTATTGACAACGACCAAGAATCAATTAAAATGAAGTATTTTAGAACCACTCGAAAGCTGACCTTTCGCATGCGATGTTCATACAATTTACCATGCGAAAGTTACTCTTTCGTATGCGCATTGTAGTTCGAGTGATTAAAAAATACGGTTCTCGGCCCAACCGTCTAACGTTTCTGGTATAGCAGGAAGTATAAGGAAAGCCTACCTTTGGTGTCTATAGGCGGAGGAGCAGCCAGGCTCGGGATCTCGGGCTGCGGCGGCTGCACCCTGGGTCCAGGCCAGGTGGTGGTTCCACCTGGACAATACCGCGCTCTGCTGCCAGTGCACCCATCAGCCACGTCGCGAAGAGTTGACGCATCCGCTGAGTACTCTGCGGAGATAGCTTCACTTGAGTTGTTATGACTAATAAGGCAGCTTTTAAATTAAACATAAAATAAATTAAGAATTTAGAAAAGGATAATAGAAAGATGAGAGAGTAGCAAAGAAATTGGAAATGGGTTGGATAGAAAGATGAGATAGAGAGTCCAAATTTTTTATTGGTCCTTACTTCGTGCTGTGGATGACTGCAGAAGACTCCCAGTTTGACCTCCAGGGAACGTAGCGTTGCGTTTGTGCCGACCCTGTGAACAAACAAAACAATAAATAAGTATCTACTTGCAAAATAGATATACCCACCATTCCAAGAAATAGTAGATTGGAACTTCAAATGGAACACAAAATGTTAGCCAAACAGCCAACAGAATCGTGTCAAATTTGTCGGGTGTCAGCGCGAACATAAAATCTCATCAAACTGATCTGCGCCTGCGCAAGACCTTTAACAGATACCTGGTTTCTCAAGAATCCGCCTCGTTTGCTGCAGACATGCTACTGCCAGTTCTTGTTCTCAGCGAGTGGGTTTTTCGATGAGCCCTGTTTTCACAGTTTTAAAACAGCTTAATAGCACAGCTGATTGCCTCTGACATGATTTGTGTAATGACCACTTTCAAAGACAGCGACCGGACCCGAAGGCTTAACGTGCCTCCTAAGCACGGAATCTTTTTTGTTACCGACAGACAACCAGGTGATTCAGCCTCCAAGCCTACAATAGTGTCCTAACCAAACTTTGGGAAATCTCACAAAGTGTAAAATGGCCAAAATAATATCAACTTAGTGTTTTCCCCGTGGGAATGGAACCCAAGATCTCCGGGTCAGGAGTCCATGGCTCGCACCACTAAAACACGGAGGCAGTTAAGGCTGCCACATTCTAAGGGACCAGTTGCACGGGAAACAATTAGAAACCTATAGTTTAATTGTTAGAAAGCACATGGTAGCTGTTAGGCGATATTGCTGGGCCGCAATGGATAAATTGAGGATCAAATTGATGTGAAACTGGCCGGACAGCCGCAAGTAATTGAACATGGCTCGACTTGTTCGCGTTAAATTGTTGGGTCTTTAAGGCTTGGTTACAGAAATTGCGTAGCGATGCGTAAACTAGACTAATGTGTAGGTATTTATGGGGTAAGGAACAAAGTCATGAAGTAATTCCGAAAAGATGCGCAGCAGTCACGGAGGGAAGAAAATTCACCGCAATATTATTTAGGGTAATAAAAGAAAATACTTGTCCATACAAAACGATCTGACCTCGATTAGAAATTTTGTATGCGGGGCTAATTTGTTTTATCATTTCCTGAAAGAAAACCATGTCAGAGGCCTAATAGCTGTGCTACTAGGCGGTTTGAAAACTCTGACACCAGGGTTCCTCAGGTAATTTTTTGTATCGAGAATCCACTCGCTAAGAAGAAGTGCCTACGTTATTCAGTCTACTGCCCTTTTTTATGGTCCGTCTGATTTGGTACGCATTAGTCGCACTCTTTTTGAAATTACCGCCCTAAATTTTATTATTCTGAAGACTGGTTTTCGAGGGTATAAAATTGACTGTTAATTCAGTTTTACGGCCTTCTTTGGTTCATTAGATTAATTAAATGGCTTCTGATTGATTGTTTTCAAGGTACAAGGTGAAATCAATTTCAAGGTTGAAGGTGTCCATCGTTTCCAGTTTCTGTTTAAAAACATTTTAATTTCGTATATGTATTTGTTTCCGAAATTAAAATGTTAAATGTTAAACAAGAGATTCGAGGGTTTTTATTAACTGTAGTGCAATTAAGGCTATACGAATTTAGGTCGTTGACTACCGTTGTCTACCCCATTAGAGTTAAAGGCGTGAATTTATATTTATATATATATATATATATATATATATATATATATATATATATATCTGATAAGGTTTGAGGCTTATTTTAGATAGATTTGTAGGTATATTGCCGTAGTGACAAGTTGTCAACCGCCATCGTCTTAATTGCACTACAGTTAATAAAAACCCTCGAATCTCTTGTGGGTTTTGCAGCATGCCCGAGAAGAGAGGAGTTGGCATACTATCTGACAATTTGGCTATGTTTTATTGCTCCTATGCCACCATGGAAGTAAATAACTGAACTCTAAACAGACTTGTCTCCAAACATTCTCTGAACCAATCAACAGATGTGGTTTCAGCATCAACTTCAACCTGTGACCAAATCTGGCTTCAACGAAAATATGTCTATTTAAGACTATTTCTGAACTACGATTGCATAACGCAGGAAGTCGATTCGAAGAGTTCCAGGGACTATTTCGGGATTCGTTGTGACGGAAGTCAAACTCAATATTACGTTGTGAAACTAGGCCTGTGATCGGTTTCTTCTTTGATTGATTTATGAACTTGATCAAAAGGAGAAGTTAGTTTGTTGGTGGAAATGGAAATGGAAACATGCAATTTAGGTGGTGGGCTGACAGCCTTTCAGTACAGCAATATACAGTTCTATTTTAAACAACCCTCAAAACGTGAAAGACGTGGCGGAATGACTTTTGTTTGGGTTGTTGATGCTCTGCGTACCCCAATAGGGATACAGGTGATGATATGTATGAATGTATGTCATCTTTACACGGATGTCCTACAGACATGGACTGTTGGGACTGATTGGGAAAAAGGTGTTCTGCTAGTCTATATCTCATTCGTTTTAAAGAGATAATTCCTGCCGTAAAACCTGGATTGTTCGGCAAGAATTATTTCTTAAAAACGAATGGGGTATAGTCTAGTACATTATTAAAATATAATGTTATGTTCGTTTACTGATATTATTATATTTCTTCCATGCTGGACTGGGAGCGAGAGAAAAACATAGAATGGGCCAGCTGCATTTCCTCCTGGGCATGCTGTAAAAACCAGCTAAGGGGTCTGAGGGTTTCAGTATATTGCAATTTAGGCGATGGGCTGACAACCTGTCACTACAGCAATATACGTACAAATCCATCTTGGATAACCCGTGATTATATGTTTGTATGTATGTACTGATATTATGTAAATACACCTACAGTAGTCAAAACTTAAGGAATTCCAATGCAAAAGCTATTATGTAAGTTTTACAAGTAGGCTCCGTCCGAATTGGATGTAAAAGTACCTGTTTTTACACCCACCATAAACACAACAACTCGATAAACCATTAACAAAGTATGCAGCCATTCGACTCAATAAAGAGGCCAATTCGGTAACAACACGATTTAAAAAATCTGAACAATAATTATTGCCGTCTATTTCTGTTATCTCATAATAGAAAATACAGGCATAGATTTATATTAGTTATGTCGAGTCGTTTGTAACGCCGAATTTGCCTCATAACCTTACCTCACATTACATAACTACCATACATGATTTAATATGAATGTGTGAATATAAAAATTAATTGCGTGGATATAAAACAATAAAGCTGCTTGCGCAGGCGCCTTGCCCGTTTAGGAATTGAGATCGTCTTGAGTTCGGGGGTCAGTGAACTTTATGATATGTTCTTCTTCTGTCATGTGGGTATCGAGTCGAACGACCCGATGAACCCTTTAGTGCCGCCTAATAGCATAGCTTATATGCCTCTGACATGGTTTGTGTAACAGCCACTATCAAAGATTGCAACCGGGACCGTCCGCATAGTGTCCTCCGAAGCAAGGAATCTTCCAGGCAATCAGGTGATTCAATCTGCATTGTCTAAACTAAACTGGGGAAAATCTTACGAAGTGATAAATTGACAAATATCAACTTTGTGTGCCCCCCTGGGAATCGAACCCAGGACTTCTTGATCGTGAGCCCATGGCTCTGACCACCAAATAACAGACCACTTTATGATATCATAAGATTTTTCTATCTATTCATATTCATCAAGGTATATTCATATACATCATTCATTACCAGACTGTGACGTAAGACGCCTAAATGAGGAAGTTTTAGATGACACGATTAAATCTGCTATGAACTAATAGCGATATCTATTGTTGTTGTATTTGTGTAGGAAGGGAAGGAATACCTTAACTACACCATTGTGCAAATCTAAAATCTGACACGGCAATTTTGCATAAGAGAGTAAAGTTTATATATATTTTCTCACTAGTGAAAACTCATCTAGCAGCTTTGTACATTGGGCTCGATTCTAGATTTGCCGGCTATAACTAAAAATAAAATCTATTTGTCGCTTTCATACTATGAACATTGGACCAAAGGACAGGAGATCTATTCTCATCGGATTTTCATTAATAGTCGATGGTTTTATGCGTTATCTGTCATTTTTATCCGCCGTCATATGATATGGCGGATAAAATTTACAGAAATACTGGGGAAACATGCAAAAGCGCGTCAAAATCTAGCGTACAAAGTGTACAACCACAGAGTATAAATCGCCTGTCCTTTTCAATTTTATTATAGTGAAAGTGACAAATAGATTTTAATTTTAGTTTTAGCCGGTGGTATATAGAATAGAGCCCATCAGTTACATCCAATGTATAAAGCTAAATAATCTCATCAGCAACTTGTCAGAATGGCACTTCCTAGACAGGTTTCCTCGCCAGCCAAGTATGGTGTCCACTACCACCCATGGAATGCGATGTCCAATGTCGTTTCCGTATGGGATATGGGAAAAACTGATTGCCTACCGGTTATCATTCATTATTGGTATTGATAGATTCTTCGAAGTGTTTATGGAAAATTTTATTAATTGTGTAGAGTTAAATCAGCTGTTATGGAAGACTTGTCCAAGTATTGTCATTTTTCGACTACCGAGATTTTAGCCATATTGATCGATTATTTACATAAATTACCAAAAATTACATCAATTGGACTGTTACTTATTTTGGCATATTACAAAATAAATTTTAAGCTTGCCTAAACTTCTATAATTTTCTTAAAACAGAAATCAAATAGTGACATAAATTTGACACCAGCCAACAGCTTAAAAGTATATTACCACTTTAACATCCGTAAAGTTGATTTTATATTCCTATTTTATAAACAGGACTACCTAAAGAGTAGTCTTAAAATATTTCAGATCAGAATATTAAATTTCCTAAGTCTACAATATCAGTTAGCGGAGGAAGTGAGAACTATCGGTAGCAGGTTTCCAAGTAAGCAATTATTAAGAAAGCGCAGACAAAGTGATTGGCATTCTCCAGGCCTTTATGGCAGCATCATCAGCGCCAAATACAGACCCTGGAACTTCTTCGGATTCCAGCTGAGTGGAAGAAATTGAAGTGACCTGTTATTATGAAGATAGTGTGTTCCATCAGAATTTTAGATCAATAATGGGCTCGTTTCTAGATTTTCCGGCTTAAATTAAATTAAAAATCTATTTGTCACTTTCGGACTAAAAACTTTGGAAAAGGGCAGGAGATCAATTCTCTCCGGTTTTTGATTTATAGTCGGTGGTTTTATGCGTTATCTGCCATTTTTATCCGCCATATCATATGACGGCGGATAAAAATGAAATACTATGGCGGAAATACTGGGGAAACGTGCAAAAGCGCGTCAAAATCTAGCGGACAAAATGTAAAACCATAGAGTTCAAATCGCCTGTCCTCTTTCAATTTTATTATTTTGAAAGTACAAACATACATATAATCACGCCTGTATCCCTAATGGGTTAGGCAGAGCGTAAACGACCTAAACAAAGGTCGTTCCGCCACATCTGACAAAGTTTTGAGGGTTAATTAATATAGATACATACATACATACATATAATCACGCCTTTATCCCTAATGGGGTAGGCAGAGCGCAAACGACCTAAACAAAGGTCATTCCGCCACGTCTGACAAAGTTTTGAGGGTTATTTAGGATAGATTTGTAGGTATATTGCTGTAGTGACAGGTTGTCAGCCCATCGCCTAAATCAAAATATACCAAAACCCTCGGATCCATTAGCTGGTTTTTACAGCATGCTCGGGAGGAAATGCAGCTGACACATTCTATGTTTTTCTCTTGCTCCCAGGCCGGCATGGAAGGCTTAATATAGATTTATTAATATAGATTTTTAGGTATATTGCTGTAGTGACAGGTTGTCAGCCCATCGCCTATATTGCAATATACAGAAACTCTCGGATCCCTTAGCTGGTTTTTACAGCATGCCCGGGAAATGCAGCTGGCACATTCTATGACATCTTTCGCTCCCAGGCCAGCATGGAGGTAACCGGCCGGTGCCGTTACGGTTAGCCGGTGGTATCTAGATTCGAGCTCAATATGATTCAAATTACAGTATGATTCAAAGTACACCTAATTACCTAGTACCAATATCTTTGAAATATCCCTTTACATAATTGAAATAAACATTTGTCATTGCCGCAATGACGACGTTTGACGGCAATGTGTGCGTAATACTAATGATAATTAATTAATTATAATATTTGTAACAGATTGTTTGTTGGTTGGTTTAGGAACTTTAGGGCAATATAGACCAAAGATTAGTGAGGTAAATCAGTGCTAAATCCGATCACTGACTTTCATGATATTTATGATTGTTCGGTCGTGGTTCAAACATCTGACATCAGGGTTTGTCGCATTATTATTCTTCAATCCTGGCCTGAAAGCATAAAAACATAGAATGTGGCAGCTGTATTTCCTCCAAGGCATGCTGTAAAAGCCAGCAAGGGATCCGAGCTGACAACCTTTCACTACAGCAATATACTTCCAAATCCTCCACCTCCAAATCTATCTTAAATAACCCTCAAAACTTTGTCAGACGTGGCGGAAAGACCTTTGTTTAGGTCGTTTATGCTCTGCCTACCCCATTACGGATAAATTCGTGATTATATGTATGTATTATTTGAACCGACAACTCACAAGACAACACAAGAAGAATTATACAAAGAATCACGTACAATAACGACAGCATTTAGCAGCAGCAAGTCATTTTTATGTAACCACAGCAGTGGCTGTGTTACATAGCAAACCGGTAGAGGAATAGTTTTTGTCTCATCTCGTCTGCCGTTGTGGTGGTAGCTAACAGCACATGACAGTTTGAGCTAGAGACGCAATTGACCATCAACTAGCCAACACGAGTTATGAGTTATTGCTAGTAATACACATTGCAGTAGATAGAAATTATGATTTGAGGAGATTTTACAGCCCCTAATTATAATCAACTCTCAAGGGTGACGGCGGTTTTGAGTTTGTATCAGAGATGTCATTTCAGTACAAAACAGCCTGTCAAATCCTAACTTAATATTGTTCTCAATCTTGAGATCGCTTGAGAAATACGAGCCTAAGAGCATTAACCTAAGAGCGTCAAACTTTACTAATAAAATGCGATTTTGATATATAAATGGCCTACTTTTGTTACGTGGTAAAGTGAAGAATTCTAGTGTCAGAGTCTATCGAAATGAGCCCATGACATAAATAACCACGCTTCAGACAAAACACCATAAATCTATCCGCACTTCGTAACTAGATCTAATATCTACTAAGAACACGATCTAGGTAACCTATATCCAGATTTAGACCGCTGTAATTGTAACCCGACTCCTAAATTCAGCTTAAACAAACGAAAACTAAGTAGTGAGTCATTCGGCGCACGCGTTTATTATACCTACAGACATGCATATAGTCATGCCTTTATCCCTAAGATAAAGCTACTGCCTCTGTGGTCTAGTGGCTAATGCCATGGACTCTCGATCCGGAGGTCCTGGGTTCGATTCCCAGGGGGAAAACACAAAGTTGATATTTGAGAATTTATCACTTTGTCAATTTTCCCCAGTTTGGTTAGGACATTGCAGGCTGAATCACCTGATTGTCCGAAAAGAAAAAAGGTTTCGTGCTTCGGAGGGCACGTTAAGCCGTCGGTCCCGGTCGCTGTCTTTGATAGTGGTCGTTACTCAAACCATGTCAGAGGCCTGATAGTTGTGCTACTAGGCGGTTTAAAAACTCTGACACCAGGGTTCATCGGGTCGATGGACTCGATACCCACTCGAAAGAAGAAGAAGATCCCCAAGAGGTAGACAGAAAACCTTGGCTTCATCTACTGTTAGCAGGCAGGGGCATTAATGCATATTAATTCAAAAATGCGCAAATAAACATAGCTACTGTGATAACCTTAGCAACAACCGGGCTACAACAAACTTCATCAGAATCGAACCGTCGATTGGCGGCAATTGAAAAATTGGGTTGATCTCAATAAGCAGACGTAATTTAAGGTCACCGTGTCAGCCGCCGTGCGCCCGCGCAGCCGTCGTCGAGACACGAGACACGATTCTAGCGATTCGACACGCTGAAAATCAGGACTGATTAATTTGGGTCATTGGGTGTGAAAATAACTAAACAAGACAATGGACTGGTCTAGATAAACTTTAGTTCTTTCATTACTCTTGACTGAAATATTGCTGATGTCACCGACTCTATCTTGGTTATAAATACATATAATCACGCTTTTATCCCTAATGGGTTAGGCATAGCGCAAATGATCTAAAAAATGGTTGTTCCCCCACGTCTGATAAAGTTTTGAATGTTATTTAAGATAGATTTGTGGATTAGATATACGTATTGCAGTAGTGACAGGTTGTCTGCCCATCGCCCAAATTTCAATATTGTGAACCCCGCGAATCCCTTAGCTGGTCCCGGGGGGGAATGCAGCTGGCACATTCTACGTTTTTCTCTGGCTCTCAGTCCAACATAGTCACTACTGTGCCATATTAGAGTCCATCGTAAGTTCGTTTTTTATGCCTTTGTTTAGGTAGTTGATGCGATGTCCACCCCACAAAGGCTAAAGGCGTGATTATATGTTTACCCATCTCATAATCACACTTGATAATTTAAGGTCAAGTCGTCAATGGCGGCGAAAGTATTTAATTGAGCCCTAATTTGCAGTTACGCTTATAAACGATCACGATTATAAATAAGGGTCGTGATATTGATTGTTTATGAGACGTTTAGCAAGATGACTTTTAATGATGCATAAACTTTTCAATAAATTGACCCAATTTATTGAAAAATAAATAAATTGACCCAATTTATTGAAAATCTAAGGCTCATATTTATACAGCGACATCAAGATTGAGAGCAATATTAAGTATGGATTTGACAGGCACATTGTACTGAAATGACATTTCTGATACGAACTCAAACTAGCTGTCAATCTCAAGTGCTGTTTACAAATACGGGCCTTATACTCGTAACTTCCCTGAGAGTCCGATGGTGTAGTGGATAGATAGATGGAACTGGAGGTCTAGGTTCAAATCCCACCACGTACCAATGCGTTTATCGTTTTCGAATTTCGTACGTACACTCATACGGCGCTTTTTCCGTGCCTCGGAAGGCTCGTTAAGCCTCGTTGGTCCCGGTTTATATCGTTTACTTGCAGTACTGTAGATTTTAGTCATTAACCATGTCAGAGGCCAGTGCTAAACATTGGCGGCTTGAAAACTTTGACCTAATCGAGGATTGGGTCTGGTTTCCCTTATGGGAGGTCAGATGGCAGTCGATATGTGTAAAAACAAGTACCCTCGTTCAATCCCCTAGATTAGGTAGCCCCGTGAGATACGGGTAAGGCTAAGGAAATGATGATACTCGTAACTGCCACCATTCAGCGAAAAAAAACATAGAAAGTGCCAGTAGCTTTTCCTCCCGGAAAGGCTATAAGAACCATTCGGAACGATCTTTGTTTAGGTCATCGACGACGTACCCAATTAGAGATAAAGCCGCAAACTCTTAATAAAATCATTGCACACTCATTCCATGCTGGACTGGGAGCGAAAGAAAAACATAGAATGTGCCCGATGCATTTCCTCCCGGGCTAGCTGTAAAAACCATCTAAGGAATCCGAGGTTTTCAGTATATTGCAATTTAGGCGATGGGCTTGCAACTTGTCACTGCAGCAATATACCTACAAATCTATCTTGAATAACCCTCAAAACTTTGTCGGACGTGTCGGAACGATCTTTGTTTGGGTAGTTTACGCTCTGCCTGAAAAGTGTGATTATATGTCTATGTTTATGACTACTCCCTACAACTTTCTCACCTTGTACCTAAAATTCCTTGAAAGGGCTTTGTAAGCCCGCAACCCGTACGACAGGGCTCTTCAAACCAAGGGCGCCTGCTGCATGTCGTCACGCCTGCACTCACATTGTGATACCCTACACCTATATAGCATTTCATCAGGACTATTGTAGCAAAAACTGGTTGGCACGTCCTGTAGTGATGTGTTTAGAGTGTCGATAGTCGTTAAGTCACTTCATCGAGTCGATAACGTCTCATCTGCTAAGGTTGTATTTGACCAATACTTATCCACTGTAAAGTATGAAGTTAATTCTTTGCAGATTTAAAAAGTTGTAGTTGGGAGCAGTTTACAGTTTTAGTGGACGGATGTGCGAATGAAATTTAAGAAACATAGGACGCCGCTTGATTGTTCTTTGCAATTGCAACTGTGTTTGAAAATACATACATACATATAATTACGCCTTTATCCCAAATGGGGTAGGCAGAGCGTAAACGACCTAAGCAAAGGTCGTTCCGCCACATCAGACAAAGTTTTAAGGGGTTGTTCAAGATAGATTTGTAGGTATATTGCTGCAGTGACAAGTTGCAAGCCCATCGCTTAAATTGCAATATACTGAAAACCTCGGATTCCTTAGATGGTTTTTACAGCATGCCCGGGAGGAAATGCAGCTGGCACATTCTATGTTTTTCTCTTGCCAGTCCAGCATGGAAAGAGTGCAATGATTTTATTAAGAGTTTGTGGCTGTATCTCGCTGTATAGTTTTGAGGGTTATTTAAGTTCGATCTGTAGATATATTGCTGTAGTGACAGGTTGTCGCATCACCTAAATTACAACATACTGAAAACCTCAGATCCCTTAGCTGCTTTTTACAGCATGCCCGGGAGGAAATGCAGCTGGCACATTCTATGTTTTTCTCTCGCTCCCAGTCCAGCATGGAAGGCAGCGTGGAAATAGCATTCGCAAATAGCGATGATTCAATCTTCGATTGCGTTTAATGAATCGATAGTATTGGTTTTACAAATATCCTTGATATTGATCTTCATTATCAATGATTGCATTCATTTATTGATTCATTATCGATACTATCGACACGGACGTCCGGACTTCCTTCAATATTCTCGGTATCGATAACTCAAACTCTGATTAATACCTCTACACTACAACACTATAGTAGTAAACGCGGTGTAAAAATAAACAGTTTAATTGAGTGAAGATTAAGTATAAGTGATTGGTAAAGTACTCTCAGTTCTGATGATCGTTTCAGCATTAAGTTAAAGTTAAAGATTAAATAATTACAAAAAGTTAAACACAATGAACGGTATCGTAAATGCGGTTAAATTGTTTGTTAAACTAATTGTTAACCAGCGGTTTCAATAATGCCGACACTAACTAAATTTTAATGACTGGTAATACGGAACGCAATAAAAATAAATTGTGTATTTTTTTTCGTTGATGACCGATTCCTGTAAAAATATAATGTGCAAGAATAAAGGATAGTTTCACACGAAATAATTGGTTTTCTGTGATTTTACATGGATATGGATCACGAATTTTATGCCGAATTTTTAAATTCCATATTTTTCAGTCGTATATTTAGCGTCGATTATTGATTCATTGATTTAACCTCATAGTGATTAAGGCTCGACAACACGACTGCTAGACTGCGATAAAATTCATAGATTGTAGTAACTTCTCTTCCCTTACGTAGTTACTAAAAAAAAGTAGTTTTGAGTGTATTGCAATTTAGGCCATGGGCTCATAAACATGTCACTACAACAGTGTATGAAGTAGTCCTCAAAACTTGTCACAAGTGGCGTAAACGGCTTTTCTACAACTGTTGGCGCTTTACCTGTAAGAAATATAAGCGAGATTTTCTGTATGTAAAGACCCTTCAGTAAAATACGACTAAACCCGATATTGCACGGCAAAAAGTCGATAAAATGATTCATTCGTCTCAATCGATCGACAAATTAACGTCCGTCCGCCGTTTATCCCATTCAGTGAGGTTAAGGACGGACTTAATGCTCCGGCAATCGTTTACACTCACTATGTGGGGACTGAGGGTTGAGTGGTATTTGTCAGTCAGTACATGATATTCGTTGAAAAAAATAATCTCTTGGTATTATCCACAAAATGCTGTATTGCAATAGTAACAGGTTATCAGTTCTTTGCCACACCTAAAGCCTTGGGATCGTTTATTATCTTTTACAGTTTATGTCCAAACATATACCAGTACTGTCTTTGGAGAGAGGAAGATTTTTTTACAAAACATTTATTTTTCAGACGTGGCGAAGAAAGCACCTGTGGGCACAGCAGCGTTACTTCTGCCTACACCGTTAGGGATAAAGGCGCCACTGCACTTAATGTATTATGTATTTATTTAAAATTTCGCTACTGCTAAATGTAGCTCAATTCTTATTAAGCACCTGCGCACGCGTTGATTTCTCGCAGGAAGTTCTTGCTTATTATCCCCTAGCCGCTCTGCCCCTCACTTTGCGATCCATTTGCCAATGAAAACACTGTTTTTTGGTACCATTTCAATATTAGCACTTCAGATCCTACTTTACCAATAGGGACTTAGTAGGGCGGTGAAATCTAAGGCAAAAACAAGGCTGGGAGAATTTCCCAATATACCCTAATTTAATTAATTTCCCACTATATTCTTGGTTTAAAAACAGCTTTCAATTTTTGTTTTATATTCTTTGCATATTTGTACATGTCTCGTCGAAAGACAAAAGATATTTAAAAAAATTACGTGTAGTTCAAAGATGGGGCATAAAAGCATAACTAGCTTACTTATTATGTACCATAGCCCTCCCTTTTCCACCGGTCATCGATCGCATCGGTTTAGGGAAATGCAAGGCATGCACAACGTGACACCGCAACGTGCGGCATCGCGCCTTTGATTAGATAGGACACTTTTCGATACTGCGTACCTCACATCGGACGCATTCAAATTCTAGATTAGGCATTTACGTAGAATATTAAGTATTTCTTTGTCAATTTGACCTTAATTATAGTCATCTGCAAATATTCCGATTTTGATTTCTCTCCCTTTGTTGCCAATCTCTCAAAATGAACTGCATAATGTTTTAGTAAAAACAAACAAATACGTAAATTTCAAACGCAGTTTTTTGCATAGCACTTAATTATTTGACGTATGTATTAACTTCCACGCTGGACTGGGAGTGATAGAAAAACATAGAATGTGCCAGCTGCATTTCCTCCCGGGCATGCTGTAAAAACCAGCTAACGGATTATATATTGCAATTTAGGCGATGGGCTGACAACCTGTTACTATAGTGATACACATTTCAGTTTAAAATTGCCCTTAAAACTTGTCGGACGTGGCGGAATGACCTTTTTTGGTGTGAGTAAAGGCGTGATTATATGTATGTATATTTTGAATTTGGTTCATCTAGTATCCTAGAAATAGTATGCACTTATATGACCTAACGGACATTTCTGTAAAACAAGCTAGTAGTTGTAGTGGGAGTAGCACAAGTAGTCCCATCACATTTCCTGGGCAGTAATAAGATGTTGTGTGGAAATTACTGTCTATTTGGAGCACTGTAGTAAATTGTTTCTAGATGTAAGTGCGAATAATCTGCAGTTAGAAGTCGTTAAATTCCTTTCCTGGATGTTGATTGAACTAGCCTACAAGGAAGTATGTAAATTGTTTGATTTTGGTACTTGTAATATTGTATAGCCAATGGCTTGCTCGAGCCTACTCAGTAAAAAAAAAGAAATACGTTTATAAAGACAACTTTAAAGGTAGAACTCTATCTAGAGCCATCTCAAAATATCTGAATTTTGGTCATCTATCATTAGTTAGTTCTAGAAATGGAAGACTTATTACATAGAGACCAAATAGAGAATATGCTTTTTAGCTAATGTTATAGTATATCCTTTATGGTGTAAATTTAAGAATAAGAATAAGAATTCGTTTATTGCCATAACATAAAGTACATACAACATTAAAAAGAAAGACAAAACAAAACATAAATTATGGCAAAAGGCAAGGACTCAGTTGTTGTCAACATGCTGTCGCAATTTAGTTTACGTACTTAGTTATCTCTATAAAGAGATAACTTCCAGTTCAGTCCTTATTTATAAATTTGAAGTTAAGAAGGAACGAAGCAAAAACAGTCTTATTCCCAAATTACTTGGTCTCTCACTTGTATATTTTTTAAATATGCCATAGTGTGTAGGAAACACAGATGTTCTGTTGCTAGAAGATCTTACCTTGCTTCTCGGATAGACGCTGAGCACATCGGCCCACCACCTCGCCTCTTCCCTGCAGGTGCCCTTGACGAAGGTCACACGCTCCGGAGCCGTGATAGCCAGGTTGTGAGGAGGACCAGTCACGCTATCCGCTTCGCTCACTTCCAGACTGGTCTCACCAAAACTCATCACTCTCGATCTAAATACCTCACCTTGCTCCTCTTCTCGTAACTTCCTCAGGATCTTCTGTACAAGTGCCCAATAACCGCATAGTCTATTTATACAATTGCAGTAAACACAACTCTAGCGAGTTCTTAAAACTAACAGCGACATCTATTGGTGAGTAGCGAGCGTGGCCTCCACGCGCTTGAAGCCGTGGTAGCTTAGCTCTAAAGTACAAGGGGTGTATAAGTTAGAAGATCTTACCTTGCTTCTCGGATAGACGCTAAGCACATCGGCCCACCACCTCGCCTCTTCTCTGCAGGTGCCCTTGACGAAGGTCACGCGCTCCGGAGCCGTGATGGCCAGGCTGTGAGGATGACCAGTCACGCTGTCCGCTTCGCTCACTTCCAGGACCGTTGTCATGTCCACGCTCGCTTGAGGGACTGTGTCTGGCTGTGGAAGAAAGAGAGAGAAGGTTATTAAGTGCATTTTAGAAATCTCTTCAGTTAACAAATAAATGTTGTATATTTCTAGTCACTTGCTTCTGCGCTGGACTGGGAATAATAAAAAATCATTCAAAAACATCCAGAGAACTAACTTCCTCTTTTTCTTGACGTATATGTATCCGTTTATATTTAGCCGATGTGACATTTATATTTGAAATCACCTACGGTTTACCGCCTCTTTCCATTGACCGTTGATGCTCTTCCTAAACTATAAGTAAGCTAAGGTATAATAGCTACGAGACGAGACGCGAAACAAAAGTTTTAATTATATTCCTGTTTCCAAGCAAGGACACAAACAACCTAACTACAGCAGTCGCAAGACCACCTCGCTTAGAAGTAGAGGTAGTTTCTCAGAAATAATAATTTTCTCCGTTCCTGCCTGAGACGACATTCCAACCTTATAATTTTCAGGCCCAGTCGGACTAGGAAGCCTTATTATAATAATAGTTATGTCACGGGTATGTGTATTTCTTTAATGGAATAGCTGGCTTAACATAAATAATGCAAGATGCAATGGCTGCAACTGTAGTGCTGTCTAGGATGTCATAACATAAGATTTTTGCATGTAAGGTCGACAGCGAAGACCCTTTGGTTAACATGACATGACGTGATTTTTGCAGGATCATGAAAAAGATATGAAGAGCTATTTTTTACAGACGACTGCTAATAGATGCTTATAGTAAAAATTTGGATAGAAGTTATGAAATAAGATGTACATGTACCTTAATCTAAACTCATTGTAATATTCAATACAAAAATATTCTATTATTAGGACTAACTTCATAACGGTAAAAGCTGAAAACACTAGATTACAGCTTAAAATTTTCTTTTGCATAATTTTATGAGACGGGTAAAAATACGTTCTCGGGTATGGTAATTTAGCTGAAATCCTTTATCCAGGAGCTAGCCGGCTATCTAGATACGATCATAGAGATTAAAGGACCCGCACTGGTTTGATATACGACCAATGGCCCGATCGCTTTCTCAACGTCGCACTTAAACAGCATATCACTTCTTATGGCGAGGCTATGGAAACAGCGGGTTGAATATTTACTTTATATACTTTTTAATTTTCACCAGTATGTAAATTACTAGGTCAATACAGAAGTCCTAAATAGACTTCTTTGAACACTAACAGGTCAGTAAGGAAAACATGATGCCTTGGGTAGTTGCGATGTTAACTATTTTTGGGATACAGTTGCAATCGGATAGAAGAACGACGTACGACTAGACCCTGTTTTGAGAGACATAAATAAATTAACTGACTCTATTTTCAATCACCTAGATTAGGTAGCCGACCCCATCAGATACGGGATAAGGCTAGGGAGATGATGATGAGGAACTGACTCTATTTTACTTTCATGTCTGATAATACGTCTTACTTGTTGGACAATCAGGATCCCCGCAATATCCAAAAAGAATGAACAACTCAAAGACAATATCTCCCATCGGGAATCATACCTCCGAAACAAGAGCTCCAGGTTGAGACCATACATACATACATACGTATAATCACGCCTTTATCCCTAATGGGGTAGGCAGAGCAAGTAAACAACCTAAACAAAGGTTGTTCCGCCACGTCTGACAAAGTTTTGAGGGTTATTTAATATAGATTTGTAGGTATATTGCTGTAGTGACAGGTTGTCAGCCCATCGCCTAAATTACAATATACCCTGAAACCCTTGGATCCCTTATCTGGTTTTTACAGCATGCCCGGGAGGAAATGCAGCTGGCACATTCTATGTTTTTCTCTCGCTCCCAGGCCAGCATGGAATAAGGTTGAGACCACTATACTACAAATGAATCTCTCGCATATATATTTTTTTTCGCTATGCTCGTGGCCCTACCCCAGGCGTCTACCGACCTGGCAGCCATGCCTCAGGATGACGCCGGCGATTATTTTCACATCTCATTACATTTGCAACCATAATTAAATTCTGCTAACTTATTCTATAGTCTTGGCTTTATTGCGCCAATAATTAATCGTTAATGCATTCTATTAACACTGAAAATAAGTAATGGTTTGATGATGATGCGATTTGTAAGATGGGGTAAGTTAAGTGTAAAATAAAATAAGATTTAATCAGAGAATGATTTAATGAGTTTAGTTACGCTTTTACGGTCTAGTAGTTTAAGTTTAGGTCTCTCGTCATGAGTTTGATTTCCAGGGAGACACATAAAATTTGATATTACCAAAATTACCGTCTGATAGAGCGATCAAAGTTAACAAAATCTTGACTAAAGTGATTGCCGTCTCTTTATGTTCTCTCATGATAGAAAATGACTGCTATAGACTTATAATAGTTAAGTCGTGATTTTTTGCAAGTACGAATTGCTACCTGTCTCCAGTTTGGTTAAGAAAAGATACATCCATAGATGCATCACTTAACTATGATTCCAAGTTTCAGATGACACGTTAAGCTGGCGATCACGGAATGCGTATGAAACTCTGAAACTGATCCAACTGCTACAGCACCATTTCTCGATAAGAATTAGTAGGACTACCTTCAAGCTATTACAGATTCAAATCATGAAGAAGCCCCGACCTGTACCATATCAGCTGACCTACAGTTAAACCGGCGATTTAATCGGGAGGTAATTCTAACCAGGGACCTAAAAGATTTAGCACATTTGCCTATATTATAGATTCAGATCATGAAGAAGCCCCGACTTCGTGGTATCAGCTGAACCGTAGTTTAACCGGCGGTTTAATCGGGAGTTAATTCCGCGTTATCATCGCGACCCGCGGTTATCCTAGCGGTATGCTAATGTGCCGTCGACTTTGACTTCGGTTACGGTCTAGGTTAGAAGATTCTAATACTAATTTGTTTGCATAAATGTGACGAAATTACTTAGACTTTGAACCTGAATTGTTTGATCTTTTTGCATACATAGGTGTTGATTATGGCGGGACTTCAATCGTGTTAGTGGGACCTATATCCATAAACAAACGAAGGCTAAATATAGCGCGGGTGGATCATTTCTTTCGCTCAATGATAAAGTATTAAAATTCAGAGCTCCCCTTAAAATTCAGATAAAGTGCAATGAATTAGTGGCACTTCTAAAAAAGCGTTGATAATATTAGGCATTGCTTTTTAATTTTACTAATATTGAATCTTTCTATAACTTGATCCACAACACGGCAAAAGTCTAAACAACGGTTGACGACCGTCGCGCCCACCGTTTGAAAATAGAACAAGCTGCGCCCGCGCATCGTATCACAGCAACGGGATTCCGCATGTAAAGGTGAAAGCTATACATTTTCTTCCTCTTTCTAGATGGGTTTTTGAAGAACCCGAATGTTAGAGTTCTCAAACAGTTCAAAGGCTATCAACCCAGGCCATTCTCATGTCACATTGCTTGTGTAACGATACCTACAGACTGCAATTTTCCTATACTAACGAAACTAAAGAGAAACTTCAGGTCGTTGTTCGACTCGAGAATCCATTCGCTAAGAAGAAGAAGAGAAACTTACAAAATGAAAAATTTACAAATTTCAACTAATCGTAAGTTTTTCTTCGTGGTAGTCGAACCCACGAGCCCTGGATTGGGATCCCAAGGCTCAGACCACTAGACCACAAAAGCTGCGACCGCGCATCCTATCGGCGCAATGGGATTCCTTATGTAAAGGTGAAAGCAATACATTGCAAGTAGGAGATAGAATTACAAGCTATCTGGAGTGGAGGACCTTTTGATACTGCTAATTATTCGGAATGGATGGAGATTAAGAGGATATTGCTGAGACAAATTAGTGGTGTAGTTTATTTGTACATAAGAAGAAGTTATGTAGGTAATGCTAATGATGATGATCAAGAAGAAGGCGTAGATTCTATTTCAAATGGAGATGATTATATGGGGGCATATTGTTACTTAATTTCCTAGATCATAAATGCAAAAATGTAGCTTAGTCTGCTTAATCTACGACACCGTTATACAGCCTAAACCAATCTTGATAAAATTTAGAAATGGTCATATCATATCTCATCAGAGGCCAAGATTTTCTATTTTGTTAGCAAAAAAACATTACAGAAAGCTGATCGATGGAGTATCGAGATTGGAGTAGCAATATCCAGTTGAATATACAGTACGTCAAAGCTTTAAATAAACATTAGTGAGGGTGCTACAGTACAGGGAAAACTTTGCTCTTAGAGGAGAACTATCAAATCTCAAGATGCGGAATTAGCTCTTTTTTTACGTCCCGTTCAATTAAAGCCTGGACGTATACCCAACGGTGCGCCCGTGCCCGCCCATAACTCCCATCTAGCGGTAACCATCGGTACCAAAGCGGCTTTTCTCTCAATGGGCAACTGTTGTATAGGGTGTAAAGGACAGCTTCCTGCAAACTGGCAGACTGGGTCGCTAAGTCAACAAAATTGAATAAATTGCACAAAGAAATTCTTAATCAAAAGAAATTATTTCCCCTAAAAAAATTACCACTTCAAATGGACAATAATTGTGCTCAAAGGCGGTTTTATCACCAGACATATTTGCGAATATGAGATTTAAATAACGCAGAATTTGTTTAAGGAAGTATTTTTTATTTCCTATAGAAAGTTGTACAGTTTCGTTTACTGAGCAACCCATCAGTTTTTCACAAGCTGTTACTTACACCCTGTATTTCTACGGACGGTCGTTCCTAACAGTCGTATTCCCATTTCAGCCTCCCCGGTCCTAGAAGTTTATTGTCGAAGGATGGTTGTTAAATAAGACCCGTTTGTTTATTTGTTTGTTAAGGAGTTATGGAAGTTTCGGTCCTTCGAGCCGGCAAGCCTGCAGAAGGGTTTCGATGTCTGTGTTTAGATGTTTGCTGGAGATAGGCAGAAACTTCATCTGATGCGGAAGAATCACATTCTAGAATAAATAAACAGTTTTTGTATTCATGTTCCTTGTTTAGATATCTAGAACTTAAAACTCCTGTTCATCTCAAGATTTTGTTTTTGAACTTATCCCATCTAATCCAACAGTCATCATCTGTATGTCAAGAAACCTTCTCTTAGCAACTAACGGTTACATAACCTATGTAAATAAGCATTGCATATTCAAAGGACTGCATACGAGCCATGTAATAAACAAAGACAGAACTGCTAGAGCTAAATTGAGCCCGCTAAGGAATACAGACGGACGCAAATGAGCTGAGCCTCCCATTACATTTGGAAACATGGGCTATTGGCTCAGGGATAACTTGAATGAGGGAGACATACAAATATTTCAGGTAGTGAGAACTGGTGTGTATGTGGATGGGTTTATATGAATATGGCAATGTAAAAATGTTTATACGTGTAGCTAAATCATTAGAGAACCCGAGTCATTACAGTTTAGGATATGATGAGCAACAGTATAAAATGTTCACGTCCTTATTTTTATGTTTTAGAGAGTCTTCAACATAGGCATCACACAATACATAAACGTCGAACAACTGCAATTCACATCAACTTCCTCAAGAATAGCCTTAGTGGGTTTTTTTAAAGCCAACTACCGTTTTCAATTTATCCAAATGATGTAAGACATTTGCAATTCTCCATTTGGAGTAGCGGTTCTCATCGCGGAGTCCCATAACTCCCGCCGCGTGCCGTGACAAATCTGTAATATGCCATGTGGGGACCCCACCAGAATAACTTGGCCTCTTAGGTGCATCCCGTGGAAATTATGATTTAGGAGCTGGCAATGGATGAGTTAGATCCTGACCTATCCCGGTGATGTTTTAACCAATCGTTACAAAATTAAAGGTAGATCCTGAAGGAGAAACTATTATTTACATTTGGGCAGGTTCTAAAAACTCTTTCCAAGCTTAAACAATTTGAGTCAAAATGTCCTGGGATCGAAAAAACAGAAACCAGCGTAATGCCCAAAAGGATCAATAAAGATATATAATCTAGGCGAGGAACTGTTTCAGAGTGCAAAATATTTGAGGTAAAATCCAGTCATAATTTTCGACCCATCATTAATTTCCTTGCCAAATTTTTGCATCCTTTTCTTTATGTTCCAGGAAACCCTGATGGCAACAGCCTAGCCTATCTCTAGCTACCTAGACCCATGGTCCACGACTCCCTGGAAGGCGCTGCGGAGGTGCAAGGCTAATTGTTTCTCCCAAGATTTACGACCATACGCCTCGTTTCCGCGTCTTCTACGACAGTTATTTTGTTTACTGTCTCACAGTACTGCCCTGACGACAGGCAGATATGATGTATGGATTCATTGACTGCCAGTAAAAACGAGAACCCTAGTGTTATTGTACCTTGTCTGAAGGTGTGAGGTAAGTGAACGAATGGATTTAAGGGATAAAACTAGACTGTCATGCCTGCCTCCATCCCTATGTGATAGGCCTAAAACATAAAGGAAAAGACTAACTAGCAACGCACTTATAGGGATGGAGGAGGAAAATTGTCATTTTTCTTTTGGCCTGGACCACCACAAACACAAAATTTGATCCTCCACAAAATTTTGTTGGACGCCCCTGTTCTAGATACATGCAGACTTGCCTAAACTTAAGTTTTAGCTGACAGCATCGAGCCATCGTATTAGCTAACCATATATCCGATAAAACAGCTTTAAGTTTAAATTTCGTAAACAGCCATTAATGTTAGTCCGTTAACTTACGAGCGGAGAACATTTAATCCGCCCACATGCGCAGGCGAACCGATTATCCCAAGAATTATGTCCGTGCCCACTACCACCCTAAATAGATAAAGGTCACCATCATGTCACCATTAGGGACATAAACTTGCAGCGGATGACGTCACAAAGGGCCCTTAATGGGTTAATGACGTCATTTCGCTTGTTTTATGGGATGTTGGCTGCGGGTGACGCAAGGGTACTGGAGAGATGGGAACGGAAGTAGATGCAGTTCGTTCTACTGCTTACGTAAGTTGAACTTTTAGATTGGAAGTTCAAAAGTTTTACTAGTATATTTGTTCTTTTTTTGTTTTTTCAATATCAGAATCATGATGATTATTACAATTGGTTGTTGCCTACCAATCTAGAAATAATTCATGTTGGCTTGTAAGTTGAAACATACTAGACTTAGTATCCTACCTTAATTAGCCTTCGACCCGGGCTTAGTGTCCCACTTGCCATCATCATCACACCCCAACAAATGACCACCAACTAATAACCACCTTGAAACCCTCGTCTCCGGAATTACCCCCCTAAAGAGATGCTAAGCCCCGTAATAAGAGCAGGCGATTGACCAGGGAGGCATAATCACTATGTGGTACGAACTGTGGTAATGTGTTCCACATACGTCGCCGACACTTGAGGACACGCCCCTTGGTAGGGTGGCCATAGATCCTGGGTGGGTTAGGACACAATATAAATTAGTAATAACTTCAGGATTTGGTGGGCAGAGGGGGAATTTTATTTTTATTTAGGTACATTGATATATTATTTCCCAGAGATACTGATAATATATAACTGCTGACTTACTCCATATAAGTATGCCTATAGTTTCCATACAAGTACATAAAATTGAAGAATTGCGAATTACTGTACAAAATTATATGCCTTTACACATTTTTGTTCGAGCTTTAAAGATATAGTACGAACTTGTTACGTTCGTTCAAGGATAGATGACGTTATATGAATTATTCCAGAAAATTTTGTCCATACTTTCTCCATAAACATGGCAACCCTATCTTGTCCAGGACATCATGCAAATCACAGTGACACGACGCGGCAATCTCGCCGGCCAAGGAGGTTATATCGCGGACAGCTGATCTGCATGCCAGTGTTGCCAACTAATGCATTACCCGCAAATCGGGGTAACTGGCACGAGGTGCGGTCTCCAGTAGTTAGCAGTTAGCAAGTGATAAGGGGTGATCGAGATTAATTGAAAATAATAAGTAAGGGGCAACACTTCATACTCTCAACTAGTTTAAATTACCCTTTTAAATGTGATAGGTATGCAATGCACAGCATACTTATGTCTTCCATGCTGGACTGGGAGCGATAGAATAACATAGAATGTTCTAGCTGCCCTTCCTACCTAGCATGCTGTACACATAAGCAAAAGGGATTAGAACGAAAAGATTATATTATAATTTACTAGATGGGCTGACAACCTGTCACTACAGCGATACACATTGCTCTAAACTTTTGTCAGTCGTGGCGAAGGCGCCTTTTCCGAGGGGTTTTACGTTCTGCCTACCCCATAAGTAAGGGATAAAGGCGTGACCTTATGAATGTATGTATGTACTTGCACGAACGAAAGTAGCCGTTCAAACGGGTGTAATACAAGGTAGGTTAATTTAATCAATGTGTAGTTACCAGTAAACTCCTGCGCACAGAAAATGGCCGACGGATCGCTTTACAACCGATAAGAGCAGCACATAAAGCCCTTACAAGTCAATAACACGCCGACAGTAGAACAAACTGCATTCGGTAAATAGCATGGATGAATAAAGCGAGAGATTTGACTAAAATTAAGGTAGGTAGTAAAGAAAAATACGACCCCTAATAGTCTCAGAGCCTGTGAACTTCTGTAATACACAGAATGTACTTTTTTCATATCAAATACTAGCTCGCGCGCGGAAGCGTGCATCCCATACAAAAACAAAGATCAGACAATTCGAAACACGCTTCCGCTTCCACGCTTCCGCTTCCCGCGCGGGTTAGCAGATCCTGTTCCTACGCGCGTAGAAGCGTTTTCAGTATGTTCAACACTGCGTGTTTTTCATACAAACCGGGCGTACGAAGTCGCGGGCACAGCTAGTATCAAATATTTGATTGTTCTGGAACATAAAATTTTGATAACTAGCCTAAGGGCGCTCACTGAGGCTAAGAATGATGTAACCAGATGTTTAAGGCGTTGTTCTGAGTGGTTCCTAATGAAAAAAGCACAAAAAAAAATATGAGCATATTGAATATACACCTTTTTGAAGATTTTTGACTTTATGATAATCATTTAATTTATACGGGGGTGTCTTTTAGTGCTTGATCTTTTGTTTCATCTGTCTATGGTCAAACAGTAAACAGCATTCAACAAAACTGGCCAATAGCCTGCGATTTGCGGAGAAACCACCGAATCAGGACTTTCCTGGTAAGTGCCGTTCGGCGGCGGGAAACGTTTACTTCAATGCGCGCGCGCAACAAAAATTATTAGCGGTTGCGCGCTGTCTATCTGCGGAATGACCGCCTATTGGGAAGTAGAGAGAGTCATAAGAGATTGATCCACAAGCATTGATTAGATAAGTTCTCAAAATAAGAGTATCCAATTAATTGTATGATAGGAAGAAACAGTGAACATTAAGTCAAATTGCAGCTCTTACCTGCTGATTTAATGACTACATTTTCTTTTATACATACATAACGTCACGGCTCTTTCCCGGAGGCTAAGGATAGCTTTATGTTATTCTGTACCTGCCTACCCAACCTCTACCGTTTTATTCTCTAGGCTTTATGGACACCAATGTAAAAAAATAATTGCCTGTTGCTATTGGTAGGTTAAATTGCGTGAGAATCAGGAGTCACCTAGCTTAGGAACCTCCTTAGAGACCAGTGCCAAACAGCATGCTGCATACCATTTTAAACTTTCTGAATGAGCTTACCCAATCGTTGACTTTTGACTCTGTCACCTATATCCATCACATCGCAAATAATAATACAAGATACTCTACATATTTCCTATAACTTGGACATCAGTAAAACTACGTTTCCTACCTGCGGGATTGTTTGCATTACTACAATATTGCGGGTAGTTTTTGTCGGGCTAGCGGTGCGGTGCCCTCTGGCAACACTGGGGGCATCTGGTCACACTGCGGTGTGATTTGGTGCCACCTAGAGTGGAGTGATTTGCGCTGATTCACCGTTGGAGTTGCAAATCGACGTTTATGACTTTTTTTGGCTAAAGCTTTTCCGGATTTGAAATGTTTTAAAATGTTTGAATGTTTACGGTTTGTGTTTTTCTTTTTATCGAGTTAGCTTTCGGGTTTCAGAGTTTTTTAAGCCGTCTTATAGAACAGTTTATATAGGCCTTGGTATGTGTAACAAGCACTCTATCAAAGATAGCGAATGGGAACGACGGTCTCCGAAGTGCTCGTGTTTGTGTTAAGATTAGGTTTTTTTTCTTTGAATTTCAAGCCTATATAAATATTTAAAAAAATTATAAATGTTAACAAGATAATAAATGACTTGAAATAACATATAAATAAGCGCAAGCTTATTCCCGTTTATCATAATGATAGAGATCACAAAATGGCGAATGCAAAAATTCGATTTGATTAATTAAATCGATTCGCAATCGATTTCGATTATGTACGAGCGTTGATTGTAGACCAGTAGACAGTTCTGATTTATTCATTATTTATTCATCTTTAGGTATTTTGTTACCCAAAGCGATACAAAAGTGAAAGTGGGTTGCGTAACACTCGCCCCTATGGGTATGAGTTTCAAAAATCGAAAACGAAAGAGATTTAATTAAATTCGAAACCCATTTGTTATTCAAAATAGAATTTATTTAAATTTAGTTTTTGTTTGAATGGTCAGAAATAATTAAAAGTGAAATATTGGCTTCTACGGCTTCGGTAGTCACAGACTAATCAAAATACAATTATGAATTATAATTGATTTCAATCGCTATCGATTTTCGATAGAGTCAAATAAATAGCTAATATTCATAGAGTTCGGGTTTAACACAAATCTACATAAAGTATTTCGATGCTTTACAGAATTATTTTATTTTCCAAAATGTCTTCAAAGCCAACGATTATGCTTTCTTTTTACTAAAAATCGTTCAGTTTCATGAATAGAATAAACCTTTTATTTTTTTGTGCGTAAAATAATATTGTATAGAATTAAATAATGCTGAAATAGTTAGGTTCATATGATTTGTGTCTTCTTCTTAGCGAGTGGATTCTCGAGTCGAACAACCCGATGAACCCTGGTGTCAGAGCCATTAGGCCTCTGACGTGGTTTGAGTAACGACCACTATTAAAGACCGACGGCTTAACGTGCCCTCCTAAGCACGGAATATTTTTTCTTTTTGGACAATCAGGTGATTCAGCCTGCAATATCCTAACCAAACTGGGGAAAACCTCACAAAGTGATAAATTGACAAATATCAACTTTGTGTTCCCTCTGGGAATCGAACCCAGGGCCTCCGGACCGTGAGCTCATGGCTCTGACCACTAGACCACTGCGGCAGTTAAATTCAAAACATGATGTGTGGAGTATGTATTTATAAAAGTGTATTGTATTGTATATTGACTTTCGACGCCAAGAAATAGGCCACAGGTACAGACTACAGACATCGTTAAAAAACTGTCTCATTTTTTATTCTCCATATAAATCGTCATACAGACACGGACAGCCGCACAAACATAAATTCCTTTTGTTGCATGGATTTGATTGCTTATTGTATTTTAATGGGACCCGACGTAATGTATGATCATACGAATTTACTCGTTTTTTGTTCAGTGAATAATTTGCAGAAAACGTGGGCAGGGATACAAATCAAGACTTGAATGAAGTTTGTTTTTTTATTGATGTAGGAATATGAATGAGTTTCTTGTGCGTGTGTGTGGAGAAATAGTATTCGTAGGTCATAAACATACGGAGTTTATTTTTACTTACATTTCGGTACAAAATCAAAGACAATGATTAGCTGTATTTAAATGCATTTTCAGGCTTGTATTTGTAAAGCTATCTCAAGATTTAGCGGCATTAAGTATGGATTTGACAAGCCATTTAGTACTGAAATAACACTTCTGATACAAACTCAAACTGGCTGTTAATTTTAAGTGCGGATTATAAATACGGGCCTTAATACGATTCCGTTCTTTGGAAGGCACGTTTAGCCGTCAGTCCCGGTTGTTGTCATTGGTTGGTCGTTACACAAACCATAACAGAATAATAGTCAGTTTTAAATAAGTCAAGACACGAGGGTTTATCAAGTAATTCCTCAACTTGAAAATCTCACTCGATAAGAAGAAAAGACTCAATATATATATAGAAAAATATAGAATGTGACAGCTGCATTTCCTCCCGGGCATGCTGTAATAATCAGCTAAGGGATCCGAGGGTCTCAGTATATTGCAATTTAGGCGTTGGGCTGACAACCTGTCACTCAAAACTTTGTCAAACGTTGAAAAACGACCTTTGTTTAGGTCGTTTACGATCTGCCTACTCCATTAGGTATAAAGGCGTGACTATATGTACGTATATAGTATATCTGTGATAGTTTGACCTAAAAGAAAACTGCATACACTCCTATACTTGCATCAAAATTACGATCGTTCGAAATTTAAATGGGCCGTGTAATCGTGACGTGTTTCCGGCCGTAATTACGTCGACAATGGCGCATTGTCTGCGGCTGTCCCACTTCCGGTATGTCGCTGCGCCGGCGCATCTGGTGGGGAGATTCTGATCTCTGTACGACAAGGCTTTAAACGAACGTGGCGTAAAAAGGCAACTTCTTTTTAGGGAGTCTTTTTCGAGTCAACGACCCGATGAACCCTGGTATCAGAGTGTTTAAATAGCTAATACGTAACAGTTAACGCTTCTGACATGATTTATGTGACGAGCACTCTTAATGACAGGGAACGACACGATCAGTTGAGACTGCCTGTATTGTCCAAACCTAACCGAACTAAGGAAAATCTCAAAAATTATAAATTAATAAATATCAAATTTGTGTTCCCCTCCGTGGGAATCGAACTCACGACCTCCTGATTGGGAGCCCATCATGGTTTACACCACTAGACCACTGAGGCAGTTTTAAAAGAAGTTATGTTATGTAATACATATTATATATAGATAAGTTTGTTTAGGTGGTTTACGCTCTGCCTACCACATTAGGGATAAAGGTGTGATTATATGTATGTATGTATTTTGTTCTCCTTGTATGCCAGCGCTTCAACCACGTTCATTTAAAGACTTGTCGGTCTGTAATAGGTTTGGATGATGGGTTGACGAGGTTGGGTTAGGTCAGGCGAGGCGGAAAGAGATTGTTGAGTCTAAGGGTGCAATGAATCAAAATATTAACTGACTAGATTTTAGAAACATTTGTTTCATTGTGATACGTTTGTTCTTCCTCTTAGCGAGTGGATTCTCGAGTCGAACGACCCGGTGAACCCTGGTGTCAGAGTTTTTAAACCGCCTAGCAGCACAGCAATTATGCCTCTGACATGGTTTAAGTAACGACCACTATCAAAGACAGCGACCGGGACCGACGGCTTAACGTGCCCGCCGAAGTACGGAACCCTCTTTCCTTTCGGACAATTAGGTGAGTCAGCCTGCAATGTCCTAACCTAACTGGGGAGAACCTCAGAAAGTGATAAATTGACAAACAATAACTTTGAGTTTCACCCCTGGGAATCGAACCCAGGACCTCCGGAACGTAAGCCCATGGCTCTGACCACTAGACCACGGAGGCATTTTACGTTTGTTAAAATTCTGTCAGATAGGCATACCGTTTTGTAGATAACCTATGGGTCTGTTACACCAGAGTCATACCTGCGCGTTTTCCTATATACATACATATAATCACGCCTTTATCCCTAATGGGGTAGGCAGAACGTAAACTTCCTAAACAAAGATCGTTCCGCCACGTCTGACAAAGTTTTGAGGGTTATTTAAGATAGATTTGTAGGTATATTGCTGTAGTGACAGGTTGTCAGCCTATTGCCTAAATTGCACTATACAGAAACCCTCGGATTTTTTAGCTGGTTTTTACAGTATGCCCGGGAGGAAATGCAGCTTTAAAATTCTATGTTTTTCTCTCGCTCCCAATCCAGCATAGAAGTAGCATATGATATAGATTATTTCACGGTCTTTCTAAAGAGCCCCATTTTGTATTTAGATGCTTTTGCTAGCTTAGGAAGCGTTCTCCTGATGACTACTCAAAATATCTATATGCACGTCTATCTTTCTCGCTCATCGCCTGTGTCTGAAATCCTGCCGAGGTAGACCCGCCACGGTCTGATTGTCAGCCCCCCGCGTCGTCTATCTTGAGGTTTTGGAAGACGATGGTGGCATCTTATGACTAGAAGGGACGATATTTAGGTCAGGTTGAACGTGATCACAGGTTGGAACTTGGAAGGAATGTCATAGATCTGTGGTGTTTGTTTTGATATAGCGCCATATTACTAGTTTTTTTTTTATTCAGAAGAATCACTGGATGTTTTTTTTTATTTGATAATGAAGATGCGAATATCAAAATACAAAATGACCCATCTAGGGTGCCACTTAATTGGGTGCTTACATACATATAATCACGCCTTTATCCCTAATGGGATAGGCAGAGCGTAAACGACCTAAACAAAGGTCGTTCCACCATGTCTGACAAAGTTTTGAGGGTTATTTAAGATAGATTTGTATTTATATTGCTGTAGTAACATGTTGTCAGCCCATCGCCTAAATTATAATATACTGAAACCCTCGGATCCCTTAGCTGGTTTTTACAGCATGCCCGGGAGGAAAAGCAGCTGGCCAGCTTGGGAGAACTTGCTTTGGTGCTTACACAGCTAGGAACTCAAACACTGGCACTATCGGCATAGAAGGTAGATACACGCATTAGGGCGTAATTAGAATTCCTAGTAAATGTGTGACAACTTGCAGCAGCCATCCATATCCGTTTTATATGGAAATTTCACGGACACGATTCGGATACGAACCGAATACGGAGCAGTGCAAACCCGCCCTTACCATGTAGGTCGGTAGGTACGTTGTATAATCACTACATAGTATAAAACAAAGTCGCTTTCTCTGTCCCTATATGCCTATGTATGCATAAATCTTTAAAACTACGCAACGCATTTTGATGCGGTTTCTTTTAACGGATAGAGTAATTCAAGAGGCAGGTTCATATGTAAAATACATGCATAATATAGTAGAGAAACACTGATGATTTCCGTGCGAAGCCGGGGTGGGTCGCTAGTAGAGTATATAACAATGACAACAGTACTAAGAATGACAATAGTACACCATTTAAAACGAGATGCAAACTCACAATCTCAAACACCGTTACTTGCATACAACTGACCCGAAGGAATCTAAAACGGTACATGAGAAGTAATTATAACCTAATCTATGCGAGCAGGATCCGCGATTGATGAGTTCACTCACCGAGTCGACTCAGTTGAATCATAACTCAAGTGAGTGATTCATTCAGTTCATTCGTTCGCGTGTTTGAGCAGATTGCGTCATTTATCAAGTTGTAGGTCAGTGATAGAATGTGGGGGAGGGAATCTATGCAGATTTATAGGTTATAAACGCTTCTGTGATGATATATTTGAAAAGGGAAGGGGCGATAAGGTTACCCGGTAGTAGGTAGGTTATTGCCATCATCAGCTGCAATAGATGCTGTATATGGACCCTATCCAATCATATAGGCAAGGTTACATATTTAGTTCCATAATATTTAATGTAATAATATAACTTAGCAAAATGTTTTGATACCTAATAATATTTAGCGTAACATAAAAAAGCATGCAATTTATAGCTGTTTACGCATCAAATTTATAAGCACAACTGGAAGTAGCATATAAAAGCATAATGATAACAAAGCATCATGTTTAAGGTCATAGAAATAGAGTGCCATAACAACTAACTACTGAGTGGTAAAACTCTTTTGCACAAGTTGCTAAATTTAAATGTGATAAAGTGTTAGTTTACAATCTTTTGTATGTTTAATAAACATATTCGCACCTTAACCCACAGTCGCGACTCGCCTTTTTTGTATACGTGTAATCGAGTAGAAAAAGCGATTATGACTATCAGCGCACTGCAGTAACAACTGAATGTTAAAAGTTTGTATTGAAAATAGTTATAGCCTATTTTTAAAGATTCAAGATTTAATTTTAAATGAGATAGCTCACTCAAATTATACCACTGTATTATTAGAATAAGTATCATGCCTAACGACTGTTATGCGACTGCTAATTAGTCCAATTCAACATAGTATAACATATAATAAATATTTATGTAAAAGTTTCACTATGCTAGAAAAGTTATACGAAACTCATTATGCTATAGTAAATTAGGAATAAAAAATTATGCCACTAAAATTTCACCCTATAGGTAAAGGTAAGTAGAATCTATTCGTTCATAATAATCATGTTTGCCATACTTGCTACGCTTAGCAAACCGATTTCTGTGCGCAAAGAAAAGTTTTTATTCACAGGGAACGTTGTTGCCCATTCTCTGACTTTACCCATACTCGTTATGGGATAATGCCATTCTAAAGTGACACCACTCGGACATCAAAGTACCATAGGTAAGAAGGTATTAAGACAATACATAAAATTTAATAATTGTCGGGTGTTACGAGTCTAATACTTACATCTACGTTTAATTACAAATTTTCCCACGTCTATTTTGTACCAACATCTCGTCAATTCTGCCCTGATTTCTATATAACTGGACATACAATAACATGCATCATACCATACATGACAAGTTACCTCTCTCTGGTTGTCCAGTACGACAACTCTTTAAATGAATGTGGCGAAAAAGGAACTAAACCCTACCAAAGCATTTTTTACAGTTTTCCCAACATGCAGACGTTCAGTTAAACCCTTGTCGTATATTACTGTGACAAAATGCCAGTCAGCCAATATGGCGGCCAATCAGCTGATCGCGCGTAATCCGATTATGCGCAAACGCACATCGGCGTGTAACTGTCAAGCGGATCACTTAGTGCACAGGCTGATGTTTGGAATGCGAACGGATTAGGAATTTTGTAAAGGAGATTTATAAATAAATAATTGATAAGGAAAAATAAATTAGATATTATATACACAGTATTGAATATATCACGTATTTATATAACGTCAAGGGAAAACTTATTTTAGTTATATTAAGACGTCTACGACGTATTCTTCCATGCCGGACTGGGAGCGAGAGAAAAACAGAATGTGCCAGCTGTATCTCCTCCCGGGCATGCTGTAAAATCAGCTAAGGGATCCCAGGGTTACAGTATATTGCAATTGACGCCATAGGCTGGCAACCTGTCACTTCAGCAATATACCTGCAAATCTATCTTAAATAACCCTCAAAGCTTTGTCAGCCGTGGCGAAACGACCTTTTTTTAAGGTCGTTTACGCTCTGCTTACCCCATTAGGGATAAAGGCGTGATTATATGTATGTATGTAAGTATGTGTAATAAAGATGAAATATTTGTATTTATAATAATACCACTGAACTTTAGACTTAAATTGCTGACCCCATTAAAACTATTTTACCACCAGAAAATTACGTTATGCAGACGTAACTTGGGGTAAATGTTGCGGCTGTACCTAAACCGCAAGGCGGAAAGCTAAAATATTAATCATTGCTCAAATATTTAACTATTTATAAATGACAAATACCAAATGTCGCACTTTATAAGCTACAGAAAACGTTCAAAAGGTTAAAAACCTACATAAATTCTTTAAAGTATTACTTAACCAGGTACATTTCACGTTCTTTGAGGCAAGACTTAACAAGTTGAATTATAATTTAAGGCATTTTAAAGGAACACTCTATGTGAGTCTCAATCAAATGTATGGTTTGCTGCTTGTTATATTGAGATTAGAGGTAACGGGACTTCTGTGACCATTGCTGGTTGAATATAAATGATGAATATAAGCATTCGTTATGACAAGCTATAAACGTGTCTGTCGAGTCCATGGGAAAATCTAGTGCAAATCGAGGCCATGTTTAATAAATAAGTCTTCATATAGGTCCTATCCTTCTCATAGTAAAAAATTACGGACACTAAAAAAGGTAGGATATTTTTGGAATAAAAATACATACATATAATCACGCCTTTATCCCTAATGGGGTAGGCAGAGCGTAAACGACCTACACAAAAGTCGTTTCGCCACGTCAAACAATGCTATGAGGGTTATTTAAGATAGATTTATTGATATTGCTGCAGTGACAGGAAAAATTGCAATATACTGAAACCCTCCGATCCCTTAGCTGGTATTAACAGCATGCCCGGGAGGAAATGCAGCTAGCTCATTCTTTGTTTTTCTGTCGCTTCCAGTCCAGCATGGAAAAAAAATATGTAGCAAATAATGTGGAAAAAGGGCAAGAGACTCAAAAACAAATCGACAAATCAGAGAAAACGAAAACATCCTTTCCTTTACTTCTGCTGTTACATTTTGCAAAGTTAATGTTTATCGTTATAATTTAGCAAGTCTACACATATTTTTTAGCTTTTTTACTGCTGCAACAACCTATTGGCTGACAACCTCCTAATACAGCAATATACCTACAAATCTATCTTAAATAAACCTCAAAACTTTGTCAGACGTGGCGGAAAGACCTTAGTTTAGGTCGTTTACGACCTGCCTACCGCATTAGGGAAAAGGCGTGATTATATATATATGAGGGGTGCAATTTTATCGAGAGTAAGCCAAAGCAAAAAAAAAACATTCATGTACTTTATAGTTGCGACGTAATTCCGGATTTGGTGAAGGTGGAAATCTTGAAAGGGAAGCCGACGGGAACCGGCTTGTATAGACCCTTCGCCACTGGTATGTAGATAGAACTAATCAGACGAATTTCAAATCTATAATTGTACTTTAAAAATTCTACCAGAAATGGGAACAAAACACCACACAGCGCCGAAATATCAGTGCATGACTGTATCTATATGTGTTCGTATGCTATTAGTAGGCCAATTATAACAGAAGTACAATTCCCATGGATGTTAAAACGTAAAGGCCATGCGCAGACCAAAGACCCCATGGGCTGGGCACCATGGTTTATGGGGCAGAACGGATCATTTGAACTCCATGTTTCGAGGAGTTATAATTGTGAATGTTGTGAAGCGAATCTAGCCCTTTTCATATGATGCCGAGAATACATCATCATCATCATCTCCTTAGCCTTATCCCGTATCTCACGGGGTCGGCTTCCTAATCTAGGGGATTGAACGAGGGTACTGATTTTTACACAGAGCGACTGCCATCTGACCTCCGCAACCCAGAAGGGAAACCAGACCCAATCCTAGATTAGGTCAGAGTTTTCAAGCCGCCAATGCTTAGCACTGGCCTCTGATATGGCTTAACGACTAATATCTACGGTATTAAACGATATTAACCGGGACCATCGGCTTAACGTGCCTTCCGAAGCACGGAAAAAGCGCCGAATAAACGTACATATGAAATTCGAAAACCGAAAAACACATTGGTACGTGGTGGGATTCGAACCACGACCTCCCGCTCATGAGGCAGCTTTTTTTTTTTTTTTTTTTTTGAATGGACCTGTTTGCAAAATACTACAAAGTGTATATAATGCGTCACCGGGCTAAGGCGGGGAGTTGCTACACGCAATCTACACCCTTAATGAAATGGCAACTGCCTAAGGGCGCCCACTAGGGCTCGAACCTCGGCTTATGGCGTTGCCTGGGGACTCCTTATCGGAGAGAATCTGCCCGGTACGTGCCGGTAAACCCCAAAGTGGGGAGCAAAGGAGGGACCTCCGCGCCCCCGCCGGCGGGGTGCGCGGTTGCTGGAAGAGCTTGTGCAGAGTGTGGCTCGACTAATATTGGCAGCATTAATCGCAAGGGTAATTTGGTCATCGCCGTCGGTAAGGACATGCCTAGGCCTTCGTTTGTAACGAGTCGCAGGTTGGGGAACGTAGTTAGAGGCGCTAACTACAAGAGGGTTAGGGTGGTGAGGGGCTTTGTCGAAGAAGCGTATGGCCGCTTGCTTCATGAACT
This sequence comes from Scrobipalpa costella, assembly GCA_949820665.1. Taxonomy (NCBI): domain Eukaryota; kingdom Metazoa; phylum Arthropoda; class Insecta; order Lepidoptera; family Gelechiidae; genus Scrobipalpa; species Scrobipalpa costella. The sequence continues at coordinate 2,969,917 of OX463306.1, forward strand.
CTTTGAGAGACGGAACATCGAGATCGATGTGAATGTCAGAATTGCGGAGGTACCAGGGGGCCCCGGTTGCCCTCCGCAAGAAGCTGTTTTGAACTACCTGGAGGGTGTTCAGATAAGTGGGGTAGGTGTGGCTGAAGGTCACACTGGCGTAGGTCATTATGGGTCGAACGCATGTAGTGTAAAGCCTCACCTTATTTCTAAGGGAGAGTTTACTGCGTTTGCGTATGATTGGGGTGAGCCGGCCCATGACAAATTTGGCGCGGTTTCGGACTCTCCTGATGTGCTTCGCAAAGTTAAGCTGGGAGTCAAGAGTAACCCCCAAGTACTTGGCGTCTTTGGACCATGGGATGGGTCGACCGTACAGCTTTACAGCTGGGAGGGTACGACGTAATCTGGCACGAGTAAAGTGCACGGCGGTGCTCTTCTCGGGATTGACTTCGAACCTCCATTTGCGGAACCAGCTCCCGACGGAGTCTAGGGCGCGCTGGAGGTATCTGCCAAGTAATTGGGGTCTGCGACAGGAGGCATAGATCGCAGTGTCGTCTGCGAACAGAGCGAGCTGCGTCTGGGGCGTACTGGGAAGGTCGCTGGTATAGAGGGTGAAGAGGAGAGGGGATAGCACAGAGCCCTGAGGGACTCCGGCTCTAATGGGGCGAGGGGTGGACAGGGCGCCTTCGATTCTGTAACGGAAGCTGCGGTTCGTCAAAAAGTCACGTACGATACGTACGAGACGATCCGGCACACCGAGCTGGTATAGCTTGTACACCAGACCGTTGTGCCAGACCTTGTCGAATGCCTTCGCTACATCAAGGAAGACGGCTCCTGTGGGTTTGGGTTTGCGTTCATGAAAATTGGACGTGATATGTTCCACCAGACGGTGGACCTGTCGAACACAACAATGTTGGGAACGGAAACCGAATTGCTCGGGGGGAATGAGGCTACGCTCATGAGGCAGCGGCCCTATCCACTACACCATCGGGCTCTCTCTATCCACTACACCATCGGGCTCTCTTATATGATGCAGAGAATGCATAAAGTTTTATGTTATTGCTTCATTTATAAGGCTTGTAGGTAAAAAAAAAAAATTGCAGTTGTATGCAATTTTTTTATTTTTTTTTTACAGGACCTTAACCCAATTTTTTACATATATATATATTACTTACATTAGTTATTAAATATTATTCAATTGAAAAACAATTCAGTGCCGTTTCTGTGAACTTCCGCAAAGAGCAATTGAAAAGATCAATGTCTCTCCTTGTTTAATAATCGCAAGCCAGTCACGAGCGGCGAGTGCCTCATGAGGTGCCTCATCAGTGATATTAGGAAATTCTTCTAATATAGTCCACTAACTACTTCCATGCTGGACTGGGAGAGATAGAAAAACATAGAATGTTCCAGCTGCCCTTCCTCCCGGGCATGCTGTTGAAGTCAGCAAAAGGGACTCGAGGGTTACAGTGTATTGTAATTTAGGCGATGGGCTGACAACCTGTCACTATAGCAATACATATTACAATCTAAAATTGCCCTCAATTTTTGTCAGACGTAGCGAAAGCGCCTTTTACGAGGCGTTAAACGCTCTGCCTACCCCGTAAGGGATAAAGGCGTGATTTATGTATGTATGTATGTAAGTTGGCATTCCATGAAAACAGCTACCAATGTCCCACACAACACTATGATGGCACCATCTTAAGTTTATGGTACATCGGTGAAAGAAGTGTTGAATTGAATGCTTTTGAGACCATTTCTTCCATGCTGGTCTGGGAGCGAGAGAAAAACATAGAATGTGCCAGCTGCATTTCCTCCCGGGCATGCTGTAAAATCCAGCTAAGGGATCCGAGGGTTTCAGTATATTGTAATTTAGGCGATGGGCTGACAACCTGTCACTACAGCAATATACCTAGAATTCTATCTTAAATAACCCTCAAAACTTTGTCAGACGTGGCGGGACGACCTTTGTTTAGGTCGTTTACGCTCTGCCTACCCCATTAGGGATAAAGGCGTGATTATATGTATGTATGTATGTGAGACCATTTCAATACTACCTACACTATCAAAATTTTGTCTATCTTGCGTGGAAGTATGTTTTGCGGGACAACCTCGTGGAATGCCCCCTTATCTAACGTACGGTGTTTGACGGTAGACGAGCTTTGTAGTTCCAATGCTTCTCTCTAATGGAATGAGTATAATTTTATCACAAGGAGATAAAACTTTTTGTAAAAAGCATGTTACTTTTACTGTTATCTTAAACCATTAGCCAAATTGTGGGACTTTGAGTAGAACACCCGTACAAAAACAAAATCGTTAGATAAGATTGTTGAGAAATGCACACCCAGTTCAAGATTAACGTTGTTTCTATCAGCTGTCTTTGTAAAATCAAGGCTGATTAAGTAAAGTCGACCTAAAATACATACAAACATATATTCACGCTTTTATCCCTATGGGGTAGGCAGTGCGTAAACAACCTAACCAAAGGATGTTCCGCCACGTCTGACAAAGTTTTGAGGGTTATTTAAGATATATTTGTTGGTATACTGCTGTAGTGATAGGTTGTCAGTTGTCAGCCCATCGCCTAAATTGCAACATACAGAAACCCTCGGATCCCTTAGCTAGTTTTAACAGAAATGCAGCTGGCACATTCTATGTTTTTCTCTTGCTACCAACCAAGCATGGAAGATCGACCTAAAATTGTGTTTGTATATCTCAATTCTTCTCAAACAAAACAATAAACATAATGTTTTTCCCACAGCCTGCAATAAACACCACTAAGAAAGCACATAGCTAACATTCTCAGTGAAAACATACATTACCTAAAAGCCCGTATTTCTCCTTGGTTTCCGCCCCTACATTCCAGCACCGGGTGCGCCGGCGCAGGGCAGGCGGACCGCCTTTTGCCGTTTCCATGGCGACGCAAATCACTGATCATTACACACCTGCGCTCTCTAACTAAACATACCCTTTAGATTTCACTTACCAGCTGATTTTATCAGGCGACTTATCTGTCCTAATATTTAAAGAGGAAATATTTTTATTTTAATACCTATGTATTTAAGGTATGTTTATTTGTTACAAATAAACTCAAAGAGAACTGGACCGATTTCAAAATTCTTTCACCTTTAGACAGCTGCGATTGCCCTAAATAACAGACTACCGCAGGAAAACTGATAATACCGTGGCCGAACTGCGGTACAAGTAGCTAGTCATTAAATAAACTTAATCTGTAGTATATTTCTATATGTGTTGATGAACACATTTTTATATTTATCAATCAGATTACTTAACCAAGTCCGACCGTAAGCATTACTTAAACACACAGCATGCCCCTGCAACTAGCATACCTTCCGAAGCAAATCAATGCTCGAGACTTCATTTGCCGAAGGCATAACTTCGGACTTGAATAGTCTTAATGTCTTACTTTACGGCAAATACATTCAATGTCTTCTGTCTCTTAGGAAAGGCGTTTGTATTGCGGTCCTTGCGTAGGAATTGGCTTCAGGCAGAGAAATGGTCTAAAAACAGTCGTATTAAACCAAAAACAAATGTATTAAACAGTTTACTGTACACAGAACGTACACGGAGCAATTTACATAGGGAATCAATACATAACAGGTACTGCTTATTTAAAAAAAGAAATGTATTACAGCAGACCTAAGAAGTGAGATTGCATAAAACCTAACGCGGATAAAACATGCACAATAAGAAACAAACTTAAGTAAAAATGCTCCTAATTTTTTCCAATATAGCTGGAATTTCAGCTAATTATGAATTTGACTTAAAAAAACATATTGCTTTATCTACATTAAGACAATTGGGTTTAATTATAAGAATTTTAAGAATAGGATTGCCTGATTTAGCTTTTTTTCATTTACTTAGTCATGCTATATTTAAGGCTTTATTATTTATATGTGCAGGAGTTATTATTCATATAATGAATGATATACAAGATATTCGTTTTATAGGGGGTATTAGATTTTATTTACCTTTAACTTCTTTATGTTTAAATATTTCAAATTTAGCTTTATGTGGAATTCCATTTTTAGCTGGATTTTATTCTAAGGATTTAATTTTAGAGATGGTAAGATTAAGAAATTTAAATTACGTTCACTTATTAAGAACAATGTAGAGAGGACGTGATATGTTAGCCAAAAAAACTACTTTGACAATGTAGTGACAAGTGTTCCAAAATTGGTTTAGAAGGGGGCGACACCCTTTTAAAGTACTCTATACTCCTGGGTTCAATTCCCAGACTGTTTATTTGACGTAAAATAACCTGCATGATGTATGCTCATCTTATTCTTACGAAGCAAGTGCGATCTTTCTTTAAAATGGAAAATTCTAGTGTCTTTATTTTCTGCAAATTTAAGGATTCTCGTTATAATAATAGTGTCTATTCTATTCTTCCATGCTGGTCTGGGAGCGAGAGAAAAACATAGAATTTGCCAGCTGCATTTCCTCCCGGGCATGCTGTAAAATCCAGTTAAGGGATCCGAGGGTTTCAGTATATTGTAATTTAGGCGATGGGCTGATTCTAGGTATATTGCTGTCACTACAGCAATATACCTAGAATTATATCTTAAATAACCCTCAAAACTTTGTCAGACGTGGCGGGACGACCTTTGTTTAGGTCGTTTACGCTCTGCCTACCCCATTAGGGATAAAGGCGTGATTATATGTATGTATGTATGTATTCTATTCTTATCATATTAAAACATTTCTGCCTAGATTCATATCCTATATCATGATACTCCAAATTTGCAAAACATACATTGATATTTAAAAGTCATCCAATGCATATCTAATAGTAACATTATACTCCATGCTAATAAAATTCATGTATTGATTAATTGTATGTATCATTCTACATCACAATTACAAGCCCTGGAGGGTAAATTACAAGTAAATGGGCAATTAAATGACCATTATCATATACATTGCGGTCTTACATGGTCAATTCCCATTACCTAATGGCATAGTGTTTAAGAGTTAGTAATAAATAATAGGAAAAGATAAATGATAAAACGTGTGTGATATCGATGAAGTCATAAAATCAAAATCTTTCAGAATTACAGAAGTAAACAAAGATCTACGAACATGGAAAAGACAAAATACTTAAGTAATTACCTAGTTTTGTAGATCCAAACGGAATAGCACTGCCTAATTTCTGTACGTGAGTAGCGGCTGGGTTGGGTACGTTGCGGACTAAGTTATAAATACAGAAAATGGGAAAAACATACATACATACATACATATAATCACGCCTTTATCCCTAATGGGGTAGGGAGAGCGTAAACGACCTAAGCAAAATTGACGTTCCACCACATCTGACAAAGTTTTGAGGGTTATTTAAGATAGATAGGTATATTGCTGTAGTGACAGGTTGTCACCTCAATTGCAATATACTGAAACCCTCAGATCCCTAAGCTGGTTTTTACAGCATGCCCGGGAGGAAATGCAGCTGGCACATTCTATGCTTTCCTCTCGCTCCTAGTCCAGCATAGAAGACATATACTAATATCATAACTTGCTCGTCAACTCTCTTGCCAAACGTGGCGGTTAGGTATACCGATTACCCTCAGACATGAACCCGGGCAAAGTCGATCAAAACTTTTAGCGCTTGGCATACGAGAAATGACGATGAATGGCATCTTAATTTATATACAACGCATAGCCATCGCCAATGGTTACCTGATAGCTACAACAGGCAGACTTACTCAACACCTAACTACATCCCATTACTAGCAACATTATTTATCCAATAATATCTAAGTCCAAACGAACAGCAGTAAAATAAGTTATCCAACAGTAAATAACAAATCACCAAGTTGTCATAATCAGGTCGACCGTACATCAAAACAGCAATACGGTTAGACCACTCTTATTCTCATCAAAAACGGTCCAGCAATCACCACCGCAATGATCATATTGATCACTACGGTTACGTGTTACACCGTAAATGTCATTTTGGATCGATTGAGTCTGTTCCATAAGTAGGTGTCCGTTGCTACATCGATATACATTGCGATTTTGGATTGTCTTCTTCCTTTCGCGTAAGTTTTGAGTCTATCGACCCGGGTCTATTGTTTTTGGTTACAACTCAAAATACAAGATGACATTTATTTGCAATAATGATTACCCAATGCCAAGGTAAATGTAGCCTATCTTCGTCCAGGTCATTTTAGATTTTCTAACGAAGAATTATGTTGAAAAGTAATTCTTGCGTTTTTATTATAAAAATAAATCCAAAGTATTCATGTTCTCTTCTTTATTTTATTTATTTTACTGTCATACTGTATATGATATAGTATTTATGATAGCCGGTATCACGAACACCCAAAACTATGTTATGTTGTTTTAGACTGATATGAATACAAAAACTATACATACGCGCAATGTACTTTCAAAACAGTCGCCTAAATACGAAATAGACCGACAGTTATTACCGCAAAATTGCCGCGCGAACTCGTTCGATTGAATGAATGAATTCCAATTTCAAAATGGGCTCTGAATGGGCGGTTGCGCAAGCGCATGGTGCCGGTGCGCGCTCGATGCGATAATCGATCTGTTTATGACACGGGGTATGTCAGTTGCATGTCTAGTGTGGAGGTAGTAATATCAGTTTTTTATTGAGACATTTTGAAGGATCTTCGTACAGTCTTCAATAAAAGTACAGCTTGGAGTTAGGAAATAAATAAGTAAATATATGATCATTGTAACTCAATACTACTCGACTAGGGATAAAGGCGTGATTATATGTACGAGTATGTATATATATCAATCGACTCTAAGAGTAGAGTCGATTACACATACAACTGACATACCCCGTATTGCTGAGAGCAGCAATGGTTAACATTATATTGATAGAACCTAATCTTATTCTTAGGTTAGGACTTAACCTAAGATATTAACTTAAGATAGGATCGACAGATTAGTGTACCTTCTGAAGCACTGAATCATAAGTTTCAGCGGATCGTACGTCATTGACTCGATAACTTACCCTATAAGAAAAATAAAGTGATTCACTCTGAATTTTCCTAACAAAACTGATCATCATCTCCCTAGCCTTATCCCGTATCTCACGGGGTCGGCTACCTAATCTAGGGAATTGGACGAGGGTACTGGTATTTACACAGAGCGACTTCCATCTGACCTCCGCAACCCAGAAGGGAAACCAGACCCAATCCTAGATTAGGACAGAGTTTTCAAGCCGCCAATGCTAAGCACTGGCCTCTGGCATGGCTTAACGACTAATATCTACGGTGTTAAACGATATTAACCGGGACTAACGGCTTAACGTGCCTTCCGAAGCACGGAGAAAGCGCCGAATGTACGTTTGTACATATGAAATTCGAAAACCGAAAAACACATTGGTACGTGGTGGGATTCGAACCACGACCTACGCACAGGAGGCAGCGCCCCTATCCGCTACACCATCGGGCTCAATTCTATATTTTCCTAACAAAACTGATATGTACCTGTAATGTGAATAATTTTCATCTGAATGCGGAAGTTAAAGAAATTTTCCAGACTTCGACATAATTTGCAAGGTGTTTCCCATAACCTATTAATGACTTGGACCTTATGTCATGATCTTAGCAGAATGTGCTAGGTGGGCCAAATATGGAAGACATTACATTCGACACACCTTTGTGTTTGTATGTAGCCGATGGCAAACAGATAGGGCACAATGTCGTTAAATAACATGTACGTAGTTCTTAGTATCTAGAACTACGCTAACTGCCTCCGTGGTCTAGTGGCTAGTGCCATTGACTCCCGATCCGGAGGTCCTGGGTTCGATTCCCGGGGAACACAAAGTTGATATTTGAGAATTTATCACTTTGTAAATTTTTCCCCAGTTTGGACATTGCAGGCTGAATTACCTGATTGTCCGAAAAGAAAAAGATTTCGTGCTTCGGAGGGCACGTTAAGCCGTCGGTCCCGGTCGCTGTCTATGATAGTGGTCGTTACTCAAACCATGTCAGAGGCCTGATAGTTGTGCTACTAGGCAGTTTCAAAACTCTGACACCAGGGTTCATCGGGTCCGTAGACTCGATACCCACTCGACAGAAGAAGTATCTAGAAAATACAAGACATCTAGTTTAGAAAAGAAAATACCACTGAAATTCTGCCTACTTAGGGAAATCAGACGTGACTACATCGAGAGTATATATTAATGTTTCAATTTCATGACCGCCTACACGATATTTGTACAAACAACATTATCAAATATACGAAAAGAGATAAAGGGATTCCTTGAAGAATAAAAGTAACTAAAAATTGAACATAGAATTGATAAACTTTTGTCTCTCTTTTAGATATATAATCACGCCTTTATCCCTAATAAAGGACGACCTAAACAAAGGCCGTTCCGCCACGTCTGTAAGTTTTGAGGGTTATTTAAGGTATAGGTATCGATTTGTAGGTACATTGCTGTAGTGACAGGTTGTCAGCCCATCGTCTAAATTGCAATATACTAAAACCCTCGAATCCCTTAGCTGGTTTTTACAGCATACCCGTGAGGAAACGCAGCTTACACATTCTATGTTTTTCTCTCGCTCTCAGGCCAGCATGGAAGAAAAAGGTCTCTTTTATCATTTGGAAAAATATTACTTCCATGCTGGGCTGGGAGAGATAGAAAAACATAGAATGTTCCAGCTGCCCTTCCTCCCGGGCATGCTGTTGAAGTCAGCAAAAGGGACTCAAGGGTTACAGTGTATTGTAATTTAGGCGATGGGCTGACAACCTGTCACTATAGCAATACATATTACAATCTAAAATTGCCCTTAATTTTTGTCAGACGTGGCGAAACCGCCTTTTACGAGGCGTTAAACGCTCTGCCTACCCCGTAAGGGATAAAGACATGATTTATGTATGTATGTATGGAAAAATATGTAAATCCGTTTGGGTATGTTAATACATAGTCTAAAATAACCTTCGCTATTAAACCAATCCACCAAATACCATAATGTTTACTATTGCCCAGTCAATGAGTCAATTACTATACATTTGAAGTAGCGGGAAGTAATAAAGTATACCTGCATAGGTACCTCCAGGCCTGTCCGGATGCGTTTGCGCAACTCTGTCGGCGACGTGTCATGTCTCTCTAATTACCTAGTGCCTAGGCAAGACTTAGAACGGACGGAAGTATAGATCTAAATGCTACATTTTCTGGACCTTAATTTATCTGTCTATTACTTTTTAAGGTTAATTTACTCTAAGCGCTTAAGGTTGTAAAGGATTGCGTTACCTGTCTCTGTGGTGTGTGCTTTGAGTTCTCAATCCGGAGGTCGTAGGTTTGATACCCATAGCGAGATAGAAATGGTAGAAGGGAGCTGGCGGGATAAGGTCGTGGAGCTCTTGAGCACACTCACCGAAGTACATTATGAAATTTCGACCCAATAATTCTGCAATTTGGTGTAAAATGTTGCAAGCAAGATCGCATAGTGTGCCTGGACCAAATAATATACATCATGCCTTGAACCTGGAGAAAGAATATCATTGATCTAATAAAAGCTTTTTTTTCTCCACGTCGAATAAACAACTTCCATGCTGGACTGGGAGCGAAAGAAAAGCATAGAATGTGCCAGCTGCATTTCGTCCCGGGCATGCTGTAAAAACCAGCTAAGGGATCCGATGGTTTCAGTATATTGCAATATAGGCGATGGGCTGACAACTTTTCTCTACAGCAATATACCAACAAATGTATCTTAAATAACCCTCAAAACTATGTCAGACGTGGCGAAACGACCTTTGTTTGGGTCGTTTACGCTCTGCCTACCCCATTAGGGAAAAAGGCGTGATTATATGTATGTATGTCGAATAAATATTAGGGGTTATTTTAGAGGAAAATAGTTGTTGCGAGTGATAAATTGTCAGACGGTTATTTATATTGCAAATATTGCAACACAAAAACCCTTGGTTACTTAAAAGCATCTGGAGGAAATTGATGAAAATGTAACAATGTTGCTGCTTAGTGTAAAATGTTGCAAGCAACATCACACGGTGTAGGTAGGTATTGGGACCGGGTTACATCAGCGGGCCTGCAACTGCGCAGGCCACAGTTCATGAGATACGCGATCAGCAATCGATACGAAGGGAGAGCCTTTTACAATGTACAATTCTATTTTTTTCAAACTAGCTTTACTAGGGAGTACGGATTTTTAAGCGTTGTAAAACATAAGAGATTGTGGGTTAAAATTTTTACGGGGATCGATATTTGTCAATATACAGGTATCACTCTGTAAGATTTTCACCAAATTAGTTAGGACAAAATAAATGTACCTGATTGACTGAAACGGATTCCGTGTTTCGGAAGGCACGCAGTCTTATTAGCTATTACGCGGTTTAAAAATTCTGACGCCAAGGTTCATCGAGTCGACTCAAAAACCCACTCGTTAGAAGAATCGAGTCGGATCGCTATTAGTGAATGGGCTTGTGTATTGGGCGCGTACACACGGAAGCTCGCAGGTGGATCGCCGTGGGTGCGCCTGCGCATCGCTTGCACAACGCGCCCGCATTCCGCCGGCGAACGTCGGAGCGGTCGCACGCAAGTAAACAATGAAAAAGCTTGCAATATTCACGTTTATTCAAGCTTGCAGTATTCATAAAATCTAATTATGTTTTTATTATTATTTCAGAAAGGAGGTTACCTATTAAAAAAAGGAGACCGTATTTTTTTAAGTGTGGGAAAATTAAGCTACAATCATTTCTTTTTTACATCGAATAGGCAAATATTATACGGCGTATCACAATGTCTTCTCTATATATTTATTTTTGAATATCAGTCACAAATTAATAATTACTTTATGCACATTAAACCAGTAAATCAAAGCAAATTCCTTTTAATGCAAATATTATTTGCAATCAAATTTATTATGCGATATAAATCATTTTAATACTGAGAACCGTTTACTTCGCATATGGCATAGTACAAGAACCAATTACATTTATGTAAGGACAAATAGGATGTATTTAGTAAGATCGGTTATCACTAAGATCGCAAATTGTAACCAGATAATTAAATATACAGAGACATAGAAATATTTCTGTAACTATTTATTTTAACCCACGAGTTCTGTGTTCATGATATTGATGATAACAAACGTTCTAAGAAAAAAACTTAAAAAAAGTCTCTACAAAGTTACCTATATATTTTAAGTAAATTTTACTGCCTCCGTGGTCAGAGCCATGAGCTTACGATCCGCAGGTCCTGGGTTTGATTCCCAGGGGGGAACGCAAAGTTGATATTTATCACTTTGTGAGGTTTTTCCCAGTTAGGTTAGGACATTGCAGGCTGAACCACCTAATTGTTCGAAAAGAAAAACGATTCTGTGCTTCGGAGGGTACGTTAAGCCGTCGGTCCCTGTCACTGCCTTAGCTAGTGGTCGTTACTCAAACCATGTCAGAGGCCTAATAGCTGTGCCACTAGACGGTTTGAAAACTCTGACACCTGGGTTCAAGGGGTCGATCGACTCGACTCGCTAAGAAGAAGATGTAAATGTGAGTTTTTATTTTCGACTAAAAATATTTCTACGTTCTCTGGTTTATTTAACACCTTGTATTATACAGTCAGTATTAATTACTGAACAATTACCGATATGATTCTTAACTGATAGTATCTGCCCACACAATAGGGTTATACAGGGTATTAATAATCTAGACAGGGCTGAATTAATACTGGTGGTGGGTGGCGTAATTGCTAGAACAGTAGGAATTAACTAGGAAATTTCTTTATAGACTAGATAGATTTTGCTTATCGTTTCAGAGTTATTGTATTGGATAACTAGTGGTTATTATTTTTTTAGTTACAGGGAAATAATTAAACGGTCAGATCCAAATACGATTAGGTAAAAGCATCATAAAACCCATCCATAATTTATTTTCCAAAATCCGTGTGATGAAGTCAATCAAAAAAGGTTTTAGTGATACGACTTATTGTATCCCGATTGATTAAAGTTTTCTACATTCATACCTACAATCCTTTACTGGTATTTACAGTTTGCCCGGGAGAAGCAGCTGGCACATTCTAGATATTGTTTATCGCTCCTAATATCTATTGACTAAGGGTAAGCTTAAAACCAGCTGAGCTGTGCTTATACCTATTTCATTTCTATAATCTACTGTAAGTAATTGGTAATTAAATAAATGCTTTGTATTTGTATCCAGCATGGAAGTTATAAAAGTATTCTACACAAAATAAATAAAGATAAAGTCAAGAAAAGTTTGATATTTTAGTCACTCCTTGCACTTATTAAGACGGCTCGAACCGCGATCCTAGATACGTATCTGTGGCGTGCAATAAAATAATCGACAAGACATTTGCTTAGGATTCTGCCAGGGCCAAATTAGGGTAAAGGGTCCAGTAATTGGCACATGCCTCTTTGGAACCGACTCTGGTTCTATTGCAACAGGCTTACAAGGAGTTGAATACTTGCATTCTATGGAGCTGAAGGAAACTTTTTTTATTTGCATTTTCTGATTAAGTTCTACGTTAGTTCGAAAGTAAGCAAATGTCATTCAATTTAACGCCTAAGAGATTATTCTCATGAAACTCACACACTTTTCCGGAGTAACATCCCCGGGCATGCTGTAAAAACCAGCAAAAGCAAGGATTCGAGTTTTAGTGTATTGTAAGTCAGGTGATTGGCTGACAACCTGTCACTATATCAAAATACCAGATCTGTCTTAGATAACCCTCAAAACTTGCCAGATGCGGCGAAACAACCTATGTTTAGTACGTTGACCTTATCCGTCTATCCCATTAGGGATAAGGTAATGTGTTTATGACAATAATGTTAATAATTAAATTAATCAAGTTACTTGATAACCACTACCAAGTTCCTAATAATTTCAATCAATAGAATAATTGATCTTAACATTAACTTTATTGTCTCAATACTCGTATGTAAATAAGTTCCTTGATTAATTTACATACCTACATAAATATAGTCACGCCTTTATACCTAATGGGGTAGGCAGAGCGTAAACGACCTAAACAAAGGTCGTTCCGCCACGTCTGACAAAGATTTGAGGGTTATTTAAGATAGATTTGTAGGTATATTACTGTAGTGACAGGTTGTCAGCCCATCGTCTAAATTGCAATATATTAAAACCCTCGGATCCCTTAGCTGATTTTTACGGCATGCCCGGGAGGAAATGTAGCTGGCACATTCTACGTTTTTCTCTCGCTCCCAGTCCAGCATGGAAGTGATTGATTTAATTTAACCAAGTTTTTTTCAGTGTATAAGATTGATTGGGGAAAATTGATCATCTTCTAAAAGAAGAGGCCTATACTCAGCAGTGGGTAGATGTAGGCTGAAAGGATGATGATGATGGGTGGAGTCAACTCAACACCCCTAGGGCTTTGATGACCTGACTTGCCGCTTGACATGGTTGTATCCACTGACCTCTTTAGAACCAAATCGTATTATCCAAAGCGTATTAAAGATGGCGTCCTATTAAAGATGGCCTCAGGCGAATTGATCACCAGGCACTTGGCATTTGGCGTTGCTAAAACGAAGATCTAATTTTGGCCGCGAGCTGTTGGAAATACAATTTAGGGATTCAATTTGTCAGGCAACCAACTAACTATACATCCTTTATTACATTCATGCATATATACAATCAAGCCTTTATCCCTAATGGGGTAGACAGAGCTTTAACTACCTAAACAAAGGTCGTTCCGCCACGTCTGACAAAGTTTTGAGGGTTATTTAAGATAAATTTGTAGGTATATTGCTGTAGTGATAAGTTGTCAGCCCATCGCCTAAATTGCAATATACTAAAACCCTCGGGTCCCTTAGCTGGTTTTTACAGTATGCCCGGGAGGAAATGCAGCTGGCACATTCTATGTTTTTCTCTCGCTCCCAAGCCAGCATGGAAGAAATTTATTTCACCTTCAAATTAAAATAAATCATGAGAATGAAACCGAAAGTTGCACTCAGGTGGGGATTAAATTAAGTTTTTAGTCGCCAAATTCAATGTCCTCCTTACTACATTGTTACGTAAAATCTATTTTTTTTCCATTTGCTCGCAAAAAGCTTCATTACAAATAAAAACAAAACCAACATTCACTGTTTTCGGTCTTCAGATTCGCAAACGCCAGCAATGTCTCCAAACGACAACAATGACCATTAACGACCGCAACACGAAGTCTTTAAGGACACACTAGTATGGTTTAGGTGTTTTTAATTCACATTATTGATGATTTTAAGGCTGAATGCGCATACAATTTTTTAAGTGTACAAAATAGAATAATAAATGAATGGAATGTGCGCTTGTCAAAGGTGCCATGCGAATTTTAAATGTCAAAATATTATGGAGGAATCGTAAGATTGATGTTTGTTTTTAAGCATATTGTTATTGTTTCACTCGCAAAATGAGAGAAAAGTACTATACTTCTCTCAGCCGGAACGAAATAGCCTCGACTGCGTCTCAGCCTTTCAAATTTACTCGACCATATATTGTTTTATTTTCGACCTCGGGATAATGTACTATTACTTCAAAATTATTAATTGTTTGATTTTCCGATGCTAGATCTAGATCTAGGCCAGAAGTGACCGAGATGAAACAAGGATCAAAAATTATATCAGATTTTTGAGGACTCACAATATTTTTTTTATTAAGACGTGGCTAAATGTCGCTAACGTCGCTATGAGGGGTACATAAAGAAATGCTATGATAAATTCGCCACTCCATCTACCGTTTCTGTAGCTCAGTTGGTAGAGTAATGGACCGGCATTCCAGAGACGCAGGTTCGAGTCCTGCCAGAACGAATTTATTATTTTCATTCATACATCACTACATAGTATAAAACAAAGTCGCTTTCTCTGTGCCTATATCCCTATCTATGCATACGTCTTTAAAACTAATATGTATTGCTTTAGTGACAGGTTGTCAGCCCATCGCCTAAATTACAATACACTATAACCCTCGAGTCCCTTTTGCTGACTTCAACAGCATGCCCGGGAGGAAGGGCAGCTGGAACATTCTATGTTTTTCTATCTCTCCCAGTCCAGCATGAAAGAAATAACTTTATTAATTTCGCATAAAACACATCAAACCAAGCCGCAGTGGATCAGTTTGACCTGTACCAAGTAAACAGTAGCTTCTTCTTCTTCTGTCGAGTGGGTATCGAGTCTATGGACTTGATGAACCCTGGTGTCAGAGTTTTTAAACCGCCTCGAAGCACAACTATCAGGCCTCTGACATGGTTTTCTGTAACGACCACTATCAAACACAACGACCGGGACCGACGGCTTAACGTGCCCTCTGAAGCACGAAATCTTTTTCATTCCGGACAATCAGGTGATGCAACCTGCAATGTCCTACCCAAACTGGGGAATAATTCACAAAGTGATAAATTCACAAATATAAACTTTGTGTCCCCCCCCCCCGGGAATCGAACCCAGGACCTACGGATCGGGAGTCCATGGCACTAGCCACTAGACCACGGAGGCAGTTAAAACAGTAACTTGCAGGGTGTCTTAATCCAATATACTGCATGGCTTCCTAGACGATATCGATTAGAACACAGACAGCTATACTCAGTTTTTTCGACGTTGCATTATCGATACTAACTTGTTTTGTGGCCCATAACCTATTTTTGCTTTACAGGTTTTTGGTTTTGGTTTAGTTTTAGCTTTAGTTGGTTTGGTTTTTGCTTTCGAGAGCCCGATGGTGTAGTGGATAGGGCCGCTGCCTCCTGAGCTGGAGGTCGTGGTTCGAATCCCACCACGTACCAATGTGTTTTTCGGTTTTCGAATTTCATATGTTTGTTTATTCGGCGCTTTTTCCGTGCTTTGGAAGGCACGTTAAGCCGTTGGTCCCGGTTAATATCGTTTAATACTGTAGATATTACCTACTTGTTAAGCCATATCAGAGGCCAGTGCTAAGCATTGGCTTAAAAACTCTGACGTAATCTAGGATTGGGACTGGGTTGCGGAGGTCATATGGCAGTCGCTCTGTGTAAAAACCAGTACCCTCGTTCAAACTTCTTTATTAGGTATCCGACCCCGTAGGATACGGGATAAGGAGTTAATGAACCTGTTTTTGCTTTATCGAATCCCTTAGCTGGTTTTTACAGCATTCCCGGGAGGAAACAGCTGGCACATTCTATGCTTTTCTCTAGCTTCCAGCATGGAAGTCAAGGATCAATTGAAGGACTATATACTAGTAATAAGTTCTTGTATGTAATATTTTATTTTTAGACACACCATACATAGCTGATAGGATTTGCTACTTAGAGACTTATCCTCATTTGTTACATACATACACATATTATTGTAAGTAGGTTTAATTATTACGAAATTAAAGTTTACGTCATACAATTTATACATATTTGTGGTTTTCTTTAACCACAAATACTCATGACATTTTTCGCATAGCGTCAGTGACTACCAATTTTGTCATAATATCAGGTCATTGGTCACAATGAGTCCTTTTCTTCTATGAAACAAATGAGGAATTTCTTCCATGCTGGACTGGGAGCGAGAGAAAAACGTAGAATGTTTCAGCTGCCCTTCCTCCCGGGCATGCTGTAGAAGTCAGCAAAAGGGACTCGAGGGTTACAGTGTATTGTAATTTAGGCGATGGGCTGGCAACCTGTCACTATAGCAATACACATTACAATCTAAAATTGCCCCAATTTATGTCAGACGTGGCGAAAGCGCCTTTTACGAGGCGTTCAGCGCTCTGCTACCCCGTAAGGGATAAAGGCGTGATTTTATGTATGTATGTAATATTTCTCGATGTTACAATTGCAGTCCATGAACTAGTTTCATAGAAGTATATTTTTTTTATGTTATCAATTATTCGTTTAGGAGAAATTTTCTCTTAAAAACAACCATTTGCCATCACCACCATCATTTGAATATATAATATTTATGTATTTCTATGTAGGTATAAGTAATTTATATGTGTGACTATTTATTGTTATTAATTATATAAGTACACCTAAGTAGCTTATTTACTTACCTATACAATATATTGCCTAAAAAGTATACCAGCCCACTAGTTCAACTTTTATTTTTCTGTACCCTAAGGTTGCCTGGAAGAAATTGCTGCTTAGCAATAAGGGCGCCTATTTGTACTACTATTTGTTTCATTTAATTTAATTTTCTCTTGTGTCTTTTCTGTGCCATAAAGTATATTCTTATCTTATCTTATCTTGAATCACCTTAATAGACTTATATCGATGACGATGTTTACCTCTAAGGATGCCTACAGCTAATGAGGAAAATAAGAATAAGAATAATTTATTAGGTCAAAATTATGATTTACATGTCATATCTACTTACTACTACTACTACAATATTTAGAACTAAACAATAAAATATAACGCTACATTTGTTTTCATAATTACAACCAATGATCATGCTAAGCATTCAATCGAAGCCTGTGTTATGACCATTGGATGATTACAAATCATACTTATTATCATACTTATTACTTATCATACTTATTACTTATTATTATAGGAAGGATGCAGTTGTATGTTCTTCCATGTTGTAACTGTGACTTTTACTTGTTACTAGGAATACTCAGTGTACCTATTTTAAATGATATCATAGTCAATCAGTATCTTTGCTTTGACTACGTAAAGTACAGTCATAGTGTATCTAGTTCTAAATTGGTTTGGCTTATTTATAATCCTATCTAAAATACTCGATACTAGCCAAGTGACGCCCACGTTAGTAAAAAAAACATAATTCACTAAAAACGCAGTGAATCAAGAAAAACTTAGAATGTGCCAGCTGCATTTCCTCCCGGGCATGTTGTAAAAGTCAGCTAAGGGATCCGAGGGTTTCAGGATATTGCAATGTAGGCGATGGGCTGACAACCTGTCACTACAGCAATATAAGTACAAATCCATCTTGAATAACCCTCAAACCTTGTCAGACGTGGCGGAACGACCTTTGTTTAGGTCGTTTATGCTCTGCCTACCCCATTAGGGATAAAGGCGTGATTATATGTATGTATATGTATCAAAAAACCGGTTCAACAGCATCAAGTTATAGTAATTAAGATAATTTATAACCTTATAAATTAGCGATTCATAGTTCGTTGTAGTAACAGGAAGAAAATTTGCTGTTGGTGGCCGTTATTCGCAATTTTTCTGCGTTTTAGTGAATTTTGCCGTGTGTAGGATTTGATTTCCTTCCATGCTGGACTGGGAGAGATAGAAAAACATAGAATGTTTCAGCTGCCCTTCCTCCCGGGCATGCTGTTGAAGTCAGCAAAAGGGACTCGAGGGTTACAGTGTATTGTAAATTAGGCGATGGGCTGACAACTTGTCACTATAGCAATACATATTACAATCTAAAATTGCCCTCAATTTTTGTCAGACGAGGCGAAAGCGCCTTTTACAAGGCGTTAAACGCTCTGCCTACCCCGTAAGGGATAAAGGCGTGATTTATGTATGTATGTATGTGTAGGATTTGAACCTGCGACCTTTTCGTGTGGTGCAAGCAATGCTATTCCCATTCGCCAGCTCGATCTCCAAACACCAACGTTTTTGAGATATATCCTACTAGAATTATATATTGCGAAAGTTTGGATGTTTGAATTTTAGGTGTGTTCTTACTAAATCACGCTTCAACCACTGGGTGGATCAGGATGAAACTTGGAACACATATACGGGGTGAAAAAGACAGCGTCCCGCAAACTGATAGGGTTGCTTAGTCAACGACACTGAACAACTTCTACCGAGAAATTCTTTCAGGAAGTGGAAAAAATATGGCTTTTCCATACAAATTGTCTGATCGAGGTGTACATTTTGTGTGGAAAAGCCTATCTTTTTTTTTTACTGAGCACCCCTATCAATTTGCGGGACGCTGTCCCTTACACTATGTATAGGTTAGGTTACGCTAAACCCTTCATTTCCACAAGGAAACACATTTAGGCAGATAAATCTGCGGACGGAAAACTAGTTTAGAATCATGAGTTGGCACCCTTACAATGTAATAATAGATTTAACCATGATCCATCATAGGAAAATACACGCAAACTTACCTTCCTGTCATTTAAATTGATGGTGGAAATAACATGTCTCCTTTATGTCATAAATTCTATCATACACATCGTCACTGTCTGCAAATAGTCTTAATCTTAAAATAAGGTATGAATATTTTAATTTTCCTTATTCTAACAAATTTACAAGAAAAAATATGAACGAAGATTATATCTACTAGTACTGAATTCGTTCTTTATAAAAAACGTGTGGCAAAAGAGCGTCGTTATAGACAACGTGAGTATAAAAATCTTACAAAAACGCTCTTTAATATGAACCTTATCAAAACATCAATACGATTACCGAACGATTTAACAACACAAGAAAAACTGGTCACTAATGATTCATAAAGGTATAACAATACTAACATAAAAATTGCTGAAAAGAAAGCAACATTATAAATTGAATTTTATTAAATGGTTTGCCACAATGAACCCTTTGTGTACAACAAGAATTAATTATTATTATTCATAAAACAAAATGTAACGAATAAAAACACAAATACTTAGGCATTGTTTAATCCCGAAATTATAAAAAAAACGATCTCGATCATAACCCCCACTAGGATTCCCTGTATCCCCTGATATGCCAAGGGCAATTGGGCATACACAGAAACAACCACAAATAACACCCAGACCCAGAAACAGACATTTCAATTCTTCATTCAAATGTCTGCCCAGCCGGGAATCAAACCCAGGACCCTCTGCGTAGCAGGCAAATGCAGTACCAACTAGGCTATGCAGGTCATCAATTATTATTTTTTAACAAGGGAGTAGGTAATACTGCGTCACACAACACGCAGAATAATGAACTTTGGATTCCAAAATATACAGAAATCTAATTTCGGTAGCCCAAAATATTTAATAGGCAGTACATGTTCGTTTTGTAAACATAAAAACTGGCTAATTATTTAATCTTGCTGTTCAAATAATTGATTAGTATGACGAAGAATGATTGATGGGCTGATCACTACACATTTAATCCAGTTTTGTGGAAACCTTCTTGCTAAACAGGTGAAAATATATCAATATTTAGCCTATCGTGAATAAAAAAATCCTTGAAAATCCAATCTATCACAGATTATTCGTGGGGTTTTTTGGTTAGAACCAAATAAACTCATTGTAATGGGTGTTAAATATATTTCAGAAACCAGACAAACATTTTGTACCTATTGTGAATTCGCCCTAACATGTTTTACCCATATTTATGACCAATAAGGAGAGTGCTTGTGTGTCTAACCGCACCGTCGACGTCAGTTACTATACCAACACTTATATCATATGAGTAATAAATAGTATATTTTATTAATCATCACTCAAAGATATAAAAACATGAATGACTTGTGAAAATATCGCCACAAGTCATTAGTTATCTGGAAAAAGCACTCGTCGTTGGTGCTCTCCAGTTTTATTATATTTATTTTGTAAATAGGTAGTAACTTTAGTCGCTAGTGTAGCATTAGAATAAGAAGTATCTCTAAAAATGATTTCTCGAATTGTTGTGTTGTTTTCAATAATTGCTGCAGCAACAAGTGAACGGAACTTGGCTTTCACGCAAGTGTCGTATACAAAATTTGGAGAACCGTGCCTCAATGATTGCATCGACGGAAAGTGCTACACCGACGACTATTCAGTGAAGAATAACATCTTGAAGAACTGCGTTGCCAGAGAAGAACTTGCCCCAACGTACTACACGTCACAAACACAAGAGAAACCAACTTGTTTGAGCCGATGCGGGAAGTATAATTGGAAATACTATTGGTGCTACGTCTCAAACGACTACAGCAGTTGGGACTACTGCAACTCAGATATCAGTATCAGGTGGGTTCATAACCAAAACCAGTCCTTAGACTACGTGCCTTGCGCCGACTCCTGCGAATTCGATGGCAAAGCTTACATGTGCACTACCTTTCATAATGACAGGGTTAAGTGCGATCCAAAACTAAAAGAAAATTTCGTACAAGCCAGGACTATGTACGGAGATAAATGCCTGGATAGGTGTAGACAACACACTGAAATGAGGAACAATAACTACTTTTGCTTGGATTACAATTACGGAAGAATTAAATGTGCACCGCCAGCGAAACTACTGCTAATGAAGGATTACTACAAAAAACTGCATTCTTCCGACTGTGCTAAAGGCTCACATAAAAGCAAAAGATGCGTCAACAAATTCCAGTACAGTGATGTTATCGAAACGGCGAATAAAATAGAGAAATCTAAATACTTTATAACTGAAAAAGTAAACGAAGCAAGGAATCCTGTTTATAGCTACACAGTGAAACCAACTTCGGCTGTAGGAGAAGCTGTATTGCCTCTAGTAGTTAGAGCCAAAATTACAGCAGCCACTGTCACCCCAGTACGGCAGCTTTCAAGATCCAAGCATTCACAAGAATCCCACGAAAAGGGTAGATTCCCTCTTCCTAGAGATAGATCAATGTCCTTGCTGCCATTGGATGTTATCGAAAATTTGGGTCGTATGGCAAAACTCCCGAACGACAAACCAAGGAAACTAATTGGGCAATATCTTGGAGGGCTGAATAAGGTATTCAATGTCGTACCCTTGCGTCGATCAGTAAGAAACGAGTTGCAAGACTTAGAAGAAGAAATATATGCTTGGATAAAAAGAAGAAACACAGCTGTTGATATCACCATAGTCGTCATGTACAATAATCATTCAAGACCAGACGCCATAGCAGTAGATTTAATATTCTGGAGAAGAGGCGAAATAATCCGAACGCACAGGGATAAAATTTTAAAGAACATTGGCCTGAAACAAGAATCAAATCTAATTGAACCTAAGAAAATAACTACTACACTAAGACCTGAAAAAGACTATGAAGAGACCTTAGACATTCTGCAGGGTCTTGCGTAGGTCAATCACCGCCTTAACATATATACTCTTGAGGCAGCAATCTCAATTGTTGTTATAATCGCAAAGATATTTGTAAAGTTGATGTAGCAACTGTAGAACTGTAGAACGTATAAGTTCGTACATACATACATATAATCATGCCTTTATCCCTAATGGGGTAGGCAGACCGTAAACGACTTAAAAATGGTCGTTCCGCCACGTCTGACAAAGTTTAGAGGGTTATTTAAGATAGATTTGTAGGTATATTACTTTAGTGGCAGGTTGTCAGCTCATCGCCTAAGTTACAATACACTGTAACCCTCGAATCCCTTTTGTTCTTTTGAATAAGTTCGTGTTATAAAAAAAAAATACTCCTATTTGTAGTGATGTTTTTAAAGATGGCAAGTTTTTGGATTTTGCGTGTTATGTTAATTGGCCACAAACCACAGACATTGGTGGTTATTTATCGTCATATATTATAAGGAAGGACTCCTCAAACATGCTATGTGTTGTATTTAAATACAAAAATGTTCCTATTTTGTAATAAGTGGATGTCGTTGATGGTTTTGTATCTCTTATTTTTAAGTAATTTTTAAATTATTTATTTACAAGCAAAATGTGATACTCGATGTAAGTAGTTTTTTAATTTATATCACTCTCATTATTATAATGGATTATGCAAGTATTATTAAAATAAATTTAATTCTACGTATAATATATTTTTGTGTATTCTTTCAAAACTCTTAGTTACAATAACAAAACATCGTACAATTTTATCTACACTTGTCGTTGTCACAAAATGATTTTTCCAAAATATCACGTGAAAATCGAATCCGCTACCTCCAAATCAAAAGCCCAAGGCGCAGACCACAGAAGCAATTATTATGATCCGTAAATCCATATAGTTTTTCACCACGTGCCTCTGTTTCCCGGTAGGGAACGCCACATTGTTTCCATCGAGTTTTTGCAAGGAGGTGCGCGTCCATATTTGGCGCGTATTAAAATTGCAAGCGCTTGCGCAGTTGAAATTACTACGTGTATGAATATGGATGAGCGACAGGAAACTGTGAGGGATTTGATACAGACAACTCGGATGGGAGGATGGATATTTATAATGTAAAAACAAAGAGTTCAAAAATAAATAGGTTTAAATGTAATTTATTACATACGAGTACATACATAAAGTTACGCCTTTACGTGTGATTATTTTTTTTTTTTTTTTTTTTATATGCCTTACTAACAATTATTTTTAAATGTGTTTGTGTTTTACTAACAATCTATGGATGAAAATCTGTCAATAAAGTAATTATTATTATTATATATTTATCCCTAATGGGGTAAGCAGACCGTAAACTACCTAAACAAAGGTCGTTCCGCCACGTCTGACAAAGTTTTGAGGGTTTTTTAAGATAGATTTGTAGTGACAGGATGTCATCCCATCGCCAAATTGCAATATACTGAAACCCTCGGATCCCTTAAATTTAATTTTTGCGTCATGTGAACTCACCCTTTTATATTACGCAAATAGTGACTTTCTATGCGATAGTCATAACAAAGCGCCGTTTCTTACAGTATTTTACCTTGTCAATAAATCACTCATCTTGATAAAAGTAGGTATTGTGTGGTATATAAACGAAGAACAAACGGGTCAAAGATCATATATTTAAGCAATAAAAAAAAACTGCCTCCGTAGACTAGCGGTCTGAGCCATGGGCTCGATTCCCGGCGGGGGACAATGACTTTGTGTTGTTGTTTCTAGTTTGGTTAGGACCCGAAAAGTAAGATGATCCATGCCGTCGGATGGGCATGTAAATAGTCGGTCCTGCGCCTGAATTCTCTCTGGTCGTGTCAGTCAGTCTGTCCCATCAGAATAAGAGATTAAGGGAACAAAGAGTGCACCTGTGTGTAGCGCAAACACTTGGGCACTAAAAACAAATCCTGCGCAGTTGGCCCATCTCCCGGAGATTGGCCGCCATCACCGAAAATCGGTGGGAGGAATATTATTATTTGTGCAATAAGTATTACCCACATTACTTATTCCTATCCTAGTTTCTAGTTCAGCGTATTAAAAAAAAGTTCCAAATCCCCAACTGCGTAGGAAATGAACTTCAGAACTTCAAGTCGTTATGGATTCTAAACGGTCATTCAAAAAGGAAAAAGATGTAAACAGCCTAAAACTGATTTGCTAATACCTATTCAATGATACCCCCTTGGCATAGTCAGTTTTTTTTTTATTTGCACGAAATCGCGTCTGATTGTCGCCATATTTAATTTTGTACAAATCATTACTTCAGTGACCCTCGCATGGCTCAATTGACATATGAATCATTAAAATCAGCCCACGTTTTTGGTCTCTAGAGCGCCATACAGGTTCAAACATACATAGGCTGATAAAACGTATTACTCTGAAATCTATTATGGCAAACAAAATGTATTTTTTTTTTATGCAAATATAACATCTGTAAGATTTCTTTCAATACATTAAAAAAACACATAACCCTCCTTTGCGTTGTGTAATCAGGTAAAAAACTTACGTGTTCATCCAAGGAGTATGTGAGTTCGCCATCATCATACAGCACGAACCACCGCCGCTGCCATCGCTGTAACAATAGAAAATAAAATGTTATTATTTGTATTCTTTGAGAGCCCGAGCCCCACTAAGGATAAAGGCGTGACTATATGTATGTATGTATGAGAGCCCGATGGTGTAGTGGATAGGGCCACAGCCGTCTGAGCGGGAGGTCGTGGTTCGAATCCCTTCACATACTAATGTGTTATTCGGTTTTCGAGTTTCATTTGTACGTTTGTCCAGTGCTTATTCCGTGCTTCGGAAGGCACGTTAAGCCGCTGGTCTCGGTTAATATCGTAGATATACCCATCGCAAATAAAATAAAACAAATAAAAAGCCACATGATTCAATACTATTAAGATATCTTTGATGAATGCAAGTCTTGTAAATTATACGTATGTTTATTATTTTTTACCATACAACAGACCACTCTGTTCATCGCAACGCCCCCATTATCGGCATAGGTGTAGTAGGTTATCATACCATCTACCTACTTCTTAATTAAGACTTTTATTGTGTATAATATACAACTGAATAATGAATAATACCTATATGTAAAAAAACAGAAGGTATAAAAACTATTTAATATCAAAGTACCGATCTATCGAACAGCAGACAGATTTCTCAAGGATTTTAGAATAAAAGATTAAAGTAAATAATAGGATTAAATGCTTTTTTATTGGCATGCATATAATCACGCCCTTATTTCTAATCGGGTAGGCAGAGCGTTAAAGACCTTAAACAAACAAAAAACAAAAAAGACTGAAAAAGTTTTGAGGGTTATTTAAGATAGATTTGTAGGTATATTGCTGTAGTGACAGGTTGTCAGCCCATCGCCTAAATTGCAATATACAGAAACCCTCGGATCCCTTAGCTGGTTTATACAGCATGTGTGGGACGAGATGCAGCTGGCACATTCTATGTTTTTCTCTCACTCCCAGTCCAGCATGGAAGAAATAATATATAGTTTTATATATAAAACCATATATGGTACTGCATCTATCCCTTACCTACCGCTGCATGCCTATATATCATATATATATATATATATAGCACTATACAGTTCCTGATATGAATGCTATAACCATGTTCATATACCTAGTATTATATAGTCAAAACTACACTACACTACTAGTGGCATTGTTTTGACAGTACATAACTCCCATTGTTAGCACAATGCATTTATTCTCTATAATTAACTAGGTCGACGTATAATAGGGACAGGAATTTCTAACATGTCATTAATTATTTTTAAAGGCCGCATGCCTGCCTCCGTGGTCTAGCGGGCTGAGCCATGGGCTCTTGATCCGGAGGTCCCGGGTTCGAAACCCGGCAGGGGACAATGACTTTGTGTTGTTGTTTCTAGTTTGGTTACAACATTGCAGGCTGATCACCTGATTGTCCGAAAAGTAAGATGATTCATGCTGTCGGATGGATGTAAATAGTCCTGCGCCTGATTTTCTTGTGGTCGTGTCAGTCAATCTGTCCCATCAGAATAAGAGATTGAAGGAATAGAGAGTGCACCTGTGTGTAGCGCAGCGGCCCTATCCACTACACCATCGGGTGATTTACAAAAAACAAAGTACCTAACTCTACAATTGAACGCAGAACAATAAACATAGAATTTATCACACCAACCAACACTGTAAACAATTGTAAAATCACGGGGGACCTTTGCAAATCTCTAATTATATCATTTGCTTACTCCCGAGCTAAATACCAGTAAATGCCAGGACTGGTATCAGTGCAATCGGGCGTAATTAGGGTATAAGAACTCTATCCGGCACTCCTGCGCATGCGGCAACACTAGATTGCACGATACGGCGCGTTCGCAGGTACGTGATACCACGCTGCAATGGGAGCCCCAGTTTGGTTAGGACAATGCAGACTGAATCACCTGATTGACTGAAAGAAAAAGGACTTCATGCTTCATAAGGCACATTAAGCATATGCTGTTAAATCGCAGGCTTAGCTGTGCTACTAGGCGGTTTTATAATTTCTGACACCAGGTTTCATCGGGTCGTATACAAACACGATAAGAAAAAAAATTATAGAAAAACATTGAAAATATCAGTTACTTCTCTTCCCGGGACATATAAGTGTAGAAGCCAGTAGAAGGGAGAGATTCAATGAATTGCAGTTGAGGATATCTAGGATCGATGATCGATCGTCGATCATAACTAGGGTGTAAGTAAGTTCGTTTTCTATCATGAGATTTATGAAAGAACATCCAGGGACAGCAATATTTTTTTAAAGTCATGTCCTATCCGAATTGCCCTCAATATGTGTTCGCCACTCCCGCGCATGCTTCAACACCAGATTGCGCGATACGGCGCCAGCGCAGGTACGTGACACCACGATTGAGTAGTCCACGATTGGGTAATTTACCCGAACACTATTTTGAGCATAAATGATAGAGCAGTGCATATTATTTATTAACTACAGTCGAAATAATTGGAAAATGTAAGGAGATACTTTACTTCCATGCTGGACTGGGAGCGAGAGAAAAAAATTGAATGTGCCCGCTGCATTTCTGTAAAAACCAGCTAAGGGACCCGAGGATTTCTGTAAATTGCAATTTAGACGATAGGCTGACAACCTGTCATTACAGTAATATACCTACAAGTCTATCTTAAACAACACTCAAAACTTTGTCAGACGTGGCGGAACGACCTTTGTTTATGTCGTTTACGCTCTGCCTACCCCATTAGGGAAAAAGGCGTGAATATATGTATGTTTTTTTTTTTTAATTTATTAAACTAAAGGTAAGTACATTTTTATAACTAATATCTACTTGCCAAACTTAAAAGTTTGATGGCGAGATACATATGTATGTATGTACGATTGGGTAATTTACCCTAACACTCTTTTGAACATAAATGATAGAGAAGTGCATATTTAAAAAAAAATAAGTAGTTATATTTTATAGTTTGAGAAAAGCAAACGCTGCTATCTGTGTAAAACAATTTTTTTAGGATAATTTGAAGTTTATTTTGTAAGCATTTAATTGGATTGAAATCGAAATATTCAAATTATCAAGTTAAAAATAAGTGTGACTGTAGTACCAAATAAACGTTTTATCCATCTATCTATCAAATAAGAAAATCCTGAGAAAAGTGGTGTTTGTAGGAGAGTCTCCTTTATTTTTCACCGCATAGTTTATAGATGCATAGTCCGCATGCTGGACTGGGAGAGATAGAAAAACATAGCATGTTCCAGCTGCCCTTCCTCCCGAGCATGCTGTAGAAATCAGCAAAAGGGACTCGAGGGTTACAGTGTATTGTAATTTAGGCGATGGGCTGACAACCTGTCACTATAGCAATACACTTTTCAATCTAAAATTGCCCTCAATTTTTGTCAGACGTGGCGAAAGCTCCTTTTACGAGGCGTTTATCCCTCTGCCTACCCCGTAAGGGATAAAGGCGTGATTTTATGTATGTATGTAGTTTATAGATGAAATAAATACAGTCTACCTTTCCCGACCACTAGTAATTATGTTGCACTTCTTCTTCATCTTCTGTCGTGTGGGTATCGAGTCGATCGACCGGATGAACCCTGGTGTCAGTTTTTAAACCCCTAATAGCACAACTAATAGGCATCTGACATGGTTTGTGTAACAGCGACCGGGACCGACGGCTAAACGTGCTCTCCGTCTTCTCTTTTTTCTTCCAGTCAATCAGGTGATTCGGTCTGCATCGTGCTAACCAATCTGGGGAAATTCTTACAAAGTGATGACCAATATCAACTTTACGTTCCCCCCCTGGGAATCGAACCCAGGACCTGCGGATCTTGAGCCCATAGCTAGACCACTAGACAACGAAGGCAGTTTCCCACCTTTCCCGAACACTGGTAATTACGTTGCACTGAACTCTTGAAATTGCTTGCAAAGTTAAACTTAGTTTTGTACCGTGTAAATTATGTAGTCGTCCTTTCACGCCATCAGTGAATTCCTTTGGTATTTGCAAATCAAAGCAATCGGGATTTGTTTATAAGTTTCGTGAACGAAAACCAATGTTGGTTCTGAGGGTACAGAGGCCTATCACGACTGTAATATTGTAGTCTTGGGTTCTGGTGGCATTAAGAGTGTTAATAAGCATGTCTCGAACTGAAAGTCTCTAGGGATATGATTGGAAACTTGAAGAGACTTTTGAAGGTTAATTGTCACGGTTTTTGAAATCAAAAACATAAATTTACATATATACATATAATCATTCCTTTATCTCTCATGGGGAAGGCAGGGCGTTAACGACCTAAACAAAGGTCGTTCCGCCACGTCTGACAAAGTTTTGAGGGTTATTTAAGATAGATTTGTAGGTATATTGCTGTTGTGACAGGTTGTCAGCCCATTGCCTAAATTACAATATACTGAATCCCTCAGATTCCTCAACTGGTATTTATAGCATGCCTAGAAGTAAATGCAGCTGGCACACTCTATGATTTCTCTCGCTCCCAGGCCAGCATAGAAAAATATTTCTTGTCGCCTTCTAGAGACAATTTATACCTAGTTTGTGTTGTGAGAACAAAAACATACAAAAACTATTCATTATGTGGCGTCAAAATACTAATATTACCTCTATTATGTATTTAATTTCATATCTTAAGCATTTGATTAATCGCAAATATGTTATCTTAAGTAGAATATGTAGACATTTAAATATGCGCGAGCCATCATTCCTATATCATTTATACGTATAGAAAGATAGTATTACATACATATATCGCCTTTCACAGATAGTATTCAACTAATATGTTTAAGGTGTTATTAAAAATATTATTAAAATTAGCTTCACCTTCTTGCTTGATGAAATTATGTTAAGATTAGTAAAGATAGAACGAAAAAAAATTGAAATATGATGAAAATTTGTAATTAAGAAATTAATTTATATAAGTGTGTATATTGATAGATTACTTCCATGCTGGTCTGGGAGCGAGAGAAAAGCATAGAATGTGCCAGCTGCATTTCCTCCCGGGCATGCTGTAAGATCCAGCTAAGGGATCCGAGGGTTTCAGTATATTGTAATATAGGCGATGGGCTGACAACCTGTCACTACAGCAATATACCTAGAATTATATCTTAAATAACCCTCAAAACTTTGTCAGACGTGGCGGAACGACTTTTGTTTAGGTCGTTTACGCTCTGCCTACCCCATTAGGGATAAAGGCGTGATTATATGTATATGTATGTTGATACATAGTTAAGCTCTATCGTAGATTGTCTATACCGGGTGTAAGGGACAGCGTCCCGCAAACTGATAGGGAGTTGCTCAGTCAACGAGACTGAACGACTTCCACCAGGAAATATTTACTTACACCACCTTACACCCGGTATACTTCGCAGGTTCTTCTTCTGTCGAGTGGGTATCGAGTCTATCGACCTGATGAACCCTGGTGTCAGAGTTTTAAAACCGCCTAGTAGCACAACTATCAGGCCTCTGACATGGTTTTGTGTAACGACCACTATCAAAGACAGCAACCTGGACCGACGGCTTAACGTGCCCTCCGAAGCACGAAATCTTTTTCTTTTCGGACAATCAGGTGATTCAGCCTGCAATGTCCTACCCAAACTGGGGAAAAATTCATAAAGTGATAAATTCTCAAATATCAACTTTGTGTTTTACCCCCTGGGAATCGAACCCAGGACCTCCGGATCGGGAGCCCATGGCACTAGCCACTAGACCACGGAGGCAGTTACTTCGCAGGTTTAGGTATTAAACGACAGGCCAGAATGCATTACGCTCTCAATCCGCATGCGCAGCACAGATTACAATAATAATAATCTCGCATAATGAATGTCAGCGTCTCATTGTCTCAGTACATCACTATGCAGATGTATGCGAGATTTCAGATTCGCCCACTAGTGTTGTCACTATGGCGCGGCAAGGGTTTAAAATGCACGTGTGAAGAGGCGCTGCAGTGTATGGAGAACTGTCATAAATGGCGTTGATAGTACATAATATATAAAATATTTTTGGCATCTGATTTTTTTTTCGGAAAACGTCATAGATACATACATACTTATAATCAAGCCTTTATCCCTAATAAGGTAGGTAGAGCGTAAACGACCTAAACAAATGTCGTTCCGCCACGTCTGATAAAGTTTCGAGGGTTATTTAAGATATTGATGTATTGACGGGAAACCCATCGCCTAAATTACAATATACTGAAACCCTCGGATCCGTAAGCTGGTTTTTGCAGTATACCCGGCAGGAAATGCAGCTAGCACATTCTACGTTTTTCACTCGCTCCCAATCCAGCATGAAAGAAACAACAATTATTACTGATAATAATTTTACTTCCATGCTGGTCTGGGAGCGAGAGAAAAACATAGAATGTGCCAGCTGCATTTCCTCCCGGGCATGCTGTAAAATCCAGCTAAGGGATCCGATGGTTTCAGTATATTGTAATTTAGGCGATGGGCTGACAACCTGTCACTACAACAATATACCTAGAATTCTATCTTAAATAACCCTCAAAACTTTGTCAGACGTGGCGGGACGACCTTTGTTTGGGTCGTTTGCGCTCTGCCTACCCCATTAGGGATAAAGGCGTGATTATATGTATGTATGTATGTAATAATTTTAAAAAGTCATGCATGTACCCTATTTCTGGCGGCGTTAGTCACTTTTTCTCCGTTCATCTATAGCCTTGTCGTACTGTATAGATGTATGAATTTTAGCCTTCGTCTGCTTGATAACTGGGTTGTGGATGTGGGTGGATCAGGTTGCATGTTCCTTGTTTAGACACTGGTAGTAAGTACTCTTAAACCGTCGGTCCCGGTCGCTGCCTTTAATTGTGGTCGTTACTCAAACCACGTCAGACGCTGTGCTACTAGGCGGTTTGAAAACTCTGAAACCAGGGATCATCGGCTCGTACGACTGGAGAATCCACTCGCTAAGAAGAAGAAAGTTCTTACACAGGAGCATAATCAGTCATAGGTACAGTCGGCAAAGGAGATATCTGGGCAGGCCGGCTCGAAACGGATAAGATTTTAGGGAATTAAGTATGGATTTTCATCAAATTTTGTATATTTGCACAATTGAATTACTGTAAAAAATATTCGGAATTGAATGAAATCTATAAATAATTTCTTGACATAATCTCATTTATTTTAAGCGGCCTGGCCAGCAATCGCCTCTGCTGACTATACTAATCATACTTAAGATTTTTCCTCAACTCTTCTCTTCCCCTCTCTGCCCCGCGGACCCCCGCTTGTGTTTCGTGTAATCTTTCAGAGCAGGAGTCACAGCTTAAGACAAACCTATGACCTGAATGCAAGAACAAGATAGAAATGGCGGGATGTTTAAAAAATGTAGTAAACTAACTTTACATTGCAAGGGTTACAAAATAAAGCGATAGTAAGCATACTATTATTCTTTATACAATGGGGGTGTGTCACAAAAATGCTGGTGAAATAATGAGTCAATGAAAATTTCCTTTTGTTTATTTCGATAAAAAATAGAATCATTGGAAATTCCCATCTACGAATCGTACGATAGATATCTCCACATAGATACATACAATCTACATATTATATCCGTAATCAGGTTTATAGTAATCGGGATTACACTTATCTACTGCATTTTTGTTATATCTAAGAATTTACTTCTGTATTGATTGAGCAGCAAGGAGTTGAGTAGTGATAACCAAAATAAAAAGTGTCAAATCGTAAAAACACAGAGGGCGTTTGTTCTACTATAGTGAAACTAAACAATTTAATTTTCCCTCTATATTTCTTTGTAAAAATATAGAAAATACATGATACCTCATAAATGAATAGTGTTAGCTGTGGTCGAGCTAGTCAGCAAACAAGAAATTTAGTATAACACATTTGGGTTCTGGCAGAATAACAGCGCTGAGGGAAACCACAGCACATGCTGAGTCAGCACCCTTTCACAGCTACGAAACATGCTACACTTTCTCTAACGTTACTGTTTGTAATCTGTGATTGTACTGTTTTTAACTATTGTATGATGTGTATACTCTTACCTTCTACTCTGTATCCTAATCTTATTTCTGTATTCTTAATTCTGTGCTATGTTGTTTTGTAACTGAGAATAAAGATTTTCTATGTCTATGTCTACATTAATAAGGCCATCTTAATCAATTCATAATTACTTCCATGCTGGACTGGAAGTGATAGAAAAACATAGAATGTGCCAGCTGCATCACCTCCAGAGCATGCTGTAAAAACCAGCTAATGGATTCGAGGGTAATAGTATATTACAATTTTAGGCGATGGGCTGACAACCTGTCACTATAGCAATATACGTCATGATCATCTGTAATAACCCTCAAAACTTGTCAGACGTGGCGGAACGACCTTTGCTTAGGTCGTTTACGCTCTGCCTACCTAATGGGGTCATTAGGGATAAAGGCGTGATTATATGTATGTATGTATCTTAATCAACCATAACCACATAGCACTAGGTAACAAAAAAAAAACCATAACCTCAAATAAAACCTCAACTTACGCACCAATAGCATTATGAATCACAGTTATTTCTTCCATGCTGGACTGGGAGCGAGGAAAAACATAGAATGTTCCAGCTGCATTTTCTCCCTGGCAAGCTATAAAAAAAATCAGCTAAGGGATCCGAGGGTTTCAGTATATTGTAATACAGGCGATGGGCTGACAGCCTGCCACTGCAGTAATATACGTACAAATCTATCTTAATAACCCTCAAACTTTGTCAGACTTGGCGGAACAACCTTTGTTTAGGTCGTTTACGCTCTGCTTACCCCATTTCAGATAAAGGCGTGACTGTAAGTATGTAAGTTATTTATCACTTAGTTATTTACGATCGTAGCTAGTTGTATGGAAGTAGGCTAGTGCAAGTGTCATTGGAAAGTAGCATTCATGTCATGGTGTAGTGGTGGTGGGCTTGGACTTCCGATCCGGAGGACATATGTTCGATTCCCACGACATACATACATATAATCCCGCCTTTATCCCTAATGGGGTAGGCAGAGCGCAAACGACCCAAACAAAGGTCGTTCCGCCACGTCTGACATAGTTTTGAGGGTTATTTAAGATAGATTTGTAAGTATATTGCTGTAGTGACAGGTTGTCAGCCCATCGCCTAAATTACAATATACTGAAACCCTCGGATCCCTTAGCTGGTTTTTACAGCATGCCCGGGAGGAAATGCAGCTGGCACATTCTATGTTTTTCTCTCGCTCCCAGGCCAGCATGGAGAAAAGATGCACAGCACTAGGATAAAATGTGGATGCGTCTTAAGGTATTTTACTTGAAATCTTCTTCTTGGCGAGTGGATTCTCGAGTCAAACAACGACCCGATGAACTCTATTGTCAGAATTTTTATACCGCCTATAGGTAGCACAGCTATTAGGCCTCTGACATGGTTTTAACCAAAGACAGCGACCGGGACCGACGGCTCAACGTGCCCTCCGAAGCACGGAATCCTTTTTGTTTTCGAACAATAAGGTGATTCTACCTGCAATGTCCTAATCAAACTGCGGAAAACCTCATAAAGTGATAAATTGACAAATGTCAACACCACCACCACTCTCTCACCGGAGTCCAGCGCCAAACAGCTTGCTGTGTTCCGTCGGTACGTGAGAATGGCAGTGCCATAACAGGCACCTTCTGGGTGAGCTCGCTCCGTCATCGACTCTGTCGCGTTCATCCCTGACCTTTGTGTCTAGAGTCAAGAGCAAACCCATAACTAATTAAAAAAAAAGTACTTTTTCATTCGATGAATATTTTTTATTCTACCCCCTCATTAGGGATAAAGGCATGATTGTATGTATGTCATCTCCCATCTCCCTAGCTTGAACCCGTAACTAACGGGGTCGGCTGCCTAACTTTTAGCTTAATTGAACGAGGGTACTGGTTTTTACACAATGCGACTGCCACCTCCGCAACCCAGAAGGGAAACCAGATCCAATCCTAAATTAGGTCAGAGTTTTCAAGCCCCCAATGCTTAACACTGGCCTCTGACATGCCTTAACGACTAATATCTACGATGTTAAACGATATAACCCGGGACCAACGGCTTAACGTGCCTTCGGAAGCACGGAAAAACGCCGAATAAACGTACGTGAAATTAGAAAACTGAAAAACACATTGGTACGTGGTGGGATTCGAACCACGACCTCCCGCTCAGGAGGCAGCGGCCCTATCCACTACACCATCGGGCTCCTTATGTATGTATATTTTTTTACACGTGCAAAACATCGCAACTCGTACATAGTTGGACTCTGGTGTAGGTATATAGGTTACACATGTCAGAGTTTAAAAAGTAGGACATCATTTAATTGTATATTTTTTTTTAACTTCCATGCTGGCCTGGGAGCGAGAGAAAAACATAGAATGTGCCAGCTGCTTTTCCTCCCGGGCATGCTGCAAAAGCCAGCTAAGGGATCCGAGGGTTTTAGTATATTGCAATTTAGGCGATGGGCTGACAACCTGTCACTACAGCAATATGCCTACAAATTTAAATATCCCTCAAAACTTTGTCAGATGTGGCGGAACGACCTTTGTTTAGGTCGTTTACGCTCTGCCTACCCCATTAGGGATAAAGGCGTGATTATATGTATGTATGTATATTTTTTTTACTTTCTATGAATTTTGTAACCACTGTCCTATAAATATTACTCATTCATTACTTATGCATGACAAATACGAAACCAAACTATTATAGAATCCGCACGCGTTAAATACTACCTATACCTAATGTTAATATTAGTCCTACGTCATACCAATATCAAATATTTTTGATATTAGTAAACTTAATGAGTTATGCGGACACTGTCCTTTACTGCACCTAGATGAAATACCATACATACATTTAGTCACGCCTTTATCCCTAATGGGTTAGGCAGAGCGTTAACGACCTAAACAAAGGTCGTTCCGCCACGTCTGACAAAGTTCTGAGGATTATCTAAGTTAGATTTGTAGGTATATTGCTGTAGTGACAGGTTGTCTGCTCATCGCCTAAATTACAATATACTGAAACCATCGGATCCCTTAGATGAATTTTACAGCCCGGGAGAAAATGCAGCTGGCACAATCTATGTTATTCTCTCGCTGCTCCCAGTCCAGCATGGAAGGAAATAAATATCAAAAGATTACAAAAATATTATCTGTGCGTAATGACGTACGACCAATGGACGCTGATGTTTTTTATGACGTCAGTTTGAAGAGCCATTTATTTTGTCTAAGTACCTACCTATATCATACTTCTTAAGGAACCTGTACAGATACCAAAGGTTAAATGGTATTGTTGCAATTTGCTTGAGAGATTAAAAAAATAACGATTCTGACGAATCTATTTTTAAAAGTGGGATGTACCTGAGATTCCATCTCGCTTGGTAGATCCTAAGGGCAGTAATACACAGGCGACACCTACAGCGCGCAAGGTTGCGCTCAACACGCTGTCAATGCTTTTTGCCTGAAATACACATGCGTCACCTTACGCTCTACGCACGCGTAGCGATGTTCTCGTCGGCGTATCCCTATGACAGTACGCGCGCGTAGAGTAATGTGGCGGATGTGTGTTGTAGGCACTGCAAAAAGCGTTGACAGCGTGTTGAGCGCAACCTTGCGCGCTCTAAGTGAGGCCTGTGTGTTGCTCCCCTAAGCAGTCACCAACGAATAATAAATTGACATACAATATACTAAAATGTATAATAAGTAATTAATATATTGATGTTCTAAATCAGTTGAAAAAATATGCATGGGTTATGCCTGGAATAAAGACATTGATTAATAATCGAAGAAAAGCAATAATACAGGTTGTAAGAGAGAGCGTCCTGCAAACTGATAGGGGTTGCTCAGTCAACGAAGCTGAGCAACTTTTACCGGGAAAGTCTATCAGGAGACGAAAAACATGTTTTTTTTTCAACATACATACATATAATCACGCCTTTATCCCTGATGGGGTAGGCAGAGCGTATACGACCTAAACGAAAGGTCATTCCGCCACGTCTGACAAAGTTTTGAGGGTTATTTAAGATAGACTTGTAAGTATATTGCTGTAGTGACAGGTTGTCAGCCCATCGCCTAAATTACAATATACAGAAACCCTCGGATCCCTTAGCTGATTTTTACAGCATGCCCGGGAGGAAATGCAGCTGAAACCTTCTAAGTTTTTCTATCGCTCCCAGTCCAGCATGGAAGTTTTTTTTTCAAGAAGTGGAAAAACCCAATTTGGTTTTCCATACAAACTGTCTGTTAAGGTGGCCATTTTGTATGGGAAGGTAATTTCTTTTTCATCTCCTGATAGAATGTCCCGGTGAAAGTTGTTCAGCTCCGTTGACTGAGCAACCCCTATCAGTTTACGGGACGCTGTCCCTTACACCCGGTATAGAAGTCATGAATGAAGTTTTTTCTTGTAATTTATTAACGATTTGATTAAGAATGACTAAACCCAGGTCAATTGTTTGACCTTCAAGGTCCTTGGTATGTTTACATACATACATACATACATACATAAAATCACGCCTTTATCCCTTACGGGGTAGGCAGAGCGTTACACGCCTCGTAAAAGGCGCTTTCGCCGCGTCTGACAATAATTGAGGGTAATTTTAGATTGTAATGTGTATTGCCATAGTGACAGGTTGTCAGCCCATCGCCTAAATTACAATGCACTGTAACCCTCGAGTCCCTTTTGCTGTCTTCTACAGCATGCCCGGGAGGAAGGGCAGCCGGAACATTCTATGTTTTTCTATCTCTCCCAGTCCAGCATGGAAGTAAGTTGGTATGTTTACACACATGAATTGGGTTTATCCACCTTTGCCGATATGTTATCAAATACCATTAGTTGAATGCCTAGTACCAGTGATCGTGAATAATCTAAAATATTATCAGGGAATCCGGAAACTTTTCCGTTTCCACTTCATTCCATTTACAATAATTCTTTAGATATTAGTCGTAACTCTATAAGTACACTCACGTGCTTAAACGTAAGCATTCCAAACCATATCTTATCATAAGGTCACAATATTATTAAACCATTTGATTATCATTGTATTTAAACACGACGTCATCCAATATTCAATTAAATTCTTCCATGATGGCCTGGGAGCGAGAGAAAAACATAGAATGTTGCAGCTGCATTTTCTCCCGGGCATGCTGTAAAACCCAGCTAAGGGATCCGAGGGTTTCAGTATGTTGCAATTTAGGCGATAGGCTGACAACCTGTCAATACAGCAAAATACTTAAATTATCAAATTTTAAATTATCCTGTAAACTTTGTCAGACGTGGCGGAACGACCTTTATTTAGATTGTTCACGCCTCCTCCATCTGCCTCTGCCTACCCCATTAGGGATAAAGGCGTGATTATATGTAAGTATGTATGTAATTTGAATCATTGCATTGAAACACGACGTCATCCAATAATTCCTAAATTAATTTAGGCGCAGCCCTAAGTAAAAATATCGGTAGCTCTACCAAGCCAGGAAACTCTTGCACACAAAATGATCTTATAGATCGATAGACCTACGTCAACCAGAAAATTATCCACTTGACACCGTAACACCCTCAGGTGTCGACCATTAACACAAATGAGTTCAATATCCTTAAACGACTATCACGTTTTATAAAGAGCTGCAGCCATCACACATAACACCTTTGCAGCTAGGTTATAGATGGCGTAGCGGACTGCACATCAGTCCTTGTCAAATAGTTCCCGCAGGACATCAGAAAAGTGTGATAAAATGTGACAATTTATTAAGCTAACTGTACTATTTCATGGCTTACTGTTCGAGGTGTGATAATATGATGCAGGTGGGGTAATAAAGCATTTATTTCTAGATTAGATTATGTTGATTAGATTATGAATGCTAAGTGCGAAAGAGGGTCATATGTTTTCACAGTAGAAGAATCTATTTTAATTATTAGTGACAACAGAAGGTTTTAAGACCTAGATTACACTGAACATCAAGGAAGGTGGCAGTCGAAAACTCTCGAGTTCAGACTTCAAAGAAGCTCCATTATTTATGGCAATGATTAAGAATCGAGCAGAATATATTAGCTTCTCCTCCCATTCATAGTTCCTTAGTATCGGAGGACAATCGTCAACAATCGGCGCGCTTACCCTGCGGGGAAAGTCGGCCAGCACTAATGGGACGCCTACCTACCTCGCCAGCGCCTGCTTGCGCCTGCGCAGGGCCGATACACAGCGCGATAAGATTGCCATTATCTGCTGCCTAGCCACCGGCGGAATTATCGCAATAGGTGTTCCCAACAAGCAGTAATTGGGTATGGGCGGCAACTGCCACGCTGACCCGATGACATTGTTCGCGGCCGTCTTTCACCGCTTTTGGAACGGACTTGATTGGTCCTTTCCTTATTGATTACAGATCTATCGAAACAGGTACTTATTCTTAGAAACTACTACTAACCGCGAATTCCGTTCAATCAAATTCTAAGAATATTTAAAACG
This sequence comes from Scrobipalpa costella, assembly GCA_949820665.1. NCBI lineage: Eukaryota > Metazoa > Arthropoda > Insecta > Lepidoptera > Gelechiidae > Scrobipalpa > Scrobipalpa costella. The sequence continues at coordinate 3,008,751 of OX463306.1, forward strand.
GATGTTCGGAGCGCACGTGCCATAAATCGGCCAATGAGATCACGCTAGCGATCCGCGCCAATGCAATCGGCCAATCGGATCACGCGAGCGTTTCGCGCCGATTCAAAGTGCGATCCGAAACTACGATTAGGCGCTCGAAATCTCTAATGGTGTGTTAACATTTCCTGGCTGAATAATATTTAGCCGTTTCCGCCGGCGTCTTTTGAAAAGAAAAAGTATTCTTTTTTACAGCCGGTTCTCTATTAGTAGCAATGATATTGAGCTATTTTCGTGTACGTTTCGTAAGCTTACTGAAGCATATCAAAGGAATATAAATTAAACCCAATGATTCGTTCAGTGTTATAGACAAATTTATTACTAACTCAATTCTATGCATTATGAAATTAGAAATAGTCACTTGCATTGTTTTTCCAGCTCTCATTATTAAAAGCTGACATTTTAATTTTGATGTGGCAATACCATTGTCGCGGCGCGCATTGTCTGACGTTGCAAAAACTATGGTTGCGCCCGCGCAGCTGTTTCTGTTTACACGGGGAGAAAATGCAAATACTAGTGAAAGTGCCTGTCTTGGCGTGTTCTTGTACGTATTAAAATAATTATCTGGCTGCCAACAAAGCGGCCTGTGGGACCGTCAGCAAAAACAAAAGATAATTCCTAAACAACCTATTGTAATAATGCGATAAAACTCTTCATGTTTCATTTTCACACTGTTCAAGAAGATTGCATATTGGTTAGTGTTGCCAGTGCTAATAAAGTTTATCTTTTATGGCCGGTGAAAGTTGGAAAACGATATGAAAATGAGTGTTTAGCTGGAAACCGATCGTGTATCATGCATTAAGGAACTATTTATTGAGTGGAACTTAGCATGCAACTTTGTTGTAACTAGTTTCAGTACAGATGAAAGTTTCTCGTGGGCTCTAATTATCTACATACATACATAAAATCACGCCTTTATCCCTTACGGGGGAGGCAGAGCGTTAAACGCCTTGCAAAAGGCGCTTTCGCCACGTCTAACAAAAATTAAGGGCAATTTTAGATTGTAATGTGTATTGTTATAGTGACAGGTTGTCAGCCCACCGCCTAAAATACAAAACACTGTAACCACCTCAAGTCTCTTTTGCTGACTTCTACAGCACGCCCGGGAGAAAGGGCAGCTGGAACATTCTATGTTTTTCTATCTCTCCCAGTCCAGCATGGAAGAATAATTATCTATCCTATTAATAACACTTCTTATTGGGTAGATTTCTATTTCCGTTAAAGGCTAAGATGACAAATCATGCACACAGTCACCACACCATACATACATATAGTCACGCCTCTATCCCTAATGGGGTGGGCAGAGCGTAAACTATTTCAACAAAGGTCGTTCCAGATCCAATCCTAGATTAAGTCAGAGTTTTCAAGCCGCCAATGCTTTGCACTGGCCTCTGATATGACTTAACGACTAATATCTACGGTATTAAACGATATTAACCGGGACCAACGTGCTTTCCAAAGCACGGAAAAAGCGCCGAATAAACGTACATATGAAATTCGAAAACCGAATAACACATTGGTACGTGGTGGAATTCGAACCACGACCTTCCCGTTCAGGAGGCATCGGCCCAATCACTACACCATCGGGCTTTCTATATAACAACACGATTAAAAAAAGTATCCAATAATTAGTTCTATATTTAAAATCTATATCTTCAATATATATCTTCCATGCTGGCCTGGGAGCGAGAGAAAAACATAGAATGTGCCAGCTGCATTTCCTCCCGGGCATGCTGTGGGAATCGGCTGGGGGATCCGAGGGTTTCAGTATATTGTAATTTAGGCGATAGGCTGACAACCTGTCACTACAGCAATATACCTACAAATCTATCTTAAATAACCCCCACAACTTTGTCAGACGTAGTGGAACGACCTTTGTTTAAAGTGTTTAATCTCTGCCTACCCCATTAGGGATAAAGGCGTGATTATATGTATGTATGTATGTAGTTCTATATTTAAAAGAAAACGCATCTTCTTTGCTATCTGTACACGGCAGGGTGCCTATTCTGCCCAAACGGCTCGAGTATTTCCGAATCGATTTAGCGTAATCGCCATCGTAATCGTTACTAAAACAATGACACGAATTGTGTAACTAGAACATAATAAAAACTGTAATGCCCGTCTGTCCGTTCGAAACAAGTAGAATGTCATAACAGCGATTAAAGCTATCGATTTGAGATGGATCTTTCAAGTATAGCTTTTTATTTTAAATACAGCACTTGGAGTTAGAGCAGTATATTCTATAAGCTATCCCTATATTCTACATGTCCCTGTCGCAAAATGTCCAATTGTTTTTTTAACTAAATCTATCAAAAAAGTGAACTTATGCGAAAGAGGCATTATGAGAAAGGAACATTTTGCATCCAAGGAATATTATGTTCTATGGGTAGGTAAAGAGAGAACGTTTTCTGAGCACGATAAGCGTTTGGCTTCCTAAGTTTTATTGTAAGGGGCTTTTTTTATAAGAATTTGCGGAGAATTCATCTGGAACTATTTGTGATTTGATCACAGACAAACTGACAACTGGCAAGCTTTAAATAATTTAGACAAACATAAAATCGAATATGTTAGGCTCGTATTTATAAAGTGATCTCAAGATTGAAACCCATTTTAAGGCTTTATAAAGCAATTTCAAGATTGAGAGCATTATTAAGTATGGATTTAACAGGTCGTAATGTACTAAAATATCATTTCTGATACGAACTCAAACTAGCCATCAACCTCAAGTGCTGTTAATCAACATGGGCCTATGTATGGATTTGACAGGCCAGTTTTTATAGAAACGATATTTCTGATACGAAATTAAACTCGCAGTCAGTCTCAAGTGCTGATAATAAATACGGGTCTTAGTGATTGTTATGGTTCCTGCCTGGCTACTGGATATTCCGGACAATAGTATTTATTTACTTTTTCAATTAGATAGGAACGATAAATTTACCTGACTACTTCGTACTCCAGTCCTAAGGGTTTTCCAAGTCATTGCCAAACTAAAATCATCACTACATAGTATAAAACAAAGTCGCTTTCTCTGTCCCTATATCCCTATGTTTGCATAAATCTTTAAAAATACGCAACGGATTTTGATGCGGTTTCTTTTAATGGATAGAGTGATTCAAGAGGAAGGTTTATATGTTTAATACATGCATAATATAGTAGAGAAACAATGATAATTTCCGTGCGAAGCCGGGGCGGGTCGCTAGTGATCAATAAAACAAGTTTTGGTAGTTAACATTCAATAATGGGCTCGATTCTAGATGTCCCGGCTAAAACTAAAATTAAAATCTGTTTGTCACTTTCAGATTAAAAACATTGGAAAAGGACAGGAGATCTATTCTCTCCGGTTTTTGATTTATAGTCGGTGGTTATAAAACCTAACAAGCATAAGCAACATAAACATAAGCGCTATCTGCCACTTTTATCCGCCGTCATATGATATGGCGGATAAAATTGACAGAAATACTGAGGAAACGTGCAAAATCTAGCGGACAAACTGTAAAACCATAGAGTAATAAATCGCCTGTCCTTTTACAATTTTATTATTTTGAAAGTGACAAATAGATTTTAATTTTAGTTTTAGTCGGTGGTATCTAGAATCGAGCCGATTATGTAACAGTCGCTAAGTCCCGTTATATCGATGTGTGAATCGATTCAGATGTTCGTATCGATTTTGTAACGATCTTTCTCGATCTGTCATGAGGTGATTTGTCAAATTAACGCCCGCTGCGCACGCGCAAGTGTGATAAGTGATTCTCAAGTGGGAATTACGTTAACGGTGCCTGAATAAATACGAGTTGTCATTTTACAGTTGGTTGTTTTGTAGGACTTAATCAGTAGGTACCTCAGCGGAATGACATGTAGGAAAATGTATCCATTTTTTTTTATTAGAAACTAGCGACCCGCCCCGGCTTCGCACGGAAATGATCAGTGTTTCTCCATATATTAATCACTCTATCCATTAAAAGAAACCGCATCAAAATCCGTTGCGTAGTTTTAAAGATTTATGCATACATAGGGATATAGGGAAAGAGAAAGCGACTTTGTTTTATACTGTGTAGTGATGGGTTTGCTCTTGACTCTAGCCACTAGGTCAGGAATGACCGTGACAGAGTCGACGATGGAGCGAGCTCACCTAGAAGATGACTATTGTGGCACTGGCAATCTCACGCACCGACGGAACACAGCAAGCTGTTTGGCACCGGACTCCTTATATGGGGACTTTATTATATACGTGGTGTAAGACAGCGTCCCGCAAACTGATGGAGTTGCTCAGTCAACGAAACTGAACAATTACCAGCAGATTTTTTTTAAGGAAGTGAAAGAAAAATTGCTTTTTCATACAATTTGTCTGATCAAGGTGGTAATTTTGTATGGGAATGTCATTTTTATTTTCATCTCCTGAAATTGCCTGGTGATAGTTGTTCAGTATCGTTAACTGAGCAACCCCTATCAGTTTGTGGGACGCTGTTACACCCGGTATAAGTGATATACAGTGATATTAGCTAGGATTAAGATGGCTCATTTATTTCGATTTAGTCCAATACAAAATAACTGTAAAATAAACTATCAGAATTAATTATCTATAATTTACAAGTACGGTCATGAAGACAAGTTTTTACAAAGTTTTGAAATCATTTAGAAATAATATATACATGTAATCACGCCTCTATCCCTACTGGGGCAGGCAGAGCGTAAAAGACCTATACAAAGGTCATTCCGCCACATCTGAATTTTTTGAGAGTTATTTAAGATACATTTGTAATACTGCTGTAGTGACAGCCCATCGCCTTAACAATATACTGAAACCCTTGGATCCCTTAGCTGGTTTTTACAGCATGCCCGGGAGGAAACGCAGCTGGCACTTTCAATAATTTTCTCTCGCTCCCAGGCCAGCATGGAAGATTTCAGCTCGAATTTATAAAGCAATATAAAGATTGAGAGCAGTATAAAGTATGGATTTGGCAGGCCATATTGTACTTAAACTTTGCATTTCTGATTTGAACTTAAACATGCTGTCGGTCTCTAGTGCTGTTTATTAATACGGACCTATGTTTCCGATGGACTTTAAACCATGACCGTACATCATACATCACTAAACAAAAAATTGAAACATATTCCCCACAGCTATTCTTAACGGAGCTGTCAAATATAAACTGAAGTTAAACGCCTGACTGATGGAATGATAGCTAGTAATTAAACTAAAGAACTTCGTGTTTTTTTAACTAAGCGGTTATGTAACTGTTTATTATTAACAGACCGCTAGACTGCCTCCGTGGTCTAGCGGTCTGAGCCAGGTTCGATTCCCGGCGGGGTACAATGACTTTGTGTTGTTGTTTCTAGTTTGGTTAGGACATTGGAGGTTGATCACCTGATTGTCCGAAAAGAAAGATGTTCCATGCTGTCGGATGGGCATGTAAATAGTCGGTCCCGCGCCTGATTTCTCTCTGGTCGTGTCAGTCAATCTGTCCCATCAGAATAAGACATTGAAGGAATAGCGAGTGCACCTGTGTGTAGCGCAAACACTTGAGCACTTAAAACAAGTCCTGCGCAGTTGGCAGATCTCCGGGGGATTGGCCGCCATCACTGAAACTCAGTGGGAGGACTATTATTATTAACAGTATTTTCTAAGAGCACTTTAAGCAGAGTATAACTTTGCTTTTAAGACGATATAACAATCTTCGCCCTATGTATCGAATAATTTATATATTTCTTCAATGCTGGCCTGGGAGCGAGAGAAAAACAGAATGTACCAGCTGCATTTCCTACCAGACCTGCTGTAAAAACCAGCTAAGGGGTCCGAAGGTTTCAGTATATTGTAATTTAGGCGATGGGCTAACAAACTGTCACTACAATACCTGCAGATCTATCTTAAATAACTCTCAAAACTTTGTCAGACGTGGCGAAACGACCATTGCTTAGGTAGTTTACGCTCTGCCTACCCCATTAGGGATAAAAGCGTGAATATATGTATGTATCGAAATAAGTGCCTGTTTTTCAAAAAGTTCAACCAATCAAAGTGTATTTATTGTAATTATAATGAGAAAACCTGTAACTTTAGCATGCCTCTGTCTATACTTTAAGTGAAAATTGGAGATAATTTTATGACTTTATTGTAAAAATTGCAGGCTACTACAAATTATAGCCATTTTTAAAGCAAGTTCTTTTGTTTTCGCTGTTCCGGATCGCAAGTAGTAATTCTTTTGTAGTTCGATGAAACGTGTTAAAAATAATTTTCGATAATTTTCATTATTATAAAAATATTACTTTGAATTAAACGAACGCCAATCAATAGTAGTAAATATAATCAGTGTTATTTAATGTGATATGAAATTGATATTAAATACATTTTACAAGTAACAGTCTTTTTGATTCTACATACATACATAAAATCACGCCTTTATCCCTTACTTGCCTACCCCAGGCAGAGCGTTGAACGCCTCGTAAAAGGAGCTTTCGCCACGTCTGACAAAAATTGAGGGCAATTTTAGATTGTAATGCGTATTGCTGTAGTGACAGGTTGTCAACCCATCGTAGTTACAATAAACTGTAACCCTCGAGTCCCTTTTGTTGACTTCTACAGCATGCCCGGGAGGGAGGGCAGCAGGATCATTCTATGTTTTTCTATCTTTCCTAGTCTAGCATGGAAGATGTTTTTGCTTCTAGAGCCAATTTATGTAGGGAAAGGAAACCAACACACCGATCGCCAAACACTGCTACCAACCTGGGAACAACGAAAAGAGCAATTTATTACATACATATAATCACACCTTTATTCCTAATGGGGTAGGCAGAGCGCAAACGACTCAGACACAGGTCGTAACGCCACGTCTGACAAAGTTTTGAGGGTTATTTAAGATAGATTGCTGTAGTGACAGGTTGACAGACTATCGCCTAAATTACAATATAATGAAACCCTCGGATCCCTTAGCTGGTTTTTACAGCATGCTCGGGAGGAAATGCTGGCACATTCTATGTTTTTCTCTTGCTCCCAGGCCAGCATAGAAGAAAAGCAATTTATTATTATTATTATTTATGAGCCTGTGGTGTCCCACTGCAGGGCAAAGGCCTCTCTCCCCTCCTTCCATTTCTCTCGATCTAGTGCTAATTCTCTCCATTCAGTAAGATAAGTGTCAAGTTCGTCTCGCCACCTCTTTCGGGGTCGTCCACGTCTTCGCTATGCATTCGTGGGCTGCCATTCGGTAGTTCTTCTAGCCCATAGTTCGTTTGGCAGACGAGTAACGTAATTTATTATTACGTACAAAAAAGCCCTACCATAGATAGTATACTGCCGACAAATTAAAATGTCATTAGTGAGGGCACCGTGGAGCAAACTCCTGCGCAGCGCGGAATGACGTGAATATGTTTTAGTTATTTGTAGTATATGTATAAGTACAAACAGGACTGATGGAGTTATTTAATGGTTTTGATTTGACGAGTTATTGACATGTTTTCATAATATTTGTTACTAGCGACCCGCCCCGGCTTCGCACGGAAATTATCAGTGTTTCTCTAATATATTACCTTCCTAAACCTAAACCTTCCTCCATACATAGGGATATAGGGACAGAGAAAGCGACTTTGTTTTATACTATGTAGTGATAATAGCTATTAAAACTTTATTAAGAATATATTAATATTGTAGGCCGCAAGGTCCTCTACAGTGATACCACATATTTTTACATTGTCATCATTATATGATTGATTTTGATGTTAAAAATACAAAAATATGAGGATACAGAACAAAGTAAAGAGAGAGTTAATACTATTTTTTAAAAAAAAAAGCTTGCGGCAATAGTTTTGTAGTTTAGGGACAAAAATTGATAGGGGTTGCTCAGTCAACGATACAGCTCAATTTTTAACAGGAAATTCTTTCAGTAGATTAAAAAAAATACATATCCTTATAAAATTAACACATTAAACAGACTATTAATATGGAAAAGCATTTTTGATTTCACGTCCCAAAAAAATATTCTGCTGGTAGTTGTTCAGTTTCGTTGACTGAGTAACCCCCATCAGCTTGCGGGACGCTGTCCCTTACACCCCGTATAGCAAGCAATAAAGTATCACATCGGTAGGTATAATCTTCAAGGCTTTTAAAGTCTATCTAATTGTGTTACCTACTTGTACAATTCCTAATAATTACTTTTACGAATTTCCTTGATATTCTGACCACCCTGTGACGACTTGTATAAATTTGCATCTTCCCTAAAAGGCCAGTAACCGTGGAACTTTGATGTCTGACATTAAATCACCAAACTGATTCCACCATAACGTAATTGTATGTAAGTTCATGTCCCGTAAAATTAATATGAAATTGATTACATGTTTCCATAAGAACTAGCTGGAGGATATTTAAGAAGATGCGAAAAAGATGGAAGGATATCAGGGTAGGACGATAATGTAGGGAATCCAGACAGGTCATAAAATTATGAATTTGAGTTTAAGTTGCATTCACAAGTAGTCAGATTGCGCTAATTATTAAGTAACTGATAATTTAACTTTAAATTAAGTGTAGTGTCCCTATCCGGCATTTAAAGACATACTTACCATATTTCCAAATTTTGGGGAACATTTCAGATAAGAAAAAAAAACATTATGATATGACTATCGTATTGTCATTAGCAACTGTCCCTATGAATTGCAAAGTTCCTTAAGGATGACAAATAAACTTGAAAACCAGCGTTATGATTCGCTAAAAAGACATCTCCATAAAAAAGCTCCAGACTTTGAACCCGTTCTTGTCACAGCTTCGCTATTCTAAAACAAAGTGACAAGAGATCCACTCGATAAAGGCATAACTACACTGTCAAAGAAACCACGATCAAATCTCACACACATACCACCATTACAAAATGAGCTTTATTACCACCAGCAAGAAACTAATTTGTTCCAAAGGTCACATAGCATGTGTGTCGCGTTTACGGGGTATGTTATGTCGCAATTAAAAAAAACTGCGGCGGAGTAATTACAGGCGGTGTCGAAACGAAACTCTCGACGTAAACGATCTAAGGCACGTCCGAATTGTGGGGGGAATGAACTGTTGAAGTATTCGTGTGTTATTCTTGCGTATGCGCAAGAGAGAAGCTATTAGGCCTTTTGATTGTACTGATAGGTTCTAAACCAGTGGTGATCAAGACAGAATCGACGAAGGAGCGAGATCTCACAGAAGCCTACTGGAATTCATACCTCTATACAATGACGAAGCACAGCGAGCTATAAAAAGCCGGACTCCAGTAGCAAGCTAAAACAAGCGAGGTCCCTCTCCTATTGGTGATCAAGAAGAGTCGATGATGGAGCGAGCTCACCCAGAAGGCTGCAAGATACTGGCATTCACATACAATGGCAGAACACAGCAAGCTATTTTGCGCCGGACACCGGTGGAAAGGTGCTATAGCAAGCGAGGTGATCCTAGCAGATCGTTCAGCTAGACTTATCTACAGGAAGCCTGTGATGCTTTTGATCGGATTGGATCGCCAGGAAGTAGCCTAGTCCTGTATACCAGTTAAATTGTGATAGTCCGAATAGCCCAGTCCTGTTTACCAGTTAAATTGTGATAGTCCTATATCAACTTAACAATTTCAGCGGCTAGTTGCTGCTGCCCCCAAGCAGACATCTTATTTACTCGTATTGTTTCGTTACCAAATATTTCATTTAACAATTTAGCCGTTTAAACCGGATTCAAGCCGAAGGCATTTGCAGTAACTGCTTCTCCATGATTGTTTACTATTTACAAGCAAACTAGCAGGTTCCCACTAGAATATTTCGCAAGGTGAGGTAACTACGAATAGGGTAACCAGAAGGTAAAAAAATAACGAAATAAAAGGCCTCTATGGAAGATTCTAGAGATTATGACAAAGTTTGAGATTTTCGTATCTAATTAACAATTTAATGATAAATCAACGACTACTCACTTGTTTGTTTAACGAAGGGGTTAGACCTCTATGTTTCGACTCTTTACGAGAGTCTTCTTCATGGAGAGTGAAAATCACACAACACCGCCCGCCGTGTGTGACTTCATTTACTGATAAAATAATTAACAATATAGTGGGAAAAAGTACCATTATTATTGGTCATTTTGTGTACTGTACTGGGAGTTAAAAATTGGTCATTGGATCTTACGAGGAACTCTCGTAACACAATACGGCCTATTTTTAGGACATAACATATTTATGAAAATTACTCTATGCTGAACTGGGAGGGACAGAAAAACTTAGAATGTGCCAGCTGCATTTCCTCCCGGGCATGCTGTAAAAACTAGCTAAGGGATCCGAGGGTTTCAGTATATTGTAATTTAGGCGATGGGCTGACAAACTGTCACTACAGCAATATATATAAATCTATCTTAAATAACCCTCAAAACTTTGTCAGACGTGCGGGAGCAACCTTCGTTTGCATCGTTTGCGCTGTGCCTACCCCACTGGGGATGAAGGCGTGATTATTTGTATGTACGAGTATGTAAAAATCCTGATCTTTCCTGAGATATGGTAACCATAACAACGTACAACGCTGGCGATTTGTAAAATATCTTCGATAGTTTCCAAATATATTTCGAAAGCGTCGAAGCGAGCTTATTATCTATTATTTAACGTGCACGAAAACAATGTTCCGATTTTGTACGAAACATAGGTACAGAAGAATTTTGCGTGCACGACTGGAGTTAGACTATGTTCAAAATTTTCTGTTATCTAAAATGCGCTTTAGACATGATTCCAATTTCCATGAGATTATTTGGAACTATTTGTAATTGGAAATCAACCATCATGCAGATTTGTTTTTGGATATCAACAATCAAGTAGATTGTTCACTATACTAAAGGGTGGATCCGTGTTTTTTTCTAGGGGCAAAAGTGCATACTTGTTGTCATTATCTTATGTATGTACTGTGCTTCTAAGTATGTAGTGTCATGGAATCTTATAATACACAAAAATACCGCTTGTCCCCGTGCAAATTAATTGCATAGTCAAGGGCAGAGTTAGGGGGTGACCCTAATTCTGCCCTTGACTATACAATTAATTTGAAGAATACCACATAAGAGTCTGAACATTTTCATACTACTTTCCCTGTTAATAAGATAACCGACTTATGAATAACAAAGGGCTAAAGGTAGGTCGCTACAATATGTAATAAACAACCTGCTTCCAGTAAATCGGTCAACCAATCCGCCCCGGTCTCACGTCATTGATATTTCCATGTACCCCAACACCGTAACCACACACTAGGCTAGCCAGCGTCATGCCCTTTGACTGTGATACACGTTTTCATCATTCTGTCAGAATATGTCGTAACAATAGTTACTCCGGCGCAAATGTCAATCTGGCTAAAACACACGTGTGTTCGATGATTGATTAGTTTGTTCCATAAATCAGTTCTGTATGAATTTTGTGGACTTACATACATACATAATAATCACGCCTTTATCCCTAATGGGGTAGGCAGAGCGTAAACGACCTAATCAAAGGTTGTTCTGCCACGTCTGACAAAGTTGTGAGGGTTATTTAAGATATATTTGTAGGTATATTGCTGTAGTGACAGGTTGTCAGCCCATCGCCTAAATTGCAATATACAGAAACCCTCGGATCCCTTAGCTGGTTTTTACAACATGCCCCGGAGGAAATGCAGCTGGCATATTTTATGTTTTTCTCTCGCTCCCAGTCCAGCATGGAATTACCTACTTACATAAGACTTGAGAACTATTACTATAATACTTGAACCACCTTTATGATTAACCGTTCAGGCGCCGAAAGGTTAGGTCAAGCAAACGGAATGTTTGATGATAATTGATAATCCGTTAAAATCGTGATGCTTAATTTTGATAAATGATGTTCGCGTGTCACGAGGCGTGTCAAACGTAAATTTTGTAAGTGTTAGGTAAGTATAAGTTGTAAGTAAGTTTATTGTTGCTTTGGTTATTCTTTTACAGAGGTTCTCCTTCTTAGCGAGTGGATTCTCAAGTCAAACGACCCGATGAACCCTGGTGTCAGAGTTTTCAAACCGCCTAGTAGCACAGCTATTAGGCCTCTGACATGGTTTAAGTAATCTATCAAAGACGACGACTGACGGCTTAACGTGCCCTCCGAGGCACAGAATACTTTTTCTTTTCGAACAAACAGATGATTCAGCTTGCAGTGTCCTAACCAAACTGGGGAAAACCTCGCAGTGATAAATTAACAAACATCAACTTTGTGCCCCCCCCCCCCCCGTGGAAATCAAACCCAGGACCCCGGATCGTAAGCCCATGGCTCTGACTGCTAGACTACGGAGGTAGTTACAGAGGTGATAGATAATGTGATCTAAATCCAATATAATGTGAGCTGAATGCGAATGGTTTATCATGGGAGAAAGCAAAGACCATTGCGCATATTAGAGAGATAGAGATCATAGGATCTAAGAAAAAGAAAGACGAAACAAAACACATGATCTACCTCAACCCAACACAATCAAAACCTATCAATGATCGATCCACGATGTAGGTGAATTGTTGGTTAACCGAAAACAACTTGATCACATGATATAAACCATTTAAGTTGTACCTGACAACCTGTCAATATCCTTAAGAATCTGCGTAGGCGGTGGCAATTGTAGGGTCTTTGCCAACGACTTCATTTAATCAGCTAATAAACTTAATTTAAGCCAATCAGTCCAAGGATAAGGGTTCCTCATCCTTACATTTTATTATATCCATATAAATTGTGGTGCTGGAGAAGAATGATGAAAATAAGCTGGACAGAAATGAAGTCCAACGATGAAGTACTGAGTGTGGTTGGAGAAAAGCGGAATCTACTGAAGACCATAGAACACAGAAGAGGGAAAATGATAGGTCACCAGATGCGACACGACAACTTCTTTAAGACCATCTTGGAAGGAAAGATAGAGGGAAAGAGAGGACGAGGAAGACCGAGACGAACTTACATGGACCAAATAAAAGAAAATGCTGAGGTCGTGTCGTACCAGGATGTCAAGAAACTTACACAAAATCGATCCGAATGGCGATTACTTCACAGACAAGAGCCCTGCTCTTAAATTTAAAGAAGAAGATATAAATTAAGCAAATTAATGTAATTAATCTGTTTTAATAATAATAATAATTTTATGTTATAATATGAGTGAATGTGTGTTTGTTTGTGTTGTTATTGTAAAAATATGGGTGATAAGCCTGAAATAAAGATATTTTTTTTATTTATTTTTATTTATTTTTATAAAATATTAATGCATGATGATTTTTCATATTTTTCTAGGGTAAAAATAGACTTGCCTTTGTTTCGTGAAATATATCTGGATGTTCCAATTCTGTATAGTAATTTTTTTATTTATAAATAAAATTTTAGTTCTTCCCTTTTCCAAAATACATACAAACATACATATAATCACGCCTTTATCCCTAATGGGTTAGGCAGAGCGTAAACGACCTAAACAAAGGTCGTTCTGCCACATATGACAAAGTTTTGAGGGTTATTTAAAATAGATTTGAAGGTATCTAGCTGTAGCGGCAGGTTGTTACCCCATTGCCTAAATTACAATCAACTGAAACCCTCGGACCCCTTAGCTGGTTTCTACAGAATGCTCGGGAGGAAATGCAGCTGGCACATTCAATGTTTTCTTCCATGCTGGCCTGGGAGCGAGAGAAAACGATTTTAAATATAAAGAATAAAGATATACCTGGACGGAAAAGGTTGCGTAAAGCTATAAACTTAAATCACATGTCATAATTACATGAGTGAGGAAATTAGTTTGTGCTTTCAATGAAATGTCATTAGCCAGAGTAACAACCAATGTTATAGTTACAGCACGGACTGTGACTGTGAAACAATAGAATAAACTTTTAAATCAATCACCTTCGGGCGTGTTAGTTTTGGCGGTTGCGTATGCGCAGCGATTGTGTTGTCTTGCGCCGGCGCATGACAAATGGGCCAAAACAGTCAGGGACGGAGTCAGGTGTGAAGAATCTATAATAAACTTTACGCTGTGCGAAAGCTCCAAAATGTCAAGCAAATTGAACTTTACTATTATCAATTAAAAAGGAGTTGGAGAGTAGTATAAAATTAAAAGCATGTTTTAAAATTAGATTGATATCAAATCTATTCTCAGACAAATCACTCTTACTACTTTAACACTTGTTTGTGGTTTCACCGGTCGTGCTAATCGTTTGTGCTACTTGCAAACGTCACAGTATTTTTTTTACAGGTATTTAAATACATACATACTTACATACAATCACGCCTTTATCCCTTATAGGGTAGGCAGAGCGTAAACGATCTGAACAAAGGTCGTTTCGCCACGTCTGACAAAGTTTTACTGAAACCCTCAAATCCCTTAGCTGGTTTTAACAGCATACTCGGGAGGAAATGCAGCTGACACATTTTATGTTTTTCTCTCACTCCCAGTCCAGCGTGGGTGAATACTGAATAATAAATACAAATAAAGGTAAATACTGAGAGGAAAGTTTAAAAGGAAAGCACCGTCACCATCAGGGATGAATGGCAACAACTGGAGAAAGAACCGCTCTGCTAATAGTACGCCAACACAAGATAAGACTCTAAACAGACAGATAAAAAAAAATACCATCATGCCACATTAACATTCTTCTTCTTCTGTCGAGTGGGTATCGAGTCTATCGACCCGATGAACCCTGGTGTCAGAGTTTTTAAACCGCCTAATAGCACATTTATCAGGCCTCTGACATGATTTTAAGTAACGACCACTATTAAAGACAGCGACCAGGATGGACGGCTTAACGTGCCCTCCGAAGCACGAAATCTTTTTTTTTTCGGACAATCAGGTGATTCAGCCTGCAATGTCCTAACCAAACGGGGAAAAAATCACAAAGTGATAAATTCTCAAATATCAACTTTGTGTTTCCTGGGAATCGAACCCAGGACCTCCGAATCGGGAGTCCATGGCACTAGCCACTAGAACACAGAGGCAGTTCAACATTCAAAGAAGTATTATACTAAGTTCACACCCTAAAGTTTGAGCAGAAAAAATATTTTACACCTAGTATTCCGTGCCATGCTTCCATGCTGGACTGGGAGTGAAAGAAAAACATACAATGTGCCAGCTGCATTTCCTCCCGAGCATGCTGTAAAAACCAGCTAAGGGATCTAAGGGTTTCAGTATATTGTAATTTAGGCGATGGACTTACAACATTTCACTACAGCAATACAAATCTATCTTAAATAACCCTCAAAATTTTGTCAGACGTGGCGTTTACGCTCTTGGTGCCCCATTAGGGATAAAGGCGTGATTATATGAATGTATGTATGTATTCTGTGCCTGAGTCCGTCTCTGTCCATATTGCACACGCGTAATAGCTGATTGAGGGAATTGTAATTGCCTGTCGAGATTAATTGTGATCTAGATAGTATGAAGATATAGTTGCTTGGTGGCTTGTGGGTATGAACTTTGAACTGGGTTTGTTTGGTGTAGCTCGTAATGGGTGGAGATAAGGATCAGTTTTGTTTGTGAGTTGTGTAAGAGTTGGTTCTTTCGTGAAGAAGTTGTTTTATATTGAGGAATTTGTGAAACAAGCTTAACCTTTAGGATTGCTAGGAGAATAATGTCTAGTGTCGATATTGATCATTTTTATTTACATTCATATAATCACGCCTTTATCTCTAATGGGGAAGGCAGACCGTAATTTACCTATATATAAAGGTCGCTCCGCCACGTCTGAAAACGTTTTGAGGGTTATTTAAGATGGATTTGTAGGATATTGCTGTAGTGACAGGTTGTCAGACCAACGCCTAAATTGCAAAATACTGAAACCCTCAAATCCCTCAGCTGGTTTTTACAGCATGCCTGGGAGAAAATGCAGCTGGCAAATTCTATGTTTTTCTCTCGCTCCCAGTCCAGCATTGAAAAAATATTATTTGTTCAGAAATAAACATAGTTCGTTAGTGAACTTACTCGTTAACCCTTTCTTTCTATGTATGAAATATAAAATACACAAGATGTTACGTTACGGTATTTTCATACTGGACTAGAAGTGATAAAACAAAGATAGAATGTACCAGTTGCTTCTAGTGAATACTGGGAACTTCAAAGGCGACGCCGCTTTTCTCCTATTGCATCAAGATACCATGTTTAGGAAAAATTGGATTCGGACTTTTAGTAGGTAAACATTTTCCGAATAGAAATACCAACATTTCTAACATTTTAACGACCAACCGGTATCTTTATTCGACCGTATGTTCTAATCCCAAAAGCCGACAATAAGACTCGAATTGTCACTTAACCGGGCAAGTTTTTTGTTGGTTCTCATAACACCGTGTATAAACAGCCGAAAAACTGTTTTCAAAACTGTCTGAGCAAATATGACGGGACCAGCCGGAGTTACACAAATATTTTGATAAAAAAGGTGCCATGCGTCTTATTAAGATTAAGCAACGGATATAAAAGATGGCAGACCGACCAAGTTTCATGACCTTTCATGGTTTGTTGCTAGATGATATGTTTTGTGTCACGTTGTTGTGTTGTACATTCATCCGCCAATGGTACCACTTTTCTGTTTATTAAATTTGTAGTTTCTGTGTTTTTGTGCAATAATAGTAAATTACTCCGAGGCCGAAAAAAAAGCAATATATAGTTGAGTAAATTTGGAAGGCTTCGGAACTCGACTGTAAACGAGACCATATATTGCTATTTCGGCTGGGAGAAGTATAGTTCTTTTCTCTCATTTTGCGAGGAAACAATACACTTAAAAACAAACATTAAACTTGCAATTCCTCCATAATATTTTGACATTTAAAATTTGCATGGCGCCTTTGACAGGCGCTTATTCCATTCATTTATTCCATTTTGTAAATATCAAAAGTTGTATATTCAATAATGTGAACTAAAAACACCTAAACCATACTAGTTTCTCCTTACAGACCTTCCTTCAAGTAGCGCTCGTTAATGGTCATTGTTGTCGTTTAAAGAAATTGCTGGCGTCTGCAAATTTGAGGACCGAAAAGAGTGAACGTAGGTATTGTTTTTTGAAAATAATGAAGCTTTTTCCGAGCAAATAGGAGAAAAGTAATATTCTAGTCTGCCGTAAGCTCGCGAGGTCCCGATGATGCCTCGAGATCACTCCGTAAAGTTACTGTTTACTCTACACGGCGTGACAATAATTTGATGTCGATTTTGGTAAAAAAATATTTCTATTCATTCTGCATTTATCGCATTTATCTACACTGCTATCGTACTGTTCTACATAAAAGTTGACAACAGTTTCTTCCATGCTGGCCTGGGAGCGAGAGAAAAACATAGAATGTGCTAGCTGCATTTCCTCCCGGGCTGTAAAAACCAGCTAAGGGATCCGAGGGTTTCAGTATATTGTAATTTAGGCGATGGGCTGACAACCTGTCACTACAGCAATATACTTACAAATCTATCTTAAATAACCCTCAAAACTTTGTCAGACGTGGCGGCCTTTGTTTGGGTAGTTTACGCTCTGCCTACTCCATTATGGATAAAGGCGTGATTATATGTATTTATGTATGTAAGTTGACAACAGCATAGCTCGCTTCTTCATTTACGTAAACATCTTCACTTCAATCGTCGCGACTCTTTCACAGGAGTACTGTTGTAGAGCCTTACTAAGAATTCTCGTGCTAATACAGATTAAAAATCTTTTTCTTCTTTTTTTACGCACGAGCTCGTGAAATTAAATTTAAAAGAAGTGCGAAGGCCTAAGGGTCATAATTTTAACAAACTCAGCCCATTAAATATAAATCTTTTGCTTTACGGACTACTGAATTTTTATTCGTCATTCGGTTGGAGAAATAAAAACGTTTTGGAGTTCTTTGTACGAAAGGCTGTAAAGTATGTATCATTATGGGCAAAGGGAATGAGATGTAAAAGAATATGAATTGGAATTTACACCTTCGCTCCTTGGATTATGAATAACTTATTTTAGTTAGTTAACTATTTAATTTCACAACCTGAAGGGTATCGCTCGACGAGTATTCAAGTTCAATTTCTATCAAATCATTCAAAGAATAGTCCGCCCACTGTTAAACCGACTCAATAAAAATAAACAGTATACATTTTATCCAACAATTATTCATGGGCTTACGATCCAGAGGTCCTGGGTTCGATTCCCAGGACCTCCAAAACAAAGTTGAAATTTGTCATTTGGTAAGGTTTTCCCCAGTTTGATAGGGCATTAAAAAAAGATTCTGTTCGTTGTCTTTGATAGTGGTTTGAAAACTCTGACACCAGGATTTTTCGGGTCTAAGAATAAGATCCAACAATGATGACATAACATTGGGTATTTATTACAAATCTATCTTAAATAACCCTCAAAACTTTGTCAGACGTGGCGGAACGACCTTTAAGTCGTTTACGCTCTGCCTAACCCATTAGGGATAAAGGCGTGATTATAATAATAATAATCATTTATTTCAGGCATTTAAAATGTACACCCATATTCAAAATCACAATATAATCTAAATTAAATTATATTATGTTACATTAAATAAAATTAAAATTAAATAAAATTAAGTTAAATTAATTAAATTATCATTCTTATGTTGCTTATATGTATGTATGTATTGGTCATTTCGCAACGACTACCATTATGTTGCAAAATTCCTTTGCCATCGATCTGTATGAGGATGGCGATGGCTTGATGACAAGTATAAATCATTCTTGCCCATTCATTTCGTAAAACACATTCATTCCTCGAATGAATTGACGGTTCCTCTCAAATTGTTCAGACGTCTAATTGCCAGGTTCACTGACCTTTATAGTGTTGCCTTTTTTAACTTAAGAGGCTCCTTTAGGCTAAGTGACGCCAGCTTCCCCAACAGTAAGAAAATCATTACTCACTGAAAACACAATAAATTGATAATCCAGTAGATAAGATTGACTTAAAACCCAACGAATTAGTATTTTTTAGTTCGTTGTGATTACAGCATTTAAAACTTTTTCTATCTGTAACTACAGTGAAAACAAACTTCAACTGCAATTTGATATACTGGATTTTCCATAAATTGTGTTATTAAGTTTTCAGTAAGTAACGATTTTTTGACTGTTTTTTGTTTTGGCGCCGCTTAGCCTTGGGGAGCCATTAAGCTTTGGAAGCTTGATAAATGATGGCAATACGGATTTTGGAGTTCGCGTTATGTCGTGAAATTCCTCGGGGATTCTGCGAAGGACCTACACGTGTCCTTGTCTGATTTGAAGGCTTTTATAGTTCAATTAGTTTGAAGGGTTATCTTTAGTGCAGAAGTTTATTTTACTTCCATGCTGGACTGGGAGAGATAGAAAAACATAGAATGTTCCAGCTGCCCTTCCTCCCGGGCATGCTGTTGAAGTCAGCAAAAGGGACTCGAGGGTTACAGTGTATTGTAATTTACGACGATGGGCTGAAAACCTGTCACTATAGCTACAATCTAAAATTGCCCTCAATTTTTGTCAGACGTGGCGAAAGCGCCTTTTACGAGACGTTTAACGCTCTGCCTACCCCGTAAGGGATAAAGGCGTGATTTATGTATGTATGTATGTATGTATGTATATTTTTCAAATATATTTTTTTTATAAAAACAACGTTTTTTCTGGTGTTAAACCGGGCGGAGATGGTTGCTAATAGTCTAGTATAATTAACTTCTACTTACATACATACATATAATTACGCCTTTAACCCTAATGGGGAATGATGAGCGTAAACGTCCTAAACAAAGGTCGTTCCGCCACGTGTGGCAAAGTTTTGAACAAATAGATTTGTAGGCATATTGCTGTAGTGACAGGTTGTCATCCTGTCGCCTAAATTGCAATATACAGAAAGCTTCGGATCCCTTAGCTGGTTTCTTCAGCATGCCCAGGAGGAAATGCAGCGGCACATTCTATGTTTTTCTCTCGCTCCCAGTCCAGCATGGAGTACTTCTACACCCTAGTATTATTTTGTCCTCTTGTGGAAGTGGGTACTTGTTACTACTGCTGGACAGACAAACGGACAAGACTAAACTATATCTATACTTTCTAATTTCTAATTCCTTTTAATTACTGACTTCTAACAATTAATTACTGATTTCTTGACGGTTACTGAAGGTACACAACTCATTTCGTTAAGTCAACGGCCGCGGTCAGTAATATAAAAGTCTGCATATTTCAGCAACTAAGTAAGTACGTATTATATGAAATCATCATTCATGACCACAATGCGCCTAGCAAAAGAGTCGAAATCGCAGCCTATAGTCCATTTTTTAACATTGCGTTATCGGTACCAACTTGTTTTTCGGTCAATAACCTGTATTTGCTTTACAACTTTAAAGAAAGTCAACCGCAAAACATATGTTTGTATGTATTCATATTTTTATAGGTTATCGTCTGCAGTTCTGAAATTTGAACCTGTTCTAAGGTGCAAAGAAAAAGCATTAAACTGGCCGCAAAACATAATCGAACTTTACCTAATCTTATATCTTCAAAGCAAAAGTGACCAGGCATCTTCATTCTGTAGCTCCATTGGCGACTGTGTGTGTGTCGGCTCTGATCTAGACTAGATCAAACCCATAAAAAATAATTTAAAAAGCTCAAAAACCCCAACTACGTAGAATACGAAGTAAGCTATAAACTTTAAATCGTTATAGGTCTTAAATGGTTGTTCAAAATGAATAATAATGTAAGAAAACTTTCATTGATCTTCAAATTCTTATTCATTGATACTCCATACGGCATAGTTTGTCAATTTTTTCCAGTGTCACAAAATAATGTCTGATTATCGCCATATATTTTTTATAAAATCATGTCTTCAGTGACACTCGCATGGTCAAAACAAATCGATTGACGAAATAATCATCAAAATTGGCCCACGCGTTTAGTTTCTACAGCGCTACTGAGGATCAAACATACTTAAATACATACCTAGATAGGCTGATAAACACATAACCCTCCTTTGCGTTGCGCAGTCGGGTAAAAAACACACACAACAAACTAGCAGAATGAAACCCCTTGTCCTAACCCGTCTGCGACTCCTGACTCCTCCTGATGTAATAATGAAGGGCTCTTATTGAATCAACGTCAGAGGCCCATTACACCAGACCTCAAGGCCATCAATCAAGAACCACAGATTAAAAACTCTCAGGAAATTTTGGGTTGTGTTTATTTTGGGTACTAATTTGAATGTCTTGAAATAAATTTGGATGGTAGTGAGAAAAGATATGAGGTCGTATTTTAACACTGGAATTGTTTTCCTTGATAATATTTTGGATACCTACTATTATTATATAGGATGGCAAAAAAAAATGCAATGTGGAAACAGCTGTTTCTTCACAAGATACCAAACAACTGTGATATTCAGCCCCAAAATAGAATTCAGCGCAAACAAATAGTAAGGTCTTATTTGGCCAGCCTGTATTTTGTGAAACTATTGATATACGTATTACATGATGACTTGGTCAGTCAAGAGACTATTCGAATCTATAAAAAGTTTTTTTTTTAATCAGGGTGAGGCGAGTGATTGCCTGTTTTATTGATAACTAGCGACCCGCCCCGGCTTCGCGCTGAAAATATCAGTGTTTCTCTACTATATTATGCATGCATTATACATATAAACCTTCCTCTTGAATCACTCTATCCATTAAAAGAAACCGCATCAAAATCCGTTGCGTAGTTTTAAAGATTTATGCATACTATAGGGATATAGGGACAGAAAAAGCGACTTTGTTTTATACTATGTAGTGATAGTGATAAACCTAATTTAAAATAAATAAACTTTGTTTGTTCTAGGATTATTATTTTAAGAAAACCCCATATATTTTGGGCACAAAAGCCAACAATGTTAAATATTCAACAACCAGGAATTTCTTAAACACACGAAGCACCGTAAAATATTTCCTTTGGTGTAATCATCAATCTCAGTCTTCCCGTGGTAATTATTTAAAGGAATAACAAACAGCACTATGCCTTGAGTAATAGCTTTTATCCTTTTCCGTTTATTTTTGTTTGTTATTTACCCATCCTTTGGTGCATGAAATAAGCTTGTAATGAACCCTCAAATTGGGCCCAGATGACTGAGAACAAGTATTAAAAATTTTGAGTTATTTTTAACAGTCATCTTGAAAGGAGAACAATTTAATAGTAGATTTATGAATCGGAAGTAATTTTACAGTGAATTATATAACAAGAAAGACACTATAAAACAGTCAATGAAAACATCTATGCCAGTATTGGAATTCAAATAATATACAAGCTTTGTGTTCAACAAATGGATTCTATCCAAAAATAATCTTTTCTTAAAGTCGGAATCTTGTCTCATCCTAAAAAGGAATTTTAATGCTTAAACGTCGCATTCTATCTAACCGAGAGGATACAAAGTCTCAAATCCTTTTAAGGCTCTATTATTATCGCACTGGTCATTACCATTAGGGAAAAAAGAAAAAACAACTGGCGGTAAAAAGGCGTCTTCTTTTGGTTGTGGTAAAAAATGGGACGGGGTGACGGAGACACTTCAGCTGATTTGGTCAGGTGGAGTTGGAGAATTAAGTTTTTGATGAAGTCGAAATTCTTAATGGAAACTGAATGGCGATTATCCAAGCATTCACGCTTCATCATAGATACATTCTGTGATCATAATCTGCATCGTAAATCGTATTACTTCCTATCAGAAAATTTGGCATACATACATACATAAAATCACGCCTTTATCCCTTACGGGGTAGGCAGAGCGTTAAACGCCTCGTAAAAGGCGCTTTCGCCGCGTCTGACAAAAATTGAGGGCAATTTTAGATTGTAATGTGTATTGCTAATGTGTAGTGATAGGTTGTCAGCCCATCGCCTAAATTACAATACACTGTAACCCTCGAGTCCCTTTTGCTGTCTTCTACAGCATGCCCGGGAGGAAGGGCAGCTGGAACATTCTATGTTTTTCTATCTCTCCCAGTCCAGCATGGAAGAAAATTTGGCGATGATAACAAACTCCATTGGCCTCGGACAGTAACTAACAAAACAGTGCGGGATCCAAAAGTAAATACAGGAAGTTTATCTGACCAAATCAGATATCAAGTCAGACTTTATTTGAAGCTGGGGTAACGCGTCCAGTATGGGTCAACCTCCCGGAAGGAATCTGTAAATTTCATACCAACCAAATACATATAAATGACCAAATCGGACCTCAAATTAGGCCGTATGTGGGTGGGGTGAATGTAAATGAGGTAACGCGTCCAGTTTTTGGACAAGCTTCCGGGAGGAATCCATAAATTTCATAATAAACAACTGACCAAGTCAGACTTGATAGGTTATTTAAGTTAGGCCGTATGTGGGTGGGGTACATATAGGAGGGGTAATATGTCCAGTTTTGGACACGCTCCCGGGAGGAATCCTTAAATTTTATAATGAACATCTGACTAAATTAGACTTGAAGTCATACCGTATCTACCCAACAAATGGAGATGGGGTAACGTATCCAGTTTTGGACACGC
Organism: Scrobipalpa costella; assembly: GCA_949820665.1. Lineage (NCBI taxonomy): Eukaryota > Metazoa > Arthropoda > Insecta > Lepidoptera > Gelechiidae > Scrobipalpa > Scrobipalpa costella. The sequence continues at coordinate 3,032,183 of OX463306.1, forward strand.
TCCCGGCGGGAATCTGTAAATTGCTGCTGGACAAGACTCCAAAGTATGTAATATACGAAAGTGAACTTGTAATGACTTTTAAAATAATGCGCTTTTTTGGATTTCGACGGAATTCTCACCTGACAATGTTTTCGTCCTTTTTAATGTTGCGGTGCTTGCTTAGGAAGTTTTGGCAATTTGGAAATTGTATGCATTCCTTAACAATTGTAGGAGTTTAAAAAAAATCTCACTTCTTTGAAGATACATTTTGCAACATAATGGTAGTCATTGTGAAATGACCAATACATACACACATAAAATCACACCTTTATCCCTAATGAGGTAGGCAGAGCGTGAACGACGTAAACAAAGGTCGTTCCGCCTCTTCTGCCTCGCGTCTGACAAAGTTTTGAGGATACTTCTTCGAAGATGTTTCTATATTAACGTATGCGCTTGCGCAGGATATCAGCCATCATTAGGACGCCCGTAAAAACGGACATTGAGGAATGCTTCGTCCATCGAGGAATGCCATTAGATAGTACCGAGATACAAGACATTTGGGACGAGAGGCGTCCCGAAAAAAATGAGGTAGGCGTAAGGTACAAAATAAGTTGCTGTACAACATTTTCTTTCCAATTATTTGAGAACTACAAAAGGTAAGTGTACTCTGTTTTTAATACTTAATGCGTCCTTGGGACTCGAAAAAAAATCCGAAGGACCTTTCAGGGCGTCTTGCTGAGGTCACTGGTGACCGCAGGGCTGGCAACTTCCTTGCGCAGCGGATTACCCTCGCTATCCAAAGAGAGGAATGCTGCCACCGTGCTGGCCACCATGCCACAGCAGGAAGCTCTGGAGGCCATTTATTACCTTTGATTAGATTTAAGTTCATTTTGTAAATATTTCATGTTTTATGTAAATATTTTTTTTTTTTATAATGATAAAGGTTCTTTCTTATGAATCAAAACCACAAAACAAATTGTTTAAGAACTCTAACAGCCAATCACTTAAATAAAAGGGCTCTAACGTCACTGTAGGTTTAAATTCAATAAACCAACACATTAAACTGACAAGCGTGCATGTGGTAAAGAAAGCGAAGCATGCCTAACCATAACAAATTTGGTGCCAGTTGACCTCTGCTGCTTAACTTGAAGAATCGTGCCTTGTCCCGGGCCCTTGAGACCCTGACCCTTTGTTTACGTTGGGACGGGTCAGGAGTAAGAGTTTTTTGGAGGACAATGCTCCTTGGCCTTCAAGTTTAATGCAATATTTAGAGTGGAGAGTAGCGTGTTGAGATTTCGTTGGTGTTTGGGAATACTAGAAATACTTTTGAATGAGATAAATACATACATATAATCACGCCTTTATGGGGTAGGCAGTGAATAAACAACCTGGTTAAACGTCGTTCCGCCACATCTAACAAAGTTTTGAGGGTTATTTAAGATAGATTTTAATGTATTTTGCTGTAGTGACAGGTTGACAGCCCATCGCCTAAATTGCAATATACTGAAACCCTCGGATTCCTTAGCTGGTTTTTACAGCATGTCCGGGAGGAAATGCATCTGGCACATCCTATATTTTTCTCTCGCTCCCAGTCTAGCATGGAAGAAATTAATGAGATGATGCCACATAGCACTTATCTATACTAGAGCTAACCCATCGAGACGATCTAACAATCAAAACGTACTGAAACCACAGCAAATGCAGCGTTTTATTACCTGTAACAGAGAGAAAAAAAAATTAGACACATTTCCATAATATTACGTACACACACATTCAAAGGGATCGAGATTCAACCCGGTATAGGCTAGCCTGAGGACAAGTCCAACTGAACGATCTAAAAAATATAAAGTTGGTTGACACATACATTGAAAACTTGTATTCGTAGCATAATTAAGTTCTAAGAAGATTTGTCTTTGAAAAATCAGATCCTTTTATCAGCTAAAAAAAACCTCAAAGGATGCTTAATACATTATGCATGCAAAATGAACTAAATCTCATTAATACTCATTCCCCATAAGACATAGCCATAGATCGTGTACCATACGGCCTCGATCATGGTGATTAAATGCACCGTGATCTGCAATCGCTTCTACACAGCTGAGGGTTCTGTCAGTCATGTCATGGTATGTAAATTGATATCACGAATTTTCGATAATTTATTGTAGAATTTTCTCGTAAATAGTAAGACACAAGCTATGATAGGCGACGCTTGTCAGGCGGATTGGCGAGCGCAGCACAAGATATGTCTTCAGTCCAGTCGACATCCTAGATTTATCTCTTGACTTTTACTACACTCGTAATAAGAAGAATGTGATGCTGTTATGAACCAGTATATCTGCAATTTATTTTTACCTCAAGTTTAGCTTAGTTTATTTATTTCACAAGAGTAGATAAGAAAAAACGAATTATTTCGAACCTTTACATAGTCAACCATATCATAGCTTTCTTCCACCGACTGTACCTCGCTCGAATATCTATTTGCTATGCCTTTCTATTAGCATTATTAATAGTCGGCGCCACCGTGGATCACGGCGTCACCTTCGCGAGTCGTGCACCATGCGCAGGCGCAAGCAGGCGTCGATAGTACGCCCTCTATCGGTTATAGTGCGTAAACATTCGCACTTCGAGCGAGCGGTGTCAAGGGTAGGGAATTCCGGGAGGATTGAAAGGTATAAAGCTAGGGTTGAACAAAATACCCACAAGAAAAAGTGGTTTCAGGGTTTCATGTGGATACGTAAAGTTTGTACAATACAGATGAATTCCGAGGAGTACCTACTTAGCTCGCAGCCATCCTCCCACTGGTACCGAGTGCCTTACGGCTTGCTGTTTCTTCGGTATGTGGGAATACTATCATATCATAGTGACTAGAATTAAAGTCACCAAATATAAGCTAGACTTTCACTCTTATTCACGTTTTGCCATTACCTGCCCATTCACAAAATCGCAATCTAGCGCTCATTCACGAACCTCCCTATTTAGCTATCAGGGGTCTAAAGCGTTGTATGTAGATGACATAATATTTTTTCCGCACGACAAACAAGGCTCTCGATCGGCATCTACGGAGCGTGCGTGACCGGTGCGCACGCGCAGCCGCTACGCAGAACACGTACCTATTCTGTTTTAGAGGTAGTGATTTTTCTTACGTGCTGGATTACTGAATAAAAAAGTGTACCAGCTGCTTCTCATTTCGGGCACAGTTTTTTTTTGGTTCCATGTACTTAATCAAAACGATATGGGATGATTATCCTGACGAAGGCGCTCAAAGTCAAAACAATATCCAACACAATCCTTGCAGAAATGACCATCAAAAAGTTGTGTGACGTGCCTTTATTAAAGAGAGCAAAGAAGCTATTTATTTTCAATACCTAAACTCATAAATAACAGGACTTATCCACATTACGATTGATCAATAAAGTGCACGATGAACGCAACATTTTACAAAAACTTACATCACCAATACAACAACATGAGTTACAATCCATTTCTCAACTACGGTCCAGAATAACACCACATTTAAAACAATAGCACAGTCCTTGCCCTCTGAACTAACGACCAGTCTATACATCACCGTACTATGCTAGTGATTGATCGATCTATATTTACATTCCACTTTCTAGGTTCAAGTCAAAATACATAAACTTGAGACCAGTACATTGCTGTGTCTAAACTAAAACCTGAGACGCACGACGCGATCAAAAACGTAGCAGATTTCTTTTCGCAAATGTCCTGCTCAAAATGTTCTTTTCCTAAAATTTGCTTCTCAAAATGATCTTTTTTGCGCTTAAATTTAAATTAGCCAGAACTTAACATTATTACATAAATTTTTTGAGAAAGAATATTATTATTTCATGCTGGACTGGGAGCGACAGAAAAACATAGATTGTGCCAGCTGTATTTCCTCCCGGGCATGCTGTAAAAACCAGCTAAGGGATCCGAGGGTTTCAGTATATTGCAATTTAGGCGATAGGCTAGCAACCGGTCACTACAGCCTACAAATATATCTAAAATAACCCTCAAAACTTTGTCAGTCGTGGCGGAACGACCTTTGTTTAGGTCGTTTACGCTCTGCCTATCCCATGAGAGATAAAGGCGTGATTATATGTATGTATGATAGTATTATTGATTTGACATTTTAAGAATAGGACTTTTTGCGGAAGGGACATTATGAGCTGAAACGATCACAAGCACCAATGGATGACTGACAGTTTTAAAACAGCGCAAGAGATATGTTCAAACTATGTTTTGACGAGTTTCAGATTGTTTTCTATTAATTTCACGAAGAAAGGACAATTTGTCTCCCAGTAAGGATGCTTTGTCTGCTCCGGAATATTGTTTAAGATAATGGTTGCTACAAGTTATGGTCTTAAACCTTAAAAGCTTATTTCTCGTCTCTGTTAGGTATGACTTGTGGTTATATACGTAGTTACACCACAGATATACTAGGTGTAAAGGACAGCGTCCCGAAATCTGATAGGGGATACTCAGTCAACGATACTGAACAACTACCACCAAGATTTTTTTTCAGGAAGTGAAGTTTCATACAAAAAGTCCATCTGGATCAGACAATTTGTATGGAAAAGAAAAAAATGTTTTTTACTACCTATCAGTTTGCGGGACGCTGTCCCTTACGCCCCGTATAATACGTTATACTTTAGTATTTGTTCGCAAACCTGCCTGTAAAATCACTTGTTTCTATGTCAAGCAGAATTATCGAGTAATTTTCCTAGAGTAGTAATAAAAAATTGCTACAAACATCTACTTTGTACACTGATCATCACTGTACAGTAGCTACAACGTAACCATAATGGCTTGAAAAAGACTCATTTCTATATCATATTTCTGAGAATCAAGAACATGGATCCTCAACGGTTTCACAGTATTTAACATCTCCCACGATAATGCATAAGAAAAACTCCGTGCGACCGAATCATCCACATAAAAATAAGTTAAAAATAAAAAAAAACACCCCTAACAATCTTAAGGAACTGTAATTCATATCACTAACCACAGGACTCTACACTTGAACGTTAAAAGACCCATGACTACACACTACACAGTACGTCATGGCTTTAAATGAATGTGGCGAGAAAACTAACTAACGCCGCGCCGCCATCTTGAGATTTGTCAGTTCTCTTTATACGGTAGTGGCAAAGTAAAATAGATTCCTAAGAACACTTTTAGAAAATCACAAGCGAGTCTATTACTACTAAAATTATATCTATGTCACAAAATACATACAATAAAAATATATCACAATGCATTAGAAACTCGCTCTTTGCGCCCCTTCCTTCGTTTAAAGCTTTGCCCCCGTCCACTTCCATTTAAAGCTTAGACGTGCCATACAAAACTTCCTTCGAAAACCGCAGATTAAAAAAAGGCAAACAAAAAGACAAGGAACTCGATCCTTCAGCCTAGTCGATCTAACCGCATGGGACGTGGTGTGGCGGGACGAGAAAAAAAAGTGACATTAAAGATGGCCGTCGTATCAGATGAAATTGACAGTAGATAAAATGTAAGTTGTAAAACGTACTGATACGTACGATGTAAAAAAAACTACTATACAAATGCCAAAAGAAAATAAGGAAGAAATTGACACTAGCATGTTGAAAAACATACATACATATAATCACGCCTTTATCCCTGATGGGGTATGCAGAGCGTAAACGACCTAAACAAATGTCGTTTCGCCACGGTCGCTCTGACAAACTTTTAAGGGTTATTTAAGATTGATTTGTAGTTCTCTCGCTCCCAGTCCAGCATGGAATTACCTACTTACATAAAACTTGAGAACTATAACTGACTATAAGACTTGAACCACCTTTATGCCAGCGCCAGCCCATCGCCTAAATTACATTACAATATTTTACAGTAATAATATTCCATGCTGGACTGGGATAGCATGCCCGGGAGGAATTGCAGCTGGCACATTCTATGTTTTTCAAAATATTAAAAAAACAATAGGTACTTATAAATGTGACTCCCAAGTTAATTTCTAAGTGCATTAGAGTTGTTTCAGTTCGGTTTTGTTTTTAATATAGGACCTATTGGCTAGACTGTCAAAAAAAACAAAAACTATTGAGTATTGCCTCGTCTGACTACGAACCCCTAAAGCACGAGCAAAAAAAACTAAAACTCTTTTATAGCTTCGCTGTTGCTATCAAGGGCATCAAATGAAAGCGAATGATCAACTAGGTCCTTTTCCTTTCGGTGTCGTCCATAAAACTTTTATGCAAATCTCTTTGATGAACAGAATGAACACCGTTTGGGCAGCGCGAGCGCATCGTTCCATAGAATAAAATGAGGATAGAAGCGACACTCGCTCATGAATAGATGGTGAAATTAATGTCTGTATTAAGTCTATATTTGTGGTAGCGCATATCACGCCTGTATCCCTGATGGGGTAGACAGAGCGTCCACGACCCAAAGGTCGTTCCGCCACGTCTGACAAATTTTGAAAGTTATTTAAGATAGATTTGTATATTGCTGTAGTGACAGGATTGCCCATCGCCTAAATGAAATCACTGAAACCCTCAACTGGGGTAGCGCAGAATATAGAATAATAATGGGAGCCTGTCATAGATTTATTTATGACACTCTGTCATAGATAAATGAGTAATAATTTATATTTATGTAGAAACCCTCCCTTAGCGGGTTTTTACAGAACTGGCGAAAACTTTACGTTTTCTTTACTTTAACTTTACGAAATTCAGCTGGCACGTTCTATGTTTTTCTCTCACTCCCAGTCCAGCATGGAAGTACCGCCTGTCAAACTTGGTATATTTTACCCCCATCCTCAACTGGTTATCCAGTAGCGAACTGTTGTAGCTGAAATAATAAATAGAGGGTTGTTTTTTGTCTTAAGCTTGCGATCCCTCTTGGTGCTTGCTTTTAACTTTACACAAATTAGGTAGACTCACGCGCAGAATATGTCAAAAACAAGCATATTATAAAACTAAGCTGAACGTATCTATATATAGTTTGTATTCATACCTCAAGCTTATCCTTACGCATAAAACCTATGAATGCTAATAAAAAACGTCTGTATCTCAATGAACCTGAGAAAGATTTAAGAGACCAGCAGGCATAAAAATTTTAAACGCAATAGTACTAAACCATCAACTTATTAATAAATGACAATTAATCTCATGTACCGTACTTTCCATTCAGATTTAATTAACTACTTACAAGGGTTCTTAAAAGCGAGTATAATAAACGTCAGCACAAAATACTATCGACACTTTAATGCCTAAAGTAATGTCTGTCGACCCTTTGGCGTTAGTCTGTGGTCACAAATAATTCAAATTTTATCGACACGATTATAATGCGGAAGGGTTATCTGCGATGTTGCCATGTAAATATTTTTTGGACAGATAATTTTTAATTAGGAAATACATACTGCCACCAAAAATAATGCAGAATGACAAAATATATAAGAAAGAACGATTACTATATTTGTAAGCTAATTGTTAAAAACAAAGTGTGTATGGTTAACAGTCCAAAAATATTTAACAGATTAAATTTGTTGCCTGCCCCACCGTTTTACATCCGTATCCGTTTACGCTTAGGCGATTTCCTGTGCGAATGAGATATTTTGATGTCTTCTTAAATTATGCCAATTTGACTAGTATATCCGAGTTTATCAATTCTAGTATCGGGTCCATAGACTCGATACAATACAATACAATACAAGATACTTTATTGCACAAAGAAACACAAATAAATACAGCAGAAAAGTAAGGAACAAAACAGTACAATATAGGCGGCCTTATTGCTAAAGCAGCAATTTCTACCAATTTTCGATACCCACTCGACAGAAGAAGTATATGGCAACACTTTGTTCGAAAACCCCGGCCATCCTGGCAACATCGGCCGGATCGTGACGAATCGGCTTAGATTTTATGAAACCATTAGAGGGACGGATTAGCTGGGCGAGGATCGAGGCTATTTGTCCCTTGAGAGGTAACAGACAATTACCCAAGGAATTTGATTACAGGCAGGTTACAGACTGATTTTGTCAGGATGGCACTGGTGAATTTCACTGACTGACTGACTCTGCTGGCAAACCGACAAACAAAAAAGTTTCCAAGGGTCTTTTTATATCTAAATATAGGAATCAAGATCTTATTTTATCGCTATAAAACATTTACTCAAGTTCTTCCAGCAGTTTCACCGTACAAATATTTAAAAAATGTACACAAACTTTACCAAGCATAACATTAGTACAATAGCTAGTAAATATACGTATACTCTAGGATTAATTACGAAGCTTAACCAGGCAACAAGCATTCACATCAAATGTATGACAAAGAAATTGGATGATCCGACAAAATCAGTTCATACGTTATCGTAGGCATAAAGGTTGATTGAAGGCGGTTGATTGAGCCTCTGTAATTATACGCTCTTTGATTGAATTTTATATGATAGAATTTTTAAATTTCGAACGTTTCCCAAGATGGTGGCGTAATGAATATTTATAGACGTTAAGAAGAAATTAAGAGCAATTTTAAGGATCACAAAAGCCGATATAGTCTGTTTTGTACTATAAAAGGTATTAACACATTATACAATATATTTTTATGATTATTATTCTCATGTTTATGGGTAAGTAAATTTCTGATTGGTTTCGATTACAAATAAGCAATAGGTAAACCGTTAACAGTTATCGTGTTACTATATAAAATGTATGTATTTCCTCCTTCCTAACATTTAGTTTCTGCAAGTCTTGCTTATTATTGTTATATTATTTGCCTTGCTTATCGTGTGTGGTTAGCCAGGAAATTTCTTCCATGCTGGACTGGGAGAGATAGAAAAACATAGAATGTTCCAGCTGCCCTTCCTCCCGGACATGCTGTTGAAGTCAGCAAAAGGGACTCGAGGGTTACAGTGTATCGTAATTTAGGCGATGGGCTGACAACCTGTCACTATAGCAATAACGTCACTATAACTGCCTCCGTGGTCTAGCGGCTAGTGCCATGGACTCCTGATCCGGAGGTCCTGGGTTCGATTCCCAGGGGGGAAACACAAAGTTAATATTTGAGAATTTACCACTTTGTGAATTTTTCCCCAGTTTGGTTAGGACATTGCAGGCTGAATCACCTGATTGTCCGAAAAATAATAAGATTTCATGCTTCGGAGGGCACGTTAAGCCGTCGGTCCCGGTCGCTGTCTTTGATAGTGGTCGTTACTCAAAACCATGTCAGAGGCCTGATAGTTGTGCTACTAGGCGGTTTAAAAACTCTGACACCAGGGTTCATCGGGTCGATAGACTCGATACCCACTCGACAGAAGAAGAACTATAGCAATACATATTACAATCTAAAATTGCCCTCAATTTTTGTCAGATGTGGCGAAAGCGCCTTTTACGAGGCGTGAAACGCTCTGCCTACCCCGTAAGGGATAAAAGCGTGATTTATGTATGTATGTATGTATATAAAAGGGCATTTCAGAAAGGATGGTGTATTGTTGTAGTTAGGGTTTGACAGCATATTGCCTAAGGGTAAGGGTAATGGGTAAGGTAGGGCGTGTTCGTCTTAATATTGTCATTTATCATTTAAATAATTGACAGTATTAAGTCTAGATTTATTAATAATAAGATACTACTTACTGTTATTACTTATACTAACTACGATAATCTGTAATATTGTTATGCGGATAGTTTCTTCCATGCTGGCCTGGGAGCGAGAGAAAAACATAGAATGTGCCAGCTGCATTTCCTCCCGAGCATGCTGTAAAAACCAGCTAAGGGATCGGAGGGTTTCAGTATATTGTAATTTAGGCGATGGGCTGACAACCTGTCACTACAGCAATATACCTACAAATCTATCTTAAATAACTCTCAAAACATTGTCAGACGTGGCGAAACGACCTTTGTTTAGGTTGATTACGCTCTGCCTACCCCATTAGGGATAATAAGGCGTGATTATATGTATGTATGTATGGATAGTCATCGAGACAAACCTATTACGGGTTTAGCGATGTCTTATAGATTGTATAAGGGTCATTTATTGTAATAAAATGCTAACTAAAAAAAAATAAAGGAAATACTCCGAAATCAAGAAATCTACTGGCATTTTAAGCATGCCTAAGAAAAAAAATTACTGCTGTTAAAACATACAATACAAAATAGATTTCTCCTATTTGCTCGGAAAAACTTCATTATTAAAAAAAACACTCTTTTCATTCCTCAATATCGCAGACGCCAACAATTTCTCCAAACTACAACAATGACCATTAACAATCGCTACAAAATTTGGAAAAAGTTGGAAATATTTAAATGTCAAGATATTATGGGACGAATCGCAGGTTTGATGTTAGTTTTTAAGTGTATTGTTTTTAAGTGTATTTCTTCCATGCTGGCCTGGGAGCGAGAAAAACATAGAATGTGCCAGCTGCATTTCCTCCCGGGCATGCTGTAAAAACCAGCTAAGGGATCCGAGGGTTTCAGTATATTGTAATTTAGGCGATAGGCTGACAACCTGTCACTACAGCAATATACTTACAAATCTATCTTAAATAATTCTCAAAACTTTATCAGACGTGGCGGAACGACCTTTGTTTGGGTCGTTTACGCTCTGCCTACCCCATTAGGGATAAAGGCGTGATTATATGTATGTATGTATGTATGTATTGTTATTGTTTCCTCGCAAAATGAGAGAAAAGTACTATACTTATCTCAGCCGAAATAGCAATATATGGTCTCAAACAAAACAGTACAATATAGGCGGCCTTATTGCTAAAGCAGCAATTTCTACCAACAATTTACAATATATGTTTTGACAGCTCTTCTAATGTAAAAAAATGAAATTGAACTTAAAATACCAAATAATAATCACACGTTTTGGTAGTCAGGCCATTATCGCTGCCTTCCACAGCCTTAACATTTAAAAACACATGGCACTAATTAAATAATAACATGTTAGAGAAGCCATTCTAAACGGTGTAATCTAAAGATGGCCACCTGTACGTTTTGCAAGACCATAGTCTTTTCATAAAACTACTATTTACAAATTGATGATGGAATTTGTTGTACATTGCGTGGGTGATCATTTTAATCTACCTAGTTTGTATCTATTCTTTCATGCTGGACTGGGAGCGAGGGAAAAGCATAGAATGTGCCAGCTGCATTTACTCCCAAGCATGCTGTAAAATCTAGGTAAGGGATCCGATGGTTTCTGTATATTGCAATTTAGGTATAGGCTGACAACCTGTCACTACAGCAATATACCTACAAAACTATCTTAGATAACCCTCAAAACTTTGTCAGACGTGGCAGACGCCCTTTGTTTAGGTCGTTTACGCTCTGCCTACCCCATTAGGGATAAAGGCGTGATTATACGTATGTATGTAGTTTCCTTAAAGTATACCGACTGCATAACCGCCTCTCTGGTCTATGATCTGAGCCATGGTCTCCCGATCCGGAGGTCCTGGTTTCGATTTCCAGGGAGAAACACAAAATATTAGTGAATTGGTCACTTTTTAAGTTTCCTTAATTAGGCAGGTTGAATCACCTAAATTTCGGTCAAGGATTCCGTGCTTTGAAGAGTATACTAAGCTGTAGGTCCCCGGTTTTTGATAGTGGTCTATACACTACCCATTTCAGAGGCCTATTGGCTGTGATATTATTAAGTTATTTTAAAACTCTTAACACCAGAGTTCTTTGGGTCTTTCATCAACCCACTCGACAGAAGAAGACCAGCTGCGTAATGTACATCAAACTGTACTTGTAAATGGCTGCAGGCTGTTCAAATAATAGTCGTATACTGTTGGTATTCGATGGTACGACCTTGTGTCTGATCGCGTGGGAATCGAGATGAATGGGCCTGAATTTGTCTGCGTTTTGTTTGTCTATGATGTGATTTATTGATGGAGTGATAAGGGCATTTGATGGTAAGGTATTTTGCTGAAGACAAAAAGCCGAATTTAGGCGATGATGGGATGACAACCTGTCATCCTCTTATTGTTCTTCTTAGCGAGTGGATTTTCGAGTAGACCAACGAACTGATGAGACCCGGTGTCAGAGTTTTGAAACCGCCTAGTAGCTCAGTTTCAAGGCCTCTGACATGGTTTGAAAAACGACCACTATCAAATACAGCGACCGGGACCGAAGGCTTAACATGCCTACCGATAAGCAAGAAATCCTTTTTCTTTTCGGACAATCACGTGATTCAGCCTGTAATGTCCTAACCAATCTAGGGCAGACCTCACAAAGTCTGCTATTATAGCGGAACCCATTCGAATCTTCGTAGATTCCAATATAAAATTGCCAGTTTTTTCCAGACGTGGCGAAAACGCATTTTGGCGTTCTGCCTACCCATTAGGAATAGAGGTGTGACTTTATATACTATGTAGAGCCATTTCAGTAAGGAAAACCTGACACTACAAAATTAAACGCTCCATAAACTGCAATGTCCCTGACAACTTGTCAGTCATACAAAACGGATTTTATAATTTTATGACAATACTTAATCAAAACATCTTCTCTCAAACAATTTTCCGGTGATTTCCCCCGACCATAGTCCAATCAAATTAAATGTTTATTATGATGCGCACAGGCATCATAATCAGTGTAATCTCGACGATCTATGCGCAAGTTTGCTACTGCGCCTGCGCCTGCGATGAAGGCTACAATCACTATAGAGTTGGATCCTGAGCTATTTGCAGGGGTTAAAGACCCGGACAGATATGCCCAACCTTTTATTTTTTTAATTAACGCCTAGCCTAGTCTAACTGTAAAATAAATCAGGAGTCATTATAAATTTGAAATCATCACAGTTGAAATATATTGTATTTTAGGCGATGGGCCGACAACCTGTCACTACAGCAATATACCTACAAATCTATCTTTAATAACCATAAAACTTTGTCAGACGTGGCGGAGCAACCTTCGTTTGGGTCGTTTTCGCTCTGCCTACCCTATTGGGGATAAAGGAGTGACTATATGTATGTATGTATGAAATAAACTAAACTAATTTACATTGATATGTAAATTAGCTAAAAAGACAAAAGTAGGAATAGGTACCCAAGCCTCCAAGTTTAGTGTCCTATCAATTTACACTGATATGTTTACCTATTTGTTTGTTTATTTCCCCTAACTGATGTTGCTCTCAATCGTCCTCTGTCAGAGCGAATGCCATGCCATGATCCAAATTAGGTCGTTGAGCCTTCATTGAAATAAAGAATTGATTTCCTTTTCATTGAAAAGGGTTGGTAACCTCTGTTCAGGACTAGGAAACTAGTCGGCGCGTTAAAAAGCCTAGGCATTAGGTACAGCTTGGCGAGTTGCATGTTTACGGAACTTGCGCTTTTGCCAGCCTGCAAGTCCTGCCATTCGCGTTATATTAGAGGCAATTATTGTTTTTGGCGATTACTCTTTTATGCTGGACTGGGAGAGATAGAAAAACATAGAATGTTCCAGCTCTCTTCCTGCTCTTCCTCCCGAGCATGCTGTAAAAATCAGCTAAGGGATCTGAGGGTTTAAATTTAATGTAATTTAGGCGATGGGCTGACAACCTATCCCTTCAGCAATATACGTCCAAATATATCTTAAATAACCCTCAAAACTTTGTCAGAAGTGGCAGAACGACCTTTATTTAGGTCGTTTACGCTCTGCCTACCCAATTAGGGATAAAGGCGTGATTATATGTATGTATGTATGCTCTTCCTCCCGGGCGTGCTGTAAAAGTCAGCAAAAGGAATTCGAGAGTAACGTATTATAATTTAAGGCTGACAACCTGTAATTACAGCAATCAACATTAAAATCTAAAATTGCCGTCAATTTTTGTCACACGTGGCGAAAGCGCCTTCTACGAGGTGGTTTACGTTTTGCCTATCCCGTAAAGGATAACGGTGTGATTTTGTGTATGTAATATTGTCAAACCAATGATGACAACGTCATCTTATGTGGAGAGTGAAGTGGAAAAAGTTTTTTATAAGGATTCGAGAACCAAACACGCAGGTAGATCGCGGAATTGCTGAAACTGGTCCAACTTTTGAAGCCAACAAAACAAAATCTACGTTGAAATATTCATCACTACATAGTATAAAACAAAGTCGCTTTCCCTGTCCCTATATCCCTATGTATGCTTATATCTTTAAAACTACGCAACGGATTTTGATGCGGTTTCTTTTAATGGATAGAGTGATTCAAGAGAAAGGTTTATATTTATAATACATGCATAATATAGTAAAGAAACACTGATGATTTCCGTGCGAAGCCGGGGCGGGTCGCTAGTTGTCAATAAAATAAGGTTTGCCAATCCAATGAATATAGAATTTGTCAGGGAAATATTGAATATTTTATATTCCATACTAATGTATGTATAAGCAAGAAGCAAAGTCTTCATCACAGGAAGGCATTCACTTTGACATAGATTAGATATTAGCTGCACGCACATTCCTATGATGCATAATTGTCTTCTCTGGGTTTATCAAAGGTTGACTGGAAGAGATCCCTTAACGGGATAAGCCTGCCTCTGTACCACTATTGTTTTATTCTTCTTGTATTTTCGTTTAAACTTTTTTAAGGTACAATAAAGAGCTTACATACATACGTACATAATGTAAATTACGTTTTTAGTAATTATCTCTGTTCCTTTATCCTTTCACTTCAAACAAGGAATCCTATTCATAGTTCCTTACAACTTCAGACCAATGACTCATCTCATCAGGTTATAAAACTCCTTCAATACACACGTCATCACTTGATAGTATAATTACATCCCCTGACTTTACTCGTATCATGTACAGACAATAAGCGGTATTGAAGCTGCTATTATGTTTAATTATAGACGATTAAACGATCGGTGCGCAGGAGTGCTGGGTTTAGGGCTGGGTTTTATTAGTTTTCTTTAAGATACCATTCAGGACCTAGTTTTCCCCATAAAGATAAAATCTTGAAAATTGCTCACTTCCTAGAGAGCGATAAAAAACATAGGTAAGATACAATTTGACAGGTATAAAAGTAGCTAATCCTTATAGGTATAAGGATTAGCTACTTTTGTTACCAGCCCCTGTAGTATAAACCCGCGGAAATGCCGCGAAAGCCATTTTTATCACATCTACCTGTCAAATGTATGGAAATTTGACAGAACGATGCGATATATGTGTTACAGCCTGCTATGGGGGCTGTAATACAGTAAAAGTCAGTATAGAGTGGAACCTGGGGATTTTTATATAATGCAAATTAAGGTAAAAACAACCATTCACCACAGAGAGTCCTACTTGAGATATGCCTTAAAATTTGTGAGACGCAGTAAAATGTTCTATACCTAACCCGTAAGGGGACGTAGTCGTGATGTTACGTATATGTGTGTGTACCGTCTAATATTGTTTCTCTATACTGGTCTTAGCTAACTCAAGCGGTTCACCTTTTTGCTGTAAGAATATATTTTGTTCCCACGAGTAATACGATATCTGTGAAGCAGGAGAAGCCGCGGGGCGGAAAGTTGTAAGTATAATAGGTATAGAATTAATAATATTGATGAACTTTTTAGTGTAACAGCTACTACAACCCTTGACGACCCGCGCAGCCTAGTTGGCAGTGTACCTGCCTGCTACGCAGAGGGTCCCGGGTTCGATTCCCGGCCGGGCAGACACTTGAATGATGACTTTATATGTCTGTTTGTGGGTCTGGGTGTTCTGTGTAGTTGTTTCTGTGTATGTCCATGGCACCCCTATACAGGGAATCCTAGGGGGGGCTATGAGTGTGATCGTGTTTTTTTTTTATTGATTACATATACGTATATATGAAGTATATAGTTCTTCCAAGCTGGACTGGAAGCGAAAGAACAACTTAGAATGGGCCAGCTGCATTTTCTCCCGGGCGCACGATAAATATCAGCTAAGGGAGCCAAGGGTTTCAGTATATTGCAACTTAGGCGATGGGCGGACAACCTGTCACTACAGCAATATACCAACAAATCTATCTTAAATAACCCTCAAAACTTTGTTAGACGTGTCGGAACAACCTTTGTTTAGGTCGTTTGCGCTCTGCCTACCCCATTAGGGAAAAAGGCGTGATTATATGTATGTATGTAAAAAAACATGGGCGCCACATTTTTGGCAATACTTAATATTTATTTTTATCTTATTTGCCAAGCAAGCACAGTATGTTATGTTGTGCACATAATAAAATATGCTTATTTCACGTTCCCATCAATATCCCACACGTCGTCAGCAGCCCTGTTCGCCGCGTTGCGCAAGCGCAGGTGGCTGCAAATGTCAGTCAGGTGCGCGCGCGCCGAATATTCGGTAAACGGCTATCAATATGCAGCCACCTCTCCTTTTTAGGGTCAAATATATGCTCGTTAAGAGGTCCTTGGCTACGTCGTGACTGTACCATCACTTGATGTAAGATAATTTACTTATCTTGCCTAATTGCTAGCTTGCGATGAGAAATAAGGATTTTAGCCACGGCGATTAAAATATCACAATGATTTATCGAATCAAATAAGTATATCATAACATAAAAATACTTTATTGCACGTAATAATACAACATACAACACAACAGATAACAAAAAACAAGTACAACATAGGCCTTATTGCTAAGGTAGCAATTTCTTCCAGGCAACCTTTGGGTGAAAGAAAAAAGTGTAGCGGTAAGCGGGATAGTGCAAACCTAGTCAAATAGGTATCCTAAATACATTACATTACATTTAATACATAAACTAAGTACAAGCTACTACATAGATATTTGTAAAATAAACTAATACATAATATAGTATTTAGTTCTTTAAAAACATGTTCTCTTATTTAACGCTAGTTTGAGACATGTATAAATCTGACAGGAATTAAAAATACCTGTCATAGAGGTACCATAGAGAAGGGCTTATAGGAAATGCATAAGTCCCTCTCGTATTCTGTCTCTATTTTTTCTCTATGATCGGTATGTTTAATTCCTGGCAGGGTTAGAGTATAAAAATTACGGTGCATAAATTTGTCATCCATGCTGGACTGGGAGCGAGAGAAAAGCATAGAAGGTGCCAACTGCATTTCCAGGTGCCAGGGCATGCTGTAAAAACCAGCTAAGGGATCCGAGGGTTTCTGTATATTTCAATTAAGCGATAGGCTGACCACCTGTCACTACAGCAATATAAAACTTTATCAAATGTGGCGGAACGACCTTTGTTTAGGTCATTTATGCTCTGCCTACGCTATTGAAAAGAAAGAAAGAAAGAAAGAAAATAATTTTTTAATTTTTTCTATTGGGGTTGGAGGCGTGATTATATGTATAAATTTAAAACAAAAGTTTAATTTTAACAATTTACCCAAAGGTGACAAGACTAGGCTTTCCGCTTCCTGCATATTCCAAGCGTCCCGAATCGATCCCATAGTCAGACTTTCCCACCATCTTCAAACCAATACTCCTAATCTAAGTTTCAATTTCACCCTTCTAAACAAAACTATTCAATTGAGATCCCGTAATCCCGGGCAATCTCCGGGACTCGAACCCGGAACTTGCGAGCGGCGTGGCTTTGTGCTATGCGCACGCGCAGCGTAATCGCGCAAGGAACTGCGCAATCAGTGGTAATGGCGGGGAGATGTACAAGCTAATGTGGTCTGCGAGGATTCGGGTTTAGGGAGTTATAATAAGCACTGTGCTAGTTCCTATCTAAGGAGTGGTAACTATGACTAAACCTTGAAAGCCTGGAACAGGCCACAGGGCCAGTACCACCCTAGGTATACCGGGTGTAAGGGACAGCGCCCCGCAAATTGGTAGGGGTTGCTCAGTCAACGACACTGAACAACTATCAGCAGGTTTTATTTTTCTCTATTTGAACGAATTTCCTAGTGAACGTTGTTCAGTGTTGTTTTCTGAGCAACTCCTATCAGTTTGCGGGACGCTGTCCCTTACACCTGATATAAGCGTAGACATCGCGAGGGTCTCCAATTTCCACTATAAAAATAGCTAAGATACTGATCTCTAATAATATCAATTATGTTTCCATAAATTAGACTAACGGCGCAGACAGAGCGTCAACGACCTCATAAAAGGCCATTTTCTCGCCACGTCTGACAAATTTTGAGGATCAGTATAAAGAAATGTTTATAAATGTTTATATTGTTTTTGACAACAAATTAATGATTAAGTAGGTACATCATAACATAAGTATTATTTAATTAATTGATCAATTTAATTTAATATAAAATTAAACTTAATTTAATTATATATGGACAAATAATTGCTAACATGACTGTAATGTAATTTGGTCTGAAATAAAACAATTTTATTTTATTATTATTATTTTTTATAAATTCTTAGCATGATAAAAATTACCAATCACTTACATCTATAAAATTACTGTTCTATTTACATCTCCACTATCAACACAAGTCAAACAACTGAAACAACAGACTACAAAATAAGGTGTCGATTGTGCCACTCGCCTTATAACGAGCTGTTGGTATCACAATCAGTCGATAATTGCAAATTGGTCGAATGATCGATGGGTTACACTGAGAGAAAAATATCTTTTTGGGTGTAGCTACACTTGTGCGGTTTCAAATTGCGCTTTCAACATTGACAGACTCAGGCGTCTATTGCTAAGTTTGTTTCACAAGCGTGTTGATTTAATCTGTAAAGTTGAAGAATTAGATTCTAACCATTAGAAACATCACCCCATCTCTTACCAAGGATGTCGATAAATTTATTAAGGTGGAATTCCAAGGAACAAGCATCGACATTTACTCAAAATACCAGTTACATTTCAGGACAGCATTCGTCATTACGCCTGGAGAGTATGGAAAGTGTCCGCAAATTGCGGGAAATATTTCTTCAGATCGTGGATAGGATGATATAGAAAAGAGACGCTCTGTTAAGGGTAGTTTTCCCATGACTGAAATGTACCGGATCTACAGCAAGTCGCAAGTTGAAAGAGCACGAGTGTACCTATACCCGATGGGCTACACTGGGAGAAAAATATCTCAATGCATTATTCGCGAGGCTGGATAATTGGGTGCCGGACAGATTCGATTATGTTTATTAATATACAAGCGTGAGTTGAGACCGTTTTTTAAAGAAATAATGTGGATTGACTTCTTAGTGTTATTTGTTATCAATATGACTATAGTCAATGATATCAAGATTCTAGATTTTCCAATAATAAAAAAAACTTATAATGAAGAATAAAATTCTTAGACATATTACATTTTAAGTATATAAAGGAAATTTTCTCTTCCTGAAAAAAAAAACATCCTGGTGGAATTTGTTCAGTGTCGTTGACTAAGCAACTCCTATCAGTTTGCAGGACGCTGTCCCTTACACCTGGTATAAACATGCTATTAAAGCTTTTTAACAACGGACTAATATATTATAATGACGAACACACTTATTATGACGGCTATCCAACACCAATCGAATACTTAATCAGTCCGAAATTAAGTTTTTACGACACTTCACATACCAAATCGACACCCAAGAATCCAGTCCACTTCCGGCATGAGTTTCCCATCAGAATACCTGCGGCTGTCATAGTTTAGTTTGAGGTTATAATGAGCGGCAAAGAGATGCGTTGGTTAGATCGTCATTAACGAAACATACGGGAGAGTATTATGGGCGGGAGCGCTCAGTTGAAGCAGAATGGTACAGAATACCTGCGGCTGTCATAGTCTAGTTTGAGGTTATAATGAGCGGCAATGAGATGCTCGAGAGTTGCGGCCTGGTTAGATCGTCATCAACGAAACATACGGGAGAACATTGTGGGCTAAGACGCTCAGTTGATGCAGAATGGTACAGAATACCTACGGCTGTTATAGTTTAGTTTAAGGTTAAAATGAGCGGCAATGAGATATGCGGCCTGGTTAGATCGTCATCAACGAAACATACGGGAGAGCATTGTGATCTAGAACGCTTTAACGGAGTACTCGTAAGTAGAACGAGCTTAGATAATGACGAACGCTCCGATCACAAAAGTTTTTAATCAAATTTTTAACGTAGTTTATTGCGATGACGACAGGTTTGACATTGGAACAATAAATTGCGCAGTGTGCTTTTAAAGGCTAGATTTAAATTATTTCGTACTCTGTGTTTATAAAAAAAAAGTACATACCATTTTTTCGAGATATAAAAAATCTACACCTGTCATATACGTCGATAGGTTTTCTCCTATACGCATGCCACAAAACTAAAAAATCGCGTAGCGACTGAACACATTACTAGCCCGTACACTCTCATCTCATAACTAGGCCACCTGCTCAAAACGAGCTGACCTGACGACTCAAGTACTCTTTGTCATCGTTACTATGATAGGAGGACAAGGAAAGTAAAAGTCCCCACTTGACAAAGACCTAGAATACTAGAAACTTAATGTGGGATGGGTGGAAATTTACTGTCGTAGGACAATTCAAAGCTAAAAATCTTTCTTATAAAAGTAGTGCTGTAAAATCTTTTCAAATGAGACCTATATATTTTCCATAGTAGTTATGAATGACATTGGATAATAAACATGGTTTTCCTACAATATAATAAAAAGGGATCCAAGAGTTTCAGTATATTGCAATTTAGGCGATGGGCTCACAACCTGTAACTACAGCAATATCCATTTCAAATAACCTTCAAAACTTTGTCACACGTAGCGGAACGACTTTTGATTAGCTAATTATATTAAGAAGAAGTTTAAAGGCTGTGTGTGAAATAGACTCATCAGTAGTAGGTACTAGGCACAAGGTGGTCGACTAAGGCCTGATCCCCCTAAATCAGGGTAAACAACTAGTTTATAGCTTGTAAAGAAAACCTACTATCATAGTAAAAGCATTAGTGAAAGTGCTACTCAAATTAACAGTTGTTCAGCCTATACTTTGTGTCTCAAGTCTACTTTTCAAGTGGACTAAGTATACAATTACGTACGCGCGGTAGTTGCAACGAAAGCGAAATCTGCGCATACGCATACGCGCAATGCGCACGTGGGAACGTTATGGATCTCTTAAGTTGCGCCCGCGGCGGTGTTGCGCACTTGCGTACGAGTGGATTTCTCAGGGTTTATTAAAACTAATTATTCGCAAAAAGGCTAGAGGCTTGTGATGTATAGATATACCGAGTGTAAGGGACAGCGTCCTGCAAACTGATAGGGGTTGCTCAATCAACTACAGTGAACAACTAGCAGCAGGAAATTATTTCAGGAAGTGAAATATAAATGACTTTTCCATACAAATTGTCAGGTCGATGTGAACATTTTGTATGAAAAAGCCAATTTATATTTTTCACTTCCTGAAAAGAATCCTGCTGATAGTTGTTCAGTTATGTTGACTCAGCAATCCCTATCAGTTTGTGGGACGATGTCCCTTACACCCAATATAAGAATCACTGGATTTCCGCGGTGTTATAGCAAGTGCGATGTGAATCCATGGCAATCGATTTTCTTGATGTTTCTTTAAATATATTACCGCTGCTCTAAAAACTCACTAGTTTTAAGAAAAATTCCAAAAACCTAACATGCAAACTACACGAAGCGAAAATAAAAAAATGTAAAAGTGTAAACAGAAAAGATAGAAGCGACGCCGGCGGCAATCAAATACTTAACACTGCGCCCACGCGTCCGGCGGCCGCTTTCTACCGGCGCACGCGCATGCCTTTGTTTTACACCGTTTTTGTAGTAATAGATGCTGTTATTGAGACTAATATTAATCAAAAAATGTTGTTGATCAGAATGCTTTAATTTGCATTAAATATTTTTTTATGCAAAATTCAAGTAAAGGTGGCATTTGAACCCACTTATCCACTACATCATCGAGCAAAATATACCCAGTGTAAGGGACAGCAGTCCCGAAAACTGATATGTTCAACCCCTATCAATTAGCGGGAAGCTGTCCCTGACATACCGTTTAGTTATTTTAAATATAAAATATCAAGCAACGACTTTCTGAAGCACGAGATTACAATAAAATAAAATAACGCAATTAAAAAAAAGTATATACTTAACATGTGGAGTACGGAGGGACACTGAACAATTTAAATTACATATATACATATAATCACGCCTTTATCCCTAATGGGGTAGGCAGAGCATATACGACCTAAACAAAGGTCGTTCCGCCACATCTGACAAACTTTTGGGGGTTATTTAAGATAGATTTGTAGGTATATTGCTGTAGAGACAGGTTGTCAGTCCATCGCCTGAATTGCAATAAACTGAAACCCTCGGATTCCTTAGCTGAATTTACAGCATACCCGGAAGGAAATGCAGCTGGCACATTCTATGTTTTTCTCTCGCTCCCAGGCCAACATGGAAGAAAATTAAAATTACCTACTTGTTTAATGCGTTTAATGTCAAAAGTCAATTGTTCCATGAGTTTCTTTGCAAAATAAACTCGAAAAATTGCCTTTAGCGTTGAAATAAATTACCTATTGTACCTTTATTAAGACCACTATAAGATAAGCCGATGTAATGAACTTTGTAATTCGACGTATTCTTATTTATTTTGAGGTATTTTCGCACTAAAATAAAATATCGATGCAGTCAAGGTTCGAACCTTCGCTCTTTGGAATGCCATTCCATCGCTCTATCAATCCGGTGATCTAGCCTGCATTATCCTAACTCACATACCTACAGGTAACCCTTCAAACAAATCTCTCTATGTTTTAAAAACAATATTAGAACTGTGGAACTTTTGTAAAGAATTACAAGAATTTCCAAAGAATCGACTGGGTATCATAGAAGCGGATGTTCACACAGCCACATAAGAAAACACCATCTAAATTTAGAAACAGCCAATGTAAAAGTTCATTAAGATAGAAAATCAGGCAAGCATCTATTATAAAGACCTTCTTCTTCTTCTTTTTCTTAGACTGGATTCTCGAGTCGATCATTCCGATGAACCCTGGTGTCAGAGATTTTAAAACCGCCTAGTATTAGGCCTCTGACGTGGTTTGAGTAACGACCACTATCAAAGACAGCGACCAGGACCGACGGCTTAACGTGCCCTCCAAAGCACGGAATCCTTTTCTTTTCAGACAATCAGGCGATTGAGCCTGAAATATCCTAACCAAACTGGGAAAAACCTCACAATGTGATAAATTGACAAATATCAACTTTGTGTCCCCCTGGGAATAGAACCCAAAACCTTTTGGATCGTAAGCCCATGGCTCTGACCACTAGACCATGGAGACAACTAAAGACCTCATGAGACGTATCATATCGAGGCTCAAACCATAGCTCCAGGGTACGCTATAAAGATGATCCGATAAGGTCTAGGCATATAGACGTCAGTCTGAGCCTGTATTGCCAGATGGCTTTGTTATATTTACTCCACAAGATTAACTTTCTTTTTTGGGTTTCTTCACTGGATTTTAAAGTAGGTATGCCAGATTTTAAAGAGAAGGAGCTGCAGGTACATTCTATTTTTGTTTTTATAACTTCCGGTCCAGCAAGAACTGCGAACTGTGTATTTATTGCTAATAGTGACAGATTGCCAGCCTTCAGGGTAAATTGCAATACCTACACCGATACCCTCTTTTTATTCCTACAGGCAGCCCGGTAAGAGAGAAATCTAGAACATTCTATGTTTTCTGTCGCCCCCAGTCTAGGATGGAAGAAATAGCGAATATGATTTTTAAAGAAGGTGATGGTATCCTGGAAACGGACTTAGGCACAACTTTCCACCTTATTCCCTTTAGGAAAAATAAAATTCGTTAACGCTATGCCTACCCCATTCGGGATAAAGGCGAGACTATAAGTATAATAATTAGAGAATTAATTAATTTTCTTCTTAGAGAATAATAATTAGTTATTTATCCTATCTCCCATTAGCATAATATGTATTAGTTTATTATAAATATATATATTAGTTTATTTTATTTATGTATTTATTTAGTAGTATTTATATTGTTTAAGTATTAAGATTAACTTAGTATGCACTATCCCGCTATCTGCTATGTGCTATCCTACTACCCAAAGGTTGCCTGGTAGAAATTGCTGCTTTAGCAATAAGGCCGCCTATATTGTACTGTTTTGTTTCTTACTTTTCTGCTGTATGTATTTGTGTTTCTTTGTGCAATAAAGTATATTGTATTGTATTGTAAGTATGTAAAAATCAAAAGAAGGCGGAAATCATACGTCTGGCAGCCCATCGGATATGGCTGGCAATATACTTATCTTTCATGAGCCGTGATGAATCGGCACCGCACTTTCTAAGGTGATGTGAAAGTTACCTGAAAATAAAAAAAATACCTGTTAGTATATCTGGTACATACATACATACATACATATAATCACGCCTTTATCAATAATGGGGTAGGCAGAGCGCAAACGACCCAAACAAAGGTCGTCCCGCCACGTCTGACAAAGTTTTGAGGGTTATTTAAGATAGAATTTTAGGTATATTGCTGTAGTGACAGGTTGTCAGCCCATCGCCTAAATTACAATATACTGAAACCCTCGGATCCCTTAGCTGGATTTTACAGCATGCCCGGGAGGAAATGCAGCTGGCACATTCTATGTTTTTCTCTCGCTCCCAGACCAGCATGGAATATCTGGTTCTGTTTAAAAAATGTTTAAATTGGATTTTTACATAACAACCTAACCTTCCTATTTCAGCCTTAATTCCGTATCGAGTGTGGTTTTTTTTAAATCAACGAACAACCCGTAGAAGACTGTATCGGAGTTTATAAACTGTCTGTCATTAATAGCGAACAAACCTTAGATGCGGTCTGTGTTATGGTTACTACGTTATATAGCTTAACGTGCCCTCCGAAGCACGGAATCTTTTTTACAAACAATCAGGTGATTCGGCCTGCATTGTCCTATTCAAACTTATTAACATTCACACAGTTTATTTTATTGGGAACTCAGTATAGGAAGGTACAAAGTTCTTTCTGATATAACCATCGAAACTTATCAGAGATGCGGCAAAATGCACTTTTGTAAGGTAGTTTACGATTAGTTCCTTTCATACTAAACTCTGAGCAAGGGAAAAAACATAGCAGATTTTGCCAGCTGCATTACCTCCCGAGCCTGCTGTAAAAATCAGCGAAGGGATCCGAGGGTTTTAATAAATTGCAATTTAGGCGATAGGCTGGCAACCTGTCACTACAGCAATATACCTACAAATCTATCTTAAATAACCCTTAAAACTTTGTCAGACGTGGCGAAGTCGTTGACGCTCTGCTTATCCCATTAGGGATAAAAGCGTGATTGTATGTATGTATGTATGTATGTTTAAGCTTATCCATTCATACGTATAGATAATGTAAGATACCACAACTATATTTAACAACAATGTTGAGATAATCCGCCCATCAAATCTGTGTGAATCCGGTCGGACAGCATTCTGTAATGTCCAGCGTGCTTTCGAGAGCACGGTGGGGCAATAAATAATAAACAGAGCCGACGGTTGCGTGACACACGCTACCGTCTGCGCGGGCGCATATCCTTACTACCACGATATCTCCACAGTTCTCAATATACTCTCTACTAAGCTCTCGATCCTGTAGTCGTAGGTTCGATTCCTATGGAGGCATGATAGTCTGATGTAAGATGATTCCGTTTTACGGAAGGCACGTTAAGCTATCGGTCTCGGTAAAGTCAACAAGGCGAACAGTATCCGTGGCCCCTGGATCGTTTTGTAGGTGATATTTGATATAGTTAGATCGCCTACAGTTGAAGCTTGTGATATCAATGTTGATCCACGATTATTAGTATTTTAACCTTAACCCTAATAAAAATAAAAATATGACTGTAAATATATTTTTTTACTTTATTAAATTAAAGTTATATCTAAAAATATCCAAACACTTAAAAAGAACATGACAATAAAATATCTTAATCAAAATTTACCCATAAGAAAAATACTAAGTTTAAAATAATCCAAAGATAAAAATAACCGCTATAAATACTTACAAATTAAAATAATACTAAACTTAAAACATTTACAAAGGACATGCATAAAAATATATAAAATTAAATAAAAGTAGAGTTTTAAAATTAAAGTAAAATATTATTAAAGTTACCTTAAAAAATAAAAAGTATCAAACCTAACGAAACATTAAACCTAGCAATAGCAATAAATAGTACAAAATAAATTAAGGATCTTATGAAATATTTAAAAATCTAGAGATTACTTCTTTCCTTTTTTGCCTTTTTCAGGCTTCCCTTTATCCTTCCCTTTTCCTTTAGTAGGAAGTGCAGGGGGAGGCGCCGGTGTCAGCGGAGGAGTGGGGGGTAACTGGGTCTCAGGCCAAATACGGCGAACATAGTCAGCCATAGCCGCCACATCAGTTAACCTGATATTCGCCATCCTAGGCCCAGGGAAAGCTAGTCCAATCTCATCGGCTAAGTCATCATTGATCTGGGTAGCTCCCATTTCTTTAAGATAACCTCTTAATTCTTTAGCTCCTACAGGACGTCCTTTCAAATTCTTATTGATCTGTAATATTAGTAGACCAACATCCACAGCCTTCTTCTTAGGCTTACTGCAAAGAGTTTGCGCTCGTTGTAATACCAGGTTTCTCATATCAGGTTTCTTGGCTATGATCTTGGTCACCACGTAGCCATGAGTTATGACTGCATCTTTTCTAAACTTAAGGTTGAGGATCTTTTTCCTAGTCTCCACAAAAGTTTCGTTCACATTTACGCCATCCATTAATAAGTTCTTCAATTTGACTTTCCGGAACCTCATGTATCTTAGCAAAAGTTGGGCATCTTCAGGAGTAAGTGGGTTGTAAGATACATCTAAAGTTACTAAACATTTCGCCTTACCCAGGTTTCCTGCTATCATAGCAATGGCATCACCGGTCAAAGAATTGTTATTTAAATTGATCACCTGTATTTTTGGAACTAGGAGGAGATTACTCAAACCTTTAGCGAAACGACTGCTTAAGGAGTTCCAAGATAAGTTAATTTCGACGAGCAGATCACTATCCATTAAACAATTGATCATGAGTTCCACTGGTCTTGGAACCATCAAACTATTCCAAGAGAGATCGAGGTGAGTAACGTTGTTGGTAAACTCGAAAGCTTCAGCGAGGTAGGAAGCGGTTTTTGAAGTCAATTGATTAAAGCTAAGGTTAATATTAGCGACACTAGCTCCTTTGTAAAGACATTGTGCAAAGTGTGCTACGCCTTCATCAGCCAATATATTTTTACTTAAATTAATTTTTTTTAGACTTCTATTTTTATGCATTTTAGTGACAAGATTCCTTAAACCTGCAGGGCCCATGCGACATCCGCTGAAATTGAGTTCTGTTATAGTAAAATTATCTGTTAAAATGTCTCCAAAATGGAAACAACCATCAATACTGATGAAATTGCCTGTTAAATCTACTGTTCTAACGTTTCTATTGAGCCGCAGAGCCATTGCCATTGGTCGGAAGCCCATGGGACTGACACAGTAGTAGCTGAGGTTCATTGTGTCTTCTAAAAGTTGTTTATAGAAGAGTCTGCAGGGTGCCTCGCCCATTTCTTTGCACAAGTCCATGTAGAGTTCTTGACCATCATCCGGGTATATAATCTTTGGGGCAGGTTGTAAGATACTGTTTTCTATACCAGGGTCCTTGACTGGTGGATATACGTAATATGGATGTCGGAATACGGAGCTGTCGGAGAGTGGAATGTAATTGGCACATATTATATCTTCAGGTGGCTTATACAGTCCCCTTTCGAACAAAAGTCGTTTTTCATTTACCTTATCGGGAGCATTTAACCAGCACAATAATGAGGACCATTCTTCTTGAGGTAGTTCTTCTGAGGACTCTATTTCCTCCTGTTCGAAGATAACTGCCACCTGTTCATCTTTGACTGAGCCTTCCACCGACATAATTTAAATAGATATAAAATATACGATATCAGAAACAATTATTTTAAAATGTTCTAAAATCCTTTCATGATATTTGGAAACTTACTGATATTTGTCAGAAAATTACAGTCTGTCATTATTGGTAAATTATTCTTTTTTTTATATGGCTTTGGATTTTGCTTTTTGCAGACTGTTTAACACGGAGGGGACCATGGATAAGTCCATGGAGGGCACTAAAACGTAGTGATTATATGCTCAGTGGAGGGCACTCCCAGTTAAAAGAGTAGGTATATCAAAGAGTTAGCTAATGGTAAAATTTTACAAGTGGAGGACGTCTGGAGATGGTCTGTAGTATAACGTCTTTTCTCCTGGCCTGTCGTGACTGCTCGCGAGGTACCTATGTATGTAAATATGGTATATAGGTGACAGATAATAAATAAGGAGTTCGTATCGATCACCACAAACAGCACTCACATCTCCCTAGTCTTATCCCGTATCTTACGGGGTTGGCTACCTAATCCAGGGGATTGAACGAGGGTACTGGTTTTTACACAGAGCGACTGCCATCTGACCTCCGCAACCCAAAAGGAAAACCAGACCCAATCCTAGATTAGGTCAGAGTTTTCAAGCCGCCAATGTTTAGCACTGGCCTCTGACAGGGCTTAACGACTAATATCTACGGTATTAAACGATATTAACCGGGACCAACGGCTTAACGTGCCTTCCGAAGCACGGAAAAAGCGCCAAATAAACGTACATATGAAATTCAAAAACCGAAAAACACATTGGTACGTGGTGGGATTCGAACCACGACCTCCCGCTCAGGAGGCAGCGGCCCTATCCACTATACTATCGGGCTCTTTTTTACAAAACCACAAACAGCACTATAGATAACTTAATGAACACAAAATATCATTCTTATTATCACAAATTTTATTGTTGGAACATGAAATCTTTAAGAGAACTTAATTATGAAATAACACTATATAAGTTATATATTGTAAAACTAATAATACAAGTATGCTGGTTTAAAATGAACATGCAGATGCAAATCATTGAAAAAATCTATCCAACATTTGTGTAAAAATAAAAAATACAAAGCAAAATATTTGAACAAAGCTTTTAAAGTTATGGAAACAAGGAAAGAAATAACGTTGAAAAAATAAATAATAGTTACTAATTAAAACATTTGTAACATTCATGAAAAGTAATAAAATAAAATCTTAGTCCAAAAGTTATTGAACATAAAAGTAATGTAATATATGATTTACAAACATATAATTATTTATTATATTTAATTATTGTTGAAAAGCATATAGCTGAATCCATAAAAATTAAGATTTATATGAATCAACATAAAAATAACAATGAAAATATAAAAATCCAGTAAACATTAAATTACATTAAAAATATTATGATGAACAGCGTAATACAAAATTATGTTTTCCTGAAAAATACTGTAAAGAATATAATAGAAAAAAATCATATCGAAACTGTACTATTTTTTCTTTCCTTTCCCTTTATCTTTTCCTTTACCCTTTTTGTCAGGTACTTCCACTTCTGGCGGAGGAGGAGGAGGAGGAGGGGGTGGCGTGGGGGGAAGGGTACGATCTGGCCACTTCCTCTTCATGTAGTCAGCTAACAGCTTCAGATTCACAAGCTTTAATTTACTTCTAGGTCCTTTGAACGTATTTGCAATAGCTTCTATAAGATTTGAATCAATCATAGTCGCTCCCTTGCTCTTTAGCGTATCCTGAAATTCTTTCATCTCCATCACATCTCGGCCACTCTTAACCAACTGAAGAATTATTGGAACTACGTCGATTTTAGTTTTCTTTGCGTGCGTCACGAATTCCACGCGGTCCATGAGTACTTCCCTTGGATCAGGTCCAGGAATCACCTTCTTTATTTTAACCTCACCATATGTTATCACAGCATCTTTCTTTGATTTCATTCGTTTAATACGCTGTACTGTTGTGACGAAATTTATATCAACATCAATATTGTCTAAATGTAGATTTTGGACTTTGCAAGCGATTCTTTTCATTGTGTTGATGACCAGATTTGCATCCTCGATAGACAACGGGTTAAAGGATAAATTAAAAGTCTGTAATTTTTTAGCTTTTGTCAAATTCTCTACCAAAATAGTTATATCTTCTCCTCTAAAGTTATTGTTGCTTAAGTTTAGAACTTTTAGCTGTGGAGCAAGCATTGCAAGTCTGATAGCACCTGCTAATTTAGGTCCCACTAAAGAGTTCCAAGACAAATTCAACTCTTGAAGATCGCTGTTTTCCTGCAATAAGTTCAACATCTTTACCGTACCAACCGGCGAAAAGAAATTGTTCCAAGACAAGTCTATATGACTGAGAGTGTTGAAGTATTCGAAAGCTTCAGCCAAAGCCGTAGCAGTTATACTTCCAAGATCATTAGATTTCAAATTAATCTCTTGTATATAAAGCCTTTGTTCAAGAGCAGCAGCCAAATGCTTTCCACCTTCGTCTGTGATGCAATTGCGACTTAGATTAATAACCCTGACAGTTTGGTTCTTTTGAAGTCCATGTAGCAACTGTCTTAACCCTTCAGCGCCAATTCGACAAGCGGACAAGTTCAGCTCATATAAAGTATCGTTTGATTTTAGTATTTCACCTAAATGGAAGCATGCGTCAGGCGTCAAGAAATTTTCAGTTAAATTGAGAGTTTTAACAGTCCTATTGTGTTTCAACCCCTGTTCCATAGCTCGAAATGCTTGCGGATTTACACCATAGTAGCTTAAGTTTATTTCCTCAGTCAAAAGACCATCGTAGAATAGCTTAACTCGGCACATGTCCATTTCTTTGCAAACCGCTAAATATGCTTCTTGTCCATCATCAGGATATACTATTTTAACAGGTTTCTCAGCAAGAGCATTTTCTATGCCAGGGTCAAGAACTGCGGGGTAGTTGTAATAAGGATGTCGAAATACAGAACTGTCTGAAAGTGCAATATACTTGCCACATATTTCACCACTTCCAGGACTGTACAGGCCTTCAGCAAAAGCCTCTTTTTTTGGGTTTCTCTTCAGTTCAGCTAATATTAGAGAAGACCATTGTTCCATCGGGGGGTCCTCGGAACTTACAAGGCTCTGGACTTCCATGACCGTGGACACCACTTCCTCTACCAGAGATCCAGTCTCCGACATTTTTATTGTATTTATTTACACGTTATAAAAGGAAAGAAAGACTGTCCTTCAGGACAATTGATATAACGATAAAAAATAAGAATACTATAAAAATAAATTAAAATGTTGCATAATTTGCAGATCGCAATTTAGTAAACAAATCGTCAGATTGACGGCTGTCTCACATTAAAACTTAGCATGATAACAAAAAGTTATGTAAAAATAGTTCGACTGCAAAGTTTTACTATCTTGTTGCTTTCTCCTTAAATCCAAAAGGGACGATTTAACCTATTTACATATTATAATATTTGGATCATTGACACGAAGAAGAAGAAGAAGGAATCCAAAACACCCTTTTTTATCGTATAATATTAAAATTTGATCCTAATCTACTTATTATAAATTCACGTTGTGAATTATAAACGACTTTGTACGAATAAATATACAAAAATATACCAATGCGCTTGCAAGTTTTTAAATGATCATTTAATCGAAGAGCCATGCCATGCCCGTTTGCAGATATTGAATTCAGAGAAAAACATGAGCATAAAAACTTTAACCAGACGAGATGAGGTAACATAAAAATTAAAGACTTGCAATTAAAAGGTTTCTGCTCCTAATTGGAGCAAATATTCTGTAAAGTTAAACATGAATATCAATATCCTATTTAGCTTGCGCAGTAGTTAAATATTTTCACATACATACATTTAATCACGCCTCTATCCCTAATGGGGTAGGCAGAGCGTAAACGACCTAAACAAAGGTCGTTCCGATACGTTTGACAAAGTTTTGAGGGTTATTTAAGACAGATTTTTAGGTATATTGCTGTAGTGACAGGTTGTCATCCCATCACCTAAATTGCAAAATACTGAAACCCTCGGATACCTTAGCTAGTTTTTACAGCATGCCCGGGAGGAAATGCAGCTGGCACATTCTATGTTTTTCTCTCGCTCCTAGTCTAGCATGGAAGAAATATTATTTATCACATCTTGGTCTGTTATTAAATTAAAGAGTTTTTTCGTAGTAATTTTTTTTTCTTCCATTTGCTCGGAAAAATCTTCTATATTTAAAAAAAAAAGGCTACATTCACTCTTTTCGGTCCTCATATTCGCAGACACCAGCTATATCTCCAAACGACAACAATAAAATTAACGACCGCTTCACGAAGTTTTTAAGGACACACTAGTATGGTTAAGGTGTTTTTAGTTCGCATAGGCGCTGCTTGAATCATCTGTCAAGATGAAAAAGGCCTAATGATGATGATTTTAGTTCAAATTATTGATTATTTTAAGGCTGAATGCGTATACATTTTTTTATATTTACAAAATGGAATGAATGAATAAATGGAATGTGCGCCTGTCAAATGTGCCATGCAAATCTTAAATGTCAAAATATTATGGAGGAACCGCAAGTTTGTTATTGTTTCCTCGCGAAATGAGATAAAAGTACTATATTTCTCTCAGCCGAAATAGCAATTTAAGGTCTTGTTTGGATTGGAATTAAATATCTTTTTTGCAACCTCGGAGTTGTGTACTATTTAAGCTCATTTTCTTCAGTTGCCTTGTCATGAAATGTCCCCAAACTTATGTTTCTTTTTTTGCGTAGGAATGCCTAGCAGCAAGCGATGCTAGGGTCAAAAGCTTCGAGAATGGGATGCCTAGAATAGCTTTCCTAAGCTCCAGTGAAAGTCTGCCTCCGGGCGCGGGGCAGAGGCCAAGGCCGATATGCGCCCGCGCACCTTCCAGCCACCTGTGGGAAAGTGCGCGGATCTGAGCGGTTTTCATTCGAAGGTGGTGATGGATGACCAAGTATTAAATAAGTGTCATTGACATGATTATAATATTATGTAGGATATTAACTAGGATCAGAAGTTTACATACTTATGTTCGATTAATGTTTCGATGAGCTTTGGTATTTGAAGAGATTGAGATGGAATCAACTAATAGGACTCTGATCATCATCATCATCAGCCTGTATCAGTCCACTGCTGGACATAGTCCTCTCCCATGGCGTCACTCAGCTCGGTCTTCAGCCGTTCTCATCCAATTTCAGCCCGCTTTTTTACGAACATCGTCACTCCACCTGGTTTCAGTACGTCCTACACTACGTTAGGGCTCTGATATACATACATATAATCACGCCTTTATCCTAATGGGGTAGGCAGAGCGTAAACTACCTAAACAAAGGTCGTTCCGCCACGTCTGACAAAGTTTTAAGGGTTATTTAAGACCGATTTGTGGGTATATTGCTATAGTGACAGGTTTTCATCCCATCGCCTAAATTACAATATCCTGAAACCCTCGAATCCCTTAGCTGGTTTTTAAAGCATACTTGGGACGAAATACAGCATTCTCTCGCTCCCAGTCCAGCATGGAAGCTGTAATAAAATAAACACTATCGGAATTAGCAAGATAGAGACCGACAGTGTGTACACGGTTTTATTTAGTTGTAGAATGGTATGGCAAAAGGACACAATCCTATTAAAATTCAAACATTTTAATTAAATAATACGAAATAACCTCCAAAAATCAATATAAAGACATTCCACAACCGTATTCACTATTCAAACAGATTGACAGAACCAATCAAGAGAAACTACCAACAGACAAAAGTTACAATAAAATACATTTAAATTAAATACGGATATTTGAGGGTAGTTGATAGGTTGTAGGAATCAATTTGACCGAATCATTGGGAATTGACCTTCTGCTTGTAGCCGGTAATACGATTTTGACCTCCGGTTGGGCGTGTGCGATTCTATTGGTGGAAGTAAGAGGCGGAAGCGTGCTTATTGTTTTCTTTACGGTTGGTTGTATGCCTATCAGTATTACCAAAACAGAATAGCAAGTTTTCATGGGGTCCCTAATAGTCTACTCCGGAATTTGAAGAATTTGTCTTGTATTGCACTTCTTTTCTACAGCTGCAGATCTCAGTCGAGAAAAATAAAGAAGCAACTTAACACACAATATTTTATAGCGAAATAATTAAGCAATTTTAACACATGTGCGTGCCACAGAATCGGAAAGAAACACCTGATGTAAAAGAAAAAAATGCTTAGCACTGAAAAGTCAAGTAGACGTAAGCACAGAATATTATAATAGTACTACCGACGATGTGGGTCAAGTTCGCTTCTGATGGGGATTCTGAAAATCGCTACAGGTTACAATATGTACCATTCTCCAACACAGAGGCTACAATAACCTTACGATCTGGATAACATCTCAGAATTAACCCACTACACAAAGTTTATCGATAAGTAACGTTAAAATACAATAATTATAAATAACATTAAATTACCCTTTGTTTAAACTTGGAACGATTACCGTATTTATGGCCGAGTTATAATTAATAAATCTCATTAAATTATGGTATCGAAAGGTCCAAGGTTATTTGATAAAATTGACTCATGAAATCTCAATTACAATAAATCTGTATTAGAAGACATATTAATCAGTTATAATAACCATCTTAAAGTAGTTATAGAGCAGGTACTCACTTGTGATAGATAAATACAAAATATCTGTATTTATCTATCTGTTGCTTCCATGCTGGACTGGGAGTGATAGAAAAACATAGAATGTGCCAGCTGCATATCCTCCCGCGCAAGCTGTAAAAATCAGCAAAGGGATTCGAGGGTTCCAGTATTGTAATTTAGGCGATGGGCTGACAACTTGTCACTATAGCAATATACAGATCCATCTAGAATAACCCTCAAAATTTGTCAGACGTGTTTGTGCGGAACGACCTATATTTAGATAGTTTACGCTCTGTCTACGCCATTAGGGATAAAGGCGTGATTATATGTGTGTATATATGTATGTATGTATCTGTAAATGCAGTAATGTTGTGTTTTTTTTTAATAAAGATGTTATTAATTTGTTGTATTCCCTGGATTTATTAAATTAGTATATACACGAGTAGCATCTATGTATTAATTGATTCTAGATTTTAGCTACTATTTATTGATTCTTCCATGCTGGACTGGGAGCGATAGAAAAAAACTGAATGTGCTGCGTGCCCTTGTAAAAACCAGCTAAGAGATTCGAGGTTTTCAGTGTATTGTAATTTAGGTGATGGGCTGACAACCTGTCACTACATACGTATACAAAATATACAGATCCATCTAAAATAACTGCCATAATTTGACAGACGTGGCAGAAAGACTTTTGTTTAGGTTTTTGACGCTCTGTCTTTCCCATTAGGAAATGTATGCATTTGTTGATTCTACATACATACATACATATAGTCACGCCTTTATCCCTAATGCGGTAGGCAGAGCATAAACGATCTAAACGAAGTTCCGCCACTTCTGACAAAGTTTTGAGGGTTATTTGAGATAGATTTGTAAGTATATTGCTTTAGTGGCAGGTTGTCAGCCCATCGCCTAAATTACAATACACTGAAACCCTCGGATCCCTTAGCTGACTGTTGTTGATTCTAGTAACTTATTTTACTCTATTGATCAGTTGGCCGACCCACCATCGTGTGAAGATCACACTAATTTGGCAATGAGCAAGGTTGATTGAAGATAATGTTTTAATTTTATTGTTAACTGAACTATTATGTGGACCTTGGTATAACACAGGTAACAATTAAGATAAACGGAGATAAGTTTTTGCCAGTAATGATTAATGCAACTACTTGTTGGTGTTTTTTGGTACATCACGCCTTTGCGGAGGGGTAGGCAGATACCACAAACTTCCAATGCTACGATTCCTGCAAAGTTTATATCTTTGAATTGATTTTCAGGCATCCGCACCTTTTACCCAGTGGTTTTCACTAACTTAAAAGACAGCTAAGCAAGACATAGGTGGGTTTTTCCTAACGTTAGGTTCTTTGACAACTTGCCTACATTTTTATAACTGTCTTAGGCCCGTATTTATAAACAGCACTTGAGACTGACAGCGAGTTTGAATCCGTATCAGAAATGTCATTGCAGTAAAAAGGATGCATACATAATATTGCTCACAACGTTGAGATCGCTTTATAAATACGAGCCTTACATACAATCATTATCTCCCTAGCCTTGTCCCGTATATCATGGGGTCGACTACCTAATCTAGGGGATTGAACGAGGGTACTGGTTTTTACACAGAGCGACTGCTATCTGAACTCCGCAACCCAGAAGGGAAACCAGACCCAATCCTAGATTAGGTCAGTTTTCAAGCCGCCAATGCTTAGCACTGGCCTCTGATATGGCTTAACGACTAATATCTACGGTATTAAACGATATTAACCGGGACCAACGGCTTAACGTACCTTCCGAAGCACGGAAAAGCAACGAAAAAACATACATATGAAATTCGAAATCCTAAAATCACATTTGTACGTGGTGGGATTTGAACCACGACCTCCAGCTCAGGAGGCAGCGGCCCTATCCACTACACGAGCCTTACATACCACAAAATGATTATAGCAATGGCACAGAGCCGCGAAAACCCAAACGGATTGACCCAAATCTTGTATTTAAGTAGGTAGTAGGTACAATAGCTGCAAACCCAAACATACTTGTCTCAGTCCAAACTTCCTGGTATAATACTATGACAATGTAGTCGTTGGGCTATCGGTTCGGCTTATCAAAATCTAACAACAAGCGAACAACTGTTTCTGTCAATTAGCAGACCACACCCACTCCATATTCAGCTAATATCAGCCATTAAAATAGAATATAATTATTTAGAGTATTGTTTTGTAATTATATACCACGTGTAACGGACAGCGTCCCGCAAACTGATAGGAGTTCCAGCAGGAAATTCTTTCAGGAAGAGAAATGAAATTTTTTTTTTAGCTTTTAAATTGGCTATTTCATACCATATTTTCACCTCGATCAGACAATTTGTATGGAAAAGTATTTTTTTAAATTAGGGAATACATATATGCAGATTGCAGTGTCAATATAGAGACAGACAGAGGGATAGATGCAAAAAACCAATAAGAACCAGTCACACTGAACTAACGTGAACAAAAGTAAAGGTGCGTTCACACCAGTGTGGCCTGACGTCTGCCGGTTCTCCCCTAATTGGCGCCATCTAGTTTTTGGCGCGGTATTTTTATTCAGGGATTCCGCGGCCGGTCCGAGGCGTTCCTTTTACGGATGTTTTCGTTTTTGTCTGCGGCTTCTGGTCTGCGCACGCGCCGCGAGTGAGTGGTTCTGCGTTCCGTTTTAAGTAATTATTGGTTGGTTGGAAAAAGGTGTAGGAGTAAAAGGAAGTACTTCTTCTTTCGATGATAGCGCCTAAATCTGACAAGGATGTAATGATTATGTTATGACGTAGCGTTGGTTTCCTGTGACCTGTAGTAAGGTTAACTCTAGTACTCCTGTCCTTTCCTTCGAACCTTCGTACCTTCCATGTTTATTACTCTTTAATATAACATTACATAACATAACCATGGTATAAAATACAAGATGTAAGGGACAGCGTCCCGCGAACTGATGAGGGTTGCTCAGTCAACGACACTGAACAACCATCAGCAGGATATTTTTCAGGAAGTGAAAAATAATAATTGTCTTTTTTATACAAAATGTTCACCTCAATCAGACAATTTGTATGCACCTAGTAAATACCTATGCAGCCCAGATTTATAGAGCAGTCAGTTAAAATGCTTTATTTAATACGACTATCTAAAGAGTAAAATATAAATTCGATCGACGAACAAAATAACGATAAACGTAAACCGCTAACAGAATCAACCACAATATTACTTACTCCAAATGAACCCATTTAAAAGTCTCTCGAATTAGGCACAGCTTTTTGACTTGCTCGAGCCGTCTCCCAATTCGGACCGGCCAATGAGAAACATGTTTAAAACATGCTGTACTGTACGACCAGGCTTTAAATGAACTCGGCGAAAAGGAACTTATACCGCCAACGACATTTTCGACAGTTCTAATTTATTCTTAGTTTGGTCTGAACAATGCAGGCAGGCTGTATTAACCAATTGTATGTAAGAAAAAAAATATTGGTGCAGAGAGCACGTTAAGTTTCTTCCATGCTGGACTAGCTATCGTCTCGGTCATTGTCTTTAACATTGGTAGTCAAAAAACATATCATGGTCTATTAGCTGTCCTACTAACAGTTTAAAAACTCTGGCATCATGGTTCATCTGATCGGTTTTCAAAGACAGAGGTCTCGATGCAGCGCTTCCGCCCACATTCATATAATACTGTGTCGTGCGGTTTCTTGCGGATGCGCAGGATTCCTGATTGACAGCATCACCGAAATTGGGATTGCTGGAATTTTGTGAAGTACTTTTTTTGAGTGTCGCTTTAGTTAGTGTCAGTCATTTTGTCTGGCTGCTTGTTAGACGATGATATATTGCAGATGATACCAAAATATGTGCGTGCAAACGTGGTTTGGGGTGAAATTGATGATCTGGGGGGCAAATGTGTACCAACCCATCTTAGACATATCGTTACTGGAAAAATACATTGTTTATTTTTGATTACATAGTACATTTTCTTTCTAAGTATCAATACGACGTCTGAAATTCTGTATTATGTATAAGTATTTAGACCTACAGTGTTTTGAACGACAATAAAACTCAACTTCACAGATTCACGTCGACATAACAATTACTTGTTGTAAAAGTGCTTGGAGCAAGAGAAAAACATAGAATTTTCCAGCTGCATTTCCTCCCGGGCATTCTGTTAAAACCAGCTAAGGGATCAGAGGGTTTCTGTATATTGCAATATAGGCGATAGGCTGACAACCTGTCACTATGGCAATATACCTACAAATCTATCTTAAAAAACCCTCAAAACTTTGTCATACGTGGCGGAAGAACCTCTGTCAACCCCATTAGGGATAAAGGCGTGACTTTATGTATGTACATCAGCAACTAACCAATACCTTACCCAAGTTACAATTTATTGAACATACATACATGCATATAATCACGCCTTTATCCCTAATGGGGTAGGCAGAGCGTAAACGACCCACGTTCCGCCACGTCTGACAAAGTTATGAGGGTTATTTAAGATAGATTTGTAAGTATATTGCTGTAGTGACAGGTTGTCAGCCCATCGCCTAAATTACAATATACTGATACCCTCGGATCCCTTAGCTGGTTTTTACAGCATGCCCGGGAGGAAATGCAGCTGGCACATTGTATCTTTTTCTCTCGCTCCCAGTCCAGCATGGAAGAAATTTATTGAAATGCACTGACAATCCGTTGCAAGCGTTACAGCAAAAGCAATCATGGAAACTGCATCGGAAGCCGGTCTAACAACAGCAGTAACCAAGTTACTACCAAGTAAGAATGGTAGACAATAGAAACCGAACACCACACCTACGCGGCTTTACGGCCAGAATAAACAATTTTCTCTAAGTGAAAACGACTGGTTTGCAAATCGGTTCGGTATTGCTACTGCGGAACAGGTAGAGAGAGCATGCTGGTCTGGGAGCGAGAGAAAAACATAGAACGTGCCAGCTGCATTTCCATGGGCATACATTGTGAAAACCACCTAAGGCATTTGAGGATTTCAGTATATTGTAATTTAGGCAATGGGCTGACAAGCAACAAATACAGCAAATCTATCTTAAATAATCTATCTAAATAACCTCAAAAATATAGATAGTTTGCTTTTGGATCTAGCCAAGTCTGAGATGATGTCGATGGTGAAGCGAGATCACCCAGAAGCCTCAAATGTATTCCCACACCCTGACGGAATACAACCAGCCAAGGATCTAGGATGGTGGATCTTTCCGACGGGTTTTAGGAGGTACATGCGACGTAGATATGTGATCCGCAATATTAGAGGTAGAAGCAAGTAACATATTTGATTGCCAGAAATGTTTTTTGAGACCATGATTTTGAGAAAACGATATAAGTTCTTTTTCAACAAATTCTTACTCCTATAACTTTCAGCAGTCATATATTTATTTATTTTATTTCACAAAAAAGGTATTTACAGATTTATATGTTACATTCTTGCCAAACTGCGAAAGCAGTTTGTTGGCAAGGTAGCACTCGTTACATATTGGCTAACAAAAACCTATCTTATATTCTAGTATTTTATAAAAAAAATAAAAATTACATTATAAAAAGAGTTTAAAACTATGAAATATGGAGAATGATTAATGTGACACATTTACATATTATTATTTTGAAGAAAATATAGCGGCACGATAAATATTCAGAGTATTAGAAACATCCCTAGTTTACACAACAACAGCTAGTACGGCAAGGAAAGCTTCTAATCTGGGAAGTGGCGCAGGCGCAGCATAAATTGCGCTCGCGACAGCGCGGCTCATAACCGACGGCCTCGGTACAGCTGCCGACACAACCTTGAAGTTTTAGGATAAATTCCTACTAAATTGGAGTAGCTTCGACAGGTTTCTTCCATACTGTATTGCGCTTCTAAAGGTTTCATGGATTTCAGACAATTTCACTGAACTGAATACGATTTAATCCCATCGAGCAATTTTGTCATCATTTATATAGACTGTTCTTACTCGTAAAAGCAGATGCCTATTAGAAAACATATAAAGAAAGTAACAAAGTATAAAAAAAATGTTTTAGAGTGCGTTCATTCCGTCAATGTTGTATGGAAAAGCCAGTGTTTCTATATAAGCTCGCTCTTCTCTAGCCTGGACTGGACAAAAGACTAGAGTCAAGTTCAGTTTCATTTTTTTTTAAAGTGAAAACTCTCTGT
The DNA here is from genome assembly GCA_949820665.1 of Scrobipalpa costella. NCBI lineage: Eukaryota > Metazoa > Arthropoda > Insecta > Lepidoptera > Gelechiidae > Scrobipalpa > Scrobipalpa costella. Next base: position 3,072,699 of record OX463306.1, read on the forward strand.
AAATAAAAAACTATAACCGCAAATTATGATTAGAAATGTTTGAAAGCTTTTCCAACCAACTGTACTGTTTGATTTAGAGAAATTGAAAGGCGTGTCGGAGCTTTGTTTTCTCCGCAAAATATACGGAACCCAGATTAACTGTATTTGGTTTTGTAATGAAAGCAGCCGGCTGATTTGTTGTAGAGAAATTTAGGGTGCAGTAGGGCTAAGGGCTAGACTGCATTGCGATACGATTGGCTGATTGACCTTCGAGATATATATGATGGATAGCTTTCGCTAGCTTTAAGGAAAGGAAAAGCTAACAGAATTAATGTTATTAATTTATCGTAAGGTATTATTTGCCGCGAGGTCAAGAGGACGGTGAAGCAGTCAGTTGTATTGCAATCTTGGCACCGCCCAGGGTGTAGAATTTTTAAGATAGTTCATATGGACATGAATGGAAGAAGGAATGTTTAAGATGTCGAAACAAAATATAATAAATTCAAATTAATTATAAAAGTTACAAAACACATCGTTTTACAAAACAAAAGCCATAAAATACGAAAAGGACTAATCCCAAACTTTCAACAATTAATTTTACGATTGTATCTCATTACCATACAATAAATTTAAAACAAAATTCGTATCTTAACTCACGATCTCATCAAACACCTATAAAAATGATGTTGACAGATTTAGAAACTCGAAAAACATATAAATGAACGCATTTATTTAAAAATGATATAAATCTACAAGTATTTAGTTGGCCATTAATTTTAATAGTTAAAACAGGATGTGGAAGATTGATTCGTAACGAGGAGAGTGACTGACTCGAACTGATTTTAGAAACGATAATATTTTATTTATTATCCTCACGAACACGGCAAAAAGGCTAGAATCAAATACAAAATAAAACTAAGCAATTTTTTCTAAAGAACTAGCCACTGCAGAAAAAGAAAACTTTAAAAACTTGAAGTTCCAATTTTGAATACGTGATAGCAACACACGCGCGACATTCAATTGTCTAATTACGTTTAAAGAAAGCGAAACATGATACGTCTATAAAACATATAAGTAGTATTCAAGTAAATGATGTCTTATTGTTATTGTAATAGCGTTTAATATGAGAGGACTCTTGTGGGATTTCGCCCGAGGGAGGCGCGTGACGAAAGTGTTGTGAAGTGGTGTGAAATCTTTAACCGTTACAAGTATACTTACATGCTCATAGAGATGGTAAGCGTGTGAAATATTCTGGTATTATTGTTATTCAAGTTATATGACATCATAGCATGATACCTGTTATTTTTTACTAAAAGGGGCGTGGTCTTGACAAGTAACTTTATATAAATAAACTCCATTTGCGCAAAACTGTGAGAACAATGACATAGATAGTACAAATGCTTAATGAATTAAGAAAATATGAATATACTAAGTTACTTTAAGTAACTAGTATCCGTAACAGTTACTCTTCCAACACTACAGTTGCCAGTAATAAGCCAAAGGCTCAATATCGACAATGGGTATTTAGTGAAAGTGACTGAAAGATGAAAAGAAAGCGAATTTACCGGTAAAGAAATCATAAGACTGATGCATCCCACTTCTGACATCTTTATGTTAAAGTGTAAACTTTTTGCTGCATAAAAAATATTTCATATCACTGGATACAGTAGCTGTATATCCTCTTTTTTCCGTTTTTATATTAGTTTACATTGCGTTCCTCCTTTGACATTAATCAAAGTAAATGCAAGTTAAGTTAAGCCTTAATAAATGTGAGAATTTACATCCAAGCCGGACTGGGAGCGAGAGAAAAACATATAGTGTACCAGCTGCATTTCCTCCCGGGCATGCTGTAAAACTCAGCTAAGGGATCTGAGGGTTTCAGTATATTGCAATGTAGGCGATGGGCTGACAACCTGTCACTACAGCAATATACCTAGAAATCAAATACCTACAGATCTATCTTAAATAACCGTCAAAACTTTGTCAGACGTGGCGGAACGACCTTTTGTTTAGGTCGTTTACGCTCTGCCTACCCCATAGGGATAAAGGCATGATTATATGTATGTATGTATTTACATGATTTTGAAGGGTAACATGTAAGGTTAAGAAGGGTTAAGTGTTATGGGGGGAAAGTGAAACTGCAAGTTGTTGTTACAATACGGTCTTTAAGAGGTTATGTTATTTCAGCCGTTTCGTATGGGCTTGGTTTGGAGGGTTGTAAAATTATGAGACCGTCATTATCATTATACCGTACAAGGTATGGTGGATCTCTCCCTAAAGGAAATTACGCTTAAGTAGTTACGTCATTTTTGAGAAATTTTATAATGAATCAACCGGATATGGTTTCAAATTCCAGAAAATTCAAATAACAACAAAAAATATAGCGACTGATACCATATTTTTTACGCCTGACCTATTAGGAGAGAGATGATAAATCGTTTATTTCAACTTAACATTTTACATAAATTAAATTTGATTTATAATTGTGCCAGGAGGTTTCGCTCTTCTATAACCATTTCAGTTTTCACATGGAGTTCAAAATAAACAGAAGATAGAGATTAAAACATTTCTCGTCTTAGTTAATTTAATACTATAAACATTAATTTTCTTCCATGCTGGACTGGGAGAGATAGAAAAACATAGAATGTTCCAGCTGCCATTCCTCCCAGGCATGCTATAGAAGTCAGCAAAAGGGATTTGAGGGTTACAGTGTATTGTAATTTAGGCGATGGGCTGACAAACTTGTCACTACAGCAATACAAATCATTACAATCTAAAATTTGACCTTAATTTTTGTCAGACGTGGCGAAAGCGCCTGTTACGAGGCGTTTTACGCTCTGCCTACCCCTTAAGGGTTAAGGCGTGATTTTATGTATGTTTGTATGTTAATACTTTAAACTGTCAACTACATTATACCTTTTATTGTAACGACACTGCATTCAAAATGGCACTTTTTATCGAAATCGGCCACCTGTCACAATCCTACACTTTCCAACTAGAGCGAGGTGAAATAATTACATATCTATTAACTACAAACCGATCGACACTCGTATTACCTCACAATAGGGTTCAATTTGGTTGAGCAATCTGTAGGTTGACGCGTGGGACATTAAAATCAAGTAGAGCCGGGATCTTGTAATCCAGTGAATCTAAGGTTAGTGTTCGCATTAAAATTTTATACCAATATTAATTATTGTCACGCTTCTATCCAAATTATTTGACAATAAAATAATGTATCAATTAAATTTGTTGTTATTTTGATCTATATTTTGCGTTACACACAGTGTGTTAATCTTATTAATTTAATGATGCTTAGTTTGGCATATTCATAAAAAAAGTTGCGATGATAGACGGACAAATGTAATATATCCCTATTTACATACATACATAATACAATCACGCTTTTATCTCTAATGGGGTAGGCAGAGCGTAAACGACCTAATCAAAGGTCGTTCTGTCACGTCTGGCAAAGTTTTGAGGGTTATTTAAGTTAGATTTGTAGGTATACTGCTATAGTGACATCCCTATTTATCTATATATTATGTAGATATTGCTTCTCAAATAAATATGACACCACGTGCATGCATAAACTAATACATATAATCACGCATTTATCCCTAATGGGGTAGGCAGAGCGTAATCGACCTAAATTAAGGTCTTTCCGCCACGTCTGACAAAGTTTTGAGGGTTATTTAAGACAGAAATGTAGGTATATTGCTGTAGTGACAGGTTGTCAGCCTATCGCCTAAATTACAATATACTACTACCCCCGAATCCCTTAGCTGGTTTTCACAGCGTGCCCAGGAGGAAATGCAGCTGGCACATTCTAAGTTTTTCTCTCGCTCCCAGGCCAGCATGGAAGAATCATGTTACCATTGGGCAATAAAATAAAGCCAACCTAGCTTACAAAAAATACTTGATTGACAGGACTAACCCGAGTTCCAGTAATTCATGATTCGAATAGTATCGACTCTAAATCGCCTACGAACAAAAACTATGGCGTTTGTGCTAAATACCTCTCCGTCTAATGGACACAAGGCAAAGCTACTCTAATGTCATTTAAAGTTATTTATACGGCTTGTTCAAGTTAAGTGACAATGTTATTTTTATACTTAAACCACGGAACCTTTGACCGTCATAACAGGCAAATACATGATCAAATTTACTTTGTAAATTAAGGATGGTAGCTGTAACAGATGCGATTCAGAAGGAAAACAAAAAATAAACATATAACTAAAAACTATAGGAATTGGAAAATATCACACTACCATCCAAAAGTTCGAGATCTTGCGGATCGTCCAAAAAGTTTGACATAGGTATAACACAGAGGTAAAATTTATACAAATTTAGTATGAATTCAAAACTATGATTCGCAATAAGCCTGTCAATCCTATCTGAATATTTAACTATTCAAAAGTTTTTTTACATCTGATTGCATCTGGCTATTCATCCGATTCAGAAGTTCAAACACAACCAAAGGGAAACCGAAATTTTATTCCTCCATACAAACCTCAAAAACTCCCATACAAAACAATCCCATATCTTCCATCTTCCCTCCCATAACCTTCAGGTTTGATAAAGGGTCTTTTGAATCGCCAAAACCAATGGGCTGATTTCGGCAAGCTTTTATTACTGCTGATCTTATAGATAGGAGATCTTTCATATGCCAGCTGCAGACTGGACAGGAGTATTCTGGCAACTAAGACCAAAGAGTTTTATATCGATCTTTAAGACTGTGGGATAATGTTAAATTCAGTGTCAATAATTTGTTGGCGACCTCACACATACACTTCTCTGTGCACATCCACATACACATAATCACGCCTTTGTCACTAATGGGGTAGGCAGAGCGTAAACGACCTAAACAAAGGTCGTTCCGCCACGTCTGACAAAGTTTTGAGGGTTATTTAAGATAGATTTGTAGGTATATTGCTGTAGTGACAGGTTGTCAGCCCATCGCCTAAATTGCAATATACAGAAACCATCAGATTCCTTAGCTGGTTTTTACAGCATGCACAGGAGGAAATGCAGCTAGCATATTCTATGTGTTTCTCTCGCTCCCAGTCCAACATGAAAGTGTTGGCGACCATATTGAAATTTATTTAGATTTCTGATTAGCTGTATGTTTGTTGATTTTCCTAAAAGCTACGTTTTCGTATCACTAGATTTAGGCTTCCAATTAATCATTAAAATCTAATAAGTAGTTAAGCCATAAAGTTTACAAATGTGCCAAAGATGTCTTAAAATCTCCTAAGTAAAGATAAACATTTTGTTCTGTAAACTGGCTTTATGATAGAAATGATAGTCTCAACATGAGTCAGGGCCGTATTTATAATCAGCTCTCATGAGTGACAGCAAGTTTGAGTTCGTATCAGAAATGTCATTCCAGTACAAACTGGCCTGTCAAATCCATACTTAATATTGCTCTCATGTTTGAGATCGGTTCATAATTACGAGCCTATATAGACAAGAGGGCGACGATTCTCATCAGCCATTGATACAAAACAAAAACGGATGTCATTGTAAGAGATAATTGCAGAATACTTCTCTCGACCCACAACATATCAAAGGATCGAAGATTTTAATAACAGATCTTCATGAATACATATCGTACCAATACAAAGCACCGACAATCAAAACTACCAATCACCATACAATCATACGACCATACAACTTTAGGTTTTATTTTCACCAATGTAGTGATCGTAAGGTTTTCGCTCGTCCCTCTGGTATAATATTGCAAATCGGTGGGAAGGCATTAATAAAGGAATCGCTTTGTTTGATTTGGTGGGAGTATGAGTGAAGCGAGAGAAAAACATAGAATGTGCCAGCTGCATTTCCTTTCAGGCATACTGTAAAAACCAGCTAAGGGATCCAAGGGTATCAGTATATTGTAATTTAGGCGATGGGCTGACGACTTGTCACTACAGCAATACACGTACAAATCTATGTTAAATAACCCTCAAAACCTTGTCAGACGTGGCGGAACGACCTATGTTTAGGTCATATACGCTCTGCCTACTCCATTAGGGATAAACGCGTGGCATAATGTACAGTATAATACTATCAAATTTCTTGTGTTTGTTTTCTTTATCACACTATGCCTGCATGGTTTGTTTTAATTTTATAGAAGACTGCAATATATATAATTAGATAATTTTTCTAAGGGAAGCCTTATCTGCCTCACTTATGCACTCTCACTGCCGTAGGTCAGCTGAAAGAGATTTCTTTTTTGAGATAAGCTGTACCTGTTATGCTATTGTTTTTTTATGTTTGTGTCCTCTGTATGATGATGTGTGCAATAAACTATTAAATAAATAAACTGTTAAATACAAGCTAGAATTAGGATGATTCTTATTTGTAGTTTTAAAAGTAACTGAGACGTACAGTACATACGTATATAATCACGCCTTTATCCCTAATGGGGTAGGCAGAGTGTAAACGACTTAAATAAAGGTCGTTCCGCCACGTCTGACAAAGTTTTAAGGGTTATTTAAGATACATTTGTAGGTATATTTCTGTAGTGACAGGTAGCCACAGCCCATTGCCTAAATTACAATATACTGAAACCCTCAGATCCCTTAGCTGGTTTTTACAGCATGCCCGGGTGGAAATGCAGCTTGCACATTCTATGTTTTTCTTTCGCTCCCAGTCCAGCATGGAAGAAATATACCTACCATAATAACCGGATATAAGACTCACATAAGACTAACGGGCGATATAAGTAGAGTACAAAAACAGAAATATATCGATTCAAATATCGATTACATTACAATGCGAGTCGAATTCTTTCGTCGGCATTTCGGCAGATCATCAAAGTGGTCGATGAACTTTAAATCGTTCGTTTGTTTGGAGCTAAACTGCTACCAAATGTGTTTTGAGTAATTTCGATTGGATACCCCTAATTAGGATAATATACAATAGGTACTGTAGACGACCACACTCATAGCTTCCACTAGGATTTTCTATAAAACGCCTATATCTTTTACGTTCTTCCATTCTGGACTGGGAGGGATAGAAAAACATAGAATGTTCCAGCTGCCCAGGAAGGGCAGCTGGAACATTCTATGTTTTTCTCGGGCATGCTGCCGGTTACGATGTATTGTAATTTAGGCGATGGGCTGACAACCTGTCACTATATCAATACACATTACAATCTAAAATTGCCCTCAATTTTTATCAGACTTCGCAAAAGCGCCTTTTACGATTCCTTTGACGCTCTGCCTACCCCGTAAGGGGTAAAGGCGTGATTTTACGTATGTATATATGTAAGCATAAACGGGCGTCAACGGCTTAGTAACAGTTCTCGCAGCGTCGGAAAATTTTGAGTGGTATTTTCAGTCAGACCTATGTGGACCTATGAATGACTTCAGTAGCCTTATTAACGTACTTACATCGAATCGACACTCTCGGTAGTCACTACAGTACCTACTCTCAGGAAGAGCAGTCTCATACATTCCATGTTTTTTTATCGCTGTCATTCCAACATGAAACTATATTTATCCCAATCAATAAGCTTATTTAATTCTAATCAGATTAAAGCTCCGAAGGCCAAGCAATACAAGAAACCATTCACAATCATACTTCTAACTCTAATTCGCGGTGACATAATCGCGATGCGCAGGCGCATAGCACAAGGCCGCCTGGATCGTGCGCGCGCGCAGAATTATGCGCGGTGTAACGCGAATCATGCGCCCAATTAGATGCCCATTGTTTGGTGCCGAGTTATTGATGTCGGGGCGTTTTTTGGTGGGAAAATGCGTTTTGCAAGTGGGTGGTAAAGGTTGCTAAAAAGTTTAAGGCTCGTATTTATAAAGTAATCTCAAGATTGAGAGCAATATTAAGTATAGATTTGACAGGCCACATTGTACTGAAATGACGTTTCTGATACGAACTCAAACTAGCTGTCAGTCTCAAGTGATGTTTATAATTATGGGCCTTAGTTGCTCAAATTAATCATATTTATGTGGTCACAATACAAAAGTAAGAGTACTTACGTAGCCATATTAAGCATCTTGTATTTGCAAAAAGGGTTCGATTCCCTGTGGGATAAATATTTTATTGTATGGCTTGTTTAAATATCTGTTCTAAGTCTGGCATGCGGATATAGAGAATCCTACCAGGGGATATGAGTAAGATCATGTTTTTTATGACTAGCCTAGCTTGTACGATCTAACAGCTATATTTTTTTTTATTTATTGTTAACTACACTAAATTACATGGCACAAATAATTTAATAATATCCCATACTTCAGAGAAGTTTATCGGGAGGTACACAGTTGCTGCGCGCAATAAACAAAAAAAAATGCAATGTTAATTGAAACATTACTAAAAATAACAAATAATATCAACTGATTTAAATTTAACTATTTTCGCGGTCGTTCATTACGTTTAAATTATTATTCCAAACATTTAAATAAGTTTATCAAAGTACATACATACATACATATAATCACGCCTATATCCCTAATGGGGTAGGCAGAGCGTAAACGACCTAAACAAAGGTCCCTCCGCCACGTCTGACAAAGTTTTGAGGGTTATTTAAGATATATTTGTAGGTATATTACTGTAGTGACAGGTTGTCAGCCCATCGCCTAAATTGCAATATACTGAAACCCTCGGATCCCTTGGCTGGTTTTTACAGCATGCTCGGGAGGAAATGCAGCTGGCACATTCTATGTTTTTCTTTTGCTCCCAGTCCAGCATGGAAGAAATCTATCAAAGTAGGTTAAAGAAATAATACTGTAGTAATAATAATTCCGTTCAGAATCATAATTTAAATATATACGAATTACTTACACTATTTTTGTACATAATACATGGCCTTTGATCTTCTGCTTAAGTAAGTTTTTAGAATATTCCAAGCTTTTTAATTCGGTTGGCTTTAAAGCACCTCTATTCAAATCATACTCTTCCGCAGATGTAAATCTTTTCTAATAAGACTTATTTCTCGCTTTCTCGACTATTAATAATAGCACAAATTAATCGTGTCCGATTTTAATTGAATTACTTTCGAAAACAACAAAAGACACTAACAATTAATAAACCCACATTTTCTCCCCATAATTTCACAACTGACAACTAATAAACAAGAATATCCTATCCCACCATTATTCACCACAATCACCACGGTGGGACCTCTATAAATCTTGGTATCGCCACCACCAGGTGGGAACAGTTACTTCGAGTTTACGGAATAAGTCTTCGAGTTATGACTAGCAGGACTTGACTTTGTTTATTGGTGGAGGTTCTAGGTAAAGGTTTGTGGTGAGAGGAGCGGGAGCGAATTTGGTAATTTCGCAGATTTCTGGTAAAATATCATAGGCTTTTGGTAAAATTCCACAGTCATTTGGTAACCTTTCAAAGACTGTAGGTCAAATATTAATGGCTTTTTGTAAAATATGAAAGGCTATTGGTAAAGTATAAGAGATTTTTGGTGGAATGACAAACTTGGTAGAATTTTAGAGATCGAATGATTTTAAGTAATTTTAGATAACATTTTAACAACGTAAAATATCTGAAGCTTGTGGTAAAATATCAAAGGCTCTTGGTAAGGTAACAGAGAAACTTGGTAAAACAAGATAGGCTTTTGATAAAATATTACTAGCATTTTCGGCTTTACCCGCTCCTCTCTTCAGCAAAGCCTAGCCCTAAAAAATCTATTTTACAGTTAATTAAAATTAATTCAATAAGTTTGTGGCGCGCAGCTCGCGGCGCACGCGCCGATTGTAAATTTAGGAAAACGCGACCGTTACCTGCGCCGGCGATTCGTTACCTGGAACATAAGAAATCATAGTTGAGCTATTGTTGGAGAAAATTTGTAATTGTTTATGGAAATCTAACACACCAAGTCAGTTTCAGGTGTAGCTGTAGTTGTATTTAAATTCAATGATGATTTGGTCGAAGCACAAAAATTACTATGAAAATTATAGGTAATGACATTTCAAAGGTCAGCCAAAATGTCTATATTTCAATACAAAAAAGCGTTATTGACGTAAATCGTAAATAAACACCTACTGTCTACCCCATTTCTCTTTCGCATAGCTTGTCAAAGAATCATTAATCAATTCAGCAGTTTTTAATGCACTATAGCATTTAGACAACTAACATCATGTCAACAGAGGTAATGAAAAAAGAAATATTAATAATCTTTTTAAAATCGTGAGAAAAGTACACAAATCGGCAACTTCCTGTGAACATAAACATGTAAAGAAACATCATCAACACTTTGAAGATATCTTGTCTTCTTACGTAAACATATGACGTCACACTCCCGCCTTTTTGATTCGGATGCAATCAGCTCGTATTGATCTCAGGTTTTTCAATCCATTTGAAATACGAATAGAATTTAAAAACTTTATACAAATATGCTAATGATATGTTTTTGCTCAGGAGAATACAATTAAAACAGATATTGATACGTACGTGTAAGACGTATATATTTTTTGTACTCCTCTAAAAGCCTATAAGTATCTTTTTTTATATTCGTAAAAATATATCTGATTGAATGGATCACAAAAAGTTGATGTAGGTGTTCAAAAGAAAGATAAATTAAAAGGTTTTAAAAACATGTTGATAAGTTTGGACGTGTGGGGAGCTAAAGACCATTAAGTACTTTTTAATAAGCATTTATTGAACTTAAATTGAAAAGAGAAGACGTAAAGGAAACACACCGCCGAAATGATACCGCACTTGACTCAAAAGGCAAACCCTAACCTCATTCCAAAGACCTATCCACGAATTCCGATGTATGATAAGTTGATAAAGCTCTCTCTCTTTCTCTCTTCACCTTAAACCACTAGCTGAAACAGACCAGCTATATGTTGGTAATGACCAGGAGCGAGGGAGTGAAATAAGTGAAAGTGTCCTGCCCTTGCTGATAGCTGGGAGAGACCGCTCCCACGGTCATCTAAACAGATATGCGAAAGCACTGCAGCTATAATTGGAGTCTTATTATGAAAGACCAGTATCTGTATCTTCCATACTGGACTGGGAGAGAAAGAAAAACATAGAATGTTCCAGTTGCCCTTCCTCCCGGGCATGCTGTAAAAGACAGCAAAAGGGATTCGAGGGTTACAGTGTATTTTAATTTAGGCGATGGGCTGACAACCTGTCACTACAGCAATACACATTACAATCTAAAATTGCCCTCAATTTATGTCAGACGTGGCGAAAGCGCCTTTTAGGAGGCGTTTTACGCTCTGCCTACCCCGTAAGGGATAAAGGCGTGATTTTATGTATGTATGTAGTATCTGTACAAACTATTTCTGATTCCTATTAGGGGTAACAATATTTTCATATAAACTTTCGCTGTTGACGCGGAAGTACAAAAACTTTTGAAGCATTAAAATTATACAATCGACTTGAAATCTAATCAAATGTTATTTTCATGTTTCAGCAGAAGATTATTAAATAAAATATTTATTCTGCTATAGTTAAGTAATTCCTTCGAAGCAACCAGGATAACTATGATCGAACTTCACTTTAGGTAAGTTGACGTGATCTTTACATTATATGTTGTAAAGTAGGTAGATTAATTTTCCATCAGATATGTTTTATATACCTAATTAAAATTTATTAAAAAAAACAGACGTACTTCATTCCACATGTAAATTATTGAAATTATCTATGCACGCACAAACAAAATGCAAAAATAATACCATATTGCATTCTCATTGCAATGAACAAGAGCTATAATAATTTCTATTGTATCAGTATTATTGATATTTTATTTCCGTATCAAAATCAAATCAACAACGAACCCCAATATCAAGATCATGGCCATTTTGCTAACAAGCTTGTTCATATCCAACTCCATTTCGAGCTCAACTTTCGAGGCCCTCAAGTACTCTCAATGGGCTCGATTCTAGATTCCAACGGCTAAAACTAAAATTAAAATCTATATTATTTATTTAACAGTTTATTGTACACATAAACATACACAGAACAATTACATAAGGAATTAATACACAACAGGCACTGCTTATTTCTATAGAAAAAAATGTTACAGCAGACCTAATAAAAGTGTGATAGCATAAAACGTAATGCAGATAAAACGTGCACAATTTAAATGTTTTATCAACACAAATATATATTTATTTTCACTAAACATATACAAACGTAGGTTTTTGAACAATGACAAGAATATAAATATATATATCTAGTAATCTATCTGTCACTTTCAAAATAATAAAATTGAAAAAGGACAGGTGATTTATACTCTATGGTTTTACAGTTTGTCCGCTAGATTTTGACGCGCGTTTGCACGTTTCCCCAGTATTTCATACGACGGCGGATAAAAATAACAGATAACGCATAAAACCACCGGCCATAAATCAAAAACCGAAGAGAATAGATCTCCTGTCCTTTTCCAATGTTTTTAGTCTGAAAGTGACAATTAGATTTAAATTTTAGTTTTAAAATCGGCAAATCTAGAATCGAACCCAATGTCAAATCTCTATTATCAAATTTCGATTTTGGCATTGAAACTCCCACCTAGCATTGTACTGCATTGTCTGACTGATCACACGTCAACGGTCGACAAATCAAGATCTATTTCGATACTATTCTTTAATTTGAATTCGTTTTCCATTCCACATCTCTTTCTTTCCCATCAACAATTAGTATCACTGTTTCTTTCTCCTGCGCGTGAGTGAGTGCGTTACCACGCGTGCGCTGAGATACCATTTGTCATTGTAATTTTTTCGAAATGGCGATAAGAGAATACGTTTTGACACCCAATTTATTAGTCAAATTGATTGGCTGACGGAAAGTCGTTATTATTGTATTGTGTACATTGATGGCTGTCACTTTCGCTATAGACGGTAACTTGGTAACATATGATGCAACCGACAGAAAGTTGAGAGTCACTTTAAAGATGTCGAATTGATTGTTTTTTTTTTAAATATAATTACCTATCACTTCCACTTCCGATATTTAAATATCATTACATTATCATCATCGGATCATTTAACAATGCTAAATGTTTTTTTTTAAGTTAGTGATGTAAAAAAGTGTGAGAATTAGTCTAAGAGTGACTGTTATTTCTACAGATGAGGATTTGGCTCTTAATAGTAAGTCCAGGAAATAGAATATAAACCAAAGAGTTTATGATCAAAACCTTTAAAATCTGCATGAAATAGCAGGAAGTCATAATCTCAGCAACACGTTATATTTTAACTGGTAGTAAACCCACATTGAGGTTAAAAGCACTACCTATTTTAAACATGCGAAACTTTGTATTACAATGACCTGTGGGCATAGGAAGCAATGAACGTATGAATTCTATAACAATAATATCACGTGTTTGAAATAGAGCTGCTGTGGCTTAAAATATTCTTTCTCATGTTACCTGAAACGCAAGAATCATGTGTAGAATTTATTAACAAGGAGGTAATGTTATGATGGAGGAAGCACTAATCAGTCAAAAAGCAAAACTTTTATTATCAGCCTGCGTCAGTCAAGGCCCATAATACGCCACAGAGCTAGGTCAAAGAGCAAAAGTTGTATAAAGATGATAACGGAACAATAACAAGTAATTTCTAAACTACAAAGACTGCTTCAATTACAAATCGCAAAGCAGGATTAATAAGGAAACATAGTTGCCTTATAATTTATGTCGCCGAGAGTCTATTACGGTTACTCAATAGAGGTTCCCAAGAGAAATTCCCTGCAAAGGCTTTCCACCGGCATGTAAAGCAAAAGCAGAATACCACGTTCACACAGGGGCTGCGGGGCGGAAGGCACGCGTGACCTGACATTTGGGATGCGCCGGAGCATGTGACGCAACCAGATGATCGCGGAGGCTTTACGAGAGGTTATTATCCTGAATCGTTGGAGGAATTATTGGTGAGTCAGATTATTCTGAATAGTCTGATGACGTCTGTTCATTGAGTAAATTTTTGGTGCTGAATGACACATCTGTTAAAATGTAGAGGAAACTGATCACAAACTGATTATTTGATCAGAGTTTACAGATTCATGTAGAAAATGGATGACAACGGTTGATTCAAACCTCAAAGATCTTAGATTGAAGATCGCTAAATCACAACAAGAAGACCCTACTGATACGAATAAAAAACACGTTGGTAGCTAGAACGCAATCTATTAAAGTACAAGTAAATTTTCGCAATGAGGAGACAGACGTAGCTACGCATGTCGTTCATACAAGCAGCTAACATCACATTATCATTACACAACTTCATCAAAACATTACACAAGCTCACCACAATCTAGAGACAATTGTTTGTAACACTTGCGTTTGCGCAATTAGTGTCGGAGTATAAAAATTTACACCTTTCTCGTAATGGCGCAATTAAATTGAGAGGTTTGTAGGAATTATGACGTATGGTATTTTAATATGGGGACATTCTTCACACGGACCCTTGAATTGTGTCAAATAGAGATGTTTCGCAGAAGATAGTAGCAGATGGTTAAATACTAAGTAGGTGTATAGAGACCGTGACGCTTCATAGAGAGCCGTGCGGAAAACGATGCAAGGAGGAAGAAAGTAAAAACATCATAAGAGACAAGGCACGTTTTATTTCTGAAAGATTTTGATTGTGGACGCTAATATCCGCATCAAAAATTGTAATATCCTCTAACAAATAATAAAAATATTTGATTTACAGGAATTATCTAATATCTGAGAAGACTGAAATGTCAATGCATATAACCTACAATGAATCACCAAATTAAATTAGGTATTTAGACGTTGTCGATCAAAGATCTATCAGGGGGTGCTCCGACGCAGCCGGCTTGGCGCCTCGGGCAACTTTCACTGCGCGCGCGCCGGGTCAGTGACCGCGGGCGCGCCAAAAATAATCGCGTCGTCGAGGCGGGCGTCGTGTTACGTCATCAGCTACTTGAAGATTCGCCAAGTCGTATCGGGAAGGAATAAGGTGCAAATTAGCTGAAAGATGAGTGGTTATCTGCAGTTCTGTCAATCTTTGCAGATTCGTCACTCTTATCACAGCGTAATAAGGTGTATATTTGCTGAAAGATGAGCGACTATCTGACATTCCGTCAATCTTTTAGATAGTTCTTAAGTTGAAGTCACAAAGCACAATTTGATGATAGATTTGACATTTAAAGTTGAATCAATAGTTGCATAACTTTTAAGCCTAGATGGCAAGGTGTTAAATGGTGTTAACTTTTGAACGACAAGTGTATTTGTTTTGTTTTAAGTACATTTGGGGTCTCCGTGTAGATTGTCAAATATGTTAACGTTTCATGTAATAAATAGAAAATATTGTGAAAGTCAACAACAATATAATAAAAAAAACACAATTAGCAAAGAGATCTTACTTGCATTAAATAATTTTCTTTTATATGACAAATAGTTTTACAATACAAGATATTCTATCTTTATCTACAATGCTATTGAGAAACGGATCGTAAAAAGCTGTGCCTATTCACATTCAAATACCCACATATATCATCAAATTAGAATAAAAGTAAAAGCTGCCAAACAAAACACTACCATTAAAGAGAGGTATATTAAATCAGCGCAGATAACTAAAACAATAGAGAGAGCGAAATATTTGACACGCTCCGTTGCGTACGCGCAGCGTGATCGATTACAAATGAAATCGAGAATACTACTTGATTCGATTATATTAGCAGATAATCGACTTAAACTATTATTGGAATTGTCTCTTTCGAACGACCATTTTTATCTTGATCAAGGATGTTTTGGAAATAGAATCTTTGTCTAGAAATCGGTATTTGCGACTTTCACTGAACATTCTTAGTAAAATACCATAGCTACAACTAAGTATGATCCCTTGTGGGGTTGGCAGAAAGAAGAAATTTGTTCACCACATCCTACAAATTTTAAGGCGTGGTCCTCTCTTAGAATAATTCTATTGGATCCCTCTATGTAAAATTCAATTTATACAGTTAATTTTTTTAACGTTGCGTTATTGATACCAATGTGGCCCGCAAACAGCATTTTATTTGTAACTTAGCACTGGTTCCAATTTTGGAACCGCAGACTGTAACCTTGTTACAAACATATGTTTTGCGGTCAACTTTAATTTGAATCGTAAAGAAAAAGCAACTGCCAGATAAGACCAAAACACTTAGGCGCCAATTCATCAGTAAACATTTATATTGCCCCAAATTTCAACGTCGATTGATGACACAACATTGGATGACCAGACAAAGACAAGTAAAGTTATCTCCTAGGCCATTCATACACCTAGTTTCAAACTAGAACATAGTTTTGACCTTGGCGTAATGCTCCACATTCCCCTATAATCCGCGGGTCACGGTAAGAACGGCTCTATCGGTAATTCTATTGGATTAAATGGCATAAACGGCTTAAGATTTCGGTCTGGCTTCAATTCAGGCTCAGCACGTGCGCTTAGGCAGTTTAAGATATGTTAAGAAAGGTCGTTTAGCTAAGAACAAAAGGCGATTATCAAAATGAGCTGATGATTATCTACAAATGCTATAGCATTTTTAGTTTTTATTGAGAGATTTTATTGCTAAAATATAAGAAATCAAATATTTCAAAGGACTTTTTTGGAAAAATAAAAGATTGATAATTTTTTCGAGTGGGATAATGTTTACGATAGCGTAGTCGGTAGTGCAATAAAACGGTATTTCATGAACACAGATTCAATTATACTTTTCTATTTATCATTATTAAGAAAAAAATGTGTGTAGAGTAGGTACTTACCTACAGTTTTCGCTCTTAGTTTGAGAAAATAGACTTCGTGATTTGTTGGTTTATTTACCTGAAACAAAAAGGAATAAGACATTAGTTGTGGTTATTAAATAAATCAGTTTTCTTATGGCCTACTATGGATATCATAGATATAAAGTGTAACCTTATTGCCCATCAACTAGAATAAGTTTAAAGTTTGGCCATGTAATGAGTAAAAACGAACTAAATAGGTACTTAAAAAGAAAGAAAGCATACAATTTCACATCTAAATATCCATCATAAAGAACTAGACACGAAAATAACTTAAGTACCTAATAAAGTGGAAGCTTAAGCGTGGGCGGCGAATAAATCTATTGGAGAAAGTGAGATTAGACAAGTATAGGCGACGGATTCGAATCGTAATGCGTATGCGCATATACACGGAAGACTGACGACTTTTACACGCGAGGCGGTTATGTGACTTAATTTTATGTTACACGCATTTTTATTTATTATATTACGCTTGCATTCAAGTAGTAAAGCTACGAAAAAAGAAAAGAAATTCAATTTCTAATGCGGATTAGTTTTGAATGCGACGCATTTATATATTTCTTCCATACTGGACTAGGAACGAGAGAAAGACATAGAATGTTCTAGCTGCATTTCCTCCCGGGCATACTGTAAAAACCAGCTGAGGGATCCCAGGGTTTTATTATATTGCAATTTAGGAGATGGACTGACGACCTGTCACTACAGCAATATACCTACAAATCTATCTTAAATAACCCTCAAAACTTTGTCAGACGTGGCGTGACGACCTTTGTTTAGGTCGTTTACGCTCTGTCTACCCCATTAGGGATAAAGGCGTGATTATACGTATGTATGACTTTATATATCACGGTCAAAAGTAATAAAAATATATTTTTATAAGCATAATTTCTTTCACTTCAACATGCAATAGTTTTAAATTCACGCACACATTTCCCATCTCTCTGTTTAACATTGAAAAAATAATCAGAAAGCCCCATTACACCAGGCGGAGGCATGGCGGAAGACAATTACAAGTGACAATGCCCTCCCATTACAACGAGGACACTGGCCGGTGGGGGCATGCGCTGAATTTGACCAAATTGTAGCGCGGGCGCAGGCCGTCGCGTGCGCAGGATTGATCACTTTTTATCATCGTAACGGGGAAACTGGTGACGAGAGAATATATTTGGATTATTCGATGTTAGGCTATAAATTTTAAATAATTAATTATTAAGATGATAGGTACATATACATTATCAAGAAGTTAATATAATAGATTGGTCCATGGACATTGATGCAAGCATTATGCCATAGGTACTAATATCATAAATACGAAAGTAACTCTTGTCTGTTTGTTTGTAGCTCTTTCACGGCTGGACCGATTTTGATGAAATATGGCAAGTCGATAGATAGTAGCCTGGAGACGGACTGAAACCAATTTGTATCGCGCGAAAATATCTCATTCCCACGGGAAATCTCATTAAGCCGCGGGTGAATCCACGTGAAAGAAAGTTAGTTGTAAATAAAAATACAGTTTTAAATTCTGAAGAACGAGATTTTTTTTTTATTACATGATCATAACTTAGTTCAAGACTAAAACAACATAATTTAATACAGAATAAGAAGACAAGACGGAAACCCAAAATCATCGCGTCACAAGTTTCTGCAGCGTCTGTGGAATGACATAATGAGAGCGAGGGTTGAAGAACGGTCACTGATCGTGCTTGAGGTCAAACCAATTTACACTGATTTTGAAAACCAATTTGGAGACATCATTATTCTGTTGTTTATTTAGATGTTATAGCCCTGCCAGGAGTTAAAATAAATAATAATAAATTAAATTTCTTCCATGCTGGACTAACTGGGAGCGAGAGAAAAACATAGAATGTGCCAGCTGCATTTCCTCCCGGGCATGCTGTAAAAACCAGCTACGGGATTAGAAGGCTCCAGTGTATTGCAATTTAGGCGGTGGGCTGACAACCTGTCACTATAGCCATATACATTTCAGTCTAAAATAGCCCTCAAAATTTGTCAGACGTGGCTGAACGACCTTTTCTTTGGTCGTTTAAGCTCTGCCTACCCCACTCGGGATAAACGCGTGATTATATGTATGTAGAAATTAAAAGTACCTGTCATAGAGGCAACATACAGAAGGGCTTTTAGGAACGCCACTGACGTCGCGGTTCGTTTGGCAGAGTACTGCTCAAAATTAATATAAAAACGCCTAAAGGATCGACACGATAAGAAGAAGAAGGAACTCTCTCTCTCTTATTCTGTCTCTATTTTTCTCTATGACAGGTATTTTTAATTCCTGGCAGAGCTATAAGTGGGAACATCAGTTTTTTTACAAGATAAAATATTAGACTGTTGAACCAAGCCATTTCAGGTAGGTAGATGTCAGATTTCGTCCAAGTGTACAGCCGTTATTGCTGGCTCACTCGGTTTGGCAGTTTTTATATTTCTTAAAACTTGCTTATGATCACGAATTGTAAAAGATCTTCCATGCTGGTCTGGGAGCAAGAGAAAAACACAGAATGTGCCAGCTGCATTTCCTCCCTGGCATGCTGTTAAAATCAGCTAAGGGACCGAGGGTTTAAGTATATTGTAATTTAGGCGATGGGCTGACAACCTGTCACTTCAGTAATATACATACAAATCTATCTTAAATAACCCTCAAAACTTTGTCAGACGTGGCGGAACGACCTTTGCTTAGGTCGTTTACGCTCTGCCTACCCCATTACGGACAAAGGCGTGATTATATTGTATGTATGTATTGTAAAAAAATCATGAAAATCCTTTCCGGTAGACGTGGCGGGATCAATTTGGTTTATAATATGTGGGACCTATATGGAGTTTCTTTTATTTTCCAAATGTCCTTTCTAAAGGACTCTCATTCGGGTCACGTGTCGTACATCGCGATTATCGTGGTCCGTGGAGCTATGCGGCGATTGTTCGTAATATTTTCCATGCGGGCTTTAGGCGTACAAATCACCGGAGTGTGTTACTACGGTACCTAAAGCATGGTAAGGAATGCATTGTATTATACATACATACATACATATAATCACGCCTTTATCCCTAATGGGGTAGGCAGAGCGTACACGACCTAAACAAAGGTCGTTCCGCCACGTCTGACAAAGTTTTGAGGGTTGTTTAAGATAGATTTGTAGGTATATTGCTGTAGTGACAGGTTGTCAGCCTGTCGCCTAAATTGCAATATACAGAAACCCTCGGATCCCTTAGCTGGTTTTTACAGCATGCCCGGGAGGAAATGCAGCTGGCACATTCTATGTTTTTCTCTCGCTCCCAGTCCAGCATGGAAGTAAAATTGTATTATACGGGTAAGGAAAGTTTAGGTAGTAACTCGATTGTATACCACCAGCTAAAACAAAAAATTAAATCTACCTGTCACTTTCAAATAATAAAATTGTAAAAGGACAGGCGATTTATACTCTATGGTTTTTTTTACGCTAAATTTTGACGCGCTTTTGCATGTTTCCCCAGTATTTCTGACAATTTTATCCGCCATATCATATGACGGCAGATAAAAATTACAGATAACGCATAAAACCACCGACTAAAAATAAAAAATCCGGAAAGAATATATCTCCTGTCCTTTTCCAATGTTTTTAGTTAGAAAGTGCCAAATAGATTTCAATTTTGGTTTTAGCCGGCAAATCTAGAATCGAGCCCAATGTAATGTTTCACCTACCTAGGTCGTCGCATAATTGTATTTTTTTTTTCATCATGATCATCACTCTTCCATGCTGGCCTGGGAGCGAGGGAAAAACATAGAATGTGCCAGCTGCATATCCTTCCGGGCATGCAGTAAGAACCAGATAAGGGATCCGAGGGTTTCAGTATATTGTAATTTAAGCGATGGGCTGACAACTAGCACTAAGCAATATAGCTACAAATCTATCTTAAGATAACCCTCAAAGCTTTGTCAGACGTGGCCGAACGACGTTTGTTTATGTCGTTTACGTTCTGCCTACTCCATTAGGGATAAAGGCGTGACTACATGTATGTATCATCACCAGCATTGCGACGTCCACTGCTGGGCATAAAGCAAGCGGCAAGTTCTACCGCTGGCTACGATTTTATGCATGCTTTTTAATATTAACCCAATAGTTCCACCACTAAACTTACATCGCATGCTTTTTAATATTAACCCAATAGTTCCACCACTAAACTTACATCGCATGCTTTTTAATATTAACCCAATAGTTCCACCACTAAACTTACATCGCATGCTTTTTAATATTAACCCAATAGTTCCACCACTAAACTTACATCGCATGCTTTTTAATATTAACCCAATAGTTCCACCACTAAACTTACATCGCATGCTTTTTAATATTAACCCAATAGTTCCACCACTAAACTTACATCGCATGCTTTTTAATATTAACCCAATAGTTCCACCACTAAACTTACATCGCATGCTTTTTAATATTAACCCAATAGTTCCACCACTAAACTTACATCGCATGCTTTTTAATATTAACCCAATAGTTCCACCACTAAACTTACATCGCATGCTTTTTAATATTAACCCAATAGTTCCACCACTAAACTTACATCGCATGCTTTTTAATATTAACCCAATAGTTCCACCACTAAACTTACATCGCATGCTTTTTAATATTAACCCAATAGTTCCACCACTAAACTTACATCGCATGCTTTTTAATATTAACCCAATAGTTCCACCACTAAACTTACATCGCATGCTTTTTAATATTAACCCAATAGTTCCACCACTAAACTTACATCGCATGCTTTTTAATATTAACCCAATAGTTCCACCACTAAACTTACATCGCATGCTTTTTAATATTAAAAGTAAAGTAAAAGTAAAAAAACATTTATTGCGACACAGAGACAAAAAAACAACAACAAAATAGTTACAGTATTTTATATAAGCCAGAGTCACAATAGGTAATGGGCTCAGCATATGCTGGTCAGATTTACCAACCAGCGCTGGTTTTCAGCCCACACCTTTGTTGCGAGCCGGCCGCTGTACAGAGCTCATAATGTAAATAACAAAAATCAATCAAATTGTTTCTCTCATAAATAATAAAATAATATAAATAATAATATATGGTTGCCTTGATCCTGACAGCAGCGGTAAAAATAAACAAATCATAGTGTAATTAAGCACTTCAAGTTTTCGATTTTACGAAGAGTTCACTAATGTAATAATTCAGGATTGAAATTTAAATAGAGAAGAAGGATTTTGATATAAACAATTAAAGTAATATGAATAAATAATGGTCTAGTCTAGGGGAAGGACTTCTTGGTGACAGCACATAGACAATGTAGATCAACCCAATCGTTTTTGAATGGACAACAAGTGTTCTTTAACGCGCTTTTTAAACATTAGAAGGTTCATAGGTTCTCGAACGGGAGGGGGTAAATCATTCCAGATGTTTGCGGCCGCATGTGTAAATCCTCCCCTACAGTTCGCTTTCCTGTACCTTGGGACAATCAAAGTAGTCTCACGATGACGTCTTAGGCTTCTTTGTTGGGTGTCCTTTACCCATTTAAGTTTGTCAAATAAATATTTGGGTTTCTGAGATTCCATTATCTTTTTTACCAGAAATGCAAAATGTAATTGTCGCCTAGACTGCATATTTAGAATGTTTTTCTCGTTCAAGTAAGGTGTAATACGGGAACGCCTTGGTATGTCGTAGCAAAAACGCATACAAGCATTTTGTATGCGTTGAATTGCTTTTTTTGTGTATCCTAATAACCTCGGTCCGTAAACTATGTCACAATAATTAAAGTGAGAGAGGATTAGTGATTCAACTAGAATAATCCTCACTCTTAGTGCTAAGTATTTTCTTATTTTATACAGGACTTTTAACCGGTAGAAGGCGTTCCTTATTTTAATGCTAATGTGTTCATTGAAACGTAATTTTTCATCCATAAGCACTCCTAAGTTCTTTGCACGATCAACTCTAGAAACCGTTTTAGTATCAATTTTAAGGCTTGGATCCAATAGTTCCACCACTAAACTTACATCATAATCAATCTCTCAGAACTTTTGCCCACTGCTATTTTATTTTCACCGCCACTAGCGAATTCGTATTAGTAGTCCGTAGAAGGGCATTTTGTAGAAGTAAAGTCAGCACACGCACGGAATGTCGACGCACGTCGTATGTTGA
This sequence comes from Scrobipalpa costella, assembly GCA_949820665.1. Taxonomy (NCBI): domain Eukaryota; kingdom Metazoa; phylum Arthropoda; class Insecta; order Lepidoptera; family Gelechiidae; genus Scrobipalpa; species Scrobipalpa costella. The sequence continues at coordinate 3,095,529 of OX463306.1, forward strand.
ACCTCTTAGTCCAGTCAATAAAGGTGTTACATACATACATACATAAAATCACGCCTTTATCCCTTACGGGGTAGGCAGAGCGTTAAACGCCTCGTAAAAGGCGTTTTCGCCGCGTCTGACAAAAATTGAGGGCAATTTTAGATTATAATGTGTATTGCTAATATGTAGTGACAGGTTGTCAGCCAATCGCCTAAATTACAATACACTGTAACCCTCGAGTCCCTTTTGCTGTCTTCTACAGCATGCCCGGGAGGAAGGGCAGCTGGAACATTCTATGTTTTTCTATCTCTCCCAGTCCAGCATGGAAGAAATAAAGGTGTTGAAGCTTGGAATAATAAGTTACTGGAAAAATATCAGGAACTTTTCCGGGTGGTAAGCAGAGATCAAATCCTTCCACTTGATGCGATCCTTGCAAACTTTTTTACTTCATTCGAATTCATAAATCTTTTCAAGCTTGCTACAGGACCTAACCTTTCTCGAGGATCGCCCTGTTTTGATCAACTTACCTACGTTCTTGGAGGCCTTTCCCTTCCCCTCATTCGATATTGCACTCTGGTTTAATTCATCCTCGTAACATCATCACCAAATTATTTGTTTGTATTTACATAATTTGCGTTATCTTATTTGTTTGCATTATTTAAACATTAATTTATTATCGATACGGTTGAAGTACATACATACCAACCTACACCAACCTAATTAAACCAACGTTCAACACATTAAATGCACACCTATTGTTAGGAAATTCCTTTATTTCACTGGAGTATAAACCATGCGCGCGCGCACTGCATCGCAATCGATGCGTATGCGCATGACAGCGGATGTTTGTGTAATTTCACCTATCAAAGTACCTGTTCTCTTTTAGTGCCTTACCGGGTACTTTTGTCATTTTATATCAACACTTGGAATTTTCAAAGCTGTAAAAGTTTTATTCCTACAATAGCCCATTACGCATACTAAGAATTCACTGAAAATAGTTCCTTATATTTACATAATAAAGGACAATGATCAAACTTGTGTGGATGGAGATTAACTTCTAGCGTGTTCCTGGAATTATTTTTTATTTAATTAAACGCATTTCTTACATTATATATACTTGTAAGTACGTTTTCCTGTTTTTCAAATTCCTTTATTGTAGGGATAGAGGCGTGATTTTATGTATGTATGTATGTATTGTATGAACCCGTTACGTTTTCTACCTATTTTTGTGGGAATCTACCTAACCGACTTCAATAAAGAAGAAGACTCTTTCTTTTTCATAGTCCTGATTGACAGCAAAATCACAGAACCGTTTGATTCTCCCATCCCTCCATCTTGAATGAACGCTTCACCCAAGATCAGTTTTCGCATAAAATATGTATAATTAAATCCATCAGGCCGTCAGTCTGTATGTATAATTTGTTTCCACGGCCGATGTTTTTATTTATTTGCAAAAAATGCAGCGTTTTATTTAATGAAAGGTGGTGGAGAATTTTTCAAAATAATTGTTGGTGTTTAAATTGTCGCTGAGCGCTGGTGACTAGCACAGTGTAATTAAAGAACAGTAAAACTTTGTATCAACTTTTTGGGGTGAAATTTGGCCCAAAACTACCTTTTCTGGTTCAACACAGGCAACGGACTAGCTTGTAGACAACGTAAATAAAAAATACTTAGGCTCCCTGGATTGTTCATTTAGTAATCAGTGAATACCCTGGTGATAAACCTGCCTGCACCTTCAAGAAAATCAAGCATCCAAATGCCGCTTGCCCGCAATCAAGCAAAAATGTGTGTATGTGCCTATAAAGACGTTTGGTACGAATTCGCCACATACTTGTGCTAAACTAAACCGACTAAGGCATATATATCCAAATCCATGCAGTGGGCAGCAATGCTCCCAGTGTGAAGCAAGTAGGTATGACAATCCGCCAAAGCCCACTAATGTTTTTGCGGTTAACCGAAGACGTTTTACTGCTATTTACTTTTGCTGTGACTATAGTCCCTGATTTTGCGACTGCAATTTACTCGTTGGTCGACATTTTTAGCATTAACTGCTGGTTTTAAACGATGCTATTTTGCCTATTTGTATTTGTAACGAGTTCCACTTGCCTACTGGCGTAGGACCAAGTTTATTTCATTATTTTCAATTACTGTGGTTTGTCTGTCAGCAATATGATTTTTGAAAATGTCTTTCGAGTAAAACATACCTTTTCCGTTAATACGCTGTACTTAGTTCTCTTTAACTGCCTTCTGTCCCGACTGCTGTTTTTTAAAGTGGTCGTTACACAAACCATGCCTGAAGGCTATGAGACATATCTACTACACCATCGGGTTCTCTTAATTTAAAGGTATGTGCAGTGCTATTTCAACTACGTCGGCCTACGCTCCATGTTATACCTCTAGATTGTTAACCTAACAAATCTTCCAATTAAAATATCTGTTAACTTTTATTTAACAGCATCTACCAACCTTTACTATCTCTAAAAAGCTTTTAATTTTAATCTCTCCGAACCAGTCTCATAATTTCCTCAATTAACAAGCATTATAGTAACAAAACACTCCGATCGGATCTATGCTAATTTCTGTGCGCGGGCGCATGCTTCATAATCGCGCTTGCTATCGCTGATCTAAGGCCAGTATTATACAGGGCGTTGGAGGCAGCTTCCTGCAAACTGCTGGAAGTTGCTCAGTCAACGAAACTGACCAATTTTCACGAAGAATCTCTTTCAACGATTCCGTTACGTTCCAATTCCAATTTCGGCGGAACTTTCTGATCGAGATGGTACTTTTGTTTGGAGAAGTCAATATATTTTTCATTCCTGAAAGAATGGCGAGTGCTTCACCGGTGAGAACGCTCTTAAATTGAAGAAGAAAAAATAATGTATTTGTAAAAATTGTTTAGTTTCACTGACCGAGTAACTTCCATCAGTTTTCCGAGAAGCTGTCCCTTACACCCTGTATATTCTATGTCTAAGGCCCTGGCTATAAACCTGTGGAGATTTATTGATCGCCAGTAGCTTCCTGTGGCTATGATTAGCTGAAGTTTTCTTGCGATAATCAGCTTGAAATTATGCTTCAAATTGTGCGCTGTTCGGTTTAAGTTATGACACGCTGTGACGACCTGTTTGCACATAGTAGAAGTTATTATTTCGAGTAGTTTTACATACATACACACATATAATTACGCCTTTATCCCTAATGGTGTAGGCAGAGCGTAAAGGACTTAAATAAAGGTCGTTCTGCCACGTCTGACAAAGTTTTGAGGGTTATTTAAGATAGATTTGTAGCTATATTGCGGCTAAATTACAATATACTGAAACCCTCTGATCCCTTAGCTGGTTTTTACAGCATGCCCGAGAGGAAATGCAGCTGGCAGATTTTATGTTGTTCTTTCGCTCCCAGGCCAGCATGGAAGAAAATATACAAGTAGTTATAGAAGTAGTTATACGTGTGCTTAGTATATGTATTATTCAGTTTTTTTTTTAATTAGTATTCATAGATAACCGGTATTAATTCATACTTATTCTTATGTTAGTCCTGTCACTTTTATATGAATAAGAAAAAATGAGAGTAAAGAAGCAGTTATCTTTCCGAATGTCAAACTTTTACTAAATATTACATACATACATACATATAATCACGCCTCTATCCCTAATGGGGTAGGCAGAGCGTAAACGACCAAAACAAAGGTCATTCCGCCACGTCTAACAAAGTTGTGAGGGTTATTTTAGATAGATTTGAAGGTATATAATATATATATAATATAGGTATACTAAATATTACCTATATTATAAGTAATGTGTATAATAGAAATTGAGGTTATTAGATGCACTATTCCAATTTGGACTGCAGGCAGCAGCGGCAACCGTACTTTATACTAAAAACTGTAAGATAATCGCTTTGACAGATGCTTTATTAGAAAAAATAAAGGAAAATAAATTATCATAATTTTCTTCTTAAAAAGTGCTGGGTAGTAATCGCCAACTTTCTGTATTCTTGTTATTGGTTACATTAAAAACTATTTATTCAAAATTAATTGTAAAAAGAACATTTTCTCATGAATGACTTGCAGTTTAGATCTCTCACACAGATTAAATAACAATATTAACCATCGTAATAACCGTAGGGATAACATCTCAATAAACCTAAGGGTTTGAATACGACAACGGTTTAAAGGAACGTGGCAAATATAGGAACTTACGCCGCTGCCTTGGGATTTGACATACATACATACATATAATCACGCCTATATCCCTACTGGGGTAGGCAGAGCGTAAACGACCTAAACAAAGGTCGTTCCGCCACGTCTCACAAAGTTTTGACGGTTATTTAAGATATATTTGTAGGTATATTACTGTAGTGACAGGTTGTCAGCCCATCACCTAAATTGCAATATACTAAAACCCTCGGATCCCTTAGCTGGTTTTTACAGCATGCTCGGGAGGAAATGCAGCTGGCACATTCTATGTTTTTCTTTTGCTCCCAGGCCAGCATGGAAAAAATCTGAAAATTATAATAAATGGGATTTGACAGTTCTCCATATACCGCAGCGCCCGTCAATTGCCTCCGTGGTCCAGTGGTCAGAGCCATGGGCTCACGATCCGGAGGTCCTGGGTTCGATTCCCAGGCGACAATATCCACCCTGTTGATAATTGTCAATTTATCACTTTGTGAGATTTTCCCCAGTTTGGTTAGGACAATGCAGGCCGAATCACCTGATTGTCTGGAAGAAAAAATATTTCGTGCTTCGGAGGGTACGTTAAGCCGTCGGTCCCGGACGCTGTCTCTAATAGTGGTCGTTACACACGCCATGTTAGAGGCCTATAAGATGTGCTATTTCAAAACTCTGACACCAGGGTTCATCGGGTCGATTGACTCAATACCCACACGACAGAAGAAGCAGCGCCCCCACCTATCTTCATTTAAAACCTTGTCGTATTGTACACCGGAACTCTTATGAATATGTTGTAAATCATGAACTGTCATGGCGGCGCTGGATAGCGGTTCCTGCAAGTGTGCATGCTGCCTTAGATCTGAATGTAAAGGTCCCGCGAATTAATTTATTGGAAGTTTAGTCACGTGGGGTCACTTTGAACTTCAGAGTAGAGGTAAAGATATTAGTAACTATTAAGTAATAATTCCAGAATATCGGCAATTTGTAGGTACCTACTCTGAAAATAATAAACATAACATAAAAATACTTTATTGCACGTAAGAACACAAATCATACAACACAACAGATAACAACAAAAAACAAGTACAACATAGGCGGCCTTATTGCTAAGGTAGCAATAAGTACCTACCTAGGTACTATGGTAAAAGAATTACATAATAAACCATTATTACCTGTTACCAAATATTACTATTTATGGATAGGGCGCGTTTTACGAGGCATTTTACGCTCTACCTACCCCGTAAGGAATAATGGCGTGACTTTATGTATGATTGTATTTTTTTACTTGTTTTAATATGCGCCACCACGACCTACGAGCATGCTGTAAAAACCAGCTAAGGGATCCGAGGGTTTCAGTATATTGTAATTTAGGCGATAGGCTGACAACCTTTCACTACAGCAATATACCTACAAATCTATCCTAATTATCACTCAAAACTTTGTCAGACGTGGCGAAACGACCATTGTTTGGGTCATTTACGCTCTGCCTACCCCATTAGGGATACAGGCGTGATTATATGTATGTGTATGTATATGTATGCACCACGACCTTCCGCAAATCAGACACGTCTATGACAATATACTTATATCTTTAATATTTTACATCAACTTGTGTGGCTTAACATATATCCTCTTGTTATTTCTCACGTCAGTAGTTCAAGGTTCACGACCCCATATTTATACGTTTAAATTATTTAACATAAATATCTGCGTGCAATATTAAAATGCTCCACCTCTCTGAATCATCAGGGGTCAAGGTCCTGAGGTCACGCTGAGGTCTCAATTGGCAGGTATGAGGGTTTCGAAATGTGTAAGATATGTTGTACCTACTTCTTCATTTTTGGCATCTGGTTTGAACAAACTTAAGAGGATACATCCAAAATTATCCGATTCGTAATGGGCGGAGCCAGTCTCGTTTGCGGGGCGCCCCCCTCTATGCGTTTACGTAGCGTAAACGCGCGCGAAATTTAAATTATGCACGGCAGTCAAGGTTGTTCTTTTACTTATAAAATAGGTACAACCAATGCTAAACTGTCAGTTACAGCTAAATAAAGGTAAGTAGTACTTACTAAGTATTCGTAAGTGAGTAAAATAATAGTGACATAACAAACATTTTCTTTAATTATAAAAATAAGATAAGAAAGAAAACTGAATTCGTGGTCCGAGTTGAAAAGATTTTTACCATAAAGCACTGTATAAAAAACTACTTCCTTAAATAAGGGTGTAAATGACATTATTTTATTAATAATAACTGCCTGCGTACTTTAAATATGTTAACCTGTAGTTTTATGGTACAGGAGCCAAGCGTTGGTAATCGCTTTGGTATAATTACTCACCAATGTCGATCTTATACATATTTCTTGGTATCTAATCTACTCAGAATCATGGTCTAATTTACCACCCCCAAGTATTTGTTACGATGACATTTACACCCGACATAGTCCGAGAGTAAGGCGGTCAGTGAAATTGTTTCATCGAGTGAGACAGTGACAGAGAGACGGTGAGGGGCGACGGCGAAGAGCGACAGCGAGGAGCGACGGCGAGGGGCGACGGCGAGGGGCGACGGCGAGGGGCGACGGCGAGGGGCGACGGCGAGAGGCGACGGCGAAGGTTTACAGCGAGAGGCGACGGCGAAGGGCGACAGCGACTGGTGACGGCGAAAGGCGACGGCGAGGGGCAACGGCGAAGGGCGACGGCGAGAAGCGACAGCGAAGGGCGACAGCGAGAGGCGACGACGAAGGGTGACGGCGAGGGGCAACGGCGAAGGGCGACGGCGAGAAGCGACAGCGAAGGGCGACGGCGAAGGGCGACAGCGAGAGGCGACGGCGAAGGGTGACGGCGAGGGGCGACGTCGAAGGGCGACGGTGAGGGGCGACGGCGAAGGGCGACGGCGAGAAGCGACAGCGAAGGGCGACGGCGAAGGGCGACAGTGAGAGGCGACGGCGAAGGGTGACGGCGAAGGGCGACGTCGAGGGGCGACGGTGAGGGGCGACGGCGAAGGGTGACGGCAAGAGGCGACGGCGAGAGGCGACAGCGAAGGGCGACGGCGAGAGGCGACGGCAAAGGGCGACAGCGAAGGACGACGGTGAGGGGTGACGGCTAAGCGCGACGGAGAAGGGCAGCTAGATAGGGCAGTAGCTGAATGAAACTATTTTTGACTTCTAAATATTTTTATTATTAGTAGTGACTGCTTGTTTAGTAAGAAATATAGGTGTATGTTATCTGAAATAAATGCTTTTTTATTTTCATTTATTTTTATCATAATTATCATTAATCAAAGTACTTTCTTTTCAGATTAACTAGATACATACTAGACAAAGCATCTATAATTTGTTTAAAAAAATAGTAACAAAATAATGAATAGATATAAATTAAAATTTTGAAAATGTAACTACAGTTTCAACATTTTCAGACATATTATGATGATTTAAGTCTCCTTGGTCTTGATTTTCTTTACCTTCACCTGCTTTCTGAATTTTGATATAAACAGGATCCCGGATCTTCAAATTTCTTGGGTGACGGGGATCAACAAGCCCCGGTAAAAGACAATCAAAATAAAAAGAAAGCAATTTTGGCTCCATTTTCTCATTCCAAAACTGATCATTCTTTTCTAAGACTTCAATTTTTAGCTTATTCTCGCCGTACCATACAGCTAATAAACATTTGGAATATTTGCATATGTGCATTTGGCCCTGTGCTTGCATGAACCAATCTGAGTTTTGATTAACATGAATTGCACCTGTTTTTTATCTTTTTTCCAGAAATGCATTTTCCCCTCGGAAATAGCTGTGTCTATTCCTGTTTTGTATGGTGCAATAGGGCACTTTACTTCAACAAGCATGTCATCGGCAATTCCGTCAGGGGTTGCCCCTAAAAATGGATAATTTTCATCGATAAATAAACCACATGGCTGGATATTTTTATTGATGAGGATAGATAACTCTTCCAGCGCCTGTTTCTCATGCTTCTTCCCATGACTTATAGAGGCAACGTGATCAATGTTTGGTTTGTACAACATGTTTTTCACCATATTAACACACGAGTTCGTGGTTTTTCGCTTAATTACTTTGCCAAAATTAGAAGCCGTTAACAAATTTCGGCGCAATTCCAGCCATTCCCCGCTTTCGCTTTGGAGAATGGTTCGCTGTTCAATGGCACGACGTTCTTCATCTGTTTTTTTTTAAAGATTGCAAAAATGACATTCTTGCTAGCTCATAGCTCTCCGCATCTAAATCAGGTCTTTGAGCATTCTCTCCGTAATCAAAATCGATTTTTTTATGGCATAGCTGGCGATTCTTTTTTCTGCTTAGTGTTTGGTTATATTCTCTTCTTTTTTTGACTTGCTCTTCAAACTTTTTTATTTGTTTTGAAGGACTTTTATTGTGAATAGTTTTATGCACAGTATTTAATAATTTACCAGAGTTAAACGAAACAACTGCGCCAGCACATCTTACTTGGTACGAACGTTTGAGTGCGTAATTGATTCGTTTTCCTCCAAAAAATTTGGCTATAACGCCATTTAGCCTTTCCACGACATTACTGTCAACGTCTTCTATTAAGCTTCTTGCCTGAGAAGCGGTGTGCCCCACAAAGTAACGAATTCGTTGAAAAAGTTGTGTATTAAATTGGTTTTTAATATCTGCTGCTGACTCTGTTTGCTCGGAGCAGATCGATTTATTGCATTCATCATGGTAACCATATGCATGAAGCATTGAATTAGCAATATCTTGGTGTAAAAATTTAATACTCTCTGATTTAGTGTTTCCAGAGGATTTATGCCATTTTATTGAATTGCAAATATATTTGCACCCGCTCAAAACTTTGCCAGTGGTAAGAATCTTTCGTTCTGTTTTTAAATATTTAGTGTCGGATTGTAATTGCTGCAATTATGTACACAGATTTCTCAGTATGTGATTTCTGCAGCCAATTTTTTCTACCGTGGTGGAAGAATATGGTCGAGATTCCAATAGCTTTGCATAAGTGCTACTGTCTCCATCGGCAATAAACCTGGCATAAATTACACCATGCATTTCGATGGAGAGTTTGAAGCCTTCGCATATAATTGTACTTTCCATAGCTGTGGAAGATCCAGTAAAATTTCGGAAGCATTCATGTTGCTTAGCGACTTCATTCTTCTTTTCGGCTCTGGCATGTACATTAGCTTTCAAGATTGTTCTGAAACAAAAAGATATATTTTAAAGATTACACACGGTAGATATCAATATCAATAGATCAAAATTATTTTTTTTAATGTAAAGGAAGAACTGAGTGCTTGCATAATATATTATATCGGAGCGTAAAAATCACGATGAAGCACTAAAATTTAATTATTATTGGCTATCTGTTTGTAAGAATGATCGGCTACCAAGATGTCTTACCTTTCTTGGTCATCAAATAAAGAGCAAGACTGCATGTTAACATATTTTCTTGTGTCATTGGGGTTTCCTTTGTCATGACTGAAGTAATTTGTTTGTGACGACGACATTTTAGATCTGAAAAATAAAATTTACACGTAACACATGATAATACATGACCGATAGGTATGCAGGCAGTATTTATTTTTTTATATTGGAAAAGCGCCCAAGTATACGTATAAAATCGACATTGGTGAGTAATTATACCAAAGCTACTACCAACGCTTGGCTCCTGTACTATAAAAAAAACCACGATGGCCCACTAAAACTAAATTATTCATTTGCTATCTGTTTGTAAGAATTATCGGCTACTAAGATTTCTTACCTTTCTTGGCCATCAAATGAAGAGCAAGGTTGCATGTCTACATATTTTTCTGTGTCATTAGGGTTTCCTTCAATGTCATGACTGCAGTAATTTGTTTGTGATGACGACATTTTGGATCTGAAAAATAAAATTTACACCGTAGTATATGACTATATTGGAAAAGTGCCGAAGTATTCGTTACGATGTCATTTACACCCTGTATATGTATAAAATCGACATTGGTGCGAGTATTTATACCAAAGCGATTACCAACGCTTGGCCCCTGTACTATAATAATGCATGTCAACATTTATAATTTATAATAATTATAATTATATTTATACAAAAATATCATTTTTCAAGTACGCAGGCAGTATTTATTTATTTATATTGGAAAAGCGCCTAAGTATTCGTTACGATGTCATTTACACCCTGTATATGTATAAAATTGACATTGGTGAGTAAATAATTATACCAAAGCGATTACCAACGCTTGGCTCCTGTACTATAAAACTGCATGTCAATATATTTCAAGTACGCAGGCAGTATTTATTTATAAAATAATAATTTATAAAAGATCTGTGTGGTGCCGGGTTAGAACAGCATCACCCCATATCTTCCTGAGGGTGTCGTAAGAGGCGACTAAAGGATAAATCCAGGGAATGGGCAGCAGCGTTCCCTGCGACTTTATAACTCCTACTGCGCTCACCAACCCGCCTGCCAAGCGTGGTGAGTATGGTATATACCCCCAACTGTTGGGGAGGCCCATGTCCAGCAGTGGACTGTTGTGGCTGATGATGAATATAAAAGGAAAGTTGTCGTAGGTACTTACTTTTTACTTTTTGTTGCTGCTCTCATAGCACTTGCATGCTTGCGTTTTCTTTTTAGTATTTCGCGCTTTTTTCCTGGCGCGGGTTTATTTCTTTTATTTGCCATTGTGTCACGTTTCTGTATGTCCTTAACCTCATAAAAAACCAAATACTTCTTTCTTTATGTACAGCAATACTAATTTAATTATTAACACAGCTATTAAAAATTCTGATACGAGTTGGAGATGCCGAAACAATGAAGCGCGCGTCTGCTCTCGGCAAAGGTCACGGACGACTGAAGTGAAAAGAAAGTGACAGCGCTTATCTATATTCTAGTGTCATGAAAGAGACGGATGCGCCCGGTACAAAGTAGATTGAACGATGCTTACGCCAAATAGATTTTATTTAATTATAAGAAAACTACTAAACTAATCCAAAAAAAACTTTCTCAATCATTAGGTAATATTAGTATCTTGAATTAAATCTAGGTTTCACTTTATTATAAAATACTGTGTTGGAATAGTAATCGTTTTGGTTTTTTAAACAGACCATCTTTGGATTTTTATTCTATCGAGAAAATTTTATTCAATCGTGTTTTTGTCTTGGTGGTCGTTAGCTTATATCTTCGAGATAAACATACCTAAAAATAAAAATCCTAATCCTCATAGTTCTTGAGATCTTTTACTTTTAAGAATCCATATTTTTTGGATGTATCCTCTTAATTCCTTACTTACTTCCATGCTGGACTGGGAGAGATAGAAAAACATAGAATGTTCCAGCTGCCCTTCCTCCCGGGCATGCTGTTGAAGTCAGCAAAAGGGACTGGAGGGTTACAGTGTATTGTAATTTAGGCGATGGGCTGACAACCTGTCACTATAGCAATACATATTACAATCTAAAATTGCCCTCAATTCTTGTCAGACGTGGCGAAAGCGCTTTTTACGAGGCTTTAAACGCTCTGCCTACCCCTTAAGGGACAAAGGCGTGATTTATGTATGCATGTATGTAATTCCTTACAAGTAAAGAACAAATGTAGATATTTCAATTCGGAATGGATAAAAACTATTGGATACTGCTAGATTTTGAGTAAAATCTAGATTTATAAATATTACCTTCAGTCATAAACGCTGCTAAACGTTTGTCAATGTGACCAAAACAGGCATGAGATGCCATCAGAAGCTATATGTAGGCAAAGTTTTACATAGACTTATCCTACAATCATGTATTCATACATACATATAATCACGCCTTTATCCCTAACGGAGTAGGCAGAGCGTAAACGACCGAAACAAAAGTCGTTCCGCCACGTCTGACAAACTTTTGAGAGTTATATTTGTAGGTAAACTGCTGTAGTGACATGTTGTCAACCCATCGCCTAAATTGCAATATACAGAAACCCTCGGATCCCTTAGCTGGTTCCTACAGCATGCCTAGGAGGAAATGCAGCTGGCACATTCCATGTTTTTCTCTCGCTCCCAGTCCAGCTATATGTAAGTATACAACTTTCTTTAATACCAAAAAAACATCAGAAGCACCCGAAAATATAAAAATTACTAGACTGCACGGTGAAATTAATGAAACAGAATGTAATTTTCGCCAGTCATGACCAAATTACATGTTTTAAAACTTGACACAAAGAAAACTGGATGCTAAAGGCACATTTTTTTTATAGGTCGTGTTTCCTGTAAACAACAGTTTACAGCAAAAACAAGAAGGTGATTTAGTCATATTACATGTTACGAAAAACCTTTAAAAGATTTGCGAAAATTGAGCTGCGAAAATTGAGCTCCGAAAATCCGTTAAAGTAATTTGACTTGTCTGAGTTTTTTTTACAGAAAACAGGTTTACAGTTATAACACGTTACTGTACCTACATTTTCTGTACTATCTCTTATGTTTTATTCTGGCAGATGCCATGACTCCAGCAATGTACTGAAGACATTGGTGATTGAAAAAAAAACAAACGTCGCAAATCAAACTATGATGCTCAAATTTATTTCTTCCATGCTGGACTAGAAGCGAGAGAAAAACATAGAATGTGCCAGCTGCATTTCCTCCGGGGCATGCTGTAAAAATCAGCTAAGGGATCCGAGGGTTTCAGTATATTGTAATTTAAGCGATAGGCTGACAACCTGTCACTACAGCAATATACAGTTCTAGCTTAAATAACTCTCAAAACTTGTGGGACGTGTCGGAACGACGTTTGTTAAGGTTGTTTACGCTCTGCCTACCCCATTAGGGTTACAGTCGTGATTATACTGTATACTCGAATTATGAGCTCAAAACTTACTACAAACGAGCTCTATCTTGCTGATTATACTTAACTAAGTAACTAGGTATATCAGTTCATACTCAACAAAATATTTTAAATTAATTTTGATTAACTTATTTAGAGTTTCCTTATAACACCACCCAATATCAATATTGAATCAGTTTAGATCCTAGATTGGTCAATAAATTACTATAAATAACACAGCTAGCCACCTTTAGAGAGCGATAAAGCCTTATACTTGTTCATAAATCTTACAGCATAAGGTGTGAAACCTGCATCCTTATAGGCGAGTATTGCCAGATTTGGGAGTTGTACATGTTTGTTAAAATTTTGAATTGTGATACGACAATAATTGTAAACTAGATGCGATAAAAACAAAGCTATATGCGTATGATAGTATATAACAACAGATTTTTTCCTGTACTGTAAAAGTTGCTGACCCGAGGATTCAAGCATATAGTAATTTATGTGATAATGGTATCATCTCAATATTGTCAGATGTGGTAAGAACAACTTTATAGTCGACGACTAAAGTTTCAGTATAGGTATATATATATATTGTGCATGTCATTGATAATATTGGATCATACATATTTGATAACATAGAACGCATTTAAATTTGTCCTTTTTTAAACCGGCAATAAAATTAAGAGAAAATTATGCAGTGGATTAAAGATACCAAATTTCCACTCCAAGTCTGGCAATACTACCACGGAAGCACTAAAAACCAGCATCTCCTTGTCAAAGGCGGCTCTAGCGACAATTCTCACTTTTTTCCCACCGGTTTCTCACTTCGCTTCCAACCGGCGCGTCAAGTGGCGCCTCTATAAGGAGTTGTGAAAATGGTGTAAAAATGCGCGCGCTGTCACTTTCCTTTTCAATATGGCTTCCGTGGGACGGATACGGCGCTTGCGCAGGTAGTGGGTTGTAAATAGAGAGTGTTTGGATAAGATTTATTGGATTTAGCTATTAGATCTATTAGGTGTGTATTGTGCTGTTATATGGATAAATCAAATTAAAATGTACCTACCTAAATACTTACATATACGCATCAAATAAATGTCTGTAAAAAATATGAGCATCAAATTTCACATCAAGAATTCCTAGATGTTGCTATAGAGAATAGGCCACACATGGTTTTTCGAGAAAGAAACTTTAATTTTAACCAGAAATACGATTTAAAACAGAAACATGATTAAATTACTTCACTTATTAGTGGTATTACAAAAAGTGCTTTAAGTACAACTTTCTTTACCACATTACATCTTATACAGTGCGTAGAGAAAATTATAAAAACCTTTAATATGGTTTTCTACTTGCTTTCGTCTGTTTTGCCGAGCCGACGAAAAATTCGTCATAATAGTTTTTAAACCCTGTTTTTTATTTTAAATCGCTATAAAGGCAAGTTTGTCGGGGTGACTATTTTAAACAACTTTTGTTCTATACCAGGTGTAAGGGACAGAGTCCCGCAAACTGATAGGGGTTGCTCAGTCAACGACACTGAACAACTGTCAGCGGAATGTATTTCCAGCAAGAGAAAAAAAAAACGTTTCCATACAAATTGTCTGATCGAGGTAAACATTTTGTATGGAAAAGCCATTTTTTGCCTCGTCCTGAAAGAATTTCCTGGTGGAAGTTGTTCAGTGTCGTTGATTGAGCAACTCCTATCAGTTTGCGGAACGCTGTCCCTTACACCTGTTATATTTTATGTAATTTGGATGATTGCATAATTTTAAAGTCCATCGTCACTACAGGAAGTTATATTAAACGTTCTCTGTAAATATTTTTACTCTTGTGCGGACACCCTGTTACTGCACGTAGAAAGTGGACCTGGCTAATCTCCGGATAGATCTAAATGATCTAAACACATGATGTAATCATCTATGGCTACTGATCATGCGTGACATGTCTGAACAGCCGGAACGATAATACTAATTATAGAAATTGATACTTTTTCACACTGGCTATGAGATTATGTAAGAAAAAATATTGTGTGAGATATTTTAAACATGTCATGTCTTATATGCTAGGGAAAATAATATTTTAGGTACTTTCATTCATGATTGGCAGCGTTAAATTAAAATACAATTTTGTAGAAGCTATTTTTCTTCCCGACAACATATTACTCAAATGCCAAAGGAGATTCAGGGCAGGAAATAAACCTACGTTTGAAGAGGCATTGGGGATGGAGGTATTTAAGTCTAGCCAGATCTGTGCATGGAAAGGGGCCGCATTAATTTTAGTTCAGATTTAAAGTCGTGATTTTACCGAAATGCCCTCATTATCTCATTAATTTGATTAACTAATAATATTTAATCTGACGTATCTACCAAACGATTTTATTTTTAACATACCTAATTAAATGCCAAATACCATCTAATATCAAACGAGAAATACGTATATCATAATAGCGTAATGGTTTCAAGGGTATCAGCAATGTCAATCTCATCATTAGATTCACGGACACTATAAATCAATATTTCTTGCTATGCGCAGGCGCATGGATTAGATTAAAACACGGTTGACGTGTGACGGACTCGCTGTTACTAATGTTTATTCACAGTCATGTTGTGTGATTATTTTTTGTGTAATATTAATAAGATATTGTAAAATACTTAACTAACTAAATATGTGAGATGAAATATTTATTTTCTCGGGTAAAATGTATTTCTGCTATTCTATGGTGTAGTTTATCTTCTTTGAGTCGATTGACCTGGGACTTTTAGTGCAGTTAATTTGAATACCAAGTTTCATCCAAATCCTTCTAGCCATATTGCCTAAGGTATAGATACGTTATCAGTTAAAAATATATGGTTCTCCTTTCATTCACATTTTGACAAACCTAAACCACTCACATCCAAATAGAATTTCCGATTGCTTATTTCACATAATTTAGCAACCTGATATCTATAATTTATTTACATTAATTCCTAATTATTAATCAAACTATCTCTATGATCATGCGCATATTAAACCATCAAACGGTGCGTAGCTAATAACAAAGTGAAATTTGTAACTGGTCGGCCATGATTTATTACTTCCAGGCTAGACTTCAAAACCTAGAATGTGCCCGCAGCTTCTCTCCCCGAGCATAATGTGAACCAGGTTTTCTGAAAGACACTTTTCTCTACAATAATAGGAAGGTACTATAATCACAACTATAATCCTATTTGAAACTACTTAGTTCGATTAATTTTCTTCCATGCTGGACTGGCATTGAGAGAAAAACATAGAATGTGCCAGCTGCATTTCCGTCAGACGTGGCGGAACGACCTTTGTTTAGGTTGTTTTTAGCTCTGCCTACCCCATTAGGGATAAAGGCGAGATTGTATGTATGTATTATAGTATTTATACTTATATTATGTAGTATTTACGCATGTAAGTTTGAGTTGTTACGTATATAATTTTGTCTGCCACGTTATATAAGTAACTATTTTATAATTGTCTCCTCTGGTTTTATCAAAGGTTGACTGGAAGAGATTTCTTAACGGGATAAGTCCGCCTGTGTGTCACTATTGTTTTATTCTTATTGTATTTTAGTTTTAGGATTTTTAAGGTACAACCTGGCCCGATTATGCGTCTGCTATCCCAATTTATTTACTGCTAAACGTTTTATTAGGTATTTGATGCTCTACCTGCCGCGTAAAGTAAATAAGCGTGAGTTTAAGTTTGAATAATTTATTTAATTTTCAATAACATCTAGAGCCTATTATGAATTGATACGGTTTTCTCTGGCATAACACGTTTGAACTTTGAATAATGTTATGCGTATTAATTAGTGAAAATATTCGCTTTGCTAGGCTCGCAGGAGAAATGTTATTAATATTAATATTGAAGTAAACAATACATATTAAAATACAAAATAGATTTCGAGAAAGTTACCTTATAATTGGTGATTGACTTGCCGAGTCAGAATAGCATAATTTTATTATTATTTTATCATATATTATTTTATTATGATAATTTTATAATGAAATAATTACTTTTCAATTTAATTAATTTAATGATATTTTAATGCAAAAACATGTCTTTACATTCACATATTTATTTATTTTTTGTTTTAGATTGTTAAGTCAGTGTATTGACTAAATTACAATACACTGACTCCGAATACTATAGCTGGTTTTTACAGCTTACCCGCGGGATGAGATGCAGCTGGTGTATTCTAAGTTTTTCTATCGCTCCCAGTCCAGCACGATAGAAATCAAATAAAAAAGGTATTCTCCAATTTTCTTCCATGCTGGACTGAGAGCGAGAGAAAAACATAAAATGTGCCAGCTGCATTTCCTCTTGGGCATGCTGTAAAAACCAGCTAAGGATCCGAGGGTTTCTATATATTGCAATTTAGGCGATAGGCTGACAACCTGTCACTAAAGCAATATACCTACAAATCTATCTTAAATAACCCTCAACACTTTGTCAGACGTGGCGGAACGACCTTTGTTTAGGTCGTTTACGCTCTGCCTACCTCATTAGGGATAAAGGCGTGATTATATATGTATATATGTATTCTCCAATGATATCTTTAGTCTTGCCTAAGTTAAAATCACACACTCCACATCTTCCCAAGCTACCAACACTCTAATATAAGTTAAGTATACAATTTTACACAATCTCCGCACAATCTGGCGATCTCTGTCGGCTGATAGAAACCGGTCGATAAACTAATTAGCGAGTGCGCGCGCGCAGCTGATTGATCGCGTGTTTTGATCAACCAAACGACAAACGAGGGAAAATAGTTTATATAATGTGTCTAAAGTAATAAATTAGGTGGCTGCCAAGTTAGACAAGAATATATAGAAATTTTGTATGTATTTTATAAGATCTTTATCTGTCTCACTGTACGCTGTATTTTTAGCCTAGGTGTGCTTGAAGAGATTTCTTTATATTTAGGAACATATAGGCACTAAATACATGAGCCATTTAATGTACGTGTCCTTTGTGTTTTATTGTGTACAAAGACAACTAAATACTAGTTTGAGGCCAATCATTGCACGTTCATAAAAATAGTAAACAGTAATAAAAAACTGTGCCAATTAGTTCTATTTTTGAAAATTTCGAATTAGACTATAGACTCCAACTTCACTTTTACCATTAGCCGCGCCGGCGCAAGCGCAACGAATTTTTCACTTTTACTTTTACAGACCTACTAAAAACAATGATTTAGCAGAAAAGCTTCGATTGGGATACTTCCGATCGTGAGAGACGGCTAGCGGTCATAGAATAAAGAATAATAGAAATGTAGATGAGACAGTGAAACCTAGAGGTGTTGGTGGGCATATTTCTACACATAAGTTAAAAACCATTTAGGCGGTTTAAAACTTAGACAACCCCGAGTGTGGTGGAGGAAAGACGAAGAATAAAAATGAACACTAATGAAATAAACTTTACAATAACATTTAGCTCACGCGATAATGTCACAGCTACTATTAATTTCCACAAAAACAAACTGACTGGACGAGAACTTTCAAGTGTGAATCACATAGTTATTGACGGACGGACAAACAAGCCGCCAGCGGCATCTGGCGTTAACTGAAAGTGGAAATGGCGGCTGGATAAGGGGAGAAAAGCCACGCTTCTTGCAATTTGCAATGTGTCATCGAAACACCTGCCAATAAAATCTGCAATTGACTTTTATTGACGCGCCGCCGCCGTGCCGGGAATGACAAATTTGTGTGGGTGTGGGAAGGATTGGATTGAAAGAGACATTTCCTGTTTTATTGAGATTGTCAAAAGGATGGGATCAAATTTCTTGGACCAACCTGTGTGAGCTTTTGTAAATCTTAACTGAAAAATTATGTAACTCAGGCAATTTGTAGGTTTTACATAATACTTATGCCAAAATTTAATCTTTCATGCTGCTGGACTGGGACTGGGAGTGATAGAAAAATATAGAATGTGTCATTCCGGGCTTGAAGAAAAAGTGAGTAAAGGGATTCGAGTGTCTTGTAATTTAGGCAATGGTGGGCTGACAATCTGTCGCCATATCGATCTAAAATTGCACTCAATATTTGTCAGACGTGGCGAAAACGCCTATTACCCTCTAATCGGTTAACGCTCTGCCTACCTCGCTGAGATGTTCAATGTAAGAATCTCATACTTAAAATACAAATAAATAAAAGAGGCAATGACCTTCCGCTTCTGCGCAAAGTTTTTAGCCACTCTATGGCTAATGGTCAAGTGTGAATCCCAATAATTGCTTACAAATCACAGGCCAATAAAAGTAAAATCTCGAATTGATGTGAAACACGTACTCTGAATAGAGCTAATAGGTCTATTGTACGGTGTAGCATAACTCTACCTTGTCATGCAATACTAGTCTTTATTATAAGGGAATAGAGTAAGGATATAACTTTGGGGTTGACTGTACGTATGTCTACTGTTGGTTTAGTGAATTTATTCCAATCACCTCTGAGAAAGTATGGGATATAAAATTTTTTTTTTTTAAAGTTAATAAAACCATTTCAACTCCAATAAAATAATAAAATATTTTTTTGGTTTTAATTAAGTTCGCATATGCAATATCTCCAATGGTTTAGGCAGAGCGTAAACGACCTAAACAAAGGTCGTTCCGCCACGTCTGACAAAGGGTTATTAGGTATACTGCTGTAGTGACAGGTTGCCAACCCATCGCCTATATAACAATATACAGAAACCCAGCTAAGGGATCCCAGCTGGTTTTTACAGCATATCCGGGAGGAAATGCAGCTGGTACATTTTATGTTTTCTCTCGCTGGTAGCGAGAAGATTGAAGTAACAGTAATATAATATAAAATTCCACAAATTAATAAAGTAAAGTAATACTAATATAGGATTCCATAAATTAGTACCATTTCAGAGTCGGAGGCAGTGCGTTTAATTTTCGTGACCCAAAATTATTATTTGTTCTTTGAAAGACTAAGACGAACAAATACATCAGTAGATCTTAAACTGACTCTTGTAATCAATTGTCCACGCCGGAGGAGAGAAGGCGATCGTTATTGTGGTCATCTGCGCGCGCGCAACGGCAAGCGTGACTCCGCGGAAAGTGAAATTTTAGTGCCAGTTCATGTAAAGTGTCGGACTGACGGCTCATGTTCACGGAGTTTACTGTTGACGTAATAAAAGAGAATTTATCATAGCTCTACACATTTTAAGAGTCAGAGATTATAAGCCTACAAAATAGGGCTTAGAGTTCATTAATGCTCATTTACTTCCATGCTGGTCTGGGAGCGAGAGAAAAACATAGAATTTGCCAGCTGCTTTTCCTCTCGGGCATGCTGTAAAAACCAGCTAAGAAATCCGAGGGTTTCAGTATATTGTAATTTAGGCGATGGACTGAAAACCTGTCACTACAGCAATGTACCTACAAGTTATCTTTACTAACCCTCAAAACTTTGTCAGTCGTGGCGGAACGGCCTTTGTTTAGGTCGTTTACGCTCTGCCTACCCCATTTGGGATAAAGGCGTGATTATATGTATGTATGTTCATTAATGTAAGGACCTACTACTACCATCAAGTGGGTCAAAACAACGGCTTTAGTCTTTAGAAACATGAAATCAACTAATTGGTGAGATGCTTAAAGCATACCACCAAGCTACATTATACCGATTAAATAATAATATCTTAGTATTCGTCTGCTGTAACTACGCATCCGTGGACCGGAGCCTACAAAATTAGACTCGAGAGAAAAAAACAAAAATTGTACCATATGTTACCAATGGCCGACAGAGGCTGCAGATAGAGACGCCTGGAGAAATAAAGAGGCCTTTGCCCAGCAGTGGGACGACCTATAGGCTATAAAAAGAAAGTTATCAATTACCATCATATCGGATCATATAGAAAACGCACTGCACTGCCTTATTCAGATTTCCAAAGCTTTTCTATTGACATACCATGGAACTTAGTGATATTTCATCAAGTCACCTCGTTTGCCTACCCCAACAAAAACCTTACAAAACCAGTCATTAAACTACCTATGTCAACAGTATTGACCGTATTGGCAAATCTACTTTTTCCACCTTAATGCATATAAAGCAAAGCAATCACTTTCAACTCGTGCGCATTACACTAATATAACAAGTATGTGAAAACGCAACTTAACTGGAAATCGCTAGTTTTTGTCGCTATAGAGTAAAGGAGTGAAATCGGAGTAAGTATAGTCACAGAGAAAAATATCACGTTGTGTGTGATATTATAGTGCAAATTGATGATATATGAGTTTCATACATGATTATAGTCACGCCTTTTTCCTTTATGGGAAAGGCTTAACGCATAGTAAAAGACGTTATACCACGTCTGACAAAAAATTAAAGCAATTTCCGATTTATACGTGTATCTATGGTAAAATGTTCACTGAATCTTCGTTTTCTTTTGATTTATAGAGTAAGTCCGTGAGTGAGTTCGGGAAAAGAAGTAGCTGGACTATTCTATGTTTTAGTTCTTATATCGCTCCCAAATCAGCATGGAAGTAATGGTACATCGAAAATTAAAATTTCCGATCTAATTTGGCATCTTAGTTATTAGCTGTTTTACCCTCAAACCAAGGATCAAGGTAGCGCAGTTTTGCTTTGGGTTATACCTGTAACAAAAAAAAAAACAATAATTAATTTCTGTTCTCAAAAGTTTTTTCATCACACTAATATGACAGACCAATGCCCTTGTCTGGCCATCTGTCTTATGCATGTTGCTAATCTGGCAAGTCTAATTCGCTACGAATATCAATTTAGAAGTCGTGCAAATTAAATCAAAGCATAATGTTTTGACAGTTCTAATTTAGCAGGTTTGTAGTCCCAGTGTTAAAAAGTAGACATCCTAAAAAAAATATGAGTCAAGATTTTGTTAAAGTTGATTTAAAATTAAATTAAAACGCATCATCAATGTTGCACATCTACCCGAACTTCTGCTGCCATGTTGGGCTAAAGTTTTAAGAAAATAATTATTTAAAAAAAAATTGATTAAGTTAGTTAACACATTTGCACATTCGCTTCTTCTTCCTATACTGGATTATGCAGACGTTTGTTATCCTGACTTATCTGTTCAACTAAGGTTCAACTATTAAACAAGCTCGAACGTCTGCAAAATCTCTGTATAAGATTTATTTTTGGCCTGCGTAAGTATGACCATGTCTCTTCTTATAGGTCCCAACTTCAATGGCTGCCTATTACCCGCAGAAGGGACTGTCACATCCTCTCCCTCCTTTACTCCATTCTTTCCCACCCTAACACCCCTCCTTATCTTAAAGATCGGTATATTTTTCATTCGGCCACCCTGGCCCGCAATTTGCGAGCCAGCTCTAAATTGACGCTTAACCTGCCTTCTCACAAGACTGACTTCTATGCAAAGTCTTTCACAGTGCGAGCTATCAAGCTGTGGAATGAATTGCCCGAAGATATTCGACGTGCACCGTCTCTTGAGACTTTTAAGAGCCGAATTAAAAAACGTTTCTTGGAACAAATAATTACTGTCTGATCTTTAGTTTCCTTCACTTTTATCCTGTGCTGTAGATACTGTTGCTGTCATTTCCTTCGACTAGTTCTGATTGTAGTTTGCATTATCCTATCTTCCATTAGTTTATGTATTAGTTTATTATATATTATGTATTAGTTTATTTTACAAATATCTATGTAGTAGCTTGTACTTAATTCATGTATTATATGTTATGTAATGTATTTAGGATACCTATTTGACTAGGTTTGCACTATCCCGCTTACCGCTACACTTTTTTCTTTCACCCAAAGGTTGCCTGGAAGAAATTGCTACCTTAGCAATAAGGCCGCCTATGTTGTACTTGTTTTTTGTTATCTTTTGTGTTGTATGTTGTATTATTAAGTGCAATAAAGTATTTTTATGTTATGTTATGTTAAGTAAGGTTCCTCCTGGAAACCAGCGCTTCTTCTTCTTCTGTCGAGTGGGTATCGAGTCTATCGACCCTACAGTCTTTGAATGGAGCATTCGGCTGAATAGGAATCCTTTTCGGTATTGTGTGTCTAGCTTTTGAGTTGTCTAATTGTTATTACTGGTACTACATAAATATTTTATTTATCTATCTAATATGGAACCAGGAGTTTTGTCCAATGTAATGTAATAAGATATTTAGCGCAATAGAAAAACATGCTCTTTGTTTGTAAGATACGTCGAAAACATCTTTAGGTATAGGCTGTTGATGCAATTTATTTCTAGAGACGTAATTTTATATGTTTACATCATAGGTCTAGCTTTTATAGCATGACTGCATATTACACCTAAGTATCATGTTTCACCACAGTTCATTGCACCGTATAACCATTAACTAATATAACTAGAAAGCCCTGCCTGCAAAGCTACTGCACTCAACAAATTACACGCTAAGTCCTAACCAGTACTGGTCCTTATTTATAAGCGTCTTGTTGACAAATACGCGACTTTCGCTGCGCGGGCGCAGGTGGCCGTTTAGTTGCTCTAGGGTTGACTACCCTTAGGAAAATCGAGAGGTTATAGACCACATACATTGAGGATACGTAAAAAAGAAGAACCAACATACATAAAGCCACGCCTTTATCCTTAAGGGGTACGCAGAGCGTAAAAACCTCGTACTCGTAAAAGGACGAAAAAAGAAGAAGACGAAGAGAAATCTGACAAATATTTAGGGCAATCTTGAATAGAGATGTGTATCGCTATATTGACAAGTTGTCAGCCAAACACCTAAATGACAGTACACTTTACCCGTCAAAACCCTTTGCTGGCTTCTAAAAAACATCTGGCACATTCTATGTTTTTCTATCATCGCTTCCAGTCCAGCAACTTTACACAGTGGCATTTCTTTGATGCATTGACAGCCCTAGCAGACACGACAATATTTTTATCTCTATAAGTTTCACTTTTACAACTCGAGTCAATAAACGCACTCCATAGGGCCGTGAAGGTAAAACATTTAAAGCCCTTTAAACCGATTAGCCAATCATTTATGACTGTGTGTTTGGTTATTTACTCGTAGCTATGGTTGACAATAGGGTTACTTTCCACTTTCTACTTTGTTTTCTATAGCTGGAATATTCATAATTTTCAATCGAGTGGGTTTTTGTTGTGGAGTCAATGAACGACCCGATGTAACCCTAATTTTAAGTTATTAAACCGCCTCATAGACCTCTGATATGGTTTGAAAAACAACCACTACTTATCTAAGGCAGCGACCGACACCAACGGCTAAACATGCCTTCCGTAGATCTAGTGCAGAATCATCTTTATTGACATTATCAAGTGATACAGCATGAAACGTCCGAGCCAAACTGGGAAAAATAGCACAGTGATAAATTGATACCAGCAAAATATGGAAATCAAACCCACGACCTCCAGATCGGAAGGAAACAATGGTCAGCCCTTGATCAGCCTACTACACCACAGAAGCCAAAGCAGACAGAAGTTACGTCACTCAGTTTTCCATTTGTGTTTATTTTGTTTTCTAACCAAAATATTCATAGAAACAACACGTGGGTGGCATCAAGTGGCACAGCATGTTAAAAAGGTGACATCCCTGTTCTTCGATTGATTGACATTTGACAGGTAAATAGATAGTGATTTGCGTGCAAACGACCTCCCCTTTATGGTGGTAAACCATAACTTTCGTTGACTGTTACTAATATGATGGGATTGTGCGTATTTATCAATGATTTTTCTTATGTAACTTGTAAGCAAATCCCGGATGGCATCTTAAGGGAATACGCACATGAACAGATTTTTATGAAAATAATACGAATGTAAGGGACAGCGTTCCACTAACTGATAGGGGTTGCTCACGCGACGTCACTGAACAACTTTTATAGCTTTTCCATACAAATGAACCATCTGATCAAGATGGACATTTTGTATGGAAAAGCAATAATAAAAAACACTTCCTGGTGAAAGTTGTTCAGTGTCGTTAACTGAGCAACCCCAATCAGTTTGTCGGATGCTGTCCCTTACACACGTATACCAGGGAAAAGAAAACAAAATGGTTGTGAATCTTATAACAAAGGGCTGATAAAAAGGGGTATTTTTTAAAAAAATAGCTTTGAAGTTGCAAGCTACGGTGACTGTGTTCCATCATGGGGATCTGTCTTAATATCTGTCTTGGTCTATTCTGACGCGTAATGTGTCATTTTATGTTTTTTTTTAGAGAAACCACAAAATGTCACTTTGTACTCAAAGTATTCCAAAAAGTTTCATTCAATAAAACAAGCTTTGTAGGTTGTAGGTTTAATGGTGTAAGTTTTACCTTCACGAGACAATAGAAACAAAACACAATTTGTAACATTTACTTAATACGTTCCTCTCGCATTCCCATGACACTCGTAATAATATAATTGTAATAAAGTGGCGAATTCCATGCGCAGTGACACGCAATTAATTCAGCGCTGCGTGAGATACAATCGCAGAGTTTCCGGTGCGCTTGCGCATGGCGGCGGGCGGTGTAGTGTCACTCGTGTTTATGGTATAGTGAAACAGTATGTAGTATTTAAAAACTTTGTTTAAACCAATGGTAATGCTAAATAGATTGACTGCGTAATTTAAGCCATTGCGATCGATTCGATAAGAAGAAGAATACATAAACCTTAAATGTCGGTCAAGGATCGGTCTATTCAGCCACGAGTGACGATGCTCCTCTCGCCGAGGCGCTGCTTAAATCAACTGATAAGATGATAAAGGCGTAATGATGATGATAGAACAGACCAGATGCTTCTCTTCCCAGTTTGATTGTACCTTAAAGCAGGTGCTACTTAGGTGATAAGCTAACAATCCATCCATTGGGACTATTAATTTAATAGTCAATATTATCTAAAACATATTTCTTTCAGGATTTTATGAAGCTTTTGTTGCTTTGTCGACTAAAGGGATATAGGCGAAAATTTATGTAAAGTACCTCAGAGAGACATTTATGAAAATCCGAAATTATCACATAATAAATGTTATCCAATACTAAGTTACTGCATTTATGTAAATCTTGCATACGAATAAACAAGTAATTTCACAATATCTCACGCTATCGCCTACACATCTTTAACCCACGATAGTACAGCACGAGCACGCTTTAAATGAACGTAGCAATAAAGGGAAATATTACAGCCATCTTGAGATTTGACAGTTCTCTTTATAATGCAGCGCCCCTGTCCACATTCATTGAGAGCTGTGTCGTACGGTGCACCTGTCGCGCCATTACATAACTTTTTATAAGAATACCATAAATTCGATTTCATTTAGAACTATAAACGATTTCTAGCGACCGGTTGTAGAAGCTAATTAAAAACATGAGATTGTAAAGGTTCTAGTCCACCTGACATAATATTATAGGTAGTAGAATATGAAAGAAATTGCATTTTAGTATAGCCAGCATATCTGTACTGAAACTTATACAATGTTCGTTTGATAAAATTGTTTTTATAACTACTCGTACATATATTAATCAAGTCACATATTTTTTCCATCTTGCTATCTTTAATATTGGGTCCTTTGAAATTACCGTTATGTGATAGTTGTCAATTGAGTTTCGGCAATTTTATGTGTAAGGACCTAATATAAACAGAGGCAATCCCTGCTTGGACCAAAAGTTATTAACAATATTTATTTGACATCTGAAAATCTATGTCCTATTTCTTCGATAAAGTCTAACTACAACTATAATAATTTTACGGGTTTCTTACCGCGATTTAAATTATTAATATCGGAACTCATCAAATAATTGAAATCGCCGTAAGAAATCCGTAAAATATGTCATAGTTA
Organism: Scrobipalpa costella; assembly: GCA_949820665.1. NCBI lineage: Eukaryota > Metazoa > Arthropoda > Insecta > Lepidoptera > Gelechiidae > Scrobipalpa > Scrobipalpa costella. Next base: position 3,122,190 of record OX463306.1, read on the forward strand.
CATACATACATACATACATAAAATCACGCCTTTATCCCTTACGGGGTAGGCAGAGCGTAAAACGCCTCCTAAAAAGGCGCTTTCGCCACGTCTGACATAAATGGAGGGCAATTTTAGATTGTAATGTGTATTGCTGTAGTGACAGGTTGTCAGCCCATTGCCTAAATTACAATACACTGTAACCCTCGATTCCCTTTTGCTGACTTCTACAGCATGCCCAGGAGGAAGGGCAACCGGAACATTCTATGTTTTTCTTTCTCTCCCAGTCCAGTATGGAAGTGTGTCATAGTTATAGTGAAAATAACCGCGAAATAATAAATTAAAAGTCTAACTAGCCACCAAAGATGCTGCTTAATCAGTATAAACACTCTAAGTTACTTTCTAACCGTCAGTGGACAAGTACCTTCAGAATCTGATAACGTTGATATTACAGGTGCATTACATACAGATCTTTCTTAATAGCGACAAGTTCTTAATGTCTCTTTTTTCCACTCACATAATTGAGGATTTCCTACAGCTACAAGAATACTTTCTCATGGTAAAATTTGCCATAAACTTGGACGTACCTGAGACATAAAAGTCACAGCTGATATAATACTTAGGCTCGTATATATAAAGCAATCTCCAGATTAAGAGCAATATTAAGTACGGATTGGCAGGTCATTTTGTACTGAAATGACATATCTGATGCGAACTCAAACTAGCTGTCAATCTCTCTCAAGTGCTGTTTATAAATACGGGCTTTAGTCTGATATGGCAAATATCAATAATTTCGAAAACATACGATTTCTTAGTGAAGGTAGATGGGAAAAATCACAACTCACCATGATTATATCTGACACCTCAAAGTACAAGTTTGCCCACGTCAAAAAAACATATTTTAGTTGAATTGTCAAATATTATTATCATTATCTAAAAAAAACATACAAGTTTTATGACGGAGTTGCCAATAACGATCTATATTGCAAATAAACGAGATTACGCATCTAGCTTACTTCTAATAAATGTAATTTCCTCTACAATTACACATTATTAAAAGATAAAAATGTTGCCAGCCTATTACTTACTAGATCTATTGGAAAGCGAACGCACATCCGGCGACTTTCGTTTTCTGCGTGTGCGCAAGTTGAAGAAAAAAAAACATACGTAATCTATGCACATGTCGACTGGTTATCATTATTGTAAATCAGATTGTAATTGTATGTATTAATATACGGTAGAAGATAAGAAATGTTGGACTCTATGGGAGTTCAATAAAGGTTAGTTTTGTATGTTATGGTGCACAGGGATTTATTATGGGGTACTAGAAATAGAACGTTAGACACTTTGCGAATAAATAAGAAAGAAAATTGGATTTAAAGTTACGACCAAGTATAGCTAGTTTTTATACACTAAACGAATTTCTTTTAATTGATATTTTCTTTTAAATCGCTTCAAGAACCATTCTTGGATAGTAATGACTGAACATACTAAAGCTTTGGTATTCTGATGTTAGTAGGTATTTTTGTATTCTTTTCCATTTATTGTAGTTAAATTTGTTGTTTACTTCAACATATTGATGTGGTAAGGAAGAGCGGTGTCTCAACACAGGTGTTAAGCTTAAAGAGGAACATCGGCATATTTGTCAAATTTAAATGTATTAGAAGGAAATAAACATTTTTAGGCCTTTGCCCTGCAGTGGGACATTTCAGGCTAAGTAAAAAAAAAAAAATGACGGTTAAAAGCGTAAGCGTGGACCAAAACGTGAAAGTCTAAAAAAAAGTTATACATATATAGATATACTCACACCTTTATTCCAAATGGGGTAGGCAGAGCGTAAACGACCTAAACAAAGGCCGTTCCGCCACGTCTGTCAAAGTTTTGAGGGTTATTTACGATAGAGTTCTAGGTATATTGCTGTAGTGAAAGGTTGTCAGCCCATCGCCTAAATTACAATATACTGAAACCTTCGGATCCCTTAACTGACTTTTACAGCATGCCTGAAACGCAGCTGGCACATTCTATGTTTTTCTCTCGCTCTCAGGCCAGCATGTTAAAAAAAGTTTTCATCTTTGTCAAATCAAAAGAGACCCAAATCCTAGTTCTAACACATTAAAAACTTGGTACTAATCAAGTCGTAAAGAAATTTCACTATTAAGTAATGTTACACCCGCCACGCGACTTTCGTCCGATGTTATGCAACATGTAACCAGTATGGTAATTCCACCGATGACAAGACCTGTCAGCAGTTAGGATGGTGTTATGCTGTAAGGCTGTCCATGTTTATAGCCGTGATTAGAAGTAAACTTTCGTTCATGATGGAATGCTGGTTGCTTCATGTATAAAATTAATGTAAAAGTTCTTCCATGCTGGACTGGGAACGATGTGTCAGCTGTTTCTCCTCCTGAGCATCTGTAGAAGACGACCTTTGTTTAGATCATTAATGTTCTGTCTACCCCATTATATACAAAGGCGTGATTGTATGCATTTTATAGTTTTTAAAAATTTAACTCTTGCATTGTAGAAGGATTTTAGTTTTTAGGTGAATGTCCTGATCTTATATCTAGTCAAAATTTAAATTTCCAAATAACATCGAAAACCAAACGCCTAACCTTTTTTTTCTCTCTTGTAGAAGAAATAAAGAGAATCAGCCGGTAAAAGAATATTCTAAGTTTTTCATCGCTCCCAGTCCAATAGAATCTCATACTTTCATTTCTAGAAATGGCGAATTGTAATAACTCATACGCATAATTGGAATCGAGAGTACATTCCTGTGGGAGCGCAAATCTATTCGTAGCGACGCGACTTGCGCACGCGCCGCCCTACTTACGTTTTATTGTGCAGTAAAATTTACTGCGCCAATGTAATGTGCGGTTTATTTATTAGGCAACGCTTATGGTTGGTATAGTTTCCGGGTGTTACTTAGAAATTGAAGTTTGACTCAAGGTTTGGAGTTCTAAAATTCCAAGTTCCAAACTTTGGACACTCACCTAACTAAAACTATAATTTTCAAAGAAGACAGATATTATTTAGACGAGTGGATAATCGCGTTGTATAAGTTGCCTAGCTGGACTGGACTCTTGACCAGTGTCAGTACTAAACTGCCTCCGTAGTCTAGCGGTCACAGCCATGGGCTTACGATCCGGAGGTCCTGGTTTCGCTTCCCAGGGGGGAACCCAATGCTGATATTCGTCAATTTATCACTTTGTGAGGTTTTCCCCAGTTTGGTTACGACATTGCAGGCTGAATGACCTGATTGTCCGAAAAGTAAAAAAGGATTCCGTGCTTCGGAGAGCACGTTAAGCCGTCAGTCCCGCTGCTTTTGATAGTGGTCGTCACTTAAAACCATGTCAGAGGCCTAATAGCTGTGCTACTAGGCGGTTTGAAAACTCTTTCACCAGGGTTCTTCAGGTCGTTGTTCGACTCGAGAATCCATTGGCGAAGAAGAAGAAGTACAAAAGGACAGGATAAAAAAAACTGATTAGATTTTTTTTTTAAATCGATATCTTACCTTTATAAACGTGACCGTGTATTGAACACATCTAAATCTAGTATCGAATCGATCGACAAACGCATCAATTCATAAAGAACTCAATTAGCTATTTCCAATCGCTATACAACATCGAATCAGGCAATAATAGACCAATTAGCAACCATCATGAGACGTCCGTTAGAAATTAAGTTTCTAAGTAATTCTAAGTAAAGACTGAGTTTTCACTTGCCTTCCTTTCTAGCTGGTCTTTGGCGGGAAACTTAAGAGTGACTAATTGTAAGTACTTTTTAGCTTAGTGGTCTAGGATTTTACTTATAAGGTTTATGCGGATACGGATGATATATTAGATAGAGTTCCTAGGAGATTAATCACTGTGGTTTTACCTACCTTAAAACTGCGTTATTCGTATAATTTTGACGCACTTTACACATTTCTTCAGAGTTGTACCGGGCATTTTCTTAGAATTAAAATCAAAAACTATAAATAACTATATTTTTCCTTTTACCAAAATGCGCCAGAAGGAGCGTTATATTTTCGAGTATATGTAGGTATAGATATATAAACGGTTTGATCGAGTTTAGCTTAAGATATGTCGTTAAATTCGTCTTGAGTGTGAGTACGACATACAGGACTGTCAGAAGTCCTAGGCCGCCATTTTGTGATAGTTACGAGTTCCTACGACACTATAAAAAAGTGGGTTTATCGGGTTCTTCGACTCGAGAATCCACTCGCTAAGAAGAATAAGAAGAAGGACTATGTCTTTAGCTTCATTGTCATTATCCTTCTTACTCGCAGATTACCATCCATAACTGAGCCGAAAGTATTAACAAGATTTGACACAAAAAGACATACACAACGTAACAAGTCAATAACGCTTAAAGTGACTAAGTACATTAATGAGGGTTCGTTTAGCAAGTCCTTAATGCCCTTGAAGTACTTGTAGCGTTATATAACTGTTCATAATATGTGTAAGTTAAAGAGTAAATATAAAAACGGTGGTTTTGTTTGTCAGTTTGTTAGTAAATGACCAAAAATAAATAATAACTGAGAGGGACTGGGTCAGGTTTAAGTGGAACAGAAGCATGTATTTTATTTGGAAAGGATGGTTTCACTGTAGGTATATACTTACTACACAAGGCTGAAAGAGGAAACAACCCAAAATTTTATTCTTTCATGGAAACAAGTTACACAAATAACTCAAAATACAATAAACTATACTTCAACCACATTTCAAGAAATAAATATACAAAATAGCGAGCAAAATATTTTGTATGAGGCATTTCGTTATGAGAGTATGCAGTCTTATCGTTAGTAAGTAATCTCTTCCATGCTGGCCTGGGAGCGAGAGAAAAACATAGAATGTGCCAGCTGCATTTCCTCCCGGGCATGCTGTAAAAACCAGCTAAGGGATCTGAAGGTTTCAATATATTGTAATTTAGGCGATGAGCTGACAACTTGTCACTACAGCAATATACCTACCTACAAATCTATCTTAAATAACCCTCAAAACTTTGTCAGACGTGGCGAAACGACCTTTATTTAGGTCGTTTACGCTCTGCCTATCCCATTAGGGATAAAGGTATGATTATATGTATGTATGTAGTAATCTCTACTAAAACAATAACAGGTTTTTATGATATTGTGCTGGGGAATGCGGAAAATTGTTAGGTACACTGGTTAAAAGATTGATAAAAATGATATTAGACATGATTTAACCTTAGTTGTCTTGTATCCGATGCTTGCCTGAGAGCGATAAAACAGAATGCCCCAATTGCTTATATTTATTGAACCGTTTATTGTACATAGAAACATACACAGAACGAACAAGGCAGAACAGGTACTGCTTATTTCTAAAATGAAGTTTCAAGTTATTCTGAAAAATGGTTTTTGACTTAAACGAAACATTTCAAAAATGCCACTTGACAGTGATGCGTACTTAACAAAGCAAGATATTATCATTAGATTGATACCCTGTCTTCCCCTTAAATTATACAGGTGTGACAACATACGTATCTATGCATGTGCTTTCGTAACACCCTGTATCATCTACATCTCGCGGCAACATTCCGTTGCGCATGCGCATACCTCGAGCGTTTCATGAAGACGTTCAAATTACGAACAATTAGTGAGGTCAGCGAACCCTGATCTTTACACACTTTACACACTTTTCTAACATTCACTTAAAAAGTGAAAGATAATAAAACATAAATTACTATATTACATCAAATTAGTTGAAATTACAACGTAATTTTCCAAAAAAACGTAAAAGCATAGTCAGCCACCGGATAACAAGTGGTTTTAAATTTGGTTTTAAACTCGAAAATTGCAAGAAAGTTTGTTGTAATTGGCTAATAAGAGAAACAATTTAGAAAACATATGTTATCAATGATTTCTTCTAAGATTTGTAAGCAATAGCAACTCAATATGATCTTGGATGATTGAGTTGCTTGATATCATAACTCGGGGCCGTATTTATAATCAGCTCTCATGAGTGGCAGTTTGAGTTCGTATCAGAAATGTCATTTCAATACAAACTGGCCTGTCAAATCCATACTTAATATTGCTCTCAAGTTTGATATAACTTCATAATTACGAGCCTCAATGTCATTATCATTAATGATACGATATAAGCGACTGCATTTTTCTAATAATTTTACATAAAATATGTCATACTTAAGACTGTAAAAATATGTTATATTTATGCGAGTAGTTAGAAGTAGTATAATATTCGTTTACATAGGAACCTGCTAAGACTAATTTCGTGAGTTTAAGTTTTCATATTTTTTAAGTTTGATTTGGTATTTAATATTATTAAAAAAAACTCATAAAAATATTGTAGACTTTTAGTTTTTGTCTTGCTCTAAATGTTCCTTTCAAACTCGTAAAGTTCGTAAACTACCGCTAAGTGAAAGAAATGTGTGTATCTCTGTAATGGTATCCTGTGTAGACAATAGTAGGTAGGGTTGCGCGTGCGCAGGCTGCCGGCGACACAATTAACGCGGGGCGTGTCGCCGCCCGATTTACTGTTATGCGCGATGCTACATAGCTGGTGGATTGGATGGGACACATTGCGGAATGGAATGGAAAGTAAAAACCCCAAATTCTTCTGAGCAAAGGTAAAGATCGTAGACGTAGAAGAAAGATCTTAGTAGAAAACCTTGATCTGTCGTCGATTCTGTCTCTATCGTCTTTAAACCTAGACTAGATAGCAAATCCTTTGAAAAATCAAATTCCAGTCAAAACTTGCTGAATGTTAGGTAGAACTGCAACGATAATGTGGGCGGTTGAATTCAGCGATAGTCATACCTAATAGAAAGATTAAGTATTTTTTCTGATATCATAGACATTGTAGTTGGTAACTGTGTCAAATACATTTTACTTCTATTAGAGGTGGTAAATGGCTATAATCACAAAGACTGTAGCTAACTTAATTATGAATGATACATGCAGGCAATACGCTGCGAAACAGAAAAAAATATAGAGGAATTTGCTAAATGGAACGCACTCACGCTTTATCTGCTGTATTGTTCACCTATCTTTCAAACCGTGTGTCTCGACCACTCACTCCATTTCTCGTTGGTAATTGAAGGTGTTCTTCCCGATGCTGTAATGGGAGTCCAGTCGCATTGTTGGCAAGAAAAACCCCGACGGCATTGCCACTATCTTTATTATCTAGGATACAGATGGACGCCATCTAATGGAGAAAAACGTTACCAGGAAGGATGGTTGGGAATCGCAGTGATTTACGTTTTTATCCTAGAATTTACATAATTGAGATGGTACTGTAGTTTTTACTTGGTTTCTGCAGGTAAAGATTTTTTCTTAGGTATATTTGTAAAGACTTTCAGCATCTGTATATTTAAGAAAAGAAGACAGTGTTTAGGAAAAAAGCTTTCTAGCGCGGTTAGTGAAAAGAAATGCAAAAGGATTCACACTGAAATCAAAGGTGCAACTTTTACCCCATTTATTATAAGTCATATTCTTTATCTTTGATCCTATAATTAACCAATTGTCACACAAATCTCAAGTTAACAAGATGCGTCATAAAAAAACATATACTTGTACCTACAGTAAGTGCTTCATATACACAAAGAATATATTCAATCCACATTCTCTCTATAATATCCTTAACCATTGTCCTAATTCTCTCACAGCCTTCAAAGTTAATTAATTGAACCGTAACATATCAAACTATAATATGATACGCTGCCAAAAACCCTCTGACTTGGTTTACGGAACAACTCATTACAACGTCATATTGTCAGTCAGTTTCACTGTGGCGTACCGTACGACAAAAGTATATTTGAACGTGGTGAAAAAGGCAACCAATGGCGTCTTTTCCTGCGACTTAAGTCTAATTCTTAGCTAGCGCTGTCACTTTCTTCACTTAGACATAAGAACAGGATAACAAATAACATAATAATATGACCTTGACATTCCTAATCTGACATAAGACTGCTTATTTGACGTATAATAACGGAGCATGCTCTATGCTCAATTCTTATTCTTAACTTTGACATAATTGCCGCCAATGCCGCCATCTTGAGACTTAACAGTTCGTCTTATACTGTAGCGCCCCCACCAAAGTTCATTTTAAGCCTTGACGTTATTATACTAGAATTTAGAATATGATAGTCGGAATTTCCTATGCTGACAGATTTGACAATCTAACTCGAGATAAAGTTTATTTCCTTAATTATTTTTCAAGGTTTTAATTATACGTTTCGTTGAAAGATTTTAGATCTTTAAGCTGCTTAGTACAATTTCAAAGTAGCCACAAAAACGGCTATAATAGTTTTTATAGAGTATTAAAATTTAATTCCATGCTGGACTGGGAGTGAGAGAAAAACATAGAATGTGCCAGCTGAATTTTCTCCCGGGCCTGCTGTAAAAACCAGCTAAGGGATCCGAGGGTTTCAGTATATTGCAATTTAGGCGATAGGCTGACACTTGTCACTACGGCAATATACCTACAAATTTATCATAAATAACCCTCAAAACTTTGTCAGACGTGGCGGAACGACCTTTGTTTAGGTAGTTTGCTTTCTGCCTACCCCATTAGGGATAAAGGCAGTGATTATATGTATGTATGAAGTTTGTTCTTCAACTTGGCCTGAAATTATGCAAAATATTATAACATTTCTTTGTCAGTCATAAGGATATGTACATAATTTTAAATTAGAAATATATTTGCCAAAATTTACTTTTCTAAATAAATCCCGGGTGTAAATAAAACTTAGTAACACATCTACAAGTATACGGGGTGTAAGGGACAGCATCCCGCAAACTGATAGGGGTTGCTCAGTCAACCAAAGTAAACAACGTTTACCAGGAAATTCTTTCAGGACATGTCTTGTCTTGTCTTGTCTTGTACATACATACATATAATCACGCCTTTATCCCTAATGGGGTAGGCAGAGCGTAAACGACCTAAACAAAAGTCGTTCCGCCACGTCTGACAAAGTTTTGAGGGTTATTTAAGATAGAATTCTAGGTATATTGCTGTAGTGACAGGTTGTCAGCCCATCGCCTATATTACAATATATTGAAACCCTCGGATCCCTTAGCTGGATCTTACAGCATGCCCGGGAGGAAATGCAGCTGGCACATTTTATGCTTTTCTCTCGCTCCCAGACCAGCATGGAAGTATAAGTCTTGTCTTGTCTAGCTGTTAAAGTACCACTGCTGGTCAAAGGCCTCTCTCCGGTCTCTCCACGACTCTCTATCCTGTGCTTCCTCTGGCCAGTCCTCGAGAAAGGAGTCGAGCTCATCTCGCCACCGGCGTCCAGGTCGGCCACGGCGCCGTCTGTCTCTTCTAGGCATCCACTCGGTGGCAATTTTGGCCCAAAATTCATCTGGCATACGACAGAAACACACACACACACACACACACACACACACACACACACACACACATAATCACGCCTTTATCCCTAATGGGGTAGGCAGAGCGTAAACGACCTAAACAAAGGTCACTCCGCCACGTCCTACAAAGTTTTGAGGGTTATTTAAGATAAATTTGTAGGTATATTGCTGTAGTGACAGGTTGTCAGCCTATCGCCTAAATTGCAATAAAGAAAAACCTTCGGATCCCATAGCTGATTTTTACAGCATGCCCGGGAAGAAATGCAGCTGGCACATTCTATGGTTTTCTCTCGCTCCCAGTCCAGCATGGAAGTAAGTTTCTGTGTACGACAGAAACAGAACATGAAAAAAAAAATTACCTTCCCAATTTGTATAGAAATTCCCTTACACCTGTATACTTGCAGATGTGTTACTAAGTTTAATTTTATAAAAGAACGCATAACTAAACAGCTACTAAATTACTTCCATGCTGGACTGGGAGAGACAGAAAAACATAGAATGTTCCAGCTGCCCTTCCTCCCGGGCATGCTGTTGAAGTCAGCAAAAGGGACTCGAGGGTTACAGTGTATTGTAATTTAGGCGATGGGCTGACAACCTGTCACCATAGTAATACATATTACAATCTAAAATTCCCCTCATTTTTTGTCGGACGTGGCGAAAGCGAGCTTTTTACGAGGCGTTAAACGCTCTGCCTACCCCGTAAGGGATAAAGGCGTGATTTATGTATGTATGTATGTAACTAAACAGCATGTCAAGATAAACATCTAATAAGAAATCAAACGTAATGTATGTTGATTACTCAATCACTTCGCCATTTACATATACAAGATTAGGATCAGCGAAAAACGACTAAGTAAATATACATACATACATACACATACATATATTCACGCCTGTATCCCTAATGGGGTAGGCAGAGCGTAAACGACCTAAACAACGGTGTCCCGCCACGTCTGACAAAGTTTTGAGGGTAATTTAATATAGAATTCTAGGTATATTGCTGTAGTGACAGGTTGTCAGCCCATCGCCTAAATTACAATATACTGAAACCCTCGGATCCCTTAGCTGGATTTTACAGCATGCCCGGGAGGAAATGCAGCTGGCACATTCTATGTTTTTCTCTCGCTCCCAGACCAGCATGGAAGTAAGTAAATATAACTAAGTTTTTTTTTATTTCGTGATTTATTTTTATTTTAACATTGAACTGCGACCTGCATTTTTGCGTGTCGGAATCGAACTTACGACCCGAGTGACACGCTGACAGGTATAAAAATGTATAGGTATTAGATACGGTTCGGTATGATGCTAATTTTGTTTGTCATTTAAAATCACTATCCATGAAATGCAAGGTGCAAATATTATGTGTTTCCGTTTATTTAGAAGAACTGTTTATTATTATAGTAACAAGTTGTCAGTTCATCGATATCCATACCTGGTTGATATTCCACCAATACGTACTAAGCGCTTCCAAAACTCTTTTGTAATGCGCACGGCAAAAGTGTGGAACTCACTACCTGCGTCTGTGTTTCCGAACGCCTTCAACCCCCAACATTTCAAAGTTAGAGTGAACAGGCATCTTCTGGGTGAGCTCGGACCATCGTCGACTCCGTCTCAGTCGTTTCCGACCTAGACTGGAGTCAAGAGCAAACCCATTTTTAATAAAAAAAAAATATATATATATATGCTCTGAACTCTTTAATAGCTTTTAGAGTATCAGGAAGAAAAACCACTATCCATGTAGCAAACAGCCACAGAAAGGTCGCGTTAGCCATATTTTACCACATCTATCTGTCCGGTCAAATTGTAGGTATATAAATTTGACACTACTTCACACTAATTTGAAAAACATAGAATGTGCCAGCTGCATTTCCACCCGGGCATGCTGTAAAAACCAGCTAATGGATCCGAAGGTTTCTGTATATAGCAATTTAGGCGATAGGCTGACAACCTGTACAGCAATATACCTACAAATCTATCTTAAATAACCCTCAAAACTTTGTCAGAAGTGGCGGAACGATCTTTCTTTAAGTGTTTTACGCTCTGCCTACCCCATTAGGGATAAAGACGTGATTAGATGTATGTAAGTAAATCTGATAGATGCGACATATTCGATATCACGGAGCAGGGGCATGTGTACACTTTTTTATCACTTTCAATCCAGCATTTATTTAAAAAACCTTACTTCTCTTTGCTATTTCTAAACCTACTCTCCTATTCTGGTATTACAAAACGTTTCTTCATACAAAAGTGGTGGCTCCTATAATAGAATGCGTCTGTCAGTCAGCCCGGCTTCCGCATAGCGCGGCTAGCTGCGCGGGAGTTGGTAATTTTGTTTATACTGCAAGCTTGCGGTTAGGCTAGCTAGGGTTCTTAGGCTGGAGTGGTTCATGAAGAAATAAGCATTTGATATTTAATTTTTTGATGTATACAAGCATTGCTAAACTTAAATTTTATTTTAAATCTAAAAAGTGTAAACGTAAAATATTGTTAACTTAAGTTTAGTTGTAAAACTATGGGCATATGCCTGAAATAAAGTTTTTTTAATTTTTTTTATTTTTATAGCAAAAATAAAATACTAATAAGAAAATTTTGTTAGAAAAGGGAATCATGTTTACTGACCTATAATTCTTACCGTTGTCATTGGATAATATACATACATACATACTATTACACATATAATCACGTTTTTTATCCCTAATGGGGTAGGCAGAGCGTGAACAACCCAAACAAAGTTCGTTCCGCCACGTCTGACAAGTTTTGAGGGTTGTTTAAGATAGAACTGGATATTGATGTAGTGACAGGTTGTCAGCCCATCGCCTGAATTACAATATTCCCTCGAATCCCTTAGCTGGTTTTTACAGCATGCCCGGGAGGAGATGCAGCTGGCACATTCTACGTTATTCATACTCATACTCATACTCATAATGTTTATTGCAATATCATAATTAATAAGGTACATTCTTAACGAGTTACAATAGGTCTTATATTATACATTAATTATGACGCCCCGTCAGGGCATAGCAATATTTTAATAGCAGACAAAGGACGCTACTGTTTACAATTTAAAAAAAATAGAGAATGATATAATTAAGTAGGTACTTACTAACTTAAAATTAATAACTTAGCTTAATCCTTATTATCAATTTGAGATCAATATCTTATATCCTAATATATCTAAACAACAGCATGATAATTAGCAGTTACGGTAGGTTTTTAGATTCTATTTAATTTATTTTTACTTTGTTATTTATTTATGTTATCTTATCATCAAACAGTTCTTGGAGGTTATAATAACATTTTTTTATAAGAAATTGTTTTAGTTGGTTTAAAAAGGAGTTATGAATACTAATATCTTTAATGTTATTGGGAATGCAGTTATATATTTTAATGACCATTGAGTGAGGACCTGAAGTAAATAATTCTAGTGTTGAGAAGGGAATTTTAAGCTTATGTAAATTACGATTATTTCTTTTCAATATTGTTTCTGGGGAATATAAATACATATGAGTTCTAACAAATTTGCATGACTCCAATATATAAATTGATGTTAAGGTGAGAATACCGTGCTTTATGAAATGGGGTTTGCATGAATCCATTTGATCTATATTAGCTAAAATCCTAATACATTTTTTTTGGAGAATAAAGATATCTTCTACATCTGTAGAATTTCCCCAAAAGATGATACCGTAGCTTATTCTACTGTAAGCATATGCATAGTATGCAGTAAGTGCAGTTTGAAAATCTGTTGTTTTTTTAAGATGGAACAGCGCATAAATAGAAGATGATAGTTTAAGTGATAAGTTATGTACGTGTACTTTCCAATTTAAGTTAGTATCTAAATCAATCCCTAATAACTTAGCAGTATCTACCATTTCTATTGGTGTGTTTTTATATCTGTAGTTAAATTGTAACGCGGATTTTTGGTATGGTCGGAACTGAATTATCTTTGTTTTTTTAAAGTTAAGTTCTAGGTTATGCGATTCAAGCCAATTTACTGTGTTATCGAGAGTAGTATTAAGTGAGTTTTCTAATTCTATGGGATTCGAGCAAGTAAATACAATTGAAATATCATCTGCAAATAAAATCGCGTGGTCATTATTATTAAACAGTTTCGGGAGGTCATTTATATAAACAAGGAAAAGCAAACATCCTAATACGCTCCCTTGTGGTATAGATGCCACAACACCTCTCTGATCAGACCTCAAATTTTGAATTTTCCCTGTTAAGAAATTGATATTCTCAACCTCTACACATTGTAACCTATTTTGGAGGTATGATTTTAACCAATTGTAGGCTGTTCCTCTAATACCAGTTCCATATAGTTTATTCAAAAGTATTTCAAAGTTGACCCTGTCATACGCTTTACTCATATCGAGTAATAGACCGACGGCGTATTTTTTTGAATTAATAATATCTAGGATTTTTTGAACATACTTATAAACAGCCAATGTAGTTGAACGGTTTTTCCGGAAACCGTACTGATTATCATTAAAGACTAGGTATTTTTCATAAAAAGTGTACATTTTATTTACTATTATGGCTTCAATATGGCTGTCGCTCCCAGTCCAGCATGGAAGCTATTGGAAGCATTGGATAATATAATTTGGTGAATGTGATAAATGCGCGAACGATAGTACGATCGTTTAAACATAAAACATAAACGCATCCATTTCCTGTAACTAACATTGTAAATACCTTTCGATGTACCTAGGCTTCGAAACCAAACTGGTCATCTTACCTGCAAATAAAACAAAAACGACATTAAAATTATTGCATATAACTGCATAAATACTTACAACAGTTAGATATTTTCAACAGCGACAAACAACAGTTTTAAGCCCGTATTTATAATCAGCACTTGAAACTGACAGTTAGTTTGAGTTCTTATCAGAAATGTAATTTCAGTACAAAATGGCTTGTCAACTCCATACTTAATTTTGCTCTCAATCTTCAGGTCGCTTTATAAATACGAGCCTAAATTAAAAAAGCAAATACATTTCACTTCATAGAAAGAATAGCAATTTTATTAGCATGCAGTGCCACACTCCACTACGTTTGCCTATGCGCGCACGCATGACGCATGACGAATAATCAGAGTAGAACGCGTTCCGTCCCTTTCCAACGTGCATTTCACACTGTCACCGATAGGTGCTCCACTTTCTATTGATTTATAGCTATTATACATACTTAGTCACGTCGCGTATGTGGTGGGCAGAGCATCAACGGTTTACTAGAAACTACGTCCGCCACGTCAGACAAACTGAGGGCCATTTCAAATCGAAATGTGTAACCTCGTCAGATTGAGGTTCATTTAAGAGAATGCTATGTACCTATTGCTATACTGACAGGTTGTCAGCCCATCACCTAAATTGCAATACACTGAAACCTTAGCTTCCCTCCTACAATATGACCGGGAAGAGAAGCAGGGGGTACATTCTACGTTTTTCCATAGATTCAAACTCAGCATAACGTCACACTTTCTATTTATTAATATTTAGCTTTAATAGTAACTGCCTCCGTGGTGTAGTGGCTAGTGCCATTGACTCCCGATCCGGAGATCCGGGATTCGATTCCCAGGGGGGAAAACACAAAGTTGATATTTGAGAACTTATCACTTTGTGAATATTTCCCCAGTTAGGTTAGGACATTGCAGGCTGAATCACCTGATTGTCCGAAAAGAAAAAGATTTCGTGCTTCGGAGGGCACGTTAAGCCGTCGGTCCCGGTCGCTGTCTTTCATAGTGGTCGTTACTCAAAAACCATGTCAGAGGCCTGAGAGTTGTGCTACTAGGCGGTTTAAAAACTCTGACACCAGGGTTCATCGGGTCCATAGACTCGATACCCACTCGACAGAAGAAGCTTTAATAGTTCGTTTTATTTATTTATAGGTAGTAGCTGTTTCATTTATTTGATGGTTTGAATATTATTATTTTTCGGTATTCGAGAATTTTAAATTAGTGAACTGTAATTGTGGCGATGGGCTGACAACCTGTCACCACAGCAATACACGGATCTATCTGAAATGGCCCTCAAGACTTGTCAGACGTGGCGCAACGTCTTGTTTGTTTGGGGTCGTTGACGCTCTGCCTACCCCATTAGGGATAAATGCTTGATTACATGTATGTATGTACATAACACAGGATGTCTAGGTCACATATACAGGGTTTAAGGTCAGTGACACGTGATGTCACTTTAATGGTGTCCTTTAATGCGTAAATAATGCCAGCATTAGCGAGCTGCGCGGGCGCACAGTGACGTAATCAGCTAATTTAATATGCTGATGAGGGAAAAAAAGTTCTGTGGTAGTGTGTGTGTGATGTCTATTGTAAAATATATAGGTGTGCCGTTTAAATATGTTTATCCTTAAAAGTGTATAATAATCATACTTTTGTTACTGGATTTATTACATAATATAAATCATTAGGGGCGAAAAGGGAGCGTAGATAAAGTACGATTCCCAGATTTTAAAGAACAAATTCCCAGCAAAATTAGTCGCAAATAAATTTAGGGTTTATAGTGAAACAACGAGCACATTATACATCTCAATTTTTTAGGTACATACGTCAAATTTAATGGACTGGACACCATCAAGTAACAAATAACTGTACAGAAGCAAGATCCCATCCGTAGTAGAGATAATAATAACAGAACCTATTCTGAAAAATTATTAATTATATCAAAATTATTATCTCTATTGTCTAAAAGTTGTTTGCGCTAACAGTGCTATTTCATATCTGAAAATATGAGATATAACAAATCAAAAATTCTACAGGATTTGAACTCGCGTCTTTGGAAAATTCGGGCGGTTTTCCACAGACGCGGGTTCAAATCCTGTCTGCGGTTGAATTTTTGATTTGTTATTTCTCATATTATCTCTATTTTTGTGGCCACTCGTCTGAGGTTATCTATAAAATGTTCTCAAGTAGCCTAAGGTAGCGTCGAAACGTTCTAATATAAACAAGTACTATCTAATGAACTCTATGTAACACTTTTACCCGTTTAAGTAGCCACTTCTCTAAATTGCCTGTCGAATTATCTCCTTATAGAAAACTTATTAGCCTACATTTCATAATCATTATCGATCTAAGACTGATATCTTAACCATCTCAATGATTATATCTAGTTCTTAGACTTTATTTTATAATTTGTTTTTAGTGATAATATCGTCTTTCACAATATTTACTGCATATTAAAATTAAAACTAATTACAAGCTTTTACAGTTCTGTGTTAAAAGGCGTTTTTGTTAACTTAGTAGTTACTTTATTCAATGTTACTCGTAAGATAGGATATCAGTCCCTGTCGCGGTCGTTAAAACTGGTCGTCGCACAAACCATATCAGTGGCCTATAAGCAAACTTAGGCGGCAGCGGATTTAATGGACGGCAGTCAATCCGCAATTCAGAAGCTGAATTCTTTGCCGCTATGATATCAATTCTCGTGTTTCATCGACACGCTTAGAAGATACCTAAGATTAAGCGGTTGAAAAACTCTGACACCAAAGTTCATCGGTTTTACGTCGACTCAACTTTTATAAAAATACTCAAAACACGTAGGTGTCCAATCCCTAGTAGAAAAAGAAAGATTTGCTTATAATCATAATTTTATTTAGCAATTTTCTGTAATATAATACGTACTGTTAACCGCTGTGGTCACGTCTACCCTATCATATAAGATTGCTTAGCTTTCTCCAGTAGTTGAAGGTAATTTGATACCTTCATAATATGGACGGGTTTATGGGGTCGTTTCGCACTCAATGCTATAGGGTGGGTCTTTGTGGCCATTTTATTGAGTTGATTAGTGTCAGGTGAAAGTTATTGTATAGAAATGGGAACACTATGAATCCTTGTAGTTTTGTGTGTGTAATTGTGATTTTTTGAATTGATTTTAATAACTTTACTTGTTCCCTTAACTTGTTACAATGATTGATACTGTAGGTATTGTAAAAAAATACAATCCATTTTTAGTTCTATTTTTGTATCAATGTTGAAATCAGATAAGTTGAATAGTGTGACAACACAATATTTCCGAACGTAGATAGTAAAAATACTGTTTCTAAATATTATCCAATATTTAATCTATTTTTTCTACGATAGCGTCATTTATACACGAATTTGACATTTGAAATAAATAACAAATTATCTGATGCCTTATTTAGTATCCAATCATTCTGTTGCATTTACGATATTTTGACAAACATTATTATGACGTCTTACACCACTATTATCAAAATTAAATACTTCAGTAGAGAAAAAAACGATGATTGCATCATAAACACGTAATAATAACGTTTCCACGAAGAAAGGCGTAAATGACCCGTGACAGAGTCGTGTCAAAACGACGTAACGCACAAATTGCGGTTTTTCAGGCAATCTACGATTTCGCGCTCCTATATCGTACGTATCGGCAATAGAAAGGGATATTTTTCTCATTCGCAACATGCCATGGGAAATATGATTGTTATGGTTTCACTATGGTTTGTATTGTCTTGGCCTTGAGTTTAAATAGTCCCCTGTCACTTTTTAATTAGAATACATTACACGGTTGTTTATACATCATTAAAAGCGACGGGGAGAAGTGATAGATTATAAAACACTATTAGATAATTAGTACGTAGGCAATTCGTTGCATGCATAATAAAATTGGTAAATTAAAAAGTTTGTAAAAATTGCATGATTAAACTGCGAATGCACTAAACGCAGTCTTTCAAAGTTTGAAAAGTTAATTATCTTTAAGCCTTCAAGTTTAAATAATAAACCTATCAGCAGCTCGACGCAAGCGCATAATCTCGTACAAGGGTTTCAACTTAAAGTAAGACGTTTTAATTAAGCCGTCAAAAATCGACGTCTAAAACTCTTTTTACGATTTACAAACTTATGACTCTGCGCCTTGGAGAAGAAAACGAATATGCTGCTTCGGTTTGTTTTATGTACTTTTGTATTGTGAATTATTTCGGCCATACAGCGCTAAGCAGGCGAAACTAAAAATGTCTTCATTTTCATGATGGCAACACTCAAAACTTTACTGGTATTTAGCGAAATGTTTACTACCCAAAAAAGAGGTAAAAACCAACAAATAAATACGTTTTTAAGCTGACGCAGGTTGAACTTGATATGTAAGAGTTAAGACGATATTCAAGTACCCTATATCCTTGCATAAAGTCTACCTATCCTCTATTATTTTATGAAGTCTGTCGCAAATAATGGGAATATACTTGTAGCTTGCAGTCATTATAAAAGCAGTTACAAGCAACTCAAGTTAATTAAGTTCTTAAAATGTAATAAAAAATTCCTGTACTTTGTCGTTTATTCATTGAAATATGGCATATTCTTTCACATATTTTAGGCTCAATTATATGTTATTTACCTCGTTGTATTGTTGTAAGGTCGTTATATTAAAGTTATTTACACCAAAAATATTCATATGCAAACATATTAAAACTTATTAACATATTAATACACATAAAAATCGGACCTGAACTTTGGACGATATATAGAATCCTTGGCTTCGACTGCAGCCAAAAAACTTGGTATTCTCTCAAAGGTTAGGCGATACTTCACACCGGGTCAGCTACTACAGCTCTACCAAGCTCAAGTCCGATCGTGTATGGAGTATTGCTGCCACCTTTGGGACGGATCTGCCAAATACCAACTGGCAACCTTGGATTCTATTGAAAAACGCGCCAAGAAGCTCATCGCCGACCCGTCACTGGTAGAAGAAAAGCTGCAGAGCCTCGAACATCGTCGCAAAGTAGCTTGCTTGTCTGTATTCTACAGGATACATTTCGGAGAATGTGCAGCATCGCTTCATGACCTGATACCCCCCTCCCCATTCCATCTCCGGGGTACGAAACGCCGGTTGGGATTCCACCCTTATGTTGTCGACATTCCAAGTTTTCGCACAAAGCGGTACGCTTCTACATTTTTAATGCGAACGGCCAAAGTGTGGAACTCCCTGCCTGCGGATCTATTTCCAGAACGTTATAACCTGGGCCTTTTCAAGGCGAGAGTGAACAGGCATTTTCTAGGCAATCATGCTCCATCATAGTCTACATCATCACTTACCATCACGTGAGATGGCGGACAAATGATTGCCTATCAAATATAAAAAAAAAAAAAAACAAAAACCGAAAAACACATTGGTACGTGGTGGGGTTCGAACCACGACCTCCCGCTCAGGAGGCAGCGGCCCTATCCACTACACCATCGGGCTCCTATCCACTACACTATCGGGCTCATATATCTCAAGACAAGTAGTAGTAATGTAATGCATGTTTCCGGAATAGTAATAACTAATCACCGGATTTCACATTCCTAAAATAGTTCACTGTCCAATCTATTTAAAAGCGAAACGCTCGTAAGAAATTCAGAATCGATTGAAAAGGAAGAGCAATTTAAGAGACGAGACAAAAAGCGGCGTGAAACTAGAATGTGTATGGAATAAGAAGTGGCTACCGAGTTGGTCGTGCGTGCGATCCGCTCCAGTTGGCAAGTGGCAACTGAGACAGGGAAAAATAGAAGACATTGTGGAAAATGGAAGTGTAGTCTGGAATCTTAGCTAGCGAGATAATTATAGATTAACAAACCGTTGAGAATTTTACTGCTCATGACAAAATACCGATCCGTGGTTCATGCGTGCATGCAATACGTCTGAATCATTCATGTGTCCAGTTCGTCCAATCCATTATTTACAAGATAGAATGGGAGATTATAACCAGCGAGATTAAAAGCAGACAGATTCAATACTATTCAAATTTATATTAAAGTTGTTTCAATACAGATTAAATCGTTGATTTATAGTCGAGTCGTTCGCATACTATAATAACACTTCTATCCCTCTACACTTCCACAGTCTGTGCCAGAAATGCATTCCCGCGGAGTAGAAAGCGCGGAACTGGCGGCAATGACATAATTATTGCTATTTTCGGTTTAATTGGCGTTGTTTATAACTGTAATTATTTGGTTCGTGCCTAGAATAATGGCCGAAAGAGCCTTTCAAGAGCTAAGGAATTATGCTGCGGATTCTGAAAAGCCGGTGAGAGTAAGTAGTTTATGTCTGGCTAAATTGAGACGATGAAATCTGAGGCACTTTTTAGTGTTAGATAGCATTAATTTAATTCTCTAATTGTTATTTATTCTGTTTTATTTCATATATTTTAATAAGCAAAGTAAAAAATAGATAAAAGGAATGATATTTTTTTTTTCATCAAATGTGGTAGTTGGTACATTTTCATTGGTAGGATTTTCATTTGTTTTGTTACAACATACAACTATACTTTTTAAAATTGTGATTTAAATGTTCTGTTTTTAGTTAAAGATCACCACTAACTGTACCGCTCATCGCCGAAGAGGCGACTCCTAAACAAAGGTACTATAATACATGTAACAGTACCAAACAGTCTTATACGGACTACAAATCGTTCGGGGCACTAATTAGAGGCCTGCGCAGACGCAGCGAACAATTTGAACTGTGACAACGGCCTGCACCATTTACATAAAGTGCGGGTTCGATTCTGTGTCGAGTCACGACCTAATTTTGTTTTGGTTTTGTGTGTATGGTGGGTATGGTGCAGTCGAAAATATGCAGGCTTGCTTTTACTTTTTTTTAAAGTCGTGTTTTATTCAAAGTGATGTTTTGTGAGCAAGTTAGTGCAGCTTCTACAATTGGAAAACAAGATTGCATTCTGTACAGCAAAATAATTTACTTTAAATACCGATCACCAATTGCAAAATATAAAGAACTTTTTATATATTTCGTAATTTTAACAAAAACACTCAAAATTCTTTGTTACTCTTTTTAAAAAAAATATCTTGATGGTCCATTCCTGTATTTTAAACAGATCGGTCAAAGTCCAATCGAATATTCCCCGACGTATTTTTGAAACTCAACATGTACAGGTATACTTAGTTTACGAGTGTACCGGCGTACGCGCAGGTTTTTTGACACTTTTTGGCGCCGGCCGCGCCCCCTGCTGCTCTTATCGCAATCTCCGAGATTCACGTTTCGGATCGATTCTTTTTGTTCCCCATCGCATAATAATAATATTTCTTGTCCTTATCGTGCACGTAATGAAACCACCAAAACCCAACAATGGTTACGTGGCTTGTTTTATTTTGCCAAATTTGAATTTTTGTGAGCGCACGCTCAATGTCGTATGTTTTATGAGCAGCAGGTATGTCTGGGTAATAATGTTTACTGGTAACTGGAAGCATGAAAATCAAAGCGCAGCATAAAGTTACTTAAAAACTTCAAACTTTTATTTAAAAAACATTTAAATGCGCTCACACTGTTTTAACTGTTCACCGACTTTTCAAAAATGTAACGGGTGCTATTTCTTGAAATTCTGCAGATGGCGATCCAAACCAGCTAAATAATTTCGGCATCCATCAATTTCCGTCAAAACTCATTGAAGCCTGAATTTTTCGACCTTTTTAAGGTTCGTCAGGGTTACCCCAATTACAGGCTGTACACGATTTTTTATAACGGTCCACGTCAACTGATTAATATTAATTGCAATATTTTGACGCATCCTTTATCGATTTCCATCTGAAGTTGGATCGATTCAATCGATTGTCAGTTCCAAAAAGGTACATGGAGGTATATAGAGGCATTATTTTGGATGATTCGAACGAAATTCACTTTGCCTTTTTGATTGAGATTACTTTTTAATTCACCGCTTTCAAAGCTATTAGGAGTAAAGAGATTTTACGCCCTGTAATTTAAGCAGACCGCTTTATCAAAATTTCTAAAAGATTTCTCAGAAAATGGGAACCCCCGTATCGAATTGCATCCCGAGCCTTCTAAATCGATCGAAGATTTTTCGCTAAGGATGATAAAGTATCTGAATCGATTTTCTTTTACTTTTTGGAATTCTCGATTCAAGGCGATAAATATCGAACCTTTATTGATAGCTCCGATTCTTAAGACGCTCGAAATTTTGCAATATAGTCGCCTTTATTGCAGCAATAAATATAAAGTTTCTGCGAACTCATTAGGGTCTAATGGGACTTAAAAAAATAACAAAACGGAATAAAAGTGTGCACCAATGTGACCTTTCGGTGTTGTAATATGTCAGGCACTGAATTCAAAGAATTGCCTTGTTATTAAAATACAATAAAATAAATAACAAACATAGTCCTATTCATAGCAGCAAATAACAAAAAAATGTGAGACTTTATTGACTTCTGTATAAGAATTAAAGGTAAATTCTACCATTGTCATCCAGTATGGCAGCAAATATTTTGTTAGTTTTATAGTCAGAAATATCAGAATATATCCTGTCAAAGAATAATTATAAAAAACTGGAGCTACTGGTATAACGAGGGTTTGACAAGCTAATGGGATTAGGGCTTATAAGAAAATTAATCGGCCATGATTTTAATAATAGGATATCAGTCGACCGAGCAAAATTGCATTTTTGACATCAGCTACCTGAAATTAATAATACATACATGCATATAATCACGCCTTTATCCCTAATGGGGTAGGCAGAGCGTAAACGACCTAAACAAAGGTCGTTCCGCTACGTCTGACAAAGTTTAGAGGGTTATTTTATGATAGATTTGTAGGTATATTGCTACAGTTACAGGTTGTCAGCCCATCGCCTAAATTGCAATATACTGAAACCCTCAAATCCCTTAGCTGGTTTTAACAGCATGCCCGGGAGGAAATGCAGCTGGCACATTCTATGTTTTTCTCTAGCTCCCAGGCCAGCATGGACGAAATTAATTATAGCCGGAAAAAAAGAAAACTTGTAGCTGGCTGAACAAGTTACAATGTAACGAACTATTTATATAAAAACTTGCCTTTGCCACTTGCATCTTTTATTTTCCACTTGATATGATGTAATTCAGACACTCCTTCTAAGATATATAAATACATATAATCACGCTTTTATCCCTAATGGGGTTGGCAGAGCGTAAACGTCCTAAACGAAGGTCATTCCGCCACGTCTGACAAAGTTTTGAAGGTTATTTAAGATAGATCTGTAGTTATATTGCTGCATGACAATTTGTCAGCCCATCGCCTAGATTATAATAAACTGAAACCCTCAGATCCCTTAGCTGGTTTTTACAGCATACCCGGGAGGAAATTCAGCTGGCACATTCTATGTTATTCTCTCGCGTCCAGGCCGGATTCATCCATCTTAGATATGTAGTTGTAGATTCATTTATAGATGAATGCATTTTGTACCGATAAATTTGGGCTCGTATTTATAAAGCAATCTCAAGATTGAGAGAAATATTAAGTATGGATTTGACAGGCCACATTGTACTGAAATTACGTTTCAGATACGAACTCAAACTAGCTGTCAGTCTCAAGTACTGTTTATAATTACATGCCTTAGTGTTCTTAAAATATTGAGACATGGACCTAAATGACTTTATGCTGTCTAGTCCGTATATTAAAATTAAGTCGCAAGCACCTTCCCCTATAATCTTCTTTTAGCTCAGTGTCCTTTACCCACATAGCTTTTGGGATGTGCGATAACTTCTAACAGTCCATCCAGCCAGTTACAGGATACATTCAGCTGTGTTATTTATTTATTATTTAACACTTTATTGCACACACATGAACATACAGAGGATACAAACATAAAAAACAATAGCACAACAGGTACAGCTTATCTCTAAAAAGAAATCTCTTCCAGCTGACCTACGGTAGTGAGAGTACATAAATGAGGCAAATATGGCGCGAACAATTCAAACCCTACTATCATAAAATACAATAAATACATAAAACTACATAAATAATGAATAAATACATATTGTTTTGATTATTTATAGGTAAAATAATTCGATTATAACATCTAAAAAATAATTTGAGGGAATTTGTGTTACGGAGGTGAGGCATTCTCTGTGACTTCTGTTTGTGTTTGCTACATCATGTTTTAGTTTAAGAGGCTTTATGCTTAGTTTTAAAGATATGTAATACCTTACCTTTGTTCTGTAGAGCGGATTGGAGAAGTCCCAGCCCGGCGCCACGAACAGATACCCGCATTTCGATATCTTTCGACTCGCCTGAAACAACAAAAAACAAACAATAAAAATACAATTCACACTCAAAACCGTGGAACACTGTTTTATAAAATAGCAATAAAATTATAAACGACCTGGTGCTTCTTTTAATGACGAGGTGTAAAAACTTAAAAAACAATAACCTTTTTTGTTTAAAATCTGTGTGTTTGTTTTTCATTCCCATGGTTTTTAAGACAGGAATACGCATGGGTTCCAATTAATTAAGAAAATAAAAAGGACTATAAGAAATAGCCACAGACTATAATTTTTGCTAAATAAGTAGTGCCGCTTTTAATTAGTTGGGTTTCGATCTTGTTGAAAGTCAAGCTGGAGTTATTATTATTGCCAAATACGACCTACAAAGTTGCATATTTATGAATACCTATAGGTAAGAAGTATAATCATATAATCACACCTTTATCCCTAATGGGGTAGGCAAATCGTAAACAACCTAAACGAAGGTCGTTCGCCACGTCTGACAAAGTTTTGAGGCTTATTTAAGATAGATTTGTAGGTATATTGCTGTAGTAACAGGTTGTCAACCCATCGCCTAAATTGCAATACGCAGCAACCCTCGGATCCCTTAGCTGGTTTCTACAGCATGCCCAGGAGGAAATGCAGCTGGCACATTCTATGTTTTTCTCTCGCTTCCAGTCCAGTATGGAAGTATTGAATTATTATTAGGTAATAAGTAAATAATGATACCAACTTAATTACATTTAGTTTAATTATTTTGAATGCAACAATAAAATTATCAGTTTTCTGAAAAACATAAAAATGTCGCATACGCCATTTGAGGTCGTTAGCATTGAATTTTTTTGCTGACATCAGCTGGTTATTGTTTTCCGAAATTGCAGTTCTCGGAAACCGCGGTTCAAGTACCTTTTGAAAGACAAATTACAAGTTCAACAACATGATAAATGTAATGAAATAATTGCAATTTATATGAAACCGTTCCGAGTGCGCGCGCGCATGTAAAAACTCGAAAACTTTTTACTGCGAAAAATTATAACAATAGCTTTGTTATAAAACTGTGGATTGAGGTTTCGTAAAATTGAAAGTTGAATTTAATGAATGGTTGTTTTAGTGTTGAATGTTTTTTGTCCATTGTTTATGAACTCCATAATCTGATGATGACAGCATCTTCATCAAATTATTGTGTAACCACATTTGCGATAAGAGCTTAATTTATTTCTTTTAATTTTAATTTCATTCTTGCCACAGAGTACAAAATAGTTAAGACTAACTTTCTGTTTTTTTTTTTATTAGGCTGTACGTTCCACTGCAGGGCAAAGGCACACACACACGACTCACGATCACACTCACAGCCCCCACTAGGATTCCCTGTATCGGGGTGACATGGACATACACAGAAACAACCACAAAGAACACCCAGACCCAGAAACAAACTCATCATTCAAATGTCTACACCGGCCGAGAATCGAACCCGGGACCCTCTGCGTAGCAGGCAGGTACACTGCCAACTAGGCTGCGCGGGCCTCCCCTTTGTCTTTCCACCTGTCGCGATCTTTGGCCACGTTTACCCAGTCTTTTTCGAAAGCATCTAGGTCATCGCGCCACCGTTTTCTGGGTCTTCCTCTCCTTCTCCGGCTATTGAGTGGGACTCGGTCGTTAGTCTGGCCCATATCTTCGGGTGCATTCTGCACACATGACCCGCCCAGTCTCATTTCAGTTTTGCCGACTTCTCGGTCACATCAGTAATGCGCGTTTTAAAAAAATACTTACGCGTTTTAAAAAATACTGATTTTGGTAGGGGTGTAAAAATATACCTGACTAAAATTGTATCTGTTATAAATCATAGTACCATCTTTCTTCTTACTTGCTAGCAATTCTCTCACACTCTCAAAAGCTGTTTTTTTATGTGAGAACTAATCTTACACGTAAGTAAGAATAAGGCATATTGGTATTTTCTGTACAAAGTGTCAACTGATATCAATTTTGAATTTTACAGTTAGATACAACGGTATATAACAAGCCTCTTATTTTCACATCATCAAATCGGTATTACATGTCCAGAATGTGAAGGTTAAAAAAATTATCTGACGACGCAGCTTAATTGTATTTTGATTTCCATCAGTTCATTGTGTGACTGACAACAAATATGCACCTATCTATACCTACTTATGTCTTTTCCTAATTCCATAAGAATTTCTTGTTTTTTTACGATTAGTTCTAGCCGCAATATATGAGAGCCCGATGGAGTAGTGGATAGGGCCGCTGCCTCCTGGAGGTCGTGATTCGAATTTTACAACGTACGAATGTGTTTTGGGTTATCAAATTTCATATGTACCGTGCTGCGGAAGGCACGTTAAGCCGTTGGTCCCGGTTAATATCGTTTAATACCGTAGATATTAGTCGTTAAGCGATGTCAGAGGCTAGTGCTAAGCATTGGCGGGTTGGAAACTCTGACCTAATCTAGGATTGGGTCTGGTTTCCCTTGGTTGCGGAGGTCGGATGGCAGTCGCTCTGTGTAAAAACCAGTACTCTCGTTCAATCACCTAGACTAGGTAGCCGACCTGAGATACGGGATAAGGCTAAGGAGATGAGTTTTCGACGCAATATACACAAAAGAACGAACGTAGGAGCACTGCGTCCTCTTACATCTTTTCTATGAAGCCTGCGTATAATAACTTCACGTCCACTCGCTACTAAAGAAAGACAGTACAGTTAAGCTGTTTTATCTCACGAATGCAGCTTATCCATACTTGTAGCTGTGCGTACAGACACTACAGACACGCGGCCGTGTGTGCGTAACTACAGGTTTACTATGAAAGCACGCATACTATGCCAATGTACGTGTTGGTACACACACAAGTATGGCTAAGCTGCAGTCGTTAGATAAGACATCTGTACAAGAAATTACTTCACAGCTTCCCAGCTACTTTTACCAAGAACTAAAGTTTTTTAAACGCATGACCATAAAGACGATAATAATATCTGATCACATCTTTACTTGTAAGTACGAAGTATGCGAGGTCAGTGCAGATGTAACTGTACCAGTCAGTGGACATAGCGTACTTGTTACAGGTATACGTAACAGGTATAAGTAATAGGTACACTTAACAGGTCAATGACCTAGGTGAAGCTTGGTGACATCAATGTTACATTAAGTATTTGATTGAGCTGACTAAGCATTACCAAGAATAGATAGAGTATCGACAAGTACCATGCTGGACTGGGAGCGAAATAAACACAAAGAATGTGCCAGCTGCGTTACCTACCGGGCATGCTGTAAAAACCAGCTAAGGTTTCTGTATATTGTAATTTAGGCGATAGGCTGACAACCTGTCATTACAGTCTTATACCTACAAATCTATCTTAAATAACCCTCAAAACTTTGTCAGACGTGGCCGAACGATCTTTGTTTAGGTTGTTTTACGCTCTGCCTACCCCATTAGGCATAAAGGCGTGATTATATGTATGTATGTATCGACCGGTAAGGAAATTGCTGAAACATCTCGGTGGCGATATGGCCTAAGTGGCGCCCCCACCAGAAAAAAAATATATAATTCACTAAAAACGCAGTGAATCCAAAAACCAGTCCAACAGACTCAATTAATAGTAATTAAGATAATTTAGAACCTTATCAATTATTTTAATCTATCTTAAATAACCCTCAAAACTTTGTCAGACGTGGCGGAACGACCTTTGTCTAGGTCGTTTACGCTCTGCCTACCCCATTAGGGACAAAGGCGTGATTATTTGTATGTATGTATGTATAAATTAGCGATTCATAGTTCGTTGTAGTAACAGCTAGAAGAGTTGCGAATAACGTTACCTGTTACTACAACAAACTAAGAATCGCAAATTTATAAGTTTCTTTATGGAGCCGGATTTTCAATTCAGTGTGTTTTTAGTGAGTTATGTTTTTTTTACTGATGTCGGCGCCACAAACTTAGCTTCTATAGTCACCTTAAAGACACATAATGATTTAAAGGTGTTACATATTTAGAATGAATAGCTCATACACAATGAATTACGATACAATAGGTTTATCTTATTTCTTCAAAGTTTTTTTTCCACTTTTGCCTATCATACATACATATAATGACGCCTTTATCCCTAATGGGGTTGAGCGTGAACGACCAAAGCTAAGGTCGTCCCGCCACGTTGACAAAGTTTTGAGGGTTATTTAAGATAGATTTGTAGGCATATTGCTGTAGTGACAGGTTGTCAGCCCATCGCCTAAATTGCAATACACCGAAACGCTCGGATCTCTTAGCTGGTTTTTACAGCATGCCCGGGAGGAAATGCAGCATTCTATTTTTCTCTCGCTCCCAGGCCAGAATTTAAGAATTTTCATTATTGCCTATCATGAAAGTTGTTAAGACAATTTTTTATTTATTTCAGTAGTAACTCAAACATGACGGTGGATACATTCATCATCATCGATGACCCAGACACGTAGCCCAGACATCTATGTCTTTGTAATCATAGAATTCACCCTAAAAGTAGGTCCGTACTTAAACACCTACAAAAGTAGGCCCGTCGGTACCTCCCTAAGTACCAACATAACATTGAAGCCTATCGAATAGTATGTGTGTCAGTGTGATGGTTGGCAGTTGGCAATGTCACCGTTAATGCCATTAAGGTGACAATGGGGCTGATGCGCGTCGAATCTGCGCGTGCGCCGATCGCGCGATCGCTATCGGGTGCCTGTGATTGTGTACAGTGGGCTGCATAAGAGCAGACAGAGATTCAAGCTTTTCAAGAAAACGTGTTAAGAAAGTGTGCAACCTGACCGATTAAATTTGGATATTAGACAAGAAACTCTGACACGAGGGCTGAACGGGTCGTTTGTTAGCTCGAAAAACCACTCGATAAAAGAAAAAACTTCGAAAAAAAAAATAGAAATTGTTAGGAGCTTGATAGCTCTAGCTAACATGTCTTAATAAGATAATAAATATAGGTAGGTAATAAATTCAAATAGCATTATCAAGTTCAAGAAAAATGCAGCCGTTCTTTGGCAACACTTACGTACGAACTTTTGCTGCCAACTGTACTTGTATTTGTGCGATTGTATGTAGACGACATACTTCGAAGTGTTGGCAAGTTGTGAAGCTATAAAAGGTATATTAAGCAGAATTAGATGGTGTTTCTATTTATCACCAACCTACAACTAAACGTAAGACATTATAATAATGCCTTAATTTCCTTGAACTGACTGGGTTTAATTTATTTATTCACTAGCGACCCGCCCCGGCTTCGCGCGGAAATTATCAGTGTTTCTCTACTATATTATGCATGTATTATACATATAAACCTTTCTCTTGAATCACTCTATCCATTAAAAGAAACCGCATCAAAATCCGTTGCGTAGTTATAAAGATTTATGCATACATAGGGATATAGGGACAGAGAAAGCGACTTTGTTTTATCCTATGTAGTGATATACAATTAAATATTGTGTTCGAATTTTACATGTCAATTTCAATTTTACTTAGGAACCTTAATAAGAATAAATGTTTATGCAACACCTTATATTGGTTCTTATTTGAACTAAGATAATAAGATTTCACAGAGGACTTAGTAAAATTATCAAATTATCTTAAATTTAAATGCATACCAGTATTTTGATACCATTTAAACGACTACCCAAATATGTCCAAATCAAGATACGTCACTTTCTCTTCACACGAAACATCTGTGACACAGATTTATAATTATCAAGATCTTAAGAACTACTAAAATGTCACGGGTAATAAACATGACCGAAAATAGAAGAAAAGAAATATGGCGACAGCATAAAAAAATAACATTAAATCAAATGTTTTACGGTAGCACGGCTTACCGTGTGATCCTTTGATCTCTAGTGTAAGTTATAGTTGGTTTAACATGAGTAAACTTAAAAAATATATTCTTTTATACAAACTTGAACTGTTTGCCTTGGTAATACGGGTGAAAAATTCGGTATACTCTCTTATTAAGGGTTAACATTTTAAGAGCAATTTGAAGTTCATTAATGGTTTTGTAAGATTATATGAATGTTAAGGTTTTAAGAAAGCAGCGATGGAAACGAAAGTAACAGATGTTTATTTAATTAGATGTGCAGTTTAATATGCGTTAATGTGTAGATCCGCTTAAGATAATTAGGATTTATTGCTGAAGTTTATTTCGGAAGATCATCTTTATGAGATATCGTGTTTTGTGGATCATAGATCTCCGAGATATTTGAGGACTGTTTATTTTTTAGGGGTGGCTAGTGTATATTAAATTTTCCTGTTTTAAAGAAAAAGATATATAGGGTGTAAGAGACAGCGTCCCGCAACGAAACTGAACAACTATCAGCAGGTTTTTTTTTTAGGAAGTGAAAAAAA
The DNA here is from genome assembly GCA_949820665.1 of Scrobipalpa costella. Taxonomy (NCBI): domain Eukaryota; kingdom Metazoa; phylum Arthropoda; class Insecta; order Lepidoptera; family Gelechiidae; genus Scrobipalpa; species Scrobipalpa costella. The sequence continues at coordinate 3,152,878 of OX463306.1, forward strand.
TATTTGATTTTTCATACAAATTCGAGGTGGTAATAGTTGTTAAGTTTCGTTGACTGAGCAACCCCTATCAGTTTGCGGGACGCTGTCACTTACACCCAGTATTGTTTAAGCTAAAATTATGATAATATAGTTTCGCTATGAAGTAAGTCTAATGCACTTCAAAAATATGATAACACTTTTCAGACTTGAACACAATATTAACAAGGTCCATAATTGCAAAACTAACAAACTGTTATGAAGTCTAAATACCAAGTGTAATGGCATCCCGCAAACTGATAGGGTTGCTCCGTCAAAGATACTGAACAACTTCCACCAGGATTTTCAGGAATTAAAAAGAAAATTGGCTTTTCTATACAAAATGTTCACCTCGATCGGACAATTTGTATGAAAAAGCCATTTATTTTCACTTCCTGAAAAAAATTCTGGTTAAAGTTGTTCAGTGTCATGAACTGAGCAACCCCTATTAGTTTGGAGGACGCTGTCAATTACTCCCGGTATAAACCAAATCAAATATAAAATATTATCCTTCAACAGGGATTAACGACAACTCCATAATAAAAGCAGTTTATCTTCTAAAGATGTGATTATAGCTTCGAGTGTTAAGTTAAAGAATAAAAAAATATATTAAAAAAGATAAAAATATGTATCAAAAGGGCAAAACCCGGGAGCCATTTGGTGGAGGCGTGAAATCGAGTCCCTAATCCTTATGTTATGGTCTTTTAGGGACGATATCTACATCTACATGCCCAGAAGCCTTTCTTAGTGTAAAAAAGTAAAAGTAAAGTAAGTTTCTTCCATGCTGGACTGGGAGAGATAGAAAAACATAGAATGTTCCAGCTGCCCTTCCTCCCGGGCATGCTGTTAAAGTCAGCAAAGGGGACTCGAGGGTCGCATTGTATTGTAGTTTGGGCGATGGGCTGACAACCTGTCACTAAAGCAATACATATTACAATCTAAAATAATCCCCTTAATTTTTGTCAGACGTGGCGAAAGCGCCTTTTACGAGGCGTTAAACGCTCTGCCTAACCCGTAAGGGATAAAGGCGTGATTTATGTATGTATGTATGTATGTAAAAAGTAAAAACTTTCAGGGTCAGTGTTTAGCAACGCACAGCATAAATTATGGCATAAATCTACTGTATGGTAATGTCTAAAAGTACGTTTGTAAACTGAACGAATTCTATCTTTTTAACCATAATTTACTCTGAACCAACGTAACCTTCTATATTTGTAAAGTTAACTAAGACATAATATCCCAAGGTACAGTATAAAAGAAATTGTATAACACTCCCTCATTCATACACATATAATCACGCCTTTAATCCTAATGGGGTAGGCAGAGCGTAAATGACCTAAACAATAGTCGTTCCGCCACGTCTGACATAGTTTTGAGGGATATTTAAGATAGATTTGTAGGTATATTGCTTCTTCTGTCGAGTGGGTATCGAGTCTATCGACCCGATGAACCCTGGTGTCAGATTTTTTAAACCGCCTAGTAGCACAACTATCAGGCCTCTGACATAGTTATAGTAACGACCACTATCGAAGACAGCGACCGGGACTGACAGCTTAACGTGCCCTCCGAAGCATGAAATCTTTTTCTTTTCAGACAATCAGGTGATTCAGCCTGCAATGTCCTAACCAAACTGGGGAAAAATTCACAAAGTGATAAATTCTCAAATATCAACTTTGTGTTTCCCCCCTGTGAATCGAACCCAGGACCTCCGGATCAGGATTTCATGGCACTAGCCATCACCTAAATAACAATATACTGAAAACTGCGGGTCCGTTAGCTGGTTTCTACAGCATGCCCGGGAGGAAAAGCAGCTGGCACATTCTATGTTTTTTTCCCGCTCCCAGGAACGGAAGAAAATATTCGTAAACATACAATTCAATTTTAGTTCATACCTAACATTACCCCTCATACTGCAACTAGACAGAAATCGATAAAACCCTTCTATCTCTAACCACTTCTTCACTTCCAGTGTCCACATGCCTTAACAGTAGACTTAGAAATACAGGGTGTTATTCCACGGGGCATAAATTTGTCCCATGACAGGCGTAAAACCACCGGACCGCGGGATCACTATGGTATTATTTACGATTATCTCTTTTATGATTAGGTTTAAGTGTTGAGATAAGAGCGGTTTAAGGTTTAGAAATTTAATTATATTTTCAGGTTTTTACCTGCACTTCTCATTGACTTTTTTTAAAGTAGGCGATTTGTTTTAAGCTGTAACCCTCATTAACTTTGAAACTTAACTTCATTCACTTCATTAACTTTGGAATCCCTATCGTAAAGTTTGATAGGAGCTTGCACAAGACTGCGAAACATGGAAGAAGGATTTGACGAACTTTTCCCAACAATGGAACACAACATAATCTTCTTCTGCCTCGCTATTTTACGGACTCTGGAGTACTCTTGCTTTCCGGCTTAGTCTAGTCCACTTGACGCAGTCTTCGGCATCCGCTGGTGTAAAATCCTTTTCTTTCATATCCGCTTTTAAGACGTCTAGCCTGCGCTTCTTCAGTCTGCCGCGTGATAGACTTAGACAGTGAGGTCAGGCTAATAAATATAAAATCTAAATCGCTGCCTCTCCACCCTTCCACCACGCGATTAGATATAGTGGTCCAGCACCAATAATATAATTTATTCCTCTGTAAACCAACGTTATGATGACGCGTCAGTTCATCAATCCTCTTAAGTTATTTATCGTTTTCCTAATTTGTTCCAGAGGTTCTGTTTGATTTGAATAAATACCAGTGGAACATGTAGTAAGTAGCTGAATAGTGTAGTGAAATAGCTTATTCGTCAGTAGGTATTGTGGAGGCTAGAGATTAAGCTTTTGATCTCTGACATGGTTTGTGTAACAACCTGAGCTAAGGCAGCGGACCGACTACTTAAGGTGCCCTCTGAAGCACGCAATCATGTTACTAGTCTGACAATCAGTTGATGCAGCCTGCATTGTCTTCACCTAACTAACCAATTGTATCTCTCGTGGGAATGGAACCCATGGTGTCTAGATCAAGAGCTCAATGCTCAGATCACTAAACCACAGAGACAGCTAAATAGAAATGTTAATAACATTCATGATATCTATAGTAATATACACAATGATAATTTCAAAAAGTTTCTTCAATTACTTAGCATCGATTTCAATAATGAATATACTAGTGGTTTTCCTTCGATGCTGGACTGGGAGAGATAGAAAAACATAGAATGTTCCAGCTGCCCTTCCTCCCGGGCATGCTGTAGAAGTCAGCAAAAGGGACTCGAGGGTTGCAGTGTATTGTAATTTAGGCGATGGGCTGACAACCTGTCCCTATAGCAATACACATTACAATCTAAAATTGCCCTCAATTTTTGTCAGACGTGGCGAAAGCGCCTTTTACGAGGAGTTTGACGCTCTGCCTACCCCGTAAGGGATAAAGGCGTGATTTTATGTATGTATGTATGTATTTCCTTCGATCCTATCCATTTAGGAGCAACATTCATTAACATTAGTTGACATTTAGACAAATACAAGCGTTGAAATGGTTGACATTCTAATGTAAGGATTGAGTTGGTTGGTTTTCGCAAGGGGCCTAAAAGGTTTTGGAAGGTTGTCATCAAGTCCTGATAAGCAGACAGAGTAAAGTGCTGATACATACATACATACATACATAAATCACGCCTTTATCCCTTACGGGGTAGGCAGAGCGTTTAACGCCTCGTAAAAGGCGCTTTCGCCACGACTGACAAAAATTGAGGGCAATTTTAGATTGTAATATGTATTGCTTTAGTGACAGGTTGTCAGCCCATCGCCTAAATTACAATACACTGTAACCCTCGAGTCCCTTTTGCTGACTTCAACAGCATGCCCGGGAGGAAGGGCAGCTGGAACATTCTATGTTTTTCTATCTCTCCCAGTCCAGCATGGAAGTATCTATCTCTCCCAGTCCAGCATGGAAGTATGAAGTAGTAAAGTGCTGATATGACAGCGTAATATTGGATAAGAAATAATTGAGCAACATAATTAGCATGGAAGGATTTAATAGTTGAGGTTAGAATCAAAGTTTCACTTAAAAAATAACTTACTTATGATTGAAACTATCCACAACTTGTTGCAGCTAACACAAATCATATGAATACAACAAGTGACTAATTCAAGTCAAGGACCTTACACAGATAAACAAGATTGAATTATTGAGACATAATTTGATATCCGTCGGAGTATCGATTTGCAAGTGACAATTCGTCAAGTTACATGCAGCAGCCACAGATAAGCAAATAGAAGACTCTGCTTAGTGCATTTTTGGTAAGATAACCAAAAATAATGTGTAGGTATGTATGATGTGATTTCCATAAAGTATAATTTTCGAAATATAAAGAACTCCTTTCGTGATTGCAAGCCAAAGTCATATATATTGTAAGAACTAATTAGGTAATTTATACATACATACATATAATCACGCCTCTTTCCCGGAGGTGTAGGCAGAGACCACATCTTTCCACTTGCTACGATCCTTATATACTTCTTTCGCTTCATCCACATTCATTAATCTTTTCATACATGCTCGTCGGTTTAGGATACTCTTGATCTGACCTTTCTTTAGGACGTCCCCGATTTGATCCAAGTACGTGCGTCGAGGTCTTGCCCTTCCAACATTTCCATCCATACTCGCCTTATATATCTGTTTGGTCAACCTGCTTTCACTCATACTCTCAACAGGTAATTTATGATTTAATGAACCTTAGTTAAATAGCTTAGATAAAATAAATTAGACCATACTTTTCAATTTGAAAAAATACACTGTGAATGTGGTGCGGCGTCTATCGGGATTTTATGATCTGTGGACGTACCTTAATAAATATGATATTATGTAACCTTGTAATCTGACGTTGACAAGTTATGTCTGAGGTGTGGACTATAGCAATGACCTTGGTTAAACCATTATAATAAAACCAAAGCGAAACTTTTTATTAGTGACCGATATTCAAAACTTGGTGCGTATAGGTGATAACAAAAAGGTTTGAGACATTATTTGATATTTTTGCTTAAGAATTATAAAATACTAGCGACCCGCCCTGGCTTTGCACGGAAATCATCAGTGTTTCTCTACTATATTATGCATGTATTATACATATAAACCTTACTCTTGTATCACTCTATCCATTAAAAGAAACCGCATCAATATCTGTTGCGTAGTTTTAAAGATTTATGCATACATAGGGATATGGGGACAGAGAAAGCGACTTTGTTTTATACTATGTAGTGATATATAAAAAGCTTTAAACATAATTAAAGAAACAGCAGATTGTCAAATTCTTATTAATTTTTAACTTAATATTTTAATTTAATATTTTACTTCCAAGCTGGACTGGGAGCGAGAGAAAAACATAGAATGTGCCAGCTGCATTTCCTCCCGGGCATGCTGTGGAAACCAGCTAAGGGATCTGAGGGTTTCTATATATTGCAATTTAGGCGATGGGCTGACAACCTGTCACTATAGCTATATATATTAAAATCTATCTTAAATAACCCTCAAAACTTTGTCAAACGTGGCGGAGCGACCTTTGTTTAGGTCGTTTACGCTCTGCCTACCCCATTAGGGATAAAGGCGTGATTATATGTATGTATGTATGTATTTTAATCCATGTTCTTTTTTTGTGTCTCGGTCATAAGATATATAACATGAAGTGTGTAAAGTAGTTAATCTTGACTAGTTCGTTTTCCCGTTCATCTTATTTAAAAAAAAATTGCTCCGTTCAATTGCACAGAAAACGACAAAATAGATCCAATTCTGTTTATCTATAGATATCCAATAGACCTCATAGGGCAGCTGTTGTTGTTATTAATAGGACATTTTCCATCATCTGCTTTATGGCACAAGAATGAAAAAAATAATTAAAAATATCCACCAGATGGTCTTACAACTTATAGCAGATGACAATAATATTATTCAAGTTAAACCCGTAGGATAGCTTATCGAAGTATATCGATATCTTACAGATACATATAATCACGCCTTTATCCTTATGGGGTAGGCAGAGCATAAATCTATAAGGAATTTATTCGATGCTGCACTGGGAGCGAGCGAAAAAAATGTGCCAGCTGCATTTCCTCCCGGCATACTGTAAAAATCAGCTAAAGGATCTGAGGGTCACAGTATATAGCAATTTAGGCGATGGGCTGACAACCTGTCACTACAGCAGTATACCAACAAATCTATCTTAAATAACCCTCAAAACTTTGTCGTTTATAAACATTTATATTATTGATTAAATATGTATATATTAATGTATATCATCATAACATTTTAGGAAAGACAATACTGACTTTAAAACATAGAACATTCTGACCTGATTAACTCTGGTGTCAGAGCTTTTAAACTGCCTAATAGCACAGCTAATATAAGCCTCTGACATGGTTTGTTTAACGATCACTGTCTAAGACAGCGATCGGGACCGACGGCTTAACGTGCTGCCCAAAGCACGGAATCTTTTTTTCTTTCATACAATCAGGTGATTCTTCAGCTTGCATTGTCCTAACCAAACTTGGGAAAATATCACAAACTGATAAATTGACAAATATCAACTTTGTGTCCTGGGAATCGAACCCTGGACCTCCGAATCGTGTGCCCATGGTTTAGACCACTAAACCACGGAAGCAGTTACAAAAAACATAGAATGATAACAATAAAGACGTTGACAAATTACAATCTTATGTAGTGCACGATATTACTCTTAATGTTGCAAAAGCCATTGATGATAGAACATTGCGAGTACATGAGCCAGTTCAATGTGTCACTGATTGCCTTATATGTGCTAGAATTATCGGATGATAAGTAAACACACGATGGTGGATAAACGCAAGAAGATAAAAAGTCAAAGATCACACACGGCGGGCGGTGTTGTGTGATTTTCACTCTCTATGAAGACGACTCTCGTAGAACTCCGTTAAACAATTAAGTAAGTAGTCGTTAATTTATAAGGAAGTAAATAAATTGTTGGACAACATGAGAAAACGATACTTTAAAGTAATTAATCATTACAACAAATTAAAACAACAAAAACTTCCTGAAACGGTATAAGTAGGTCAAGCAAGCTAGAAATGATGTAAAATTTGAACAAGCCTCTATCAATACAGAAAATTATTAAGTCATCTACATAGAATGGTGACACCACAATAATATTAATAATTTTCTTTTACGATAACGTACCTATATAACATTATTGTAAATCTTCTTCATTTAAATTAGACACTAGACTAGAAAATATGTTTGCAAACAAAGACATTGATTCAGATAAGCGATCACTCGCCTCGATCTAACACCATAGTCTGTTTCTTCGCGTTGCCATTGACCTGAATCTACAACCATTTGTTTTCTAGCCTCCTGTTTTTTTTCATACCGTTATCTCATAAATTTATGCATTTATACACCTTAGAAGGCATAGCTTAGCGTTTTATTGTAATTGAGCGGATGTCCAGTGTACATTATAGAACTAGAATTATATGAGACAGTATGAGTTGTATTACGTTGCTATAAAAATTGTAATTTGTTACATCTATTAAACAGGCAATTTAGTTAATACTTTTGTATCTGATATGTTGTTATTAGGTTGGTAAAGATCACTTTTGTAACAAGAGAACTTGCTGCTATTATACCTGATCAGTTAAATACACCACTCTCTACTTAGTACTGTTCTAGCTAAGGATAAATCAAAATTTTATAAATGTCTTCCGTGCTGGCCTGCGAGCGAGAGTAAAACATAGAATGTGCCAGCAGCAATTTGTATGCCAAATGGTGGATCACGGAGTGCTTCTTATATTGTCAACACCTCATTTATACCTGTGTATCACAAATAAAGATTTTGACTTTGACTTTTGACTTTGCAGCATTTCGTGTGCCGAGCATGCTGTAAAAACAGTTTAGGGGTCAGAGGGTTTGTAATTTAGGCGATGAGCTGACAACCTGTCACTTCAGCAATATATCTACAAACCTATCTGAAACCCTCAAAACTTTGTCAGACGTGGCGGAAGGACCTTTGTTTAGGTCGTTTTTGCTCTGCTTACCTCATTAGGGATAAAGGCATGATTATATGTATGTATGTATAAATTTTGAGTTATCAACTTCTGTATAAATCTTTACATAATTAACATCCTCATTAGACAAATTTCTTCAGACATCTCCATAATTGCTGCTACTTACAATAGCATCCACTCAGCAATATCGTCTTATCTTGTCTCTCGAGCTTCATTCACCTGCTAAAGATCTTTCTTTTTTTCTTTCGTCAATAAAGGAATGTGTCAGATTGTAGACGGTTCAATCGGTTTCCGCTAAATGGCCTCAGTAGGGTTGCCACCTTCAAAAAAACTAACACTTCAAGCTGTGCGCCTGACCTTATCCGTACTTTGCTCATAATAGTTACCTACTTTCCTCACCCGGTGATCCTTTAAAAGCGTTCTTTCTGGTTAAAAGATTTGCGATCCTACAAAATGTAGTTTTGTTTGTAGTTTCATCAATGTTCAAAGACATTAACTTAGTTTTAAATTCTACTAAAGGAATGACTGTCAAACTTATACTTTTTGAAAATATGTGACGGTATAACCTCTCACAGCGTTTGATAGACTGGGGATACAGCCAAAGATCGGGAAAAGAAAGGGGAGGCCTTTGCCCAGCAGTGGGACAGTTTAGGCTTTAGGCTAGACTAGGTATATATATGGTGTATTATTTATTCATTGTATTATCTATTCTTACATGACCATTATTGACCATATGACATTCCTATTTTTGAACAACATTAACCAAAAATTTATTATCTGGCAACATTGACCATCATTACCAGCGCCAGCGCAGCCACAATAGCCATTCATGTTAAGATCTATGTTCGATAGAGCTCGTTGAAGTTTTTGATCTGTACCTGAACTTTCTCGTTCGATAAGTGTTGATTTAAGACATTGATACCTTTAGATCCATTTATTTTCCTGTTTTATATTTGACTAGCGATCCGCCCCGGCTTCGCACGGAAATTATCAGTGTTTCTCTACTAAATTATGCATGTATTATACATATAAACCTTCCTCTTGAATCACTCTATCCATTAAAAGAAACCGGATCAAAATCCGTTGCGTAGTTTTAAAGATCTAAGCATACGTATGGATAAAGGGACAGACAAAGCGACTTTGTTTTATACTATGTAGTGATGTATCAAAAGGCGAAATTAATATTTCCTGTGTACCGTTTACAATTTGGTTTAAAGGGTAGAGTAACTTTATTTCATACAGTCTACAAAATTTATCAACTTTCTCACAGATCCTATCTTTTCTATTGCCAAAATCGTGATCACCAAATCTGCGTTCGTCGTGAAAACCTCAATTTCAAAAAATCATTAGAAAGCATTGAACTTACAATTAACGGCTTTTAAAGGGTTTCTTCGTAAATCTCGATAATGAAACATTGAGTCAGTGAGTGGGACCCATCTTTAACAAATTCAATCTTAAGTACTTAAATATAGGGTCGAGTGTTGGTCGTGAATGGTTATAGAAAGTGAAAAGAGGCTGCACCTGATGCTTTCTTCGCATCTCGATCTTTTTGCTCCAGCGAGAGTGGTCTAGATTCGATAATTGTGTCGGTTCGTCGGTAGCCGAGCTGGGTGCTCCATCGGCTTCCTTTGAGTTGGCAAGTTGGTGTAATTGGCGAGTGAGTAATGTCTTAGTTGGTACGTGTTCTGGCTATCCCGGAAATTCTTGGAGTCTTGAGTCATTTTATTACTCTCCATTAATTATTATATTTACTATTAGTATTACCTTCCATGCTGGACTGGGAGCGAGAGAAAACATAGAATGTGCCGTGCCAGCTGCATTTCCTCCCGGGCATGTAAAACCAGCTAAGGGATCCGAGGGTTTTAGTATATTGCAATTTAGGCGATAGGCTGACAACCTGTCATTACAGCAATATACCTTAAAATATATCTTATATAACCCTCTAAACTTTGTCAGACGTGGCGGAACGACCTTTATTTAGGTCGTTTACGCTCTGCCTACCCCATTAGCGATATAGGCGTGATTATATGTATGTACGTATATAGTATTATAAATAATTTGTACATCATCATTTCATCATGAACCGAATTGTCGACTACATAGTGTAGTAAGAGACATTTGTTTTTTCAAATAGATATCAACATGACATACATACATACATAAAATCACGCCTTTATCCCTAATGGGGTAGGCAGAGCGCAAACGACCTAAACGAAGGTCATTCCGCCACGTCTGACAAAGTTTTGAGGGTTATTCAAGATAGATTTGTAGGTATATTGCTGTAGTGACAGGTTGTCAGCCCATCGCCTAAATCACAATATACCGAAACTCTCGAATCCCTTAGCTGGTATTTACAGCATGCTCGGGAGGAAATGCAGCCGGCACATTCTATGTTTTTCTCTTGCTCCCAGGCCGGCATGGAAGAAGAACAACATGAGATGTACCTTTTACCTTCTTACCAAGGAGATGTATTTCCTCGTCATCTCGTTTTCTCTCTATAATACATTCAATTGCCTTGAATTTACCTCATACCTTCAAAACAAACACCTCAACTTTCGCACACATGAAAACGACATCTAATCGTGACCCAACGATCAGCAAGCTCACCAACTAATGGTGGCCACTTAATCCCTCAACCTCTGATGGTCTTGACAGTTTCCACCACCAACTTTCTCCAGTCTCCAGGAATCCACATAAGGTTTGATTAATCTTAGACGTGGCTAGACGTGGTACGTGGTGAGACGTCGACGTGCACAGACGTACCGGCGCCCGCGCAGTTATCGCGCATCGACGAAAGTGCAAGTCTGCAAGTGCCTTCCAGACATTACGTCTGCAGTTTGGGCTTTTCGCAAGGTAATTGAATGTTCAGTCATAAACCAATTGAGGTCAAATTATAATACACCATGACATTCTATATTTGAACCGAGTCTTGATAAGTCTAACATCAGAAGTCTATTTCAGAGTCTTACAATACCTACTCTATTTAAATTTGTTAAAATTAGTTTTATTACGATAAATTATTCTCATATAAAAGGCTACTGATTTAATTTTACAATGGTTTCTTCCATTTTGTACCTAACGTGTGCTCTCTTTGGTGACCCTACAAACAGAGATTGTTATAAAAATAAATTTAAAGAACGAAGACGTAGTATCTAAATAACCGTTATTCTAAACCTAAAGCCCAGTTCCCACGGCCACTTGCACCCTCTAGCGGCGTTGTTGAGAAACTATCGATACGACCAGAGGTGGTGCGCCTGCGCACTGGCAGCAGTTTTGATTTATTTGCTTACGAGTCAAATGTTATTAAAGTAGATATTTTGTATTTGAATAACGGGCTTAGGATATCCTTTTATGAGTTTAATATAGAGTAGGTGAATTGAGAATAGAATATTTGTAACTTTTTGTCACACGTTCGTTCTATCAATCTTTAGAAGTTTTCCCATTACCTTGCAGTGAAGAGTTTTCACCTAGGATCTATCGTCCTGCGATTTTTTTTAAATATTGTCAGCCTTGTTGGCGTGGATGTTTGTTTATATTAATATTAAAAAATATACCTACATATTCTTTCTATACGTTTGAAGGCGTTTCTATATGCCTATAGATATCATTAAGAGATAATTTGTAAAACACACAACTAGTAAATCTCATCAGAGTACTTAACACTAAAGAGAATGCGATATCGTGCGCTTGCGCAGATCGGCTGATAATGAACGCCGTATTTGGTCGCCGTGCTCCTATTGTTAGGCAAACAGCAGCGGGTCATTCTGCGGTGCTCCAAGACTACAAAAAGTAACTTTTTTTTTCAGGACTTTAACATGATTGGCCAGTAGGTACCCACACTAGGCTAGGTCTTGTTATGTATATTTTACAGAAAATCTCAAAAAATAGAGCAATGTTTAACGTTGGCATCTCTACCTAAATTAAATCCTGTACCAATATTAAAAAAACTTCCATGCTGGACTGGGAGCGAAAGAAAAACTTAGAATGTTTCAGCTGCATTTCCTCCCGGGCATGCTGTAAAAATCAGCTAAGGGATCCGAGGGTTTCAGTATATTGTAATTTAGGCGATGGGCTGACAACCTGTCACTACAGCAATATACTTACAAGTCTATCTTAAAAAGCCCTCAAAACTTTGTCAGACGTGGCGGAATGACCTTTCGTTTGGGTCGTATACGCTCTGCCTACCCCGTCGGGGATAAAGGCGTGATTATATGTATGTATGTATATTAAAAAAAAAAAAAAAAAAAAGCGCAGCCACGAAATTAACGTTATAATAAGGTGAAAGTTTAGAAAAATATACATGAAAATGGTGAAGGTACACAAAAACAGAATGATTACATTCAATCAATTTACATCCCATTAATTTCCAACATAAAATTAAATCTAGATCACAATAAAATATTTGTATCGCAATGGGGCGAATCATCAGGAGCATAGTAGAACAACCCTAGTATAGTAGGGACAGTTATTAAAATCGTTTTATGATATTCGATAGGGCATTAGTTTCGACACTTGCGAAAGAAGTCGTGGATCGCTACGGTAAGGTAGGTAAGGTAAGGTTGTAGGTAATATTGAAATGGGATAATAAAGTGCACCTTATGAAACTTTAGCTTAATATAGTATGAATATCTGAAGAGGGTGTGGCGAGGTATTTGCGCATTAAATTGTAAGAAAGAATCAATGAACTTTACACAGTTGCAACGAGCTGTGTGCTTTGATAAAGAGAATCACTACATAGTATAAAACAAAGTCGCTTTCTCTGTCCCTATATCCCTATATACGCATAAATCTTTAAAACTACGCAACGGATTTTGATGCGGTTTCTTTTAATGGATAGTGATTCAAGATGAAGGTTTATAAGTATAATACATGCATAATATAGAAGAGAAACACTGATAAATTCCGTGCAAAGCCGGGGTGGGTCGCTAGTGTATTTATAATCTGTAGAGCTGAATTTTGAAGAAAAGTAGTCACTTTTAACAAACGGGTCAAACGACGCACTTCCTAGACGCACGTTCTTAAATACTTGGATTTCTTGTGTCCGTATCGTGGTAGCAATTAATACAACGCAGATTTAGGCATTACGGCACCGCAATATACATACATACAATCACGACTTTATCCCTAATGGGGTAGGCAGAGCGTAAACGACCTAAATAAAGGTCGTTCCGCCACGTCTGACAAAGTTTTGAGGGTTATTTATGATATATTTGTATGTATATTGCTGTAATGACAGGTTGTCAGCCCATCGCCTAAATTGCAATATACTGAAACCCTCGGATCCCTTAGCTGGCTTTTACAGCATAGCCGGGAGGAAATGCAGCTGGCAAATTCTATGATTTTCTTTCGCTCCCAGGCAAGCATGGAAGAATCGCAATATAATATTGATATAAGCTTGTTTTCGGCCCTTATTTCATCGAACCGTTTATAAACTTCAACAAGATCAGTTCGGACATAAACATTTTCACATTCTAACAATACTAACCACTCAGTCCCCAAGTCCAGTAATACCACCATCGGTGAGCCATAAATCTGATTTCTCCACTGCAGTTGTGAGTTGTGATTAATCTAACTGTTAGAGCGATCAAAGAGACCGCCGGGACACTTTCGCTACAGATGTGGATGAAAGAAAACTTAGAGGACTTAAACAAGGTTTGTACTTAGTTATACTTATTTTTTTATTTATTTACGAGCCTATGGTGTCCCACTGCAGGGCAAATTACTCTCTCCCTTCCTTCCACTTTATACTTACACACTTAAAAATATAGGTACTAAATACCTACCTATATGACATCAAACAACTTTCTTCCATGCTGGACTGGGAGAGATAGAAAAAATCGAGGGTTACAGTGTATTGTAATTTAGGCGATGGGCTGACAACCTGTCACTATAGCAATACACATTACAATCTAAAATTGCCCTCAATTTTTGTCAGACGTGGCGAAAGCGCCTTTTAAGAGGAGTTTGACGCTCTGCCTACCCCGTAAGGGATAAAGGCGTGATTTTATGTATGACAACTTTCCTCAAAGAAATATGACAAATAGATGCAGATGAGCCCCTTTTGGAAAATTTGTTAGGTAGGTACTTCTTCCATGCTGGACTGGGAGCGATAGGAAATCATAGGGCTCCCGGGCATGCTGTAAAAACCAGCTAAGGAATCCGAGGGCTTCAGTATATTGTAATTTAGTCGATGGCTTGTCAACGTGTATGTGTATTTTTGACTATCTCAATGCAAAATGGGTAGCTAGGGTATGAACTATATTGACTATCTCAATGCAAAATGGGTAGCTAGGGTATGAACCTACCTAGCCACCCATTTTGCATTGAGATCAAAAATACTTTTTGTTATTACCTTCCTTACAAAATTGCCAAAAGGAGCTCATCTGCTATTTGTCCTATTTCTTTGAGAAAAGTTGTTTGCTTTCACATTTCTACAGCTTTTTTGCATCGCCTAGTGTACTTACATACATATAATCACGCCTATGATATTTTTTCCAATTCTATGATTCTTAAGAAGTTGAAGCCTTATCGAACCTAAATGTTACAGGCCAGATTTGAAACAGCTTGTTAGAGATGAGATAGCATTTGCAAATGAGTATTATTGTTGGTGCCAAAATGTAATGCTTACTAATTGTCTGAGAATGTCTGCCCTTTGATTTTATTGTACCCACTATAATAATATAGCAAATAATATAGTCATAGACTATATCAGTCATCTCATTTTCATTACTATCATGAGAAGGCTTCATCATTACTTTCAAGCTGGCCTGGGAGCGAGAGAAAAACATAGAATGTGCCAGCTGCATTTCCTCCCGGGCATGCTGTATGAACCAGCTAAGGGATCTGAGGGTTTCAGTATATTGCAATTTAGGCGATGGGCTGACAACCTGTCACTACAGCGATATACGTACAAATCCGTCTTGAATAACCCTCAAAACTTTGTCAGACGTGGCGGAACGACCTTTGTTTAGGTCGTTTACGCTCTGCCTACCCCATTAGGGATAAAGGCGTGATTATATGTATGTATGTATGTAAAGGCTTCATCTCATCATCCGTTTCACTGTTATACGTATTCGCATTTGTGTGTATTTAAATTTTTGTGGTATAATATAAGATTATATCTAGCGAATCTAGAGCTATTCATATACCTAGCTAAACAGCTTGTACCTTTTCATTCATACCTGCACGCAAGCGGATCTGATGAACGCCAGCCGATCCGCAATTCAAGTGGCAACGTTCTGGGCCGCCACTTTGTGATAGTTACGTGTTCCATCGACACAATAAGAAGAAGAACAGCTTGTTAATTTATACATACATACATATAATCACGCCTTTATCCCTAATGGGGTAGGCAGAGCGTAAACAACCTAAACAAAGGTCGTTTCGCCACGTCTGACAATGTTTAGAGGGCTATTTAAGATAGATTTGTAGGTATATTGCTGTAGTGACAGGTTGTCAGCCCATCGCCTAAATTACAATATACTGAAACCCTCGGATCCCTTAGCTGGTTTTTACAGCATGCTCGGGAGGATATGCAGCTGGCACATTCTATGTTTTTCTCTCGCTCCCAAGCCAGCATGGAAGAAATTAAGTTATTATTAGTTAATTTATTATTTTTAAAAAAAGCTAAACGATGGAAAAGTAGCAGCAAATATTGCGGCAAAGTCGCAATTTTTGTGGAAATAATGCAATTAAAAACAGGCATTGTTGACATTCCAGCTGTATTCTGAATAAACTGACCTTTTCATTCAGTTTCAATCATCTTCACATACTGTATGACTCATACTCGGACAATTGCATTAGTCCCTACAGTAGTTCCAGTAATTGCTCCCAAGGTCGATTCGTTTAGCCCAGGGCACCAGTACCGGTGGGTAGTGACATCATTGCAATCATTGCAGTAATGATGCACCAGCCAGGAAAAAAACAAACAGATATGTGGTTTTTGTATTTGAGTGTTTTATGTGGTGAAGATTTTGTAGTGGAAAAATATGGGTATTAGTACTTACATAAAAGATCTCTGAACATGCTAAACTAAGATCAATATAGACATGCATACATACATACATATAATCACGCCTTTATCCCTAATGGGGTAGGCAGAGCGTCAACGACTCAAACAAAGGTCATTCCGCCACGTCTGACAAAGTTTCGAAGGTCATTTAAGATATACTTGTACGTATATTGCTGTAGAGACAGGTTGTTAGCCCATCGCCTAAATTACAATATACTGAAACCCTCAGATCCCATATATGGTTTTTACAGCATGATCGGGAGGAAATGCAGCTGGCACACTCTATGTTTAGAATATAGAATCAATATAGAATCAGAATATATTAAGATAAGTGTTTAAGACAATTGTTTCTCTTCTCGAAAATAAATACCTGCTGTAAAAGGGATTCGAGGGATACAGTGCATTGTAATTTAGGCGACAGGCTGAAAACCTGTCACTACAGCAATACACATTATAATCTAAAATTGCCCTCAATTTTTGTCAGACGTGGCTACAGCGCCTTTTACGAGGCGTTTTACGCTCTGCCTACTCCGTAAGGGATAAAGGCGTGATTTTATGTATGTATAGAAATGCTCAGAAAGAGACTGACGAGTTTCAGGCAGGGCTGATAAGCCGCCATACCAATATCACAACACAAATCCTATCTAAGGCCCGTATTCATAAACAGCACTTGAGACTGAAATGTCATTTTAGTACAAAATTGCCTGTCAGATCCGTGTTCTCAAGCTTGAGATTGCTTTATAAATACGAGCCTAAAATGGTCAAAATACTAGATAGACATAAATCTAAGTACCTGCGTTTTAAATTATTTGATTCCAACATTTGATGTTTTAAGTTACGAAGATGTATTCAAAACTTAGACAGAATATTGTATGTTGATCTATGTATTTCTTCCATGCTGGACTGGGAGAGATAGAAAAACATAGAATGTTCCAGCTGCCCTTCCTCCCGGGCATGCTTTTGAAGTCAGCAAAAGGGACTCGAGGGTTACAGTGTATTGTAATTAAGGCGATGGGCTGACAACCTGTCACTATAGCAATACACATTACAATCTAAAATTGCCCTCAATTTTTGTCACACGTGGCGAAAGCACCTTTTACGAGGCGTTAAACGCTCTGCCTACCCCGAAAGGGATAAAGGCGTGATTTATGTATGTATGTATCTATGTAGGTATGAAGCTATTATTGTTTTTCCCTATGCTTAATGGTGTTTTAATAACATAGTTGCTAAACTACCGGAGATAAATTGTTATTTACATTATCGTTAATTGTATGTAGCAAAAAATACCTACATTAATAATGAAACTAAGTCCCACCATAATTACGATTCTACAAGAAATATCCTATATAATAATAATAGAATAAAGTCATTTCTTCCATGCTGGCCTGGGAGCGAGAGAAAAACATAGAATGTGCCAGTTGCATTTCCTCCCGGGCATGCTGTAAAAACCAGCTAAGGGATGTGAGGGTTTTAGTATATTGCAATTTAGGCGATGGGCTGACAATCTGTCACTATAGCAGTATACCAACAAATATATCTTAAATAACCCTCAACACTTTGTCAGACGTGGCGTAACAACCTTTGTTTTGGTCGTTTACGCTCTGCCTACCCAATTATGGATAAAGGCGTGATTATATGCATGTATGTATGAATAAAGTCACCTGCTTTTATTCTGACATAAAGGTCGGTTTAAACGACCCAATGAACTCTGGCATCAGAATTAATCTAGTTGGCAATATCTGCCTGCTACGCAGTGGGTCCCGGGTTCGATTCCCGGGCGGGGCAGACATTTGAATGATAAATTTAAATGTCTGTTTCTGGGTCTGGGTGTTCTTTGTGGTTGTTTCTGTGTATGTATATGGTATCCTGATATAGGGAGTCTTAATAGGTGCTATGTGTGTATTGTGTTTAAAATTGAAAACTGCTTCCATTATTGATCTCTAGATTGAACTACCACTATTGAAACAGTTTGTTAAGCATTAGCGTAAGTAAATCGTATTATTGTACACGTCAGTATGTTTTGAATACAAAATAAATAACTCACAAATAGAAAACTATCTGCCTACCCCATTAGGGATAAAGACGTGATTATATGTATGTAGAAAACTATAAGCTTTCCCAAGCAACTTAACAATGACACAATAACATCGAAAAAAGTATGTACAATGTCAACACATGGCAGTAAGAAAAACTACATCTATCGTACAATAGTTTTCACTAAGCTAGTTTTGACTAGTGCTGCCCATCAATTTGATCACTATCGATAAGTTAGGTTATCGACTGACTGTCGATAGAGAAAAATACGATTGTGCAGATAAGTGCTAACTAGCGATGCACATCAATACTAATTGTAATGTTAGGACAAATTGTATGCACTACGTATAATGATTAAATACATACATACATACATACATATAATCACGCCTTTATCCCTCATGGGGTAGGCAGAGCGTAAACGACCAAAACAAAGACCATTCCGCCACGTCTGACAAAGTTTTGAGGGTTATTTTAGATAGATTTAAAGGTATATTGTTGTAGTGACAGGTTGTCAGCTCATCGCCTACATTGCAATATACTGAAACCCTCGGATAAATTAGCTGACTTTTACAGCATGCTCGGGAGGAAATACAGCTGGCACATTCCAAGTTTTTCTCTCGCTCCGTTATAAGTTATGAAATACGAATACATAAAAAAAATTACCAGTTACAAAAAACAGGCGAGTTTAGTAAACTGACTATTTTAGAGTTGTATTCGCTTTTGCAATAAAAAGTTTTGCAAAATCATTTCATATAATAACCAAATAAACTATCGACTTAATTACCTAATTAGTGGATACTATCAACACAATTCTCCTATCGATAATTTTCACGGTCAACTATCGACAAAACGACAGCACTATTGCTAAGTGATATACGTTTTCACGCGAGTTTCCTCACACAATGTTGGGAAACGGACTACTTCACTCACTTTCTATCGCTATCGATAATTTCTATAAATTCATCGACCATTTAGAATGAAACTCCGTGACGATAGTTCTCGTAATATGGTATAGCACGCGAGGTTTGTGTTTTCAAGGTTTGTTCGCCAGAAAAGCTACAATACAACCTATTATGCGTGTTCTATAAAAATAGAATGAAAAACAACGTTTGGGACTATAGAATAATAACATTTTGATATAATTTGAAAGAATAAAAATAATATATAAGAATATAATTTCTTCCATGCTGGACTGGGAGCTAGAGAAAAACATAGAATGTGCCAGCTGCATTTCCTCCCGGGCATGCTGTAAAAACCAGCTAAGGGATCTGAGGGTTTCAGTATATTGCAATTTAGGCGATGGGCTGACAACCTGTCACTACAGCAATTTACATACAAATCCATCTTGAATAATCCTCAAAACTTTGTCAGACGTGGCGGAACGACCTTTGTTTATGTCGTTTACGCTCTGCCTACCCCATTACGGATAAAGGTGTGATTATATGTATGTATGTATGTATAAAAATAATAAATTCGTATCTGGCAGGGCTCGAACCTACGTCTCGATGTCACTAACGTCGCTCTGACGTGTGCAAGTACATAAGAAAGACTATGATAAATTGATATAATAATTAGTTTCTGTAGCTCAGTTGGTAGAGTGATGGACCGGCATTCCAGAGACGCAGGTTCGAGTCCTGCCAGAAACGAATTTATAATTTTAGTTTTTTCATATTATATGAAATATAAATAGCATTGTGAGTGTTAAAAATCCTCAAAAATAAATAACATTTTCATTGGAGTTCACTATTTTAATCAACCTTGCCTAAGAGATAGATCTATGCCCAGCAGTAATTGTAACTTTTTAGGAAATTATTATCTTTGTGCAACTTTTCAATGTGCACCTTTTTTTCCCTTGTTGTATGTTTGAAAGAAGATAAAAGGACTCAAAACTTTGACAACATTCTAGAACTGCCTAAATAGACGTCTGTAGATACGTTGTAGTGTAATTAGTATCCTTTATTGTTGAACTCTTCCATACAGGCCTGGGAGCGAGAAAAACATAGAATGTGCCAGCTGCATTTCCTCGCGGGCATGCTGTAAAAACCAGCTAAGGGAAGGGTTTCAGTATATTGTAATTTAGGCGATGGGCTGACAACCTGTCACTACAGCAATATACATACAAATATATCATAAATAACCCTCAAAACTTTGTCAGACGTGGCGGAACGATCTTTGTTTAGGTTGTTTACGCTGCCTACACCATTAAGGATAAAGGCGTGATTATATGTATATGTATGTATTCACATTGTTGAAAGATCTCTATTAGTATAGATTTGACAGCTGTCAAATGTATGTATATTGTTGAAAGATCTCTATTAGTATAGATATGACAGCTGTCAAATAAGAGGCAATGCTACATTTTGTACAACACTATAAGATGTCTGTTCCTAGACAACAGAATTACAGTGCCTAAGCTTTGATCTCACGATATTTTACAAAAAGTCCTGATCTCACACCCCTAACCCAAAAACAACTAAAATAAACAACCATCTATTAAAAAACCTAATAATATTCCATTCTGTTTGTGTAGGTGTAATGTTAGACCCCTTATTAAGGCCCATTTCCGAGACTCTCTTGATGATTCCCTAATCATAGGGCTGCTTTTCTCACCCACTAAATCTCATTTAGATGTTATCATTATAAAAGTTTTTTTAGACAAAAGCGTTGAGATCAAAAGGAACGTTTTCTTATTTTTGTTTGGTTAATGATTGCTAGATTTGTGAATCCGGTGTTAGACAAATGAGAGGAAACATAAACATATGAAAATAAAAAAATCCGTAGAGCTTGAATCTGCAATGCAAACTTTAGAACGCCCACCATTATGACGAATTATTTTTTTAACAGCCTGAGGTGTCCCACTGCAGGGCAAAGGCCTCCCCTTCTTCCATTTCTCCCTGTCTTGAGCATCTTCTAACCAGTTTCGGGCGTGTGCGTCTGATGTCGCTAATAGAGACTAAAAATTTTGCCTAGTCGGACAAGAACTGCCGGATTTCAGTTGACTTACGCCAGAAAAAGCATTCTAAAAGGCCTTCTCTCAGGTAAAAAGTTTTGCTAAAACCTTATTCGCAAAGTATCACTTTCCTTGCACTCGCAGTTCAAAAAACTCCATGTTATGAGTACCATTGCTCTAAATAGCTCGTCGCATGCGCACCGAGAATGTTAATGAGCGCGCACCGTGCGCTATGCGCTTGCGCTTGCTTGCGCGTTTTTGTGCGCGCGCGACGCCCAACAAATCGTCCCGAGTTTCGTCGCATTCCCGACTTTTTGCGTTTAATTGCTGATGCGCGTTCTTTTTGTGGTCTACAATGTAAGGGGTAAGCACCTGGTATATATTGTGCAGAGAAAATTTCAAGGATTTTCTGATGTTATGAACTGAACTAGCAAACGTAAGTAAGTACTTCTATTCAAGTAGTTATTTATTTCCTAGCTACAATCTAATGAATCAAAACAATATGAAGTCCGTCTTGAATCCGCCTTCCTACCGAAATCTGACTCTAGCATGCTTATTTCCATCAATACATGGGAAAGAGTGTATTTAAGGCTTCTGGATAAACTACTTCTTGTTTGGTTGACTCTGCTTCGATTTCGCCAGTGTAGACTAGAATCAAGAACAAGAAATTCCGATCTTCTAGAGATATTTATTTATTTTGAAGTTGTAAATAGTTGCCTTCAAAATGGTCTTAAAATATTAAGTAAAGAATGGAATATAATTCAGTCACCATATTTCGTATTCCCTACATGATTTACGGCCGAAGAATAATTGAGATTATTTTTATGGTGTACTAAAAAAGACGCCATTATAAAGTGTTAAAAATAATTTACTGTCCTGTAGGCTGGCTTAAATTGGATTTGTGTCACAGGCATTTATGAGTCAAACAGAAGAGTTTAATGTTTGATCTTGATAGCACTAAACTCGACAAATTGCAAGATGGTAGCTGTGACAGATACCGTACCTAAAAAAATGGTTTATATAAAATCCATATGAATGGTATCTGCCACAGCTACTTTTTGAGTGTAGTCTAATGTATGTGGATGAAATGACGAGCTAGATGTCTGTTATCTATCATCCATCGTCCATCATCGAATAAATTTAAAGTTTGATCAAATATTTTATATTATATTCGGCAGTAGATTTATGCAAATAAAATATGTATTAATAAAGAAACTGATTTAGGATGAGATATTCAAGTGAGTATAATTTAATTTAAGCTGTCATGTTACCACATGATTGAAAGCCATAAAATTAAAACCGATCGATATAAAAGGAAATATTATAGCCCGATTATAATAACTGCTAGTTAAAATCACCATTTTACAACATTCTGTGAACAATCTTCGTTATTGTCGTTCATAAATAAATCATCGACATAAAAGACATTTTCACAACCGTCTTCGTCAAAACGGACATAAAATTTTAAATTTATTCAAAGGGTCTTCCGCGAAAATAGCTGTCACAACTGTCAAAACATTTAAACACAGAATAGTCATGGTGACATGTCCTACTTATTTTTATTGCTTGGGACATTTTGTAATGTACAACTAGGTGCTACTTACGACAGTACGAAACATACATTCATAATTTTTGTTTGGGTCGGGAAAATAACCAGTTTACTTTGAACTCTTTCAAATCATTACCTTTACAAATTTGCCTTAGCGGGTCTTAGATTCATGAACAATCGTGGACATAATCGGTTAATCGTTTAAGTACAACGAAGAAATTCGAAGTTGGATAATTCAATCAGTCAAATGGATTTGACAGTTTGAAGACCATCATCATCTCCCTAGCCTTATCCCGTATATCACGGGGTCGGCTACCTAATCTAGGGGATTGAACGAGGGTACTGGTTTTTACACAGAGCGACTGCCATCTGACCTCCACAACCCAGAAGGGAAACCAGACCCAATCCTAGATTAGGTCAGAGTTTTCAAGCCGCCAATGCTTAGCACTGGCCTCTGATATGGCTTAACGACTAATATCTACAGTATTAAACGATATTAACCGGGACCAACGGCTTAACGTGCCTTCCGAAGCACGGAAAAAGCGCCGAATAAACGTACATAAGGAAAATCGAAAAACACATTGGTACGTGGTGGGGTTCGAACCACGACCTCCCGCTCAGGATCAGGATCCACTACACCATCGGGCTCTTTTGACAGTTTGAAGACCAAATCAATAATTTATTTAGATCAACATTGCCATCTACATCTTTGACTTTAACAGTGCCTGAAACAAAAACCACTTTAATAGCGGTAAGCCGATATTTGAGCGGCAACTACCACAAACAGGATAGACGCGATGGAGTAGTTTATTAATTTAACAATTTATTGTACACAAAAACATCATAAAACAGGACACAATAAAGAACAAAAACACAACAGGCACTGCTTATTTCTAAGATGTAGTCAACGCTTTTATACTTCTACTTCAATTACATACATACATACAATAATCACGCCTGTATCCCTAATGGGGTAGGCAGAGCGTAAACGACCTAAACATAGGTCATTCCGCCACGTCTGACAAAGTTTTGAGGGTTATCTAAGATAAATTTGTACGTATATTGCTGTAGTGACAGGTTGTCAGCCCATCGCCTAAATTACAATATACTGAAACCTCGGATCCCTTAGCTGATTTTTACAGCATGCCCGGGAGGAAATGCAGCTGGCTCATTCTATGTTTTTCTCTCGCTCCCAGGCCAGCATGGAAGTCTACTTCAATTGTATATTTTTTTCTATTGTCCAATAGACTTGGACATCGTCATCAAAATGTATGGAAACCAAGTAAATCAAGTAACTGATCTATGTCATGTCAAGGCTCAAACCCAACTGGTGTGTTCATAGCACGTCCCTTCATACGTGCCGGTCCTAAGGTTCGGTAAGACAATAGGTGCCGTTACTAGTACCGCCAACTATCGGGGATAGGCAGACGGCGCAGGCGCATGCCTAACCGATTTCGCGGTCCCACTTTGTAGGTACAGTACTGGCAGCTTGATGTAGGTTGGTTTGAATTTGGAACAGAAGAAAAGACAGAAATGAATAGCAGAATGCTGCAAAAGAACCATCGTGATGGGAGTAAAAAAAGTACTATTTGATGAGACGATTTAGACAAATCAGGACAGAAATCATCAAAATTTCTTATTAAATAAAGATCTGAAGCTAAAACAAAAAACCCGCTTTTCTAAGCCTACTATTTTTGATAGGACTGTAAGTTAATCCAATTTGTAGGACAAATAATTTGTACTCCTATTTTTATCATCATGAAATGCCAAATACTCCTATTCCTAAAATTCCTAGCCGGTTAGATACATATTTTTTTGGTGTACCTATTCTTTAAAAGACCCAAAGATATATTCTAACGAGTGTACAAGAATGAAGTCACCCTGGAATGTGTTTGGCCTACTGCGCTACGCAGTTTTCGCGCCATGATCGGAGTGTTCGAATTTTGAAATGGCTGCTAGTATTCGGCGCGACAAGTGTGGCGCACGCGCATATGGCATACATAGACATATTAAGTAAGGACCTATTTATGTAACCAAGTAAATAGAAACCACGTTTTTATCAACTCAATTAATATACTGATACAAATGTACATATAATAAAAAAATGACTTTCTAAGAATACAACAGCAGCTCTATAAGAGATCTAGATCGCACTTCTTTTACGACGTAGAACAGAAGCGTGAAAGAATGAAGATCATGATCATGATAAAATAATTGAAGTACTTAAAGAACAGTAACCTTTAGTATTAAATGGTATTAACGATAAATAATTACAAGTAATTTGGAGGCCAATGATAAATACCACTAAAACAGTAATTAAAAGAGAAAATTAAATGATAGCTATTAAAAACTATAAGTAACTAAAAATATAAGCACATCAGCACCTGTTTCATTACCGACCTCAAATTCTAAAATTAGAAACCGCATAATTTAGACGCCACAAGGACATTTTGACAGCTACTTCTACTTGGAAGCTAATGACTAAACTAGGTGTTGCAAATTTATTTGTTTTGAATTTAAATATAAATGCAGTGTGTCAACTCCGGATACTCTTCTTGGAACGAAGAGTATTCTTAAAGTGTATCTATTTATGCAAGAAAACAGGAAAACGGTGCTTGGCTTTTAACAAACTCAAAATAGTCATCAAGCAGATCGCTCTTTTCATTTGTAAAATCAAATTTTTAATAATAAGCTCCTCAAAATTTCTACTTAAGGTGTATCCTGTCAGCAGATGAGCAGGTAGCTTTCAAGATATGCAACCATCGCCCGTAATGCCTTAGAAAATTGTTCAAATCAGAGCGCGCTACGTCGTGGCGGTTACGTCCGTGGCCGCGTCAAAAATTAGCGAAAAACGCACAAAAAAGATAATCCCATAAAAACTACGACTCGGATTTAAAAAAAAATGCGATTTTAGATAATCATAATACGGATATGGAGGAACCATGAAAGCGCTCCTAGTAGTTTAGAAGGAATATCTAATTTAATGATGAAAACAGCTTTACTTCCAGTTTTTCAGCATACTTATTTATGAACTAGAATATTTTTAAATATTGCAATTGCAGGCCATGAACTAATTTATTAGATCCATGAGAAATTCATTATATTTTTGTAGTATTTTCCAATGATTTGTTTATGAGAAATAAGCTCTTAAAAACTTAAAAACAACCATTTGCCGGTTAGAATCACCTTAACCTTGTTTTCTAACGGAATTTTATAAATTCTATGTTCTATTCGACGATTGCTTAATGTGTATAAAAAAATCAAGGGTCAATATTTACAAATTAGCAAATAGCACTAAACTTACAAGCAAATAGGACATAATCCAGAAAAACTAGGTCCACTAACATTCTCCAGGGTAGCCTTAACAGCCTTGATAATGATTAAGGTGCGCAATTAAATCTGCCCGACCCATTTCTCAGTGCGGGCGTGCTTGGTAAACGAGCTATGTGGCCCTATAAAAAGATTGCTACACCAAGGTTATACAGGGGTTGGTAAAAGGATGCCTATTACAGGAGATACTTTAGAAGAGCTGTCAAATGCTGCATCCGAGGAGAGAGATTGTTCCTGCTATGTTTCTTTTTGCCGACAAAAGTTTACAGTCGAGAGGGATGAACTACGGAAAGATTTTCATAGAATAACAATAAACATTTTGAGTAGTCCAAGTAAAGCCATTAACACTAAAGATGAACATGTCATCAAGGTAAATACTAACGCTATGTCAATCGTGTGCCCACAATAAACCGAAAGAAAAAGAAAGGTGATAGATAAAAGCATCACCCCGTACCCATATATTGCAGCACTTATGGATGCAACGTGCGTTTACGGAGTGTCCTATGCGTTTCTGCGAACTGTCATGCGTCCGCGCAGGCTACTGCACTCATATGTTCTCATTACGCCAGCATTAGCGCAACGCAAGCAAAAACTGCAATGTTGTAACTTCATTTAATTAAACATGTGGGGTTACGTAAAAATTACTGGGAATATATCCGTAAGTTGCATGTAATGTAATTGTGGGAAAAAGTGTTAGACAATCTTTAGCTGCATGCTGAGCTTTTATATCTAATGGTTTAACCAGTGATAATGGCAGAGTTGTAGAATATTGTTCGAGCAATTACCACTCGAACTGCAGTGAAATTGATGGCCATGGTCTAATTTGTAATTTGATCATTAATTTGGTTTACTATATAGTTACTTAGTGGATAACGACTTGGGGAATTAACCATGACTTTCATAACAAGGTTGGACATTAATCGCTGCACTTTTGACCTTTAAAAAAACATCGATGAAAATGAGAAACATGTTCTCGAAATTGCCTTTATGAAGCAATTTCACGATGCGATTATTGTTGGAGCAACACTATCAGATCAAGTTCAGATTTTGAATGAAAAAAAAAATACGCAGTTAAAGTCTCATTCAATCCAGCTTGAGCATATCCTCACGTAGCAGAAGCCGAAATCACTGACACACAACTTCAACCAGGAGAGGCGAGTGGAGTGAGAGCGGAGTGTGGAATTAAGGGACTCGCAGGGAAGATTCCTTTGTAATCTCGGCCGAAATGAGGCTTGCTGGGTGGCGCACGATTCCACTGCCTGTGTTCTATGTGGACGATTTTTTGGTAGAAGACGACAAGGGAGAAATTGGAGAAATAATGGAAGATATTACAAACTCATGCGGTCAGAAATTAATTACTCTAGTGTAAATGGGTGTAGATGCCGATGCACGTAATAAGCATGGTTGAAAAATAAGAGTGTAGGTCCTAATAGCCACTCAACATCGATTTAAGGATTACGTAGCAAATAAATTTACTGATTGGAATTCGGAAAGTAGCCACTAGTCAAACAAAAAATCTTCCGTCCCGTACCGTGTCCAACAATGGAGCAGACATCAATTTTATTTTTTCTTCCAGCCGCTGCCCGGGGCTGCAATTAGCCTCCGATTTGCCTACGCTGCGCCCGCGCCGCTCCACGCCGCCCGCGCGACGTCACGAACGATAATGTGTGCAGGCACATCAATCAGGGCCCTTATTCACATGCTTGGGAATGTGGCTGAAGCTTCGGCTTAGATGTTTGAAGGTTCAGAAAAGGTAAATCTGCAAGTTTAGTTTTACAAAGAGATATAAACAAAAAGATGTAATAATCTAGTTGTCAGAAGAAGACGATAAAGAAAAGGCACTAATGGCTAACATTCAAAATCATTTACGATACTCAATACAAACCAAAGCCAAATTGGATGATAATTTGACAGTTATCCGAAAAGACAAACCGAGAGATGGGAATCAGGCGCCAGAAAATAACTATCATCCTTGAACTCATCCTTTATTCACGCACTTTGGGAAGCGAGATTGCGTTATCTTTTTGAAAATTATGATTGATGATGATACGAAGCGTAAGAGGCATCCTTTAAATTTTTGATGCCGCTCCACCAATTTAGTCAGATTTTAACGCTTTATTAAAAACAGATTTAGGTTTCTGAGAACGTCTACTGTTTTTAGATTTAGAAGAATAAGAATATGAGTGGGTGAATTCATTACTTAATGTCGCCGACGCTATTATACAACGATTTAGGTATCTGCGTTTCTTTTACATTTATTAAAATTCAGGCGAACATGGAAAAAAATAAGTACGACCTAACATTAGCAGATAACGAAAATTGAGAAAAGCGGGAAAAAGCTAGGCAGAAGAAGGATAGCTAGGGGGCTGTATAAATATATCATCTATATACGCTTTTCTTGTTTATCTATATACAAGTTTGGCACCTGCTCTTATATTCAACAGCTTAGATTAGATCAGATTAGTTACAACATCGTTGATAAATTAAAAATCTACCATCGATCACATGGTAGGCGCCAGATCATTGATCTGAACTACTCGATCGATGCGTGTGAGTCGATCGGGTTCGTTTGGAAAGGGGCATCGGCTGATAATTTCACATCCCACATAATAGCCCCGTCTTTCTTTGTTGCGTGAATGTCTGTTTTGTGTTACAGGATTATTAGATTATTTCATAGACGGAACTTTCGTGGTTAATAGTCATGGCTTTGTTGATAATGAATATAATGATGATAATGATGATAAGGATAATATTTTTACAATCCTCTGAAGAACAATAGAATAGTTATTTTTTATAGAAGTAAGTCCCCAAATCAAATGAGATCTTATGCTACTTACTGTTTCCAAAAAAATAACATAATATGTATAAAGAATTTAACAAACACCACACTTTTGACGACCTCTCTCACGGTCGACCAAATTTACGATCCTCAAAGCAAATAAGGTGGTTTCCGTTTCGTTTCACCGAATATGTAGGCCAGCATGTATTTATTTAAATTATGAGTGAAGGTGTGGCCGGCTCTATGCACCTTAAATAAGGCCATTTTGAAGCCTTCCGACTTCTGAGGAATGGATGCCTTACCTGGAAAAGAAAGAGAAACAGTTGTTAATATGGGCATGTCAAATAAGAGATTTATAAACATTCTGACAATCCATTAAACTTAGTTATGATACCTAACTATACAAGAGTGATACTTCCAGTAAGTAAACTAGAATAGAAGCCCACGCTAAAATTGGGTTCTAAAGAATTTTCACGAATCAATTCAGTAAAGACCACATGAGCATCTAGATGTACTAAATGCTAAAATGGCACAAACATTTGATCCTAAAAACCTGTCCCACCACGTTTTACTCGAGGTCAAGATACCAACTAAGGTGCCGTCACCTGCTTTGAGATTGTAAATGCATGTTTTGCTTGCACTTGTCTCGCGATTTTGTGTTAGAAATAGAAAACTGGTTCCAGAGGAATGGGAAGATGGCGCCAGGATCGCATTAGCATGTTTTGATCTGTTATCTGGAGTTATTTTAGGATTTTTCATTGCTTCAGTCGTATTTAAAAGGACGCCATGAATAACTACGATTTCTGGTTATGTGCTGCTCATTGCAATTAAAAGAAACACTTTCTTAATTTAATTTGAAATGCAACATTTTCCAAAAGTAAGAACACCCAAGCCAAAAATAAAACCGACCAAAGGGGTCATGAGAAAAATCAGTATTCGATAACCTGTATATTTTTTATTGGACACATTCACGTTTTTCGTCTCAATGCCCTTTAGGCTGGCTATTTTCCTGTCCAACCTGTCAAGATATCAGGATCCAAGCCCTACTTTTTGGCAAAAGCAAGCAACAGTCCATATAGGGTGGTAAGACATGAAACCACAGTAACCTGACCAAGTGTGGAGAGAATGATTTTGTCATATCAATCAACTGGGCTACATTCGATGTAATTTGAGCTCTTGATGATGTAAATGTCTTTGATGATGTTGCTCAAATGGAATAAAGTGAAGTTGGCTAGCAGATAATGTAGATGTGACACGCGATACAATCTAGGATAATATCATCGTTGATAGGTTTAAAGATTGAATCTATTGCGAATATTAATATTGGCGGACATGAATTAGATACTCGTATCTACTGATAATGCTTTTCGAAAAAACAGATACTTAAGATTTATTGAACAGTATAAATGAACGAATCATAAAAAACAACATCTTAAAGCGCAGTCACGGTAGTAAGGTTCACAATTTCAACATTATGAAATATAAACGGCCTTAACGATGCTATTATAACTCAAGTAGCTCTTAAGATCTTATTGCGCCTACCTCAACCACATCTTGCGCTGTCAATACCTTAAGCCAGATCATTTAAAACCCCACCACCAGAACAACATTCTCCCAAGTCTATCTCTTCAATCTGAGCTAGTAAATAATCACTTGTCTTGTCCACTGGACCAGGTAGTCAGACTACTTTAAATTATAATCCTTTAGGTGCTTTTAACTAGAATCCTGGTACTTAGGTATGCAATTTTTTTATCTATTGTCTGACAGGTCTCTAAAGGTGTTTGTTTCGTCATTTTAATGGATTCTGATAAGATTGTCTTAATTGAAAAAGATAATTTCATCAGCTTATTTGTCGGATTCGGTGTCATTAAATATTGCGTTAGTATCTTTCTGAATTTTAGCAATGGCTTTGCAAGAGTGATTGAGATAAACCACATATTCAAATATGTTAATCGACAGTAAATACAAACTGTAATAGAATGGTCTTATACATACGCATTCACATCATCTTGAAGAGTTTCTCAGTCATAAATGTGTATTATATTCGTAATTTGCACAAATAACAGATGCAAAAAATACGCGAACGTAACTGTGATTTATAAAAATTATGATGACTACAAAAGTAGACACGTAAAGTAGCAAATAAATGAGCTTCGTAAAATTCATGCAAATGGTAAAGATGTTGAGCATAAAATCAAATATAATATTTCATCAAATTGTAATACATACAAACATACAATCACGCCTTTATCCCTTTTGGGGTAGGCAGAGCGTAAACGACCTAAACAAAGGTCGTTTCGCCACGTCTGACAAAGTTTTGAGGGTAATTTATAATAGATTTGTAGGTATATTGCTGTAGTGACATCGCCTAAATTACAATATACTAAAACCCTCGGATCCCTGAGCTGGTTTTTACAGCATGTCCGGGAGGAAATGCAGCTAGTACATTCTATGTTTTTCTCTCGCTCCTAGGCCAGCATGGAAGAAATCAAATGAAATTGCAATACGGACTTATAGTTACGTTCCGTCGTAAAGAGCCCAAGTATTATCTAATACTTCCCATATTGGCTCAAGCATTTCTTGTTGGACACCTTTAGCAATCCTTACTTATGTAAAGCCCCCTTTTACAGAACCAGTAAGTCGTCTATTTGATTAGCACAGAATATTATACCTTACGAGCCAGTTGCCTCATTGAGTAAAGTACAACTGACCAAATCCCACCATGTTTGGTCAGATACACCAAAACAGATTGTCGTTACCGAGCTGTGTTGTGACAATACTCATTTGTTTAGATTACGTTAAGATAATATTGATATAATAAGACTTTATGCTTTTGAAGAAACCGCATTTGGATTAAATAGAACCTTGTTGGAATTTGCGGATATTGTTTTGGAAATATTTGACGCAGTTGCAACTGTTTTGATATCTCTATGTGCCTTTGCAAATGTGATATTTACTGTATTTTTTATTTACGGTAGGTTGGCTCTGGACTTTACTTTTTAATCTAACGTTATTGAGATAGTCGTCGATGGAGCAAGCTCATTTAGTTCTTTAATCGTTTCATAGCAGTCTCAAAAAATCTTCATTATTTTCAAAATTATGTCCTTTCTTAAAATTTTCTTCAAAAAAAAAACACTGTATGTTCAGCGTGAAGAATTAATCACTAGCTGTCCAAGTACTTTAGGTCCAGACTTTAACCGACCGCGCAAAAACTGAGTGGGTCAATAAACAGGTACCATTTAAGAAGGTGACACCAAATTAAATCAAAAAGATACGGCCGTCTGATATATTGCAAAAATATTCCGCAACCGCTTTTTACACATCAGGGTTTTAATTTCGATAACGTACGCACTTAATAATTGGTTTTTGAAGTGTTTTGCATTGTTATTGGTCATTTTGAAACTGGTTTTTAGTTTTCGTGTTACATCTTTGTTTTGTATGTTCTATTTTTCTGGTGTTTTTATGTACGATAAATTGTTAAATAAATCTATTTAAAAAATCTTCACAAGTTACTGATTGAGCATTTCGACTTCTTCCTTTTTTTGTACGTCATCTTCTTTATCTTCATCGTTGTAAATAGCATTTTATTCTTCTACTTCTTTTACACCAACAAAAATTAGAGTATCATCTGCAAAATTTACTACTGTATACTATTTACAGTAGAAACAAGAACCTATAAGTGTTACTTGCGTTGCAGTATCAATTACTTTGACATAGTAGCAGCCACGCTGCGCCGGCGCCGATGGAACTGGGTTTCGGTGCGCGAACTGTGAGAATTGCCCTGAACTTTATATAGGGTCTTACGCATCCTTTGTACAAATATTAGTATACTTAATAAAAAAAAACTACAGTTACTTTATAATCTCAATAAAGTTATGTCCCAATTGTAATCTGATTGTTTTTTTTTTCATTCCTTTTTTTTGACATCTCCTTCATCTACCTACAACTATATCGTTAATCTCAGGTCTAAAAAGCTGGCTAGTGTATAATTTTGATCCTTCATTTCTTTCCTTCCCACACGCTTTTAGAATAACGAGGATATACTGTAACACCTTGTATAGTTTCCAGTAATAGGGTCGGGGTGTCAAGTTCACCTGTATTTTATACTGGATGTATGTTAATGAAGCTTTATGAGACATTGCGACGGCAAATAAATTGGCCATTCTGTTGATTAAATTTTAGCTTGCAACTGTCAGTGCGCGTACGCAGCAATTTGTATGGGCGCAACTGTCGTGTTGATATTTTTGAGCATTATTTATTTGTATGGGTAATGTCGTAAAATGTTTTGACATTCATGCCATGTTGTCTTTTCATAATTTTATTGTATATTACTTCCATGCTGGTCTGGGAGCGAAAGAAAAACATAGAATGTGCCAGCTGCATTTCCTCCCGGGCATGCTGTAAGATCCAGCTAAGGGATCCGAGGGTTTCAGTATCTTGTAATTTAGGCGATGGGCTGACAACCTGTCACTACAGCAATATACCTAGAATTCTATCTTAAATAACCCTCAAAACTTTGTCAGACGTGGCGGAACGACCTTTGTTTAGGTATTTTCCGCTCTGCCTACCCCATTAGGGATAAAGGCGTGATTATATGTATGTATTGTATATTTTTGGCGTAAACATGCTTGTCAAGGAATCTACAGAACTTTTTTGAGAATCTTTCGTCTGATGAATTTGCTTAAGGCACTGGTTTACTTTGCAATTTGTACTGTAGTATTCATCTGAAGGTTAGAATCTAGGCACTTTTTTAGTATCAGACTTTAGTCTTAACATAATGCCAGTAATCATAACGCTCATTAAGGTTTTTCCATTTTCATGCTGAGACAAAAACAAATTAGCATTTGCCATTTTTTGCTAATCCGCGTTAATTTCTGCTCATATTCTTTGACCGTCATCAGACAGAGGTCACCTTCAAATCATCAGCTGTTTTGCACGTCAATACCTTTTATCTTCATCTATTGTATTATGTAGAAAATCATGCTTCACGACATCTTGTGCTGTGAAGGTGTATTTTTAGTTCCTAGACAAAATGATCCTCAAAACACTTTAGATTAGTTTGATCCTCTAGAATTGAGTGCTAACCTAACTGACACGAAAATAAAAACACATACATACATACATAAAATCACGCCTTTATCCCTACTGGGGTAGGCAGAGCGTAAACGACCTAAACAAGGGTCGTTCGTCACGTCTGACAAAATTTTGAGAGTTAAAGATCAATTTTTAGGTATATTGCTGTAGTGACAGGTTGTCAGTCCATCGCCTAAATTACAATATACTGAAACCCTCGGAACCCTTACCCGGTTTTTACAGCATGCCCGGGAGGAAATGCAGCTGGCACATTCAATGTTTTTCTCTCGCTCCCAGTCCGGCATGGAAGATAAAGAAAATAAAAATACCTATGTTTAGTAAAAAAGCTACGGGATCCGAGGGTTTCAGTATATTGTAATTTAGGCGATGGACTGACAACCTGTCACTACAGCAATATACTTAAAAATATATCTTAAATAACCCTCAAAACTTTGTCAGACGTGGCGGAACGACCTTTGTTTGGGTCGTTTACGCTCTGCCTACCCCATTAGGGATAAAGGCGTGATTATATGTATGTATGTATGTATGTAGTAAAAAAGAATGTGTTCCCTAAACCATGTTCCCTAAAATCCGTAAAAAGGAGTATGATAAAGATGAAAAACAACAGATATGACTGAGACGACTGTCGTTGACTTCATACTCCACCAACAAGAGCAGCGCTCTTAAGTTTATGATGAAACCAATAAGCAATTAATTTTCAAAATTAGGGAGGTATACATCTTATGCCTAGAGAAAAGTGTCTTCCTGCGTGCTTAACTACTTAAATAAAACCATTTCTCTCTGACCTTGGAAAGACGACCATAATGATGTATATCAAATCGGTCACAAAATGCAACTACACCATCTTGTCGTGACGCCCAACAACCTTGTCTCGAATATTTGCATAAATCACAATGGCCGCTACTTAGATGCGCCTGCGCAGCCGACCCCATTCCTTTACATTAGCAGTGTTAGAGATAGAATGTAGGAAATTGACAAGTCTAGCCGTCAATTGTAGATGGCGCCTGTCACGGTTGACCCTCGTAGTTATAATAGTTAACTATTTCCATTTTGGGTTCGAGTCGGAGTATAAATTGTAGTACAATTGTTTTGGAGAATACATGAGAATTTATGGCCAGTGTAAGTTATGTCTATCTTAAAATGTTATACTTCCATGCTGGTCTGGGAGCGAGAGAAAAACATAGAATGTGCCAGCTGCATTTCCTCCCGGGCATGCTGTAAAATCCAGCTAAGGGATCCGAGGGTTTCAGTATATTGTAATTTAGGCGATGGGCTGACAACCTGTCACTACAGCAATATACCTAAAATTCTATCTTAAATAACCCTCAAAACTTTGTCAGACGTGGCGGGACGACCTTCGTTTGGGTCGTTTGCGCTCTGCCTACCCCATTAGGGATAAAGGCGTGATTATATGTATGTATGTATGTAAAATGTTATAATATATCATAATGGTACCATTTCGCAGTTGCTAAAATCACGACTTAACTAATGTAAGTCTATACTTGTCATTTTCTGACATGAGGGAACAAAAAGGGACGCCAATAATTTTAGTCAAGATTTTGATTACGCTCTACGAACCAATAGCAATACTTATAATCCATGCCGTTTGTATTACAGTCTAAGTACAAGTTATAATATTGAAAAAAATTCCGGATTCTAATAAAAAACATTGGTGAATTGAAGTCGCGGTACTTTAATTATCCAGTGTACCATATTGTGTACCGATTTGGAACTAGAAAAAAAAAACACAATACCGACCTAATTAATGATCATAGATAGAGCCAAATATAAAACAATAGATAAAATCAAAATGTCTTGATTACGAGTAAAACCAGTAGCCTTAACCTTAGCATCAATATTAGTGCGTCACTTCCTGCGCGCAAGGTTGCGCTCAACACGCTGTCAATGCTTTTTGCATTGCCTACAACACACATGCTTCACCTTACGCTCTACGCGCTTAGCGATGAATCATCATCATTGTTGAGCGCAACCTTGCGCGCTGTAAGTGACGCCTGTGTGCTGCTGTTAGGGTAGAACAACTGATTACGTTATAAAGCCTTTGGTCGATGAATCGCCATTACAATTTATTACAACTAAGACCCGGAATAATTACAATTTATTACTAACCATTGCAGACCGTATATGGTTGTAATATTGATTGTAAATTAATTTCTATCTGATGCGGAACTGATGATGCTTTCTATAGATCTTGCAGATATAGTGAGTAATTACGTAAGTATTAGAACCAGAACTTTCATCATTATCCCATGACGTACCGATGGTGTTGTAAAAACCTCGCAAATATATGGCATTTATCCCTAAGAATATAAGATTAACATCTTGCACGCCAGCAGATTTAATGGACGGCAGTCAATCCGGAATACAATTGGCTGAACTCTGGGCCGCTACGATGTGATTTCTCGTGTTCCATCGACACGCTAAGATGACACTGCGGACCCACGATACCCCTGGTGGTATCGTGGGTCTTTTAAAATCAATCGATAACCCTGATGAAGAAGAATATAACAAGTATTGAGCGCAGCACGCGCGCCTGCATGACGAATTTTCAGTACCTTATGTTGAATAGTCTAAATAGTCATTTCGTAATAGAAATGGTACAGGCCAATTGAGAGACACGATGTACAATTATCAAAAGGTTTTTTTTCAAAAACACTATCCATAAAATCTGCATTGCCTTTTCTCTTGTAAACATGACTGGATTATTTTCCGGTAGTTGGTTATTCACTTATAAGTCTTCAATATTTCTGTACAAACATTAACCAGTGAAAGTTACATACATATAATCACGCCTAATGGGGTAAGCAGAGCGTAAACGATCTAAACAAAAGGTCGTTCCGCCACGTCTGACAAAGTTTTGAGAGGTATTTAAGATAGATTTGTAGGTATATTGCTGTAGTGACAGGTTGTAAGCCCATCGCCTGAATTGCAAAAAACAGAAACCCTCGGATCCCTTAGCTAGTTTTCATTGCATGCCCGGGAGGAAATGTAGCTGGCACATTCTATGTTTTTCTCTCGCTCCCAGTACAGCATGGATGAAAACATGACTAGATTATTTTCCGGTAGTTAGATAGATACACTCATAAGTCTTCAATATGTCTATATAAACATAAACCAGTGAAAGTAACTAAAAGTTAATAGTAAATAATGTCGTATGTTGGTCTTTTTGGACTTTCTCTAGACTAGACTTGGTGTTTGGATTATTATGAGCTATTATGTTGGTACTGGAAAGTCTTCTATTAGTTACGGAGAATAGGTTTTGAATTGCACAACAGTTATGGAGTTTGACGTCACGTATAGGTTATAGAGAAGCGTCTATGTTGATGACTTTTTGATTGGGTCTACGGTTTTTACCTACTAGTTTTGTATTAGTATTGTTGCTGTCAGATATGCAAGATTTTTTTAACCGATAAGATTAAATCATACCTTCAATGCTTTTCCTCCCGAGCATGCTGAAAGAACCAGCTAAGGGACCCGAGGGTTTCAGTATATTGCAATTTAGGCGATGGGCTGACAACCTGTCACTACAGCAATATGCCTACAAATTTAAATATCCCTCAAACCTTTGTCAGATGTGGCGGAACGACCTTTGTTTAGATCGTTTACGCTCTGCATACATTAGGGATAAAGGCGTGATTATGTGTGTGTGTGTTCAATGCAACACGTCAGAATTTATTCACTGCAAAAAAATACTATGTATTTGTCTACCCCATATTGATGTATGAGTACAGGTGTGGTGTATTTTATAATTTGTATTGAAATAATATGTACCCCACAAAAAAATCATACCATATTTAAATTCAGAGTAAACCTGTCTCCGGGAAACAAACCTACGACATTTCCTCTTAGTATGAAGTGACACCTTTACCAACTGTTTCACGTAGGTTGTAAGTTAAGACTTGTACCTCCAATTTACATAAGCAGTGGTTTGCCTTTGTCTAAACTTAGCATAAATTAAAGAACAATCAGTCATAACTCTAATTATAACGTCAGTCGCTATATTGGTGTGTTTCCACTAATAACATTTTAATTCTAGTTATTACATACATACACACATATAATCACGCCTTTATGCCTAATGGGGTAGGTAAATCGTAAATGACCTAAACAAAGGTCGTTCCGCCACGTCTGACATAGTTTTGAGGGTTTTTTAAGATAGATTTTTAGGTATATTGCTGTAGTGACAGGTTGTCAGCCCATCGCCTAAATTGTAATATACAGAATTAAAATTATATAGCAAATTTTTAACAGGACCTTTGCATTATACAGAAACCCATTAATAATTAATATTTAAAATTATAGAGCAAATTTTTAACAGGACCTATAATATACGGTCAAAAAGTTTTTAAGGCCCGTATTGATAAACATCATTTGAGACTGACAGCTAGTTTGAATTCGTATCAGAAATGTCATTACAGTACAATACGGCCTGTCAAATCCATACTTTATATTGCATTCAATTTTAAAATCGCCTTATAAATACGGGCCTGAATATCTCTTATCTGAAACATATTAATTTGTTTTTTTACAGCTAAGTGCTTAGATTTAGAAAAACGCAAAAAAATAAATTCTTCTCATTCTCATGGGTGTTTTAGTTTCGGTGAGGTATTACCCTTGTTCTAAATTTATAGACTGTCTGGGTGGCCACGCACCTTTATCGCTCTCAATGAAAATGTACAAAAGTGCCCTTGGCGACATATACCCAGTTAAATCGTAAATATTTCTCCTACGATTAACTGTGAGAGCAACAAAGACAGAATTGGTTTGACTAAACAACGAGTTAGAACCAGGAAATATGTGTTTGTACTCTAATAACTTAGTTTAAGTTCGAACATAAATTTAAACGTATATTCGAGTTAAACGTTTTAATTTTTCCTCGTGTAGATATTTTATCCAACTTATATGAATGACAAGAGATTTTTTTTTTTTTTCTTAATTACGAATAAGACAAAATATTAGGAGAAAAAGGCCGACCTACTCATGTTGCTATTGTTGATTTTAGTGTCAGTATCTCTAACTTTTGATAAGGTATCTCGGCTACTAAGGCTCGTATTTATAAACCGATCTCAAGATTGAGAGTAATATTAAGTATGGATTTGACAGGTCCTTTTGTTCTGAAATGACATTTGTGATACGGACTCAGCTGTCACTCTCAAGTGCTGTTGATAATTACGGGCCTAAGGCTCGTATTTGTAAAGCTATCTCAAGACTGAGAGCAATATTAAGTATGGATTTAACAACCCATTTAATACTGAAATGAAATTTCTGATACGAACTCAAACTGGCTGTCAATCTCGAGTGCGGATTATAAACACGGGCCTAAATTATGTATACCTTAAATAAACTTACATCAGTAAAACTTAGAGAATTAGGTACCCTCCTACATTTGCCGCAATCGGATAATAAATGAAGGAACATTAGGTAAACACAGTGAGTGGAATAGAAGGCCTTGTTCTATGGTCCTTGGCCCTAAAGGTCTCGGCAGCTGCCGTAGGCACGTGAGATGGTTTGAAAGGGCTTCGAAGTATGGGAAAATATTAAGAGACGGAGACATTCTGTACATTGTCATCATCGTCAGTCTGTTGGGCAAGGGTCTTTAACTAATTGGATGGGGGGCATTTGCCTTGTTATAATGTAGGCAGGCTTGGTAAATAGATTGGCGAGCGCAGAAGTTTTTCACAAGGAACTCTGTTTTATTTATTTATTTATTTATTCAACAGTTTATTGTACACAAATAAAATACAAAGAACATATACATATAAAACAAAAACACAACAGGCACAGCTTATTTTTATGCTTCTATTCTACTTTTATGACAGCCAAATTTTACGAATGGGCCTAAGCCATCAGATTCGGGGTGAGATGGGATCTACCTCCTAGTGATCCACCCCGGGCAACGGCAACACAAGCTTGCCTGTGAATAAGTCCGGCTGAACGATCCCAACAAAGCGATGGTACGTTCCGCAAGGGCCGCTTGGCTCGCAACCACCCTCTCACCCGAGTCCGGCGCCAAACAGCTTGCTGTGTTCCGTCGATGCGCGAGATTGTCAGTGCCATAACAGGCATCTTCTGGATGAGCTCGCTCCATCGTCGACTCTGTCACGGCCATTCCTGACCTAGTGTCTAGAGTCAAGAGCAAAACCATTAGTAATAAAAAAAACATGTTTTATTTCACCTTGATACTAAATAAAATAGACATACATCCCAAATACAAAGTTTCTCCTACCAGTAGTACCAGTATCATAGACTCAAAGAAATCCGAGAACACTTCAGCTGCCGCCAACGTTGAGTTGACAGGCAGCGGTCGTGTTAATATGATATCGAGGCAGGTGATCGCGAGACGCGGGTTCGAGATCCGATCTCTTTGTAGGGTCAACAATACAAAACAGTAAGACTACGCTTTAAATGAACGCAAGCGGGGGCGCTGCATATATACATACATATAATCACGGCTTTATCCCTAATGGGGTAGGCAGAGCGTAAATGACCTAACCAAAGGTAGTTCCGCCACGTCTGACAGTTTTGAGGGTTATTAAAATAGATCTTTAGGTATATTGCTGAAGTGACAGGTTGTCAGCCCATCGCCTAAATTGCAATATACAGTAACTCTCGGATCCCTTAGCTGGTTTTACAGCATGTCCGGGGGGAAATGCAGCTGGCACATTCAATGTTTTTCGCTCGCTCCCAGTCCAGCATGGAAGAATTGGTTCAGCATGGAAGGGTCGCTGCATGTAGGGAGAATTGACTAAATCGGTGTTTGCGGCTATGTTGGCAGTATTAGTTCCTTTATTCGTCACGATCATTTAAAGCGTGGACGTACAATACAAAGTAAGCAGGGGCAATGGTGACAGTATAAGAGTAAATCATAGCTTAACGGGTCAGGCAGTGTAATAACTGTCATGTGTGACTTATTGTGGTCCATTTGAACTTGCGGAAAGTCAAGAATAAAGGGCATATTAAGGTCATGAAGACTTGATAGCTGAAAAAGTGCATCTGGCTTTGTGACTTCAAAGATCTTCAGAGTCCAAAGTCAAGTAGTTTGCAGCCTTTGTAGCAGAGCTTTCTGGTAGAGAAAGAAGAGACCCCAGGTCAGTCACTTATGGC
Organism: Scrobipalpa costella; assembly: GCA_949820665.1. NCBI lineage: Eukaryota > Metazoa > Arthropoda > Insecta > Lepidoptera > Gelechiidae > Scrobipalpa > Scrobipalpa costella. The sequence goes on from OX463306.1 coordinate 3,193,776, forward strand.
CAATAACCATATCATTGATTGGTAGCAGTACTGTATTAAGACCTTATCGTTGTACCCTATTTTAGTCATCATCTCCTTAGCCTTATCCCGTATCTCGCGGGGCCGGCTACCTAATCTAGGTAACTGAACGAGAGTACTGGTTTTTACACAGAACGACAGCCATCTGACCTCCGCAACCCAGAAGGGAAACCAAACCAAATCCTAGATTAGATCAGAGTTTTTAAGTCGCCAATGCGTAGCACGGGCATCTGACTTGGCTTAACGACAAATATCAACGGTATTAAACGATAGTAACCGGGACGGCTTAACGGCAACGGCTTAACGTGCCATCTGAAGCACGGATAAAGCACCGATTAAACGTACATATGACATTCGAAGACCGAAAAACACATTGGTACGTGGTGGGATTCGAACCACGACCTCCGGCTCAGGAGGAAACGGCCCTATCCACTACACCATCGGGCTCAACCATATTTTAGAACTACTTCTAATCTACTGTAGATAACAAGTCGGTACATCATATTCTAACTTTGGTAAACAGCTATCTACCTATCTAATCACCAATTTCCAGAACCCTATCAAATGACTCCATTGTCTTGTCCACTCTTCAAGAAACAAGCAAATATTTCTCAACATCGTGCACCAATGTTGCCAGCAACAAAAATTTAATAAGCCCGCTTTACGAACAACTTGCTAAGGACGTAAATTAATCTGTCCCATAAATTTCAGCTGGCTGGCAACCCTAGAGGGACCGTTAGGCGCGCGCGCACGAAATATGGACGCGCGAAAATCATAAACCTGCGCGTGCGCAGACGCGAGCGACACGTCGTGGCGTGGGCGGCGGTCTCTGTTTCATGGTGTGCTAATGGATGGTGATAAGTTGTAAGTATTTCTATAAATCCTTATCTGGGGTTAGGAAATGTGAGGTTAAGTCAGTTGATGAAGAAACATATCTAATGCCTCTATGAAATCTAATTAGGTACGTTATTTATCGTCATCTGTGACACGGTACAATGCTACTTGCATTTTGTCAACCATTCCTTTTGCAGAGGTCTGAAGACTTCTGGAGCCTGGTGCAGATCTTAAATACATACATACATACATATTATAACGCCTTTATCCGTAATGGGGTAGACAGAGCGTTTACGCGTCGTTCCGCCACGTCTGACAAAGTTTTGAGGGTTATTTATAGGTATATTGCTGTAGTGACAGGTTGTCAGCCCATCGCCTAAATTACAACATACTAAAACCCTCGGATCCCTTAGCTGGTTTTTACAGCATGTCCTGGAGGAAATGCAGCTGGCACATTCTATAACATGGTTAGCTTATTTAGCAAATTTACTGCACTGCATTGCACATCAAGGCAATCTTTGAAAATCCAATCACTATACAACGGAAGAGCCACACCCACAAAAATCATAAACTCGCACACTTCGATTAGATAAAGCGAATTGTTGTAGTTAACACTTTACACGCCTCTTCCGCGACATTATAGACTCAGTTTCCTGTCACACGTTCGTACTGTTATATAAAGTGTTAAAAAGCTCATGTAATAGGGAAGTAATCATAGGTGTTGATGTTGGTGGTTCCAAAGACACGCAACTTTTTTTGCCAGGTTCACTTCCGATACGAAATAAGAGCAAAAGACGGCGATTACTACACAATACTTGTCACTACAGCAATATACACTTACCTGCAAATTTATCTTAAATATCCCTCAAAATTATGTCAGATGTGGCGGAACGACCTTTGTTTAGGTCGTTTACGCTCTACCTACCCCATTAGGGATAAAAGCGTAGTTATATGTATGTATGTATGTAACATATGTATGATCAACCTACCTCAAGACACAAGTTTTCATACAATATATTCCTTTAGTAACTAGAATACCATTCAGCAAACCGTATTCACGACTTTGTTAACCAACAGAAATGGCAAAGCGATTATTGCAGATAATCGTTTAACATCACCACAGCAGTCACCATCAAAGACACAAAGAGAGACAAATCCTCAATCCTATATTACGTCAAGGCTTAAAATGCACGTGGCAAAAGAAGGAACTAACTTTTTTTTAACAGGCTTTTTTGACAGATTAACTGCCACCGTGGTCTGTTCCATGGGCTCACGATCCGGAGGTCCTAGGTTCGATTCCCAAGGGGGAGCACAAAGTTGATACTTATCACTTTGTGATTTTTCCCCATTTTGGTTAGGACTGCAAGCTGAATATCGCGATTATCTGGAAGGTCTTTGATAGTGATCGTCACACAAACCTTTCAGAGGCCTATAAATTCACTGTGCTAGGCTGTTTAAAAACTCTGACATCAGGGTTCATCGGGTCGTTCGACTCGAAAGAAAAAAACAGTTCTTCCAACATACAGCGCTCCCATTCAAGTTCATTAAAAGCCTTGTCTTTCTAGTATCTGGTTTACAGTTGTCACCCTCATAACACAGATGTCACTATAACTGTATTTCCATGGTGTTCCATGGCAAAAAGCTAGCAAAGGGCTACAATGCCACAATACAAGTCATGTTCTTTTTAACTTGCAATTACTATGGTGCCGCTAACGTGGTTAGCTTGAACATTACGTCATGCACCCTTTTAATCCTAGATGGATATCATGGCAGCTATTTCGAGTACATTGCTGGGCATTTGAAATTAATTTAGGGTGCCAAGAGTGAAAGGCTCTATGGCCTGATAAATGCATCGGTTTCCTGTCCACCACTGTTTCGTCTTCAATTCGACTCTTCAGCCGATTATGCCTAACGGCTGCTTCTAAAGCGTTGGAATCCGTTCCGATCCAAAAAAGCTGACGAGAAGAGCGAAGCACTTGCAAACTTTAGGGTGTGGTACATTAAGGCGGTAACATCATGTAACGAAAGCACAGGTTTGCCATTGGAATCAATGGAAATCACAGTTTTGCTAAATGATCGGAGTGCTTGGCTCCCCAAAGGTCCGCCTCCATCTGTGTCCTTGTACAAGTAACTATAGGATAAGTTATCAGTGTCTTTGATTGAAGTTTCTGAATGAGTTCTCTGATTCGTCATTCAACTGTATCTCGGTCCATTATTTCCTATCGAGTGTCGTCGAAGAACGATCCAATGAGCCCTGTTATCACAGTTTTTCTGGTCATTTACAGCCTAAAGCCAAACTAATATAAAAACCTTTGGTAACAATTAATGTGGTCATATAAGCGTGCTCTTTAGACGCAGCAATGAACTTGAAACTAGACTCTGTCGCCATTATGTGCGGTTTCTACATAGCATTTCGCGCCAACTCTATTTGAGCAGTCGTGTTTGTTGAAAGGTGGCTGTCAGTACAGGATTTGCATGTAGATGTAAGAGATCTATTTCTGGGAATACGATTTTGCTTAGATTTTCAAATGGCAAACGTGTGGTTACTTCCCTGTTAAACTGGTTGATATAGAAAACAATAAAACATAGAATGTTTCCAGTTGCTTCTCCTTCTCGGATACTGAATAAATCAGAAGAGGGAGATGAGTGTATACACAAAAAGCGCAAGTCTGACAACCTATCACTAGCAATCAACTTTTCGTTCTTTCTTACTAAAACTATCATCGAAATTTTGTAAGAAGTATTTATACGATAAACAAGTGTTATTCATAATGAAAACTGAACGGCTTACTTGTTCTTGTTGACCGGAGGTTTAGCCCTCGACGTTTCGGTCCTATACGAGGATCTTCATCAGGTGAAAAGAAAGTCACTCTCCACCGCCCGCCAAGTGCGACCTTCGACTGCGGTTCGCTGCTCACTGCGCCAGAAGTTTGTCAGAAATATCGAAAGCGGTCTTCTAGGAATGAGCTCGATGACTACCTACCCCGAAAGGAATACCGGCGTGATGTGCGATTATGTTTAGATTCTCAAATAGCGAACGTGTACTTGCGCCCGTGCCTCCTCGATGAACTTTATTGGCTTGGTTGCTTAAGACAATGTATGGAAGCTAACCTCGGTAAATATGACATAGTTTTAAGGGTAACCGACACAACCTTCCTACTTTATTGGTACTTTCTACATCTTATGTCGCGTTTATGTCCGTAGCAAAGTGTTTTTCTTATAACTCTCATAAATTAATGCCCTTAACGGGCAGTTACTACTTACTGAAAAGTGTAATTTTGTGATAATGTGATATTTATGGTACTTCCCTAAGCAGGACATATCCTGGTATACCGGGTGTAAGGGACAGAGTCCCGCAAACTGATAGGGGTTGCTCAGTCAACGACACTGAACAACTTCCACCAGGAAATTCTTCAGTAAGTGAAAATAAAAATTGGCATTTCCATACAAAATGTCCACCTCGATCAGACAATTTGTATGGAAAAGCCTTTTTTTTTTTGCTGCACCTTTCACCTCGTATTGATATCGATACTTTCAGCAACAATGTTGTGGGTATGTCTTAAATATACTTACATACGACTTGTGATAACGCGAAGGTACTCGACTTTTAAGTATTTGAAGCTGCTTTTAGATTCGATGAACTTACCTGAAAAAGTAAAAGAAAGAAATATTATAACACCATTCCATACCAAAAAAAAATTGAATTAAAAAATAAGCTGACCAAATTTTAGCGTATGAACATAGCCATGAAACTGTACAACATTTCAGAAGAACTATAGGCCGAATTATGACAAAATAAATGAAGTTTGGTCAGATTTTTTACACCCAGTAGTTGGGTTAGATTAGAATCTTAAATTTATAATCTAGTTTTTAAAATAAGTAAGCAACTATATAAAAAATAAACATAAATTAGACTAGCTAGTCTAATATATCTATCTACGGTTGTTTGAAGAAGACACCGCATTACTCCAACTTCCTGCCACCTGCTAACAATCCTAGGATTCCTAGACTGCCTAGGCACGGTATACCCTGTTACAGATAGCCTAAACGCAGAACACTAACAAAGCACGTCCCTGCTTTATCGCTATCACTAGCCTAAACAAACCGCCACCGTTATCCCACTAGGGTTGCCAGCTATCTGGAATTTAGGAAGGGGTTCTAGGAAGGTAGACATTCAAAATTTAATGGATAGGCGTTTCTAGGGTGATTTCGCGAAGGTAAAGTTGTTAGACCTAAATTCAGGGCCGCAGCCGCCTAAGAATCTGTAATATTCTGTCTACAATAACTATAATGGTTTAATATGGCTGAAATTAGAGGGATGAAATCTACAAGCCTACTTGTCAACTACAGATAAATAAATTCCCATGTCTTTGCAAGGTACGAATATTCGACAGAAGTAATGGTGACTCGAAGAGCTTGCATTGGATAAGTCGTTAGATAATTTAATACTTAAGCTACTTTTACTTTTGTAGTAGACGCACACACTTAATTTACTTCTCGATAAACTCGCTCTATCGTTGTCTCTGTTTCAACTGTCTAGTTAGCTAGAAATGAAAACTAAATATTAGTATTTAGTTTTCATTGCATAAACTACAAAAGTCTACAAGTTAATTTTTAACTTAATTTTAAAAATACAACCCTAGAAGTCGTTGCTAGTGTCGTCATGTTGTCAACTTGATTGCAAATAGGCCTGCGACGCGATAGCAATTTGATACCCGGTCCGTACGTGACGGGTCGCATGCTCTTGCGCAGGTCAGAGCGCCGGTACTACAAATATCATAGCAGCCTACATTGCGATGCGTGTGAGCTTGTCATGAAGTAGTTTGTATGGTTCATTGTCTTCGCAAGACTGGTCGAAGAATTGGCCCGGTGGTGATTTTCAAATTCGATAACCTGCTGAATATTACTGAGGTGTCATAAACAAATCAGTCGTTACATTCAGAAGTTAGACCATACATAAATCTTCCAGATTGCTTCTCAAGTTTCTCACACCTAGCAACCAATTACAGACAGACTGAGCACCGCTTGCGCAGCGTCATCGCTTTTAGATGCGCAGAAGTGCCCTTCAGCGGTGGCCCGTGCGGGTATCCGTAATGTCTTAATGAAGTCTTTTCCGCCATGTCTTACTGATTAAGCGGTGCATTTCGGATACGATAATGTGCTGTGCAATAAACTACAAACTACGGAAGACTCAATAATAATTATTCTGGCTTTTCTCTTCCAATTTCTCACATCTATCGACAGCAATCTCAATCGTAGCACCGCTTGCGCATCGTCATCGCTTCTAGATGCGCAGGAGTGCCCCTCAGCATAGTGCATATGCGGATAATCGTAATGTCTCAATGAAAGTCTTTTCGCCATGACTTACTGATTTAGGGGTGCATTTCAGATTGGATAATGTGCTACTCGACAATAAACTACGGAAGATTCAAAAATAATTGTTATTCATTCTCTCTTCTTTTCTCTTCCAATTTCTCACAGCTATCGACAACAACACCGCCGCTTGCGCACCGTCATCGCTTCTAGATGCGCAGGAGTGCCCTTCAGCGGAGTGCGCGTGGGCAAACGACGCGGTGGGCCCGGCGGCTGATCTATGTGTAAATATAAGTGAGATGTGTATGGGAATTTGTGGTTTTGATCGGTACGGCGAAGTCAATGGTGTATTTTATGCCAAATTTTATTGCAAGGTAAGTTCCTGGCAGTACCACGAGCTGCAGAGAGTATCCCAGGACTGCACTCCAATCTTCAATATGAAGATGGCACCCCATGATGATGAAAGCGTTGTTCACGTCAAAACTCGGGTCAGAAAAGATGCTTGGTACAGTTTGTGTCAAATGGTTTGGCAAAGGTGTATGATCATTCTATGATAATGTTATATCAAATAGAAAATATGGCTTTTGAAAGAAATATTTTATGACTTTAATGATTTTCTGTCGCTAGCGCCGACACCTTATAAACAATGTAATTATATATAATTAATTGATTATTACGACTATTATTTTTCTTTAATATTGATATTAATTTGTATTTGATGTTATATAATCTCACGCTTTATGATGTTTAACGCAATGATGTGTTATTAACTATATTGTTAATAAAAAGACGTGTAACCGAATGTTATCAATAAATTTTATCTTATCTTTAAACACAGGAAATAAAACAGACGTTTTATTTACAGACAAAATTATGTCTACTTTGATCCATCTCTAGACCTATTCTTAGGCTGGTATTAATATTCAGCTCTTGAGACTGACAGCTAGTTTGAGTTCGTATCGGAAATGTCATTTCAGTACAAAACGGCCTCTCAAATCTGCACTTAATATTGTTCTCAATCTTGAGATCGCTTCATAAATACAAGCCCAGTTAACCCGAGGAGTTTGTGACCCGTCACGCCATGGCGTGGCGAGTCTCGTGGCGAGTGTCAGCGTTATCTGCGCTTGCGCTCATTTGCAGACGCGTTTACACAGTGACAACAGGCAGTTTACAAGGGATAGAGATCTGGGACTTTTATGTAGGGATGTTTTGTATGATATTTAAACAGCAAATATTGTTGGTTCGAGGTCGCTATAGGAGAGCCCGATGGTGTAGTGTAGTGGATATGACCGCTGCCTCCTGAGCGGGATGGAGGTCGTGGTTCGAATGCCACCACGTACCAATGTGAATTTCATATGTACGTTTATTCGAAGCTTTTTCCGTGCTTCGGAAGGCACGTTAAATGTCGGTCCCAGTTAATATCGTTAAATACCGTATATATTAGTCGTAAAGCCATGTCAGAGGCCATTGCTAAGCATTGGCGGCTTGAAAACCCTGACCTAATCTAGGATTGGGTCTGGTTTCCCTTCTGGGTTGCGGAGGTCAAATGGCAGTCACTCTGTGTAAAACCAGTACCCTTGTTCAATCCCCTAGATTAGGTAGCCTACCCCGTGAGATACGGGATAAAGCTAGGGAGATGATGATTTTTGGTTCGAACTCAAACTAGCTGTCAATTTCGAGTGCTAGTTATCAATATGGGCCTTACAAATGCAATCATCGATTACCATCATCTACGTAATAGTCTATCCAATAAATGTTGATGACATCCAATAAAGAGAAACAGCGTACATAAATCGAAGACCTCATGTAGGCAATCTGGGCCAACCCTGGCTCCAGTGGGCGTCTCTCAATTGAGCTGATATATCGATACCTTTTAGAGGCCAATATCTATGAAGTCAGGGCTGAATCCCTTACCGGGTTGGCATATAGTGACCTACCTACCTCACAAAGCCCTTTCGTCGTCTTAGGTCCACTGTGTCAGAAAGATGCCCACTGTACATTTTCGTTTGACAAGTTATGAGTGTAATTTTAACAAGAGCAAACTGTACTGCTATAGTGACAGGTTGTCATTGTCAGCCCATCATCGCCTCACTTACAATACACTGAAACCCTCTTTTCCCCTTACCGATTTCTTAAGTGTTCCTCGGTAGAGATACAGCTGGGACAATCTATCTTTAACCAGCCCAACATATAAGCTGCTGAACCCTGATTCCAGTGGGCGTCTTCCAATTGAGCTGATAAATGGATACCCTTTAGAGGCCGTGTTCAATATGCAACCTTGTATTTGAAAATGGAATAACCTAGTCTTTATCAGTCAAGACTAACAACAGCGCTATCTGTTAGTCGTTTTTATGTACTTACCAGAATTGGTACTCAAATTAACTACCTAATTAATGGAAAGCTAATATATTTAGCTCTTTTCTCAGACACTGATTAAATCGTCGGTCAAAGACGTGTGAGGCCAATGATGATGAATATATTTATGGTCTGGAAAGAATAATGAGCTGAACTAAATAATAGTCATTCGGTTATTTGATAAGGCATCATGGGTTCAGATGTTTAGTCGCCCCTTACAACACCCAGAAAACAGGAAGACCAAGTAAAAATGTTTCCAAAAGTAAGTTGTTTCCAATAGTGAATTAGGTGTTTATTTATTACATTTCAAACTACACTTCACTTCCACGCTGGACTGGGAGCGAAAGAAAAACTTAGAATGTTTCAGCTGCATTTCCTCCCAGGCATGCTGTAAAAATCAGCTAAGGGATCCGAGGGTTTCTGTATATCGTAATTTAGGCGATGGGCTGACAACCTGTCACTACAGCAATATACCTACAAATCTATCTTAAACAATCCTCAAAACTTTGTCAGACGTGGCGGAACGACCTTTGTTTAGGTCGTTTCCGCTCTGCCTACCCCATTAGGGATAAAGGGGTGATTATATGTATGTATTTATGTATGCAAACTAAGCATAAAAGCTCTATAAAGAAAAGTAATTTGCTTCACACTGCAAGAGAGATATCCGGTACTTACTTCCCTATCCGTAGCATGTGTTATGTTATGTACAGAACGTTAAGGGTTTTAATGAACGTAGGCGGCGCTGCAAGTTGGAGGAACTGTCTTCTTCGTAGCGAATGGGTTTTCGAGTCGAACAGCGAACCGATGAACCCTGGTGTCAGAGTGTTGAAACCGTCTAGTAGCACAGCAACATGGCTTGAGTAACGACCACTATCAAAGATGGCGACCGGGACCGACGGCTTAACGTGCCTCCGAAGCACGAAATCCTTTTTATTTTCGGACAATTTAGGTGGTTCAACCTGCAATGTCCTAACCAAACTGGGGAAACCCTCACAAAGTGATAAATTGTCAATTATCAACTTTGTGTGTCCCCCTCGGGATATTTGATTCTTAGGATCTCCGGATCAGGAGCCCATGGCTCTAACCCCTATACCACGGAGACAGGAGGAACTGCCAAATATGGCGTGTTTGGTGTTAGTTCCATGTTTCGCCACGGGTATTTAAAGTCTTGACGAAGCCATGATGTAATCCATCTTAAAACAGGAAAACACTTTTTGCGGCTTTTGATTACACTACCTATGTCGTTACACAGCTAATAGGTTTGTAGGTGATATACAACGTAACAGTGTAATAAGAAGTGATTGTCATTTATAAGTATAACAATTAAGGCAACTATGGAGCTGTGGTTAGGAAGAAACTGTAGGACGGTTCATAGTAACAAATGACAGAAAATATGCGCCTGCGGCGTATTTTGATTTCTTCGTTTACGTAATAGGTGATGATGGTAAGAGTAAGTTTTTTTAACATTTGTAGTATTATAATGTAAATAACTACCATAATACAGTCAAATTAGATAAAGATAAAGATTTAGGTAGATCCAAGGCCCAGATTCATCATATTGCTGCCTATTCAGGTTTATATCAACACAGAACAAGAAATAAGTTCTAATTAAAACACGTTTCGCACATGAGCCATAAGCATCGCAGATTTGAACCCACGTCCTTGGGCAAACCGTACATCTGCTCTAACCAACTAACCTATCGAGTATTATAAAACATTAACACTTTAAATGTCAAAATTTCAAAATATTTCTACAGAATATTGTCTTCAGCTAAGGGATCCGAGGGTTTCAGTATATTGCAAGTTAGGCGATAGGCTGACAACCTGTCACTATGGCAATATACCTACAAATCTATCATAAATAACCCTCAAACTTTGTCAGACGTGGCGGAACGACCTTTGGTTAGGTCGTTTACGCTCTGCCTACCCCATTAGGGATAAAGGCGTGATTATATGTTTATGTTTATTTAATATTGTCTTCAAATGCTTCTGGTGAAATTAGTTGTATCATTATCCTTGTTTTGAAGATCATCAATACGAAATCACGTTTAAAGATTTAATTATTAAAACGATTTAAAATTTCAAAGATAACACTTTCCTGGTTCATTAACACCTTTCCTTCCACATTGCACCACATACATATTCATAACGTGCAGCAGATAAGTAATTTCCGGAATTCATACACGGTGGAAAAAATGCTGGATATTTCCATGCTGGACTGGGAGCGAGAGAACAACATACAATGTGCCAGCTGCATTACCTCCCGGGCATGCTGTAAAAACCAGCTAAGGGATCTGAGTGTTTCTGTACATAGCAATTTAGGCGATAAGCTTACAACCTGTCACTAAAGCAATATACCTACAAATCTATCTCAAGTAACCCTCAAAACTTTGTCAGACGGTAGCGGAACGACCTATGTTTAGGTCGTTTACGCTCTGCCTAACCCATTAGTATGGGGTAGTTATGTATGGAATAGAATGGCAGCTACAAGAGATTAGGAAGTGAGAGACGAGCAATTAATAGAGTTATCGAAGGAGGAAATCTTGGAGATGAGGAGTAAGCGGAACGGATTAGCTAGTTGTTGTAGTTGGTAGAGCAATGTAGCAGTTTTCTAAAGGTTCAAAATTAAATGCAGCCGTGTCGGATATTTGATTTCTTGTATTTTCACGCTTGTTTTGTACTAAAACCGTGATTGATTGTCTTTCTGAACGAAAACCCGAAAGCCGCTAAATACAATCTAATGACTAGTCAAAACAAAAAGGGTCAAACAGCCACAATATAACAGCAAAACCCGAAAGACAACTCGTAATGACCCAACTCCATACTACACAGAAATTACTAGCAAAGCCAGTACCCATGAGGGTATAGATTACTATTCAGTGGGCCTACAGGCCATCATTAGGGCGCATCGATCTCTGTCCCGGGAATAATTACCGGGCTGCGCGGGCGCATGGTACCGGTTCCCGGGATTAGGTGGGGAATAGAGTGACGTCATTGTATGCAGATGAGGTGACACTTTTTGTGCTAGATTTTTTTAGATGGTAAGGTAGGATACAAGATATTGGATGTAGGAGGATAAACAAAAAACAGTGCTGTTTCTTTGTTTTTAACCATAACCTAATGAAATTTCACTTCTAATATAGAAATTTAAAAAGTGTACTTAATTTTCTACCAAATTAAAAATATATTGAGGGCCGTGTTACAATTTCATTCAAATAAGTTTTAGTATCTTTTGCAGAATTTTTGAAATATGTGCTTCAAAAGTTTCTATGACAAAGTATCTACCAGTGGCGAGAGGTGCAATTTTATTGAGGGTAAGGCAAAGCAAAAAATAACAATCTTATAGTTTCGACGTAATTCCGGATTTGGTAGAGGTGGAATTCTTGAAAATTGAAGCCAACGGGAATCGGCTTGTAAGGACCCTTCGCCACTGGTACCTACGGTATTTTCCACTCTAATTTCTCTCGACTCTTTTCCTCATCAACGACCTATCATTATTGATAAACTTATAATAATTAGCTAATAGTGTGAAGTTTATCTCAAATCCGGTGACATCACATTAAATATAATTATAAACTTAGACGCTCACGTCAGCACAGACTATTTTACATTAGCGTTGCTAAATCATATCGATAGAAATATTTGCAATTTTTTGATATTTACCTTGACCGTAGGAATATTAAGAGCATATTATAAAAATATGTCTTTCTAGGAATAACTCTCAGTATTTTCCATAATAAAGGCTTCGTCTAGAGCTAAATATTTGAACGATTTGTGTATCAAAATCATTTTTTGATACTATTGGACGTGCTAAATGACAAAACATTCATGCATGACTGACTAACTAGTAATGAATATCGATAAATTTGCAAGTGATATAAACAATCGATATTTCTCCAATCGATAGGCAACACTACTACATTATAGATAACCTAGACACACCGTGGGTTGTAATTATAACCTATAAATAACATTCTAATTGATATAATCGCACGTCCCAGCATATTGTTAAACAGTAGGTCCATATTAATAAATTATTAAAGCATAGGGCTGTCTACTGTCAGGATGTCCCTGGACTTGTACTATGAAATAAAAGACGCAAAACCTACATGCATACATATAAGTGATTATTCTTTGTCAGACGTGGCAGAACAACCATTGTTTAGGTCGTTTACGCTCTGCCTTCCCCATTAGGGATAAAGGCGTGATTATATGTATGTATGTTGCCAAAGACCGAGTAAAGTGGAAGACCTAGAAGAAGGAAAGCGGATCCCAGCTCTAGGCCGAGAAAACGCTAGGTAGAGGGAGTATTGTTGTCTTTTTACGACCTCCGAAAAAACGCAATTTCCATATGTGTAAGACTTTTTATGGGTTTTGACTAGGTTGGGCAATTTAGGTGATAGCGGCCCTAGGAAATTATGTATCACATGTGTTGAGCCTGCTTGAGTATTCAATTATGCATTTTAAAGTTTAATCCTTGTATATTTATAGATCTTTATGAGATCGCGATGACAATGTAAGGACAATGATATAAATTTACATTAGTTAGATAAGTGGGTTGACTTTTACCAGTTGTCGATACTTTAAACTATACTCTAGGCTAGATTCTAGATACCACCGGCTAAAACTAAATTTAAAATTTATCTGTCACTTTCAAAATAATAAAATGTAAAACGGACAGGCGATTTATACTCTAAGGTTTTATACTATGTCCGCTAGATTTTGACGCGCTTTTGCACGTTTCCCCAGTATTTCTGACAATTTTATCCGCCATATCATATGACGGCAGATAAAAATGACAGATAACGCATAAAACCATCGACTCTAAATCAAAAACCAGAAAGAATAGATCTCCGGTCTTTTTCCAATGTTTTTAGTCTGAAAGTGACATAGATACACAATAGATTTTAGTTTTAGCCGGCAAATCTAGAATCCAGCGCTCTTCTTGCCTATGACGTCTCATATAAAACGCAAACACAAGTCGATCGTCTACGAGACCTTTGAACCGCGAGTTTATGTACATAATGAAAATATTCTTGCATATAAACATAACGTATTCTATACATAATAAGTCTACGAGTTTATACATTCTGTGCCCGTACAAGCAATTAATAGTGATTTCCTTAATGTCTTCATTTCACGCGGGATACGTTCGCAAATGATCGTACGCATATTATGCGCTTGCGCATTTAAACTCATTTCAACGTCATGTGGTTTGCCTTTATTATAGGGTGCTAAAGTGTTTTCAGACGCTTAAGGCGATATTTTAAATGGAACCGAGTTTTTTTTATTTATTAGACCCGAGGAGTGAGAGACATTAGTGTAATTGATAACGATCAGAGCATCATATCCAAGTCGTATTAAGCTTAATGAAGGGGAAAATACCATTCAGATCTGTTACCAGCTCGACATAAGGTCTTCCAGCTGTTAGGTGTTTTCCATACGCCAAGCTTGGCATTTGGTTTGGCAAGCGCAGTCCAATATTATTTAAAAAAAAATAACATTTAAAGCAAAACATGAAATAATATGTTCTTTGATATTTTTTTCGTCTACAATTATATAAAAAAAATGATAATTATGTAAACGAAAAACATATCAAAGAACATATTATTTCATTTTGTTTAAATGACATTATTTTTTAATAATATTGAACTAATAATGTTTTAACTTATCATCAATATTATTTTACACTAACGAGGTCAATAATTCTTGCAAACATTGCTTATGAGAAAATGCAAAAATGCATATTGCTACTAGGCATTTCTATGCGAATATTACATATTCATTCTAAAACATAATGTAGAATATTTTCTTTGTATAATAATTATGAACAAATTAAGTATGTAATTAAGATACAGTGTCTTCGCCTCGGCTACTTAGCATATATCTAAGATTTCTATCTAGAATGTTAATGTTACATTACCAGTAATTACATCATAACTTTCTTATAATAACATTATAACATTTTATTTTTTAAACCATAGCCTATATATTCTAGTGGAAAGTAATAGAAAAATACAAAAACTTTCTTTCATGCTGGACTGGGAGCGAGAGTAAAATATAGAATGTGCCAGCTGCATTTCCTCCCGGGCACGCTGTAAAAACAAGCTAAGGGATCCGAGGGTTTCAGTATATTGAAATTTAGGCGATGGGCTGACAACCCGTCACTACAGCAATATATCTACAAATCTATCTTAAATAACCCTCAAAACTTTGTTAGCGTGGCAAAACGACCTTTTGTTTAGGTCGTTTACGCTCTGCCTACCCAATTAGGGATAAAGGCGTGATTAATTGTATGTACAAAAACTGGGAGAGAAATACAAGAAATAGAGCAGAAAAAAATTAACCCACTTAGCTTCACGATATCGAGTAATAATCGCAAAGTCAAGCAGCATAGCTAAGTGTGATGATACAATTATAAAAACTAAGCGATGCTGTGCTCCGTGGCTCAGCTACAATGTATGAAGGCATTTAACTTCATACTCTGAATGCGCTCAAGCACTTACTTGAGTTCTGAATGTTGAGATAAAGTTGTGATTACAATTTGCTTAATAAAATAGAATAGATTATTTCCTGTTTATATAAGGTTACTGCTAAGTAAAGCTTTATTTTTGTTCACTTCTTCTCAACTTTACAAAGCCAACTACGGCTTTTTTTTGGAGTTATATGCCATAAATAATCTAGTTCTAAGATACACAAAATACAAGATGCTAATTAGCAGAGCTATTAATATTTTTCTTTCTTCACCTCAAGAGAAAATATCACAGTCAACAGACAGAAGATCAAGCAGGCAAGCAGACACATCTATGAAAAATTTACAGTAGTAAGTAAATATTTATGGATTGAAGTGTTCGCGGTCTAGCGGTAACTGTGCAGTCTTCCTGATAACAAAAGTCAAGCAGCCTTGACTAATAACTGGGTTATGGATGGGTTAACAGTGGCCGATGGTGTAGTGGATAGGGCCGCTGCTTCTTAAAGAGGTCGTGGTTCGAATCCCACCATGAACAAATGTGGTTTTCGAAATTCGAATTTTATATGTACGTTTATTCGGTGCTTTTTCCAAGCTTCGGAAGGCACGGTAAGCCGTTGGTCCAGGTTAATATCGTTTAATACCGTAGATATTAGTCGTTAAGCCAGAGGCAAGTGCTAAGCATTGGCGGCTTGAAAACTCTGATCTAATATAGGATTGAGTCTGGTTTCCCTTCTGGGTTGCGGAGGTCAGATGGCAGTCGCTCTGTGTCAAAACCAGTACCCCTCATTCAATCCCCTATATCAGGTAGCTGACCCCGAGAGATACGGAATCAGGCTAGTCAGATGATGGATGGGTTAGCAGTGAAGATACTAGAAATACCATGTTTTTCATCCCACAAAAGGCCCGTTAAGACGTTAGCTCTACTGTTACAGATAGTAATTCTTAATTCAGTTTTTTGTGTAGTCAGTCGTGTATCTACACGAGATCAAAATGGAAAACAAATCGATCATAGAAAGATCTTCTTTTTTCGTTTTCGAGAAAAAAAGCATTAAAAGATCTTTGAAGATATAGTTCTCAAAGATCTTTGAACTTGCAGTTTTGAAATATTATGCTCATCCTGCGAAGAGACATTTTGTGGCTGATATGGACATGGGTGAAAATAAGAATAACTTTCAACAGGTGTATTGACGCGATCAACTGATAAAAAAATATCTGGAAAAAGCATGAAAAGATTCTGAAAATCAAACTGCAAAAAAATATTTGATTTGCAAAAGAAAACGCACTATTTATTTTTATGCCACGGTCCGTTAGCCTTGTCTATCTTCGTGCTTCACGCTACACTTTCATACTACATTTGATCTAAGCACCCATTAGTTATGCACTCATGCTGCGTATGCGCAAGTGAAAAGTAGGTAAAACTGTAATTATACCACTCATCGGGGTTCAATAGGTGATAATTGTGGTATAAAGTATTTTTTTAAATCTGTTTTATGGACGGTTTGATTTGGTAATTACTTCCGAATTCGATTTTATTAGGAAACTGACGTGCGTAGTAATTATATTTTATGCAAGTTGTAAAATATCTAGTCATGCAATGATGTCGGTTAAAAATATTCCCGGATTTTCAAACTTTATGGAGTCGAATAAAATAGAAAAGATAAAGTAATCAAATCAGCCTTTGTCAAGTATTAAATGCACAAATTAATCATAAAGACTCAGCTCATATCATTATAAAACCTGAAACCATTATAAGCATGAAAACCAGCGCTAAGTATATTGTCCTATGTTAACAACATGCTGAGTCTGGTACCCATTGCTAAATTTATAGTTTTAATGGTATTAGGCATAAATTTAACTTATATAAATTTAGTTTTAATTTACATACTTTGATGATTGTTTTTAGTATGTTGTACTGTATTTTAATTTATTAGTTAAGGTTATAAAGATTTATAAATCGCATGGCTATGTAACTACACAAAGAATGATCATCTTATCCTTAGCAAAATAGAACTGCAAAACACCTTATTTAATAGGGTTAGTATGAAAATCGTGGGACTATCAATATTTTCCAGAAAAATACCTAACAAATTGGCTTCATAAAAACACCATCAAACCAAGGATGTGTGAATCACCTATTCTACTGATGACATTATAAACACTTGACACTCAGGTTGATAGCTCGTTTTATAGACCAGTAGCATTTACCGGAATTGGACTGCAAGTGGTAGGAGACATTAAAACTTGATATAGAGTTATATTGCGCGACGATTTCATTTGATAGCTCTACCGTTATGTAAGACGGTTGTTTTTATGGTAAAAGGACTGGGTCTAATTTATGTGGTAATGTTTCAGGCACTTGAAGGCGAAGCGTATCTTTTATTATATCAACATATGATAGCTTACTGGAACTGAGAGTACTTAAGAGTATATTTAAAGAGGTGGGCCTAAGTTTCTGCCCTGTAGAACGCCGTATTTGTCTCTGGAGATAAATGTAAGATCTTTTATCTAAGCAGATATCCTGTTTGCTGAAGATATTACATAGTGTAAGCATCTATCTATTAGGTACGATTTGGATAAGATTCAGGTATGACATGACATGTTAAGGTATGACATCCTTTCTGGGACCTTAGAAAGGCATTCACCGATAGTCTTATTAAACATACATACATATAGTCACGATTTTATCCCAAATGGGGTAGAAAGAACGTAAACGACCTACACAACCAGTTCCGCCACGTCTGACAAAGTTTTGAGAGTTATTTAAGATTTATTTGCAGGTATATTGCTGTATTGACAGGTTGGCAGCCCATCGTCTAAATTGCAATATACTGAAACCCTTGGATCCCTTAACTGGATTTTACAGCATGCCCGGGAAATGCAGCTTATTAAACTTAAGTTCTAAAGGTTCCAGTATTAAACACAAGATGGATGCCATATTAAATACCTCTGCAAATAATGCAAATACATTCCATCTAATCTATCTCCCACCTCTATAATCGATACTCCCTCCCCCCCTGCATAATCAACCCCCAAGTTGTCGCGCGTTGTGTCGCAGTCCGCCCACAGATGGCGCTGATTATGATTTACGGCGCCGGCGCGTGCGCAGGTCTCGGCGCGCGTTTAATTGCCGCGGGTTCTATTCCTGGGCTTCCGTGTTCACTTGTATGCTGTAGGTGTAGAAGTATGACATGGGGTAGAATGAACTGTCTGGATGTGTTCTACATTTCCGTGATGTTGATTAACTAACTGGCAAGGTGTCTTGGTTACGATTGTTTGGAAAATTGATCTCGAAACTAATAAAGATGGCCTGGATTCTTCCTTGCTAGACTGGTACGACAGAAAAACATGTGCCAGCTGCATTTCTTCCGGCTATGCTGTAAATACCAGCTAAGGGAACCGAAGGTTGCAGTATATTGCAATTCAGGCGATGGACTGACAACCAGTCATTACAGCAATATACCTACAAATATATCTTAAATAACCATCAAAACTTTGTTAGACGTGGCGGAACGACCTTTTAATTAGGTCGTTTACGCTCTGCCTACCTCATTAGGGATAAAGGCGTGATTATATGCATGTAAAGATGGCCTCTAAGTGATATGATGAGTATGGCATGGGTATCTGATATCAATTTTATAGTGATCATTGATTTTGATTCAAATTTCCTAATGACCATTCTTATTGATAGTGAAGAGCTTAAAATATATCTCCTAATGTTATTTTCCACAAAATGTAGGTACTAAATAAAAATAAGTCACTGTAACATAGGGCAATGATTTATTGCCAATTTGTAGAGACAAATTTCTGTGTCACATCGAGTGTAAGGAACAGCGTCCCGCAAACTGATAGGGGTTGCTCAGTCAAAGAAACTGAACAACTATCACCAGAAATTTCTTTAAGAAGATGAAAAAAATAATTGAACTTCCTATACAAAATGACCACCTCGATCAGACAATTTGTATGGAAAACCAAAATTTTTTTCTACCTAAAAAAAAAAATCTGCTGATAGTTGTTCAATTCCGTTGACTGAGTAACCCCTATCAGTTTGCAAGACGATGTCCCTTACACCCCGTATAAAGATGACTAAGATTTCTTACATTAATTTTATACAATTATTTTAAACTGAACATCATTAAGACTAACCACAACAAGACATATGCAGTATCACAGCATCTCAAATAAGCTGCATGTACCTATTACAACACAAGCATAGATGCCCGATATCGAACCTATGATTGTCCGGTATCGCTGGCTTAATTGCACGGCTGAGCCATCGGCCGATAAGCTTATGAAATAATATGGTAGGACGCCGAGAATGTATGGGCCAGGAACTGGGTATTGAACTGGACATACTGGATTATTCCTTGTAATGACTTGCTGATTCTATGGAAGAATTTTAGAGGCTGGAGAATCTGCTAGTTACATTGTTTAATAAAGAGTAAAGACTTTGTTAGACGTGGCGAAACGACCTTTGTTAAGTCTTTTACGCTCTGCATTTACTACTCTACTCTACTACTACTCTGCATTAGGGATAAAGCCATGATTATATGTATATACTATGATAAAAGAAATATTGAGCTTGATTGTCAATTGCGTATATTCCAAATACTAAAGAGACCATGTTAGTAATATGGTTCCCTTCATTGAATATTTTATTTATTAGTGCCTAAAGCAGGCAATGATGACTTGTCCCATATTAATAGATTTACAATAAATCTCAATATAAAATCAATTCTTTAATATCGACAAGCAATCACAATTTAAATAATTTTGGACAAAATGACTGCGCCTACGCAAGTGGTCGATAGAATTTTTATATTAAACGTGTTGACATACGGTAGTCGTTCTACATGAGATTCAATAAATCAAATATTTTAATGAATATAACAAAAGCATTCCTTTGAATATTTTTGTGGTTTCCGATTTGTTATTCAAACCCAAAGGTCGCCGTTCGGGTGATTCACACGGTTTTATAACGTTTATAAGGTTCTACCATGCTGGCCTGGGAGCAAGAGAAAAATATAGAATGTGCCTCCCGGGCATGCTGTAAAAACCAGCTAAGGGATCCGAGGGTTTCAATATATTGTAATTTAGGCGATGGGCTGACCTTTGTTCAAGTCTATTACGTTCTGCCTACCCCATTAGGGATAAAGGCGTGATTATATGTGTGTATGTAATTATAAGAATGTGCCAGCTGCATTTCCTCCCGGGCATGCTGTAAAAACCAGCTAATGGATACGAGGGTTTCCGTGTATTGTCATTTAGGCGATGGGCTGATAACCTGTCACTAAAGCAATATACCTACAACTCTATCATAAGTAAATAACCCTCAAAACTTTGTCGGACGTGGCGGAACGACCAATATTCAGGTCTATTACACTCTGCCTACCCAATTAGGGATAAAGGCATGATTATATGTATGTATGAAAAAGCAATTTTATTTAACTAGCGAATAATTTCAGTTCTTCTACCTCCCTGAAGTTTAATTTCAAATACTTTTGTGAATTTCATAATAAACTGCATAGTAAATTGTTTTATGGGGTCCGTACAGGAAATTTAAGTATTTAACGATCTTATAATAATAATTGTCTGCCATCCCACTATGAGGAATGGGCGGGCCAGGATAATTTAATGGAAAGTAAAGATATGCTTCTTCCATGCTGGCCTGGGAGCGAGAGAAAAACATAGAATGTGCCAGCTGCATTTCCTCCCGGACATGCTGTAAAAACCAGCTAAGGGATCCGAAGGATTCAGTATATTGTAAGTTAGGCGATGGGCTGACAACCTGTCACTACAGCAATATATCTACAAATCTGTCTTAAATAACCCTCAAAACTGTCAGACGTGGGGATCGACCTTTCTTTAGGTCGTTTACGCTCTGCCTACCCCATAAAGAATAAAGGCGTGATTATATGTATGTATGTAAAGATATGAGTTAATGGTTTATGAATAATGAAAAACTAAACAAGCCAAGTCTGAGATGAAAGGAAGTAGATACTTACTTTCCTTTTGCACTTATTTTGCAAGCACAGACCGTAATAAAAGTAACAGACATAAAGTTAGTTTTGACGGCAATAGCGTAATTATGTAAAGGGATTTTTGAATTTTGAAGCGAATATGAAATCGAATCGTGGTTCGCCTAAATTCCTTCAGAAACTTAGGATACGTCCAACAGATTTTACCATTGTAAATTGTAGAAAAAAGGTCTCATAAAAGTATGCCATCACCCAAAAAATAAAACACCGAAAGTGGTCCCAATTTTTTTAATTGGCTTATAACTAGAAGACAATAAACGTCAATAAAAAAACTTTCGAAACCAATAAATTTGGAAAACAACTGGCAATTACACCTACACATGTTAAAATGTAATTCTGGCTGTCAATAGCAACGCGAAATCTGATATTGATGGACCTCCTACGCCAGTGATAGCCTTATTAAGGTATTTAGGCAGATGGAGTAGGTCTTTGATCCAATCAGGTCACAAAGATCCTATTTTTTCTTAATAAATGGTCTCAGTCGCCAGTATTATCTGAGAATTGACAATTTTGGACACTAACTGGACTGTAATAGGTAGAGATTTTAAGTAGGTAAAAGCTTAAAGTTCGATATCTACTATTACATACATACATAAAATCACGCCTTTATCCCTTACGGGGTAGGCAGAGCATTAAACGCCTCGTAAAAGGCGTTTTCGCCATGTCTGACAAAAAAATTTGGGCAATTTTAGATTGTAATTTGTATTGCTAGTGACAGGTTGTCAGCCCATCGCCTAAATTACAATATACTGTTAACCCTCGAATCCCTTTTGCTGACTTCTACAGCATGTCCGGGAGGAAGGGCAGCTGGAACATTCTATGTTTTTCTATCTCTCCCAGTCCAGCATGGAAGAATCTACTATTAGATATGTTAATAAAATTTTAAACAGCTGTCAAATTATTAAACGTTCGATACAACGATATTGTCAAAGATATTATGTTTATAACTTTTAATCTGAATACGACTGTATTTATGTGCCTACATTTGTAATTAGTTTCAATCAAGAAAAAAGACAAATCTAGAGCAAACCCACATTTGAAATTTAATTCCGCTGTCTTTCTTTTAATTACTTTTCTAATGTTAGAAATTATACACAGCTTCTGCAATCTCTGCTCTTATTTAATTTACCTCCCAGATTGTTTCATTAATACTGTATTTATCTTAATTTCGAAAAGTAACAAATTATACTCTACCATTTTCCAAACACAGGAACTCAGAAAACAACACAGAGAGGAGAAAATGGCGGACTAAGTAAAGCTGTGTGTTTTCATTGTCGGAAAACATCAGCGTCGTCGCTTTCTCCACACTTCCTAGTGTCATGCGTACACGCACGCGTCGGTCAGTCGATCGCGGCAACATCTATCACGATGTGGAGTGCTTCAATAATGATGCTAGTAAATAGATTACCCGTATACGTATGTCGCACCGATTTTGCTGCCATTTCTGTTCATAGTTATTATGTTGTAGTGTAGAGAGCCCGATGGTGTAGTGGATAGGGCCGCTGCCTCCTGAGCGGGAGGTCGTGGTTCGAACCCCACTAGTCACCACGTACCAATGTGTTTTTCGGTTTTCGAATTTCATATGTACGTTTATTCGGTGCTTTTTCCGTGCTTCGGAAGGCACGTTAAGCCGTTGATCCCGGTTAATATCGTTTAATACCGTAGATATTAGTCGTTAAGCCATAGCAGAGGCCAGTGCTAGGCATTGGCGGCTTGAAAACTCTGACCTAATCTAGGATTGGGTCTGGTTTCCCTTCTGGGTTGCGGAGGTCAGATGGCAGTCGCTCTGTGTAAAAACCAGTACCCTCGTTCAATCCCCTAGACTAGGAAGCCGACCCCGTGAGGTACGGGATAAGGCTAGGGAGATGATGAGTGAATATGTTGTAGTGGTTTACTTTTTTTGGTTGGGAGAAGGCTACGTTGAAGCAGAAGTCTTCTCTCAACCAATACAAGTAGGCACCTACAAATATACGCCATTTTAGTTGTTTTGATTTTTTTTTTAATAATTTAATATTGATCATAGTTTAGCGATAAATTTACCTCAACTGAACAATTTTGACAACAAAGGAATCAAATTTATGAGTCTAAGGATAACAAAACATTTGTGAAACTGATTTGAAAGTGTCATAATTCAGTTGGCCAGAGTCGGTCATAGTTTTGTTGTAGTCTCCGTCGCGTGTTTTTTTATCTCTACATTATTTTTTTAACGTGAATATTTGATGTTTTTTTTTATGAGCAGAAACATATTTATCAACAGACACCCTTCACGCTGTCTATTCCTCGTCATTGTCAACATTATAAGCTTTCTTTCACCGCAATCTCCGATGAAAGGAATCGATTTTCCACCCGTCACTCGAGTGATTCTGATATCGATTCTTGAGGAAACAATAATAGAATAACCCAGCTCGTATTATATGGTGTGTAAGTGTGGGATATTAGCTGCCAGTCGTGTATTCTGTGATGGATAGAATGGCCTTAATGTGTTTGTAGAAACTGTGGAAATGAAGATGTTGATGAAATAAGTATAAGAAACTATAAATTTGAATATGGAGTGAAGAAAATAGTTCTATTGTCCTATTTTCCAAACTGGACTGGAAATGATAGAAAAATAATTACAATTTCTATTTTTTTTAAACATAGAATGTGTCAGCTGCATCTCCCCCGCGCATGCTGTGAAAATCAGCTATAAGGAACTTGAGGGTTGCAGTTTATCAACCTATATTGCAATTAAGGCGATGGGCTGACAACCTGTCACTACAGAAATATAAGAACGGATTTTAGTATATATATATATATATATATACTACATGGTATCTGAAATAACCCACAAACTTGTCGGACGTGGCGGAATTGATGCTCTGCTTACCTCATTAGGGATAAAGGCGTGATTTTATCCTTTGTATTATTTAGGCAAAATTGCAGTACCTAATAGCTGAATAGCTGTCATTCGGAATGCTATTATCCTTTAATATGTTAGGTTCAGGAATTTGTATGGCTCAATTCAGTCAAGCTGGATGGACTGGTGGCCATTACAATTGATAATATCAGCCTAAGTGCTATATCTCTGTTTACTTAGATCTAGGATGCCATACATTTGAAGAGATCGTTTGTCCTTATTTTCCCCGATAGCGATTTCAGCGATACTTGGTTCAATGATGGGTGACCGCCAGTAATAAGTATATGAACAATTTTATTGTTAAACACTTCTTTTCCACGACATTATGCTCTACATGCTCTTCCCAATCGTACACACAGTCTTTCACTGTTCATGCTGCCTGTTTATGGAATAAACTTCCTTTAGATATTCGGAAAAGTAAAAATAAAACTTCCTTTAAGAAACTTTGGGGTTAAGGGTTAAAAAGTTCGGGCAATACGTAGGATATTTATTTATAATTTTATATTTCGGATATACATTTATTTATTTAGGATATTTATAGGAGTCTATTATACATATATTTATTACAAATAATATTAAGCATTAATGTATTTATACTTTGGGTATTTATAATTTTATACGAGGCGGGATATTGGGTAAAAACCGACCGAAAAGGTTCAGAAGTAGGAAAAACCATCTTTATACTTATATCTAGTATTTACGCATTTAAGTTTGAGTTGTTAAATATAATATTTTGTCTATGTCACGTTATATAACCGTTTCAAGTACCTATCTTTGCTAACCTGCAAGTACAATTGTCTCCTCTGGGTTTATCAAAGGTTGACTGAAAGAGATACCGTAACGAGATAACTCCGCCTTTATGCCGCTATTGTCTTATTCTTCTTTTATTTTAGTTTTAAGATTTTTAAGGTACAATAAAGAGCTAACATACATACATCAGCCAATAAGGAATTGACCTAAATAAAAGTTCCTGTTAAAACTTTAAATAGCGCGTAACTCACAAAACCTAATAAAATTGTCTAATCAAAGTCAACATCGCACTTAAACACCCATCTATTTGATTTATAAAAGAAAGTCTAAAGTTTAGACACTAAACCCTATGCCCTAGATACCTATTTTATTTTCTGTGTCTCACGTAAATTTAACTAGACTTTTACGAGGTGAACCTCACATAAAACTAGCAACAAACAGTTTTACAAAAGCCGACTTTCTAAGTACTTTGATACTTTGTCCAGGAATACTAGGTCAAAAACCCTTCTACTTCATACCTATTATAGGTATATGGTAACAATTTCTACAAGGTTGCCTGGTACCATAGCAATAAGGCCGCCTTCATTGTACTTTAATTTTTTATTTAATATGTTTTCAATTCCTGTTGTTTTTGTTTTATGTGCATATATCTATCTATCTATTATACCTAAAGCTTCTTAGATAAATAATATTCTGAAGGTGAAATACAGAATGTTTTTCACAAATTTACGGCTATTAAGTTAACTAATTAACTAATTTATAATTAGCTCTTGATTCTGACAGCAAGTTTGAGTTCTTATCAAAAATGTGATTTCAGTAGAAAACGGTTTGTTAAATCGAAACTTGATATCTCAATCTTAAGATCGCTTTATCAATACAAGCCTTAATAAGTTACCTCAAAAATGAATAAGGCATTCATTTAGGTAAAGTAGGTAAACTTTGAACAAATTGTTTACAAATATATTTTTGAGGATTTTAACAGTGCAAATTTTATTTCATATAATATGATAGAAAGAAAATAATATGGATGGACCGGCATTCTAGAGACGCAGGTTCGAATCCTGCCCGAAACGAATTTATGATTTTCTTTCTTACAGATAATATGTTTACAAATACTCAAAAGTTTAGTGTCACTTCTTTTTCTTCTGTCGAGTGAGTATCGAATCTATCGACCCGATGAACCTGGTGTCAGAGTTTTTAAACCACAACACACGCTACAACTATCAGGCCTCTGACATGGTTTTGAATAACGACCACTATCAAAGACAGCGACCGGGACCGACGGCTTAACGTGCCTTATGAAGCACGAAATGTTTTTCTTTTCGGATAATTAGGTGATTCAGCCTGCAATGTCCTAACCAAACTGGGGAAAAATTCACAAAGTGATAAATTCTCAAATATCAACTTTCTGTTTCCCTTCTGGGAATCGAGCCCAGGACCTCCAGATTGGGAGTCCATGGCACTAGCCACCAGACTACGGAGGCAGTTAGTGTCATAGTTAGAACTTGTTCAAAGCTATTATTATTTCTCGCTAGAATTTTTTGTAAATCAAAACAAAACCGCCATCTAAACAGTTGTCTATAAACTAAAATCCTTGATAGGTGGTCCCTGTGACCATCATAAATACTGTCCAGGATCTTCCAGACCGTTACAGTAATCAAACTATCTCTATAAAACTTATCTGCAGTTAGGGTCAGTTCACACAGAGAAACTACACGACGCGACGCGGCCGGCGCGCACTTCTCAAAACCATGATAATAAATAAAACATTTTATTTCAGGCAATATTTACATTAGTAGATGTTAAATAATATAATACATAGGAAGGGATAAAGGCGTGATTTTATGTTTGTATGTATGTATATAATATAAACAGAGGCTCATAGAATATATACCTAACAGACTAACATATTTATAAATACTTAAATACTACTTCGACGTATGGACGACGGCAGGAGGTCTGTACCGTCGAAATACGATCCCCATCGGCCAAAATGCAGAGTTCAGGAGCACGCTCTCTTGGAACTTGGAGACGCTTGATATAGAACTTTATTTTACTACTAGACTTTTACGGCGCAGTTTCACCCGCGGCTTACTTAATAAGTTTTCCCATAGGAATCAGATATTTACCATCTATCGTCATGCAAAATTTCATCAAAAACCATTCAGCTGTTTAGGCGTGAAAGACAACCAAACAGACAGACAGACAGAGTTACTTTCGCATTTAAAATCCTTTTTAGTATGTGTGTAAAAACATAGTCAGAACTGCGGTGCGGTGCCACTTTGTAGCCCAAAGAAACATGCATTTTCAAGCACCTTCACGCCGTGTCGCTTCTCGGTCTGAACTCATCCTTACAGTACATAATCGTACCGAAACCCTCAAGCATTGTCCGGTAACCGTTACCAGAAAGTTACCGGTAAACGTTACCGAAATTAGCTGTCTTTACATTTACTACCTTCTAACCGATAAAGGGCATTATGGGGTAACTGTCGGCGATTTGTGGATATTGACGGATAAGTCAAGTTAATGTCGATGGTCGATGGTTATTGGTGATGATAGAAAATGGATACCTACGTTTAAACATGGAACTAAATGGTCTTACAGGAAACAATCATGGCGGAATTGGAGGGCCGTATCAATAATCAACTCTCGAGATGACAGCGATTTTGAGTTTGATTTAAAACGGATAGTTATCTTTTTGCCACTCGCTTACTTCTAATTTAATGGATCAATTAAAATAAGATAATAAAGTCCTAATTTCCATTACCTAATCAAAGTATACAAACATGCACCAAGATATACTTAACTAATTCTATAAAAAAAACACACGGTAAAAATACATATAATCACGCCTTTATCCGAAATCGGTAGGCAGAGCGTAAACTACCTAAATAAAGGTCGTTCAGCCACGTCTGACAAAGTTTTGAGGGTTATTTAAAATATACTTGTAGGTTAAGATATATTGCTGTAGTGACGTTGTCAGCCCATCGCCTAAATTGCAATATACTAAAATTCTTCGGATCCCTAAGCTGGTTTTTACAGCATGCCCGGGAGGAAATGCAGTTGGCACATTCTATGTTTTTCTTTCGCTCCCAGGCCAGCATGGAAGCAAAAATATTACATGGAAGTTTATAATTACTTTAAAGATCATAAACACTCGATCTATCTTCTAATAATGTTCTAAAGCTTTTTAAATGGGTTTCACTCGAGATTATATCAAAACAAGTATCAAGATAGTATTTATAGGCAGTTACGTATCTTGATACTTCCCCTATTAAACCTGTGAGTTTAAAAGAACCGCATTTTTGAGAGAATGTGCACTTACATGCTTTTAATATTGATGGAAGTGGATAATAGAAGTACAAAGTTTATCGGTTTAACTAAAAAGATTTCAACGTTAAATTTATAAATTAAAGTTATTAAATTATAAAAAATAAAGTTGTTTTATTTGTAATACAGAAAAACTTACACCAATAACATCAAATACTCATTTTTTTACTCTTCAACCGGGTAGATATTTTGGTGATAAACATATAGGGAATTTACCTTAAATAATAATAATAATAATAAAAAGTTTATTGCAGACAGAGTCCATAGTGTGTTAGTTTTACAAAACAACTTAAATATTAGTGTTAGTGAAAAGAAAAGAAAAAAGAAAAACATGCTTATAATTTAGGTATTGTGGAGATCCATCCATCTTTTTAAGATTGGAGAATCCCACCTATCTGATAATACATTCAGGATACTATTGGGACTAGTTCTGGTTCTATTAAGTAGGGAAGCACATCGTTTCCGAATAATTGCAGCAAAACCATCCGTATGTGCTTCCATGAACATGCCTGAGGCACTGCAATACCTTGGTAGTCCCAACAGCATCCGGAATGCATTATTATACTGGACACGCAGGTCACTGTATGCCCGACGCGTGAAGTTCACCCACAGACTGCACGTGTAAAAGGACTGGCAGTATGCCTTGAACAGGGTCACCTTTACCTGTTTTGAACACCGTGCAAATCTGCGGGCTAGCATGTTGCATCGGACAGCCAGAGACCTGCGCTCCCTCTCTATGTCATCAGTGCCACTGAGATCCTCTCGAACCCAGTGACCCAAATATTTAAATTTTGTTACCTTTTTGAGTGCAGTACCACCGAGCATTACTTCAGGTAGATGTGAGTATGTTTTTGGCCCCGCCTTAAATAACAATAATTCACTCTTCTTAGCATTGTACCTAAGGCCATGCGCTTCTACATATGATGTACATATGGAAAGAAGCCTTCTCAGAGCCCCAACCGATGGGCTCAACAGCACCATGTCGTCAGCATAGCTTATATTATTGACGCACACGCCGTCTATGTGACAGCCAATGTTGGTGCTGCTAAGCCCATCGAGTAGGTTATTCATATAAAGGCTAAAAAGGCGAGGCGAGGTCAACCCTCCCTGCCTCACCCCGCACTCTAAACCGTACTCATCTGAGAAAGCTCCTCCCCACCTTACTTTGTTAATCTGGTTATTATACCAATGCTTCAGTAGGCATGTAATCTCATAAGGTATAGTGGTTTCCCTGAGTTTGTCCCATAACACATCATAGGATACGAGATCAAATGCCTTAGAGAGATCTAAGAAACAGGCAAATACAGGTGTCTTCCTAGCCGTGTAGTACTGAACAGTCTGCTTGAGACAATAGATAGCATTTTCAGTAGATAAACCTGAGCGAAATCCGAACTGTGCATCATTAAGAGAAATATGCTTATCCAATTGCTGGTCAAGCAGACTGTCCAGCACCTTGGCGATTACAGTAGCTAACGATATTGGTCTATAGTTGTTCAAGTCAGAAGCATCTCCTGTTTTATTTTTTATAACAGGGACTACCACTGTACGCATTAAGTCATCAGGAAGGTGTGCGTGACTTAGGCAAAGAGTAAAAAACATTGCAAGTACTCTGGGAAGGTGCACTCCTGCGTACTGAAGGTGCTCGATACTGAGGCTGTCGTGACCAGGACTCTTTCCTCTAACCATGCCTTTAATAACAGTCGCTACATCTTTTGCACTAAAGGTTACACTGCGTTCCATCTCGACAACATGTAGGTAACATTAAACAAATAGGTAATTTGCTTAGGAATTCGAGGGTTTCAGTTCCTTGTAATTTAGGCGATGGGCTAGCAACCTGTCACTACAGCAATATACCTACAAATCTATCTTAAATAACCCTTAAAACTTTGGCACACGTGGCGGAACGACCTTTGCTTACGCTCTGCCTACCCCATTAGGGATGGAGGCGTGATTGTATGTATGTATGTAATTTGCTTCTGCTTCTGCTTTATGCTGGACAAAGAATGTGCCAAATGCATCTCGTCCTGGGCATGCTGTAAAAACCAGCTAAAGGATCCGAGGGTTTCTGTAAATTACAGTTTAGGCGATGGGCTGACAATGAGGCATGATGACGTAGAGAGTAGGTCGGATTTGAAAGTGAAAATTATAGAAAATCTCATATATACGTTAAAGAGTAGACAGATCATCAACAGCCTAAAAGAGGTTATTACCGCGTCTATATTTTTTTGTGGTGTACGGTGTAGTGAATGCATTGCCTGTCAAATTGAACTTACATTACACTTCCATGCTGGACTGGGAGTGAGATAAGAACATAGAATGTGGCAGCTGCATTTCCTCCTGGGCATGCTGTAAAAAACAGGCATGGGTTTCTGTGCATCGCAATTCAGGCGATAGTCTGACAACCTGTCACCACAGCAATATACCTTCAAATCTATCTTAAATAACCCTCAAATCTTTGTCAGACGTGGCTGAACGACCTTTGTTTAGGTCGTTTACGCTCTGCCTACCCTATTAGGAATAAAGGTGTGATTATATGTATGTATGCAATAGGTAGTAAAGGTACGAGCAGATAAGTACATAAGGATTCACGTGCGTATAAATTGCTACACGAATAATATAAATACCGGTAAAACATAAAATGTCAACATGCTATGCATTTCATGGCCCAGTCTAGACCAAAAGTGGCAAAGTCTAGGTTTTGTTGTCAATAGAGAAATAGGCACCCACCGCATGTTAAACCATTCTATTTTATAGCTACTTATTTGCATTCAGAACTGTTATTGTAACAGGTACGGTAGCTGTTACGTAATTAATAGAACATGGTTGGACTAGATTTGAAATTAAACACTAGGAAGTCTACGGTATTGTATAAATTTCATCTTAGGGTAAGCCTTATTGAATAAAATATACCTATCTATCTGCACGTACTTTTAAATACAGCTACTTAATAATTATCATATCTGACTTTTAAGAAAAAATGATACGTGAGTATTTTGATCATGAAACCAGAAAGAAGTTGCCAAAAGAGATCACCTTACGAAAACGGACTTAAGTAACGATTATGTTACTTCAAGTTTCCACGTCTGAATTAACAAATAAAGAACATGTTAACAACTCGGTAACATGACACCGGACAACTGTTACTTATCGCTGTCACTGTTACCGCGTACTATGTCGTAATTCGTACCTGTTATCGGGGGCATCACTATTTATTATTACTAGCTGAAATTTCTTAGCGGTACTTTCAACTGTCCCTAGCTGTAACAAGTGGCTATGGCATATTTTGGACCACAGACATACATACATACATAAAATCACGCCCTTATCCCTTACGGGGTAGGCAGAGCGTTAAACGCCTCGTAAAAGGAGCTCTCGCCACGTCTGACATAAATTGAGGGCAGTTTTAGATTGTAATGTGTATTGCTATATAGTGACAGGTTGTCAGCCCATCGCCTAAATTACAAAACACTGCAACCCTCGAGTCCCTTTGGCTGACTTCTACAGCATGCCCGGGAGGAAGGGCAGCTGGAACATTCTATGTCCTTTTAACTCTCCCAGTCCAGCATGGACCACAGACAGCGTTAGCTAATATTATATTTTCTTTGCCGCAGATCTGACTTTATCATGCGATTTATTTTAATGTTTTCAGATAAGTTTCAGATAATTTTACTATAAAGTTAGGTGATAGGGACAATTCGGTAAGTGTATGACTTAATTAAATCTCAATCAAGATTATTGCTGTGTGTTAACATTTAGGTATGTTTTAGAAGTTTCTTTATTTAGACATGTTTTCTCACGAAGTTTTACTCATGCACCACTATTTCTTACACTTATACTTACGTGTGTGTTTCAAAAGGCACGTTCTAATTTCCACCTGAAGCCGGCATAACTTCAAAACAGTACATACCTGCAACCAAAACAAACAACAATATAAGAAACACCACTAAACAACGTAACCAATGTTTTGTGTGAAATTGTTCAAATTGTTACATACATAAAATCACGGCTTTATCCCTTACGAGGTAGGCAGAGCATAAAACGCCTCGTGTAAGGCGCTTTCGCCACGTCGAGGAAAATTTTAGATTGTAATGTGTATTGCTGTAGTGACAGGTTGTCAGCCCATCGCCTAAATTACAATATACTGTAACCCTCGAATCCCTTTTGCTGAGTTCTACAGCATGCCCGGGAGGAAGGGCAGCTGGAACATTCTATGTTTTCCTATCTCTCCCAGTCCAGCATGGAAGAAATTGTTCACGGTCCAATATCTGGGCTAAAGTGACCACAAAAACGGTTAATGTTTATTGTATACGGAGCGGTTGCATCATGAACGTACAATACATATTATTATGGACTAGCGACCCGCCCCGGCTTCGCACGGAAATCATCAGTGTTTCTCTACTATATTATGCATGTATTATACATATAAACCTTCCTATTGAATTACTCTATCCATTAAAAGAAACCGCATCAAAATCCGTTCCGTAGTTTTAAAGATCTAAGCATACATAGGGATATAGGGACAGAGAAAGCGACTTTGTTTTATACAACGTAGTGATACTAAAATGATACAAAATTATAAGCATAAGAATAGAGTAAAAGTTCAGATACACAATAACAGGAGATGTGCTTTTTTATTCTTTTACACACACACATACACGTCGTGACAAAGTTTTGAGGGTTATTTAAGATAGATTTCTAGGTATATTGCTGAAGTGAAAGGTTGTCAGCCCATCGCCTAATTTGCAATATACTGAAACCCTCGTATCCCTTAGCTGGTTTTTAGAAAATGCCCGGGAGGCACATTCTATATTTTTCTCTTGCTCCCAGGCCAGCATGGTAGAACGTTATAAAACCGTGTAAATCGCCCGAACGGCGACCTTTGGGTTTAAATAACAAATCGAAAACCACAAAAATATTCAAAGGAATGCTTTTAAAAAAATTATAAAATGCCAGATATACTTAAATTAGCCCTACGATTAGTTGTCTTGAGAGAGCTTTTGTTATATTTATATTCATTAAAATATTTGTTTTATTGTATTCTCATGTAAAACGACTACCGTTTGTGTATGTATGTAATACAGCTGGCACATTAGTTTTTCTTTCGCTACCAGACCAGCATGGAAGATAGATTTTTTCTTTTAGTTAGTTTCTTCCATGCCGGCCTGGGAGCAAGAGAAAAACATAGAATGTGCCGGCTGCATTTCCTCCCGAGCATGCTGTAAAAACCAGGTAAGGGATCCGAGGGTTTCGGTATATTGTGATTTAGGCGATGGGCTGACAACCTGTCACTACAGCAATATACCTACAAATCTATCTTGAATAACCCTCAAAACTTTGTCAGACGTGGCGGAATGATCTTAGTTTAGGTCGTTTGCGCTCTGCCTACCCCATTAGGGATAAAGGCGTGATTTTATGTATTTTATGTTATATTTTAGTTAGCCTGAAATGTCCCACTGCCTCTTATTCCTCTGGTCCTGGCTTATTGTTTATTTTTATATGTTGTTTTCAATTACATTGATTTATTTTTGTTACAGTAAATTCATGGTTAGATTTGATGACTAGAAAAGTCTATCCGTTAATAATATATTAAGTCTATCAGGTAATAATATATTAAAAACATCAAGCAACACTCTAGTTTTAGGTACAATAAATTTACATTGCGTACAAAACGATTTAGTTATTAATTTAAAGGCACACTATAAAACAATGTTGAGTATACATAATAAAGTTTAGCAAGTAGTTAAGAAATAGCTGCCGTTTTAGGCTTAGTTTGATAGCCCAGGTACACTAACTAGGTCTTAAACTTAATTATACCTCATAGGTACTATCTAACAAATACCTGAGAATGCACAGAATAGAAAGCTTGTACGAAACTTACTTAGAGCTCGTATTTATAAGGCGATCTCAAAATTGAGAGTAATATTAAGTATGGATTTGACAGGTCCTTTTGTACTGAAATTACATTTCTGATACGGAGTCAAACTAGCTGTCAATCTCAAATGCTGTTTATAATTACGTACCTTAGATACCTACGCATAGGTAACGTAGGTAGGTATTATTATACCTAGATCCAATACGAAAACTATGGTTTTTGTTTTCTTTTTGTGCACTGATTTTGTTTCCAACTTGAAGACCGCTTTAGTTATGATTCTTGTTCTGTTACTAGCTGAAATGAGATTCAGAAGCTGTGTGGTGTAAGGTACGAGATATCATATGGTTTTAACCAACTACTTTAATGGATTCAAGTTGGGGTTCGAGTCTTGATGTTTCGCAAAAAGTTTTAACGTAAAATGTAAATGTAACGTGAAATATAAAAGGCTGGTAGAGATTGCTGTTTTAGCAATAAGGCCGCCTGTATTGTACTGTCACGATTGTTGTACGTGTTTCTTTGTGAAATAGAGAATTGTATTATTAATAACATGTAATTAAATGCAAGCATTTGACTGTTTTACTAAAAGGAGGTACAATATAGATTATATAAACTTTGGTAGTGTATTTTTTCACAATATCGCAATTGTCAAATCAAGCAACTTAGTCTTCATGGATTAATTTTACAACTTTAGGAATGAGAGACGGATTCTTGATAATCCCACGAAAGCTTTTAACGTACACCGGACACCAAAAAAACCTGTGTCTTCGCTTCTCGGTGAGTCCCGTTAAATTTGTTCCATCATCTAACAGCACTCGGCGGCTCATTGACAAAAAGCGGCGCGTGCGCCGGTCACCGCAAGGTAGGAAACGAGCTGCCTAAGCACATACATTAAATCACGCCTTAGTGGGGTAGGCAGAGCGTCAACGACCTAAACTGAGGTTTCATGTCAGAGGCTTATTAGCTATCTATGCTAAACAAATCCTCTGACACAAGTTTTGAGGGTTATTTTATTAGAGTTATATCAGGTAGATACATACACACATATAATCACGCCTTTATCCCTAATGGGGTCGGCAGAGTGTAACTGACCTAAACAAAGGTTGTTTCGCCACGTCTGAAACAGCTTTGAGGGTTATTTACGATAGATTTGTAGGTATATTGCTGTAGTGACAGGTTGTCAGCCTGTCGCCTAAATTACAATATACAGAAACCCTCGGATCCCTTAGCTGGTTTTTACAGCATGCCCGGGAGGAAATGCAGCTAGCAAAATCTATGTTTTTCTCTCGCTCCCAGGCCATTAGATAGCTATATATAAAGCAGTTAAATCACCTAAGTTAGGTAGCCGACCACAGAGATACGGGATAAGGCAAGGGAGATCATGATGATACTGCAGTGACAGGCTGTCAGTGTCAGCGAATCGCCTAAATACACTGAAACCCTCGAATCCCTTTGCTGGATTTTATACAAACAAACACAAAAAATATTTCCTCTTTATATAAGTAAAAGGTATAAGCTTCGTCTAATCATGCGGGTAGCCGGACATGTAGTACTGACAGTCTGTCACTATAATTCCTGATGTATGAAAATCTAAGCATCACTTACTTAAGACTTGAAGAGCGGGGATTTTCTAAAGACCTGAATAAGAATCATTAGTAAGTAGTTTGACTTGTTGGTAGGTGGTCACCTGTTTTTTTTATGTGGTGATGGCGAAGAAGGAAATATTAACGTAGTAAGTAGTTAGGTAAAGCGCTTGTTTTTTTTTAAGAGCTGGAGTTCGAGGGTTGTGTCTGACGTGTCTGTTCTATGATAAAAGTTAAAGACAGCAACATTACAAGATAGGAATGGCATAATTATGTAAGTACATATAATCACGCCTTTATCCCTAATGGGGTAGGCAGAGCGTAAACGACCAAAATAAAGGTCGTTGCGCCACGTCTGACAAAATTTTGAGAGTTATTTAAGATAGATTTGTAGGTATATTGCTGTAGTGACAGGTTGTCAGCCTATCGCCTGAATTGCGATATACAGAAACCCTTAGTTGTTTTTTACAGCATGCCCAGGAGGAAATGTCTTTGTTTTTATCTCGCTCCCAGTCCAGCATGGAAGTGTAATGAAAGTTCAACTTGAAATAGGCATAATGCATTCACTACACCGTAAACCACAAAAAATTATAGACGCGGTAATAACCTCTTTTAGACTGTTGATGATCTGTCTACTCTTTAACGTATATATGAGATTTTCCATAATTTTAACTTTTAAGTCTGACCTACTTACTCTACGTCATCACGCCTCCATTTTTTGGGTCATAAAAATACGAATTAATTGCCGTATACCCAAGTTTATACAACGAGAAACAACTATGGTGGCATATTCTACCAACTATTTACCGCTAACAGTTTACAAGCTAAATTGACCATGTCGAAAGCCATACTTTACTCGAAAAACTGCCAATTTTCAATAATAAATCACCTAAGTGATCGTCCAAACCAGTTTTCAATCAAAATATGAGTATTGAAAGCGAACTTTACCTACTAACCCGATTGGAGTGGTCAAAATAACCTATCATATTTCTTGGCACAGTTGGTGGTAAAAAAAACCAAGGTGTATAAATACATACACAGAAAATCAAATCACGTCTAAAGTTGGTAGGCAGAGCGTTGCTCTACTTAATTCGCTACGTCTGAAAGTTATTAAGAAAGAAAAGCAGCTGGTAAATTTTATATTTTTATTGTCCCCAGTCAAACATACTGAGATAATAGAAATAGTATTTAAATTAACTGAATCGTATCTACATACATACATATAATCACGCCTTTATCCCTAATGGGGTAGGCAGGGCGTAAAAGAACTAAACAAAGGTCATTCCGCCACGTCTGACAAAGTTTTGAGGGTTATTTAAGACAGATTTGTGGGTATATTGCTGTAGTGACAGGTTGTCAGCCCATCGCCTACATTGAAATATACGGATATTCTGATCCCTTAGCTGGTTTTTACAGCATGCCCGGGAGTATATTTCCTCCCGGGCATACTGTAAAAACAAGCCAAGGAATTCGAGGGTTTCAAGGAATTGCAATTTATCAGTAAATGACGAACAAGTGTTATTCATACTGATAAATCCTACACCTCCGTTAAACAAACAAGTGACTAGTCGTTGCTTTATCAGTATTGCAATTTAGGCGATGGGCTGACAACCTGTCACTGTAGCGATACACATTTCAGTCTAAAATTGCGCTCAGAATTTGTCAGACGTGCATAGGCAACTGTCTTTTATTCCGAATAGGGTAGCCCATTCGGAATAAAAGCATGATCTCCTTCTTAGCGAGTGGATTTTCAAGTCGAACGACCCAATGAAGCCTGGTGTCAAAGTTTTCAAACCGCCAAATAGCACAGCTATTAAGTCTCTGACATGGTTTGAGTAACGACCACTATCAAAGACAGCGACTGGGACCGACGGCTTAACGTGCCCTTCGAAGCACGGAATCCTTTTACTTTTCAGACAATCAGGTGACTCGGCGTGCAATGTCCTTGTGTTGTTTGAATAGGACCAAACTGGGGAAAATCTCACAAAGTTATAAATTGATAAATATCAACTTTGTGTTCTCCCCTGGGAATCGAAGCCAGGACCTCCGGATAGTAAGCCTATGGCTCTGACCACTAGACTACGGAGGCAGTTCAGCGTGATGTATGTAAAGTAAACAAAAAAAACCTGTCCCGAATTATTTCTTATAGACTCCTTCCTGAAGCGCGAATACCCATGACCAAGATCGATATGTATGGTATCAGTAAGGCCGCCCAGCTTGTACCGATGTCACCTGCCCGGCGCACGCGCAAGGTAACTCGATCGCGCGGAAATTCGCTTTTTTACACACTTGCTTCAACCTACTTGTTTTAGGGATCCATGGAAGGAAAACATTATATTTTTGCTGACATTATGTGCAATTTATAATCTATTAGCGACCCGCCCCGGTTTCGCACGGAAATCAGTGATTCTCTACTATTATGCATGTATTATACATATAAACCTTCCTCTTGAATCACTCTATCCATTAAAAGAAACCGCATCAAAATCCGTTGCGTAGTTTTAAAGATTTATGCATACATAGGGATACAGGGACAGAGAAAGCGACTTTGTTTTATACTATGTAGTGACAACGGTCTGTTGGTCTGTCAACATCAACAATATTTATAATTTTTCGTGTAGTAAGCTGATTTTTCAAGCTCTTTTTGATTTTTCTAGGACTACTTTTTATATGCGCTACGAGAATTAGGTACATCTTGTCTAGGTATATATATATATATACATACATACATAAATCACGCCTCTATCCCTTACGGGGTAGGCAGAGCGTTTAACGCCTCGTAAAAGGCGCTTTCGCCACGTCTGACAAAAATTGAGGGCAATTTTAGATTGTAATATGTATTGCTATAGTGACAGGTTGTCAGCCCATCGCCTAAATTACAATACACTGTAACCCTCGAGTCCCTTTTGCTGACTTCAACAGCATGCCCGGGATGAAGGGCAGCTGGAACATTCTATGTTTTTCTATCTCTCCCAGTCCAGCATGGAAGATAAATATATATATATATATATATATATATTTATAAGCATGCTGTTAACTTAAGGTAGGTGTAAGAAATTACATTAAGGCGTATCTCGCCATCAAACTTTTAAGTTTGGCGAGTAGATATTAGTTATAAAAATGTACTTACCTTTAGTTTAATAAATAAAAAAAGGTATAATTTCGTTCGTCGTTTAGTTTTTTTATCACTAACATTTTCGGTAGATTTGACGTCAAGTCAATAAATAAGTATTGTAAATCAAGTCAAAGCTAAAGTTTTACTTCCGTTTCCCTTTTCTCATATCTACAGAACACTAACAACTTCCATGCTGGTCTGGGAGCGAGAGAAAAACATAGAATGTGCCAGCTGCATTTCCTCCCGGGCATGCTGTAAAAACCACCTAAGGGATCCGAGGGTTACAGTATTTTGCAATTTAGGCGATGGGCTGACAACCTGTCACTACAGCAGTATACCTACATATATCTTAAATAACCCTCAAAACGGAACTACATTTGTTTAGGTCGTATTCGCTCTGCCTACCTCATTAAGGATAAAGGCGTGATTATATGTATGTATGTACAGAACACTATATTTTATGACTCTTATCGAACTGTATTCAGCAAGGATATCCTCAACATGACTCACTTATAATTTGTAGTATATTTCGTGTGAGATGTCTTTCTTTGATGTTTTCTCCGACCTTGCATGTTTCTTGATAAATTTTGCTCTTGAACTTTACAGTAATTAATCAGATAAATTGAATGTGTGATTCATGTCTTCCTCGACTCAATTTTGGCGAGAATATGCAGGTGGTGGTCCTTTAATAAGGCGCCAATTTTGGGTGTAAACCTTCTGACATAGTGACCAAATGTAATCAGACAAAACAAGATGTTTCCGGACGAAATCATCCAATGCTATGATGTATAAACCCTTGACCACCAAAACTGTTTTAAAGCAGATCGAGGAGTACCCAGGTTTCAGATCCGATATTAATATTACCAGCCTACATACATACATATAATCACGCTTTTTTCCCTAATGGCAGGCAGAGCGTAAACGACCAAAACGAAGGTCGTTCCGCCACGTCTGACAAACTTTTGAGGGTTATTTAAGATAGATTGTAGGTATACTGCTGTAGTGACAGGTTGTTAGCCCATCGCCTAAATTAGAATATACTAAAACCCTCTGACCCCTTAGCTGGTTGTTACAGCAAGCCCGGGAGGAAATGCAGGTGGCACATATGTTTTTCTCTAACTCCCAGGCCAGCATAGAAGCAGCCTCGACTTGTAATTTAAACTTTCGCGGGTATTTTCACTTTAACTATGAGACATTTTACGGTTTCTTACCGCGATTTGAATTATTTGATGAGTTCCCGATATTTTGATGCTGTTACAAACATAATTTCTTCCATGCTGGACTGGGAGAGATAGGAAAACATAGAATGTTCCAGCTGCCCTTCCTCCCGGGCATGCTGTAAAAGTCAGCAAAAGGGATTCGAGGGTTACAGTACCTATATTGTAATTTAGGCGATGGGCTGACAACCTGTTACTACAGCAATACACAATTACACATTACAATCTAAAATTTTCCTCAATTTTTGTCAGACGTGGCGAAAGCGCATTTCACGAGGCGTTTTATGCTCTGCCTACCCCGTAAGGGATAAAGACGTGATTTTATGTATGTATGTACAAACATCATGATCTCGGGTAGACTGGAGAGAACTGCAAAAATATCGGGAACTCGTCAAATAATTTAAATCGCGGTAGGAAACCCGTAAAACGTCTCATAGTTATAGCCTTGACTTTGACTCGGCAAAATACCGGAATCAGTCTAATAGCAGTAGCAGTCTGCTACGTTTTTTTACATCAGTTTTTTTTTTTTATATGAAATGAGGAAACAAGAAACTTACTTAACTGACGCAAGTAGAGTAGGTATATCAAATTCACTGTGATATCACTACATAGTATAAAACAAAGTCGCTTTCTCTGTCCCTATATCCCTATGTATGCTTAAATCTTTAAAACTACGCAACGATATTTGATGCGGTTTCTTTTAATGGATAGAGTGATTCAAGAGGAAGGTTTATATGTATAATAAATGCATAATATAGTACAGAAACACTGATGATTTCCGTGCGAAGCCGGGGCGGGTCGCTAGTTTTCAATATAGCGAGTAATACATTTAGAAACTTTTTAACAGACTTTGTTCCATAGGCGACCTCCGTAACAAATATGTAACTATACGTGCCTATCAACAACATAATTGCTGATTTACTACAACTGTGGGAATTGCGCAAACGCACCTATACTTGTCCAACGATTTATTAACTTCTCGCGTTCCAATTTTAAACGTCATAATGAATTCAATTTGCTGTAATTTCATTATCATTAGGTAAGAAGTGAGAGCAAGAACTCAGGCACAGGTAAAGTTACAGGCAGACTTCTGGAGGTAGTAGTGGCAAACCAACATTCAAACTCTAAAATTCACACTTAAACACTTGAATTTAAGATTGAATATTCGATGTTCAAATTACACCATTCTATGTCAAGTTAAATGCCGGGAAGTATAAAGTATGTTGAAGTATAATCGAAGTCTATTAAATACATGAATTTAAGGCCGCAGGTACCTTCGGGCGGATTTTATATTGGACCAAGCGATTTGATGGAAATTTTAGATGGATTTAGGTTACTTTTTTAAAGCATGTTATAAATAGGATAATTTAAAGTCGTGGTGTTATACGTTATCTAAGTTATCTACTTGTTTTATATTTTTCAAACATATGACAAGCAAAAAATGAAGCGATGGAACGTCCCAATACTTTGATTTTATCTAAAGAAACGCTCTGTTCGACTCTATGTCACCAAACCAGATATATGCTATGGTTTTTTCGTGAGAAATGGTCACTTTTACCATCGTGAGTATGGGACATAAAACTTTATAACTTGGGACTAATTGGCTATCCATTAACAGTTTTAAGTTTATTTACTCATAGAAATAGCTTTGATTAACACAGATTTTAAAATATTTTACTATCATAATTTTTGACATTTAAATGAGTTTTGGAAATAAAATTTTATTTCTTTTAAGATAATATTTTATGAGATCTTAAAAATAGTGTAGGTATTTTATGGATTTATAACTATATTTATTTTGATATAGGTCAAACCCTTCTAAAATGGTTAGTAAAATTGACAAAGTTATCAGTACTACAAACAAATGCTAGTCCTATAAATCAAACTCAAATCTTGCAAAAAAACTATAAGCGTATTCTTGTTATACCAACCAGATAATAGCTAATATTATTCGTGCGACCGGAGACTAGATAAAAACACAAATAAAAACCAGTTTAAATCGCAAATTACGCATTACGAATTTATAGATACGGTTAGCGGTAATTCTATCAAAAACCTGTCGTCGAAAAAGCGGATTGGCCTACATATTGGAGCAAGAAAACATAGTTTGCGAACCGTTAAACCTATTGTATGGGGAGACAAAGATTTTTTTAAGGAAAGTATGGAATAGGCACACGAGCTGTCTGGTTGTGAGTGGCTGTCGACCGTAACAGTGTCGATCGCAGAGCATCTTTAGCAAACTTCTTCGCTGCATCAAGCTTTTCATGCATGCTCCTGGAACACCAGTATTACCTCCTTTAGAAAAACAACATCTAGAACGCTTGGTAGAATAACCTGCCTGTCTGATATCAAATAAATAAGATGGTACTTTTATCACATGAGAGCTAAAATTTCGCACAGGAGGGATTAGAACCGCCGATCTTCGAACCGTGCATACTTTTTCGTTTTTTGATTTAATTTCTGATTGCAAACACTTTAATGAAAAACATGTTTGTTTAAATTACGCTTTTATAACATTAAAATAAATCATTTTCGATAATTAATTAATTATGATAATTTCATAATTAAATAATTTTCTATTGAATTTATTATTATCAATTCAATATTTTAATGCAAAAACACGTTTTGACATTCACATATATATATATATATTTATTTTTTGTCGTAGGTATTTGATTATCTTTTTTAAGTTTATAAAACATTGATTTGATCCTTTACCTAACTACTTTTAAGCAGGGACCCATGTCCTTGTATTTGGGTGAGAGCTGAAAATCAGTGTTGCTCTTTATGAGCAACTAGCGACCCGCCCCGGCTTCGCACGGATATTATTAGTGTTTCTCTACTATATTATGCATGTATTATACAAATAAACCTTCCTCTTGAATCACTCTATCCATTAAAAGAAACCGCATCAAAATCCGTTGCGTAGTTTTAAAGA
Organism: Scrobipalpa costella; assembly: GCA_949820665.1. Taxonomy (NCBI): domain Eukaryota; kingdom Metazoa; phylum Arthropoda; class Insecta; order Lepidoptera; family Gelechiidae; genus Scrobipalpa; species Scrobipalpa costella. The sequence continues at coordinate 3,236,501 of OX463306.1, forward strand.
TTTATGCATACATATGGATATAAGGACAGAGAAAGCGACTTTGTTTTATACTATGTAGTGATAATACACTGAGCTTTGACCCTCTGCATCACATTTAACAGAATGTAGGCACTAGTTTGTCTTATTTTTGTCATGTCTTTATTTATTTATCTTCATCTCTTCTTTCTTTGTGTTTACCTTTTTTATGCGTGCGATGTTTTTTATTCCTTCCATGCTGGACTGGGAGAGATAGAAAAACATAGCATGTTCCAGCTGCCCTTCCTCCCGGGCATGCTGTAGAAGTCAGCAAAAGGGACTCGAGGGTTACAGTGTATTGTAATTTAGGCGATGGGCTGACAACCTGTCACTATAGCAATACACTTTTCAATCTAAAATTGCCCTCAATTTTTGTCAGACGTGGCGAAAGCACCTTTTACGAGGCGTTTATCGCTCTGCCTACCCCGTAAGGGATAAAGGCGTGATTTTATGTATGTTTGTTTTTTATGCAATAAACCTTTTATCTATCTATCTACTTTAGATACGTTTATATTGCTCTGCAAAAGGTCACGTTTAGTTAATAGGACAAGGCCTCACTAATAAATTATGCTTGTCCTTGATATTGTAAGACAACATAATTACTATGTTCAGGAAAGATGCTATCATTGTGTACATCAGCCACTAGAAGTCTATTAATACACTCCTTATCTCATACAATCTTCTATCTTACGTTATCAGTGGTCAAACAAACTCTGATGTCAGAGGCATAGGATTACACGGCGAATTTTCATCTTATTATTGAGGTTTTTTTAATCAAAGACCCTAAGGCTCGTATTTATAAAACGATCTCAAGATTGAGAACAATAGTACGGATTTGACCAGCAATATGTACTGAACTGACATTTCCGATACGAACTCAAACTAGCTGTCAATCTGCTGTTTATCAATAAGGGCCTAAGAACACTGCTGTGAAAAGCATTTAAACCGTCCAATAGTACAGCTAATAGGCCTCTGACATGATTTTTGTAACGACCACTATCAAATATAGCGACTGGGACCGACTGCTTACAATATCCTCCGAAGCAAGGTGTTTTTGTTTCTTACAGATAATCAGGTGATTCAGCCTGCATTGTCTTAACCAAACTGGAGAAAATCTCACTAAGTATGGTATGTATCCGTAGTATGGACGTATCCGTGGGAATCACACCCACGTCCTCTGGATTTGCAAACCCGTGGCTCAGATCAATAGACCACGGAGGCTCTTTACTTTTCAGTTGTCTCTGACCTTAATGTCAAGTCCCGATATTTTAATAACGCATTAATATTAATTAATTATTAAAAAAAAAACGAATTAATATGCCATTACCATTGAGCTTCCCGATCTTAATCTGACAGACGAGGTTGTTGTTAAAGTTTCGTTCAGGACTTTTTTGGTAAAGATAAAAATGTTCTATATTTAAACTATAGAAGGACGCCCTGATTGTATACGGGTGGCCATACTGATAGTACGATCTTACCTTACGTAGCGAAAATACATTAAACTGCACATAACAATAAAGAAAAATGTACGGAGTATGTCGTATAAGGCGTGTCGTTTCTGGAAATGGGTGAGGAAGTAAAACATGATTTTTAAGTTCATAGCTGCCTTACATACATAAAATTACGCCTTTATCCCTTACGGGGTAGGCAGAGCGTCAAACGCCTCGTAAAAAGCGCTTTCGCCACGTCTGACAAAAATTGAGGGCAATTTTAGATTTTAATGTGTATAACTGCCTTAATTTTGAAAATGTTGTGTATACGTGTAATTGGTTTTTACATTGAGACTAATTAACCTAATATAATATGTTTGTTACAATGTGTAATGTATTAACTGTTGGTGTACCTATTTTAGTACAAAAAAAAAAAAAATAGGTATAAGAACACGAGATAAATAATAAGCCTACCTCATTTTGAGAAAAAATCTTGAATTATTATACATATTATCTCAAATGGGGTAGGCAGAGCGTAAACGACCAAAACAAAGATCGTTCCGCCACAGCTGACAAAGATTTGAGACTTATTTAAGATAGATTTGTAGGTATATTGCTGTAGTGACAGGTTGTAAACTCATCGCCTAAATTACAATATACTGAAAACCTCGGATCCCTTAGCTGGTTTTTACAGCATGTCCGGGAGGAAATGCAGATGACATATTCTATGTTTATCCCTCGCTTTCAGGGAATATGCAAGGAATAATTGAATAATTATGTTGATAAATTTTACCCTTAAAGAAAGAGTTACCTACAAAAATAGTCATAAAAAATCAAATGTCGAAACGTAATGGAATCCTTAATCAACAAAACAAGATGTAAAAACAGTGTACTAAACATTTAGATAAACTCTAAGACTCTGACACCAAGGTTCATCGGTTCGTGAAGAAACTCAATAGAAGAAATTGATGAATCAAGTGACATGTGTTTGTATACGCTTGTGCTAATATTTGCTGCCTATTTCTTAAGTAGGTTGAATTTTATTAGCCTGCCAGTATAATTAGTTCTTTGAATTCAGCTATAAGCTACGAATTTTATGGTTCGTAATAATATTTATGAAATGAAATGCGAATCCAATATGGCGTCAATCGCTAAAAAATCTGGTTAAAAAATATGTTATCAAAGGTTTACTGTAATATGCATTCATAGTTTTATAAAATAAATGTTAGTTTTCATAAACATTCCTAAAGTTCATTCAAGTTCAGTTCAGTATAAAATTTCGAATGCTCGTCAATAAAAACATTAATTCCATATTGAGGAAGAAAACAAGATTTAAAAATTTACTAGAAAGGATGTTTTACATCTTTTATACATATGCGATTAATTCATTCATAAAGACTCAATTTCTACACTCAAATGGCTACTTGTAAGTGATTAGGAATCCATTCTACGCCTAAAAATGCGATTAATTTGGAATAAATTAAGAAATAGAAACAACAATTTCTGAACGAAATTATGACTCAGATTCTCATCAGCATTCGATGTTTGAATGTTAAAAACGCCCGCAATTAAAACTATAGTTTTCCATTTTTGAATTGATTGAAATCTCATAATGGCTAGTATCATAAACGTTTCTTTTTACGCTGATACAAAAGAGATAGTTTTTTAAAAATGAACTCGTAATGCGGCGATCGGTATCGATGTCGAAATATTTGTAAACGGTATAATATCGATAACAACGGTCACGATCGAGTTCGAGTTCGGAAGTGGGTCGCGATGAGCATTCTATCTGATAACGCCATCTTTAATTCGTTTTACTTTTTGTTTTGTTTCCGATTTGGTGTCAATTTCTTTTCGATTTTGTTTGCGTGAGACTTTTTTTAAATAAGTAATACACCTGTTTTAATGCAAAGCCGAAAATGTGAATCTTAAAAAAAAACTAAAGTTTAAAGCCTCTTCAATAACGAAGGCATACGATACTTTCATAATTCTCTACTTGATTGTCAACTCTTTTTTCTTCCTTTGATTTTCTTTGCCTAGGGCTAGGATTCAATTCGCTTCCAATCTTCTTCAATAATCATTTACCTTGTTCCAATTCTATCATCCCACCAGTCAGTGTGCAAAAAGATCACACCAATTTAAAATGGCGACAACAAAACTAGACCCATTCCGCAATGGGTCACTCGCATTCAAACACCATCTTCGCAATTTTTATCACAACATCAATCATAGTGCAATCCTCCCGTCAAAGGTCGATAAGTCGATAAGGCGCAGCACTAGCGAACAGGTAACATTTCGATTGTAGCCTGCGCTTGCGCAACTGATCGCTATGCTTCGATTGTGATGTTTGACAGATTGTTCCAAGGCTGACGGTGTGAACTTTGATAGAAGGATAAATAAATGTGTATTTGTGGGCTAAGATTACGATTAGTATCATCAAGAAATTGCTAAAAGTAACCTCCTTCATTGAAAGAGTAACGACATATACCAAGGAGCAATAGTCGTTTCCTTTCCACTAGGTCATGTACGACTGTGTATTTGGAAGAAAGATGTCAGTCTTTTTGAAAATGGAAGACATTTAAATTACATTTACCTATGCGCACGCGCATATTAAAATACTGTTTTGTTTTGTAAACACGCACAAAATATTTCTCATCAAAGTTATCGCTTTCGAGGGCACTGCAAATAGTACGAGCATTATTTATTTGCACAGTTTGCACGTAAAATAAAAGATTAGAAAACATTCGTCCCGCCTGTACTGAAAAAGACAGACCATTCAAAGAACTGACTAAAAATATTGACTTACCTCTAGATACACAAGACTTCACTCCAAACAGTGCAGACAAACATCGGGCTTCTAAATACAAAACTCAATACGAGTCTAAACAAACAGGGATGCGCGCGCGCCGGTTCGCGGTACACACGCGGATTTGCAAGCAGGTGGTCGGGGCAAGTAAGGGGGATTTGGCGGAAATGAGTTTTGTTCCTATTGTCCTGAGGGTAATGTCTTTGTCTTCGCAATCAGTGTGGTCAAAACTTGGTATCAGTTTCAAAGAAGTTTGGACGTACCTTGAATCATCTTACTCGTTGACGGATCAACTAGTTGTTGTTAAATTGTTAAATAAATAAATAAAACTTTTGATTATAGGACTAGAATGTCTTAGGTTAAAAATTTATCTGCGGACCTAACAATAAGCCAAAGTTTCGATGTACCTTGGATCATCTTTTTCGTTGAACTGTCTTTTGATTTAAGGACTGGGAGTCTTAACTAAGAATTTATCTGAGGCCCTAAAAATCCAAAGTTTTGAATCAGATCTCAAGGTAGTAAATTTGGTTACTGTTCAATCCCTTGATTATGATAGGACAGTGGTTCATCGGGTCGATAGACTCGATACCCACTCGATAGAAGAAGAAGAAGAAAAAGTGGTTTATTAGGTATTATTCGCAATAATACAAAACTGTTCGCCTGATGTGTGGATGTCCATCTCAAGATGAAACAATTTATTCTAAGATGTTATAATAACATTTTCAGAGGAGCAACAAAAAAGAAAGACAACCAGCTGCCTGTGTCATCTTCAAACTGAAAGTAGATAAATATAGCGAATTGAAAACCCCTCTTGATGCTTCAAGTCTGCACCACATCAGAACAAGAAACAAACAAACATACGAACATACACAGACAGGGTGCGAGCTTTAAACAAACACGCGAACAAAAGTTGTGCAGACTTTTATTGCGGTCCTGGAACAGAAGGCACTGGAATAAAACAAGCACTACAAACAAGAGAAGAATAAATAACTAACATAAACCAAAGAACCGAGTTGAAGGTAAATTATTTTAGTAAATGGATTTGAAAAAGTCTGTTAAAACTTAAGTAGGTAGAGTGCGTCTCCATTCTAAAATCATATATACATAGGCACGCCTTTATCCCTACTGGGGTAGGCAGAGCGTTAACGACCTAAACGAAGGTCGTTCCGCCACGTCTGACAAAGTTTTGAGGGTTATTTAATATTGATTTTGTAGGTATATTGCTGTATTGATAGGTTGTCAGTCCGTCGCCTTAGTTACAACATACTGAAACCCTCGGATCCCTTAGCTGGTTTTACAGCATGCCCGGGAGGAAATGCAGCTGACACATTCTATGTTTTTCTATCGCTTCCAGGCCAGCATGGAAGCACAAAAATAACTATTTCTTGGTAATCCGGAGCTCCATTTCCCTATCATGGTGATGTCATTAAAGCCTTGAGTTTTCAAGGATATTAGGTTAACATAACAGTTAAACCTTATTAGATCATCAAAGGTTGCTGTGACAAATTCGTAACGGAAAACAGCGGCCTTAAAAGGAAACTTTTATACAACCGTCTCAATTTAAAATTTCACAGGAGGTGCAATCTCGGAAAATCAACATCAGCTGTAAAACAAAGTCTATTCCAAAGACATACACCCTGTGTCTTTGGAATAGACTTTGAAGTGAGTAAGTGCAAGTTTACCTCTTGTTATCCGTACCACAGATTAGTCAACGACCAAATAGGACAGCCGTGACCCCGATTGCTGTAATTACAAGACAAAAAGGGACACAATACCTCTACGTGACCCTAAATGGTGAATAGTAATGCCATAACTCCAGTTCCAGTTCGACTGACGCGGTTCTTGGGGCTCTAGTGTGATATGTTGCTGTGTTTATGATAAGGCTAATAAGGATGTAACTACAGTTGTATATTGTCGACGAAACAATGAGATTTATGTTTGTTTAAGACTTTCGCGTTTTGTACACATTATTTTATACTTTTGGGTCTTAGCATGGATTTATTTAGATAGGTGTTAACGAACGCTCCAGATAACAAATCGACGAGAGAGCGGTTGTTGTAAAACGATCGAAACGTCGGGCAAAGGTAATTAATATTTAAATACAAATCTACATCAATCCGTGCTTAGACTCGAAAGAATAAAATGAGATTTATGTTATTGCAATATGCTATACTGATTGACCAACTCGCAGAACTTTCTTCCATGCTGGCCTAGGAGCGAGAGAAAAACATAGAATGTGCCAGCTGCATTTCCTTAAGGGCATGCTGTAAAAGTCAGCTAAGGGATCCGAGAGTTTCAGTATATTATAATTTAGGCGATGGGCTGACAAACTGTCACTACAGCAATATACCTACAAATATATCTTAAATAACCCTCAACACTTTGTCAAGCATGGCGGAACGACCTTTGTTTAGGTCGTTTACGCTCTGCCTACCCCATTAGGGATAAAGGCGTGATTATATGTATGTATGTAACTCGCAGAGTTTACGTGATTTCAATCAATTGTTATTTTCCCGTAGTAAAAAAGCGAGACACATACACACTTTGATTGAATACGAACGAAGACGAACAAACATATAGAAAATCAATTCAAATTAATGCTTAGATACTTCTTCTTCTAAGCGAGTGGATTCTCGATCCGAAGAACTCTAGTGGCAGAGTTTTCAAACCGCCTAGTAGCACAGCTATTAGGCCTATGACATGGTTTGAGTACCGACCACTATCAAAGGCAGTGACCGGCACCGACGGCGTAACGTGGCCTCCGAAGCACGGAATCCTTTTCGGACAATCAGGTGATTCAGCCTGCAATGTTCTAACCAAACTGGAGAATATTAACTTTGTGTTCCCCCCCTGGAAATCGAACCCAGGACCTCCGGATCGTACGCCCATGGCTCTGACCACTAGACCACGGAGGCAGTTAGATACTCGCCCATAACAAGTAGCTTATCCATCTTTCAATGTAGCCGTGCTCTCGATATGATCGATATTGAAGTCTCCTACCATCAAAGTTCACAGCAGCGACCTTGGACCGATGAGATCTATCTGTCAATCTCAGCATAGTGATCTATTGCGCAAATCCATAGCAATCACAATGGAAATGTTACTAGTGCTTCAACTATACTACAACTTGCTTGCAGATGTTTTAAAATAAGTACCTCCAGTTCTTCCATGCTGGACTGGGAGCGAAAGAAAAACATAGAATGTGCCAGCTGCATTTCCTTCACCTAAGGGATCAGAGGGTTTCAGTATATTGCAATTTAGCCGATGGGCTGACAACCTGTCACTACAGCAATATATATTCAAATCTATTTTAAATAACCCTCAAAGCTTTGTTAGACGTGACGGAATCTTTATTTAGATCGTGTACGCTCTGCCTACCCCGTTAGAGATAAAGGCGTGATTATTTGTATGTCTGTTTATACCATGTAAGTCATTATTTGCAGTAAGAGGATATTCAAAGTAGCAGTAAAATAATAAAAATGTCGACATATGAGCTCGTTATTACTCCACAGATTTTAGGACTATTACAAGTTCCACCAAAAAAAAAAGACGAAAATAACATCAAATCCATAACATCGTGACGGTCCTACCGCAATCAATACGGCTTCAAGTATCAACAATCTGGCTTATCAACAACAATTGCCAGTCACGCCTGCGCGCGCGCACTGCGCAGTGAAATGCGCTTTCCAACCACCTGCTCTCTGACACTGGGAAACTTCACTTTCCTTATCCTGCCAGTCGGTGTGGGTATTCAAATGTGTTTTGTAGTGAGGCAAATACGAGGAGTTTTAATAAAAATTTCCAAAGCCATTAGAGTTTGTTTTTATTATTATTACTAGCCCACTATCCCATCACTACACAGTATAAAACAAAGTCGCTTTCTCTGTCCCTATATCCCTATGTATGCTTAGATATTTAAAACTACGCAACGGATTTTGATGCGGTTTCTTTTAATGGATAGAGTGAATCAAGAGGAAGGTTTATATGTGTAATACATGCATAATATAGTAGAGAAACAATGATGATTTCCGTTCGAAGCCGGGGCGGGTCGCTAGTTAGAGATAAAATAAAAAAAAACTGAAGTGTAGGTTAGGACAAGATTCGAATTGATAGTCTTACTAGTAAGTTGATTCCGTGCTTTGGAGGGCACGTAAACAGTGTTGCAGTGGCTGTCTTTTAGTGGTCTTCATATAAACCACTTCGGGTCTCTCTGAAGAGGTCAAAGAAAGCTCTAGGGCTCGTATTTATAAAGCAATCTCAAGATTGACAGCCAGTTTGAGTTCGTATCAGAAATGTCATTGCAGTACAAAATGGCCTGTCAAAGCCATACTTAATATTGCTCTCAACTTTGAGATTGATTTATAATTACGACCCTAGAAGACCAAAGTTCATCGGTCGTTCTTCCAAAAACTCGCAAAGAAGTCTATTCTATTCTATACGCCCTTCTATTAGCTTTATAGTTTTCTACAATTAATTAAAGTCATAAGGAAAAACACCTTACGGTAAACCAAAATGCAAGTTATTTCCCTAACAAAATGCCTCAACAATCGCCGGGAATCGAACGGGTTATCACGTCGAGATAATCTTTAGGGTTCCGTAAATACAGCTGGCAGTTACACAGTACACTCGCTAGGTGTCAGCACCTAGGTCCGGATTACATCTGGAGATAGCAACTGGTTGCTATCAGGATAGGAATTGATTTACTTGGGGCCACCTATTCGTAATTACTACGAATTGTGCCGCTAGCTAAGGAACTGTTATCCGAATTATTCTATTGAATATGTAGTTTTGTAAATCAAAAGAAAAAAACTGTTTAAGTGCTTTTGCTGCATTCAAATACAGTACATTGGATATGCCACATTCTGTTGTGATATTGTTACCAGTTTGATTGGGGTAATGCAGGCTGAATCACTCAATTGTATGAAAACTAAGATATTTCACAGAGCAATTGAAGGTTGTTTGCTTTTTCTGGTGGATGTCGTCAAAAATTAAAAAAAACTGGTCTTTAGATTGTCGATAAATTAGAAGAAGTCTGAAGCAACACTTCCTTGGTTTACGAAATAAATTCCTCGTTTTCACAAGCTTGTTAAATAAACTTCAAGATAACAGCACCGAAGCATGAAATATTTATCGACAATCACTTTACGTAATAGCATCACTAATTAACAAGTTAACGGTTATGGACACCTATCCCGTCTACCGACTATCGATATCGTCGTGCCCATCTCTAACCCCGATCCGAAATATCGATAAACTGCCCCTCTAATTGCAATATTTATTTAACAAAAGACACGATGAGACAAAATATTTTTTACAAAAGCTGCCGTTGAGTTTTAAGGAAATGAGATTTTTTTGTATTGTGGTTTTGTTTGATACAATAGGCCGGTTTTCTATTTTATGTCACTGGCCACTGCGGACTCTTTGTTTGTTTTAAATTTAAAAGCCGGAAAAACTTTCTTTTTCATCGATATTATCGCGGTGAGCTAATTTCATCACTTTTCCGGCGCTTTCTATTTTCTTTATACCAGATTTATACTTAATTTATATTGTGAATTTGTGATAGATCTCTCCAAATTGATGTGATTCCTAGAAATTGGACTTCTCAGTGTCGGTTGCTTGAATAATTTTGGCAAAATATTATTTCTACATACATACATAAATCACGCCTTTATCCCTTACGGGGTAGGCAGAGCGTTTAACGCCTCGTAAAAGGCGCTTTCGCCACGTCTGACAAAAATTGAGAGCAAGTTTAGTTTGTAATATGTATTGCTTTAGTGACAGGTTGTCAACCCATCGCCGAAATTACAATACACTGTAACCCTCGAGTCCCTTTTGCTGACTTCAACAGCATGCCCGGGAGGAAGGGCAGCTGGAACATTCTATGTTTTTCTATCTCTCCCAGTCCAGCATGGAAGAAAAGATTTTATTTCTTGCTGTTACTTTTACCTTTTTTTATACATTGTGTATAAAAAATAAGTATCTTCTAGGGTGTGAACCTCAACAGTCGAAATATTAAAACCAATTTGTTGTTCTCAATTCTTTTTTGAACTTGGTATACATAAGAAACTAAAAAGAACACTGCTATGAAACTAAGGCGAAATATTTTACATTCTACAAATATCAAATAATTTCCTTGTCTCTAATATTAAGGCTCAATGTGACTTTTTGTGGAGAAAATAGGCAGACCTAATTTTTTGACCTAGGTTTTTGTGACACTTTTATATTAATGTTTTCTTGTATAACCATTGTAAAAATTCTTAATAAATAAATAATAATAAATTTATTGGGCTAGATTTTAGATACTACCAGCTAAAACAAAAATTAAAATATATCTGTCACTTTCAAAATAATAAAATTAAAAAGTACAGGCGATTTATACTGTATGGTTTTACACTTTGTCCGCTAGATTATGACGCGCGGTTGCACGTTTTTCCAGTATTTCTGTCAATTTTATCCGCCATATCATATGACGGCGGATAAAAATGACAGATAACGCATAAAACCACAGACTATAAATCAAGAACCGGAGAGAATAGATCTCCTGTCCTTTTCTAATGTTTTTAGTCTGAAAGTGACAAACAGATTTAAATTTTAGTCTTACCCGGCAGATCTAGAATCTAGCCCATTATTTTCCAATAGGCAAAGCCAATCAACCATCTCCAGTGCTAAATTTAGCACCAACCGCTATGTTGTCATTCGTTGTTTATTAGGACACGGGCTCAGATGCCGTTACGCACCCCATAATTACTGCAGGCTCGCCCGCAGAAGAAATGTCACCATACAGGTAGACCCGGTAAGGGCTAGGAAGAGATTCCGACCAGCGAACGGTAATTAATAGAAGGTCGCGTGCGCCGTTACCTGCGCAAGCGCAACGCTTATATAGCGCGGAGCGTCCGGAAAGGTAGCGAAGGTAAGGCGAAGGCGATTTTGCAATCACGCCTTTATCCCTAATGGGGTAGGCAGAACGTAAACGACCTAAACAAAGGTAGGCGGTCTGACAGTGTTGAGGGTTATTTAAGTTGGATTTGTAGGTATATTGCTGTAGTGGCAGGCTGTCAGCCCATCGCCTAAATTGCAATATACAGAAACCGTCAAATCCCTTAGCTGGACTTTTCGCATCATCCACAAAAGTACACTAGGCAGGACATGGGCTTCCCCCAGTCGAGGGGTAAATGCCATACCTACTCACACCAAGCTTGATAAATTACCTCATTCTGATAAATTAACGACTAGTCACTTGTTTCTTTAACGGTGGTTTTAGAACTCTTAGCTGGACTTTTCGCATCATCCACAAAAGTACACTAGGCAGGACATGGGCTTCCCCCAGTCGAGGGGTAAATGCCATACCTACTCACACCAAGCTTGATAAATTACCTCATTCTGATAAATTAACGACTAGTCACTTGTTTCTTTAACGGTGGTGTTAGAACTCTACGCTTCGACTCTTTAAGAGAGTCCTCTTCATGGAGAGTGAATATCACAAAACACCGCCCGTTGTGACCGTGTGTGATTCAGATCTTTGAAGATTACACACAGCGGTGTTGTACTGGCACATTCTATGTTATTCTCTCGCTCCCAGTCCAGCAACATAGAACCACCTAATAAACATGACTAAATAAGGAACCACATCCAATCACAGAATGCACGCAGCAGGAACGAGCGGGCCGGTAGCACCAAATGGAGCTTGACAGCTGGTCAGCGAGAAACCACGCGAGGAACCGCTAGCTCCGGTTATAATTTAACACGTTATTAACTCAGTACATTAATGGGTAATGTGGTGCAAACGGCCCCAGCAGAGCGTGGTGGTGGCACTGTAATCATTGGTAGAAACTGTAAATCGTTAACATTGATTTATGGTACGTTTTTTTTTAAATCACGGCCTAAGGAAGCATTTGTACGATGATAGATAAGTTGAGATAGAGGATCTTATTGACCTCTCGGAGTTGATGATAAGATGAGATGCATGTATTGTGTGGGTTTATAGGTTAGTCAATACTCATGGGTCCTATCTCGACCAGCATTGATCCTGACAGAGTCTACATGTCCCTGGTATGCTCACCCACGGACGTAACACAGTAAACTGTTTTGTACAGCTCAATCTATCAGACCAATTCAAAAGGCATTATCAATTACTTATTCTAACACAATCCGCAGGTTAAAATCCCGTTCGCGCTTAACTCTCGGTTAAACCCTTAACAGGTCCCCATAAAAGAATGTCACCGCCACAGTTAATTTAACTAACCGTTAGTTGAACAATACAAACGCCAATTACGTTCAGTAAGTGGTAATGTTCTTGGGCTAATTGTCTGCTAAGCTGGGACAATTGGAACGTGGTTGAATCTTGATCAGGGTCAAGGATTTTTTACTTTATTAGGAATGGGTTTGCTCTTGACTATAGACACTAGGTCAGGGTGACCGTGACAGAGTCGACGATGGAACGAGCTCACCCAGAAGGTGCCTGTTATGGCACTGGCAATCTCACGCACTGACGGAACACAGCAAGCTGTTTGGCTTTTTTTTTTTTTTTTTTAATATATATAGGCGAGCATTTGTCCGCCATCTCACCTGGTGGAAAGTGACGATGCGGACTATGTTGAAACATACTCACCTATGTAGTGCCTATTCACTCTCGCCTTGAAAAGGCCCAGGTTATATTGTTCCGGAAACAGATCCGCCGGCAGGGAGTTCCACTCCTTAGCCGTTCGCATTAAGAATGTGGAAGCGAACCGCTTCGTGCGAATTTGTGGTATATCCACGACATAAGGGTGGAACCCCTGTCCACGCCTCGTGCTCCGGAGATGGAAAGGGGAGGGGGGTATAAGGTCATGAAGTGCTAACGCGCACTCCCCGAAATGTATCCTGTAAAATACCGACATGCACGCCACTCTGCGACGGTGCTCAAGGTTCTGTAGTTTTGCCTCAACCAGTGCTGAGTCTCCAATGAGCTTCTTAGCGCGTTTCTCGATTGAGTCTAAGGCAGCCAGCTGGTATTTAGCTGAACCGTCCCAAAGCTTCTTTAAAGGCTCGGGGCTCCAGTGAGAGGGTGGTTGCGAGCCAGGCGGCCCCTTGCGGAGCCTACCACCGCTTTGTAGGGATCGTTGAGTCGGGATTATTCACAGGCAAGCCTGTGTTGCCGTTGCCCAGGGTGGACCACTAGGAAAATATGGGAGGAAATAGAGATTTGTTTTGGAACCAGATTGGATCGGGATTGGTTTCAGATCCACGTTCACGGATCTCTGCGATCCAGACAAGCGACCCCATACTAATCCTGCTCCTGATTGGATTTCTTGAGTTTTACATATGTTATTTGGGTCGTGGTCGTGTTAAGGCCCTGCCTTGATTCTCATCAAATACTTTTAAGTATGTGTCTAAATTATAATGATTAAGAACGGGGAATTTACCTTTCGTTTTCCACTTTTGTATAAGTGACCGATATGTTTTAATTTTGTGTCTTAATTTTAGGTTACTTACAGAGGCAAGTAGTAGGGACGGACAATTTAATGTACTTTATATCCTACACATACATAACATATTTATCTATTTCTTCTTGTCTCAACGATCAAGTAAAAACTGAAGCACCAATCCGTATCCTTAACAACATGTAACTCATGTAACGGTGCCCCCGTGGCGTATGGACTGCGACGCGACCGGCCATTCCGCGAAGCAAACAACATGCGCGTGCGCATCGCTCCCGGAACACTTACAAAAACATATGTAGTCACGCCCGTAACGCTTATGGAGTAAAAATAGCGTCACTTAAGAAAGTTTCGAGGATGTATTTAGGTGTGTCATTGGTAATGACCAATTAGCAGCTTGCAAATCTCTTGAAAATATATATATACAGGATACCAGGAAGAGCAGCTGCTGCATTCTATGATTTTTATCGCTTCTAGTACAGCTTAGGGCAGCAACACACAGGCGTCACTTACTGCGCGCAAGGTTGGGCTCAACCCGCTGACAAAGCTTTTAGCATTGCCTACAACACACATGCGTCGACTTACGCTGTACGCGCGCGTACTGGCAGAGGGATGCGCCGACGTGGAGTTCATCGCTACGCGCGTGTAGAGCGTAAGGTGATTTTTAGTTGTAGGCAATGCAAAAAGCATTGACTGTGTGGATTCGCCGCCTAGTCGCCTTGTGGGTAGCGCAAACTACCCTCATTTACACGCGCACGGGTTCATTCGTTTTGTGGGGTACTTTGGGTGATCCCTAAGTACCCTCACTTTCCTCGACTCTGCCTACCCTCGGTCGTCGCGGGTGACTTCTGCTCGTGCCTTCAACCCCGGCCTCCCACCAGCGGGAATCACCGGGGGGTAACGGTAGTTGTTGCCCGTCCCGGGGGCAGGCTACGCACCGCGCGGACCAGGCTTAGTCAACCACCATTGATGTCGGCATCGGCGTAATATAATAATAATAATAATAAAGCCTTTATTTAAAAAAATTACATCAAGAATTGTGTGATCTATAAAACATTTTTTTTTTTTTTTTTAAAGTGAGTACATGCCATCCATCAGTTATAAAATACAATCATGCTTAGTAATTAAATATTCGTAAAATAACAATTTCATTTAAAACTTAAAACAATAATTACATTGCATTAAAAATATTACACACAATGAATTTTATTTTTTCTTAAATCTAAGGCCTCCTTTTTTATGAAAAAAAAAAAGGGGGTGGTATTACTCCCAGAGTTACCAGCCTTTCCTGGGAGGTATTTAATTTAGATATTTTTATTATAGATATATAATTCATTAATTCCATTTTTATTTATTTCTTCTATTACTCTTAGTAACCTACTTCTGTTCTTTTTCTTTTATCTTATTTAATACTTCTCTCCATCGATCTCTATCTTTCGCTTCTCGTGGCCAAAGAGGTTGTTCCTCGTGCAGCTCGTCTTCCCATCGCGCGTAGGGCCTTCCCACTCTTCGTGTTCCGTCGCGAGGCAACCATTCTGTCGTTCTAATGGTCCATCTATTATCTTGCATTCTCATTACATGACCAGCCCATTTAAACTTGTAATTTTTGACCACTTCTAAAACGTCAATTACTTTCGTTCTCTTTCTGATATCCTCGTTCCTAAATCTATCAACTCTCTTTATATTCAACATACTCCTCTCCATCGCTCTTTCACAGACTATAAGTTTGTCCTTGTTCTTGCGAGTTAATGTCCACGTTTGGGAGCCATATGTTAGTGATGGTATGATGACCATGTTAAATATTTTGCTCTTTAAACTAACCTCAAATTTTTCTTTAAATATGTGTTTTAGGGTCCAGTATCGTCGCCATGCTAAATTGACTCTCCTGTCTATTTCTTTGTCCATCTTGTTATGAAATGAGAATAGTTGACCTAGATATATATAGTCTTCAACGGTATCTAGAGCTTTTCCATTTATTTTAAAAGGGTTGTGCTGTTTATTTCCCATAATTTTAGTTTTTTCCTCATTTATTCGTAGACCAGTCAGACGAAGGTTATTTTGAAATTGATTCAAAATGGTTTGTAGATTTTCAGTCGAGTTTGCCATAAAAACAATATCATCTGCAAATCTAAGTGCCACAAGATTTTCCCCATTAATTCGTACACCATACTGTGATAAATCTTCTGATCGAAATATTTCTTCCAAAATAGAGTTGAAAAGCAGAGGTGAAAGGGGATCGCCTTGCTTCACGCCTTTCTCTATGGGAAAAATGTGGCCTTCTTTTTCAATTCGAACGCTAGCTGTGGCTCTCTTGTATATAATTTCAATCAACTCTACGTATTCACTGTCCATCGCTTGAGAATTCAAAGCCTTTATCATGTAGCAATGTTTCACGCTATCAAAAGCTTTCGCAAAATCTACAAAGCACAAGTATAAAGGCTTTTGGTATTCAGTATGCTTTTGTATTATCATATTCAGAGAGTGCAAGTGGTCAATTGTGGAAAAACTTCGCCTAAAACCAGCTTGTTCTTTTGCTTGCTGCTCATTTAGTTTTGAACATACTCTGTTTTTGAGTAGAGTCATAAACAGCTTGTAGATAGTTGGTGACAAACTGATTGGACGATAATTGTTCATATCAGATTGAGATCCCTTTTTGTGTAGTAGAACAATAACGGAATGATACCACTGTTCTGGAATTATTTTTGTGGTTATTACAGCATTAAAAAGTCGTTTCAAGGGCTTTGAAAGTTTATTGACGTAGGTTTTCATAAACTCATTTGTAATTCTGTCGCTACCCGGTGCTTTTTGATTTTTTAGATTATTTATCGCAAATTCAATCTCTGCCTCCATAAACAGTGGTATTTCATTTGTTGATGTGTTTGTATTTACTACTACTTTATCGTTATCTTTATATAATTCTTGATAAAATCTTGTTGCAATATTTAATATTTCTTTTCTATCTGTAGATTTCTCTCCTTTTTTGTTTTTTAATGCGGGTATAAGCGATTTTCCTATTAATTTTAAATTATTTATTTCTTTGGTAGAGCATGAAGATAACAGAATTTCTTCTATTTTTCTATTGTAGTAGTTATTCATATCCTTTTCTATTTTTACTTTTATTTCTTTAGTTGTATTTTTTAGTGTTTCCTTTTCAGAATCTGATTTGTTCTTTATTGCATTTAATTTTTCTCTGTTTTCCATTAGCTGTTTCGTATTATCAGATATTTTATTCATTTTGTTACTTATTCGATTTTCAATTTTTGACATACATGTTTTTATACATTTTTCAATTTTATTGTACATTTGCTGTGGGGGTTCAGTGTTATTTATTTCTTGTAACTTTTTAAGTTTTTCTGATACATCTTGATTGAATGAATAGTCATATTGAACCGTAGAGTTCTGAGAATATCCTATTCTTTTTACTTTTGTATTTAGTTCTGCCATAAGAAGTCGGTGGTCGGAATGGAAGTTCAGGCGGTTGATAACTCGACAGTTTTTAAAGGACTTTTTCCGGTTAGTTAAAAAGAAGTCGATCTGTGTTCTGTACCGCTCTCCTGGTGATAACCAAGTCCAACGTTTACCAGCTCTACACTTGAAATGGGTATTAAGGATTACAAGATCTTGTTTTTGACAAAATTCTATAAGCTTCTCTCCTCTTTTATTTCTAGTTCCATAGCCATAGTCACCTATTATGTGTTTTTCATATTTCTTGCCTAAGCCGACTTGACTATTAAAGTCTCCCATGATAATAATCTCCATTTTGCAGTTTTTTCCTATTAAAGCTTTGCAAATGCTAGAATAGAATTCTTCAATTTCTTCCTCGGATGCCAGGGAAGTTGGTGCATATACTTGAACTATTCTCAGCAATCTGCTTTCCAATTTGAGATCCAAAAATATCACTCTTTCAGTTATATAATTAAAGCTTAATATATTATTCTTTAAAGTCGCATGCACAATAAATCCCACTCCATACATTCCTTGCGTTTCCCCACAGTGATACAGTAAATTTCCACTTTTAAGATGTATTAATTGTTCCGAACATCTACGAACTTCACTTAAGCCCATTATATGCCATCTAATTTGTTGTAGAGCCAATTCTAATTCTTCCAATCTCTCGTCTGTTCTTAGGGTTTTTACGTTTAAAGTTCCAATTCGTAATGTATCTTTATTAAGCTTATTTTTATTTGTTAGTCAATTTTGATTATTATCTGTGGATTTGGTAGAGGTTTCATCTGGAATTGGATATTCGTTCGATTTTGAACTGTGAGCCGGTGGATCGCCAGATTTAGGCTCTAGAAAATCTGTTATTTTTGCATTATTCGTTTTATATTTCTTTGTCGAAGGCTGAATATTATTAAATTGCGTTTTTCCGCCAATAAATATTTTCGATTGTTTATGTGATGGTGAATTATTCGGCGATGAATGTTTCCTTTTAGAAGAGTTTCCAGTTTTTCCATCGTTTTCGTACACAATTAGTTTGTCGTATTTTATAAATGCCTTATTGCCTTTCTCTTTTTCATTTTCAACTTGTAACTGCAGCTGTTTTCTTTTTTCTTGTATCTTTTTTGTGTAGTCGTCTTTGATGTAATACTCTAATTCATTTAACACTTTCTTGTTTTTTATGATCATCAATTTTTTACCAAACGTTTTGAACGTAACACATACTGGGCGTTTAGATTTCTCTTTTTTTCCGATACGTTTTACGTACTCTATATCAGATTTCATACATGTTTTATCTAAGTAGATTTTTATAAAAGTTAACATATTATCTTCCAATTCGTGGTAATTCTTTTCTTTGTCCTCTAACCCAAAAAATAGTATATTTCTTTTTTTCAGTTGTTCCTCAAATGTATCGATCTTTCTTTCTTGTGCTTCAATAGCCTCTTCCATCCTCATGAATTTATTCTCAAATGTAGAAAATTTTTCATCCAGATTTTTGTTAATATTTTTCTCTACAGCCTCTATCTGTGATTTTTGCTGTTTTATATCTTCCTGTA
Source organism: Scrobipalpa costella (assembly GCA_949820665.1). Lineage (NCBI taxonomy): Eukaryota > Metazoa > Arthropoda > Insecta > Lepidoptera > Gelechiidae > Scrobipalpa > Scrobipalpa costella. Next base: position 3,255,165 of record OX463306.1, read on the forward strand.
TTTTTTCAAGCATAGATTTTAATTCGTCCATATTTTTTTATTTTTTTAAAAAACAATGACCATAGAAAAGAAAAAATAAAAAAATATACTAGAAGCTGAGGCCGGCGATTAAGATACGAACTCGGAACCCGTACGTCGACGACCTCCTAATTCCAACGCATAGACCGCTGGGCTACGGGTCAGTATGACTCAATGGCGAAATTTCTGATCAGTAGGTTGTAGATCGGCGACTATCTGTTTAACCAGGTTTATTCCGAGTAATCACGGAAACATCCGAGTGTTCACGAGTCTTGTTTACAACTTAGCACTTATACGTTGTTACTTTATTTTTGAATTTGAACACTGTTTTCACTATTATAGTCGTATTGTTTTGATATCACTTCACAAGAAATGTTGTTTACTTTTTGTTTTCAACATTTACAAAAAGATTAGTTCACAATTTAGTCCTTTTTAGTCACTTATTATTAACTGTCTTTAAGTCTTGACATTTTAGATTATTTCACTCACAAACGATAATCCTTGGGAATTAGAGGAATTTTAACACATTTATACAACTTTTTCTACACGGTCCAAAAATTTTAATATTTTTTTCGCATTAAGTATACGGAGCTGATGTTAGTAGCGCAGTGCCCCCAAGCGAGAGTAATGACATACTATGGGATATCTTGCCTGAAATAAATTAATTTTAATTTAATTTAATTAAAGCTGCCTCGGCGAAGAAAGTGGCGCCCCATTTTTTTAATATATATATACAGGATACCAGGAAGAGCAGCTGCTGCATTCTATGATTTTTATCGCTTCTAGTACAGCTTAGGGCAGCAACACACAGGCGTCACTTACTGCGCGCAAGGTTGGGCTCAACCCGCTGACAAAGCTTTTAGCATTGCCTACAACACACATGCGTCGACTTACGCTGTACGCGCGCGTACTGGCAGAGGGATGCGCCGACGTGGAGTTCATCGCTACGCGCGTGTAGAGCGTAAGGTGATTTTTAGTTGTAGGCAATGCAAAAAGCATTGACTGTGTGGATTCGCCGCCTAGTCGCCTTGTGGGTAGCGCAAACTACCCTCATTTACACGCGCACGGGTTCATTCGTTTTGTGGGGTACTTTGGGTGATCCCTAAGTACCCTCACTTTCCTCGACTCTGCCTACCCTCGGTCGTCGCGGGTGACTTCTGCTCGTGCCTTCAACCCCGGCCTCCCACCAGCGGGAATCACCGGGGGGTAACGGTAGTTGTTGCCCGTCCCGGGGGCAGGCTACGCACCGCGCGGACCAGGCTTAGTCAACCACCATTGATGTCGGCATCGGCGTAAGCCATGTCAATTACCCCAACGAAACTCAGCCGTAGGCGGCCCACCAAGAAGGTGTACCAGCCTACGAGCCCCCGCTCAACGCTGCAGCGCATCCTCGCGCTGCGCCCATGGTCGCACCCACCGTCGACCACCACGACGCCCGGAATCGACGCCGGCGAGACCTCTGCTGCGGCCTTCGCGGCCGCCCGTTCTCTGCCGCCGTTTCCGCCCCTACCGCCGCTGCCCGAACGACAGCAGCCCCAAATGGACGCCGCCGCTGCCCAGCGCGCCGCCGCAAGACACGCAGCCCTGGACGCCCTCAGGGAGAGTGCAGCTGCCTTGTGTGCCAGTGTGCAGAGCGACACGCGCGCTGGGAAGCGGCTACACCCCGCCACCTCCTCGTCATCGGGGACGCCGACGCCTTCGCAGGGGGCACGCCCTGTCCCGCTGCCCAGAAAGACGCCGCCTCTCTCCATGCCATCGCTAGACGACATGGAGACGTCACCCCCGCAGCCGAGCGTTTCCTACGCCGCTGCGGCAAAGAAAACCCCGCCGTCGTCCCAAAGCAAGCCTCCTCTGCCAAAGATAGTAGTGCCTCCCGCCACTAACCTATGCAGAGGAAAGAAGCTCCCTCCCATTGTGGTGGACCATCTCCCAGACTGGAGTTCCCACATGAGGATGCTTAAAGAAGCCCTGGGCCACGCACCTAACGTGCGCCCATACGGGAAAGGCTTCCGATTCCTTGCGAAAACGGAACAGGAATTCCGTGCTTACCAGCGCTACTTCGTAGAGCTGGAGAAGTCCGGTGCCGGAATATCCTGGTTCGCGTACGCCATGCCGAGTCAGAAACCGCTGAAGGTCGCCATCCGAGGCTTGCCTGCCGATGCCGACCCTGAAGCAATCGCCGAAGAAATGGCTAGTCTGGGCTACCCAGTCGACTACGTCCGGCCGATCAACGCGCGCCGTGGACGCCCAGGCTGCATATTCTTCGCCCAGCTGACCCGAACGCCAGCCCTCACCCCGGGACTATACAACATCACAGAGCTGCTCTGTATGCCCGGCGTGAAGATCGAGGGTTGGCGTGGCAAGAGGACGACGGCCCAGTGCCACCGTTGCCAGCTGTTCCGGCACAGTTCCTCGCACTGTCACCGGAAGCTGGCCTGCGTCAAATGCGGCGAGCAGCACGTCGCAAAAGACTGCAAGAGGCCGCGCACTGAACCCGCAACGTGCGCAAACTGTGGCGGACCCCACCCCGCCAACAGTCTCGATTGCTCCGTGCTTCGCCGCGAAGTGCGGAACAAGAGAGCGGGCACAGCGCCCCTCACGAAGCCCGTCGAGCCGAAAAGGAAGGAGGCGGCACCGCAGGGAGAGTCGAACGCGGCGACCACTCTCATGGCGGCCGCCAACGACCCAGCCGGCGAGACGAAGCGGAAGAGGAGGCCGAGGAGACGGAGAAAGCAAGCCGCTCCTCAAAATGACGCGGGAAAACCGGACCAGCCGCGTCGCAAGCCACCCACGGGCCCACTGGAAGTGGTCGGCGCCCCTCAGGTTATTCCTCAGGGGGAGATGCCGAAACACCAGCGGGCTCCAAGACAAAAGAGCCAACGAGCAGCCGTCCCAGAAAGGGACAGGGTCCTAACAGAGGCGGTTAGGATCCTCACGGAAGTCCTGGTGGCAATTCGCATCGGCGACGATGCCACCAGCATTATCGAGAGGGGCCTGAAGGTTCTTTCCTCCATGACCGGCCAGCCGGCCGCTCTGGAGGACCTCAGACCCCCACAGATGGCTGCTCAGGGTGGTGCTGCAATGCAGCGCTGACGCGGCCATTACACTGCCTGCCCACATCCACTACTCCACGTCGAGTAGTCAGGATCGTGGGCCAGACTCAAGGATTGACCCCAGGACGAGCGAGCCGCCGTGAGCTTGAGGTCGCTAGCTGGGCCTCCCCCCATGGGGAATCACCCGGCTGGCTTGATCTCGCCACGGCGTGAAACTCTCCAGTGCACCCGGACTAGACACCCAGCTACAAGCGCCCCGATGACCTGCCTGTTGTTACAGGCAGCGGTTTGAGACCACGCCCAGGAGGCCCTGCCTCGATGGCGTCTCCCCGCCGGCCGCTTCGCGGCCGACGAGAAGAAATCCGAAGGATTGACTGTGTGTCGAGCGCAACCTTGCGCGCAGTAAGTGACGCCTGTGTTGCTGCCCTTAGAAACAGCCCTAAAATCTTTATGGAGTATGCGCTATGCCGATTACCCTGCCAATTTGCGGAGGTATTTTGTAGAAGATGTCTGGTATGCTGAACCGATGATGCGGCGTGCCTTTGAATTTTATCGTCTTGTAGTTAGGAAGTACGTTCGAATTATAAGTGCATTCTCGTTTAGCTAAAGGCCTATTTGAGATAACAGACCATAAAGAAAACCGCTACAAATGTTAAACAAACTTGTATCAAATTTAAACGTTTCAAATATTTTAACAATTATTGAGATAAAAAAATACCTGACTTCTTCACGGACAAGGATAGCTTCATTTTCCGCTATATAAGACGTATCTATGAGAAACGTATCTATAACTACAAGACTACAAGGTGTCTTACCAAATATTATACGGTTTTATCATATGAACATCATCTTCTGTCGTATCGAGTCAATCGAACCCTAGTGTCAGGTTTTTTTAAACCATCTAATAACACAACTAATCGGCCTCAGATATGGTTTGTGTAACGACTACTTTCAAAGACAGCGACCGGGACCGACGGTTTAACGTGCCCTCCGAAGCACTGAATTCTTTTTTCTTCCAGACTATCAGGTGATTCGGCCTGCATTGTCCTTGAAAATATTAACTTTGCGTCGTCGTCGTCCTGGGAATCATATTAATCCTATGAACTGCAATTAGTCAGCAATACCAGTGGCTGAATTCTGGACCCAGCAAGATGTAAGTAATTAATAAAAAAAAAAAGATAATACAAGATATGCAGATATCAAAAGATGCAATTCGATTCAAAACTAGCTGCAAAACAAAATACAACACTGGTAGGTATCTAGGTAAGTACCTGCCGTCTTCCATGCTAAAATACAAGTGTATTTTAGCATGGAAGACGGCAGACAGTACAAACGTTCTAACTATAGAAACGTCTGGGTGCACAGTGTATATAAAGGATATAAGTTTATAGACGAAATCAATACCAGACTGCGAGGCAAGTAGCCGTCTGGATATGAACTGTTTTAGTCGTCTTGGTGAGAATGTAAGATTGTTTTGTCAGGTTACTGGTTCGGTGAAATATTAGGTTAGTATATAGGATTCAAGAGAAACTGGATGGAAATCACTCTGGGCTGAACACTGAGGCAATAAAGGTGGGGAGGTCAATCGGGATAGAAAAAAGCACTGTATATAATTTAGCAATAGTCCACTAAACGCTTCCTTACTGTGTTGGAATTATGAACTCGCTTGATCTGCAACCCTGTCTCTATACTATCTTAGCAAACCCACCGCAAAATAAAATAAAATCCGAGCGCAATTTTCATTCACTTTCATCATAAAAGGGCCGGCAACAATATTTGCTTTTGCTAGCACCATATCGCCTTATAAAGGCGCAAAACACCAACAACAAACTTTCGTTCGCTACTTGTTTGCAAATTCTACTCGGAATTCCACGTATCTGCGAAGTGGCAATGTCTAGTGCCCTTAGGGCTTAGACCTCACCAGTACCTAGAATACCTAGGTTGCCTAGGCTGCCGTGCTATCTATCATCAACTGCTTTCACTATTTCCGATATCCCAGCCCACAGTTTCACTTGTTGGTTTAAAATTTAAATTGAACGGAATTGGTAGTTCGAGATTTACTTTGAAAGGAAACAATGCGGGATTTTTATATTGATCTAGACGATTTGAAATTATGATGACTACAAATAATTTCCAATACATAACATCAAATTTCTTGGAGGTTTGAAAGCTTTGTCAGTTTTGTAGATCCTATCCCTTCTACTATTTCTTTGATACCACTAATGTTTCGATGTCTCTCAGTCCATATGTCAGAGTTGATAACCTAGCTAGCCTTTCACGTCTCAAGACTTTGCACCACGCACAAGAACTCTAAGTATACAAACACATCTAGATCTACAGAAACGTTGTAAATATTCCAACACATGTCCTGTTTGAACACAAAATCAAATTCCTTAAGTTTACGTCTCTCGAAGTCTATAGTCTCGTCATAAAACGATGAGTCGAGTCCATTTACAACACTGAATACAGTATAAGCAATGGCTGGTGAGAATTTATTGGTCTCGTATATATTAGACTGCTTCTCACGAGTTGTGGAGTCCGTGAGATAGATTGCTGGGTTTCGTCATTTGATGCAATGCTAGAATTTCATGATTTTCTGGTGATTACTAGTCTTGGGTGCAAAGATCTTAAGTTGGGGTTTTCACACAGATTTTAACTGTTTTTTCGTCAAGATCATTTGCTGATGTAATTTCATGCATGATCGACGTACCTTCATAACATTGAACTGGGATAACATAATATAAATATGTGGCTATCTTTTTTATGGTCAACATATCATCGAACTGGGATAAAAGATATTTATTTGACATCAAAATATGTGGCTATCTTTGATTACCTATATTTTGAATAAATTTTTTTTAAGTAAACAACGCTGTTGCCGTGGCAGAGTTTGGTTAAAAATCATTGGAACCATCGACACGAGAGAAGTAGAAAGTAAGCAATGTATTCCAAATAGTCCTTCTCTATATACCTTTACTTATGGGCCGTCTTCTGCAATGTTTCTCACAGTTCGTTTAGTTTTATGCGCTGAACGATGCCTGTTTTATATGTCTGACTTGACTTTATGTCTAGTTTCTATGCGCCTGACATCATCTTCAATTTAAACATTTTCTATAACTTCATTCTTTACGACTGCAATAGAAACATTTCGTTTCAATCGAACAAATTGTTTTGCTTTAAAATCAATGTTTTATTTCATTCAAATAAAATTGTACTGTCAGTACGCAAGGCCTTGCTTTTAGTAGCTTATTTTCTGTCTTAGGTGTATTTTCACAATGTTATGATAGTCATTTATAGATGTAAACCAGCCTTAGGCATACGGTGTGTTCTTTGCTGCTCCTACTAAAAGTCAATTTGAATCTAATTAAAAACTTGGCGCTGGCTGGTCAAACTCGACTCAATGGCCTTATAAACCTAAATAAAGACGTAATATTTAACCGTTATTTAATCTGTGACCGTTGCCAAATCCTTGTGTGGTTTGGCAGTGGTTCAAAGCCATCTGAAGTATAATAATAATAAAGTGTCTTGAGTGACAGTGCGGATATGCAGTGTATGCAGAGCAGGCCATGCATCAATGCGATATGATGACAGGGTGCAAGGCACAGACATTAAATGCAGTAATAAAATCGTAGAAATATGTGTGTTCATAAATATCTGTTTGTAAGCAAGAGGCAGATCCATCCTGTCATTTCCGACACCTTTTACTTCCATGCTGGATTGGGAGCGAGAGAAAACATAGAATGTGCCAGCTGCATTTCCTTCCGGGCATGCTGTAAAAATCAGCTAAGGGCTGACCACCTATAGCTACATCAATATACCTACAAATCTATCTTAAATAATCCTCAAAACTTTGTCAGACGTGGCGGTACAACCTTTGTTTAGGTCGTTTACGCTCTGCCTACCCCATTAGTTAAAGGCCTGACTATATGTATGTTAAGTTCGGTCAAGTAAACGATCTTCTACAAATTACGCTATTTCTATCTTGATATTTCCCGTAGAAATTTCACATAGTGAATGACGATGACAGAGCAAAATTGAGTTTGTATTTCTATGAATGTGACAGTTCCAATAAATATTTGATTACACCGAATAATCTTTTCAGAAATGAAAGTTTTTTGTTAGAAATGATAATTTATTTGATGAAAGACGGAAGTATCACCGATATTAGAAGACAAGTATGATATAAAAACTTTATATTATTAAAAAACAAAGTAAACTCGATAACAGTGAAGCGACAATTACGAAAAGAGCCAAGATATCAAGTTACTTTGCGTAATCATATTCTTCTGTTTCAGGTCATTCCCAACCTGCCAAAAGCCGGCGCACGTCCGTTACATAAACACCGGCAAAAGCGCATCTTTGCGCGTGCGCATCGCCGCGCTGGCACGTGCTCGCGATTTATTTCGGAAAGCGGGTCGCCGGGGTCGACGACCGCGCGACGCGACGTCTAATTATAAGATGCGCGCGCAGGTGCAGCGCAGGCGCTGGGCGGGCGGACGAGTCCTGTTTGGGCAGAATTTCCTAGAGTAGGTTAGAAACTTATAATAAACGTTTATGGCTAGGAGAAAGCACGGAATGATTTTAAAATTTATTGTGATTTGGTAACAGTGTAAGAACTAAATAAGTTATTATGAAATCTAAACTATTAGAGACAAAATAAGTAAAATATGTATACTAAAAAGAACGTGATGAACTAAATTTCCGCATTTATGCAGTTTAGTTTAGAATATGATGAACTGAGCTCTGAAAATATAAAATAATAATACATACATATAATCACGCCTTTATCCCTAATGGGGTAGGCAGAGCGTAAACGACATAAACAAAGGTCGATGCGCCACGTCTGACAAAGTTTTGAGGGTTATTAAAGATAGATTTGTAGGTATATTGCTGTAGTGACAGGTTGTCAGCCCATCGCCTAAATTACAATATACTGAAACCCTCGGATCCCTAAATAAATTAAAAATAGCAATTGGTGAAAATGAGAAAGACCCTAAAAGGATGGCTGGTGAGGATAGACTGATTGATGATCACAAAAATAGAAAGTCTCACAAAAACAACGCGAAAGTTCCAGGCTCTGACAGAAACCCATGTATGTTACTAGATGTCGAAAGGTTTTTGGTGTTATAGACCTTTTTGTAAGTACGTCTGCATTTCATAGTCTGTGTTTTATAAAGCTACTAGCGACCAGCCCCGGCTTCGCACGGAAATTATCAGTGTTTCTCTACTATATTATGCATGTATTATACATATAAACCTTCCTCTTGAATCAATCTATCCATTAAAAGAAACCGCATCAAAATCCGTTGCGTAGTTTTAAAGATTTATGCATACATTGGGGCATTGGGACGGAGAAAGCGACTTTGTTTTATACTATGTAGTGATACGTTTACTCTGCTTTTAGCTATTAAAACATACTGAGTCTAGTTTTGACTACAACCTAATTACTATAGCATAGGATTTTATGTCTATTTAGAAATACAAGTCTTAACAAGGACACGCCAAATTCGCTAGATCGTATTTTTTTACGATCTATATCGGGCTTATTTTGGTCTAGCTAATGAAGCAAAAAGTGCTATTAGATTGCTTTAAAGAACCTAGTTGGTCTTGCTATGCTACTTGTTTGATTTTATAAGAATTGGTCGTTAAGGGCCGTATTTGTAATCAGCTCTCAAGACAGCGAGTTTGAGTTCGTATCAGAAATGTCATTTAAGTACAAACTGGCCTGTCAAATCCATACTTAATATTGCTCTCAAGTTAACGATCGCTTCAAAAATATGAGCCTAAATTGTGTTTATTTATCTATACTATACGTATTATTTTACTACGAACAATTTGTTTGAGTCTGAGAGCGTCTACGATTGTACCTATCACCGTAGTAATTTGCATTTGTTGTATTCCACAGACTATGAAAATTAACTAAGTAATACTTATGAATGAATTTGTACATATTCAATAAAAGCACAAAATTGGCTTAGCAATTTACCTGGGTTTAATTAAATCGTAACTATTACTTGTATTTCCTAAATTGCTTTTGCTAGCATAAAACATTTAATACTCCGACCTAAATGCATCACAAATGAGTTTCTTTCCAAATGAAATAAATACCAATTGAAAATATGCCATAAAATTAAACCTACTTGTTGTAAGTAAAATAGCTTTCTAGTAGTAAAATGGAACTAGTATTATTAAAATACGTAGATCGAAAGCTGTAAAGAAAGGTGGTCCTAGTCATGTCGGAGGAAATTAAATTCTGTACTTACTGGTAATAAACTAGGTAAATCTCCCGGTTCTACTCTATTTCCTAATTGTAAATGAAAAGCTGGTAGGTCGTTTTCAGGCTGATATTCATATTTAAGCAAGTCTGTATGGTCTAGTATGTTTGACTGTTAAAGGCATAGTCTGTTCCCTAGCCATCTTTTAAAAAAAAAGAGCTGTATGAATTAAAAATAAAACCAACAGCGGCCAGCTCTTAAATTTAGGCCCAAAATTTTTGTAAGAGATTTAAATGTAGGCGAGTGCTTAACCTTCTCAAATAACTTGGCCACTACTTTTAAGTTTACTTAAATGTGGAATAAAATAAGAAATAACTTTTAAAACTAAAAAATTCAGGTCGCACGGTCATACAAAATTCATCAGATAAGCTGCGTAGGTATAATTTGTAAAGCAAAAAGCGAGCAAATGCACTGAAAATATACTGCCATATTTACACCCAAACTCGTTTTACTTGAATTCAAAAGGAACTAAAGCTATACAACCCAGACGCATGATTTAAGACTGACTTGTGCTTGAGAAGCTATTTTAGGTCAGCCAGGAAATTACCACATCGTAAAGTAAATAAAATATAAATAATTCATGGAAGTATTATTACTCAATCATGCTTGCAACGGAACGTATTTCGTTTTTCAGCGCCATCTTTTTTGCTGTAATCCCGTTTGAGAGGTTCCCGCCATTTTTCTGCGCACATTGTCCTGTCGCGAGATGAGTCACGGCGGGAGATTCAGTACGGTGGTGACAGTTTCGAAATTTAAATTCAAAATAGCGGTAAAAAAAATCCTAAAGACGTAACCAAGCACTTTACCAACTGCATTAAATGGACCGTATTGCTAGTGATTTTAGTTTTAGAAAGTTTTGGAGGAAAGAAGTCCCTATAAAACCAAAACTAAGTAAATAATACAGCCAGTATCTGATTCGCATGTATATAAAATGAAGAAGCAATTTTTTTCTCAAACTTTAAATGCGAAAGATGATTTCGTAAGAGGTGTTCCAAGTTTGAAAATATTTAACGGTATTTTGTAGAGCCGCTGTGACCTGGCCAAAAAGATCAAAAGACTGGTCACGGCGCGTCACAGGTGCGCTTGCGTTCACTTTCGATCAACTTGTTGCCGTATTTTTTTAACCGGCTAATTTAAGAAAGCGGTTATAGTTGGAATACAATTGATCTGGGAGAGCGTTCGGAAATTGTCGGCTTTTCACTCGTAGACACGACGATTTGTAATAAAAACTAGACGATGTTTTACTTTTCTTTTTTTTTCTAGAATTTGTAAAGAACTTGCATAAGTTTTGTAGTACCAACTTCCCATTTATTTCCAATTAATAACCTTTTCCTGTAGGTATTTCAATATAATTATCTCTGAAAATCATCTCATCTCATTGCAGAAATTACTTAAAAAGGTCAGTTATTTTAAAGTAAAAGTTGTTTGGGAGGTTTTCTTATAAAAATGTCTCTTCTGGCTTTTTTTTTTACAAAATAAGCTTAATTTTATATGATTGCTAATATTACATAATTGTGATTAACATGACATACTTGCTGACTTATTTTACATGTTTCGATGCCTGACACCTGTTGTAAATATTATTATTTTTTACTTACAGTACAGTACAGGTTTTTAATGTGATTTTAAACGTAAAAATTACCACATACAAACTGGTGAAACTACGGCCATTTTTAAAAATGCTAAAGATTTTCGACAAACAAGGCTGAATAGTAAATCAACATTGCTTTATTGACAGAAAAACAAAAAAATGCCCGAGGTGCGTCCATAAACATCGCCTACGACTAAAATGTTATGTGCAATGCGGAATAATTTATATCGAGCCCAATATGGAACACCGATGACAGTTAGTAGGTTTAGAACTTACGAAAATACAGACATTAATGAATCTTTAGAAGGAAGTTATAATTGCAACTTTACAAAAAAAAAAAAAAAAAGTTATTCGTTTAGACGAAATGTGATTTAAAAGAACATGTGTAAAGACATACTAACAGTGTCCTGTCTATAGAGTCAGCACTCAGAAGTGGAACAAATTATATAAGGTAAGAAAAATCCGGACAGTTCCCACAGATTTTCAAAATGGCTAAAATTACTAAATCATGATCATCAAAACAAACATAAACAATACTCATTTCCTTACAATTTAGAAAACAAAATAGATAAGTAGATTATCGTTGCATGTCCATAGAACATTGTGTAGCCATAGATAGACAAACTTACAAGATTATTTCTAGTGTAGGTAGGTACAGTTTACAGTTAAAACAATCAAGCGATTTCCGTTCAGAAACTGTCCTTAGATATCAACAATTCAATTCACGCAGAATACGCTATTACTACCGTTATTGTTTGTTTTGATATGCATCTGTGGTTTGTTTTACATTGTTGAGGTTATGTTATTGTCTTTTATATCAGTGGAATGGAACGCATAATTAAATGTGAGCATTCCAGTGGAATCATAATTATTATTAAATATTTACCGTCCATAGTTTAGTTTTTTTTTATTAAATGGTGTGAAAATTTACGGGTTGGATTAGATGGGACCTTTGCCATCAAATTCTGGATCCGTATTACCTTAAATAAAGGGATTTTCACACTGCCGGTGCTAAAATCCTACTCTATACAAAGTAGTCTACGCCATAGAAAGTATAGTAGACCATGCGCATGCGTGGGCAGAGCTCCGCGTTGGCGGGAAATTAAACGTCACGTTGACAGCCGCCGTACATGACAAATTGTATAGTAAGACAAAGATTTAAATGATCGTGGCAAAAAAATGAACTAACATGCCGCCAACGCCATTTTTGAGTTCTCCATATACAACAACACCCCGCCCATGTTCATTTTAATCCTTGACAAATTATATTCGAACATGACAGGTACAGGCGGCATATTACGCCTGATGGCTTTAAAATTGCATACAATTAATGAAATATCGAAAATGTTTCGAAATAAAACAGGCCGCTGCTCTTTTGAGTTCTCTTGTTTTAAAGGGCGCGTTCGGGTTTATATAGGCTACATTACCACACATTCAATGTCGTCATTTTCTCTGCAATGAAGTTAAAATAAAAATGAAAAAAGGAAGCGAATGTATAAAATCTACCTAGATCATCGGTAAAAATAAGTCTCGATAGTAATATAAAAATTTTGTCATTTTTTACACGAATCCGTCCTGATTCCGTCAAAGTGACGTAAGCGGTCAGATAACGTTCAGAAACGTGATGTCTTTTAATTTTTATAGTCCACGATTCTGGCCAATAGAATACTAAAGTGTACGACTAAGCTTTAAATGAACGTGGGTGGGGGCGCTGCAGTGTAAGGAGAGCTTTCAAATCAATGTCAAATCTCAAGATGGCGGCGTTAGTTTCTTTCTTCGCTACGTTCATCTAAAGCCTTGTCATGCAAACGTCCATTATTTTCTTAACCGTTTAATTGACGTCGATGGCCAATCAGCTAACGAGTTTACACAATGCCCGAATGCGTAATAGTGGACGATTACTGTGTTCGTTTTTCGAAATGTTTTCCAATTCGGAATTTTAGTGCGGCTGTTATTTTGTGTGAAAAAAATTAACTAGTAGGTAAGAACAAAATATCATTGCTTCTGTTCTGATAACTTTTGAGTAATACCTATGTATTCACAGTCTTTAGTAAAGACTTAAATTCAGCCATTTTGTATGGGGTATTTTGACTTATGTTCCTTGGGGAAAGTTGTTCAGTTTCGTGGGTAAGTGTAGAAAATGGTTCCTAAATGTCGGTCAGCTTTTTGTTACATCCTGTATTTTCTTACTTTACTTAACTAGCTTATATGTTAAACTATGTACACTAGTGTAGGTTAATACAGGCACTAAGTATGATTTACAAACACCACCCAATTTACATGGAAACCGCTTCTATTACAACATAATCCGACATCTAATACATTTTGACGACGTATTTTAGACACACAGCAGTAAAATCTGAAATCGAACTGCAAGTAAATAGTTCACTTGACTAAATCACCTAATAAATTTTATATTAAACCTCCGTTACTTTATACTTTGTGTTTCTGAACGATTCTACGGTGACATAAGCACGTCTAAGTAGATTACGCTTCGGTCAAACGGGGACAGTCAAAGGAGTAGTAAAAATGTCCACTACTGGATTATAAAACTAACATACATACATATAATCACTCCTTTATCCCTTAAGGGGTAGGCAGAGCGTAAACGACCCAAACAAAGTTTCTGCCGCCAAGTCTGACAAAGTTTTGAAGGTTATTTTAGATAGATATGTAGGTATATTGCTGTAGTGACAGGTTGTCTGCCCATCGCCTAAATTACAATATACTGAAACCCTCGGATTCCTTAGCTGGTTTTTACAGCATGCCCGGGAGGAAATGCAGCTGGCACATTTAATGTTTTTGTCTCGCTCCCAGGCCAGCATGGAAGTCAGCATATTAAAAAACGAAACTGGGATAAATTATTATGAGATAAATAGACTGAAGTGTCGCTTCTGGCTTACACATTTCTAGCTTGTTTTGATAATCTAGTTACATTCTTAAATACATATTAGAAAATGCTGTCTTTCTTAAAATAAACAAGCTAAAGGTTACTACTATACTTGGGTTGACTGTACCGTGCCGACACTCTCATTGATCTTTATGTTTTAAAAACTTATTAACAATGTAATGTAAGTGTCAATTTCCAAAATATAGATTGCTTGCTCACTTTCTGCTAGACAAAGGCCTCTCGATCCTATTTTGCATCTTTTCACCTATCCTTATTGATTATGTACCAATCTGACATAGTAAACTTATAAACTTTCCTTGAAATCGCCGCCTGTCAAATCGATTGCGCTTGCGCACCTCAATGTCAAACTGTACTAATTAACGTTATCAGCACCTGTTGATTATTATGCAATTCACCGACTTAAAAAAACATTCATATTCCATTTAAAAAAGATTGGTAAATAAATGCGAATTACGCGTCGAATGGGCAACCATCTTTAACTCCATCAATTTCAACGTTATCACGCCATAAAACTTATTTAAGTAACATTGTAAAAGTTCTTTACAAAGAAAATTATCGCGTTTAAGCAAGACTTTATAACAAAAGTCATGAAAAGAGCCATTATCGCTCTTATAGAACGTATTACTGCACTTTACTACTGTCTCACCTTTAAAAAGCCCGGATAATCAGCTTTATACAAGCTAATAACTTTTTTAAACACCAAATCTCTTGAAAACCAGCCATAAAATCTTACCTGAAAACAAGAAAAAAAAATATATTAATTAAAAGAAATGAGAGCTCAGACAACGTGTATATAAAATCGATTTTATTGACAGCCGTAAATTCAAAGATAAAACATTTTAAAGGGCAAAGTCCACTTATCCGAAAAAAAATACAAGTAATAGCAAAAATAAACCTTAAATTTTACGTAGATTTTAGTAAAGATTGAAACGTTTCTAAACTTAACGACAAAAACTTCTAGGAATCTTTTCTTTTCTGTAATCTGTAATATTTTCGGAAAGTTTCCATAACTTCCTGTTATTGGAAGTATTTGTCTTTTAGGTCCAACTCAATTCGATACCTTTGGATAAGCTCTTGGCCTGTTTTTCTTGATTTTTTACAAAATATTCTAACAAGTGGAAAGCCGCCTTAACTTTTATTTCGCGTTCTCGTAAATTTCGATTCTGTAGACCCTATAAGGTACCGTTAAGTTGTTAAGAACATAATGAGACTTCAGAGAAGATTAATTTTATTGATGACGTAAGGTTTTTGATCCAGATTTCTGCGTCGTCATACCGGCTAAAAGATTACCAACAATTTTTACCTGTTTTGTTTTTGTTCGGGGAAAAAATCGCATATCATCATCCATTTTCCTCATTTTATTGCATTCTATCCCAGATTAATTTCAAAATGGTCGATTACCAGTTACATTACAAAATAAATGCTTATCTCTCTTCCTGTCTTTTAAACACAGATTTTATCAGCTGATTCATGCCAAAAAACTCCGTACAAGTCAACTGCAGTTTCTTACAACAACCTTTTAAGTACGACAACAAACTGCTTTTCACAATATTGGTGATTTTGTCAGATGTCTGTTTTCTATGAGCCTTGTGGTTTGCTAGGCCGGTTGAGAGCCTACGTCGAGTTACAAGATGTAGGCGGCGAGGCCGAAGGTAATGTTGCCTACTAAAAGTAGCCTATAATAATGTTACATTTTGGTATACGTCTTGTGCGTGTACAATAGTTGTAGTGACTGGACTGGTCATAATTTGCTTTAGCATAACGTTGATGCGGTTAAATTATAAGCTATACCTTAAGAATCACCCCAGTCTATTCCAAAAACATCAGCAAACATTATTTTAATAATAGTTAGTATTAATAGCTTTTTTATAGTTTACTTTTGGCTCTAGTCTATGTGGCAAATACTGGGTTGATGGTGGATGTTGAAGATAAATACAATACATTCAAATCCAGCTGACTTGGCAACACCGGCGCACACGCAGCTCTATGCCAACAATCAATGAATGACAAATTGAATACCTCAATGACGGAATGCTCAACCAATCGTTACCTCATTGTCGAACGATAATTAGCTCGCATTGTTGATATTTCATTGATTTACCGATTTACAAAAGTTTCGGTTTCGCTTGGATCATTTTGGATGGAGGTCAAATAAAACCTGTCATATCATAGTTATAAAACATTAGTTTAATTGTATATGACAATGACATATTGGATTCGATTCTAGATTTTCCGGCTAAAGCTAAAATTAAAAACTATTTGTCACTTTCAGACACAAGATCTATTTTCTCCGGTTTTTGATTTATAGTGGGTGGTTTTATGCGTTATTTGTCATTTTTATCCGCAGTCATATGATATGGCGGATAAAATTTACAGAAATACTAAGGACGCGTGCAAAAGCACGTTAAAATCTAGAGGACAAAGTGTAAAATCATAAAGTATAAATCGCCTGTCCTTTTTCAATTTTATTATTTTGAAAGTGACAGATAGATTTTAATTTTAGTTTTAGCCGGTGGGGTGGTATCTAGAATCAAGATTAAAGTTTTATTTTATGGATAAGGAAGTTTGTTATAGATTTCTTACTACAAATTATAAACATAAAACACATATTTATTAAATGTAATCTTATTTAACTAAGTGAATGCTATCTTATCCGTATTTTACTATCATAAAGGCGTCAAACGATGATAATAAAAACATTACTCAGATTAACAAACTTTCGTATCAGATAACAAAAATGCAGTATTATTTGCAATAACAAAACTTATCAGCGTTAAGAACAGCTACTGTCTGATATCAATATTAATGTGTTGTTTTATCTGATAATTTCTTTAACAGGTGTGTATTGACAGGGAAATTACTTTCTTTTTCGATCTTGTCACATGGCTGGTAATAAGGTCTTAATCTTGTTTTCTTAATGTTAATAAGACAGAGATATTTCTCAACACTTAAAGAATACAAGGTCAAGTGGAAATGCCAACGTGGTCTAGTGGTCAGAGCCTGATCAGATCCTGGGTTCTATTCCCAAGGGAAGAACACAAAGTTGATATTTGTCGATTTTTTGTGAGGTTTCCCCCAGTTTGGTTCCCTGATTGTCCGAAAAGAAAAAGGATTCCTCTGACATGGTTTGTGCAACGACCACTATCAAAGACAGTGACCGGGAACAACGAACGAATGTTGTTAACGTGCCTTCCGAAGCACGGAAAAAGCACCGAATAAACGTACATATGAAATTCTAAAATGGAAAAACACATTGGTACGTGATAGGATTGGAACCACAACCTCCCGCCCAGGAGGCAGCGGCCCTATCCACTACACCATCGGGTTCTTACAATACAACCCTATTCCTTCAAGAAGCTAAATATTTCCCCATGTATCAAGATGGAATGGAGCAACTGCGAATACGCGTGTCGCGTTGAACAATCGTATGTTTTACCATGTACCTGCGGGCTAGTGATGTGCTTTAGTATTAATCACTGCTATTTCAGGCCTAGTCTAGACGTGTAACAGCTATTTTGATTGCAGTTTTCAGTTTAAAAATGTTGTGAGAACTTTTACAATCTAATGTTTTAGGTAGAATGTGCCGGCTGCATTTCCTTCCGGGCATGCTGTAAAAACTAGCTACGGGATCCGAGGGTTTCATTATATTGTAATTTAGGCGATGGGCTGACAACCTGTCACTACAGCAACCTACAAATCTATCTTAAATAACCTTCAAAACTTAGTCAGACGTGGTGGAACAACCTTTGTTTAGGTCGTTTATGCTCTGCGTTCCCAATTAGGGATAAAGGCGTGATTACATGTATGTATGTTTTACGTATGTACCTGCGGACTAGTGATTTAGCTATTTCGGGGTTTGTCTAGATCTATAACAGGTATTCTTAGGCCTCTGTTCCGTCATTTTAACCCAGTTATCAGAGACGTGACCCTATTGTAGCAGGCAGACGGCGATATGTGTCTCTCATAGAAAGAGGTTTAGTTGTTTTGAGGCTATCACTTTCTAAATTTTGACATAAGAACAGAATAGCATTTTTTTACAACTATCCCATTAGGAAAGGCAAAGGAGTGTGAGCCCATGCAGCCTAGTCTTTAGTATGACAGAATAGCAAATAAACACATGACTTTGACATGCCTAATCTGACGTAAGCCGCTTTAAATAAGAACGGAGCATAGAGCTTGCTCTCTTATTTTACTTCATTTAAGCAGTCTTATGTCAGATTAGGAATATCAAAGTCATGTGCTTATTTGCTATTCTGTTCTTATGTCAAAGTTATGAAAGTGATAGCGCGAATCGACGCCAATAAAGGAACTATATTTTTTTTTTCTTTAATTTGGATGGAATTCGAATTCTGCTGATATCAGTGTTAAAACTCTTTACAAAATAGGTCGATTTGTACCGTCGTACCCCTTATTCTTTCGTGTCGGCAATCTTGTCCCTTGAATTGATAAATACGAGAAGTCAAACATAATAAATTACTGAAGTCCGAAGTACTTGACCGACAAATTAAGCAAGATTCCTTGTAACCCAAATGACACATATTAATGTTGATTTTCAGTAAGTACAACTTGTTTTAACATTCCGAAATGTTTTAAATGCGCAATCTTATTGCAAGGTCGATCGGTATTTAATTCCAAAAGAACATTTACGGATTAAGTTAAGAGCGTAATTTTTCAAATTGCTTTCACGTTAAGTTGCGATTTCTGAAATAGTTACCAAAAAGGTCAAACAAAGTGGTACGGTTATTTCTTTTCTGAGCCTGATTTCTTAGAGATCTTGGCCCATCCGTCTAGTACGGACATATTTCTTTTAAATCCAGCAGCGTAAAATAAAGAAATCTATTTATATTTGTCAAGTGTAGGCCGACATCTTAGTCTGGGTCTTATATATCACATCCTATAGGTAAATTGGACAAAATTAGTGACTAAAATATCATTGTTTTACTGCATAGGCGCGTAGGCATGGGTGCCCCCCCCTTGGGGGATCAATAATATTATTCTTTCTTTAGCGTGAATATTAAATTTTCCATATAACAGTTCCCTGATACATGATATTTCAAGGTCCAATACCCTGCGCTATGTAGCTCAGCGTGAAGCATTAGCATACTGGCAGGACGCGGGCCCACGCGCGCCATCCGTCATATCTGCTGCGCTCGCGCAGGTTTAGGACCCAACGCTGCGCAGGTTTTAAACCGACGCAGAATTGTAATAAATGAGCTGAATTTGCAAAGTGTCAGGGCTGTTAAGGCTTTTAATCAGGTGCATAATAAGTATTGGTTACTTGAACAGTGGTTAGAAGATCGATGGTAACCATTTTGAAACTAGTAGGTAGACTTTTTAAAGCGGATTATGACCTAGAAAAACACAGAAAATATATAATTCTTACGGCAATACTCTACTCATAGATGTAAAACCGCAAGTGAAACCGTAGGGCCGATGACTAAACAACATAATAAAAAATTATAAATACGAACAGGTGTGTATTTTATAATGTTAATGATTAATGTTAACGATCGATGATGGAGTCGGAAATCTTGTCTAATGATCTTATGACTTCCGTCTGATCTAGGTGAATGATAATTGTTTCCTATTTAAGACAGTTTTAAGTTGACACTGGTAACCTAGTAATGAAGCCATGTGTGGGAAGTTGTTACCTACGTAGAGAAAAAAAAACGCTTTCGCTAGTTGCTTTGATTTATAAGTTTTTTAATGAGGTCAGTTTGTAATTAGATTCCATTTTCATATTTGGTATGTTTGAATTTCGATTTCTACACTGAACCAATTCAAACTGCGTCGGAGTTGTTTTTATAATGGTTTTTCTTGTGCACAACATTGAGTATGTACAAAATATTATAGGACAGTCGTTAGTTGTTTTTATCGTATTTTCTCAGGCTATAAAGACAATTAGTTACATCGATCAAGTAATAAAAAATATTAAGGCCAAGTCGTACCAAGAAGTCAGGAGAAGGCGGAGGGCAGGGAGAGTTGGCGTTCACTTCATGTATTCAACGACAAGAGAAGGATAGGCTACAGTTGACGATGGAGCTAGTTGCTTGATGGAAAGAGTTTCACTATCGCTTGGAAAAGAAAATCTATCCCATTACATATTTTCTTTGTACTTTTAAAATTTTGCAGGCAGAGCTAAAATCAATTCTTAACTCTACGCAAGAGTCTCCCAAGTGTTACTAAACGGTCGGTGGAAGTTTAAGCGTTCCCGGAAAGCGTTTGGTGGCAAACTCACTATTCAATTCAAAGTTGCAGTTCTGCGGAACCGTGTCGAAATGTCGTCATAATCCCAGTTAACTGGTATTTTGTGCTATGGTATAGATTTATGAAGTTATTTTGTTCTAAATGTGGGAAACGATTGTGGAGTTCAGGTGAGGATATTTTTGCGATGGTTTTGGCTTAGCTTAAGCAAGAAGGGTCTGAGACAAAGTCTTCAATGAAGAGAAAAGACTCAATAGCTTCAAATGTAATCGCATTGTTGTTGTTAATGTTGATGAAACCAAACAAGGATTTTGTTTTAACAATTAAAAGTTGAAGTAGGTACTTCAGAGTTTTCATTCAATAAAGAATTTCAATACTTATTCATTGGTCAGGCTTGACAATGTACAATTACTGAACAAGAACAAAACAATATCGATGTTTAACCGTTTTCCACTCAAACATCCGACAAAAGACACGCAAACAAACAGAATTCCAATAATACATAAAACAATGAAGAACATGTTGATACAACATAAGACAATGGCAGAGGCAGGACAGTGGCGAAACCTGATCCGGAGCATCAGAATTCAGAAACTGACGAGCTGGCCAGTAAAATGGCGTCTCGAAACAAATGGCGAAAATGAAACAGATTTAAAAACATACACAGGTAGGATGCCAGTTGTTAATAATGCGCGTCAGATAGTACAGTCAAAATCTATGGAGTATCATAGAAGAAACGTGTTCCTAGAGTCGGTTTTGACAAGCGCCGCCGAGTCACTGCCAAAAACCTTTCCATTCCAACATTAACCGTACTTAAAATTAAAGGTCATGGATCGTTGAATATCAATTTATAAAAGGTGGAACATTCGGCAGCGGAAATTGGTAGTGTACCATACATTCCTTAAAAAGTATTGTGCACGTTCGAAGCGTCCGTAGGGTAAGTTGGTGCACCAGGTTTGGTAGGTCCAGATCCCTTGACGCTCATCAAATATCGGCGCTGTTTCCGTGGCCCGCCCGTGACGAACAATGCGATTCCCGCGAAGTTACCGACAATCAACGAAATGATGTGTTTCGCAATACGATGCTCCGAAACAGCGAAGATTTCTGACTAGCCTCTGGGAGGTTGTGAATTATGAATGTTAGGCGATGTGATGTGACTGTCTCTGAAACTTGGGTTAACTTCTTTATGTTGTGTGGGTCTCGACTCGATTGATCCGATGAACCCTGTTGCTAGAGTTTTTAAACCGCCTAATACCACAGCTCTTCTTCCATGCTGGACTGGGAGAGATAGAAAAACATAGAATGTTCCAGCTGCCCTTCCTCCCGGGCATGCTGTAGAAGACAGCAAAAGGGACTCGAGGGTTACAGTGTATTGTAATTTAGGCGATGGGCTGACAACCTGTCACTACACATTAGCAATACACATTACAATCTAAAATTGCCCTCAATTTTTGTCAGACGCGGCGAAAGCGTCTTTTACGAGGCGTTTAACGCTCTGCCTACCCCGTAAGGGATAAAGGCGTGATTTTATGTATGTATGTATGTAATACCATAGCTAATAGGCCGCTGACATGTTTTGTGTAACGATCATATTGATAATTCCGCCTGCATTGTCCTAACCAAACTGGAGGAAAATCTAAAAACAGTTCTTCTTCTGTCGAGTGGGTATCGAGTCTATGGACCCGATGAACCCGATGAACTGGCGTCACAGTTTTTAAAAACAGTGATAAATTGACTTTGAAATGTTAGGATGATTTGAAAAGTATGAACCCACATTACGAATGTGAGTTTCAACTTATTCTTAACGGACCTTAGAAAATAAACAAAATGTTCCACCATCTTGAACATACATACATACATAAATCACGCCTTTATCCCTTACGGGGTAGGCAGAGCGTTTAACGCCTCGTAAAAGGCGCTTTCGCCACGTCTGACAAAAATTGAGGGCAATTTTAGATTGTAATATGCATTGCTTTAGTGACAGGTTGTCAGCCTATCGCCTAAATTACAATACACTGTAACCCTCGAGTCCCTTTTGCTGACTTCAACAGCATGCCCGGGAGGAAGGGCAGCTGGAACATTCTATGTTTTTCTATCTCTCCCAGTCCAGCATGGAAGAAACCATCTTGACCATCTTGAAAAACGCCACTAACCTGATCCTGTTACACAGAAGGTCACCTTCAGATAATTGGCTGACCATCATTGCTTTGCTCACGACCACCACTCATAAAGAAGCGTTCACAGGAGACATTTATAGGTAGTTTATTACCACCATCACCATCTCTTTATGTCGTTTGTGGCTCCTTGTTCCCAGGATTGGTCCACCGTGCTCTAAAAAAAGTATGTCAGCCCCCTCTATTTTTAAACTTGGAAATATTTTTGACGTTTTATAATCATTGATTCTGTTTTGATCACTTCGATAATTGCTGGAATATTAGAGTCAAATATAAAAAAAAAAATGGCTTTTAGCTAGCTCATCGGGTTTTATTGTGGTAGATCCAAAACGTTACTGGAAAGATTTTTATTATAGCTTTTTTTGTATCATTTGGAGTGCCGCTAAATCAATGTTTTAAGAGTACATAAAATTTGTATAGCCTGGATTAATGCCTGGGCCCGGCGTCCCCTGTCTATCAAATCTTACCCTCTGCCATTGGATCCTTTGCTAGACCCCAGTAGAATTATCTTGCTGTACCTTAACCAAACGCATACCGTTAAAATATGCGACCAATAAAATACTAGTCGGCCGCGTATGGTAATTCCATAATTGCGTGTTTATCTGTGACCAAGGCGTTTAAGGGATCATACGCATTAAGCTACTTGATACAAATTGTATCCTTCAATCAAATAAATAAACGAACATAAATAGAAATATAAGATGTTGTTCTTATCGGAGGTCGTCATGAATCCTTTGACACCTGTCAAAAGCAACTTAGTCTCAGGTTTTTAGCACTTGTGAAACTAGAGCTCTTAACCGTGGCACAGCGCTTCCAAACTAAGGATGGAACACTTCTAAGGGAGGTAAGAGTCACATGATAATTGTTCATGTGACTCTGAGAGATACGGGATAAGGTTAGGTAGGGAGACGAGCCTGACTGATCAGATTTATTTAGTCCCGGAATTCTCTTTGCCAGAACAGTCTGATTTATATAGTCAACACTTTTACATTCTTCCATGCTGGCCTGGGAGCGAGAGAAAAACATAGAATGTGCCAGCTGTATTTCCTCCCGGGCATGCTGTAAAAACCAGCTAAGGGATCCGAGGGTTTTAGTATATTGTAATTTAGGCGATGGGCTGACAACCTGTCACTACAGCAATATACCTACAAATCTATTTTAAATAACCCTCAAAACTTTGTCAGACGTGGCGAAACGACCTTTGTTTGGGTCGTTTACGCTCTGCCTACCCCATTTGGGATAAAGGCGTGATTATATGTATGTATGTACACTTTTACAGCATCAAGTCATTAAAACAGATTGTTCTTACTCATCTGCCTGGTCTGTACACACCTCAACCGCAACATGTAAGTCTGCGAAACGGAATCGTTTAACCAAATAATTATACCCCAATAACCTTACGTTTTTCGTAGACAAAATAACCATGTCGACCATTGATGCAACAAAATTGCACCTTACTAAAGTCCGGGTGTTTCAATTATGCCCCATAATTAGACACTTGCTACTCGTTCCACCAATTAGGGGAGAATAAAGGTACTCTTTATACAGATTATTCATGATTCGACAAGTCAGTGTTGAAAAAAAAGGTACTAAAAGCCGTTGGGCAATTGCTTGTGATGCAAACGATACGAAACACGGGCAGCCGATAATCGAAAGCTTCGGGTGCGCGGGCGCAACTTTGTAGCAATTTTACGTTGAGTATGTTTACCGGCCTTTTTTAATTTCACGTGTTATATACTTAAAGATTCCAGAAATCTAAGATTAGTTGCCTTTCGAGCCAGATTAAAAGAAAATAAGTATTTAAAGTTGACTTTTCATACTTGTGCTACGCCCGGCATTTTACGTATTATAATTTGCTTTTATGCCTAATTTAATTAGCCATTATTTTACTTCCATGCTGGACTGGGAGCGAGAGATACTTCCATGCTGGACTGGGAGCGAGAGAAAAACATAGAATGTGCCAGCTGCATTTCCTCCCGGGCATGCTGTAAAATCCAGCTAAGGGATCCGAGGGTTTCTGTATATTGCAATTTAGGCGACAGGCTGACAACCTGTCACTACAGCAATATACCTACAAATCTATCTTAAACAACCCTCAAAACTTTGTCAGACGTAGCGGAACGATCTTTGTTTAGGTCGTGTACGCTCTGCCTACCCCATTAGGGATAAAGGCGTGATTATATGTATGTATGTATGTATTATTTTATCGCAGCTATAATCAGTTTTATTGTTATGCATTAAGTTCATATCCTGGTCCATTAAAGCATCTAAGAATCAAACTACATTCAAGAGATACCTTGCGTATGCGCAAGCGCAACTCGTTTCGAAATTGAATTAACCGGGTGTAAAACGTAGTTTCGCAATAAAATAGACGAAAATTATATACAATTAATCGGTTGTGGGATGAGAACCGTCTAGATGGCGCCCAGTGTCTATGGAAATGTTTAATTAAGCAGTAATTTACAGCTAACTGGTTGAATGGAGTGAGTTGTACGTCAAGGCTTTAAACGATCGTGGGCGAGGGCGCTGCATGTATGAAAATCTGTGAAAAATGGCGCTGGCGGCCATGTTGGCTTCGCTAGTACCTTTTTTCCCCGCATTCACCTAAAGTCTTGACGTACTGTTGGTTTATTCCCGCCTAGCCCGCAGCGCCTGCGCACGTTGGCTGGAACATAATCTATGCTGGTTATGATTGATGGTATGTACTAACCGGGATTAACCGGATGGGGAACTGATGGGGTTTTCTGTCTAAGTAACTTCTGTTATTTTTTAACTTAGTAAAGTACTTATCACCGACATGTTATAGTTTTTTTAGGTACTATCAAATATTACCAGTATTCAAATAGGAGAAATAGATGAATTAAACCAATCAAAGCACGGAAAGAAAAATATATTTTTCAATGGCACAGTCACGAGGGATTGAAGAGTCTATTGTCTTTAATTGGTTTACTTGTAAAAAAATATATGGTTGTTAAACGCAGAGAAGGGTTATCGAAATAAAGTATTAAATAAATATTGAAATTACGATACGAAAAAACATACTTGCACCCCGAGGATAGATGTTCCGATTTCAACTCAATTGAAATCTGCCATCTATAGACCGAAATGACGTCCGATCTTTACGACTCCTGTCTGTCCCCTCTAGGCTATAGGGTCCATTAACATTGTCATTATCGGCACATAAACTGTATAAAAAAGCACCGAACGCGTGCAATTAAAAGCATGCAGCCGGCAACGCACAGAATGCACTCATTTGTGCATGCAAATGCCGCACGCTTGTCACGGTGAAGTGCAGTTTATACTGTGGATTAAAAGTGCATCCTAGCCATCCAACTAATATTATAAATGGCAAAATGTGTATGTTTACTTACAAATTATGCCGGCCTGGGAGCGAGAGAAAAACATAGAATGTGCCAGCTGCATTTCCTCCCGGGAATGCTGTAAAAAACAGCAAAGAGATCCGAGAATTTCAGTATATTATAATTTAGGCCCATAGGCTGATAACCTGTCTCTATAGCAATATACCTACAAATCTTTCTTAAGTAACCCTCTTACAGACGTGCCGGAATGACCTTTGTTTAGGTCGTTTACGCTCTGCCTAGCCCATTAGGGATAAAGATGTGATTATATGTATGTATGTAAAATTCATTTAGCCACGAGTAAAATTAGCGGAAAACTAGTTGTGTTAAAAATACCTTAATTTGAATGTAACAATGCTGTACCTACCTATATACTTACTTTACCTTTTTTTACATTAATATACATTTTGAGATTAAGTAACTTCTAGTTTATACAGTAGTCTTGTATTATGCATGTTTTCCGTTACTTGGTGAGATAAGGATATACCTAAGCGCCTGTTTATAATCTCTAGTCTAGATCAAAGTAACCGCAGCATACTAAGTGCTGAGTCAATACGCTACGTGAGACAAATCGTAGTCATATGGAGATAAATTATTAAAGGTGTAAGGGACAGTTTCCCACAATATGTGGTTGCCCAGTCCATGAAACTAAACAATTTTCACAAAGAAATAGTTTCAGGACATTTAAAAAAAAATTTACTTCCCCAACTCTCCGTGCAAAATGACATATATATATGTATGCAGCTGGCTGCCTTAGACTCAATCGAGAAACGTGCTAAGAAGCTCATTGGAGACTCAGCACTGGTTGAGGCAAAACTACAGAACCTTGAGCACCGTCACAGAGTGGCGTGCATGTCGGTATTTTACAGGATACATTTCGGGGAGTGCGCGTTAGCACTTCATGACCTTATACCCCCCTCCCCTTTCCATCTCCGGAGCACGAGGCGTGGACAGGGGTTCCACCCTTATGTCGTGGATATACCACAAATTCGCACGAAGCGGTTCGCTTCCACATTCTTAATGCGAACGGCTAAGGAGTGGAACTCCCTGCCGGCGGATCTGTTTCCGGAACAATATAACCTGGGCCTTTTCAAGGCGAGAGTGAATAGGCACTACATAGGTGAGTATGCTTCAACATAGTCCGCATCGTCACTTTCCACCAGGTGAGATGGCGGACAAATGCTCGCCTATATATATTTAAAAATATATATATATATATACACCCGGGCCGATTTCGGCTACGGTCACTGCTATTAATCCGTAACGGAGGGACTATGGTGGTTTGCCCTATGTGCCCTTATATGGCTACAATACCCAAACAGAATATACTAGCATGGGGAAGCCGTATTTCCTGAAATACTTTATTCGTGGAACGTAGTTCACTATTGTTGACTGAAAACCCCTTTCAGTTCGAGAATATCAGTTTGTGAAACTGTCCTATACATCCATAATGAAGCATCGTACAAACCTCTCTTATCCGTGCCACCGTTTCAAGATCAAGTCGTACATACATACATATTTTTAAATGTTTTAATTAGAGATTCGCTTTCGAGACGCCGCTATCTCTCTAAATGCTGTAGTAAAGTCAAATTTCCATGTATGTTTATTTTCAGGATATTGAGCATGTTATTGGAAGGTACAGGTATCCACATACGTGGTAAAATTTATTGTTTTCAATATAAATTTTATACATACATACATATAATCACGCCTTTATCCCTAATGGGGTAGGCAGAGCGTAAACGACTCAAAGGTCGTTCCGCCACGTCTGACAAAGTTTTCAGGGTTATTTAAGATAGATTTCTAGGTATATTGCTGTAGTGACAGGTTGTCAGCCCATCGCCTAAATTACAGTATACTGAAACCCTCGGATCCCTTAGCTGGTTTTTACAGCATGCCCGGGAGGAAAAGCAGCTGGCACATTCTATGTTTTTGTCTCACTTCCGGGCCAGCATGGAAGAAAATTTAAATAAATTTTATTTGATCAAATATCTTTTACAATTTACATCTACTAAATTTGATCGAGTATGTCAACTCAACACTTTGAAAAGAAAATTTATAAAATAAATTGCAGTCGAAAGATATGTGAAAAACTTTCGGAGCATATTTTTAAAGATGAATGTGATGAAATGTCGTTAATTACCTAAAGTATCTTCACCGACATTTTCATTTCATTTTTCATTTATTTATTCCAGTTACAAAAACATTTGTGTCGGAAATTACAAATAAAGAAAAACATAGAATGTTCCAGTTGCCCTTCCTCCCGGGCATGCTGTAGAAGTCAGGAAAAGGGATTCGAGGGTTACAGTGTATTGTAATTTAGGCGATGGGCTGACAACCTGTCACTACAGCAATACACATTACAATCTAAAATTGCCCTCAATTTATGTCAGACGTGGCGAAAGCGCCTTTTAGGAGGCGTTTTACGCTCTGCCTACCCCGTAAGGGATAAACGCGTGATTTTATGTATGTATGTATGTAATTACATCATACAAGACAAGAGCGAAGCGAAGAAGTTGAGCTGACTTAAGAAAATGAAAGGTTTCTAAATACAAATAGACACATCTATTTTTGCAAACAATTTTATTTATGGTCATCACATCAGACATCCTGTCTTCAGATGAATATGCATAAGAAGATAGCAGTAACATATGCGTGACTCATGCTGCGTTTCGCTGATACCACAAGCAAATAAATACAGTAGCAATTATTGCATTAACTGCCTTCGTGGTGCAGTGGTCTGAGCCATGGGCTCCCGATCCGGAGATCTTGAGTTCGATTCCCAGTACAAAGTTGATATTTGCTAATTTATCATTTTGGGGGATTTTCCCAGTTTGGTTAGGACAATGCAAGTTGAATCACCTGAGTGTCTGGATGAAAAAGATTCAGCGCTTCGTAGGGCAAGTTTATACGTTGGTCTTGGTTCTTTGATAGCTACACAAACCATGTTAGAGACAAACCAAGTACTAGACGGTTGGAAATCTATCGACACCAGGGATTATCGGGTCGACAAACCACTCGAAGAAGAATAACAAGCAAATAAAAAGCAGTAGAAATTATTGCATGACTTAGTCAGTATCCTTTTAAGAGACCATAATTATAAATTAAAACAAGTGTAGTGTATCATTGGATGACGAGCAATGGTTATTCATTTGGTTTATAAATACTTATCGGTGTGGCAACAGTGTTTGCATATTAAGTTATTTGTAAACAAAGTGCCGGGTGTGGATGTATTGTTGCATTTTTTTGTACGACTTATGTGGTTTGACAATGGCGTAGCGATTGATGTATTTTGTAATCTAAGTGCAGACGTCACTTACTGCGCGTAAGGTTGCGCTCAACACGCTGTCAAGCATTGAGACTCAACACGCTGTCAAGCATTGACAACACGCTGTCAAGCTTTGATTTTTCTAATGACATCTTTCCATCTAGCAGGGCTTATTTGGTTTGGTATTAATTTCAACACTGTTCTACCCCATCTATGATAAACATTTTGGCAAATAGGACATGGTAATATTAGCAAACTACTCCTTTACCCAAAGGTTGCCTGGCAGAAATTGCTACCCTAGCAATAAGGCCGCCTAATTGTACTCTGTTTGTTTTGTAATGTTTGTTCCTGTACAATAAGTTGTTTATGTGCAATAAAGAATATTTGTATTGTATTGTATGTATATATACTAGATTTCTTGCTGTCAGTTAGTCCATTCCTTCTTATCCTACATCTACTTCGTACAAGAGTTTTGTCGCTATAAGGTGCTTAAACTGGCGCCTGTTTTAAACCTTGGCTCCTGAGTTATTATCTGATAAATGTTAATCAAAGTCACAGTTTGCGTTATTATTTACTGTTTATGAATGTTTACTGTTGCCATTTAGTTGGATTTAGTTGAAACAACGTCCTACTTAGAAATCATTATTTTAGATTTACAAGACAATATTTGCTTAAACCATTAACTATTTCAGTTACGCTACTGCTTTATACAGCGTGTAGCGAAAATAACTGATACATTTAACTAGAGATAAAATTACATTAACTCCTTTGGTTTGTTTCGTAATGGGCTCAGAATCAGCTACCGCTAATGCCAACCAATCTTTACGGGTATTAAAATCGTATAGATTATAAACTAGTAAAATTTTATATCATGGCTGGTAAAGTTCACAATTTTGCAACTCCGATAATTATTATGTACTTCGCTCGATGCACTATACTAAAACGATGCGTCCGTTTTGATTTACGAAATGCACTAAAGAGATTAACATTCAAAAATCCACTTCGGCTCATGTTGTGGTTTCTTCGCAAAAGGATCATGCCAAAGTCTCTCATTACATCCTGTGTATAATCATCAGCCACAGCATCTCAAAGACACTTTATTTAATAAGTTTCTGCTTGAGTCACTTTATTTTTGTGCTATAAAAATGTTTATAAAACTTGTCCACACGCATCCAGAATTAATCTGACAGGTGCATTCGTGGGAACCAGTTTTTAGAATTTGATATGTTACATGACATCGTAGACAGATCGGCTCGGTGTTTGTTGTGTCGAGTTTTATTAGGTCTATTCTACAAATCCCTACTGACTGGTGAAACCTGAGAAGTTTATAACAGCAAGGCTTTGAGGTGCCGTAGGTATGCTGTGTTTACATATGGATATAGTAGATAAGAGGGCAAGGCCAAGGTTTTACGCCAATATGAGTAGGTAGGTATGTGATTAAAATAAATAAATGAGAAAAGAATGAAAGCCTTTAAGTAGGTAAAGTAAATGTTATATCAAAAATATAGACAGACTTTGTAATTAAAGCAACTTGATTTAGTACAAATAAAAGAGATAAATGAAACATGTAACCTAATGATTTAATTTTAGGTAAAATTATTGTTTATTTACAATATTCATGATGGTTACTTTTAATTGCAACATTCTTGAGAACTATAACTGACTTGGTGCTCAAGAAAAATTATGTAAATCTACGCTTTATCCAATTATTAAAAATTCAAGTACAGTGGGAATTACGAGAATAGACCATCACGGTCGTAGAGTTTAATTCGTAGAATAAATTATAGCAAGAGATTTACTATAATGTAACGCAATAGCTCCGGTGAAGAATGGGGATAATGCGTGGATAAAGGACAGTCATTAGGCGTATGACTCTGTGGGCTGCGCTTGCGCATACAATGAAACCGAGTCGGAACTAGTGATGGGAGAGTAAGTCCTTTAAAAAGACTAGTCTCTCCCACATGGCTCGAATTCATAATGTTGAATCTTAAAGCCCCCTTAAACTCCTTTTAGTCTTCTCAGACAGTTTGGCGTAACACCTCAAGAGCATTTCAAGAGCAAGGAAATGAAGAAGTCTTTAATTCTTTTTAACGTTATGAAATGAGACTTATAATGTTAAAATGACTCGAGATTGAAGACTTACTAGTCCAGTCGTGAGAGACTTTTAAAATAAGCCTGGTCTTTCTTAAAAGACTTTTAAGAACACATTTGTAACCATTAAAATGTTAATATTTGTAATTTGGTGGCAAATAAATATTTTCTTTTTCTAAAGACTTAAAGCATCACTAGTCGGAACGCATCGGTCCGTACAGCTGTGAACAACTGGTGTACTTTGTAAATGAGTCTTTTTGTGTCACCGTACTTTTATCTTGATACTCCATTCGTCACTTGGAAATTATGAAATAGGCCTTTTTTTATCTCAACGCCAAAATTTACTACGGCGCACGTTGGTAAACATGAGATAGGAGAAACAAATGTTTGTTTTCTTAAGTAGGTGACGTTAGCGAGTCAACAAAGTTTTTTTTTAAATGAAAACTTTGCGTTAAGTGTTCGTCTTGATCTGAGGCTTTAAGAAGGCTGTTCCGGGTCAGAATATCCCATGTCTTCCCAAGGGCAGTAAGGTTTCCTGTGAAAATAATGAGCGTTGTGCTTGCCAATTATAGCGTGGTAAGAATGGTAAAAATCCTCCCTCCATATCATGCAGAGGACTTTCCTAACTTGTTTAGATTATAGACCTTCGATGGTATGAATATGAGATAGGTGTTAGTTCTAAAGCTTTGAGAAGGCTATTCCGGGTTCGAATAGCAGCTTATCTTTTCCCAAGAGCAGCAGAGTGTGAATGTAAAATACATACATACATACATAACGTCACGCCTCTTTCCCGGAGGGGTAGGCAGAGATCACATCCTTCCATTTGCTACGATCCTTGCAAACTTAAAAAAAATTAAAATATGTCCCTGTTAATATAAAATCTTGGATTCAGCTCACCAATCTGCTAAACGTGATAAGAATGGTAAGTAAATCCAGCAGTGGACATTAGTTTCTGGTGGATAGAAGACCTTGGAAGGTATAAACTATTTTTGAGCGTGTGTCCGATACGGATGGAAAAACTTCAAAAAAGCTATCAGATTTCAACACATGACGCTTGTGATCTCATCCACGCCATCACAACAATGAATGAAACCCGACCGCCACAAAAAGCCAACCGAATCAAAAAATATTGCTCACGTCCCAAACAGATATTGAATAACACGTTTCCGTTTGCAACCTACTTAGATAAAACCCGTCAATAACTTGTAGCAACACATTCCAATGCGATCGAGTTACGGAGTACCGTTGAGCTCCCACAGGCCCTTGGTTACGCTTCAATTTTTAATTAGCCGAGTTACAATGAAGACATAAACTAAAATTACACTATCGAGTTACGATGTGCCCTCGTCTCACACCTACGAGTACGTGGTAATGTTGACTTTAATCGTTCGCATTATCCGGTGTCGCGTTCGGTTCGCGACCCACATAATATTGTTTAGACCATTGTGTCGTTAACGGTTCAGCGTTTGGAGTCAGATAGTGCTGGAAATAATTCGCGAAGAAATTGATCAGCCAGCCGGTGTGGTCGCTGATTTATACCGGGTGTAAGGGATAGCGTACCGCAAACTGATACGGGTTGCTCAGTCAACGATACTGAACAACTTCCAACAAGAAATTCTTTTAGGAAATAAAAATTGGTTTTTCCATACAAATTGTCTGATCGAGGTGGTATTTTTTATGGACAAACCAATTTTTATATTTTCACTTCCTAAAAGAATTTCTTGGTGGAAGTTATTCAGTATCGTTGACTGAGCAACCCCTATCAGTTTGTGGGACGCTGTCCCTTACACCCCGTATGTTAATCTTGATGATTGGAATATAGAATTTATAATTTATCGTTAATTGGCTATGAGATTGTTTCCCGAGAGGTTTAACCTCGTACATTAGGCGCGCGTATACAAAAATGCCGGCAGAGGGCGGGGCGCGCGGCCGTTGCACCTGGCGATCGCCGCGCATTCCACACGCACTCCTTTTTATGCTACACTACAAGTTTAGCCCAACCACTCTAAGCTGCTCCCCCTAGCCCCCGCCACTCCTACAACCATACCCTCAGAAAGGTCACCGCGGAACTCCGAGAGAGCTCTCTCCACATTGGCTACGTTTGTAGGAACGGAACGCAACATCTCCTATTTTCTTTTTTTTAATTTAACTATTCCATCTCCACGTCTTTGTTGCTCGGCAGCTCGGATCAAAAACTTTTTTTGGATGCCACGACCCGAAGCTATAGAGCCTTGACGCCTTCAATGTAGTTTAAGATATAGAGTAAACATTTACATTGTTCGGTGTGGTGTTGCCGGTATAGATTTATGACGGGTTGCCACTCTAGTTTGAGAACGTATTAGCAGGTACCCTCCAATTGGTCGAACTTTAATTGGCCTGCCGGTGAATAGAAAACGTCTTACTTTTAAAACGTATGACTGGCATACATTTACAGACACTATTCTATATTCTAATTGCGAATATAACTGCCGTATGTGGAAGGTCAACTACTCAGTTAGCGGGGTCCAGTTTGAGAAAAATGTGTTTTAGTGACGCCGGAATGAGACAAAAAGTATGTCAAAGTACTAAATGAACGTTTGCGCGTTCTGCGCACACGCATTAACCGCAAAGTGTGGTTGCGCCGGCGCCACCAGTTGGCAACGAAAACATTACAAACCTGTTCGTACAAAACGTCGATTTTGTTAAACAAATATTCATGTGTGCAACCCACAAACATGCTTTAGCTGCGTGAAAGCGGGAAAACCTTTTCCATAATCATAGTCCTGGGTAATTATAAGCTAGTTCAAGTTTCAGTACTCACAAAGACAAGGTTATTAGGGTTAGGCTAAGTTACGAGCTATTTAATTTACAGTGAAATCTATTTGCAATTAAGGCCTGATCGTTATCGCGGAGTGGTCTCACTTGCTCTTTTGATAGTGTTGCCTTATACGGCGCTATGCTCGTCACAACTGATACAAGTACGTCAAGGCTTTAAATGAGCGTGGATGAGGGCTTCTTCTGTCGTGTGGGTATCGAGTCGATCGACCCGATGAAACCCTGGTGTCAGAGTTTTTAAACCGCCTAATAGGTCTCTGACATGGTTTCTGTAACGACCACTAGCACTTAGCGTGCCCTCTGAAGCACGAATCTTTTTTCTTTCAGACATCAGGTGATTCAGCCAGCATTGTCCTAACCTAACTGGGGAAAATGTCAAAAAGTGATAAATTGACAAACATCAACTTTGCGTTCACCCCATGGGAGTCGAAGCCAGGACCTGCGGATCGATTATGAGCCCATGGCTCTGGCCACTAGACCACGGAGGCAGTTAGGATGGGGGCGCTGCCGTACAAGAACTGTCAAAAAAGGCGTTTGGCTCTATGGCGGCGGCTTAAGTTCCTATTTTCGCCACTTTCATTTAAACCCTTGTCGCATATACACCTGTGCACCTACACCGTCGCTCAAATTTATAGCACTATTATGCTAATCACAATTATCTACGTCAATTCTCAAGAATTACTTTTAGTACATTCATTGTTATGATATTTATTTATACATTTACAGGTGCTACAATATTAGCTGCACAATAGGATCCACATTACAATATTAAAGGCATGTTATAATAATCGGTTATCTTCCGTAATTGATGTTCTTGGTCGTGAACCTTTTAATTTAAATGAGAACTGTGTAATTTTCATTCATTTCATTGCAATGCCAGGTGTAACGCTCAGCTCAGCTAACATATGCAAAGGTTTACAATAATATTAAAAACAAACATTTTATTATTGAACCAAGACTATTTACTTTATTGCTCATGAATAATTCAATAGTCGTTATCAGTTGCGCGTTTTCTATGATATTGCACAAATAAATTTGTTTCTTCTAGTTATTCATAAAGTCTACCGATTTTAATTTAAAAATACTTGCCTCATCTGTTATGTGTGGGAATGGCAAAGACTTTGCGTTCGCTTCGATGTCAACTCTATAGAAATACCTCTAAACAAGAGTGAAGTATACTTTCATGCTGGACTGCGAGTGATAGAAAAACATAGAATGTTCTAGCTGCGTTTCCTTCCAGGCATGCTGTAAAAACCAGCTGAGGGTTTCGAGGGCTTCAGTGTATTGTCATTTAGTCGATTAGCTGACAACCTGTGTATGGATTTAGTACAATCCATACACATTTCAGTCTAAAATTGCCCTCAAAATTTGTCAGACGTGGCGAAACGGCCTTTTCTTTGGTTGTTTACCCTCTGCCTACCCCATTCGGGATATAGGCGTGATTGTATGTATGTAGAGTAAAGAAAAAAAGCAAAGCTATTACAAAAAATATAATGATGCTCGCTACAGTACTGTTAAAGAAAATAATGAACAATCAGGTCTTGGATTGAATTCCTAAACATATCCATAAAACATTTTTACATTGCAAATTCTAGAGTTGATAGGGTTTCGCAGTAAACAGCGAAATGGTCGTTTAAATTTTACAACCGGCTAACAGTAATTTTATACTATTTCCGTAAACCGACAGTGCCAATCACTAGAATCACACATCAAGCAAAAATGGCAATGCATATGCAATGAAGCGATTAATTCGAGGAACTTTGGATTTAATAAGCTAATACTTTCACCGGTAGACTATAAAAAATTAGCATCTGTAAGCATGTAAAGTTGCCTATTGTAGGATCGTTAACTTCCTATTGGTGGCGCGTCACCTTACAGGCTGCGCGTCTGCGCGTGCGCATACCCGTCACTCCGCTTCGTTAGTGGAGCATTTGTCAAGATAATTGTCCGAACGAACCTATTTTGGTTTTGTCATTTCCGTATTATTGTGAATAGCGCTTATCTGCCTCACTTTACTATGTAATGTAGACTGTATTCTAAACCAGTGCAACAAAGTTCATATTTTGGAGGACAAATATTTTTAAATGAATCTGTTATGGACAGAGATTTTTAAGTTTGGCCTTGGCTTTGACTTTGTGTTGCCAAAATCGGTTCGTGAGCAATTTTCTTAACTAGTTTTATATTGTCCAATTTTCCAATTACAACAATGGTAAATGATTTTCTAAAGTGCCTATTTAGATTTTAAGTTAGCTCACCTCAGTTCTAAGTATTTGGTGTATTATTGATTTACAATATAAATACTAAAATGGTCAGAATTTATGGTCAGAAGTATAGAATCAGTCTATAATTCTAGCTAGATAACGGTGTTGGTTTGTTGTTGTTTCTTTCATGCTGGCCTGGTAGCGAGAGAAAAACATAGTATATACTTGCAGCATTTTCACCCGGGCATGCTGTAAAAACCAGCTAAGGGATCCGAGGGTTCAGTATATTGCAATTTAAAACCTGTCACTACAGCAATATACCTACAAATCTATCCTAAATAACCCTTAAAACTTTGTCAGACGTGGCGGGACGATCTTTTTTTTTTGGGCGTTTACGCTCTGCCTACCCCATTAGGGGGCGAAAGGCGTGATTATAGGTATGCATGTATGTAGGTTTTAAATTAGCTTACTTCAGTTCTACGAGTATGTGAAATTTGATCTTTTAAGGATTTATTAGACAATTTACTAAAAGTATAATGTACGAGTAGCTAATTTACGGTCAGATGGGTAGAATCAGTCCAGCGTCTAGACTAGCTAGATAAAGTTGTGTTGTGTTGTGCTTAGAAATTACCCATATGTTATTCTCATAACTTTATTTACAAAAATATGAGAAACAAACCATGCTTGGGCCCCAACAGGGTTACTTATCGTCCATAATGTTTTAACAGGTGCTCCACCTGCGTAAGTGAGTTATGTTTGCTTAGACCAAAATTATCAGCGTGTGTCTACCACGGACTTATTATCTGATTAAAAACCCGGTTCAATGAGACAGGTGGACTTATTGCCGTCCCTTTTTAACTCCAGCAGATTGATGTAACGCCGTCGCTGTCTTGTTTTCGACATATGAATTACCGCTGCGCACACGTTATTTGTCTAGACTTGGTGGGAGTGCTAGCCCTTATATGGAATGCGGTTTAATCAACCCTTGCTTTCAGGTCATAAAAAACGAAATCGGCGCCAGCTACCAGCCTGATACTTCCTATGGTAATTGCAATCTTTTTTATTAGAAATGGCTTTGCTCTTGACTCTTAACACTAGGTCAGGAATGACCGTGACAGAGCCAACGATGGAGCAACCTCACCCAGAAGATGCAATTTATGGCACTGGCAATCTCACGCACCGACGGAACACAACAAGCTGTTTGGCGCCGGACTCCGGTGGTCGTGTGGTTGCGAGCCAGGCGGCCCCTTGCAAAGCCTACCACCGCTTTATAGGGATCGTTCAGCTGCACTTATTCACAGGCAAGCCTGTGTTGCCGTTGCCCGGAATGGACCAGTAGGAGGTAGATCCCATCCCACCACAATCCCAAAATCTGATTTTATAGGAGCAATCCAGACATTACAGCCTTTTAACTTGCAGATTATTTTCCACTTTCCGTCAGTATCGCCTCATATCAACTCTGCGATATCCGTACAGCTAAAGCCGTACCCGATTAAATCAGAACTATATTTGGAGCCAACAAACAGGTACCGGCGTTTTAAATCATAACGGTTGTTGATACAAAGTGCTACCTACTTATGATTATTTTAAAATTGTCAAGCAAAATGAATCATTCAAGAGTCGACCATGCGTAAAAACGACCTCGATACCGCTGTTTATTTTGTTTCACAGCACTCAAAAGAATATTTAGCGACTTTCTCGACTTTCTTAAAAATAACAAAGTTAGTATGGTCTTTGTTGACGCCGGGTCAACACCGCCAGGCACACTGTCAAAGGAATATTTAAATACAGAAGATCATGGGAAGCAAACATGAAGCAAACCATTTTGTAAGCAGCAGGATGGTAAAAACCAAATTAGTGAGGATAAAAAGCAATTAGTATGCAATCAAAGTAAGGCAAGCACAGTATAAAAAAGCGAACAGTTTAGTGAGCACAAGCATTAAGCCACATCAAATCGCATAAACTTAGCCTCAATACATACATACATACATAAATCACGCCTTTATCCGTTACGGGGTAGGCAGAGCGTTAACGCCTCGTAAAATGCGCTTTCGCCACGTCTGACAAAAATTGAGGGCAATTATAGATTGTAATATGTATTGCTTTAGTGACAGGTTGTCAGCCCATCGCCTAAATTACAATACACTGTAACCCTCGAGTCCCTTTTGCTGACTTCAACAGCATGCCCGGGAGGAAGGGCAGCTGGAACATTCTATGTTTTTCTATCTCTCCCAGTCCAGCATGGAAGAAAGCTCATCCATGCTATTTGACTTAGCCTCAATCTAAGTCAAATAGCATGGATGAGCTGATAATGATCAACATGCATGTTTTCTGTATGAATATTTCTTTCTTCCATGTTGGACTGGGAGTGAGAGAAAAACATAAAATATGCCAGCTGCATTTCCTCCCGAACATGCTGTAAAAACCAGCTAGGGGATCCGAGAGTTTGTGTATATTGCAAATTAGGCGATGGGCTGACAACCTATCACTACAAATCTATCTTAAATAAAATATGTACGAATGTATGTATGCAGTTTAGTGAGCAGCAGCATTAAGCCTCATCAAATCGCATAAACTTAAACTTAGCCTCAATCTTTGCTCAAACGCATGGACGAGATAATGATCAACATGTATGTTTTCTGTTGTAAAACCATACTTTATGAATATTCTTCCTACATAATTTTACATAAATTCTCACGTGAAAAAAGGAACTAAACCTACGACTAAAAACTGCACATTAATACAAAGCAATGAGGAAGCAAGTCAGACCTTACTTAGAAGTCACTTAAACAGTTTCTAAGTGCTACTTGGACCACAGTAATTAATAGTATACCTTAAGCCTTTATAAAGCATGAAAAAGTAGTATTGAATTGTAAGTGTGGGATAATACTTTCAATGGTTGAGTTCCTCGAATAGAATGTCATAAAAAGTATCATGGAGGCAATGAGAGTGCACATAGAACCCTTTCTTGTTAAGTATTGATTGAAATACATGAATGTAAGCTAGCGCGGTCCAAGCTAGTATGAAAAATATTTGACATAATTATATTTATATTATGTTACTTATTTTGTTTGTGAATTGTAATGTTTTACACATAAACATTGCACATGCCTGCAAAGGCAGCATTCAATGAAACTATATTTTAGCTATTATATCTGCTTACCACTGTATCTGAGTGCTTTACAGGAATAAATGAATTTGAATTTCTAAAAAAACATACTCTTGAAAGAGATTTGGATATTGTTACACGTTTAAAAAAAATTCAGAAAGATATCTGGAAAGAGGATGCTCAACGCCAGACAAATTTTTGTATTTGTTTGAAAAGTTGAAAAATAAACGAAGTAAAATTATTTTTAAGCAGTAATGTTAGGAAACGTGAGTGAATGTTTGATGAAAAATTAAAAAAACCGTGGAAGAAATAACCATTTAAATATAGTGAGAATTGTTACCAGATGATCGAGCATAATAGATAGATAGTCAGCTTTTGATATCCATCTAAAATACTTTTTGCTTCCTGTCGAATAATATAACCTATAAATGGTATCAAAATTACTTTAATTTCTGATATAGTAGCGTACTTATTTATAGGAATCTTTCTTACTTATATATTCTAACGCAGTTTGTGCTTTTATTAAAGTTAACTGCTAACTTCCATTAGAAGATATCTCATTCAATTCTCATACATACATATAATTACGCCTTTATCCCTAATGGAGTAGGCAGAGTGTAAACTACCTAAACAAAGGTTGTTTCGCCACGTCTGACAAAGTTTTGAGGGCTATTTAAGATAGATTTGGCATATTGCTGTAGTGACAGGTTGTCAGCCTATCGCCTAACTTGCAATATACAGAAACCCTTGAAACCCTTAGCTGGTTTTTACAGCATGCCCAGGAGGAAATCCCAGTCCAGCATAGAAGATTCAATTCAATTCTCACATGCACAATTTATGCGTTTTATCGTTCAGCTTTCCCAGAACTGAGGGTTCTCCGGTGAAGTATTGACAAATATACACTTTAGTCTTAAAAGGTACTAAACAACCCTACAGAATAGACCATAACCCGCTATATTTGGCATAAAAGACATAAACGCCTTAGAGGGTATCAAATGCAGGGTTACCAACTATCAAGATTTCAGTTACTTGATGTTTTTTTGCTTCCTTGCTGGCCTGGGAGCGATAGAAAAACATAGAGAATATGCCTGCTGCATCTCCTCCCAGGCATGCTGTAAAATCCAGCTAAGGGATTTAATTGTTTCAGTATAATTAAGGCGAGGGGCTGACAACCTGTACCTGTACCAGATTTATCTTCAACAACCCAGACCCATCAGACGTGGCGGAACGTAAGTATATTGCTGTAGTGACAGGTTGTCAGCCCATCGCCTAAATTACAATACAATGAAACCCTCGGATACCTTAGCTGGTTTTACAGCATGCCCGGGAGGAGACGCAGCAAAAAGATTCTATGTGTTTCTCTCGATCCCAATCCAGTTTGGAAGAAAAAAGGTGTTCTTTTGGTGTTAAAGGTATTCTATATTGATGATATAGTTGTAGTTGGCAACACGTATCATGCGCAAGCGTGTCACATGAGCATGGCCACGGGCATGCATCCTGTTTGATGCGTCCGCGCAACGGGACCGAGGAAAGATCTAGACTTGCCTACAAATAGGGACAGCTAGCTCTCATACACGATATGTATGGCTAACATTCAACAGTGGCTAAATTTCATGATTTTCTAAATTGTTATTCATTTCAATTAAAACAGCTAAGATTTTCTGTATAATATTGCCTAAAAGAAATATTTTTTTTTTAAATCACAGCCTACATATTATACTGAAAATAATAGAAAAATACAAAACTTTCTTCCATGCTGGACTGGGAGCGAGAGAAAAACATAGAATGTACCAGCTGCATTTCCTCCCGAGCATGTTGTAAAAACCAGCGAAGGGATCTGAAGGTTTTTGTATATTGCAATTTAGGCGATGGGCTGACAACCTGTCACTACAGCAACCTACAAATCTATCTTAAATAACCCTCAAAACTTTGTCAGACGTGACGGAATGATCTTTTAAGGTCGATTACGCTCTTCCTACCCCATTAGGGATAAAAACGTGATTATACGTACCTATGTATAAATAGAATAAAACGTTGATACCTACGCTTAGGAATATATGTAATGGTTTTGTTTGATACATAGAGGGAGCAGGAAAACTTCGATTATTTGCGATTTGCGGTCATAACAAATTACAGAAAATTAATAAATTACTTATAATTGCCGTCTTAATTGTGAGAAATATATCCTTTGCACGTAAGTACAACCGTTCTTTATTTTATTGAATACGAAACAAACAATCACTTAAATATAGTTATAACAAGCATGTTTTAAATTGTAGACCTATAGTTTGTTTGTTTGTGTTTCATAAAAAATCTACAATTTATGCAGGTACACTGGTACATCTTACAAAAAAACTTTATCAAAACGGTTATCTAAATGCTTCCGGCTCAAAGGACCGTTCCATTTTTGAAATGAATTATTTCGCTCACTCATAGGAATGTGTTTAATGAAATAGCGAAAGTTGAGAAGTCGTGGGAGTCAACATTATCGGTAGATTACTTTATCACCATTATGGAGGGAAACCAGTTTCTTCCATGCTGGACATAGACTAGCGAGAAAAAACATAGAATGTGCCAGCTGCATTTCCTCCCATGCATGCTGTAAAAACCAGCTAAGGAATCCGAGGGTTTTAGTATATTGCAATTTAGGCGATGGGCTGACAACCTCTAACTACAGCAAAATATCTACAAATCTATCTTAAATAACCCTCGAAACTTTGTCAGACGTGGAGGAACGACCTTTGTTTAGGTAGTTTACGCTCTGCCTACCCCATTAGGGATACAGGCGTGATTACATGTATGTATGTGTGTAACCGATAATAAATGTTGTGATTATGACAGAATGATTACCTGCGTATGTGATAGCTGAATTTAGTACCTACGTATCTAGTGTTGTGCTGATTGATGCCCATGTTGCAAGGTTATGTAGTGGCCAAAGTACTAATCTAATCTATCTAGTAATTGTAGGGAACCGTTTTACAGTGCGTGTAGGTACCTGGCCACAGGCCTACACTACAAAACGCATACATGTAAATACCTACAAAGTGAGTAGGTAGGTATGTTACTACTGCTGCGGTCCATAGATAGATAAACACTACTTATTTTTATAACGCTATGAAATCCGTTAGATCTACACCTGAAGAGTAAGCAACCCACGCACACATACCTACATGCCTGAGTCCAACACACCTACACGCAAATTCGTCGGTAATGGCTGATTAGAAAAAAAACGTTCGAAATTCCGATTTCAAGCAAGGCGGCAAGGCAAGGTCTTTAGAAGGCGCCGGTTGTACTCACCCGATTAGATTCCAATGCTTCGGCACTATGCTCCTCCTTCTGGCGGAAGCAATTAGTGCACTTGCTCTTATTGAAGATGTTAGGTGCAAATTTCCGGCAATCCGATCTCCCAGACATGGTTGCCAGAGGTCAGGGTCAATGCAACGTTCACTATGTCACCGTACACAGCATGTTGGTACTGTAAAACACCCACACTAGACGATTATTTTCGCCTATTTTTTAAAAACCGAACACGTAGTTTACCACGCGCGCACCCACCGGTGAGTGAGCTATCAGCGAAATCACTGCAAGTTAACTGAGCGCTAACGTCATATAAAAACACATGCACTAACACAATCTGTACCGGCAACCGAACACCGAAGCATTCGAACAATCGCGTAAACAATATTCGTATTCACGTCAATTTTTTTAAACAATAAACATCGACTTTACAACGAACACGCGGAGTTCGCGAGCGCGCAGCGACACGACCGCCCGTCCATTTTACATCTGATAGAAAAGCAGCGAACAGAGTTGTTGTTTTACAACTTCTCTTTTCTTGTTTATGTGTCTGCAACTTAACCTGTCAGTGTGGGAGTGAGGTTACACTAGTAGTAGTAGCTGCGACCTCTCTTCCTAACCTGCAGTGCTTGTATCAGTCTGTCCTTGTTGCACATTTCATTAATTACGGCTGGTGGTCAGTGCTGCCACCTATTGCCTGTTTTAGTTTTCCGTCACATCGAGTACCAAATACCACCCTAGAACCGTCGCAAGAGCATTGATAGTACATGTAGTTTGAGTAATTTACAACAGATGGCGGCACTATCAATATAGACTGTACAAGCAAACTTTTAATATTTACTTCCATTGCGTTATTTCTTGAGTTGAACGAAATGCCCAACTGTACAAAAAGGTATTGTACTTGTTTGTATTAAAGGTTTTAAATTTAAAATTAATGGTACTAAACTAACAAAGTACAAACTATAATATCAGTCTGTTTCCGTATTTTTTAAATGTCAATCAGGATCTGTCAACTTTTGACAGATCGGCCATCAGTGTGACCAAGTGGCAAGATCCCGCAAATTTAGCAGTTTTATTTTATTGCTTATTTCAGCGACTGGCGTTATAGTCTGGTGGTTGACGTTGTGGTGTGACGTTCCAGTTTAGCAGGGTGGGTAGAATTCGAAAAAGTCGTGAAATATGAATGGTCTAAACACTATCGATGATTTAGAAGGCTACCTAATTTTTTTTAACTGGGTGTTAAGACTATGGGGCACTTTTTGTGAAACAAATATGATTTTACCGATTTTTCGTAGGTGATAGTAGATCCGTCAAGAATCGAGGAAAGACGCTGACGTTACTTCTACTTCTAAACGGCATTTTAGGGTCATTTTACAACATGACGTGTTTTTGAGGGTGTAGTTACCCTCAAAATATATGTACAGACCCTTTTGATTACGATTTTTTAATGTATGCTGTATTTCGTCACTTAAAGGGTGACTTAAAATTCAAAATGGTGGATAAAACCTGAAAAAATATCGATTTTTTTACTTGCTATTAATGAGAAAGAGATGTCCTTTTCTAAATTTTTGGGGTTAGATTTTTAAAAATATTATTTCGTACCTAATCTAACCTATTGCGGTTGAAATGAATTGTTTGAGTCTGATTTTGTATTTTTTTTTGAGAATTGGTTCATTATTTCTACGCTGGACGGGGAGCGAGAGAAAATTGTAGTATGTACCAGCTGCATTTCCCTCCGGGCATTCTGTAAAAAACAGATACTAAGGGGATTCGAAGCTGTAAATTACAATTTAGGCGATGGGCTGACATCCTGTCACTACAGCAATATACCTACAAATCTATCTTTAATAACCTCAAAACATTGTCAGACGTGGCGGAATGACCTTTGTTTAGGTTGTTTACGCTCTGCCTACCCCATGAGGGTTAAAGGCATGAGCATATGAATGTATGTATGGTTCATTATTTCCCGAATATTAATGAAATAACCAAGGGTTGGGAGACATAGAGGGTACTGGCCACATCGATATCCAAAATAAACTGAACATAAATTCTAATTGAATTTGTTGTAAATAATTAATATATTTATTTGAGACTGATTTAGTATTTTTTAGGATCGGGTAATTCATCATCTTCCTATCCTAGCCTTATCCCGTATATCACGGGGTCGGCTACCTAATCTAGGGGATTGAACGAGGGTACTGGTTTTTACACAAAGCGACTGCCATCTGACCTCCGCAACCAAGAAAGGAAATTAGACTCAATCCTAGATTAGGTCAGAGTTTTCAAGCCGCCAATGCTTAGCAATGGCCTCTGATATGGCTTAACGACTAATATCTACGGTATTAAACGATATTAACCGGGACCAACGGCTTCACATGGCTTCCGAAGCATGG
Source organism: Scrobipalpa costella (assembly GCA_949820665.1). Lineage (NCBI taxonomy): Eukaryota > Metazoa > Arthropoda > Insecta > Lepidoptera > Gelechiidae > Scrobipalpa > Scrobipalpa costella. Next base: position 3,299,923 of record OX463306.1, read on the forward strand.
AAAAAGCGCCGAATAAACGTACATATGAAATTCTAAAACCGAAAAACACATTGGTTTGTGGTGGGATTCGAACCAAGACCTCCTGCTCAGAAGGCAGCGGCCCTATCCACTACACCATCGGGCTCTCATTTTAGGATCGGGTAATTACAACCCTTAAAAGATACGGACTATGAGTTTGGCATGATCATATAAAAACGATGGTAGAAAAAAATGGGCAGCATGTCTGTTGAGTTGACATTGACAATTTTTTTTTTATCTGGTTTCAGCAGGATTATGATTTCAGAGATGGTCACACCGAATTCGTCAGTGCCGCGCCGAGTGACGATTCGCAGGCAGGCGCGTTATCAGCAAATTCCTATAAAGTTCACCGCGATCACCTCATATTATATCAGTCGCGGCTGTTACGGCACATAAACTGCCGGTCTTTGCTCGCCTTTCATTTACCTTTACTGTCCCATTCATTGTCAAGGTGAGAACTGCCGAACTCCCGCCCGATACATCTTCATGGTCAATCATGTTTTAGAGGAATGCTCTTTAATTTAAATTAGTAGGCGTTCGCTTTATGTTTTAAATTCGGAGCTTACTCATTCGGAGCAATAAAATACTGGTTCTATATCACCAATTGTCCTAGCGAGGTTATAAAAGTGAATATTGGTTTTAGCATGGAGGATCTAAGTTTTTTGCCGGATCTCCCGAGTGGGCCCCTAGAAGTGTTCAGAAATAGTGCCTCTTTTGATTGGAAGCGATTGAAGTTGGCCCTTGAGGGTGACATCGACTTGTTGAAGCTAAAGGTATGTGAACTTTTATAACTATAATTTTATTTTCTGTGGCGATTTCTGAGACTTATAAAATACAACTGAGCATGATTTACTGACCCAGTAATTTTAACAGTTATGTGAGTTCTGAATATATCAGAGTGTAAAACATTAGTCAGCCAGCCTTGCTTGAGACGGTGCTATGAATACATACATACATAAAATCACGCCTTTATCCCTTACGGGGTAGGCAGAGCGATAAACACCTCGCAAAAGGTGGTTTCGCCACGTCTGACAAAAATTGAGGGCAATTTTAGATTGAAAAGTGTATTGCTATAGTGACAGGTTGTCAGCCCATCGCCTAAATTACGATACACTGTAACCCTCGAGTCCCTTTTGCTGACTTCTACAGCATGCCCGGGAGGAAGGGCAGCTGGAACATTCTATGTTTTTCTGTCTCTCCCAGTCCAGCATGGAAGGAGTCATCAAGTGCTATGAATGAAGTCATTTATATTTATTATTATTACCTGGAACCTTGTATATGGAGGGACTAGTTATCTACATCATCTTTAGATCATGTGATGCAGAGTTAGTTATCCTAGTTTATTTGGGAATAGGGCTAGGTCTAGGAAAGCTTCCTGTAGAATTTCATATTGCCCAAATTAATAGTTGCAGATAAACACACTCAAAAATCCAAAAATGCAAATCTTTATAATATTTGCATAGACTATAGAGTATGTTTTCCTGCTTTATAAATACACACTAAATTCCTAAAATACAAATCTGTCCCTGCTTTATTCCCATTTAGACCAAACTCTACCTAACAACATATTATTTTATGTTAGTAATAAGTTTTAGGATCAAAATATTAACCAAATACAAAATAAGAGTAAAATTTTGGGCTATTTTATTGCAAAATCGAATTTCTGCCATTATTTTGTTAGTACTCGATATTTTCTAATGAAACCTAATTATAAACATAAATAAGTTAGATTGGATGAAGTGTACAAAGTTTGGTAAATTTAGTTTCACCGTCTAAAAATGAGAAGGAAACTACTTTTGTATCGGATTTCATAGCTCCGGGTGTCTTTGAAGGATATTATAATATAACAATAGTCTCTTCATCAAATATAGACTGTATATTGATGTAACTTTATTTAGATATCAAACTTGTTTTACATTTAATGTTTTGGTAACTTCCATCCAGACAGAATATTTTCATAATAAGTCTTGCATGAAATATTCTTTCTCATAGCATAAATGATAGAGTAAATATTATGTCACTATGTTTTTCTATCACTCCCAGTCCAGCATCAAAGCAATTTTTCGAATAATAAAAATGACATACATACCCTATTTATCCCTAATGGGGTAGGCAGAGCATAAACAACTTAAACAAAGGTTGTTCCCCCACGTCTGACAAAGTTTTGAGAGTTATTTAAGATACATTTGTAGGTATATTTCTGTAGAGACAGGTTGTCAGGCCATCGCCTAAATTACAATATACTGAAACCCTCGGATCCCTTAGCTGGTTTTTACAGCTTGCCTGGGAGGAAATGCACATTCTATGTTTTTCTTTCGCTCCCAGCCCAGCATGGAAGAAAAAAAAAGAAACATTTCAATATTATAGTTGTAGCATCAAGCAATGTATAGTCCTGCTGCTGAGCATTGGAACGGATTGACAAATTTCCTCGATGCTCAATGTACAATTCCATCTTCATCTTCCTAGCCTTATCCCGTATCTCACGGGGTCGGCTTCCTAATCTAGGGGATTGAACGAGGGTACTGGTTTTTACACAGAGCGACTGCCATCTGACCTCCGCAACCTAGAAGGGAAACCAGACCCAATCCTAGATTAGGTCAGAGTTTTCAAGCCGCCAATGCTTAGTACTGGCCTCTGATATGGCTTAACGACTAATATCTTCGGTATTAAACTATATTAACCGGGACCAACGGCTTAACGTGCCTTCCGAAGCACGGAAAAAGCACCGAATAAACGTACATATGAAATTCGAAAAACGAAAAACACATTGGTACGTGGTGGGATTCGAACCACGACCTCCCGCTCAGGAGGCAGCGGCCCTATCCACTACACCATCGGGCTCTCTGATGCTCAATGTACAATTAGTACTCTGAAACTTGTTTTGTTTGTTTCAGTACAAAGTATGGAAAACTCTGGAGAAGGACCCACTATTCGCACACAGTGCAGTGACCCCCTCAGTGGAGGAACAGAAGAGGATCACACAGCTCCAGCTCAAACGGATAAACGAGTACAAATTTCTTACCGATGATATGTTCAAATCCAGTTACAGTAAAAGGGTAAGTCTTTCTTGTCTAACTGATACCTACTATAATACTATTTCCAACTTAGATTTAGAATAAATGTAAGCAAAGTTTCACATCTTTTTATAAAAACACATTAAAAAAATAAATTATATAAATTGGCAAATTAGTTAAGTTACTAAAACTTCTATTTCATTATGTTGTTATATCTAATAGCTAAAACTTATTTTAGAAACAAGATCTTCAATTAACAGACATGAAAATTTGTTTACCTTTTTTCTAAAACCAAGTTGGAAATACTATAGTTTTGAGTTGCATTTAAGTATTCCTGTAAAAAGAATTGCAATATGCAATAGATATCTACCTCAGTTGGTCTAGATGTCAGAGCTAGTGGCTCACGCGGAGATCCAGGGTTTGATTCCCAAGGCACAAAGTTGATATTTGTCACTTTATCACTTGATGAGATTTTCTCCAGTTTGGTTAAGACAATGCAGGCTGAATCACCTTATCGTCTGGAAGACAAAATATTCCGTGTTTCACCACGTTAAGCCGTCGGCTCCGATCGCTGTCTTTAATAGTGGTCGTTATACAAACCAAGCCAGAGGCCTATATTCTGTTCTACTATTTAAAAACTTTGACACACGGGTTCATCGGGTCGATCGCCTCGATATCCACATGACAGGAAGAAAGAAAATACAATAGAGTACCTCTTATGGCAAGATTTCTTCTTTATAAATGTACCATTGCATGGTAGTCCCATTTAGAAAATTTTAGGTATCTGTTTTCTTGTATAAAATCTCTACATAGTATAAAACAAAGTCGCTTTCTCTGTCTCTATATCCCTATGTATGCATAAATCTTTAAAACTACGCAATGGATTTTGATGCGGTTTCTTTTAATGGATACAGTGATTCAAGAGGAAGGTTTATATGTATGTATTATGAATAATATAGTAGCGAAACACTGATTATTTCCGTGCGAAGCCGGGGTGGGTCGCTAGTTAATAATATAATGTATAAGATAGGGAAATTTTTACTTGGCATACAGAATCTGCATTATCGGTTCAAGTAATTGAATTAAGTAACAAAATTGAGCAGCATAAAAGGTCCCACATACATTGATAGCTATCTAATTTCACATTGGCCCCCATGAGGGGAAGCGCTTGTATAAATTCACTTCATGTCCCTAATATACTTAAATAGATTCATAATCTCAATGTTTGAATGAAAATCCCACCAGCCGAGTGTCTTGTTATTATTTCCAATAGAAATACCTTCCTTCCCCCTATTTTAATATGAAGATTATGAAGTACAAACTGCAACAATGTAGTCACTTGGCGTAGAAATGTTTTTGATTATCCTACAAAAACATAATACTTCCATGCTGGCTCCGAGGCCAAAAGAAAAACAAAGAATGTGCCAGCTGCATTTCCTCCCGGGCATGCTGTAAAAACCAGCTAAGGGATCCGAGGGTTACTGTATATTGCAATATAGGCGATGGGCTGGCAACCTGTCACTATAGCAATATACCTAAAAATATATCTTAATTAACCCTCAAAACTTTGTCAGATGTGGCGGAACGACCTTTGTTTAGGTCGTTTACGCTCTGCCTACCCCATTAGGGATACAGGCGTGATTATATGTATGTACAAAAAACATAATAAATACCCAATGGTATAAAAATTTTGTATACTTTTATTAAAAAACTGGCATTTTTACCTGCAATATGAGGATAAGATGTTTTCCCCCATAAAAATGTGAATGTGTGAAAGTTCTACCAACTTGTAAAAGAAAACATTATAAATATTATTTGTAATTAATGAACTCAAAAACTACCCAATTTCTATAAACCCATTATTATTAGAGAATACGTATAAAGGTAACATAGTTCACATTTTCGGGAAAAGATCTGATTCCCATATTGCAGGAAAAATTACAGTTTTTTTTTCTAAATTTATCTCTATCTCTTTCCCGGAGGGGTAGGCAGAGAACACATCCCTCCACTTGCTACGGTCCTTGCAAACTTAAATTACAAATTAAGATTCTCTGAACCATGGGTTTCATTTTAGTCCACAATTCGAAAGTAGTTTTATAATTTAAAAATGCTGATTACGGTTTTATCTTAATATGTATATCATTTGTTAAAGTATACAATATTTTGATTAAGTTTACAATATTCTTCCATGCTGGACTGGGAGCGAGAGAAAAACATATAATGTGCCAGCTGCATTACCTCCCGGGCATGTTGTAAAAATCAGCTAAGGGTTCCGAGGGTTCCAGTATATCGTATATTTTTATTTATTGGCGATAGGTTGTCACTACAGCAATATACCTACAAATCTATTTTAAATAACCCTCAAAACTTTGTCAGATGTGGCAGAACAACCTTAGTTCAGGTCGTTTACGCTCTGCCTACCCCATTAGGGATAATTATTTTATGCCATGTGGTATTTATTATGTTTTTGTAGGAAAATCGATCATTTTCCGCCAGGTGTTCACATTTCTGCAGTTTGTACTTTATAATCTTCATATTAAAATAGGGGGAAGGAAGGTATTTCTATAGGAAATAATAACAAGACATTCGAGAGGCGGGATTTCCATTCATACGTAAGTTAGAAAAATAGGGAAGGACAAACTCTGTTTTTCTTGCAATACTTATTTGGACATTTTATTTTGTAGTTATAATACTCTTTATTTTCCTGCATATGATTGATTGCATTTTGCCTCTTACCTCAGAATATATAATAGTATTAGATACTCTTACTTTAATTTACATTACATGGAACGTTTGATTATTGCATTACATGTAGACCACACATATGTGTACATACAATAATTATACAGTTATAAGTATTATTGTTTATAATGCATTTATGTATAGGCAATTTTTTAAATTTGTAATCCTAGTCAAGTAATTTGAATCCGGGAGTCCTGATTTGTATGAATCTTTGTTTCTGTACAGTTTTGTCCTCTTGTCCGGAGGCTTCTGTGATTGGTAAATTTAAGTTCTCCCTAGCCTTATCCCGTATATCACGAGGTCGGCTGCCTAATCTAGGTGATTAAACGAGGGTAATGGTTTTTAAGCAACTGCCATCCGACCTCCGCAACCCTAAAGGAAAACCAAACCCAATCCTAGATTAGACTTTTGCCAGGTTAGTGACCAACTCAGCTGTCAGAGTTTTCTAGCCGCCGATGCTTAGCACTGGCCTCTGACAGGGCTGAACAACTAATACCTTCGGTATTAAACGATATTAAGCGGGACCAACTGCTTAACGTGCCTTCCGAAGCACGGAAAAAAGCGCCGAATAAACGTACATATGAAATACGAAAACCGAAGAACACATTGGGGATTCGAACCAAGAATTCTTGCAGGGGAGGCAGCGGCCCTATCTACTACACCATCGGGATCTCTCTATTTTCGGTCTGTCTAATGTGTAAATATGTGTCTAACAGACTCGAGCACTAATGACTATCAACGAGGCGGTCCAGTCGCTCAACCCCAGTGTATCTGTGAAGATGGCCATCGGGATATATCTGTTCTCCAACGCCTTGCTCTCTTTAGGAACAGAGAGGCACTTGAAGTTTTATGAAGACACTATATCTAAGAGAAAGGTATGGTATCATTGTTATCTATAAAATAAAGTTGTTCATCTTCTTGGTAATTGCAAAATGTATAGTAAATATTAGTTAGCCTTGAAGTAGCGATGTTATCCCACCGACTTGTAACATCATCATCTCCCTAGCATTGTCCCGTATCTCACGGGGCCGGCTACTTAATCTAGGGGATTAAACGGACTATCCCACCAAAAACATGAATGAGACACAACGCCATTATACAACGGCCAAGTCACATGAAATGAACCTTATTGAAGAGCTACTATAATAAACCATAGACTTGGCTCTTTTTTTAGATCTCACAACTTTATGTGCAAACTTGGCTCTTTCACTTTTACGTTTTGGTGGGATATCATTACAGTAGGTAAGTAATGAATTCGATTTAATTATAAAATAATATACTATGAGATGGATGCCTTCGAAAAAGACTGGATGCAAATTGCACAAGACAGAAAAAAGTGGAAACAAAAAGGGGAGGCCTTCGCCCAGCAGTGGGACAGATCAGGCTAGCAAAAAAAAAAGTGAGTCGAGCATTAATGAGAATCAACGAGGCAGTCCAGTCTCTCAACCCCAGTGTATCTGTGAATGTGTATGATCGGGATAGAAAATACCGGGTGTAAGGGAAAGCATACCGAAAACTGAAAAGGGATTTCAGACAACGAAACTGAAGAACTATCACCAGGAAATCCTTCACGAAAAATAAAATTCCTATAAAAAATGACCACCTCGTGTCGATCAGACAATTTTTAAAATTTCCAGCTGATAATTGTTCAGTTTCATTGTCTTAGCAACCCCTACCTGTCTTCGGGACGCTGTCTTTACACCCCATATAAGTTTAATCTCACACTGCAGTAAGCACTTACACCTGGTATACACGTAGTTGTGTATACCAGGTGTAAGGGACAGCGTCCCGCAAACTGATGAAAAAAAAGGCTTTTCCATACAAATTGTCTGATCGAGGTGAACATTTTGTACGGTCACGCAAATTTATTTTTTCACTTCCTGAAAAAAACTCCTGCTGATAGTTGTTCAGTGTCGTTGACTGAGCAACCCCGATCAGTTTGCGGGACGCTGTCCCTTACACCTGATATACAGGTAATATGATTATAGGTATATTTACACTCACAAGTATGCCTAACCTGGAATCATGATATAAACATTTGTATCATCGATATCTAAATTAAAAAGTAGTTAATCTACTGAGTCATCACAAAATGAGCACTAAATATTAGCTAGCCCTGAAGTAGCGACAATGGGCTCAATTCTAGATTCCACCGGCTGAAACTTAAATCTATCTGTCACTTCCAAAATAATGAAACTGAAAAAGGACTGTTTATTCATACTCTGTGGTTTTACTTTTATTTTTAAATGGCGTCACATCTCTTTGTTTGAGACGTATTTTGCCAAGTTGACCGCTAGATTTTGACGCGCTTTTGCACGTTTCCCCAGTATTTCTGTCAATTTTATCCGCCATATCATATGACGACGGATAAAAATGACAGATATCGCATAAGACCACCGACTATAAATCAAAAGCCGGAGAGAATAGATCTCCTGTCCTTTTCCAATGTTTTTAGTCTGAAAGTGACAAATAGATTTTAATTTTAGTTTTAGCCGGCAAATCTAGAATCGAGCCCATTATCACACCGATTTGTATAATTATTATGAAATCGAGCCCATTATCACACCGATTTGTATAATTATTATGAAATCTATTAGTTTTTATTTTATCGAAAAAATCCTTACATTATTATTACATACAGTCTTGTAGACTTTTTTATCTTTTCATCTATAGAGCAAGGCCAGACTGCGTCGCTAATTTAATTTCCTTTACCTTACGATTAAAAAACGCAATATGGACGGCTGATAAATTTTAATTCATGATTTGAATTTATCATATTATTGAAGTAATGCAGGCTTAGTCGTAATTTGCAGCTACAAACAAAATATCAATTTAAAAAACGTACTTTTATGAGATCATTGATACGCTGCACTGCCTACCCCGAAAGTGATAAATGCGTGATTGTATGTAAAGTTAGTTTATTTAACGTTGTGTTATCGATAACGACGTTTTTTGCGGCCTAAAAACCCGCTTTTTCTTTACAACTTTAAAGAATTTCAACCGCGAAACATATTTTTATAACACAGTTATCATCTGCTGTTCCGAAATTTAAACCTCTGGTAAATTGCAAAGAAAATGCTGTTTATGGGTCGCAAAACACGTTGGTACTGATACACAACGATAAAATCGAACTATAGGTATGTATTTTTTTGAAAACCTAGTATTTTATGGCAATTATCTACCCTAATTATTCCCATAATGTCCCCACAAAGTCATAAAGCTAAATGGCAATATATTTTCAGATATTAGCAAGTTTCGCGCTGACAGAAATCGCGCACGGCTCAGACGCGCGACTCATGCACACCACAGCTACTTACGAGCCCGCGCACAGACAGTTCGTCATACACACGCCAGACTTCGAGGCGGCAAAATGCTGGGTTGGTAATCTAGGTAAACTTTCGTGTGATATTTTACTTTCATTTAATTAGTTACGCTTTGCATGCTATTTACTTTTTGGGTAGTTAGAGGATAATGGCCAAAATATCTGTAGCTCCGCCATCAATTTCATTGGTGCGTTTCGAAGCTACTGACAATAATGAGCATTTTTCGTTATGGCACCATCAAAATATCTCCCGGGGTCTAGATATAACCCTTTTTACTAGATAAGCTAAGCACGGTTCATACATACATACATACATAAAATCACGCCTTTATCCCTTACGGGGTAGGCAGAGCGTAAAACGCCTCCTAAAAGGCGCTTTCGCCACGTCTGACATAAATTGGGGGCAATTTTAGATTGTAATGTGTATTGCTGTAGTGACAGGTTGTCAGCCCATCGCCTAAATTACAATACACTGTAACCCTCGAATCCCTTTTGCTGACTTATACAGCATGCCCGGGAGGAAGGGCAACTGGAACATTCTATGTTTTTCTTTCTCACCCAGTCCAGTATGGAAGTCCAGAAGAAAGCACGGTTCAGACGGTTGAAATTTGACTGAGTTATCATGTCTATTGACCCATTGAACCCCGTTATCAGAGTTGCTAACCCGCTCATAAGCCACTGACATGGTTCATATGATTTACGACCCTTCGCACAGACAGTTCGTCATACACACGCCAGACTTCGAGGCGGCGAAAGGCTGGGTTGGTAACCTAGGTAAACTTTTTGTGATATTTTACTTTCATTTTACTTTTGGATGGCAAATTTTGCATGGTATTTGGTTATATGGGAGGCTTTTTCCCACAAGTGGAACGATTTATCACTACATAGTATAAAACAAAGTCGCTTTCTCTGTCCCTTTATCCCTATGTATGCATAAATCTTTTAAACTACGCAACATATTTTGATGCGGTTTCTTTTAATGGATAGAGTGATTCAATAGGAAAGTTTACATGTATAATACATGCATAGTATATAAGAGAAACACTGATAATTTCTGTGAGAAGCCGGGGTGGGTCGCTAGTAGGTTACAAATAGAAGATTTTGGGTAGATAAAGAATAATGGCCAAAATATATGCAGCTCCAACTTGAATTTCATTGGTGCGATTCGAAGCTACTGACAATAATGAGCATTATTCATTATGGCACCATAAAAATATCCGGGGTCTAGATATAACCCTATTTACTGGGTAAGCTAAGCAAGCACGGTTCAGTCGCTCGTCTCATGCACACGACGGCGACTTCTTTTGTTAAATAAGTTATCAAATCTATGGACCCAATGAACCCCGTTATCAGAGTTTCTAACCCGCTCATAAGCCACTGACATGGTTCATACAACTTACGACCCCTCGCACAGACAATTCGTCATACACACGCCAGCCTTCGAGGCGGCGATATGCTGGGTTGGTAACCTAGGTAAACTTTGTGTGTTATTTTACTTTCATTTAATTTACTTTTGCATGTCGAATTTACATTTTCTTTCTTTCTTTTCTTTACTTTCTGGGTACTAAGGTTTGGGTCTGTTTTCCCTTCTGGGATGCGGAGGTCAGATGGCAGTCGCTCTGTGTAAAAACCAGTACTATCTATCGTTCAATCCCCTAGAGTAAATAGCCGACTCCGTGAGATACGCGATAAGGCGACGGTAGGTGATGGTAGCAATAAATACCTTACTTCGCAGAATGTCCCTTTCGCAAAATGACCCTTTTTTTGATAGATTTAGTTCAAATCGTGGGTCTAAGCAAAAGACTTACTTAGAAAGAAAATTTTCAAAGGGGCATTTTGCGAAAAGAGTCATTTTGAGACCAAGGGACATTTTGCGAAGTAACAAAAAAATGGCATGATTAAATGAACTTGATTTAAAATTGCGTCTGTCACATGTGGAGCTATAAAAATGCTTATCAATCGGAATGTAAAGTAGGTAACGACAAATCTAAGCATGTTTTGTTTTACGAAGTTTATAGATTTCTGAGTGGGGCATTGTCCGAAGTTTTAATAGTTTAATTAATCAGATGGCATTGAAGTCATTGACCAGAAATTTAGCATGGCTTAAACGAGCGATGGTTTATTTTAATCCTTAAACTTTCTTGGTTATTTCCACTATAACTATTAGACAATTTCACGGGTTATAGTTTATTTTTTTAATGTATGTTTCTTCCATGCTGGACTGGGAGTGAGAGAAAAACATATAATGTGTCATCAGTTTTTCTCCCGGGCATGCTGTAAAAACCAGCTAAGGAATCCGAGGGTTTTGGTATAATGCAGTTTAGGCGATGGGCTGACATCTTGTCACTATAGCAATATACATAAAATTTTATCTTAAATAACCCTCAAAACTTTGTCAGACGTGGCAGAGCGACTGTTGTTTAGGTCGGTTACTCCCTGCCTACCCTATTTGGGATAAAGGCGTGATTATATGTATGTAAGTTTCTATAATGAATGAACTCAGTAAAAATATCTAATTCCCACGGAAAATATCATTACGCCGCGCATAAAACTGTAATACAAGAAGCTAGTTTTCTATATATTTTCACGTAATAACCTTTCTTTTCAGGTAGAACTTGCACACATTCGCTAGTATTCGCTCAGCTGATAACCCCAGATGGCAACAACCACGGTCTACATGGGTTCGTGGTGCCCATCAGAGACCCTGACACATTGGAGACGTACCCTGGACTCACAGTTGGCGATATGGGCGAGAAGATTGGTGTCAACGGGATTGATAATGGGTAAGTTTGGTTAGGACAATGCTAGGCTTGTTCCGGAGAGCACGTTAAGTTGTCGGTCCCAGTTGCGCTCTTTGATATTGGTCGTAACACAAACCAAGTCAGAGGCCTGTTAGGTGTGTTATTAGGTGGTTTAAAACCTCTGACACCATGGTTCTTCGGGTCGCTCGACTTGTAACCCACCCCCACGACAAGAAGAAGAATTAAAAAATGTGTAAAATGTGTCGAAGGAAAACACGTGAATTTAGACTACTTATTTAATTTTTAATCTAAACGTTTGATAGTCCATGTCAGAGGCCTGATAGTTGTGCTACTAGGCGATTTAAAAACTCTGACACCAGGGTTCATCGGGTCGATAGATCGATACCCACTCGACAGAAGAAGAAGAATAGGTCCAAATTCTTATATTATGGTTTTGTTGCACGTAACAATACTATAATCGTTTCACCAAGTATGCCGACAATTGCAAGTATAAATTATTCAATATTTACATACATACATATAATCACGCCTTTATCCCTAATGGGGTAGGCAGAGCGTAAAAGACCTAAACAAAGGTCGTTCCGCCATGTCTGGCAAATCTTTGAGGGCCATATTAAGACAGAATTGTAGGTATATTGTTGTAGTGACAGCTTGTCAGCCCATCGCCTAAATTACAATATACTGAAACCTCGGATCCCTTAGCTGCTTTTTACAGCATGCCCGGGAGGAAATGTAGCTGGTACATTCTTTGTTTTTCTCTCGCTCCCAGGCAAGCATGGAAGTAATATTCAATATTTCCACATAACTTATCTTAAAGTAGATATAATTTGTTAAAATAATAGCACAAGTTCTAAAAATATCTAAATTGAACTGGTTTCAATTATTTATCATTTCGTTAGAACCGGTTCTATTATCCTAAAAACATATACATATTGGATTCACATCACTAGCTATTGTGTATGCTAATATAGAAACAAACTCAAATTTGCCTGAATTAATTAAATAATATTGATTGTAAAAATCTATTTGTTGATAAGTTTTTATGTCACTCGCTTTTTCGAGTAAAATCTTACTGTAATTGTGAAAAGCCGTCAAGCCGTGAAGGCTATAGCTAAACATAAATAGCATTATATATTTTTTAAAGTCGTTTGCAATGCAGCGGCACTGAAAATGCACTTTTGCAGCCTGACTGCCTACCAACGATCTAGTAACAGGCGTTTTCGCATCATCATACATACATACAATCACGCCTTTATCCCTAATGGGGTAGGCAGAGCGTAAACGACCTAAACAGAAGTCGTTTCGCCACGTCTGACGAAGTTTTGAGGGTTATTTAAGATAGATTTGTATATTGCTGAACTGACAAGTTGTCATCCCATCGCCTAAATGGCAATATACTGAAACCCTTCGGATCCCTTAGCTGGTTTTTACAGCATGCCCGGGAGGAAATGCAGTTGGCACATTCTAAGTTTTTCCTTCGCTTCCGGGCCAGCATGGAAGAATTATCTCACCTCATCACCAGACAGAAGTATACCTACTTATTTATCAAATGCGAAATTATAATCAGACTCGCAAATCGGCTTTTATTATTTATATCATCGAATCTATTACTGCATCATCACTACATAGTATAAAACAAAGTCGCTTTCTCTGTCCCTATATCCCTATGTATGCATAAATCTTTAAAACTTCGCAACGGATTATGCGGTATGCGGTTTCTTTTAATGGATAGAGTGATTCAAGAGGAAGGTTTATATGTATAATACATGCATAATATAGCAGAGAAACACTGATAATTTCCGTGCGAAGCCGGGGCGGGTCGCTAGTAATGTTATAAGGAAGTCCCTGAACAGTTCTTATCAATAACATTAAACATCCGACTGACTACGTTTTGCGATACGATACGCTCAAACCAGTGTGACGTAATTCCGATATAATTCTAACGTAATCAGTAAATAATTCTAGTTTCGCGCGAGTAAAAGGCAAATGACTCAGTTGCGAAAAAAATCGCTATTTTGTGTAAAAGATAAATCACTAAATAGTATAACATAACATACATACATAAAATCACGCCTTTATCCGTAACGGGGTAGGCAGAGCGTTAAACGCTTCGTAAAAGGCGCTTTCGTCACGTCTGACAAAAATTGAGGGTAATTTTAGATTGTAATGTGTATTGCTATAGTGACAGGTTGTCGGCCCATCGCCTAAATTACAAAACACTGTAACCCTCAAGTCCCTTTTGCTGACTTCTACAGCATGCCCGGGAGGAAGGGCAGCTGGAACATTCTATGTTTTTCTATCTCTCCCAGTCCAGCATGGAAGCCATACATAGTACAAAACAAAGTATTTCCATGGTGGACTGGGAGCGATAGAAAAACATAGAATGTTCTAGCTGTCTTTCCTCTCAGGCATGCTGTAGAAGTCAGCAATACAGATTCAAGGGTCGCAGTGTATTGTAATTTAGGGGATGTGCTGACAACCTGTCTCTATAGCGATACTAATTACCATCTAAAATTGCCCTCAATATTTGTCAGACGTGGCTTTCATTAAACGTGTTACGCTCTGCCTACCCCGTAAGGGATAAAGGCGTGAATTTATATATAATACAAAGTCGCTGCCCGTGTTTAGATGTCCGTCTGTCACTATGTATGCTTAGATCTTTTAAACTACGCAATGGTTTTCGATACGTTTTTTGCAATAGAGTTATTCAAGAGAAATGTTTATATGTAAAATACATACATACATATAATCACGCCTTTATAGCCAATGGGGTAGGCAGAGCGTAAACGACCCGAACAAAGGCCGTTTATGTATAATACGTGCATAATAATAGCAGAAAAACACTTACAAACCGTGCGAAGCTTAATAAAATGATATATGGGAATTGTTTTACATTTACCTTATTCCTACAGGAAAACACATGAAAATATGGCAGAAAATCACACATCACTATAGTATTTCCAACTAAGTTTTAGAATAAAGGTAAACAAACTTTCATGTCTTTTTATTCTATAACTTATTTCAAAAATAAATGATACGGTTTGGCAAATTAGTTAAATTACAGAAACTAGTATTTCACTATAAACTTATTTTAGAAACAAGATCTTAACTTTGTTTACCTTTATTCCAAAACTAAGTTGGAAATACTATAGACTGCATGACTGTTTAAAAATACCCATACTATTGATCATTAATTATTCCGAGAATTTCTCTGTTATGTTCAGATAACGCTAAGTGTCTATTGTGTCTTTTATAATATTTATGATTCATGAGGACTGATTCTAGTTGAATAATATCGGAATGCCATTTTCTTTTCCTTTAATTGTTCCTATAACTTCGAATACATAGTCAAAATGAGTACTGAGTAGGCAAAGAATTCAAAAATTCGAATAATTACTCATCATCTCCCTCATCTCTCTAGCCTTATCCCGTATCTCACGGGTCGGCTACCTAATCTAGGTGATTGAACGAGGGTTCTGGTTTTTAAACAGAGCGACTGCCATCTGACCTCCGCTACCCAGAAGGGAAACAAGATCCAATCCTAGATTAGGTCAGAGTGTTCAAGCCGCCAATGCTTAGCACGACATGGCTCAACGACTAATATCTACGGTATTAAACGATATTAACCGGCTTAACGTGCCTTCCGAAGCACGCAAAAAGCACCGAATAAACGTACATATAAAATTCGAAAACCGAAAAACATATTGGTACGTGGTGGGATTCGAACCACGACCTCCTAGCTCAGTAGGCAGCGGCAATATCTACTATGCCATCGGGCTTAATTCGATAATTGACTATCACCGGATAAATATCGCCTGATATTTTTATTTTTTATTTATTTTTATTTATTTATTTGAACATAAATGAATTCATACCTTCTGATCTGACCCAATGCACTATGTAGTTATTGGTCTAAGCAACATTAGATATTGGTCTTCTCATCTAGAGCAGTCTGAGTATGAAAGCCATGACCAGCAAAACTATATTCGTCAAATGAGATAATACTAGAGCTGGGTCTCATGTCCAACCAAATTACTTGCAAAATGTCTCTACAAATAGTAGATTCTTTATCTCTAATCGATGAGACAGACACATGCCACGTGTATCATTTTATCTGTAAATTGTATAAAAATCGATTTCTAACGATACCATTATAGGCTTGCCTGATACAATTCAATTTGTGATAGGGTTTGATAAATTATGGTTTGATAACATTCATAGAAATCATTTCGTAGTTTTATGTCGTAATTGTATTTTGATATAGCTAGGGTTCTTTTTAATTGTATTTTGACATAGCTAGGCCACAGCTCGGACACTCCTAACTAACATGTTATTTTGGTCACACATCGACAGACGGCATGTTGCACTTGGCATGCGTTTGTGTGCGTGTTATAAGGGTTGAAAATTTTTGTCATAATCCTCACTTGATTAAACCAACGTTTTAAAGTAGTTCACTGTAACTGAATAGTTAGAATAGATTAGGTTGCATATTTTGTATGAATTTAATTACCGTCTCTCATCACTGTGGAAAATAAAAAAGTTCCTATTGGAGTCATATCTTGTGGTAGAAAGACATCCGTACACGGAACAGTACCCAACCATCTTTGTACCACAAAACTTTATTATTTCCGTTACACTGGGGAACATGCGCGCGCCATGCCCGCTAAGCGTACGCTCAATGTGGCCCACAATCCGGCGCGGAGTGTGACGTATGTCAGACTGGGGAAGGGAGGTGAATGTCCATTCTGTATGTAGTACTATTATATATATTCTGTGGCTAGGTTTCTTTTTAAATAGTATTTTTAATTTAACATGGTAGTAATTATCTTCCACGCTGGATTAAGACCGATAAAAACTAAACTTAGAATAAATCGGCTGCATCTCTACCCGAAAATAACAGTTAAACCCCAGCTTTACTATCGATGATCCAGATGTAGCTAAATATTCTATCACAGTGATGATGGACTTAACAAAAATACGTCTGATTCTCTTAGTAATATGCCTATGTATTGTTCCATATTAATTCTGAAATAACCCTTAAAACTGTCGGACGTGGCGAAATGACCTTCGGGTCGTTAACGCTCTGCCTCCCCCATTAGGGATAAAGGCGTGATTTTATGTATTTGTATGTTTTGTTCTAGTTTCATAATGTTCAACCAGTACCGGATACCCCGGGAGAACCTTCTGAACAGGACAGCTGACGTCACGGAAGAAGGGGTATACGAGAGCTCTTTCTCGGAGCCGGGGAGGATATTAGGGGCGGCTTTAGAAAACTTATCCGCAGGTAAGAATTTTTAGAATTATCTATTGGTTTCAGCTCACCAAGAAGATTGATTGCACTGGCATTTGCGCCGGACTTGGAACCTATTATTATTAGCCTATGCTGTCCCACTGCTGGGCAAAGGCCTCCCCATCCTTCTTCCACCTCTCTCGATCTTTGGCAACCTTCTTGATCGATCGATCTTTGGAACCTATAAATAAATAAAAATAAAAATAGATCTCATATTTGTGTCATCCCATAGCAGTCGGAAAATTTCCCTCTCCCCGCGCCAAAAAGCGGTGAATTGTGCCACGAACAAAAAAGTATGCATGCTCACTCCTAGGTTAAATTCTCCTTGTATGATACTGTTGCCCGGAATGGACAACTAGAAGTTAGAACCCATAGGTAACACCCCACAACCACAACAATTATCTAGGTTACATCTGGGCTATACTAGGGCCTATAGCGAACCCATTGCACATAACAAAAAAGTTCCTATCACATTTTTACTAGGGCTAATAGCAAACCCATAACAAATTACAAAAAGTACGTACCACATTCTTACTAGGGCCTATAGCAAACGCATAGCAAATAACAAAAAAGTTACTATCACATTTTTACTAGGGCTAATAGCAAACTTATAACAAATTACAAAAAGTACCTACCACATTTTTACTAGAGCTTATAGCAAACGCATAGCAAATAACAAAAAAGTACCTACCACATTTTTACTAGAGCTTATAGCAAACGCATAGCAAATAACAAAAAAGTACCTACCACATTTTTACTAGAGCTTATAGCAAACGCATAGCAAATAACAAAAAAGTACCTACCACATTTTTACTAGGGCCTATAGCAAACGCATAGCAAATAACAAAAAAGTACCTACCACATTTTTACTAGGGCCTATAGCAAACGCATAGCAAATAACAAAAAAGTACCTACCACATTTTTACTAGAGCTTATAGCAAACGCATAGCAAATAACAAAAAAGTACCTACCACATTTTTACTAGAGCTTATAGCAAACGCATAGCAAATAACAAAAAAGTACCTACCACATTTTTACTAGAACTTATAGCAAACGCATAGCAAATAACAAAAAAGTACCTACCACATTTTTACTAGGGCCTATAGCAAACGCATAGCAAATAACAAAAAAGTACCTACCACATTTTTACTAGGGCCTATAGCAAACGCATAGCAAATAACAAAAAAGTACCTACCACATTTTTACTAGGGCCTATAGCAAACGCATAGCAAATAACAAAAAAGTACCTACCACATTTTTACTAGGGCCAATAGCAAACCCATAACAAATTACAAAAAGTACGTACCACATTTTTACTAGAGCTTATAGCAAACGCATAGCAAATAACAAAAAAGTACCTACCACATTTTTACTAGAGCTTATAGCAAACGCATAGCAAATAACAAAAAAGTACCTACCACATTTTTACTAGAGCTTATAGCAAACGCATAGCAAATAACAAAAAAGTACCTACCACATTTTTACTAGAGCTTATAGCAAACGCATAGCAAATAACAAAAAAGTACCTACCACATTTTTACTAGGGCCAATAGCAAACCCATAACAAATTACAAAAAGTACGTACCACATTTTTACTAGGGCCTATAGCAAACGCATAGCAAATAACAAAAAAGTACCTACCACATTTTTACTAGGGCCTATAGCAAACGCATAGCAAATAACAAAAAAGTACCTACCACATTTTTACTAGAGCTTATAGCAAACGCATAGCAAATAACAAAAAAGTACCTACCACATTTTTACTAGAGCTTATAGCAAACGCATAGCAAATAACAAAAAAGTACCTACCACATTTTTACTAGAACTTATAGCAAACGCATAGCAAATAACAAAAAAGTACCTACCACATTTTTACTAGGGCCTATAGCAAACGCATAGCAAATAACAAAAAAGTACCTACCACATTTTTACTAGGGCCTATAGCAAACGCATAGCAAATAACAAAAAAGTACCTACCACATTTTTACTAGGGCCTATAGCAAACGCATAGCAAATAACAAAAAAGTACCTACCACATTTTTACTAGAGCTTATAGCAAACGCATAGCAAATAACAAAAAAGTACCTACCACATTTTTACTAGAACTTATAGCAAACGCATAGCAAATAACAAAAAAGTACCTACCACATTTTTACTAGGGCCTATAGCAAACGCATAGCAAATAACAAAAAAGTACCTACCACATTTTTACTAGGGCCTATAGCAAACGCATAGCAAATAACAAAAAAGTACCTACCACATTTTTACTAGGGCCTATAGCAAACGCATAGCAAATAACAAAAAAGTACCTACCACATTTTTACTAGGGCCAATAGCAAACCCATAACAAATTACAAAAAGTACGTACCACATTTTTACTAGGGCCTATAGCAAACGCATAGCAAATAACAAAAAAGTACCTACCACATTTTTACTAGGGCCTATAGCAAACGCATAGCAAATAACAAAAAAGTACCTACCACATTTTTACTAGGGCCAATAGCAAACCCATAACAAATTACAAAAAGTACGTACCACATTTTTACTAGGGCCTATAGCAAACGCATAGCAAATAACAAAAAAGTACCTACCACATTTTTACTAGGGCCTATAGCAAACGCATAGCAAATAACAAAAAAGTACCTACCACATTTTTACTAGGGCCAATAGCAAACCCATAACAAATAACAAAGATGTACCCACCACTTTTTTACTAGGGCCAATAGCAAACCCATAGCAAATAACAAAGAAGTACCTACCACTTTTTTACTAGGGCCAATAGCAAACCCATAAAAATAACAAAAAGTTCCATTTAAATTTAACTAGGGCCAATAAAATAGCAAACCCATAAAAAAATTTCCATCTCAATTTAACTAGGGCCAATAGCAAACCCATAACAATAACAAAATAGTATCCCATTTTTACTCCTGACAATTTGTTTTCCAGGTCGTATAGGTATAATGCAAGAGAGCTGTCATTCAATAGCGAGCGCAGTATCCATCGCTATCCGGTACGCGGCCACTAGGAAACAGTTCGGGAATAGAGATGACGAAACTCCTTTGTTGGAATACCCTTTACACGTAAGTATCACGCTTTTTTAAATAAAAGTGTTTACAAATCAACAAAAAAAACGGCGAGAGTAAGTCTTAAAAAGAAGAGTAAATAAATATCTTCCATGCTGGCCTGGGAGCAAGATAAAAACATAGAACGTACCAGCTTCCTCCCGGGAATGCTGTAAAAACCAGCTGAGGGATCCGAGGGTTTCAGTATATTGTAATTTAGGCGATGGGCTGACAACCTGTCACTTCAGCAATATACCTACAAATCTGTCTTAGATAGCCCTCAAAACTTTGTCAGACGTGGCGGAACGACCTTTGTTTGGGTCGTTTACGCTATGCCTACCCCACTGGGGATAGAGGCGCGATTGTACGTAATTAATAGCAAATCTTTTTCTATGTAGTCAGAAGTGGGATACCAAATAACATAAATCAGTACTTGCCTAAATATAAATATACACATTTTCATATTTTTTTATGAATTACCGTCGCATGAGAAAGTCTAACTAGGATTGGGTCTGGTTTCCCTTCTGGGTTGCGGAGGTCAGATGGCAGTCGCTCTGTGTAAAAACTAGAACCCTCGTTCAATCACCTAGATAAGGTAGCCGACCCCGTGAGATACGGGATAAGGCTAGGGAGATGATGATGATGATGATGATGAGGAAGTCTAACTTGTATCTAATCTTCTTTTTATCAAGTGGGTTTTCGAATAGAAAGACCTAATGAACCCTGGTGTCAGGGTATTTAAACTGGCTATTCATCTCCCTGCTTCGGAGGGTACGTAAAGCCGGCGGTCCCGGTTGCTGCCTGTGATAGTGGTCGTTTCTGAAGTCATGTCAGATGCCTAATAGCTGTGCTACTAGGTGGTTTGAATACTCTGACACCAGGGTTCATCTGGTCGTTTGACTCGAGAATCCGCTCGCTAAGAAGAACTGGCTATTGCACAGCTAAACTGTTATAAAATTGTTTCTGTCTACAGCAATGGAGGTTATTCGGCATTGTGGCGTCGGCGGTGGTGTTTCGGATATACATCCAAAATTTCACCCGAGTCTACCTCAATATTGTAGAGAAATCCAACGCAGGAGAGAGAGTCGATAATTTGGTAAGTCTATTGATATTTTCATAAACATTAAATGTACTAATTAAAAAAACGGTGAAAATTCTGTGCAATGTTTAAGAAAAGGTGAACTTTTGGTGTTTAAATCCACTAGAATCAATTACAAGTTAAAACAGACTGTTCAACTGAATGCGATTTGTTTGTGCAAAGATAGAATTATCTTAAACAGAGGTAGTTTAGGTATGATCAGAACTAGTATAGTGATGTCGCCAAAATTTTCACTATGATCTTTGTTAAGGCTATCAACCGTTGGGATTTTCTGAACTTGATCTAGCTTGGACGGCAACCAAGAGGCGGGGTTTTAGGTTTTACACCTTAATGTAACCCTGTTTATAGCAAATGAATGATTGTATTCTATTCTACGTCGAGCTATGCATAAAATTACCAATCACAATACTTGAAATCTGCGCTCCATGTCCCTAGAAACATTGTGATTGGTTAATTTGTACCTCTTTCCGAATATCACCATAATTTCACATTTCAAATTGCCAATGTTTTCAAGTGTTTTTCCAGTTCCAATAATTCCACAATAATTTTAACGCTATTCACTTTCTGTCGCTACTCGTCGGTATGTAAAAGGATGTGTTTGTATGTACAGAGTGCGGCGGTTTCAGAGATCCACGCGATGGTGTCGAGCAGCAAGCCCGCGCTCACGTGGCGCGTGCTGCGGAGCGCGCAGGAGTGCCGCGAGGCGTGCGGGGGGCACGGCTACTTGAAGGTCAGGATCATCTTAACGCCTATGGTCTCTAAGGGCCGTATTTATAATCAGCGCTCATGAGTGACATCTAGTTTGAGTTTGTATCAGAAATGTCATTTGAGTACAATATATTTTGAGATTGCTTTATATATACGAGCCTAAGGCTCTTCTTTATAAAACGATCTCAAGATTCAGAGTGATATTAAGTACCGATTTGACAGGTCCTTTTGTATTGAAATGAAATTTCTGATAAGGACCCAAACTAGCTCTCAGTTTCAAGTGTTGTTTATAATTACGGACCTTATTTTTTTTCATTTTATCACATCTTTCTGTCAAATGAAATGGTAGTGTGATAGGTAGATGCGATATATTTGCTACCGTACGGGGCATGTTACGGGGGTACGGGGGAGAGGTCTATAAATTACATAACCAAAAGGTCACTATTGAGTGACAAATCGCAACACCAAAGGACACTCAATTTACATATCTCAACACAGGTATCTCAATAGCAATACCTAACTAACTAAAATATACTAAATACTACCAATTTCAACGCCAAAAATGTCTCAATTTCAACGCCAGAAGAACATCAGTCACAATTCCAAAACTATTTTAATTTTAACCCAATTTCAGCACCAAAATTTTAGCTTATATCCTTCCACAGGCCGCAAACCTAGGCGACATCCGCAACAACCACGAGCCAACAGTCACATACGAAGGCGACAACAACGTGTTACAGCAGCAGGCTGGCAATTGGCTGCTCAGACAGTACGAGATCGTGCTAGCTGGCAACACTGTGGACTCCCCACTAGGGACCGTGACATTCCTGAACAATTATAAGCAGATATTGCAGAGAAAGTTCGCGTGTGCCTCGAGTACAGAGCTGAATTCTCCACAGTGTAAGTACACATACGTAAAGTCGGGTAGGCAGAGTGTAAAACGCCTATTAAAAGGTGTTTTCGCCTCGTCTGACAGGTTTTGAAAATTACAATACACTGTAACTCGCGAATCCATTTGCTAACTTCATGCTCGAGAGGAGAGGCAGCTGGCACATTCTATGTTATTCTATCGCTCCCAGTCCAGCATGTAAAAATGTATGTATAGCTACAGCAGCAGGCTAGCAATTGGCTGCTCAGACAATACGAGATCGTGTTAGCTGGCAACACTGTGGACTCCCCACTAGGGACCGTGACATTCCTGAACGATTATAAGCAGATATTGCAGAGAAACTTTGCGTGTGTGTCTGGTACAGAGCTGAATACTACACAGATTAAGTTTATTATTTTGAAAATATAAGCTTATCAACTTGGAAAAAGAGAAAAAAAAAACATTTTCAGCCCTCTTAAAAGCTGGCAGTGAATTTGTATGAACACTCTGTGTTATCTTGCAATGAATTCTAATGAATTTAATACATTCTCTATACAAAACTAAACAAGTCCCAGACGATAAAAACAATATATTTTGGTCTAAGAATGCCATAATGTTTAGTAATATATTCCGTATTTGAAAGACAAAATTCTTAGATTAAAGTCATCAATAGAGACCGGATCTGAAGTAGCAATTAACAAAATGGTTTAGTCGTATCCATACTTTTCTAATAACAACTACTTGAGATTTGCTGACTAGTCATCTATATTGGTAGCAATTCGTAGTTGCTAATTTAAGTCTATACCTGTCGTTTTCTATCATGAGAGAACAGAAAAGGATAGCAATAATTTTAGGCGAGATTTAGTTAAGTTGTGCCCAAAAACAAAGTCGCTTTCTCTGTTCCTATATCCCTATGTATGCATAAATCTTTAAAACTACGCAACGGATTTTGATGCGGTTTCTTTTAATGGATAGAGTGATTCAAGAGGAAGGTTTATATGTATAATACATGCATAATATAGTAGAGAAACACTGATAATTTCCGTGCGAAGCCGGGGCGGGTCGCTAGTATATTATATATCACGAATCGATAGCATTGTGCGTTATAAACTAATTTGCTTCTCTTTCATTCCAGTCATAATCTCCACATACGAATGGCTAATATGCTGGCTGCTGAAACACACGCACGAGTCCTACGAATCAGAATTATCCAAAGGCCTGTCCAAAGTCGAGGCTAAGACCAGATCTCAAGTGTACAAATGGCGGACATTGACACAAGCTTATGCAGAATATTTAGTACTGATATACAACTTAGCGGCCATAGAAAAGAAAGAAAAAGGTTTGCAGCCAGTGCTGTATAAGTTATTCAAGTTGTATGGACTGTGGTCGCTGGATCAGCACCTAGTGGAATTGTACCAGGGGGGATTCTGTTCCGGGGGGGATTGCGCGCGGTTGCTGAGGGAATCTGTGTTGGAGCTGTGTGGGGATGTGAAGGGGGATGTGGTGTGTGTGGTGGATGCGCTCGCGCCGACGGATTTCGTGTTGAATTCTGTGTTGGGGAAGAGTGATGGAAACGTGAGTAATTTTCAATGAGTTTTAATGTCAAAGTTAGGTCGTTTGTGCACTCCTGGTAATTGTATCACAGCTTGTACATCCATATATGTTTCATATGGATACGAATCGAATACGAATTAATGCACAAACACCCTTAGGGGACTATTTTTTAATACATACATATAATCACGCCTTTATCCCTAATTGGGTAGGCAGAGCATAAGCGACCTAAACAAAGGTCGTTCGCCACGTCTGACAAAGTTTTGAGGGTTATTTAAGATAGATTTGTAGGATATTGCTATAGTGACAGGTTGTCAGCCCATCGCCTAAATTGCAATATACAGAAAACCTCGGAACCCTGGTTTTTACAGCATGCTCGGGAGGAATTGCAGCTGGCACATTCTATGTTTTTATTCCCAGGCCAAGAATAATATGATCGACAAAAATAAAAGTTTAAATGAAAATGGTAAAATAAAATTTTCAATTTATAAATTAGGAAGCCGACCCCGTGAGATACGGGATAAGGCTAGGGAGATGATGATTATGACTAAAATTTATAAAAATATGTCAAACAAAAATATTTTAAAAATAATAATCTTATATTATGTATAGTGTCATAGTGATATATTTAGTTAATGCCTATTTTCTATTCCAGCTATACCAAAATCTACAAAAAGCGTTCTTCGGCCATCCAGGAGTTTTCGAGCGCGCCACCTGGTGGAGAGAAATTGTACCTAAGTCCAAACTATGAGGTATATTGCTTTTAAGTTTATAATGAAAGTAAAAAGATTAATAGATTAGTGTTTGCTAGGTGGCTTGTGTTTGCAGTTATGTTGCGGTTCAATTTTAGTTTGATTATTAGAGAAATATCCCACCGTCCAGTGAAACTTGACACCCACGCGCAATACTCAACATTTTGTCATCGGATTATTTTCGATAAACACTGTTTTCTTTTTCTTTTATAATCAATCAATTTACATTAAATCAACATCGAACTTGCGTTTACGCATGCTGAGGAACCCTCATAGGCTTTCTCTTTATACTGCCGCCTAATTAACACTGATCTAATAATTACTATTAGAATTACTAGAATGACAACTGTCAAATGCATTATTTAATGTTGTCTCCCTCGCACTCGCATACTTTATTACATGTTATCATGTTCGTCAACAAATGATTTTTTAACACAAATTAGTATAGAATTATGGGTGTTTTAATTTGCATCTATACCGGGTGTAAGGGACAGCGTCCCGTAAACTGATAGGGGTTGCACAGTCAACGAAACTAAATAACTATCAGCAGGATTTTTTTTTTCAAGGAGTGAAAAACAAACTTACAAATTGTCTGATCGAGGAGGTCATTTTGTATGGGAACGTATTTTATTTTTCGTCTCCTGAAAGAATTTCCTGGTAAAAGTTGTCTAGTTTCATTGACTGAGCAACCCCTATCAGTTTGCGGGACGCTGTCCCTTACACCCGGAATTAACAGTATCAAAACGAATCATGAAAAAAAGGGCTAATCTCCTAGGTTCCATGCCGGCAATTTAAAAAGAATACCTAGTTTTATTTCTGCATATTTTCTGCCTATCAGAATCGGTATATTTTTATGTTTTGTAGGATTGTCACAAATGTAGGCAGCAAAATGAATTGATGAATATTTGTTGCTCAAAAAAGTGCTCAAATAATCATTATTGTATATTTATTAGGTGGATGCAAATCAAAACACCCTCATAAACCACAGAATTATTTTCCAGTATTTTTTAATATTAAGGTTAAAATCGCCTATTTTATTAATGTTTGGATTATATATTACTCCAAGTAAATCGTTCGATTTGTTATTTATGGGTTTATTATACATACATCGATGTATATGAGATATTGCACTGCAACTTAGCACTTATTTACGCATTTCATGTACAAAATGCAGTGTTCGCTACTAAGAGCTAGAGGCATTTTTTTATTAGTTACCTTTATTGAAGTATTACTTTTGATGTTATTTTGGGCGGAGAATTGGAACAGAAATCAGAATATACAATCTGGTACTATAGACATTATTATATCATATCATTTATCAAAGACAATTAAATTTTATAGAGTTGCACAAATATTTCTTTTAGACAATGTTATGGCTCTATATTTGAATATACAACATGACATGATGGGCTCTATTATAGATGTCACCGGCTAAAGCATGCTATTTCCCTACTAGGCAAATCAGAAACTTTTTATGAAATGTCATAGACACTTTTGTATTAGCCCGATGGTGTAGTGGATAGGGCCGCTGCCTCCTGAGCGGGAGGTCGTGGTTTGGGATTCGAACGTACCAATGTGTTTTTCGGTTTTCGAATTTCATATGTACGTTTATTCGGCGCTTTCTCCGTGCTTCGCAAAGCACGTTAAGCCGTTGGTCCCGGTTAATATCGTTTAACCGTAGATATTAGTCGTTAAGTCATTCCAGAGGCCAGTGCTAAGCATTGGCGGCTTGAAAACTCTGACCTAATCTAGGATTGGGTCTGGTTTCCCTTCTGGGTTGCGGAGATCAGATGGCAGTCGCTCTGTGTAAAAACCAGTACCCTCGTTCAATCCCCTAGATTAGGTAGCCGACCCCGTGAGATACGGGATAAGGCTAGGGATATGACTTTTGCGTGAAAATACTCTCTCTTTAATTTAAAAGCTGGGCTCTTGTCGGTGGAGCAACTTCCATTTTTGTCTATCAGTGGCCAGTTCTTTGATATCCTGATACCACTTGGAATTTTCTTTTTCCTTTACTTGATCGATATAACTACGTCTCGGTCTACCTCTTCCTCGCTTCCCTTCAATTTTCTCTTCTACGATGGTTTTAAAAATGTGCCATGTCGTACCAGGTGCCAATCATATTTCCTCACATGACGTTATGCCATCACTCCCCAGTAAATATTGTGTACTCAAATCAATAACTTCTACATTTTTAACTGGATTATTAAATCTAAATGTGCACTTTCACCATACATACATATAATTACGCCTTTATCCCTAATGGTAATGGGGTAGGCTGAGCGTAAACGACCTAAATAAAGGTCATTCCGCCACATCTGACAAAGTTTTGAGGGTTATTAAGGATAGATTTGTAGGTATATTGCTGTAGTGACAGATTATCTAAACTAAATTGCAATATACAGAAACCCTTGGATCCCAGCTGGTTTTTACAGCATGCCCGGGAGGAAATGCAACTGGCATACTCTAAGTTTTTTTCTTTCTCTCAAGCTTAAAATCATAGAGTATAAATCTCTTGTCCTTTTTCAATTCTATTGTTCTGGTAGTGACAGATAGATTTTAATTTTAGCTTTAGCCGGTGAGATCTACAATCGAACCCAATGTAAGCCTAATTAATAAATGAATCCAGATTTATGTTGGTATGATGCCCATATAACAGTTGTTAGTAATTTTTTTATAGTATGTTGAATATTAATATTTTTTTAGTGTGTATCAATTATGTTGACAATAATATTTTAATTATTTTTTGATCGTTTTTACTTTATATTCAAGCACTTTTTTTGGGTTTCAAGTCACAGTACAAGTATTATGTACCTATTTTATTTTTAAATGTTTTTACATAAGAGTTATGTGCACAAATCGTGTAATCTATATGTTTAATTATTTTTTAATAATGAATGATTTAATCCACCAGTTTTCTCATATTTACTTACAGTATTGCATGTTGAAATTATTATATGTAGTGTAGTGATTATTATGATTAATTATTTCCAATGTGTTAATGTGCCAAGTTATAAAATATAAATATTTTTATATAATCAAATGTAATTTTGAAATCGACACATACAAAAAATATTCCATTTGCCTTAACCTATATTTAACATTTGCTTCAAGGCGAGATTTGTCTTCAAATAAACAGCTAATTTGAAATAATTTTGAAATTGATACAAATAGCTGTTATGATTATAAACATACATACAAGGTGGCGCAAAAGAAATCACCCTATTGGAAGATGCTCTCATTTTTGCAAATGGCCGCCAATGTCAAATCTGTTTTGACATTTGTGGACTAGACAGATGCAGAATACAAGTGAACAAGCCATGGAGCGATACACTCCCCAAGAACGCGGAAAAATCGTGTCTATTTTTTTGAGTAACAATTCGTCTGTGGTGTTGGCGCAGCGCGAATTCCGTCGCCGATTCCCCGGCCGTCCGACACCGACTGCGCAAACACTGCGACGTTTAGCCACCAACCTTGAAGAGTATGGGACCACACGAGACGTTGCTAAGAGTGGCCGGCCCCGGAGCGCCCGTTCTGCCGAGAATATCGCCGCTGTAGCCGAGGACGTTGAAGTGAGCCCCGAAACATCGACCAGACGACGTGCCACGCAATTGGGCCTCAGCCGGCGGTCCTTGCAGCGAATTTTGGTGCGAGACTTGAAGATGTTTCCTTACAAAGTCCAGACCGTGCATCAGCTGCTGCCTGCCGACCGCCAAACGCGCGTAACCTACGCCCAAGCCATCCTCAATCTCGAGGAAGAATTGGACAATTTTTCGACCAAAATCATCATGAGCGATGAGGCTCATTTCCACCTCAGCGGTTACGTGAATCGGCAAAATTATCGCTTCTGGGGCACCGAGAATCCACGAGTGATGCACGAGGAGCCGTTACACCCGCTCAAAGTGACTGCGTGGTGCGCTGTTCACGCTGGAGGAGTCATCGGGCCATTTTTTTTCGAGAACGCCGCGGGTCAAACGACAACAGTGGACGGTGCGCGCTATAGGGCCATGTTGACCGAATTTTTTCTGCCGCAATTGGACGAATTGGGACTGGAGGACATGTGGTTCCAACAGGACGGGGCAACGGCGCACACTGCACGAGCCACAACCGACATTCTGAAGGCGGCATTTCCGGGTCGCCTAATCTCTCGTTTTGGCGATTTGCACTGGCCGGCCAGATCGCCCGATTTAACGGTCCCGGACTTCTTTTTATGGGGTTTTTTGAAGTCTCGTGTTTACGTCAACAAGCCTGAGACCTTGGAAGCCCTCAAAGACAACATTCGACACGAGTGCGAGAATCTGTCGCCCGAAGTTCTCGCCGAAGTGATGAAAAATGCCATAAAACGAGCCCGTATGGCAATCAATTGTAACGGCGCCCATTTGGCCGATATCATCTTCTCGACTTGACCAGTAAAATTCTAAAGGTGCAAATAAATATAATCAAAAAACAGATTCGAAGTTTTTCATTTAGAAAAAAAATGAGAGCCAAACAACATCGGATGACTTCTTTTGCGCCACCTTGTACATACATATAATCACGCCTTTATCCCTAATGGGGTAGGCAGGGCGCAAACTACCCAAACAAAGGTCGTCCCGCCACGTCTGACAAAGTTTTGAGGGTTATTTAAGATATAATTCTAGGTATATTGCTGTAGTGACAGGTTGTCAGCCCATCGCCTAAATTACAATATACTGAAACCCTCGGATCCCTTAGCTGGATTTTACAGCATGCCCGGGAGGAAATGCAGTTGGCACATTCTATGTTTTTCTCTCGCTCCCAGACCAGCATGGAAGTAATTATAAACAATCATCAATAAAAAAAATCACAAATCAAAAATTTGATTATAAACAATCGTAGTAAAACATGAGATTATTAGATTTCGTGTTTGGTAAGATTAGGCTGCACTAAGAGGTAGCTACAGCGGCGCGGCACGGCGCGACAAATGATTCTTTGTATGAAAATGTATGAGATGCACCGCACTGAAGCGGCAATGTCAGTAGGGAATACTCATGATTTTTTTAAAACTATTAGTAAGAATTATTGTCACCATACATGTACGGATGTGAAGGAATTTTCGCAAAATATTCATTAGTTTAAGAGTTATAATGCCTTAAAGTGGTTAGTTAAAAAGAGAGGTCGGAACTGTCGTGTGACGTCATAAGACAGGAGCGCCATACCAATTCCATATAAATTGTCGTTTCGAAGAGAAAGATAGATAGTCTATCTTTATAATGGTATATCTCGGTGATTTTTTGATCAATTTTATTTCCGTTTTCACTGTTCTTTTCATAATTTAAGATGTTTTTAGACAATAGGTTTAGGAAATGAAAATATGTTATATGCACGTTCTCTGTTCATACATTTTGGCAGATTTAGTCGCGCAGTGTCCCGCCGCGCCGCTTTTTTGCAGCTACGTCATACGTGCGGTCTAACCTTTATGTTGTCAGTTTGTGTTATTACCAAATTCTATGGTCTTTTTTAAATATGATGGGAACTTTTCTAGCAAACTTCGACTGGTCCATTTTTATTTTAAAGTCGTGTTCGGATTGTAAAAGATTAAGTGGAATTAGAAAAGATCCCAATTAAAAAGTATCTTTTAGATTAAATCTCTAATTAATGAACCTTATCAAACTGTGTTATATCTTTTAGAAGTGCCTTCCTTCGGTGTAATAAATGAAATTTTAAACCTTAATGTGCTGTTTTATAGGTCTAAGATAATGTTTTTATAATAAATGTGCATTGACTATGTAAATAAAATTATAAAAAAAATCATTTTTACTTTTTTTTTTCGACCTACTATAAACATTCAATCCAAATTATTTTTATATAAGAATAATTTTAATGGATTTGGGCTCCTTCTTCTTTGCGAGTGGATTCTCGAGTCGAACAACGACCCGATGAACCCTGGTGTCAGAGTTTTCAAACCGCCTAGTAGCACTGGAATGGTGGCGTGACGATAGGTGGCCGTAAAATGACGAACCTAAGATATGCTGACGATACCACTATAATTGCAGCGAGTGAGGAAGAAATCGCAGTACTGTTGAAGAAAATTGAAGCAGAGAGTGCTGAGCTTGGTCTTAAGACCAACCATTCTAAAATCAAGATAATGGTGGTAGACAGGGCTCAGATTCTTCCGCAAACCGATGCTCTCAAGGAGTACGAAAAGGTCAACCAGTTTGTGTATCTTGGGTCTTTGATAACTAGTGAAGGCAGCTAGCTGTACCGAAGAGATACGCCGGAGAGCCGCTATGGCTAAAAGCGCTATGACGAACCTTGAGAAGGTCTGGAAAAACCGTAGCATCCGTCGACAAACCAAAATACGATTGGTCAGAACTCTGGTTTTCTCGATTTTTATATATGGGGCTGAGACATGGTGCTCACAAAGCCTGCGATAAAATTCACGAATTTGAAATGTGGTGTTGGAGGAAGTTGCTAAGTATACCCTGGACCGACTTTAGAACTAACGAGTCCATTCTGCAGGAGCTAAACATCAAAAGCCGTCTCTTAGTTACTTGTAAAAGGAAAACCTTAACTTTCTTCGGGCACATAATGCGATCGCCTAAACACAGCCTGGAGAAATTCATAATTAGTGGCCAAGTGGCAGAACGCCCATGCGTTGGTTTGCCTCTGACATGGTTTTGAGTAACGACCACTACCAAAGACAGCGATCGGGACCGACGGCTTAACGTGCCTTCCGAATCACGGAATACTTTACTTTTCGGACAATCAGGTGATTCTGCCTGTAATGTCCTAACCAAACTGGGAAAAAACGCACAGAGATAAATTGACACATATTAACCCAGGACCGGATCGTAAGCCTATGGCTCTGTACACTAGACCACGGAGGTAGTTGGATTTGGGCAATATGAAATGAAACATATATTTTTTCTAAAACATTTATTAGTGTTTCACGTCTGTGTTGTAGATATAGAGTGCTGTTACGTTTACAAAGTGTGCGTCAGCCTAAAGTTATAGTGTAAATATCGACACGACTTTCAGAATATTCAATTACAATTTAGTTTACTAATAAAGATACAATTATTTAAAATCCATGGTTTTCCTGTCCTGTCAAACTAAGGTCTGGAATTATGGTTTAGTTTTTCATTTCTTGGAGAAAGTTAATTTATTTTAGAAATTGATAAATATCTGAAAAACAACGTTTTTAATTAATTATTATTAACTACTCATTGAAATAGCTTAATCTTCTAATATCGTTGTTAATAAATGCAACTTTAAAACTGATTTATTAAACTGTAGTGATATTTTGTTTTGTTAGAAAGGGCATTTGAAATTATCTAGGAATCTGCATCTCTTTCATTCAACACAAAATTATATGAGTTAGAAAGAGATGCAGTATTACTAGATATATTTCTTCCTTGCCATGTATATTTTAACTTAATAATAAACATTAAACTACGTACTAGCTAAGCTCTAAACAACATACTAGTAAAACATCATTAATATGGCATAATAGAAGTGCGTGAAAAGTGGTCATCTCTTTCACACACAGCAAAATTGTTAAAACCAAGTATTAAAAAAAAATCTGACCTCAATTTTGGGTTGTGTGGCGAACGACTTTCCCCAAGGAACATGGGTCAAAATAATAAAACAAAATTTGGGCCTCACATATCCCATACAACATGACTTCCAAATAGCAGCATTTCTTTTTAAATTTTGCGACTTATGTTCCTTGGGGAAAGTTGTTTAGTGTCACAGGTAGGTTCATAGCTATTTTTTTACACCCAGTAATGTATTTTTTGAGGCTGTAAAGATAATTGTTCACCGTGAAATATTTAGATGTCTTCTACTATGCCACAATAATGGTCTGTACTAAAGTAAGTACCAACCATGTGCAGTCTTTTTTTATTATATTTTTTAGGTCTTTTCATGAAGTTACAGTTTACACTCACGTTTATAAATCTACTAAGCTGGCAACACCTTTTTTACCCATATCCTGGTCATACACACAAGAATCTAGAAAGGAGCTTCTTTTTATTTTCCATATCTTATTAATTGCCTTGGTCCATTATGCTATACCCTGCCCATCAAACCTTATAAACTGTAACTTCACAAAACTACCATTCTCTAGCAACTTTTCTATTTAACAACCATTTGCGTTGTGTTGATAATAATAAATAAATAGTCATAGTTTGTGAGCTATTTCTCGGTGGAGTGATATGGCGCTCTGGAAAGTAAATACATACAGGGTATACAGGTAAGGGACAACTTCTGGCACACCACGAAGGGAATCTTTCAGGAAATTAAAAATAATGGCTTTTTATACAAATTTACCACCTCAATTTTTTTTATGGGGAAGTAAATTTTTGTCTTCGCGAAAGTTGATCAGTTTGCAAGAAGCTGTTCTTTACATCCTTTATTAAATTATAGACAATGCTAAACCACTTCTCATCCGAATTATAATATAAAATAAAAAGAAATTTAAGTATTTTTAGACATCAAGATAATTGAATGTGTTTCACTAGTGTATATATAATATTCTAATTAAATGTGAATAGAGGTGCATTCTATTTAATATTCAGGATTTATAGAGAAGTAGTTTTCCATAATATGTAGTACATTTTGAAATATTATTAACTAAAGTCATACTATCAGATGGGGTAATTAATTCATAGTATTTTTAAACAATACTTAAGAGTTTTAAAGTTTAACTTAAAGTAAGTTATTTAAAGCTGAAAAATTCCCATCCCATATAGTAGGTATCTACTGGTAGGGAAAATTTATTATTTTTCTTTTTGCCCAGTCTTACCCCACCTGATTTAAAAATCACTCAAACGGGTACAGATCAAAAAACAACATCATAACATAATCTAACTAGAAAGGAAATTAAGTCTATCTACAAATCTAAGCGAACATCAATACAAAAGTGAGCTTTACGATTTTTTATTAATTTTATCTAAAAAATCTAACATCGAAAATTTACGTCAATAAAAATAAGTAAGTATCAAGCAAAATTGCTTGCATTTTTTTTAACTTTTACATAAGACAAAAGTGTAATTTGAAAACGAATTTTACAAAGGCAAGTTTAGTTATTTTTAATCATAAGAAAAACATCACAAGTTTTAAGGTACAATACTCAAATTGAAAAACAATTTAACTATTATCACTATCCGTGATAGTAGAGCTTGTCATCCTTATTACAGGGTTCTGAGTCGAATCACTGGAATCGCATTCGACCATCAAGATTTCATCCGGAGTATCGTTTCTATCAGAATTACTTTCAGTGTAAGTCCCTGTAGGTGACTTATCTTCAATAACAGCTTTTAGGTACGACTCGCGATCCATAATATTAGTGTCTCTAGCCAAAGCAAGAACGTCTAGAGACATCATGCTTTTAGATTTTTCAGTTTTCGTCAGAGGTGGATTTGTATGTTCATAAACGACTTCACGACTAATGGATTTTGTTCTGATGAGATTTGTTTCATTTTTCAACGTATCGCTCGGCGGGTGCGTGTATTTAGATCCTGAGTTGGTCGATGTCGAAGGCGCGCTTGCGTTTCTAGGCGAACTCGCCGTGAATTTGGATCTTATTTTTTGCTGATTATTCTCTTTCATCATCAACAATTGATCTAGCTTATTGATGGTCTCGTTCAGTTCTAGAGCCCACGCTTCGTCTGTTTCGACGTCTTTTCTGTCTATAGGTTTTAACGCTAGCTCTCTCACACGCATTCTTAGCTTTTGAAGACTGGAATCTTCGTCGTGTTCTGTCTCTTTTTCTACTTCATTCTCATCATGAACTGGATCTCTTTCAGCTCCAACTCCTGGTTCTCTTGGGCCTACAGGGATAGCATTTCTTCCTAGAGGATAGTCACCGCGTCTCTTATGTATTTCCTCAGAGATTTCTTCCAGAGCTTTCAAGGACTTGGAGTAGCGGAATTTTGCGTCAGCAATGAGATGCTGCAGTTTCGCGATCTTCTCATTTTGCGTCTGCAGTTGTTCGTCGCACAGTTTCTTCTCTTCGAAGTAGAGACGGGATTTTATAATATTCCGTTTCAAATTTTCTTCGAGCTGAGCTACCTGTAAAATTATGTATAAAACATGTTTAGCTTTATCTATTAATCTTTTTATCAATTATACGTGAGTTGTATAATGTATTACCGATATGCATTTCCCAGTAATTATAGTAACGATAAAATAAATTAAAGAAAATGTTATTAACTTTTAAGTTCAAGTTCTATATATTTTCAACCTCAGATTAAATCGCGCTTAATCCCACCGGACAGAAGGCGTACTGATACGTTTACCTATATCTCCTATAACAACGAAGGTAACTTTTTTTTCTCTGTTGCTTTTTCATCTCTTCCAGCATTTTTCAACTAATAAGCAGACAGAAATAATAAATATAAATAAATGAACAACTAATTAAAAGATAGGAGGAATTGAGCGCGGTATATTCCAAATAACACTCATTATATAAAGAACTATGTAAATAAGTGTTGTTTGGACTTTTACAAATATTTGTTTATCTAAATACAGGATTGTGCCTAGTCGCTTACCTTTCTTTCAGCTGTAATATAAGCTGCAGCTTTTTGTTGATGCTCTCTGCCACTCTCAGCCTTCCGCTTCTCTGCATCCATAACCTGCAATGTACATTATCTTATTATATTCGCCAGTTCGGGTATTTCATAAAACTGAATTTCTTAATTTATTTTTTATTTATTTATTTAACTGTAATTTCGTTATACTACGCACAAAACACTTGTTTACGTCTTGATCCTCAAATAAAATTAATTTGTGCATAGTATAATGAAATTACAGTTCAAAAATTAAACCTCTCAATTTGAAAAACCGTCTCAACGATCTGAACCAACTCAGCTGGTTTTCCAAAGATGTTGGTTCAAATCATGTCTTCTTTTGAATTTTTGATTTGATATTTCTCATATTTTCAGAAATAAAATAGCACTGTGAGTAAAAAAAAAAACTATTACAAAATTACAATATGTATCTGGCTGATTCAAGGATTTTGTAGGTAAAGGCCAGAATGTTGTCAGAGATTTTTTAACATACATACATATAATCACGCGTTTTACGCTCTGCCTAGGGATAAATGCGTGAATTTATGTATGTACTAGCGACCCGCCCCGGCTTCGCACGGAAATTATCAGTGTTTCTCCACAATATTATGCAAGTATTATATATATAAACCTTCCTCTTGAAACACTCTATCCATTAAAAGAAACCGCATCAAAATCCGTTGCGTAGTTTTAAAGATTTATGCATACATAGGGATATAGGGCAGAGAAAGCGACTTTGTTTTATACTATGTAGTGATAGTGATGTATGTAAGTCCAAAGTGGCGCGTTTCGGAAAGCACGCTACACACGTACCTTGATGATGGCATGGTTAAGGACCTCCTGCCAGTTGCTGTCGAACTGCCACTCGTCCTGTTTGCTCACAAACCTCTGTTCAGCTAAGGTTACAGTCTCCTTTGCAGCCGCGTGTAGCTCTGGAAATAATAATAAGCACACCATGAATAAATCAATGAAATGTGTACACTGAAGTTATTTATTTATTTAACAGTTTATTGTACACATAAAATATATATATTATATATTTATATATACACCCAGGCCGATTTCGGCTACGGTGACTGCAATTAATCCGTAACAGAGGGACCATGGTGTTTTGCCCTATCATGTGCCCTTATGTGGCTACAATAGCCAACTTTATTGCTAAACGTGCGCAAACACTGGCGACACGTAAGGACACAATAAAATACAAAGGACGTATACATATAAAACAAAGACACAATAGGCACAGCTTATTTCTAAAAAGAAATCTCTTCCAGCAGACCTAGGCTAGTGAAATAGCATTATAAGAGGCAGATACGACGTGCACAATTATAAATATTGGAAACAATAAATTATAATTTACTTATCACTAAAAAATAAAATCAAAGCACAATTACTTTTCTTCCATGCTGGACTGGGAGAGATAAGATAAGATAAGGCATTTATTTGCAGAATAAGGCATTTATTTGCAGAATATGAGATAGAAAAACATAGAATGTTCCAGCTGCCCTTCCTCCCGGGCATGCTGTAGAAGTTACAGTGTATTGTAATTTAGGCGACGGGCTGATAACCTGTCACTACACATTAGCAATACACATTACAATCTAAAATTGCCCTCAATTTTTGTCAGACGCGGCGAAAGCGCCTTTTACGAGGCGTTTAACGCTCTGCCTACCCCGTAAGGGATAAAGGCGTGATTTTATGTATGTATGTATGCAAAGCACAATTACTTGAATAATATGCTTAATATTCCTGCTAATAAATATTAATTATATATACTTATAAAATAAATAAACATAATATACTGCTATATAATTTAAATACATACATACATATAATCACGCCTTCGTCCCTAATGGGGTAGGCAGAGCGTATACGACCTAAACAAAGGTCATTCCGCCACGTCTGACAAAGTTTTTAAGGTTATTTATGAGATTTGTAGGTATATTGCTGTAGTGATAGGTTGTCAGCCCATCGCCTAAATTGCAATATACTGAAACCCTCAGATCCCTTAGCTGGTTTAAATACATACATATAATATATACATATAACATTAATTTGAAAGAGAAAGATAATGATCTTTAACTCGCTTTTTGGACACAGAGATAAGTGGACTGTCACGAACTGTGTGCGGTAGTGCGTTCTAAGTATGTAGTTCATAGTTTGTTTTTTTAACGTTAAGTAATCGATACCAACGTATTTTGCGGCCTATAAACTGCTGTTTCTTTGCAACTTAGCAGAGGTTTAATATTCGGAACCGGAGACAATAACCTTGTTACAAACATATGTTTTGCGGTTGACTTTCTTTAAAGTCGTAAAGCAAAAACAGGTTATGGACCGCAAAACAAGTGTATCAATAAGGCAACGTTAGAGAGACGGAGTATCGTTCTACACTCACGGAAGAAATAGAAAATTACGTTCAGTTTATGTCGAAAGAAATAAGAGATTAAGAATTTCGCCGGGTTGAGTAAATAGAGCAATAGATAATTGCAATGTCGCTTAGCAAATACTACGAGCCTAACTGCCTGCGTGGTCTAGTGGCTAGTGCCGTGGACTCCTGATCCGGAGGTCCTGGGTTCGATTCCCAGGGGGGAAACACAAAGTTGATATTTGAGAATTTATCACTTTGTGAATTTTTCCCCAGTTTGGTTAGGACATTGCAGGCTGAATCACCTGATTGTCCGAAAAAGAAAAAGATTTCGTGCTTCGGAGGGCACGTTAAGCCGTCGGTCCCGGTCGCTGTCTTTGATAGTGGTCGTTACTCAAACCATGTCAGAGGCCTGATAGTTGTGCTACTAGGCGGTTTAAAAACTCTGACACCAAGGTTCATCGGGTTGATAGACTCGATACCCACTCGACAGAAGAAGAAGAAGAATACTACGAGAAAAATATTTTTGATTACTATATCTAAGAAAAATACCTACTTCTACAAATAAATTCTAGCCTAATCAATTACGGTATAGAAGTAATTCATCAATTGATAAAATAAATACTAATAACACCTGTAAGACTGCAACTCAAGGAAAGGCACGTTCAAGATAACAGGAGACTTAATTAATAATTAAATATAAAAAAAGTCATTAAGAATAGTTTCGCGTTTGCTTTACTTACTGCTATTAAATTTGAAAACGCAATGAAAGAAAACAACAGTTTTGGTATATACCAGGTGTTTGTAATATGTGGAAATACTTGTTGGTTGTACATTTAGAAATAACTTTAACTGTTTGTAAAACTTATGCTGTACTACCCATTGTATAACTGTTTCTTTCTCCAAATAAACTAAAATAATATAAGGGACAGCGTCCAGCAAACTGATAGGGGTTGCTTAGTCAATGACACTGAACAACATCAGCAGGATTTTTTTCAGAAACTGAAAAAATATGGCTTTTCCATAGAAAATCTTCACCTCGATCAGACAATTTGTATGGAAATGCCAATTTTATTTTAACTCCATGAAAAAAAAGATCCTGCTGATGATATTCAGTGTCGTTGCCTGAGCAACCCCTATCAGTTTGCGGGACGCTGTCCCTTACTCCTGGAAATACTTATGCTTGTGCGTCAGATAGGCGCGCTTGTGTGTGTAACTACAGGTTTACTATGGCGCACTTCCGCACACTAACGCAATATGCGTGTAGGTAAACACACACAAGTATAACAAAGCGGCCGCCGTAACATAAAAAACTATTAACTGAACAAATTTGCCAACACTTATATATTCCTTTTATACATAAAAAGACATAATCAAGATTGTTTACTTTTATTTAAATACCATTATTTTGCCTAGATCAAATCAAATTAAATCACACTTACAGCCCCCACTAGGAGTTCCTGTATCAGGGTGCCATGTACATACACAGAAACAACCACAAAGAGCACCCAGACCCAGGAACAGACATTTAAACTCATCATTCAAAATGTCTGCCCCGGCCGGGAATCGAACCCGGGACCCTTTGCGTAGCAGGCAGGTGCACTGCCAACTAGGCTGGCATAAAAAGAACAGTTTGATGAATAAACGAAACCGGCTCAAAACTAGTCGTACATACGCAATATCAATGGCAAGGCCACTGATAACTGGTCATCATTTTTTTATTCATTGTAACCATATGCTGTAATATCTTATCTGTCTGCCCGCATGTAGTATTTATCTAACAATATATACGATAATTATTTAATTGAAATACAGTTTTGTTAAATTACAGAACTTAAATATTAATTACTTCCATGCTGGCCTGGGAGCGAGAGAAAAATATAGAATGTGCTGCTGCATCTCCTCCTGGGCATGCTTTAAAAACCAGCTAAGGGATCCGAGGGTTTCAGTATATTGTAATTGACTTGACGTATTGTAATCGATGGGTTGACAACCTGTCACTACAGCAATATATCTACAAATCTATCTTAAATAATCCTCCAAATTAGTCAGATGTTGCGGAACGACCTTTGTTAGGTTGTTTACGCTCTGCCTACCCCCATTAAGGATAAAGGCGTGATTATATGTATGTATGTAAATATTAAATTCAATCAATCAACATTTTGCGCGAAATCTGTAGTGTAGAGCTTATCAAATAGCAAAGCTATCTTAGTAGTTGCGAGGAGACCCTAAAACGAGTAATATGTTAAAAAGTTATGTTATCCAATTATCCAGCTATATGGGGTGTAAGGGACAGCGTCCCGCGAACTGATAGGGGTTGCTCAGTCAACGAAACTGAACAACTACCAGCAGGTTTGCAGGCTGTCCCTTACACCTCGTTATAATCGGAAATTGTCATTTTAAAATGAAGAATACCCCAAAAAAATCTATACATCGGGTTTAAGGGGCAGCGTACCAGAAAATGACAGGGGTTGCTCATTCAATGAAACTGAACAACTTTCACCTTTTTTAAGATCGAGGTGATCATTTTGTATGAGTATTTGTTTTTATTTCCTGAAAGAATATCCTGAATACCTACAAATCTATCTTAAATAACCCTCAAAACGTTGTCAGACGTGGCGGAGTGACCTTTGTTTAGGTCGTTTACGCTCTGCCTACCCCGTTAGGGATAAAGGCGTGACTGTATGTATGTATGTAATATCCTGGTAAAAGTTTTTCAGTTTCGTTGTCTGAGAAACTCATATCAGTTTCTGGCACGCTGTCCCTTAAACCCCGTGTAAGCATGATTTATTTCGATGGTGTCGAGAGGTAAAAAAAACAATATTAGAACACAGTAGGTACATGTTTGAAGAATGCGAATCGTTTCAGCACATTGTATAATAATGAATGATAAAAGTCTGATAGCCGCCTTCCGCTGTATGACAATGTCGGTATGTTGATTGCTGAAGGGGAGGCAACTAGAACTGTTTACTGTTTGCACGTTGGACATAGACATAGGGGGAGAGCTAATTCATTAGCTTATGTATACACCAGCAAGGTTCTTCTTCAAACTTCAGCCGCACACAGAATTTGAGTCTGTAATGTTGGAATACCATCCCAACACTCCCAACGCTCTACATGCATACATATAATCACGCCTTTATCCCTAATGGGGTAAGCAGAGCGTAAACGACCTAAACAAAGGTGGTTGCGCCACGTCTGACAAAGCTTTGAGGGTTATTTAAGATAGATTTTAAGGTATATTGCTTAGTGACAGGTTGTCAGCCTATCGCCTAAATTGCAATATACAGAAACCCTCGGATCCCTTAGCTGGTTTTTACAGAATGCCCGGGAGGAAATGCAGCTGGCACATTCTATGTTTTTCTCTCGCTCCCAGGCCAGCATGGAACTACGACAGCTGCAATTCCTATAGATTTCAGACAATCGCATTATCTCGACAGAGAAAGTGCCTGAAGCTAATGCCTAACGGCTTGCTCCTAAAGAGTTGAATTCCGTTCCGGTCCAAACAAGCTATAAGTATTTCCAACTCAGTTTTAGAATAAAGGTAAAAAAAGTTTCTGTAAGTTCAAAAATAAATTATACTTGTTGGCAAATTATTGAAAGTACTAAAACTACTATTTCATTATGTTGTCATAGTAAATAGCTAAAACTTATTTTGGAAACAAAATCTTTGATTAAAAGACTTGAAACTTAGTTTACCTTTATTTTAAAATTGAGTTGGAATTACTCGCTCACAAAAGCAAACCATTTTCAAAAGTTTTCTTTTTCCTCCTGAATGAATTCACATCTGTTCCGGCTACAATCATATCATAATTTTTGCAGAGTATAGGCAATCTTCCTCGTATTGAACAAATTTCCTACAGCAATCCAACCACACAGATATACGTATAGACAGACAATGTATGTAACATGATACAAACATCAATTTGGTCCAATTTGAGCATCACACGCGTCGAGTGCCTCAGTAATGGAGAGATAGGAATGTGGGCAGATATAGGAGGTGTACCTATTGAAATATTGGCGAAAATTAAGGTTTCATTCTGTAGATAAATTCAATATTCAGCGAAGATACAAAAATCTGACCAAGTGCGAGTCGGGCTCGCGCACGAAGGGTTCTAAATACCATTATCTACATAACAACAGCGGCAAAAAAGAAATACGTTTGTTGTATGATGCCCCCTTAAATACTTTATTACAATTTGTTAAGTTAATCTTGATTAATGGCTTTTGTGTAGTCACAACTCTGCCAATGACACGCAGTGAAGCAAGTTATAGCGGCAACAGAATTACATTATCTGTAAAAATGTCAACGGTTCTTCCAGTCCAGCATGAACTGGGAGCGAAAGAATCTTCCATGCTGTAAAAACCAGCTAAGGGATCCGAGGGTTTCAGTATATTGCAATTAGGCGATGGGCTAACAACCTGTCACTACATTAATGTATCTACAAATCTATCTTAGATGACCCTCATAACTTTGTCAGACGTGACGGAACGACCTTTGTTTAGGTTGTTTACGTTCTGCCTACCCCATTAGGGATAATGGCGTGATTATATGTATGTATGTCAACGGTCTTGCCATCACGGTTAATGATATGAGATACAGCTAGGTGACAGACGGACAGACAGACGGACAGTGGAGTCTTAGTAATAGTATGGAGCTATACTAATTGTAAGGGTTAACCCCGCAAACTGATATGGGTTGCTCAGTCAACGACACTGAATAACTATCAGCAGGATTTTTTTATGGAAGTGAAAATAAAAATACCTTTCCATACAAAATGTTCACCCCGATCAAACAGTTTGTATGGAAAAGCCAATATATATTTTACAATTTCATGAAAAAAAAACCTGCTGATAGTTGTTCAGTTTCGTTGACTGAGCAACCCATATCAGTTTGCGAGACGCTGTCCCTTACACCTGGTATGATATCAGAAAAAACCCTTAAAACTTGTCAGATGTGGCGGAACGACTTACGTTTAGGTCGCTGACGGTCTGCCTACCCAATCAGGGATAAAAGGCTCACAGCTCGCATGGTGCGTGAGGATATTCTGCTGACTCGAAGGTCCCAGCATGAAAGTTGCTACGGTTGCATATCTCAATGCTTCTGTAATACGGCGTCGTAATATACCGGGGCCTTACCAAGCGTGATTTTATGGTATGTATGTATCATCATCATCTCCCTAGCCTTATCCCATATCTCACGGGGTCCGCTACCTAATCCAGGGGATTGAACGAGGGTACTGGTTTTTACACAGAGCGACTGCCATCTGACCTCCGCAACCTAGAAGGGAAACCAGACCCAATCCTAGATTAGGTCAGAGTTTTCAAGCCGCCAATGCTTAGCACTGGCCTCTGATATGGCTTAACGACTAATATCTACGGTATTAAACGATTTTAACCGGGACCAACGGCTTAACGTGCCTTCCGAAGCACGGAAAAAGCGCCGAATAAACGTACATATGAAATTCGAAAACCGAAAAACACATTGGTACGTGGTGGGACTCGAACCACGACCTCCCGCTCAGGAGGCAGCGGCCCTATCCACTACACCATCAGGCTATGGTATGTATGTATGTAATCTTCCATTAGTTTATGTATTAGGTATTAGTTTATTTTACAAATATCTATGTATTAGCTTGTTCTTAATTTATGTATTATATGTAATGTTATGCATTTAGGATACCTATTTGACTAGGTTTGCACTATCCCGCTTACCGCTTCACTTTTTTTCTTTCACCCAAAGGTTGCCTGGAAGAAATTGCTACCTTAGCAATAAGGCCGCCTATGTTGTACTTGTGTTTTGTTATCTGTTGTATTATTACGTGCAATAAAGTATTTTTATGTTATGTAATAAGTCGTTTAGGTTACAAAGATGGTAAGATGTAGTTGTAGAGTCTACTACATTTCACACGACACGTTAAATTTTGAACATAGATCACAAGCCAACCGTGTAATATAGCGTCACGACGGGTAACATAGACGGTTAAGCAAAGCATACAGTACGTTAATTCTTTGAATGAACCTGAGCTGCTGCTGTTCTTCCATGCTGGACTGGGAGAGAAAGAAAAACATAGAATGTGCCAGCTGCATTTCCTTTCGGGCATGCTGTAAAAACCCGGTTAAGGGATCTGAGGGTTTCTGAATATTGCAATTTAGGCGATGGGCTAACAACCTGTCACTACAGCAATATACGACAAATATATCTGAAATAACCCTGAAACTTTGTCAGACGTAGCGAAACGACCTTTGTTTAGGTAGTTTACGCTCTGCCTACCCCATTAGGTATAAAGGCGTGATTATATGTATGTATGAACATGAGCGGAGGCGTTGCATTGTATGGGAACTGTAAATAACTTCGTTAGCGCCATGTTGGCGTCAATAGGGAATACTCATGATTTTTTTTAAACTATTAGTAAGAATTATTGTCACTATAGAAGAACGGATGTGAAGGAATTTTCGAAAAATATTCATTAGTTTAAGAGTTATAATGCCTTAAAGTGGTTAGTTAAAAAGAGAGGTCCGAACTGTCATGTGACGTCATAAGACAGGAGCGCCATACTAATTCCATATAAATTGTCGTTTCGAAGAGAGAGATAGATAGACTATCTTTATAATGGTATATCTCGGTGAGTTTTTGTACAATTTTATTTCTGTTTTCACTGTTCTTTTCATAATTTAAGATGTTTTTAGACAATAGGTCCAGGAACTGAAAATATGTTATATGCACGTTCTCTATTTTCGCGACATAATTCTAATACTTAGTAGCGCTGTCACTTTCTCAACTTTGACTTAAGAACAGGATAGCAAATAAACACATGATTTTGACATTCAAAATTTTGC
Source organism: Scrobipalpa costella (assembly GCA_949820665.1). Taxonomy (NCBI): domain Eukaryota; kingdom Metazoa; phylum Arthropoda; class Insecta; order Lepidoptera; family Gelechiidae; genus Scrobipalpa; species Scrobipalpa costella. The sequence goes on from OX463306.1 coordinate 3,344,851, forward strand.
GTAAGTCGCATTAAATAATAACAGAGCATAGAGCATGCTCTCTCATTTTACCACAAATAAGCAGTCTTACGTCAGATTAAGAACGTCAAAAGCATGTGTTTATTTGCTATCCTGTTCTTACGTCAAAGTTAAGAAAGTGATAGCGCTACTAAGAATTGGAATTATGTAGCGAGAATCGACGCTATTGGGACGTGGTATCTTTTTTCGCCACGTTCATTTAAAGCCTTGTAAGTCACGCATCGCGTATCAGCTAAGCTTTGTTTTAAACTTTTTTTTTGACCTTTACGTTTTGTTGTGGCTTCAGTGAGCTTGCAGCAATTTTTCGACCACTTATTCAGTCGCAAGCAACGTTTTATGGGTCGAACAAGGCTGCAGAGGCGTCACCAATTTTAAATTAATTGTATATGAAATACAAACATTTTCATAAATAAGCCATCTCTGCTGTGTTTCCACCAGAGTTGACGAACTAGTAAGCTTACTTAGGCTCGTATTTATAAAGCAATCTCAAGATTGAGATGGATGATGGGTATGAATTGGACAGACCGTTCTGTACAGAACTGACATTTCTGATACGAACTCAAACTCGCTGTTAGTCTCAAGAGTTACATACATATAACCACGCCTTTATCCCTAATGGGGTAAACAATCTAAACAAAGGTCGTTCCACTACAAAACTATCTTAAATCATCGGCCAACTAGTTCGCAATTTCAGAACCGACTAGTCGGCTAGTCGGCAAATACCATACTCGGGCCATCACTAGTCAAGAGTTGATTGTAGTATACTAGCGACAAGCCCCGGCTTCGCACGGAAATCATCAGTGTTTCTCTACTATATTATGCATGTATTATAAATATAAACGTTCCTCTTGAATCACTCTATTTATTAAAATAAACCGCATCAAAATCCGTTGCGTAGTTTTAAAGATTTATGCATACATAGAGATATAGGGACAGAGAAAGCGACTTTGTTTTATACTATGTAGTGATACGGGCCTCAGAAGCCTAGAAGGCACTGGAATTCACAAACTTCACAAACAACGACAGAACACAGCAAGCTGTTTTTAATTTGTATCAGAAATACAAACGCATTCACGTATGTATGGCTTTAACGAGTAAGTCACGCATCACGAATTTCCTCCGAACTATTTGGAATTCTGCATTTACGCATCTATCCTACATGGAATTTAACGACCACTCAATGTGTGAGGATGTGACTGGCATTTTTATTAGGGTACATCGTAGTCTCAGAGCTTATAACGGATTCTAACTTAGCCAATCCTATAGCTTAGATCTTAGCCAGCTCGAGACTGGCCAGTGTCTGTAATACTAGTTTAAGAGAATGTACTAGTTTAAGAACAATGAATTACAACTGTTTATTAAAATAAGAAGTGATATAGCAAATTTTGTTAAATATGCTTGCCGTCGCTTTCAGTTCTCTCATGATAAAAAAAACACAGGTAATGGTTTTAGACAAGATTTTGTTACTTTGTGCGCATACGAATTGCCCCCATTGTCACCCAATACGATGACGTATCTATTTATTTTGTCCCGTATTTCTCGCAGCCTCTAGGACTAAACTGGAATTTGTAATACAGTACTGGCGTTTATTACTAAAATTCAATCTATTGTGATGATAAAAAGGGTAGCTTCAGATATATATTTCTTTGGGCCCATATTTCTCGCAGCCTCTAGGACTAAACTGGAATTTGTAATACAGTACTGGCGTTTATTACTAAAATCCAATCTATTGTGATGATAAAAAGGGAAGCTCCAGATATCTATTTCTTTGGCCCCATATTTCTCGCAGCCTCTAGGACTAAACTGGAATTTGTAATACATATACATGACTGGCGTTTATTACTAAAATCCAATCTGCTGTTATGATAAAAATGGTAGCTCTGGCTATCTATTTCTTTGGTCCCATATTTCTCGCAGCCTCTAGGACTAAACTGGAATTTGTAATACATATACAGTACTGGCGTTTATAACTGAAGGCCAATCTGTTGTGGTGATAAAAAGGGTAGCTCCGGATATTGTGGCCTTGGGGGTTTAGATACGGGTGCGACAGTTTTAAAAATAAAACAGACATATTTATAGGACGAGAATGATAAATACTTTTTAATATTTGTCACTTTCTATAAAGGATCAAGAGTTGATTTTACGACTGTCGAACAGTCACTATGAACTAGCCTTCTTTCATTTATGTTTTAGGACCAGGTCAGGGATGACCGTGACAGAGTCGACGATGAAGCGAGCTCACCCAGAAGATGCCTGTTATGGCTATCTCACGCACCGACGGAACACAGCGAGCTGTTTGGTGGCTAGAGAATGCTAGATAGTATGGTTTAAAAAGTGTTTGGTTCTGTGACTAAGATTAGGAATATCTAAGTTACCTATAAAGTGAAAAATTTTGTAAGGCCCAGACTTGTCCACACAGCTTCATAATCTCTTGGTGAGGGTTTACTGAGGAGAAGGTGGATTCAACTTACCGCTGGCTCTTTGGAAGGCAACAGCAGCCTTCTGACACTCGCCTCTAGCGGTGGCTGCAGCAGCGACAGCCTCATGGTAAGGTCTGGACTTGTCCACACACGTGCCTAATCTCTTGGTGAGGTTTTACTGAGGAGAAGGTGGATTCAACTTACCGCTGGCTCTTTGAAAGGCAACAGCAGCCTTCTGGCACTCGCTTCTAGCGGTGGCTGCAGCAGCGACAGCTTCGTGGTAAGGTCTGGACTTGTCCACGCAAGTTCCTAATCTCTTCGTCAGGGCTTGCAGACGACGGGAAGTCTCGTTCAGGAGAAGGTGGAATGTTTTCATAGATTCCTGCAAATAAAAAAAAGGGTTAAAGCGAATTTTATTTATCGAGTCCACTATTTCTCGATGGGCAAGAAGTGATAAACTGATGGACCGTGAAAACCAGTAAAGACTAGGGATATAGTAATTTAAGCTTTGATGATCTGACATTGCTTCCATGCTGGCCTGGGAGCGAAAGGAAAACATAGAACGTGCCAGCAGCATTTCCTCCCGGGCATGCTGTAAAAATCAGCTAAGGTATACGAACGGTTTCAGTATATTGCAATTTAGGCGATCGGCAAACAACCTGTCACTACAGCAATATACCTACAAATCTATCTTAAATAACCCTCAAAACTTTGTAAGACGTGGCGGAACGACCTTTATTTAGGTCGTTTACGCTCTGCCTACCCCATGAGGGATAAAGGCGTGATTATATGTATCTATGTATGATCTGACATTGGCCTTCCACGGCAGGATTTGTCTGATGCGGCGACAAAGGTTTTATAAGGAAATTGAGGCTCTGCCTTAGAATATTATAATATAATAGTACTGCTCTGTCTAAATCATATGTGTGTAGAGAATAGTAAGAAACGATTAGAATTCAAGTGTCAACTGAAAAGGTACCAATAAGTCCCCAGCCTTGTTATAGGAAAGTGCATTATTATGTCTGAACACAATAGATTATTGCTTCGTGCATGCTTCTCAAGCTTGTACAGGCTAGGCAGAGCTTCACGGTCATCACCAACAAATATTGAAAGAAATTTTGGATCGGTAGGTACAGACATTTTAGTAAAGAAAATAGATAGTTATATAAATTAACTGATTTGTTTGAACTTTAAGGACAAATGGTAAAAAGAAACGATTAGAATTTAAGTGTCAACTGAAAAGGTACCAATAAGTCCCCAGCCTTGTCCCCATAGGAAAGTGCAGTATTATGTCTGAACACAATAGATTATTGTGTCGGCGCGTGCTTGTCAGGCTTGCGGCTTGCGTAACCAGATGAAAGGGATCGGGTTACATTACATGTTGTACGAACCAGACAGATGTTGTACATTGCTTCTTTTACATAGCGATTTTTTTTATTATGGTTCCTGTATGGTACATATTTTTAACGATGCGTTATCGATACCAACTTTTGCATTACAACTTTAATGAAAGCCAACCCCAAAACATATGTATCTAACAAGGTTACCGTCTGCGGTACCGAAATATGAATCTCTGCTAAGTTGCAAAGAAAAAGCTGTTTATGGGCCGCAAAACACGTCGGTGACAAAAAATCAACGCGTGTCGTCATACATACATATAATCAGGCCTTTATCCCTAATGGGGTAGGCAGAGCGTAAACGACCTAAACGAAGGTAGTTCCGCTGCGTGTTACAATGTTTTGAGGGTTATTTTGATAGATTTGTAGGTATATTGTTGTAGTGACAGGTTGTCAGCCCATCGCCTAAAATGCAATATACAGAAACCCTCGGATCCCATAGCTGGTTTTTACAGAATGCCCGGAAGAAATGCAGCTGGCACATTCTATGTTTTTACCTCGCTCCCAGTCCAGCATGGAAGTAAGTCGTCATAACCAAAATGATTTGTGATTACGGAGATTACACCATGGCCGTATTCTTTGCACAATTTGGCAATTAGTTGTAGGCATGCATAGTCAGCCGTCATAATAGTCGAATTATTTTAAGTTACAGTGTAAATAGTTAGAGCGATGTGGTTATCGAGTTGAGGTTTTTGAATACTGTTAATTTTACAACATACACACTTACATTCACACATCCCCACACACTCATACATTGAGCATTAAGTTTCATTTCCTTTAATTTTTTAATAAGATTTCGTTCATTAATTTTTATATTTTGTTCTTAGTACAATATAAGTTACTGACGTTCACTTCTGTGTAATTAAAATTGATTGTAACAAGCTGGACTGATGATCATAATACAGGTTAATTCCTAGCTTAGGAACTGTCTGATGGTCTGACAAATTTCAAATGGCTTCTGTACAATTAATTTGATGATAAACAAAGACTTTTGTAAAATTGATTATTGTGCTTGAATAAAGATTTTATTTATTTTACTTGTTATCTTGGTCACTCGCGATAAATTTGGTAAAAGCATAGAAATTCGCGAGTAACCCGGATAACAAGTAAAATAAATAAAATCTTTATTCAAGTACAACAATAAATTTTACAAAAGTCTTTGTATATCATTACATTAATTGTACAGAAGCCAGAAGTGAAAACAATCGCGAATGCTTGAAAAGTTATAATTTTACTAAATTCTAGTATATCAAAAAGATAAAAATCACTACTGAGAGATAAGCCAGACAGGCAATCCCGTTATATTGATTAATAAAAAACATGTTCTGAATGGCCATGAACCTTATTTACGTTTATTCACAATAACAACTCTTTTCTACTAGAAAGCAATGGACAACATCCAACGTCATTTCAGTGTAGATTATACCCGTGACAGTCCGGTGTCGGTTTTGCACCGGTTATAATCCGTTAGAAGACTCCTGTGCTGTACAGGTTACACTATATTATATAGAACTGTCTACGCTCGTGTACCAGAGTAACATAAAATGATGCGGGAAACTGCAGGATTGAGGTATTTTCCCGCGGTAAAAAGTAACTTAAGTCCTATTCCAAGATTTTATCTGAATACGTGTCTAGTTTCATTCCGACCCGCCCACTCAGTATTTAAAAACAAACATCAAAATTTTAAATTAGCAGGATAATAAACATAATTTCCTCAAGAAAGCAATGGACGTCATTCAACGTCGTCTGAGTGTAGATTATACCCGTGACAGTCCGGTGTCGGTTTTGCACCGTTAGGCGATGTACAGGTTACACTAAATATAGAACAGTCGACGTTTAAGTACCAGAGTAACATAAAATGCTGCAGGAAACTGCAAGATTGAGGTATTTTCCCTTATCTTATCTACCGGGTGTACAGGACAGCGTCCCGAAAACTGATAGGGGTTGCTCAGTCAACGACACTGAACAACTTCCACCGGGAAATTCTTTCAGGAAGAAAAAAGAAAGGCTTTTCCATACAAATTGTCTCATCGAGGTGAACATTTTGTATGGAATAGCCTAATTTTATTTTCACTTTCTGAAATAATTTCCTGGTGGAAGTTGTTCAGTGTCGTTGACTGAGCAACCACTATCAGTTTGCGAGACGCTGTCCCTTACACCTGGTATGTATGTGCCAAGTTTAATTCCTATCCGCCCAGTAAACATAATTTTCTCCAGAAAGCAATGGACGACATCCAACGTCGTCTGAGTGTAGATTATACCCGTGACAGTGTTGCACCGGTTATAATCCGTTATGCGACTCATGTGATGTACAGGTTACACTAAATATAGAACTGTTGACGCTCACGGTTTTCCTGTAAGGCGGTTTGTTGGATTCATCCTTTAATGTTCAAATAAAAGGGATTCAAGGGTTACAGTGTATTGTAATTTGGGCGATGGGCTGACAACCTGTCACTACAGCAATACACATAACAATCTAAAATTGCCCTCAATTTATGTCAGACGTGGCGAAAGCGCCTTTTAGGAGGCGTTTTACGCTCTGCCTACCCCGTAAGGGATAAAGGCGTGATTTTATGTATGTATATGTATGTATGTTCAAATATAAGATGGTACAAAGAAGACTTTACTCAAGTACAGACCGTAGATATTTTGGAAATGATACAAACAGCTTGAAATAGGCGTGTTGACTGGGTGGCTAAAAAAAAAAGAACTTCTATACTTAAAACTGATGGCTAAAACATTGTGGATCACATTCATCGATTTCAAAAAATGCACATTTAATAATCGAGTAAACAATATAGAAAAGAAAGAAAGATACTATTATACTTTCATTTATTATATTATTACTTCCATGCTGGCCTGGGAGCTAGAGAAAAACATAGAATGTGCCAGCTGCTTTTCCTCCCGGGCATGCTGTAAAAAACAGCTAAGGGATCCGAGGGTTTCAGTATATTGCAATTTAGGCGATGGGCTGACAACCTGTCACTACAGCAATATGCCTACAAATTTAAATATCCCTCAAAACTTTGTTAGATGTGGCGGAACGACCTTTGTTCAGGTCGTTTACGCTCTGCCTACCCCATTAGGGATAAAGGCGTGCATACATATAGTATGTAAGAAAGATTTGAGTTGTACAATATTAACCGAGGAGTGACGTCATATCATAACTCGCTATTTTTTTTAATGGCTTCACATCTCGTGATTTGAGACGTATTTTGCCAATGGCGACGTATACTACATACAAAAAAGCGTTTTTCACATAATCACTACATAGTATAAAAACAAAGTCGCTTTCTCTGTCCCTATATCCCTATGTATGCTTAGATCTTTAAAACTACGCAACGGATTTTGATGCGGTTTCTTTTAATGGATTGAGTGATTCAAGAGGAAGGTTTATATGTATAATACATGCATAATATAGTTGAGAAACACTGATGATTTCCGTGCGAAGCCGGGGCGGGTCGCTAGTTTCATATAAAGTTAATGATTTGACTAGTAGAAAATAGCATATTGTACAACAGCAAGTTGACGAAAATATATCGCTACAGAGTTCACGTCAAGAGCTACTTTTTACCATGGGAAAATATGTTATATTTATTTAAATATGAGAAGTTTAATTCAATGAGAAGATGAAGTACGAATAGATACATTTAAAGGGTATCATTGCGTTCCTCATTAGATTATCATCTCTCTAGCCTTATCCCGTATCCCTCGGGGTCGGCTACCTAATCTAGGTGATTGAATGAGGGTACTGGTTTTTACACAGAGCGACTGCCATCTGACCTCCGCAACCCAGAAGGGAAACCAGACCCAATCCGAGATTATGTCAGAATTTTCAAGCCGCCAATGCTGGCACTGGTCTCTGACATGGCTTAACGACTAATATAGCCGGGACCAACTATGCCGTGTCACGTGCCTTCCGAATCACGGAAAAAAGCGTCGAATAAACGTACATATGAAGTGTGTTATTCGGTTTTAATCCCATCTTTAAAAAAAACCACCTACCAATGTACGTGGTGGAATTCGAACCACGACCTCCCGCTCAGGAGGCAGCGGCCCTATGCTACACCATCGGGCTCGATCTTCGTTCCTCATTATATGAAATAAATATTCAAAGGCTAAATTGACTAAAAGGATGACTAAACAGCGAACATTTAACGCGTTATGACAAGAGCAAAGGAAAGCCAACATCCATCATGGATTCACAAAGAGGCTTTCCCATTTTGAACTCGTTTATGATTCACAGTTACACCGTACGCTCTCAACCTTGGAAACATACATACATATAGTCACGCCTTTATCCCTAACGGACTAGGCAGAGCGTAAATGGCCTAAGCAAAGGTCGTTCAACCACGTCTGACATAGTTTTGAGGGTTATTTAAGATAGATTTGTAGGTATATTACTGTAGTGACAGGTCGGCAGCCTATCACCTAAATTGCGATATACAGGCACCCTCGGATCCCTTAGCTGGTTTTTAGAGCATGCCCGGAAGGAAATACAGTTGGCATCGATGTTTTCTCTCGCTCAAAGTCCAGCATGGAAGTATACCAATAGTATACCTTGGAAACGCTATTACAAGTTCTACTTGTTCTACTTTGCTGTTGTAGGCTGAGGATAAGCTATTTGGTTCGAACTATGTCTACACAGTGGAAGTATCTGGATAAAATCTGGTTCCTTCCGTGCTGGACTGGGAGCAAGAGAAAAACATATGCCAGCTGCATTTCCCCCGGGCGTGCTGTAAAATCCAGCTAAGGGATCCGAGGGTTTTAGTATATTGTAATAATTTAGGCGATGGGCTGATAACCTGTCACTACAGCAATATACCTACAAATCTATCTTAAATAACCCTCAAAACTTTGTCAGACGTGGCGGAACGACCTTTGTTTAGGGTTAAAGGCGTGATTATATGTATGTATGTATACAATCTGGTTGTTCTGGAGCAAGGGCTTTTGTGCACTTTTACATATTAGATTAAGGAAAGAAATAATAAGATAAAACGAAGGGAGGGGCGCAAAGTGCGAGTTTCTAATGCTTCTTCTTCATTGTGATATAGTTTTATTTTATTTTGTGACATAGATATAATTTAATTTTCTTTGTAATAGACTCGCTTGTGACTTTCTAAAAGTGTTCTTAGGAATCTATTTGGAAATAAATGATTTGACTTTTGACTTTGATTCGTATCAGAAAAAACGTATATAAAACTTATATGAATGAGTGCATAAACGCGCTAAGGTTAGGTTAGGGTTTAAGTGAGAAGCAGGTACAATACATTTTTTTAAGTCTTGATATAGGATAATATTCATAGGGTCCTCATTCACGAAAATAATTAGGTTTTCAAGAATATGCCCCACTTTAAATTGCTTTGTTTAAATAATAATCGAAAGTGTTGCAAGCTTAAAAGTTTGAATTTCTAGACTATTTGTCAGTAATTCTATTCATAGCAAGTTAGCATAATTATTTGCCAATTAGCAGTGATCTAGCTTCTAACCTAGCCATGACATGAAAAGTAAAATACAGTATTTTAGTCCAAGGACGACTTATTTGTTAAAAGCTTTATTGATTTCTCCATCAATTAGTTGGATCGAGTTGTTTTTCTACGAAAACCATTCTCTATTTTTGAGCGAATTGATTTACTTCTTTTTTTCTTTTTTAAATATAATGGCTTCACATCTCGTGATTTGAGACATTTATTTTTTATTTGAAATGGGTTAGCTCTTGACTCTAGACACAAGATCAGGGATGGCAGTGACAGAGTCGACGATGGAGCGAGCTCACTCAGAAGATACCTGTTATGGCACTGGCATTCTCACGCAGCGACGGAACACAGCAAGTTGTTTTTCGTGATTCTGTAAAAGTACCTAATCAATGTATCTACCTTCGAATACAGGCGTCGCTCTTCCCTACGCACACATACCTATCGTATAAGGGGTTTTGTATTTATTTAGGTGCCTTATTTAATTGTACATGTGTTTGAACATCCTAACGGATTGGGACTCGGTTTTATACCACATACAGTCAGGTAAAAAAGCGAGTCGAAAAACTAGAAGAAATCAATATAGAAAAAGAAATAAAAAAAAATGCTTGTTTGCCTTACAAGACAAAATTAATTATTAAATTAAAAAAATGTGAACATGTTAAAGCCATATGAAATTAAATACATAAAACAAAGTCAAAACTTAATCTAACCATTAAATAAACCACCCCAGATAGTTCCTGGAGCAAAAGATCCCATAATGCTCGCCGCATTTCCACGCTGGATTTTGCTATTGCCTATCTCTACTTTCTTTTCCTTCTATCTATCAGGAGTCAAGTCTACAAATGACCCGATATGAGCTCTGGTGCAAGATTTCAAACGGCCTAAATAAGCATGTAACACGGCCTATCACTCCTATTTATTACCTAAACTATCTACGTCATCTCTCAAGCAGTTGTCGATGTGGGTCGGCTGCAATTGACCTCATCAGCAGGCGGCCTCGGCTTAATATCACCGCTGCGCCGGCGCACCTTGCACCGAACTATGCACTGCACTGCGTGATATAGTATCATATCCTGCGGCCTACTAGTGTTAGTCTTCTAGAGGTGAAGGTGAAAACAGCTGATTTTACGAGCTATTGTTGATAGAAAAGCCTAGTTTGTTATGGTTCAATTCCCGGTTTTCTTGGTTTTTTGAATTTAAATAAGTAATTTTAATATCTGTTCTAGGTTTATCGGGGCGTTCGTTGACTGGACAATCTACACGATAGAGTAAATTCATACATACATACATATAATCACGCCTTTATCCCTAATGGGGTAGGCAGAGCGTAAACAACCTAAACAAAGGTTGTTCCGCCACGTCTGACAAAGTTTTGAGGGTTATTTAAGATAGATATTTGTAGGTATATTGCTGTAGTGACAGGTTGTCAGCCCATCGCCTAAATTATGATATACTGAAACCCTTGGATCCCTTAGCTGGTTTTTACAGCATGCCCGGGAGGAAATGCAGCTGGCACATTCTATGTTTTTCTCTCTCTCCCAGGCCAGCATGGAAGATAGAGTAAATTCTCTGACTTTAAATATATAAAACTAGCGACCCGCCCCGGCTTCGCACAGAAATCATCAGTGTTTCTACTATATTATGCATGTATTATACATATAAACCTTCCTCCTGAATCACTCTATCCATTTAAAGAAACCGCATCAAAATCCGTTGCGTAGTTTTAAAGATCTAAGCATACATAGGGATATAGGGACAAAGAAAGCGACTTTGTTTTATACTATGTAGTGAAGATCTGGAAAAAACAAGCTTATAAACCAGGATTAGAGTAGAATATTCAATGACGGTTTATGCAAACAGATTAACCAAGAACAGTAGCATATCACATAATAAATAAATCATATATAATTTCCATTAGATAACACATATTTTATTGAAAACATCATCATTTACGCCATGCGCTGTTTGCTCTATGATGTAACATACACACAAAGCAATATAAAACATAACTGCCTCCGTGGTCTAGTGGCTAGTGCCATGGACTCCTGATCCGGAGGTCCTGGGTTCGATTCCCAGGGGGGAAACACAAAGTTGATTTTTGAGAATTTATCACTTTGTGAATTTTTCCCCAGTTTGGTTAGGGCATTGCAGGCTGAATCACCTGATTGTCCGAAAAAAGAAAAAGATTTCGTGCTTCGGAGGGCACGTTAAGCCGTCGGTCCCGGTCACTGTCTTTGATAGTGGTCGTTACTCAAACCATGTCAGAGGCCTGATAGTTGTGCTACTAGGCGGTTTAAAAACTCTGACACCAGGGTTCTTTGGGTCGATAGACTCGATACCCACTCTGACTATCTTGGCAAAAGGCGAAGGCTTCAAATAAACTATTTACATAACAATAACACAACGATCACGTAATAGAAACGCCGCAGAGAAGCAATTTCCCTAATGTACCTTCGGCAGTGTGGATTTTAATAACTGCAATATTGTACGGTAGATATGTTAGCTATAGTTATGCTCTGAGCTAGTATTATTTACTGTTTAAACACATACAGACATACATAAAATGACTGGCACATGCTATGTTTCTCTATCGCTCCCAGTAAAGCACGGAAGAAAACGTGTGTAATTTGTACTTTAACTAATGCGGTTTCTAAGTTATTCTAGTTTATTCCTCGGTATACAAATACTTTTTACTTAAATAACTTCCATGCTTGCCTGGGAACAACATGTGCCAGCTGCATTTCCTACCGGGCGCGCTGTAAAAACCAGCTAAGGCATAAGAGGGTTTCAATATATTGTAATTTAATCACATCTCACAATCATATTTGGTCTTCGTAAATTTGATCAGATCTCTGAATTTCGCGCTCAACTAAAATGGCTCCCTATCCGACTTCCTCGTGATGTGCACATCCTAACTGTCCTCTTCAAAATCCTTAATGACCCATCCTCTCTTGAATATCTCCGCTCCCGATTTCGTTTTCTACCCCCTGATCCTCGACCCAGGCGCACATGCATCACAAAGGTGTTGGAGGTTCCTGGGTCGAACACCAAATTCTTTTTTAACTCGTTCACTGTTCGAGCCATTCAACTGTGGAACAAACTGCCGAAAACTATACAAGACAGTCCCTCGAGCTTCACTTTTAAGAAGAGACTGAAAGAGCATTTTACGACCTCTCTATGACGTATATAATTATATTTTATTTTATCATTTCTATATCATATAAATATATTTATATGTATTATTTTATTATAGTATGTTAATATGTGTATTAGTATTATTATACATCAATTTGTAATTAAATTATACTAACTGTATCTGTTCCCGTGAATTTCCCAACTTTTATCCCCATTAGGTTGGCTGGAAGAGATCTCTTATAGAGATAAGCTCGCCTGTTGTTTAATTATTTAAGTTGAACTGTATTTTCAATTTTTAAACAATAAAGAATATATTATATAATTTAGGCGATGAGCTGACAACTTGTCACTACAGCAATATACCTACAAATCATCTTAAATAACCTTCGAAACTTTTTCAGACGTGGCGGAACAACCTTTGTTTAGGTAGTTTACGCTCTGCCTACCCCATTAGGGATAAAAGCATGATTATATGTATTTGCACAAATAAAAACAAACAGCAATCGACCGACTGGAGCCCACAAGAGCGTCGGCCTAAACCCAGAGAAGACCAAGAAAGAGCTTGAGGAATGACTTAGCAGAATTCGATTCGAACTGGTCGGAAACAGACAAAAAGCGGAAAGTCAGGAAGAAGAAAGGGTAGGCCTTTGCTCAGTGTAGGCTAGTGTAATAACTAATAATACATACATTCATACATATGATCACGCCTTTATCCCTAATCGGGTAGGCAGAGCGTAAACGACCTAAACAAAGGCCGTTCCGCCACGTCTGACAAAGTCTTGAGGGCCATTCAAGAAAGATTTGTACGTATATTGCTGTAGTGACAGGTTGTCAGCCTATCGCCTAAATTACAATATACTGAAACCCTCAGATCCCTTAGCTGGTTTTTATAGCATTCTATGTTTTTCTCTCACTCCCAGTCCAGCATGAAAGTAAATAGTGTAATAATAATAAACTAATTTTTCACGTTAACCAGACGTTGACAAATAATCCACCTGCTGAAAGGACAACCTCAATCCTATTGACTGACTCCTGCTGACACCTGCTTCCTATCTGTAGACTCTACAGTGTAGAGGCATCAATAAAATTGTCTGTGGCCGTGGTTACTGGTTATTGACCCTTATACTATTTTTTCACACGTTTTTTCAAAGAGTTTTAACTACAGGTAGCGGGATCGAGAACCATTTATTTACTAGTGAAGTAAATTTGTTTTAAGTGTTTTATAAAGTTGTTCCTTCCATGCTGGACTGGGAGAGATAGAAAAACATAGCATGTTCCATCTGCCCTTACTCCCGGGCATGCTGTAGAAGTCAGCAAAAGGGACTCGAGGGTTACAGTGTATTGTAATTTAGGCGATGGGCTGACAACCTGTCACAAAAAAAATATAGTAAAATTGCCCTCAATTTTTGTCAGACGTGGCGAAAGCGCCTTTTAGGTTCTGCCTACCCCGTAAGGGATAAAGGCGTGATTTTATGTATGTATGTATAAAGTTGTTAGCTGTCAGTTCTATCAGTGGATGGCGTTTAGGTAAGATAAGACTTATAAACTTTTGTTTGTTAAAATCTTTACATACGCCAAAAACTAAGGTTTGCATAATTTAGAAAGCACACATCTTCTATGTTAAGGATAAGCCGCCTTTTGGGAAAGTTTCTTTCATGCTGGACTGGGAGTGAAAGAAAAACATAGAATGTGCCAGCTGCATCACCTCCAGAGCATGCTGTAAAAACCAGCTAATGGATTCGAGGGTTATAGTATATTACAATTTTAGGCGATGGGCTGACAACCTGTCACTATAGCAATATACGTCATGATCATCTGTAATAACCCTCAAAACTTGTCAGACGTGGCGGAACGACCTTTGCTTAGGTCGTTTACGCTCTGCCTACCCCATTAGGAATAAAGGCGTGATTATATGTATGTATGTATGGGAAAGCAGAATGCGGATTAGTGGGACATCCATCCTTTAATCCTTAGTCTTAGGCCCTGTATTTATATGAAATGCAATGTAACATCTGCATCTCCTCCCGGGCATGCTGTAAAAACCAGCTAAGGGATTGGAGGGTATATTGTAATTTAGGCGATGGGCTGACAACCTGTCACTACAGCAATATCCAGTTCTATCTTAAACAACCCTCAAATCTTGTCAGACGTGGCGGAATGACCCTTGTTTGGGTTGTTCACGCTCTGCCTACCCCATTAGGAATACAGGCGTGATAGTATGTATGTATGTAACATCCATCAATAAATCAGTGTCCACTGACGGACATTACTTTCGCTCTTGCTATGGAAAAATAGAGACATCAACTAGTTTTAAAGCTAGTTTACATTACAATTTATACTTGCGATTATCGGCACTTGGTGAAACTCCATATTTATAATGTTGTTATTAAAAACACTTGTACTTGTATATATATTAAGTGAAACAAGTACAAGTGTTTTTAATAACAATATTATAAACTAGTTTACATTGTTCATGTGTATAGTATACATACATACATATAATCACGCCTTTATCCCTAATGGGGTAGGCAGAGCGTAAACGACCTAAACAAAGGTCGTTCCGCCACGTCTGACAAAGTTTTGAGGGTTATTCAAGATGGATTTGTACGTATATCACTGTAGTGACAGGTTGTCAGCCCATCGCCTAAATTGCAATATACTGAAACCCTCAGATCCCTAAGCTGGTTCATACAGCATGCCCGGGAGGAAATGCAGCTGGCACATTCTATGTTTTTCTCTCGCTCCCAGTCCAGCTTGTCCCAGTAGCTTGTATAGTATAAGTGTATTATTTTAGGATAGTTAAAAGATCAACTATGTAATGTTACCCTTTCTTCCAGTGGCTTTCAAGAATGAAATTTGTACTAATGCACATTAGATTAAACTATTCTACGGTATATAATATAAAAGAAAGAAAATGAATGAATTCGTTTCAGGCAGGATTCGATCCTGCGTCTCTGGAATGTCAATTCATCCTGCCCGAATATTATATGAAATAAAAATTGCATTGTGAGTGCTACAAATCCTCAAAAAAAATATTCTACGGTAGTTTAAACCACTTACATCGAGCTCCAATTCCAGTTTGTTTATCTCATCAGTAGCAGCGTTTAGTTTTTCCAACTCCACCTGGAAATTGAGGAAATACTTCAAACAATCGCACGGAACGATCACTGGATACTCAAACACATAAGGCATAAGCAAGGAACATGTAGGAACGGGAAACATCGTTAAAAAAACTACTTATAGAGTAAAAAACTTAAGGCTTATCACGCTTCGTATCGCAAAGATATGAAAATCGGACATTATCTAATGTTAAACTGGAACTGTAAGAAGAATGGCGAGTTGTTTGTTTATAGATAAAAATATGTGTCAAGTTTCGGTTGATAGGTTTTTAATACGTAGGTTGTGGCAAATTTTTAACGAAGTATAAATACAAAACTGTTTGCAAATCTGTGGAGTGGAAACTGGTTTCAGTTAATCTTAATTAATTTATGCACTGAATTCATACAATATCAAGATATTTAGTAGCAAGAGTTATATCACTTTTACACATATACCATTCTTCTTATAGTTTAGCAAATTGAGGCAAAAATTACAACTTGATACTAAAAAGGATCGTTTCCTGTCCCTACAAAAGCAACTACGATAAATAAATTAACAAAAATTACTTACTTAAAATCATTGATACTTGTAGGGCTAAGTTTTTTTCAGATAAAGAAAATATACAATAAAAATGCTAAAATTACAATTTATTTCAATTAATTATAGTAAGTAGTTACAGTTTACATAATAATTAGAATCATACATGCAGTAAATTTTACAATATAAAAATACTTTTTGCAATACACATTCAAATTTTCTTGTGTGACTAAAAAGATAAAGTTATTTGTTTCAACACAGAAAAAAGAGTAAACAGTAAACTGAATGTACAGACATATACTGATATCTTGAAGGAGATGTTTTCTTTTTTGAATTATTATCAATGTTTACTCTAGACTCTAGCTTTTATTTAAATTCATGAACAAACAAAAACACCTCAAATTAAAGTATAGTATATGACCATACATACTTTTATTTATTTCTCAAACACTGCCCAAACACTGGACTTTCTGGATCTTTTTAAATAGAAATACTTTCTTTTTACTGTGCTTTTAACCATGGATTTTGAGTTGACTAATATAATTTCAACTGTAATAATTAACACCCAAAACTTTCTAAATGTAAAGGTCAAATAACAAAGTCCTTACTATTAAGAGAAAAAAACAAAATGGAATGATTAACTTGTACTAGAATAGGATTTGATCTAAAATTATATTGCTATGAACACACTTCACTTTTGGTAAAGTAGGTATCAACTATTTATAATATAAAATATGATGTTTTTAAAAAACTACCATCATGTAAAAATCATAAATTTTTTGTCAACATTTATATTACGAATCAAGTTGCATGATTATTTTTGCAAAAATGTTTGTATTTAAATTTCAATTATTACATATTGGTAGCTTTTTAAAATAGAGTAATTTACGTTAGGCCGAAATATTAAAGGAAATCGTTCATTATTATAATTAATACATGATTGAAAAAAAAAACAAAATGAGATTGTTAATGAGTAAAATTAATGAAAAGTTACTACACCTTGGAAAATATAACGAAAAATTATATCTGGTGGTTGAAAACTAAATGCTACAACAATACACAATGTTCAACATATTGCTGGGTTTCTGCCAACATTAAATAAAGAGATTCAATTAAATCTAAGTTATTGAATCCAATTTAATTGGTCAATATCGACATGTATTTAACACACATGTAAAGAAAACATAAAGATACTTTTACACATGATAAAAATAATAAATGTATGTTGTTAATGAATCTTTCCATTTCAACCTTTTCTTAGGCCTTTTAAATTCAATTTAAGACTCATTAGAGGTCCCTCTTTTCGAAATATAAAAAACATAGTTCACCAACTCTATTTGTGAGAGGGATGAAGTTAGACATTCATTAAAAAGGTGCAACCCTATATCTATCCTTTCTAGACAAATGTGAATGAACTGAATGATAAATAAAGGATATCAATATAAATGACCCCAAAGACAAGTTAAATATAAACAAGTTAATTGAGTTATAAGGCTTAATTAATAATTATTTTAAAGCTTAGTCCTCAGGGGTTACAATGTAAGGAATAAAGATTATAATCATTAATAGTATGGTAAATATCAATATTAAGTAAAATTAAATGAACTAATAACATAACATTTGTGATGAAAACCTGCTTATAACAGGTTTGAGATTATTATGTCTTAAATGAAAAATACTTCCTCTAATGTAAACTAAAAAACCATGTGAAGTTATTAGTAAATGTTGTAAAATGGCACATAATCTCTATTCTGAAAAAATAAGTTAGTAAACTCATAATAATGTTCCACTATAATAATCAAAATTGCAGTAAGTTTTAACTAATAATTGACAAACTTATATTGTGATACAAATTTTACATAATTTTGTGGACAGGAAACAGTCCTATAAGTTACCAAAGATATACATTTTACACCTCAATCGCATCTAACATACTAGACGTCGCAAACATACGTACAAACTATAGAAACATGAATCATAAGGGATTGGACCAATCATTGCACTTCACTATCACAAATATATTTGCCGGATACGAAGCGGCGTTTGACAAGAGATAGCCGATACCCGCTCCCAATGAGCTCAAACTCTATGCCAGATAATGTCGCGCCTTCGCAGTTAAATTGGGCGGAAATAGTCGCCTTAGCTGACGGCCCTTTCTCCAGCTCAAACCGTGCCCTCAACGAACCCACACCCCTATCTTCCGAATGCTGAGACAACTCCGTAAATCGCCACATAGCTTGCTCATTCTCCGCATTCCAAGTATTCTTAGGCATGGCTATAACATTCTTCACCTCTCCAGATACCGGGACGATAACAGAGACGTTAAGCAGCGGCGATGGTGGGCTCATCGCGTGCATGTTGTACTTATAATCCATCTTTAAATCAGTGTGGTCTCTATCGCATTTCCAATAAGCGACCAACTGGAACGGGCACGATGCGGCGCCCGCTTTCGGCCGCACCTGGTACTTCAAGATATCCACGTTGAAATATTGCGCCGTCGGATTCTTATCTGCCTGCCGTCGAAGTAAAGCAGTCAAAGCAGGCATGTTGAAGTCCACGACGGTCGAGTCGCGCGTTGACATCATCGTGTTGATCGTAATAAGCTGCTTATTGGGTATGACGTTATCTAGTCTATGAATGTTTTTCAGTCTGAAGCAAAGTTTAGCAGGGTTGGGGTTATTAGCGAGAACGCCAACGATTCCAGTCGGGAAAGAAAGCATCATGTCGCCAGACATTTTAACTTGGCATTTGCCTTCTTCTGTGCCTCGGAAGTACGAATGGATAATCTCGTGGAACGCGACAGCTAAGGGTATCGTGTCAGCCATGCCGATGGTTAATGGCGATGGCCCTCGGGAGCCTGAGGACCCTGCTGTTCGGAAGTCGCCTTCTGAGCGGCGGGATGGCGGACGAGGCAGAGATATCGAAGACGTAATCGTGGGCGTTGACGTACGGACTGTCGACTGCCCCATTTCTCCCACTTCCGAGAACAGATCGCCGACGTCGGCAGTGGAAACGGGAGTCGGACTTTCAAGTAAATGCGATGGATTTGCCTGTAAGGGCGCGTACGGATTCGAGACATTTCCGTGTGGAGAAGTAGGGTTGCTAGCTGAAGGACTTTGGAAGAAATTCAGATCTAAAAGATCACTGCTTGCTTTACTCGTGTTCGCGTTAGATCCGCGTCTTGTCGTTGTGCCGATTTTATACAGGGAAATGTTTTCTACTGTGGCTCTTAGCTCATCAACGCTCGCGGACATTGGAGCACTACCATTACTGATAGGTTTTATCTCTACATGGATTTTCTGTTCCCTTTCTTCTTCAGAATCTGAATCTGATGTGGAATAGGCACTTTGTCTTTCATCTTTTGGCCTGATACAGTAACCATCCTCATCCACTTCTGGAGAATTTAAATCCTCTTTTGTAGGAACTTCCTCCTCTTTTTCTTCCAAATCAGACTTTTCCCCATCTTTTGAGTTCTCTGAAATCTCATCCTTTTTCTTCTTAGACTTTTTAGGCTTGGATTTGGTGCGCCTACTGCGGAGGAACCATTTTGATTCTCTGAGGGTTGTCCTACCCATGTTATCATCTTTATCAGTGGCTACAGGAGTAGCTGGTGTTCCACTTGGACTGGAAGGGGCTGAACAAGGAGCTGGACCTTCAACACTGGCTGTAGATTCATCTTTACTTTGGAAATTTGGTGTAAAAAGGTTCAGCAATGATGTTGTTCTGGTAGATCTTAGAGTTTTGCTGGCAAATGACTGTTCCTTCTTTGCTGCTTTAGCAGGAGGAGCAGGTTTGTGAGACCCATTGGACACTGTAGATATCTGATCAGCTTCAGAAATCGAATTATTTGCTGACCCTGGTTTAGGTAATGAAGGGAGCTCAACTAAGTTAGCTTTTTCAATTGCCTGATACTTTTCTATTAAAAATTGCTCCAACAGCTTTTCAACTGTTAACTCAAGACATTGATGCTTGAAATCTCTGTGGACTTGCCCCATAAGATCATGGTTGTTCTGAATAATCTCTGTATAAGTGTTAACAAATTGCTTCATCTGTTTTAAGTGTGCTTCCTCTACATCTTGGAAATGTTTGCAAGTCTGTGTCATTTTCTTTTCAAAGTCCTGTTTCACCAAGTTATATTTCTCTAATAACTGTCTGTGATCTTCATGAAGTTTCTTCAGTTTCACTTCAGCCTTTTCAAGGTCCTTGGCCGATGCATTATCTTTGCGTAGCTTCTCTAACTCGGCAGCTTTGCTTGTGTAAACATCTGTGGCCTTCTGTAATGCTTGTTTAGTGTTTTGTATCAGTAAGACTACTTCTAAAGTACTGGACTCTGAATCTTTCACTGCCTTATGTTTTTTGTGTAAGTCATCAGCATATCGAGCCACATCTTTGACTAATTCGCTGACTTTTTGGAACATATGTTGGTGTAAATTGGACAACTTCTCGGCGGAGCATTTGAGCACGCCCCAGAACGGTGCGAAAGTACCTTGCGCGCAGTTCCCATTCGCTTGTTTAGCTAACTTATTCAACAATTTCCAATTTGATTCTTCTATATTGGACCTCTCTCTAAAGTATTCTGAGAGCTCTTTGCTTGCTATCAGTCCGTATTTCATGTTTTGATATAAAATATCGTATCCATTGTGCTCGTTGGAAAAATAATCTACAAAGTTGACACTCATCTTTGCAGCTACAAGGGCATACGTTTTTTTTTACAGTTATTCAATACATTATATTGTCACTCACTGACCTGTATTCTAGGATCGAGCTCAGTATCACCATTGTCGTCGGCTGGGATTGTAAAGGACTCATCCATTGTAGTGGCTGGACTAGGAAGCCACCCAATCACCCAAATTACATCACCGACACAAAAGCGTAACGCGTCACCTTCACTACACTTGGGAATGCACGATTACTGATTCCGACGAATAACAACGTTGGTAAATTTAGCCGTGGAACGATTAGAAACACTCGATAGCCTCGCGTAACGTGTTTAATTTAGCAAAATAAATAATAAAATAAGAATTTTTCATTCAAGATGACGTCCGCCTTCATGACGTCAAATCACCACAACAATAGACAAGGTACTATTTTTTTTGTAAATGCGATCCATTGTTTACCGATTAATCAAATTGCGATACCGATTTATTCATTACAAAAAATAAACATTTTAAGAAATCATAGCAACATAAACTAATTTTAACGTGTTTTTACCTCAAACGAATGCCATAAGATTGTAAACCTACTATTAATATTGAAGACTGATGAAATTTTTCATTTGGAATAATAAATAAATCGTAAATTTTAATATATTTCGGAAATTAGCCTATTGCACACATCACTACGGTAGATGGTCTTTTGTCTATGGTTATATAATACCACAAAATTCAACAGTACCTTGTGTGGAAGAGAAAACATGTTAATGTCTCTTTTTCACTTGATACTTTTCGCGTCTTCATGGTTGAGGTATCTCAAATGAAGTGCCTATTCAATTTTGTCGTATTAACATGATGCTTTTGGACAAGTTTGACGTAAAACAGCTTCAATTTGCTCCAATTTCGTTGTTTCGTCGAAATTAAATTTTAAAGAAATTTCTTTATATGTGTGACATAACTTGTAGTTGCTATTTATCGTTCGCGTTGTCTCTCGACGGTTGCGTGTCCAGAGTTCGCTTCTGAGGCGGGTTTCGGAGTTTATCTGTATGCAACTGCTACGCGTCGCCTCGACTATGTCTTACCAAGGATCACCATATTCGGCGCCAGGGGATGAATACGACTTCGAGGACGATGGGTACGACGACATAGACGAGTTCAGGGACCCAGAAGACACGTTGCCAGCGGCCCCAGTTGACAACAGTGACGAAGGTATGTTTTGTTTACGGTCGTCACCATTGTGCAGATTTGGCGTCATTACATGGTTATTTTGCATAATATTCTCGCTGTTTTAGTGCATCGCGTGCATTTGAGTGTAAACATGAGGTTATGTAATATAATCAAGGTCAGGTGCATTGATAAGACGCCTGCATTGGTTCTTTCCCGCGTTTTCTGGTGCGTGCCAGCTCGTGACGTAATGGAAGTGTTCGCGGCCTACTTTCACCACGCCATCTCGTAAAAAAACATTTTATAAATTAGGAATTCAGAGAAACATCTTTGTGGTGCCTCTTGGCCCAGATATATGAAGTAAGGTTAATGTTGATGATAACAGTATTTTCCTGAATTACAGACACAGAAGAAGCCAGTGAAACAGATATTCCCAACAATGATGAGCCTGTGGAGATCAAGGAACAGTAAGTTTGTCAATAAAAACTGTTATTTATTAGAAAAACACATGTGCTTGTAATTGTTTGGTAGAACTGCTGATAAGAAACATTATTTTCTTATCATTAAGTTATAAGTACCTATATATTTCTTATAATGAGCATTCCTATTTCCAGACCTCTTTATTGGAATTCTGAAACTAATAGTTAATTACTATAATTTTAGTGGTAATAATTTAATTATTGCAAATTGACAAATTTCTTATCTTTTTGAATCTACAAGTAACTTTATAAATAAAAAAATAAAAATAATTTTATCAAAAACTAATTTAATACAGATTTAGTAGCAGATATTTTTTATTCAATAGGAACCTAGAATTAAAATCTCAAACACCTACCCACCCCCCAACTTACTGGAAACTAAATTAAATACTTACCAAGATTAAAGAGTTATATGCTTTCTTCTAAAATATTTTTCAAAATTCAACACAAAAGCATTATCATAAAATAATCTACTCTTCCCCAGGATGTACCAAGACAAACTGGCCCACTTGAAGAAGCAGCTTCAACAGCTAGAAGACGGCATCCATCCGGAGTATGTGCGGAGGGTCAAGAGGCTGGAGCACCAACTGCATGAGAGGCTCAGGGTTAACAGGATATACAAGTAAGAATAATAAATTTCTTCCATGCCATACTGGGAGCGAGAGAAAAACATAGAAAAGCTGAAAAAGCTGCATTTCCTCCCTGTAAAAATCAACTAAGAGATCCGAGGGTTTCAGTTTATTGTAATTTAGGCGATGGGGTGACAATCTGTCACTACAGCAATAAACCTACAAATCTATTTAAAATAACCCTCAAAACATTGTCAGACGTGGTGGAAAAACCTTTGTTTAGGTTGTTTACACTCTGCCTATCCAATTAGGAATAACGGTGTGATTATCGTATGTAAGTATGTAGTATTGTTGTCTGAAAAGCATTCTATTTAACACTTCTTTCAGCTATGTATCATAAATTCATAAACTTAGTTGGTGCCATCAAGAGTGTTGTGTGGTTCATTGGCTGCTGTTTTCTTGGAATGCCCCTAAAATGGAATAGTTGAAGAAACATGTAGAAAATATGCCACACATAAGCTTGATAAGTATATTCCCCAAGGCAGCCTGCATGTTTGTTCTCTTTATATGTATTTTGAAAAGAGACACACTTTTATTTTCAGCAAATATTAAAATCAATAAGCCATACATATGTAACCTAGACATATAATTTTGATTTTATTATAAGATCTCCTAGTGAATCTCTACTAAACATGGTTCTCATTGGAAAATGCTAAGTTATCATTATCAAGTTAGGTTTTGTTACTGCTGTGCTTGCAAAACATATTTCATAAAATTATCAGTCATCAATATTCATTGATAAATTCAAAGGTATCATGTGACTTACTTTATCATATTCAGTTACACATATTTTCTATAATTGAATTACATACATACATTTAATCACTCCTTTATCTCTAATGGGGCAGGCAGAGCGTAAACGACCTAAACAAAGGTCGTTTCACCACATCTGACAAAGTTTTGAGGGTTATTTAATATAGATTTGTAGGTATATTGCTGTAGTGACAGGTTGTCAGCCCATCGCCTAAATTGCTATATACAGAAACCCTCGGATCCCTTAGCTGGTTTTTACAGCATGCCCGGGAGGAAATGCATGGCAAATTGAACTACATCTCACAAAATCATAACATCTTGTTCTAGAGACCACATGTTAGACGTAGTGGAACGGGAGTACATAGCAGAGAAGAAAGCAGCAGCTAAAGAGTTTGAAGAGAAGAAGATTGAGCTCCGGGAGAACCTGCTGAATGACTTTGAGGATAAGCGGAAGATGATTGAGAATGAGCGGCATACTATGGAGCTGAATGGAGATTCTATGGAGGTAAGGGATTATTTTATATTTATTATTATTATTATTATTTTTAGACGGACAGGCAGTTGGAACAACTGATAAATGCCCGCATCCAGCTTCACTTTGATGACTTTTTCTTTTGGTCAATGGTGTGTTTGTCTAGTAAGTTTTTGAATTTATTGACATTTGGCGCCGAAACCACTTCTTCGGGTAATTGGTTCCATCCTTTCACAACTCTATTAGAGAAGAAGTGTCTATGCGGATTGTTGTTGGAGAAGCAAG
This sequence comes from Scrobipalpa costella, assembly GCA_949820665.1. NCBI lineage: Eukaryota > Metazoa > Arthropoda > Insecta > Lepidoptera > Gelechiidae > Scrobipalpa > Scrobipalpa costella. Next base: position 3,369,368 of record OX463306.1, read on the forward strand.
TTTGTAGTTTGAGATGGTGTCCTCCCAAGCGAGTGTTGTTAACTCGTCGAAGAATCTGTTTATCAAAATCCTCAAAGTCATAGTGTCCATTTAAAATCTTGTATGTTTCGATTAAATCAAAACGGTCTCTACGCTGCTTTAAAGATGTTAGCTTCAGCACTTCCAGTCTTTCTTCGTATGATCGTCTTTTCAGCTGTCTTGGAATTTTAGTAAAACTGCGCTGTACCTTTTCTAGTAAGTCAATGTCTTTGATGAAGTATGGGCTCCAGACTTGGAATGCATATTCAAGCAATGGTCGTATGTAAGTCTTATAAATGTTAAGCATCATGTCTGGGGTTAGTACTCCGAAAGCTTTTCTGATTAGGTAGATGAAACTCTTCGCTTTTTTGGTAATAGATATTTGCTAATGTTTCTTCTACCGAGTGTAAGGGACAGCGTCCCGCAAACTGATATGGGTTGCTTAGTCAACGAAACTGAACAACTATCACCAGGAATTTCTTTCAGGACATGAAAAAACAATTTTACTTAGCATACACAATTATCACCTCGATCAGAAAATTTGTATGGAAAATAAAAAAAAAAATTTTTTTCATGTCCTGAAAAAAAAATAACTTGCTGAAAGTTGTTCAGTTCCGTTGACTGAGCAACTACTATCCGTTTGCGGGACGCTGTCCCTTACCCTCCATATATTATAACTTGTTTTTTTACCCTAATTAGAAGCCTTTTATTGAGTTCTTTTATTTACATGGATAAGGTTAATCACGTGATAATTCTTTTACTGATAGAGAAAGATGATATTACTTACTGTATTTCTGTATTCCTATGCGAATTGGAATTTAAAAGTAAGCTTTGTAATGTGTGCTTGCTTTGCCGCGTAGAGTGTATCATATGAAATAGCATTCGGTTACGCGGAAGATCAGCGCTGTGGCGGTGTTTTACACCTCCATAGCATTAATGCTGAGCGTGACCCATTTGTCGCTTAAAAACACATTTGTAACCTTTAAAATGTTAATATTTGTAAATTGGTGGCAAATAAATATTTTCTTTCATGCTGGACTGGAAGCAAGAGAAAAACATAGAATGTGCCAGCTGCATTTCCTCCCGGGCATGCTGTAAAAATCAGCTAAGGGATCCGAGGGTTTTAGTATATTGCAATTTAGGCGGTGGGCTGACAACCTGTCACTACAGTAATATACATACAAAGCTATCATAAATAACCATCAATACTTTCTCAGACGAGGCAACGACCTTTGTTTAGGTCGTTTACGCTCTGCCTACCTCATTAGGGATAAAGGCGTGACTATATGTATGTATGTATGTAAATATTTTCTATTTTCAGTTTTGATAACGCACCTTTACAAATAAAGTGACTTAACTCAAAAAATTGGGATTTCGAGTTTCTGCAATAAACCGACCTTTAAAAGTATAACTTACCACCCTAAAAACTTGAAATATTTTTTAGAACATTATCTATCACACTTTTACTGAGAAAAAAAACTAAGTATATAGGGTTGTGAGGTTATGCTTTCAAATATAGTTTTATTGCAGAAAGTCCAAATCACCATTTTCTGAGTTCAGTCACTTTATTTCTAAATGTGCGATAATATAAAGATGGTCCTCCCAGCCCATTTTCGGTGATGGCGCCCAATATCCTAATTAAATATTAAATTTTTATGTCTTCCATCTTGTCCCACAGGTGAAACCAGTAATGAAGCGTATCCTCCGACGGCGAGCAAACGAACCCGCGCCTGCGCCGGAGAAGCGAAGAAAACCCATCACAAATACACTCATAGTGCAACTAGATGACAGAGATATAGAGGCTGATCTCAGGGCGATATCTCGTCACTCGCCGCCGCCGTCACGGCATCACGCGCCGCAGCAGCCGAGGAAACATCTCAACTCTAACAGCTGTAAGTCGCTTCACTATTAGATAGTAAATCAGTCACATACATACATATAATCACGCCTTTATCCCTAATGGGGTAGGCAGAGCGTACACGACCTAAACAAAGATCGTTCCGCCACGTCTGACAAAGTTTTGAGGGTTATTTAAGATAGATTTGTAGGTATATTGCTGTAGTGACATGTTGTCAGCCTGTCGCCTAAATTGCAATATACAGAAACCCTCGGATCGTCGTAGCCAATTATGGCTACGACACTCCTAGTTTTCAGTAGTTTGTGTAACTCATCATAAGTCATAACTGTTATAAAATAAATACTTGATAGTTTTATTTAATTTAAGATTTTCTTGGCGCTGTTGCAAGCAAGCTATGATTGACAAGATTTGAACTTAACATTCTAACCAATTGTGCTACCACGACACATACCTTGAGCGGCGAAATTATACCTTTTTCACATGGAATGAGTATCTTGACACATGTCAAACGCATACTTTTTTTGACAGTAAAGTAATCTCCTTCGCACGTGCGATATTTTTATATTTCCTATTTGCTGTCAGGAGACTCATGCTATCTAAAAATACTGTAGATAAGTTATCTTGTGTGGATATTCCACTACAGATAGGCCAACCAGATCATAGAGATTTCGTGTCAATCTATTACTCGTCATTCTCTGCTTCTAAAGTTTCTACATACATACATATTATCACGCCTTTATCCCTAATGGGGTAGGCCTAAACAAAGGTCGTTCCGCCACATCTGACAAAGTTTTGATGTCTATACTTTTTAAGATAGATTTGTAGGTATGATATTGCTGTAGTGGCAGGGTGTCAGCCCACCACCTAAATTGCAGTATACAGAAACCTTCGAATCCCTTAGCTGGTTTTAACAGCATGCCCGGGAGGAAAGGTAGCTAGCTTATTTTATGTTTTTCCCTCGCTCCCAGTCCAGCATGGAAGAAAAATTTCTTCTGATTTCAATTTCATGTTAGGCTGCAGATGTACCAGTTTTCAGTACTTTATGTGTGTAGGTAACAAGTCATATATGCAAGAGGGTAATGAATTTGAATGTGGATGGATATTTATCGCTGTGTAGAATTTTTATAGTGTAATAATTAAAAAAAAAAATGTTGAGAGAGGACGACCAAAGAAAAGATGGATGGACTGCGTGGAAGATAATATATAGGCTGACAGGGATGAATGGTAGAAGAAAACGCAAAATAAGATAAGAATATACTTTAATGCACAGAAAAGACACAAGGGAAAATAAAATTAAATGAAACAAATAGAAGTACAAATAGGCGGCCTTATTGCTAAGCAGAAAACGCACTGCGCCGACCCCAAGTAAATGGGATAAGGGCAAGCGAATGATGATGATGATGCGTGTAGGTAACAACTTGACCTTGAGAGATTGTATTCTTCTTCTTCTGTCGAGTGGGTATCGAGTCTATGTACCCGATGAACCCTGGTGTAAGAGTTTTGAAACTGCCTAGTAGCACAACTATCAGGCCTCTGACATGGTTTGAGTAACAACCACTATCAAAGACAGCGAACGTGCCCTCCGAAGCACGAAATCTTTTCTTTTCGGAGAATCGGGTGATTCAGCCTGCAATGTCCTAAACAAACTGGGGAAAAAATCACAATTCTCAAATATCAACTTTGTGTTTCCCCCCTAGGAATCGAACCCAGGACCTCCGGATCGGGAGTCCATGGACTAGACCACGGAGGCAGTTAAAAGTTGTATTATTTCCAGGCGAGAGTCCGGTCCGGGAGCCCGTTGAGAGTCTGGAGACGAGGGTTGAGGACGGGAAGCTGCTGTACGAGCGGCGCTGGTTCCACCGCGGACAGAGCGTGTACGTGGAGGGCAGGGAGCTGGCCAAGTTCCCCGCGCACATACACGCCATCACCGACGACGCGGTAACTTGCCCTTTTTTTTAACACCAACTTGATTTTCATCCGTATTCAATGAGTTTTCTGGTGAAAATGAAGGTTTTTCCGCGGTGAAAAAGAAAAGATGCCTATGTCTATAACCCATACCCATACAACGAAACTGAACAACTTTCAAACCAAGAAATTCTTTCAGGGTATGTTAAAAAAAATAGTTCTTATATAAAATGACCACCTCAAGCAGACAATTTGTATAGAAAATCAAAATATTTGTTACACTTCCTGAAAAAAAATCTGTTGGTAGTTGTTTAGTTTCGTTAACTGAGCAACCCCTATCAGTTTGCGGGACGCTGTCTCTTTCACCCCGTATATGTGCCATGTTTCATTACGATCCTTCCAGTGGTTGAAGCGTGGTTAAGTAACAAGGCATTCAAATATCCAAACTTTCGAATTTATAATTTTGGTAAGATTAGTCTCCCCTCGATTCTAGTCAAGGCTGAACTAAACTTTTAGAATCAGCGATGCGACCTGAGTATTGCCAAAATGTAGGCCAGTCCAGTTAGCACATCCGACGTGAAACTGATAGAGGTTGCTCAGTCAACGGCACTGAACAACTATCACCAGGAAATTCTTTCAGGAAATGTAAATATAAAATGGCTTTTCTATACAAATTGTCTGATCGAGGTGGTCATTTTGTATGGGATCATTTTTTTTTGTTTCCTGAAAAAAATCCCTGGTGATAGTAGTTCAGATTTGATGACTGAGCAACCCCTATCAGTTTGTGGGACGCTGTCCCTTACACCTCGTATAATGGTCCTGGAAAAATCATCCAAATAGTCATTGAGTTTAAGCAAGTTTGATAGTTTAAATGAATGAATGAATTACAAAACCTAGTGAGTGATCTTATTCGAATTCTTATTTTTGTAATATCTTTGCCTTTAACTTGACTTTAATGTTAATATTTAATTCCAGATATGGGTGAAGAAAACCAACCTAGAGCGGATACGGATATACATATCGCAGCTCGCGCGAGGGAAAGTGACGTTAAAGAGACGAGCTTCATAAGAAAAGTAAATAAACAGCGAAACTAACAGTTCATATTGTACATAGTGGGAGCATGAGTGGCCGGTAGTACGAACGCTAGATGTGTTTGTAAGTGTCGAATGTGTTGATAATACCGTCCTGATCAGATTTGTAATTCAAAATGGCGGCTGAGAAGTCGACGACCACTTGAGGAATTCATCGAGAAAATAATAATGCAATAAATTTATTTATTTATTGTTTATTGTACACAAGTAACATGAGAAAGACAATACACAAGGAATACCGACACAACAGGTACAGCTTATTTCTACTAAGAAATAAAAATATGCGATTGAGCATAATATTGCTCAGGCGCATTTATCAACAGCGCCATCTGTTATAAAATCTTGAAACTAGTGTTTTTTTAATTTTGTCATAGATGTCTCCTCTTTATATCAATAGGGCAGTAGTTCGTTTGCAAGTCGTCTCAGTCGCAACTGGTCACATATTTGTGATCTTTTCTATCTAATATGGTCAATCAATCAGGCGAGATGATGAATCCGTGACTATAAAAAAAGAATATAGTAGGTGTAAAATAAACTTTAGGGTATGAACCTAGCCCCATGAAACTGAACACTTCCCCAAGGAACATAGATCGAAATATGAAGTATATTATTTGTACATACTTCCATATAAATAATCATTCCTTTATCCCTAATGGGGTAGGCAGAGCGTAAACGACCTAAGCAAAGGTTGTTTCGCCACGTCTAAAAATGTTTTGAGGGTTATTTAAGATAGATTTCTTGGTATATTGCTGTAGTGACAGGTTGTCAGCCTATCACCTAAATTACAATATACTGAAACGAAACCCTCGGATACCTTATCTAGTTTTTACAGCATGCCCGGGAGGAAATGCAGCTGGCACATTCTTTGTTTTTCTCTCGCTTCCAGCTTCCAGGCCAGCATGGAAGAAATATTATTTGTACACAGACATTTCTATCGATTTGACCAGTTGCGTATGAGACGATCTGCGAAATGGACTACTTGCAAACAATCCAAGAATGTGGTTATTAGATGATTTCAAGATGATAAACTAAGTTCTAAAATTTGATTAGGATCTGATGACGATGAGAACCTACGTTGTGATATGAAATGCATATTATTTAAAGACAGAAAAGAAAGAATTTATTGGTAATGACAATGATGAAATTAATTATGAATTGTAAAATGTAGTTAATTTATTTGCAAACGCTGTAATATTTAACACTGAAGACTGGGTACAGTTTTTAATAAAATTATGTAATAAAAATTGACGGGATATGAGCATTTGGAAAAATATTAGTACATATTTATCGGAAATAATTTACATAAAATGTATGTAAAGGTTCCACAACTGGACAAAGGTGGAATTAAAACATGCAAATAAAGAAGCTAAAAGTTATACTTGCGTGGGATTTGGAGCCACAATGTTAGGAGCAATTGCTATTCTCGCCTCGCTTTGGATGGGCGAGCTTAATTTTCACAGGGAATATGTTCCTCAGGCAAATTTTGCGACAGTCGTGGAAAAATATCCACCAAACTATTTAAATTTAAGTTAGACATTCTAAATAGAATTTAATAACGAGCACTCACTTTGGAATATAAGTCGCGTACTTCGAGACTTCGGGGCATTCGGAGTCCCTTCATCAGGTTGAGTGCGTAGGTTTCGGAGTTGTGTACCCGGCCGCGTCCCGCCTCGCATTGCGGGTCTAAACTCGCAGGTCTCCGAATGTCCCGAAACATGTCGTGATGTACGCGACATTTATCGCATAGTCAGTGCCCGTTATTAATTTTTAAATATCCATATACATATAATCACGCCCTGGTGGGGGTAGGCAGAGCGTAAACCACCCAAACATAGGGCGTTCCGCCACTGATTAGGTTTTGATGGTTATTTAAGATAGATTTTTAGGTATATTGCTGTAGTGAGAGGATTTCAGCCCATCGCCTGAATTGCAATATACTGAAACCCTTGAATCCTTTAGCTGGTTTTACAGCATGCCCGGGAGGAAATGCAGCTGGCACATTCTATGCTTTTCTCTCGCCCCCAGTCCAGCATGGAAGAAAATATCCATCAGTCCAAATTCTAAATATTAACTTAATTTTACAATTCACAGCAATATCGACAGTATTTAATTGTTGTAAATATGTGTAAATTGTATGATGATGAATTGTCGGCGATATGTGTGGAAGTTACGGAGTGACGCCTTTCTTAGTCTTTTACATTTGTGATTTATAATTATTATGTGTAAATGTGTTGTGTTGTACATACAGAATGTTTTTACTTGATGTAGATTATATTGAGAACAAGATCTTTTAAAATTATACGTATTTTAAGTGCGTGATTTGTTTGATTTATTAAATTCATGAAACATTATGAAATTTGTTGAACATATTCAAAGATTAAAATGATAAAAGATTGTTGTGGAAATAAAGAGCATAGCATTTTGTTATCGTCACAAAATGACCCTCGGTCGCATAATGTACCTTTCTTATAATATCTCTTTCGGAAAATGACTCTTGCAAAATTACCCCTTTCGGAAAATGTCCTACCGACGAATTTTCTTAGTATTTTTTTTTAAAACTAAATATACATATTATAAAACAAAGTCGCTTTCTCTGTCCCTATATCCCTATGTATGCATAAATGTTAAAAACTACGCAAGGGATTTTGATGCGGTTTCTTCTAATGGATAGAGTGATTCAAGAGGAAGGTTTATATGTATATTACATGCATAACATAGTAGAGAAACACTGATAATTTCCGTATATATATATATATATATATTTATAGTTAATGGCTTCACATCTCATGATTTGAGACCTTAAGGGTAATTTTACGAAAGGGACATTTTCATTATTTTTCACTGTCATTCTGAGACGTAAGATATGTTTTACTAATGATGGCATAAAAGTATAGAAACCAGAATAATTTTATTCAAATGGTAATTTAGTTGCGCTCCTCAAAACTACGTTTAATAAAAACGATCGTTAAAATAAAGGAAATGTTGTTTACAAAAAACTTGATTCGTTCAAGGCATGTTCAAGGTCTAAGATCGATGACCGAACAAAAGTTTTGTATTTTTATTATTAGCACATTCCCAATATGGAGCAAATATTTTGTACCTACGTGTTCTTGTTACCGCTACCTACTTAGCGCCGCCGCTGCAAGCTTGTATAATTGACCCTATTAAAAAACACTTGGACAGATGTGGAAAAAGTCACACGAAATTGTGGCGAAGAACCGGAAACCAGAAGACCTACATTTAGACGCCGTTATCCCTAATGGGGTAGGCAGAGCGTAAACGACTTAAACAAAGATTGTTCCGCCGCGTCTGACAATGTTTTGAGGGTTACTAAAGATAGATTTGTAGGTATATTGCTGTAGTGACAGGACAGCCCATTGCCTAAATTGCATTATACAGAAACCCTCGGATTCCATAGCTGGTTTTTACAGCATGCCATGCCATGCATGGAGGAAATGCAGCTGGCACATTCTATTTTTCTCTCGCTCCCAGTCCATCATAGAAGAAATTCCATTAGCATTGAATTATTCGCATTAGCCATTGAATTTAAGTAGGTACACCTTTCTTACTCACTCAATTATTTTTTGCGATCGTCTGAATAAATGGTTGGTCCTACCAGGCGCGAGAAATAATCAAATTGAAGAAATCTCTACTTGATCCCTATCAACAACTTTAAAATATGTTTCATTCCGGTTTATGAATCCAAAGTTCCATGACTGAAAATCCTTTAAAAGTGACGGGTGTCTCAGCAATCTGATCAGTTAGTACAAACGTGTACAACTTTCTTCCATGCTGGCCTGGGAGCGAGAGAAAAACAGAATGTGCCAGCTGCATTTCCTCCCAGACATGCTGTAAAAGTCAGCTATGCGATCCGAGGGTTTCTGTATATTGCAATTTAGGCGATGAGCTGAAAAAAACCTACAAATCTATCTTAAATGGCCCTTAAAACTTTGTCAGACGTGGCGGAACGACCTTTGTTTAGGTCGTTTACGCTGTGCCTACCCCATTAGGGATAAAGGCGTGGTTATATGTATGTATGTGTACAACTTTTACTATCAGAACACTTATAAATCTGGTCAGATACACTCAAGTTACGCAAATGGTCAAACGGTGCTGTGCCAAGAGTATCAAACAATTATTTGGTGACCCGATTGTAGGCTACTGGGCCAATGCGATCTTTTACTTATACGTATGAAAAATCGATTTGTTTGTTAGTTAGGTTGCTTTTGATTGATTTCTTGTCTGTACAAGGATGCGCCCATGCATCGGAGTCTACATACATACATATAATCACGCCTTTATCCTTGATGGGGTAGGCAGAGCGTGAGTGTCCTAAACAGAGGTCGTTTCGCCACGTCGGGTTATTTACTTTTTAAAATAGATTTGTAGATATGATATTGCTGTAGTGACAGGTTGTCAGCCTACTGCCTAAATTGCAATGTACAGAAACCTTCGGATCCTTCGGGTAAGATAGGTTTTTAGGTACATCGCAGTCTGGCCATTCCAAATACAAAGAAGAACAGAGAAGCCCTCATGAACCACGACAACTAGGATTGTTTACAACAGATGCCAAAGACATGACATGAAGCGGGCACAGCTGGTGCCACCGACCCAAAATAAGGAGAAAAGCCGAGGAAAAACAGAGGAAAGACATTTCTTTGTACTTCTCCCATGCTGGCCTGGGAGCGAGAGAAAAACATGGAATGGGCCAGCCGCATTTCGTCCCGGGCATGCTGTAAAAACCAGCTTAGGGATCCGAGGGTTTCACTATATTGTGATTTAGGCGATAGGCTGACAACCTGTCACTACAGCAATATACCTACAATTCTATCTTGAATAACCCTCAAAACTTTGTCAGACGTGGCGGAACGACCTTTGTTTAGGTCGTTTACGCTTTGCTTACCCCATTAGGGATAAAGGCGTGATTACATGTATGTATCTCTGTACTTCACAAATTAATATCCATCGAGCGAGCCTCTTTAATGATCTAGATATCATAAAATTGTCAATCAGAGGAGCGTCCGTTAAATTAAAACAACTTGCTACTGATTGAGACGGAATGGGTCAAACTTTCCCTAATTAATTTTACCGTTCTCTCGTCGACGACCTTTTATCTCAAAACGTTTTATCCAAAAAAGAGCTGGATTTCAGGTCACACGTCAACTTCAAAAGGACCAAGCCGTGGGTTCATTAATCCAATCAAAATGCTTCGCATAGTTTGTTTCTCGCGAAAATTATTCGGGCGTTTAAGGCCCGTAATTATAAACAACATTTGAGACTGACAGCTAGTTGAGTCCGTATCAGAAATTTCATTTCAGTACAAAAGGAACTGTCAAATCCATACTTAATATTACTCTCAATTTTGAGATCGCTTTATAAATACGAGCCTAAATATCGTAAACATACATTTCGCTTGCAGATCTTATCTATTGTCGATGTATCGGTCTCGAGTTTTTTTTATTGGGTAACAGAATGATCTCTTTCATTGAAGGGCAGTTTTGAATTACATTCGTGTTTTAATTGATAACTTGAGATCTGATTATGGGCTTCGAAAGTTATAAGTTCGGTTCAAACTTACTGTTCTACTGTCTTCAAATACAGGGGAAGAACGAAGATCACATTCACATTACATTTTGCGTCCCCAGAAAAGACTAGCTATTATATCTTCACATTTGGAAATGGTAAATTCTGGCCCAACCTCAATGGCCACAAAAAGCTTCTAAAAACTTCTTTAACGCACTACCTGAAACTGTAAAGGGAATAAAAAAAAGCCCAGAATTTTAAAAACAAATTATAAGCTTATTTAGCACAAAAAGCTATACTCTACAAGAGTTTTTAATGAAGGATCTTTGTATGTGCCATAATATAAATAACATGATCTCATTAATATAAATTATATTAGAATCGTATAAGTTTTTGTTTATTAAGTTTTCCAGGGAAGAACATGGTATTCTATGTTGAGGGATGAAGAAAGAAGCGGTCGCCTTTTGACGGCTATTACGGAAGAAAACGTGCTAGCAGTGAAAAATTTAATCCAAGATAATTGGCGAATTACATATCAGGAAATTCAGCACATATTAAAGATTGAATCGGGAAGCGTTCACGAGATTCTACACGGGCATCTTCGCGTGAGGAGGATAGTATCGCGCTGGGTGCCGCACTACCTCACCGACGCTCAGTAGCAGGCCCGGGTGGAATGGTGCCGTGATATGCTGAACAAATTTGAAGCAGGCTCGTCTCGGCGTGTTTACGATATCGTAACAGGTGATGAGTCCTGGATTTATCAATACGATCCAGAAACCAAGCGCCAGTCGACAGTTTGGGTGTTTCAAAATGAACCAACGCCTACCAAAGTGAAGCGATCTCGAAGCGGGGGGAAGATTTTGATCGCCAGCTTTTTTTAATTTGACTGGCCATTTGGCCTCAATTCCCTTACGAGATCAAAGAAGCATTAACGCCGAATGGTATACTACCAAATGTTTACCAGAAGTTTTTTCTGTTGTGAGCAACAAGCGACCAAACACAGGGCTCCGCGGACTACTGCTCCACCACGACAATGCGCCTGCACACACCGCGCTCAAAACGAGGGACTTCCTGGACAGCACACCAGTCAAACTCCTGGGTCACCCTCCTTACAGCCCTGATCTAGCACCGTGTGACTTCTTTTTATTTCCAAAAATAAAAAATCAGCTCAAGGGGATACAATTTTCGTCGCCGGAAGATGCGCTGGCTGCGTTCGAGCAGGCTGTAAACAAGGTGTCTACGGCGGACTGGAAAAAGTGTTTTGAAAACTGGTTCAGACGCATGAATCTTTGTATAGTGGCTAGTGGAGAGTACTTTGAAAAGATTTAATAAAAATATATGTACCTGTACAACAATTTTTTTTAGTGTCGCAAATCTTTCTGAGTGTCCCACGTAGGTGTTGTAGTGTAAACTGTCAGGCGGTTAAGGCTTCTGTATTTAGCACTCAGGCCCAGCAATTTATCAATAATTATCTTAATGCTGCCGGCAGTTTTAAAATATTAATGGGGTATGCATCCGTTGACGAGAATCTCAGCACTTTTGGTGATTTAAAGATATTGGAGACATGTTATTAGTTTTTGAAGAGTTATATTACAATACAATATTCTGTGTCTTGTATGTCATGACAAAATTTCATGTTTGTAACTGCCTTAATGATCAAAATTCGAAAATTAGAAATTCGATCATGGAGGCAGTTTGGTTTTGAAATAAAAGATACATATATATTTATTGCACAAGGAAACACTAATACATACAACAGAAAAGTAAGAAAATACCAAGCTCCTTGTAAGATCTTCATTTCCAATCAGAAGAGTAAAGTCGGTTGATAACAATCTGTTCATAAAATACCAGGTGTAAGGGACAGCGTCCCGCAAACTGATAGGTGTTGCTCCTCAGTCAATGTTTCTGAACAACTTCCACCAGGTATTTTTTTCAGGAAGTGAAAAAAAAAAATGGCTTTTCCATACAAAATGTTCACCTCGATCAGACAATTTGTATGGAAAAGCCATTTATTTCCCGCTGTCCCTTACACCCGGTATTGATATTGTTCTTGCGCACATCTGCTTCAAAAGTTGTCCACATTTTGATCGACCTTGCAAGGTCTGCCATTCACTCATTTAGATGTTCTAGAATGCAATAAAAGTGCTCTATAAAATAAACATAAACAAAAGAAGATTGTTTTGTTTTGGAGTGGTCAAACTGGTAAGATCATTATTGCAGATTTTAGTATGTGTTCGTTCAAGATTTCCAATTAGTTCTACATCAAAATACCGGGTGGAGGGACAGCGTCCCGAAATTGATAGGGGTTGATAAGTTAACGAAACTGAACAACGTTCACCAAGAAATTATTTCAGAAGAAAAAAATCTGACCCTCTTATACAAAATATGACCACCTCGATCTGACAATTTGTATGGAAAAGGCTTTTTATTTCATTTCCTGAAACAAAATCCTGCTGATAGTTGTTCAGTTTCGTTGACTGAGCAACCCCTATCAATTTGCGGGACGCTGTCCCTTACACCCCGTATGCGCAAGCACATTACTTATATCGTAGGGTTGAAAGGATCCCTTGCAACCAAAATGGGATCATATTTCAAGGAAATATGGATTTTCTCTTTGCCATACCTAATTATCCATCAGCTCAATAAAGGCATTGCTATATGGGGTGTAAGGGACAGCGTCCCGTAAACTGGTATGGGTTGCTCAGTCAAACAAACTGAACAACTATCACCAAATTCTATAAAAAAAAAAAAATGCTTTTCTATACAGTCTGATCGAGGTGGTCATTTTGTATGGGAAAGTCATTTTGTTATCATCTGAAAGAATTTCCTGGTGAATGTTGTTCAATATCGTAGATTGAGCAACCCCTATCAGTTTGCGGGACGCTTTCCCATCTTCTGTCGATTGGGTATCGAGTCTATCGACCCGATGAACCCGGCTTTCCCTTACACCCCGTATTAAGTCGTTTGTTTTTCATATATCAACACATTGTTTCTTTGGCAATGTTGTTCGTGGTAAATCATCCTACATATGCAGAATGACTAATTACTGTTGTAATTACTCTAAATCACGAGTAAAATGTGAGGTATTCTTTGATAAGTTTCAAAATTGCCACCCGTATGCAGTCTATGACGCACGTGTATTTCGTAAAATGAAAATTTTCGGTGATTTTCCGAACGTAAAGCTACCTGTAAGAATGTGAACCAGATAAAATCATTTAAAAGACAGACCTGTATACGAGCCCTTTGATTAATTTGTTCAGCGTCAATATTTCGATCTAGTATCGTTCGCCCAATTTTCCATCGGAGTACAGTTACCAAGTAATTTATAAGTCGATGTCCTGCCGCTGCGTCGGCCGCGCGCGCGCCATTCGAAATCCCGCCATTGTGACGCGCTACCGCTCCCAAAAATATCGTTTCGAAAATCGATTTTTGTCTTCCGATTAGTGATTCAAAACACGCAGACAGTCCTAGGCTGGCCGCCGCGACGCGCCACTGACACATTTCTGCAGTTTCGCGCGCCGTTTGAATTTAGAATTGATTTTCTTCTGTTTTATTTTTTTTATTCTTTCCCGCTTGGTGGTTACCATTTTTGTGTCAGAACCAGGAGTGAGGAGATTTTTTGAGGTGATTTACAGGATCTTTGGATTTTTGTAAAGGTAAGTTATTTTTTACATATTTTGTACCTATTTAATTTTATAAGGTATGTTCTCTTTTTTATAAAGAAATAACGCACTGTAATAACTGTGGTCTGCATTCGAGCATTTTAATATTTGCCAGTTATGTATGCGATCCGATCACTGTTTAATCGCAAAACTTTTTTTTACTTAGATCTACTTCAACAATATTTATGAACTAATAAACTTAAATAAAATTACAATTACAAACATATCCTCTGTGATCGAAAATAATAATGCAATACAATAACTTTGAACTGATCACTATTTAATCGCAAAACTTTTTTTTACTTAGACCTACTTCAACAATATTTATGCACTAATAAACTTAAATAAAATTACAATTACAAACATATCCTCTGTGATCGAAAATAATAATGCAATAACTATGTTTAATCGCAAAACTTTTTACAAAAATATATTAAGGCAAGGCATATTGCAGAAAATGCATATTTTCTATGCAAAATATGCACATATAACAATAAAACCTAGAAATTACTGCTTGACCGGAAAAACAAAAGAAGTCGAACTAAATTAGCAAAACCGGTAGTATAAAATGCTTGTGACATTTTCGATTAAAAATAAAAGGATGATCGTTCTCCCTTTCTTGATCCGAATGATGCACCTACGGTTCTCAAACTATGTAGAGTCGTAGAATATTGAAAGGGGCCTTCAGCAAACATAGTGGGAGTAAGCAGCCGATGCCTAGACTTTACAAAATTCTTCATCGTAATGATAAAGTATTAAAAAATCATAAGAATGGTACAGTTTTAACACTAAACGATAAACAAGTGTTATTCATAATTTAAACTAACAAACATAATGAAAAAACAAGCTTCGACACAAGAAAGTGAGTCGAAGGTTGCACTTGGCGGGTTGTGGACTGTGGCGGGGTGTGACTTTCTTCTCTCCTGATGAAGATCCTCGTATAGGATCGAAACGTCGAGGGCTAACCGTCCTCCCAATACAAACAGGTAAGCCGATCAGTTTTCATTATTGGTACAGCACAATTAGGTACAAGTACCCACTTTTGTTTGAATATTTTTGAAGCATTTTCGATGAAAGGATCTAAAAATAACTATAAAATGAGCAATGGTTATACAAAATAACATTAATATAAAAATAATCATAAAAATATGTGGACCCGTCGAGCCCCAGATAAAAAGTGACGAAAATTACATGGAAAAATTTAATGATTAAGGTATTGGATTCGATTCTAGATTTGCCAGTTAAAACTAAAATTAAAATCTATTTGTCACTTTCAGACTAAAAACTTTGGAAAAGGACAGGAGATCTATTCTCTCCGGTTTTTGATTTATAGTCGGTGGTTTTATGCATTATCTGTCATTTTTATCTTCGGTGGGGTTCGAACCACGACCTCCCGGTCGTGGTTCGAACCCCACCACGTACCAATGTGTTTTTCGGTTTTCGAATTTCATATGTACGTTTATTCGGTGCTTTTTCCGTGCTTCGGAAGGCACGTTAAGCCGTTGGTCCCGGTTAATATCGTTTAATATCGTAGATATTAGTCGTTAAGCCCTTACAGAGGCCAGTGCTAAGCATTGGCGGCTTGAAAACTCTGACCTAATCTAGGATTGGGTCTGGTTTCCCTTCTGGGTTGCGGAGGTCAGATGGCAGTCGCTCTGTGTAAAAACCAGTACCCTCGTTCAATCCCCTAGATTAGGAAGCCGACCCCGTGAGATACGGGACAAGGCTAGGGAGATGATATAAAGGAAAATTATGCTTTCAAGTTGGACTAGGAGACGTAGAATATACAAGCTACTTTTCTTCGTGGGTACCTATACCGAAAGTTTTAATAAATGTATCAATTTTTAAGATATAAGAAGGCATTATGCGAAATGTTACTATGAGTAAATCTTTTTATTCTGCGATAAAGTTTGACAATCCCTGGTTGAAATTGAAAAAAGATTCTCGTATTAACGCTTTCTTAAATATTTATGCGAATATTTTTCTCTATATTTGTCTCACAAACCAGAAACAAGGTAATAAATAATTTAATATTTACGATACCGAGTCTTATACCAGTAGGTAGTAGATAGAATTAATATGACCTCTCCACGGCTAGGATTAATTAACAATGTGCATAGAGAATGTATGGTCCTATTTATGACAAAATTTCTTTCTACAATTTTAGCTGATCGATTTAGTATCTTACTAACCAAATACTAAAAAGCTCTGTTAAAAACATAAAACTCTGTCGATTTTAAAAGGATTTAGAATAAACTTATTTGTTTTATTATAATTTATTTAAAGCAGGCCGTTGACTTTTTAATTGCAAATAAAACTTTGATGAATGAGAAAAATATTTATCGGAAACCTGATATCTTTTGGTAAACCTATTCCGTCGTAACTCAGAACAAAACCATTAAAATAACGGAAAACATGATATTATTGTTAGCTCTGTAGAGCTGCAGAAAAAGATCTAATTTTATTTACATAAATTAGTTGGAGCTAGGATAGGCAGACATATAAGATGCCTAATCTATAACCGTAAAAAAATATGTTGTGTATTTATTTAAAGTGAATCAAGGTTTTATTGAATACAGTCACAACAAATACGTAACGTATAAACGTAATCATTTTATCCTATTATTAAAGCTACTAATTAATTACTTACTAGCTAATTACTGCCATGCTGGACTGGGAGCGAGAGAAAAACATAGAATGTGCCAGCTGCATTTGCATGCTGTAAAAATCAGCTAAGGGATCCGAGGGTTTTTCTTTATTGCAATTTAGGCGATAGGCTGACAACCTGTCACTATAGCAATATACCTACAAATTTATCTTAAATAACCCTCAAAACTTTGTCGGACGTGGCGGAGTGACCTTTGTTTAGGTCGTTTACGCTCTGCCTACCCCATTAGGGATAAAGGCGTGATTATGTATATGTATGTATTATTAAAGCTTTTTGACATTTCATAAATCGTTTTCACAGACTTGACTAACACGCAAAAATTAGTCACATTTTCTATACGCCTATTACTATAAGCAGAATTTGATATAATGTTGTTATTAAAAACACTTGTACTTCACCTTTTTTTATTAAGTGAAACAAGTACAAGTGTTTTAATAACAACATTATAAAAATGGAGTTTCACCAAGTGCCGACAATCGCAAGTATAAATTGTAGAATTTGATAATTTACTTCCTTAGTAATTATATCCGTCGAATATCCTTTCACAATTTTACAGTAGCACAACAAATATAATCAATCCACAAGCTGTATCTTTATATTAAAACTATCCTATTATATTAACAAGTTAATAGCCGCTTTCGCATATGTCACGTTCCAAACGAACGATTTAAATTATAGGTTAACGTACGTACGCCTTTGTCGTTTTTAGGCCTGTATTATAGTGAATGTATACAGGGTGTTTGGAATTTAGGTGCAAAGTCTAGGAATTTGGAACATTCTGAGCCTTACATGTCTTAGGCTAAGTCGGTTTTTCTTTACCTTTATTTATACATACATACATAAAATCACGCCTTTATCCCTTACGGGGTAGGCAGAGCGTAAAACGCCTCCTAAAAGGCGCTTTCGCCACGTCTGACATAAATTGGGGGCAATTTTAGATTGTAATGTGTATTGCTGTAGTGACAGGTTGTCAGCCCATCGCCTAAATTACAATACACTGTAACCCTCGAATCCCTTTTGCTGACTTATACATGCCCGGGAGGAAGGGCAACTGGAACATTCTATGTTTTTCTTTCTCTCCCAGTCCAGTATGGAAGTTATTTATACATACACTCAATATATTTTTTTACATTATACTTTCATTAATCGGCGACTATCTTTTCACCACATTCCAGTAGCACATACATAGCCGATACGGGATAAGGCTAGGGAGATGATACATACATACATATAATCACGCCTTTATCCCTAATGGGGTAGGCAGAGCGTGAACGACCTAATGGTCGTTCCGCCACGTCTGACAAAGTTTTGAGAGTTATTTATGATATATTGCTGTAGTGTCAGGTTGTCAGCCCATCGCCTAAATAGCAATATACTGAAACCCTCGGATCCCTTAGCTGGTATTTACAGCATGCCCGGGAGGAAATGCAGCTGGCGCATTCTATGTTTTTCTCTCTCTGTCCAGCATGGAAGATGTTCAGTAGCACAACAATAAATATTAATCTTTAATGATCCCGTTACATTAACACGTTAATTGCTACCTTCGCATATGTCACGTTCCAATCGACCGATTCAGATTATAGGTTATACTGTACTTACCATAAGTGCCCTGCTTTTGGACTTGTAGAGTGAATGTATATTAAAGATTATGATCTGGTAAGACGTTTTTAACTTGTCAAAGGGCCGGCGGCGTACTCAAGGGTGCTGACAGAATATCATTGTTACTGGTTATAGATATAACTTGTAACAAATGCTGAGTCAGCTCCATTTCTTGTGCAATAAAGATCAGATCATTCAATAAGTCTACTAACTGTATGTTGAGTTTTGTATTGTTTCATGAATAAACTTTTTTCTATTCTATTCTAAATAATGATTATGCGTCAAACAAGAGATTTAATAAACCTGTGTTTTTAAACTAAAGATAAATCGAATTTTCACAAAATCTGTTATTATCATTTGAGTAAGTCATCATCTCCCTAGCCTTATCCCGTATCTCACGGGGTCGGCTTCCTAATCTTCCTATTGAACGAGGGTACTGGTTTTTACACAGAGCGACTGCCATCTGACCTCCGCAACCCAGAAGGGAAACCAGACCCAATCCTAGATTAGGTCAGAGTTTTCAAGCCGCCAATGCTTAGCACTGGCCTCTGATATGGCTTAACGACTAATATCTACGGTATTAACCGGGACCAACGGCTTAACGTGCCTTCCGAAGCACGGAAAAAGCACCGAATAAACGTACATATGAAATTCGAAAACCGAAAATGGTGGGGTTCGAACCACGACCTCCCGCTCAGGAGGCAGCGGCCCTATCCACTACACCATCGGGCTCTCTCATTTGAGTAAGTATTCCAAATAAATATCAAAAAGACCGAGACTTAAGAAATTGACTTTGTAATTGACCTACAATGCAACATGCGAATTATGTTTATGCCTTTCGATTTAAAACTATTAACTGCAGCAAGTATAAAATACCTACCACTGAAATAATAATTATATCATTTATAACTCGTCGATATATCCTCAAGACCTCAGGTGAAGTATTGAGATCGAAATCTCATTGACGGATGGCCAATAAAATGAGGAAACTTTATACGTATGTACATAATAAGAGCATATGACTTCCATGCTGGACTGGGAGCGAAAGAAAAACTTAGAATGTTTCAGATGCATTTCCTCCCGGGCATGCTGTAAAAATCAGCTAAGGGATCCGAGGGTTTCTGTATATTGTAATTTAGGCGATGGGCTGACAACCTGTCACTACAGCAATATATTTACAAGTCTATCTTAACCCTTTCCACGCCAAGAGTTTTCGTCAAAAACGTTCACCACACGCCACGACAATAAACGTGGTTGATTTACTAGTGTTGGCAATATTAAGTATCGATTTTATTAATTTGTAATAAATAAATCATTTTAAAAATATATCTATAGTTATTTTCAAGTTCATGGGATTTACTTTATTATGTTTTACTCCTCGAAACATTCTAAAATGTATTGAAATGTCAGTGGCGTATTAATACAGTGAAAAATCGCACAAGTAATGATGATATTAATTGCATCACTACGTGTCTGATATATCAGACAGTGGCGTACGCTTAATATGAGTTTTCGGCGAGTGTTAGTGATGTGTCAACTTCCGGTCATAAACTTCGATACCTTACGAAAGAGTTACTTTTAACTTATTGATTTAATTATAGATTTAAAAATCCATACTTCCATACTAATATTACAAAAGCGAAAGTAACTCTGTCTTTCTGTCTGTCTGTCTGTCTGTTTGTTTGTTGCTCTTTCAGGCCTAATCAGCTGAACGGATTTTGATACAATTTGGTATGATGATATGTGGAGACGGACATAGGTTATATATTATCACAACACCGTACATAGGGGGTAGGTAGTAGGCAGGGAACTGAATTTAGTTAGTGATTTCATTCACATCTAAACGGCTAAACGGATTTTTATGAAATTTGGTATGGTGATAGATGGTAACCTGGAGAAGATAAAGGCTATATTTAATCACGCCACCGTACTTAGGGGGTAGGTAGTAGACAGGGAACTGAATTTAGTTAGTGATGTTCAATCGTTTTAGATAAGACTTTTTCATTTGAACTAAGTGTTAAATAGGCAAAAGCTAAGGATACAAATAATCACGTCCCTGTGCTTGGGGGGTCGGCAGGGAACTGAATTAAGTTAGTGTTTTTGACTGATTTTGTTATTTTGATTATATTAACACAGCAACGCAAAGATGGTAACCCACTAAATAACATGATTATGCAAGGTACTTCCATAATTTATCGATAACTCCTACCGTCATTGTACAGCACTAAATAGATAGTTCTAGAAACATCTATCGCCTCTGACGTCACTTCCGAGTCTGATATATGAGACTGATGCATGATCGTGTCTCTATAGTGTTGTGGCATACCATGCTATTTACTAGATGCGATGCAAAACATCATTCGAAAATAAATGCATTTTCTGTGGTAAAATTACGTCACACTAAAAAGTTTTATGCCCAAAATAAATACCCGTATTTATATAATTTTTACTTTCTTAGATGTTTCTTTATAGTTAACACTTATAGTTCCAGATTTCTGGTTTTGGTAGTAACATTGGAATGTAACATGACTAATGTCTGATTAATGTCTGATATATCAGACATTGGCGCTGAGGGTTGAAGTAAAAAAAGAGTCGGATTTAGCTTCTTCTTCTTCTGTCGAGTGGGTATCGAGTCTATCGACCCGAAGAACCCTGGTGTCAGAGTTTTTAAACCGCCTAGTACAACTATCAGGATTTAGCTAATAAACACGGTTTTGTTTTTAATTATTTCTAATTAAAATAACATTATAATACATTGTGAAATTGTTATTTTTGATAAAGTAAAGTATAAACTGTCTGAAAATGTTATGAATATGTCGTCAGGTACTATAACAATAAGAAAAAATTGAGTTAGATTGGTAAGATTTATTTGTCTGATATAATAGACTTTGGCGGCGAGGGCCCGAAACTTAAATGTCTGATATATCAGACTTTGGCGCTGAAAAGGTTAAATAACCCTCAAAACTTTGTCAGACGTGGCGGAATGACCTTTCGTTTAGGTCGTATACGCTCTGCCTACCCCATCCGGGAGAAAGGCGTGATTATATGTATGTATGTATAATAAGAGCAATATTTTATACGAATATAATTAAATGTAATTAATAAATAATTATTTTCATGCGGTTGCTACTTGATAATTGATACGTCCGTTCAAACAAGACTTCTTCAACGTCGTCACACATTCATTTCCAATTATTTTATTTATTTAGATATGATTATGAGCCTTACTTCACTTAATAACAAAAAAAATTAATAGGTATTTTCTATTATCAGCCAACTTCTACCATAAGATAAGATGAAAATATTTTATTGCACATAAGTAATATTCTTACAACACAACAGATAACACAAAGACAAGTACAGCATAGGCGGCCTTATTGTTATGGTAGGAATTTCTTCCAGGAAACCTTTGGGTGAAGAAAAATGCGTAATAGATATTATAGCCTTATAGCCATTTTATCCCATTATCTGGGGTCGGCGCAGTATGTTTTCTTCTTCCATTCATCCCTGTCAGCCGTCAGTTCGACATTAACACCTGTTTTCAACATATCATCTTTCACACAGTCCATCCATCTTTTCTTTGGTCGTCCTCTCCCAACATATCCGTCCACATTCAGATTCAATACCCTTTTACCGATATGACTTTCATCCCTCCGCATTACATGACTGAAAAAAAAACAATGTGCTTTAAAATTATTGCGCCATACAAAAGACATCAACGTCGTCACTTTCTTTTTTAATTTGATTGTTTTTGCAAAGAATTTAAGTAATTGTTTTATTTAAACAAATAGAAAATCTGAATTGGTACATAATCAATAGACGTTAGTAATAAGTCACTATTCTACCAATAGGTATATTTTTAACATATGGCTACGGCCACACTAGTGCCAGCTTTTTGCTAGTTTGTAGCATAGCAGTAGTCGAAACGGAAATGCATACAATAGCTTCATGTTTACTTGACATAGAGCCAAGCATACCTTCCACATATTTGTTTAAAAACCACAGCATTCCTTATCAAAATTGTTACATAGTTCTAACAAGTAAGTAGTAGAAACCCTTGAAGTGGTAGTGGAATGAGGTAGGTATTATAATCGTCTGGTCGTAATTCATAATAATTACTGGAGAATATGTCATGATAAGAGTTAGACACATTTATGCCATTTAAAATTACTTAAATAGAAAAAAACATTTATTTCTGACTTACAAAAACATTTACAAATACATAATACTTTATTGCACAAAGAAACACTAATGCATACAACAGAATAAGGAACGAAACAGTACAATATTGGCGGCCTTATTGTTAAAGCAGCAATTTCTACTAGGCAACCCTTGGATATTAGGATAGTACATAGCAGAAAGTGGGATTAATATTACTAATTCATAAGAGGGGAATTCATTATAATACTTAAACAATATTTATACCACTAAATAAATACATAACTAAAAAAACTGATATATATTTACTCAATTAAATCAACTCAACTAAAAACAATTTATTCTATCAATTAACTTACATTAATTATATGTTTTCAATGAAGTAATATTTGATTATATTTATTTGATTTTACAGTAATTTAAGATTCCGTGCTTCGGAAAGCACGTTAAGCCGTTGGTACCGGTTAATATCGTCTTAAGCCATGTCAGAGGCCAGTGCTAAGCATTGGCGGCTTGAAAACTGACCTAATCTAGGATTGGGTCTGGTTTCCCTTCTGGGTTGCAGAGGTCAGATGGCAGTCGCTCTGTCTAAAAACCAGTACCCTCGTTCAATCCCCTAGATTAGGTAGCCGACCCCGTGATATACGGGATAATTATTTTACTCAGAGTAACTTTATCACAAAATAAACGTTCTGGTAGATATTTTTAAACTTTCGTTTCATTATGGATTATTTTTGTTCGTAATAAATAGATAGATGGATGGCACATACTCATAAGCCAATTTAAATATTTTTTTATCGCATATTTAAGCGAGATATAATTAACGTTGACAAGGGAAGAGAGCCTAGGCATATAATTTAGCAACGCGGAAGAATAAAAATAAGCGATCGAGTTTTTGAACTTTTTTTAACGGTATAAATCTTTTACTACAGCAATATCCTACTACCTACAAATCTATCTTAAATAACCCTCAAAACTTTGTCAGACGTGGCGGAACGACCTTTGTTTAGGTCATTTACGCTCTGTCTACCCCATTACGGATAAAGGCGTGATTATATGTATGTATGTTTAAATCTTTTCGTACGAAAACCGACACAAAAATTACACCATTTTAGCATAAGATAGAACAATAAATAGCTTTTAAAATGGTTAGTAAAAAATTAACAAATGACACTTGATTTATTACAAAAAGCTTCTATCTAATTCAATTTTAAAAGTTCTTAGGTTAAAACCTGTTTAATACCTACATTGAAATATCAGCTCACATTTCTGGTACACGATTTTTATAATCTTCAAGAATTTATTAATCTTATTGAGACTACTTATAAAGTTGTATTCAATTTTGTTTGAGTGGTATCCACGCCCACTTGAGGAGTTGAAATTAACTTAATTTGCTTCAAGTAAGCTTATTTTTTTATATTTTCATGTTCGTAAGCCACTTACTTAGTTACAAAACGAAATATTTATATAACGAAAATTTTGAGCTGCTATTGGGTTTTATAGTTTAAGCCTATATTTGGTTGGTTTGATTATTCTTCATCGTTCGAGCTTGGTGTCAGAGTTTGGCTTCATGTGTGTGCATATCATAGGATATGTTTGAGAATATTTTTGTTTTTACATACCGGGTGTAAGAGACAGCGTACTGAAAACTGAAAGGGGTTGCTCAGTCAACAAAACTGAACAACTATCACCAGGAAATTCTTTTAGGGACCGCTTTTTCGTACGTCCATTACACCCGGTATACTAAGTTATTTTATAGAATGCATTATTTTCTTCCATGCTGGTATGGAAGCGAGAGAAAAACATAGAATTTGCCAGCTGCATTTCTTCCCGGGCATGCTGTAAAATCCAGC
This sequence comes from Scrobipalpa costella, assembly GCA_949820665.1. NCBI lineage: Eukaryota > Metazoa > Arthropoda > Insecta > Lepidoptera > Gelechiidae > Scrobipalpa > Scrobipalpa costella. Next base: position 3,393,703 of record OX463306.1, read on the forward strand.
AAAGGTATCCGAGGGTTTCAGTATATTGTAATTTAGGCGATGGGCTGACAACCTGTCACTACAGCAATATACCTAGAATTATATCTTAAATAACCCTCAAAACTTTGTCAGACGTGGCGGGACGACCTTTGTTTAGGTCGTTTACGCTCTGCCTACCCCATTAGGGATAAAGGCGTGATTATATGTATGTATGTGTGTATTATAAAAATATGCAAAATTTACATAATCCTCTGTCGAGCGTCAGTAAATGTCAGACTCATTGAAAAGCAATATTGTATTCCACATGAACCTTTCCTCTTAACACCATTTTAGTAAGACAACTTAATTCGGTAATTGGCTATTAAAATTACAATTCAGATATTTTAAATTGTTTTAAATTGCATGCCTTTTATTTATTTTAATGGACATTCAATATTCACTCTCAAAGTTACCCTTACTGATTATTATTATAAAAATGTAGAGTATTACTCTATGTGGAATTCCTTGCCCGAGAATGTTCGACGAGCACCGTCTATTTAATCGTCATATATATCAATGCTTCGGAGGGCACGTTAAGCCGTCGGTCCCGGCCCGTCTTTGATAGTGGTCGTTACTCAAACCACGTCAGAGGCCTAATAGCTGAGCTTCTAGGCGGTTTGAAAACTCTGAAACCAGGGTTCAGGGTTCTGAAACGAGAATCCATTAGCTATATCAGTATATTTTATTGAAATATTTATTTAATAGTGTATAAATATTGTCTCAGTATTATATGTAGTAATGCCTACTACATATAATACTGAGACAATATACTATCCCACTTTCTGCATGTACAATTTCTATACCAAAAGGTGCTTGGTAGAAATTGCTGTTTTAGCAATAAGGCCGCCTATATTGTACTGTCACGTTTGTTCCTTTTTATTTCTCTTGTACAATAAAGAGTTTCTTTGTGCAATAAAGAGCTTTGCCTACAGTATATTGCTGTAGTGACAGATTGTCAGCCAATCGCCTAAATTGCATTAGACTAAAACCCTTAGATCCCTTAGCTGGTTTTAACAGCATGCCCGTGAGGAAATGCAGCTGCCATATTTGAGAGCAATAATAAGTATGGATTTGACATGCCAGTTTGTACTGAAATAACATTTCTGATACGAACTCAAACTCGCTGTCACTCTTGAGAGCTGATTACAAATACGTCACTTAGGCCCTTTTTTAGTTTGAGTTCGTATCAGAAATGTAATTTCAGTACAAAATGGCTTGTCTTAATCCATACTTAATAAGGTCTCAATTTTGAGATAGCTTTACACTTAATGTGGATATTTAATTTCAATAATAAAGTTTATTTTCAACTTAAGGTCAAATACCTCTGACGTTTATAGGATGCTACAATATTGCTTTAAGGGGATCCCTGGTGCACACCAGCGCCCTCATCAGTTACATATCATTACTCACTGAAAACGCAATTAATCGAAAATCCGGTAAGTCAGATTGAAGTATAGGTACCGAAGTTTATTATAAACATTATAAATTAATACTTCAGTGTTCACTGCAGTTACAGATAGCAAAATGCTAAAAGTGGCCGTTTTTCGAAAATTATCTATCTGTACTACAACTAATTATAAGTTGCAACTTTGAGGTTCTAGATCCTTCATTGCTTTAACCTGAATCTGATCTACCGGATTTGCGATTGATTGTGTTTTCAGTGAAATATAATTTTGTGACTGGTGAGGGCGCAGCTTAAGACTGGAAGAACCCCGATGGTGTAGTGGATAGGGCCGCTGCCTCCTGAGCGGGAGGTCGTGGTTCGAATCCAACCACGTATCAATGTGTTTTTCGGTTTTCAAATTTCATATGTACGGCGTTTTTTCTGTGCTTCGGAAGGCACGTTAAGCCGTTGGTCCCGGTTAATATCGTTTAACACCGTAGATTTTAGTCGTTAAGCTATTTCAGAAGCCAGTGCTAAGCATTGGCGGCTTGAAAACTGGCCTAATCTAGGATAGGGTCTGGTTTCCCTTCTGGGTGGCGGAGGTCAGATGGCAGTCGCTCTGTGTAAAAACCAGTGCCCTCGTTTAATTCCCTAGATTAGGTATCTGACCCCGTGAGATACGGGATAAAGCTATGTGATGATGATAAGAGCACTACTTAGCCCAGGGAAGCCCTTTAAGAAAAATATCTCCATTTAATCTCTCTGGCACAAAAAGCAAAGTCATAAAAAACCATAATATTAAAATGCGAATAGGCACAAAAGGCTTCTCCAAAAATTAAACTAAAAACAAAGCGGTATTTTTTACCACTAAATTGTTGACAGACAAATATAGGAGGTATATTATTTAGTAGATGAATCACTTCGCACGTAGGTGATGATATATGTTTTGTGTTTGTATTCTTTTTCTTCTTATGTCGAGTGGGTATCAAGTCTATCGACCCGATAAACCCTGGTGTCAGAATTTTAAAACCGCCTAGTAGCACAACTATCAGGCCTCTGACATGGTTTCAGTAACGACCACTATCAAGGACAGCGACCGGGACCGACGGCTTAACGTGTCCTCCGAAGCACGAAATCTTTTTCTTTTCGGACAATCAGGTGATTCAGCCTGCAATGTCCTAACCCAACTGGGGAAAAATTCACAAAGTGATAAATTCTCAAATATCAACTTTGTGTTTCCCCCCTGGGAATTGAACCCAGGACCTCCGGATCGGGATTCCATAGCACTAGCCACTAGACCACGGAGGTAGTTAGTGTTTGTATAATAACATATTATTTGTTAGTGCTCGTACATAATTAACAAATTGTTTGTTGTCAGATTATGTCTTTGAACTCTAAAAACTATACGCGTGGGTGCAATGAAATCACTACATATGTACGTATGTTGCTGTACTGTATCATATTATTGCTCATTTCGAAGAACCACAAAAGTATTTCTCTGCCACTATGGGTCCTGTAAAGTGTCCAAACTTTCAATCTTTTCTTTCTAATAATTCATATCTTTTTTTTATAGTACCGGAGTGCAGAACTGCACCTTTTTTTGTATATTATTTATTTATGTTTCTTTTATGACTTTATTTTTAATCAAAATATTTGAATTTTTGATATTTTGATGTTCTATTGCTATTTTGTCTGATCAGTTCATTATATACCTTCGGATTTAAATTTTCCCTATGTTTATCATATAAGCATTTTGGTGTAATACTGTTAGCTTATATTGACAAATAAGTAAATAAGCAACATGTATTTCTATTTGCTTTAGTTAGTGAACTCAAAGTGCTCTAAGCAGCTCCTAGCTACGGACTCCTGTCTGTGCCCAAACGGGTTTATATAGGTAGGACTCAACCGGGTTTATATAGGTAGGACTCAACCGGGTTTATATAGGTAGGACTCAACCGGATTTACATAGGTAGGACTCAACCGGGTTTATATAGGTATTAAGAGATAAATAACCTACTACGTTTCGTTTGAGTTGCATGAATCGTGGTCGCAAGCTGAGTGGTCTAATTAATCTAATTAATAAATTCAAAGCGCGAAATTCTTAAACAAACATTAAAGGTTGTGCAAATAAAATCACCGACACCCTGACGATTTTAAAAAGTCCATAAATATTTGCGACATTTTTGGTGCAATGGGCGTATCTCAAGTAAATAAATTATCGCTGTCAATGAGGTAAAGAGACGATTAATAAGTCTTGTTTAATGTAAGATAAAATGGCGATCGGGTGTCGTGTGTTGCGTTATTTATTCGCACTTTATCGTATAATGTCATCGATGTAGACAGAGATCTTAATTCGGGTTATACATATCGTGTTCATTGCGACTTCTGTTTCGTTTGATAAATTGAAGGTTTTGAGGAACGATATCTCAAATATTGAGTGTGGGTTTTGCTCGATGGAAATCCCGCGAGGTCCTTTTAAATTCCTTATCATGTAACACCAACTGCACGTTCGATATAGTTTCCAGTGTTGCCAACTTTTTTTAGTATGAAATCGCCGAAAAGTCAATTTCAAGTTTCCTAAAAGTCGGCTGCGGTGAAGTAGCCTAAAATCGCCTAAATAATTTACGAATAGTCTAAATAGCTACTATTTTAAATGCTTGAGATCTATTCCTTAAGACTCTATTTAGTAGTAGTAGTAGGGATGTTATTTAAATAATTTGGTTCGTTCTTAAAATCTTGAGTCACAGAGGGTGGATCATGGGTGGATTGTAGAAATTTCCAATGATTATTAAGCAACCCCTTGTGTTCGTATTCTTACGCTTTATGATGAAAATAGCTTTCTCCATCTAGGTATTTTTGAAGTAGCCTAATATTTTTTTCGAGCTAGCCTAAATTGCGACCAGTCACAAATCGCAATTTTTCTTTGCCACAGCACCCTCCGAGATAGTCTAAAGGCGATAAATCGCTGCACTTGGCAGCACTTATAGTTTTTTTTAACGTGATGTATCCGACGCAGTTTATCTTGAATAGACTAAAAAATTCAAAGGCACATTCGTTTAATAGTAGAGAGTCAACGGCCTAACAAAAATTGTTTTTAACGTCACAATTAGGATATATTTAGATTGTTGTTGATCGTTGTTCCATGCTGGCCTGGGAGCGAGAGAAAAACATAGAATGTGCCAGCTGCATTTCCTCCCGGGCATGCTGTAAAAGCCAGCTAAGGGATCCGAAGGTTTCATTATATTTTAATTTTGGTGATGAGCTGACAACCTGTCTCTACAGCTATATACCTACAAATCTATCTTAAAATAAACCTCTTTAACTTTGTCAGATGTGGCGGAACGACCTTTGTTTATGTCACTTACGCTCTGCCTACCCCATTAGGGATAAAGGCGTGATTATATGTATGTATGTTTATCGTTTTCGAAGATAAAATGAGTAATAATACATTTATTGATTGTTTTTTTAATTATTACATACATGAATTAATTGTACAATCAAAATAATACTTTAGTATGATTTCCAATGTTGATTCGATCTCGGAACGTTTCAGTTATTTAGGTCACACGGTTAATTTGTAGGCTAACGATGCAAACAATTTGCTGTAATTAATCATCAATAAAATTTATGTCATCAAATTATAACAAAAAGCAATAATTAATTGGAATGTTAATCAAAGTATTATTTGATAACAGTATAACATATTTATTTGAAGTCCTGTCAAAAATAATTTAGATCGAATTTATTATTCAAAGGTGTATGTTAAATAATACTATACAAGTATATTTTATTGTCTTTAATGACTTGTTATAAATTCCAATTATAACAAGTAATCAAATCCCGATTGAGAGCTCGATGATGTAGTGAATAGGGCCACTGCCTCCTGAGCGGGAGGTCGTGGTTCGAATTCCACCACGTACCAATGTGTTTTTCGGTTTTCGAATTTCATATGTACGTTTATTCGGCGCTTTTTCCGTGCTTTGGAAGGCACGTTAAGGCGTTGGTCCCGGTTAATATCGTTTAATACCATAGATATTAGTTGTTAAGCCAAGTAAGAGGCCAGTGCTAAGCATTGGCGGCTTGAAAACTCTGACCTAATCTAGGATTGGGTCTGGTTTCCCTTCTGGGTTGCGGAGGTCAGATGACAGTCGCTCTGTATAAAAACCAGTATCCTCGTCTAATCGCCTAGATTAGGTAGCCGCCCCCGAGAGATACGGGATAAGGCTAGGGAGATGATGATATAAATTCCAATTATAAGTACCTTATAGGTATTATACCTTACCTATTATAACTTCCAATTCCATGCGTATGCTCTCAGATGTCTACTGTCTTACAAAGAGGTAGAGGAACCTAATTATAAATCATAATTGTATGTTTCTTCAGTGGCCAAATAAATCGAAGCCGTTATTTAGTTTCCTGTTCTCAATCTTTCATTAAGTCGTTTGCAAAATAATTGCTTTATTTATATGCAGTTTTTTAGTTACATTTTTGTAACGAGTTTCTAATGTCATATTTAATCTAACGTTTTTTTATATAATCCCATTCAGGTATTTTATAACGTTCTTAAAATGTCAACACATTATGGTTTGACGTCAAAACATGGCAATAATATGATATACTTTTTGTTTTATATTGTTATTTTTTGCACGAATTAATCCTATTTTACAATCGTAAAACAGTCTATTATAATGGATGTTTCAATATTGTGGTTGTTTCAACTTCGAATTGTACGTGGGACACTCAGAAAGATTCCCGACACTAAAAAAAATTGTTCTACAGGTACATATATTTTTATTAAATCTTTTCAAAGTACTCTCCACCAGCCTCTATACAAAGATTCATGCGTCTGAACCAGTTTTCAAAACACTTTTTCCAGTCCGCCGTAGACACCTCGTTTACAGCCTGCTCGAACGCAGCCAGCGCATCTTCCGGCGACGAAAATTGTATCCCCTTGAGCTGATTTTTTATTTTTGGAAATACAAAGAAGTCACACGGTGCTAGATCAGGGCTGTAAGGAGGGTGACCCAGGAGTTTGACTGGTGTGCTGTCCAGGAAGTCCCTCGTTTTGAGCGCGGTGTGTGCAGGCGCATTGTCGTGGTGGAGCAGTAGTCCGCGGAGCCCTGTGTTTGGTCGCTTGTTGCTCACAACAGAAAAAACTTCTTGTTAATATTTGGTAGTATACCATTCGGCGTTAATGCTTCTTTGATCTAGTAAGGGAATTGAGGCCAAGTGGCCAGTCAAATTAAAAAAGCTGGCGATCAAAATCTTCCCCCCGCTTCGAGATCGCTTCACTTTGGTAGGCGTTGGTTCATTTTGAAACACCCAAACTGTCGACTGGCGCTTGGTTTCTGGATCGTATTGATAAATCCAGGACTCCGCCGAGACGAGCCTGCTTCAAATTTGTTCAGCATATCACGGCACCATTCCACCCGGGCCTGCTTCTGAGCGTCGGTGAGGTAGTGCGGCACCCAGCGCGATACTATCCTCCTCACGCGAAGATGCCCTTGTAGAATCTCGTGAACGCTTCCCAATCCAATCTTTAATATGTGCTGAATCTCCTGATATGTAATTCGCCTATTATCTTGGATTAAATTTTTCACTGCTAGCACGTTTTCTTCCGTAATAGCCGTCAAAGGGCGACCGCTTCTTTCTTCATCCCCCAAGGTTGGTCGACCGCGCCTAAATTCGTTATACCAACGATACACGGTTGCCTTGGAGGGGCTTTCATCCATAAATGCCATTTGAAGTCTATCGAACGATTCATCCGGTTTCAGGCGACACTTGAAATCGTAAAAAATCATAGCTCTAAAATGTTCCCGGCGCAGATCCATTTTTCAGTAAGACACGATACTTTGAATTGGCTCGCAAAAAATGTGGAGGGAAATTTTGAAAATGGAACACACATATTTTTACTTACAAGTAATCATATTTTCAAAAAAGATTCTAACCGGCCAGTCTGCCATATATAAAAACTATTTATCGCAATACTTTCTGAGTGGCCTGGTATTCAATAATCAGAACGTCTATTGCAAGAATGTAATCTACTTAGGGCCGTTTCTATAAAGCTATCTCAAGATTGAGAGCAAAATTAAGTATTAATTTGACAGATATTTTTGTACCGAATTGACATTTCTGATTCAAACTCAAACTAGCTGTCATTCTCGAGTGCTGATTATAAATACGGGTCTTTATCTTTTATTACCTTTTCAAACAACAGTTCACCCAAATGATAATTTTCTGTCTAAAAGTGGTGTTCTTGCTTAACACAGAAATAGGTCCAGTAATTACTGTCTACAGCTAAGGAGTGGAACTCCCTGCCGGCGGATCTGTTTCCGGAACAATATAACCTGGGCATTTTCAAGGCGAGAGTGAATAGGCACTACATAGGTGAGTATGCTCCAACATAGTCCGCATCGTCACTTTCCACCAGGTGAGATGGCGGACAAATGCTCGCCTTTATATATTTAAAAAAAAAAAAAAAAAAAACATAAAAAAAAACTTTAAAATTCATTGTAGACAATACACTACAATGCAATCTACTTTTTAACCGTCAAAAACTGCCTGCTATCATCACTCTTGTAATCGGTATGCGTGTGCGCACCCACCGCCCACAGCCGCGGTAACAATGAGATTACAACATCACACTCTTTATGTAAGGCGTGGTGGACGCAGAAGGCAAAATGGTGGAGATACGGCTATCTTGGAAGGATATTGTGATCATGATCAATGTAGAGATGCTAGTTAAAGATGTGGACTTATCTTCAAATGAGGATAATTTATTTATTAGCACGTATTTATAAAAAATCATTTGAAGATAAGTCCACATATCTTGGATTAACAATTAAGTTAAAGATGTTTATTTATTTATTTATTGGATCATCACCATCTGGCATATACAGGCATGCATGGGATTTTTTACAATAATAACAGATGTTCGGTAACGAATAAATATTTAATTGCTTTACCTTCCTTTTTCTTGCATGCTGGACTGGGAGCGAGAGCGAAACATAGAATGTGCCAGCTGCATTTCCTCCCAGGCATGCTGTAGAAACCAGATAAGGGTTTCAGTGTATTGTAATTTAAGCGATGGGTTGACAACCTGTCACTACAGCAATATTTCTTAAATTCTATCAAAACTTTGCCAGCCGTAGCGGAACGCTTGCTAGTGTTTTTTTCTTTTTAGTGACGTAAAATAAAATACAAAATAGTTCTTCCTTGCTGGACTGGGAGCGAGAGAAAAACATAGAATGTGCCAGCTGCATTTCCTCCCGGGCATGCTGTAAAAACCAGCTAAGGGATCCGAGGGTTTCAGTATATTGCAATTTAGGCGATGGGCTGACAACCTGTCACTACAGCAATGTACCTATAAATCTATCTTAAATGGCCCTCATAACTTTGTCAGACGTGACGGAACGACCTTTGTTTAGGTTGTTGACGTTCTGCCTACCCCATTAGGGATAAAGGCGTGATTATATGTATGTATGAAAAAAAATACTAATCTAACCAAGCCTGGGGTGATACACACTCTATCTTAGGTACAACCAGTTATTCCTAAGTTTCCTGTGGATAGAAGTCACATAACAAATCTTTTTAGCGAGCTCCGTAGTTGATCTGTTGATCTTGATTTATTTTATTAAAGTCAAAGGAGCAAATAAAATCTTATTTTGAAATTAAAACATCTGTAACAGATGCTACGACAAAAACTAGACGTCGTGTTTAATTAACTTTGGATCTCACTTCTCCGGTGTCGATATTATTGGCACATAATAAGAGCAAATGAGCATACGACCAGTCACTTCCTAGTTGTTTGTTCGCTTGTTAAAACCCTTTCATCTGCCGTCGGCTCAAGCATAGGATCAGTAGAGAAGACCAATTTTTGCTGTTTATTTTAAGGTAAATTCGGCTAGTATCTACTATAACAGCTACTGTAGGACTTGAGCCTCTGGTTGGCGGATATTTTGATATAAAATATGCTTATCAAGCTAGGCAGGTGGATTACTTCTCTCCGATAAGGAATTCCCAAGGCAACGCCATAAGCCGAAGTTCGAGCCCTTAGACAGTTGTCATTTGCATATAAGGGTGTAGATTGCGTGTAGCAACTCCCGCCTTTAGTCCGGTGACGCATTATATACACTTTGTAGTATGGTGCAAATAGGTCCAATAAAAAAAAAAAAAAAGGTGGATTGAAGATGATAAATTAACAGAAAGCTCTGCTGTCCGTACCCTGGTTTTATCAGCTTCTACTGCAACCCTGGGAACAGTTTAGCATACGTAGACACTGCCTATTCTATTGGCTGTATTTTTTGTTTTATCTGATGTCTGATAAAATGTACAGCAATAAAAAAAAACTAATGTCTCTACATATACATCCTAATTCGGGCCTTCAGGGAGGCCCAACCATCACCCAACGCGGCCCGGAACCGAACCCGCGATAAAGATTGAATGTCACGGCCGCCAGCCTGTTCTAACTGGACCCGTTTGACATTTCTACCGTGCTGTAAGTGTCTGGGCTTCGGTACATAGGGCCAATCAGCTGTTACACTCAATGTAACTTTGGTAGTGCAATAAATAAGATGCCGGAACAATAGGTATTAGATTCATAAAATAAACAACAAAGAAAGCGCGTAGCCGACATAAATAAAATTAAGTTCAAATAATAAAAAAAAAACTCAATTGGAACCAAAATAATAAAAAAACTCTCAGTATATTTTCCTCCTAAAATTTTCGAAGCAACCGCACAATAAATTTCAAAGTGATCTTTCCTTTGATACATTTATCCTTATTTATCGGATTTGGGAGTCAATAAAAAATCTTGGACCGGGGAGGTCCAAAATGGACAACAATATGCAATTTATTAAGGTATGCGCGTGCGCAGGGCTTTTAAACAATTTGCATAATATTTATTTAAAATGGCGCCGGCTATGTACGTGTGATATAATTTAAATATGTATAAAAACAAGTTATTAAAAACGCATTGTTGGACCTAGAGTAACTTTCATTACGTAAATATTATAAAAAAATATTTTTGCAACTGTGGTTTTTTCTTTTTGCGAGTATTCTTAAAAACCCATTTTTGATTTTAAATTATGTTGCTTTCCAAAGCATCACATAAATAATGTAAATTCAAAAGATCTTGATACAAAACCAGTGGTCAAGTTTTTCAATATAAAACTTTTTAAATGTTTTATAGGGTGCCAATCTCACCGGCAGAAGACATAAAACCTGCTCACGAGTGGCGCGTCTTATTGAAAACAGTATTAAAAATAATCGAGGCTTCCTATTTTGGTAATACTATCTTTAATCAACAACCAACGAGCTGTTGAAAGCACCCTATTCGTCATTGTTTCGAATGGTTAAATGAAAAAAATAAAAAACGGCTAAGATTGAGTATGATGAAGTTGTAGAGGGATTCCGTACATTCAATGTTAAGTAGTCACAAAAACAACCCATATTTTTTCCCATTCGTCACTTCAAAAACCATAAATTTAAGATTATTCTGTGAGTTCGCATTCATCTTATTTATAGATGAAGATGTGGACTCTCCAGTCGAAACATTTCTACAAACTGCCTCCTGTTTATCATCGTTAAACTTAAATGTTAATATGAATAATAATGTACTCTCGTCGACAATTATTAAGGCTGCTTGATTGCCGAAATCACAGTCATATAAAAACCTTCTCATCTCCGTAAAATATGTTTTCTTGTTTCCTTTATTAATATATTTCTTCGTCTTATTAAATTTCCTGCTTCCATGCTGGACTGGGAGCAAGAGAAAAACATAGAATGTGCCAGATGCTTTTCCTCCCGGGCAAGCTGTACAAACCAGCGAAGGGATCGGAGGGTTTCAGTATACTGTAATTTAGGCGATGGGCTGACTAATCTATCTTAAATAACCCTCAAAACTTTGTCAGACGTGGCGGAACGATATTTGTTTCGGTCGTTTACGCTCTGCCTACCCCATTAGGGATAAAGGCGTGATTATATGTATGTATATGTATTATTAAATTTCGCGGGCAAATACCTTAGTACTCAAAAATATTTCTTAAAACTTCGTCTTCAAAAAAACAACATTTAATACAATTCAAATAACTCAACAACAGACAAGCAACATGCGGTGCGCTTGCGCATGTAAATCAAACGCCTTCGTCAGCAAGGCGAGTTGACAGCTGACGTATGAATCAGCGAAAAGGGAATTCCATGAGGTCTGGTGGAGGTTTGAAATGTCTCTGAGTTAAGCTTGTTAAGAAACTGTCACTCTATGTTGTTGAAGTCCTGTAGAGTTTTGGAAAGATGTGATGTGCCCTTATGGAGGTAGTTTGTCACTGAATATGTAAGGACTCGACGTGCCTGTCGATATAACCGGCTGATTTGTTGAATCGTGCTGATATTTCAACTGGACAACCAAGTGAATATGTCCGTTATATGCCCTTCACACTTGGGAACGAACACTTCAGTAGGGTCCTAAAATTCTATCACAGATAACCAAATAACGAAAAGTTTGGAAAATCAAAGATGCTTTATTCACTATGCGTAAAATTGTCGGAAAATTTATATTTGTCTATAATTTCCACGCTTCTTTTAAATAGGTAATAATGCTAAAGTATTCCTAATTAGAAAACAACGTATTTTAAGCGTCCAAACAAATCGTTTAGCCGGCTGTTGACCTCTTCTTATTTATTTTAGTGGCCAGCGCAGACGCAGTGTTTGCGTAGAATCTCGCATATGCAAATCACAGTACAAAACGACAAGGCTTTATTTGAACGTGGGAAGTGGCGCAGGTATACAACAGGAGAATTGTCTTCTTGTCGAATGGGTTTTTCGAGTAGGACGTGATGAACGCTGGCGTCAGAGTTTTTTAAACCGCCTAATAGCGCAGCGAATAGGCCTTTGACAGCTAATGTAACGACCACTATCAAACACATCGATCTGGACCGGCGGCTTAACATGCCTTCCAAAGTTCGGAATCCTTTTTCGTTGCCGGACAATCAGGTGATTCAGACTGCAATATCCTGACTAAACTGGGGAAAACCTCACAAAGTGATAAATTAACAAATATCAACTTAGTCCCCCCCTGGGAATCGCAGCCAGGACCACCGGGTCCTCCGGATCGTGAGTGACTCAAACCACTAGAACTGTGGGTTATTTATGTTTTTCGCCACGTTCATTTAAAACCTTGCCTTACAGTAATAAAAATGAACTAATGAGTTTCTGAAAGCAACGGTCAAACTGTTCGCCTCGGTCGGTCAATGACTCAATTTGGGTTGATTTGTGAGATAATTTTATTGGTGACATTTTGCTAAACTCGGTTTGTTCATGTTTTTTATATAAAGCTTCTTTTATAATAAATGGGTTCGATTCCCGGGGGGCAAACACAAAGTTGATATTTGAGAATTTATCACTTTGTGAATTTTACCCCAGTTTGAGATATTACAGCCTGAATCACCTGATTGTCCGAAAAAAGGAAAAGATTTCGTGCTTCGGAGGGCACGTTAAGCCGTCGGTCCCGGTCGCTGTCTTATATAGTGTATCTCGATAGTGGTCGTTATTCAAACCATGTCAGAGGCCTGATAGTTGTGCTACTAGACTGCTTTAAAACTCTGACACCAGGGTTCATCGGGTTGATAGACTCGATACCCACTTGACAGAAGAAGAAGATATTAAAAAAAGACATATACCGGGTGTAAGAGACAGCGTCCCGCAAACTGTTTGAGGAACTGGCTGAGGGGTTGCTCAGTCAACGAAACTGAACAACTATCACCGGGAAATTCTTTCAGACAATTAAAAAAAATGAGCTTCCCATACAAAATGACCACTTCGATCAGTCAATTTGTATGGAAAATCATATATTTATTACTTCCTGGAAAAAAAACCTGCCAATCAGTTTGCGGGACGCTGTCCCTTACACAGCCCGTATATAACAGGTAAACGACTCTCCATTAGCTGTCACCATGGGTCTTACTTTACTTTTAATTGTGTTCCCAAACATGTCAGTACGTGTTTATAACTTGCGCTTGCGCTTGCCCAATTAAGTAATTAGGTACATAGAGCGTTTTTTTTCCGAGTCGTTATATTTCTTCCATGCTGGATTGGGAGAGATAGAAAAACAGAAGGTTCCAGCTGCCTTTCCTCCCGGGCATGCTGTAGAAGTCAGTAAGAGGGATTCGAGGGTTACAGTGTATTGTAATTTGGGCGATGGTATGTAGTACTATATTAATTCTGTGGCGATAGGCTGACAATCTGTCACTACAGCAATACACATTACAATCTAAAATTGCCCTTATTTTTTGCCAGACTGCCTACCCCGTAAAATATAAAGACGTGATTTTATGTACGTACCAATAATACCGAAAAATCCGAGTAATTCCAACTGTTTTAAATGATAAGCTGATATTTAAGACGGCTGATCACAATTTTATTTAATGGACAAGCTGTGTAACTTACTTTGTAAAAACTTGCAAAAACGTTATAAAATCTTCATATCACTTTATTTGATTATGATACGGTAATTGGATACCGCCATTAAACGCCTTCACCTTTTTCAAACTGTCCCAGAAAGAGTACCCATAAAAATGCGTAAAATGACCATTTACCTGTAAAAATACCTTATTTTCTTTAAGTTTGTGATGTTTCCAGCTGATATTTGACCAGTTTTGAGTGCCAACGATTTGTCTAACTGTTCTTGTATTTACATAAGAAAGGACGCTATGTCCACCGACTTAATGGCATGGCGTCTCTCTTGACAGGTTTATTTTCAAGACCTGGGTTTGAAACCTCAATGGTAGGTGTTTGGGTCATTTTCGAGGTATTATCGAAAGGTTTTTATGGAAGATAAGCCGACAACGTTGTAAGCTGGTTGTTACTTTAATTGGGAAAGATTTATGTTTATTGTCTTTTGATCATGAAATGTTGTACTTTGTTACTCACAAACGCAAACGTGATATTTATAATCATTGCATTTTGTGAAGAGAGCTTTAGCTATAGTTTAAGTTTACTATACAATAATGTTTTATTTTTATTTAATAGTAGGAAACAAAAGAAAAATACAAAAAGTTTCTTTGGACGCAAGCTACAGTCAAAGGTCAAAGTTTAACAAACTAAAAGCAAAAAACTGTTAGGACGTCAATTATTAAATGTCAAACCCAGAATTTCATTATAATTTATTTATAACTAGCTGGTGCCCGCGACTTCGTTCGCGTTGAAGTATGTGAAAGTAATGAATAACAATTTACTTTAAAAAAATATCTCTATATACTACATTAGTAGCTGTTCTTCTATCTCTGAGGGTTCAGCCGCTCATTTTCTAAGAAAATGTCATTATTTCTACGTAAACGTTCATAATGTTCTCTTGCTTCTTCTAATCTCTGTTGATGCTAGTTATCGCTTTCTAGAGATATCGCCCTGTTGTGCTGGTCTCGATAATTTCTTAATAGTTCTTCGTACCTATTGAGAAAAAGTTTCATATGCGCGTGATAAGGCGTGGCTCTGACTGTCAGCCGTCAGCCTAGAGCTCCTTTCGGTAAAGGTTTCCGAGTCGCGTGAGTGGCTCTGACTGTCAGCCATCAGTCTAGAGCTCCTTTCGGTAAAAGTTTCCGAGGCGCGTGAGTGGCTCTGACTGTCAGCCGTGAGTCTAGAGCTCCTTTCGGTAAAGGTTTCCGAGGCTCGTGATAAAGCGTGACTCTGACTGTCAGTCGTGAATCAAGAGCTCCTTTCGGTAAAGGTTTCTGAGGCTCGTGATAAAGCGTGGCTCTGACTGTCAGCCGTGAGTCTAGAGCTCCTTTCGGTAAAGGTTTCCGAGGCTCGTGATAAAGCGTGGCTCTGACTGTCAGCCGTGAGTCTAGAGCTCCTTTCGGTAAAGGTTTCCGAGGCTCGTGATAAAGCGTGGCTCTGACTGTCAGTCGTGAATCTAGAGCTCCTTTCGGTAAAGGTTTCCGAGGCTCGTGATAAAGCGTGGCTCTGACTGTCAGTCGTGAATCTAGAGCTCCTTTCGGTAAAGGTTTCCGAGGCTCGTGATAAAGCGTGGCTCTGACTGTCAGCCGTGAGTCTAGAGCTCCTTTCGGTAAAGGTTTCCGAGGCTCCTGATAAGGCGTGGCTCTGACTGTCAGCCGTGAGTCTAGAGCTCCTTTCGGTAAAGGTTTCCGAGACTCGTGATAAAGCGTGGCTCTGACTGTCAGTCGTGAGTCTAGAGCTCCTTTCGGTAAAGGTTTCCGAGGCTCGTGATAAAGCGTGGCTCTGACTGTCAGCCGTGAGTCTAGAGCTCCTTTCGGTAAAGGTTTCCGAGGCTCGTGATAAAGCGTGGCTCTGACTGTCAGCCGTGAGTCTAGAGCTCCTTTCGGTAAAGGTTTCCGAGGCTCCTGATAAGGCGTGGCTCTGACTGTCAGCCGTGAGTCTAGAGCTCCTTTCGGTAAAGGTTTCCGAGACTCGTGATAAAGCGTGGCTCTGACTGTCAGTCGTGAGTCTAGAGCTCCTTTCGGTAAAGGTTTCCGAGGCTCGTGATAAAGCGTGGCTCTGACTGTCAGCCGTGAGTCTAGAGCTCCTTTCGGTAAAGGTTTCCGAGGCTCGTGATAAAGCGTGGCTCTGACTGTCAGCCGTGAGTCTAGAGCTCCTTTCGGTAAAGGTTTCCGAGGCTCGTGATAAGGCGTGGCTCTGACTGTCAGCCGTGAGTCTAGAGCTCCTTTCGGTAAAGGTTTCCGAGGCTCGTGATAAAGCGTGGCTCTGACTGTCAGCCGTGAGTCTAGAGCTCCTTTCGGTAAAGGTTTCCGAGGCTCGTGATAAAGCGTGGCTCTGACTGTCAGTCGTGAATCTAGAGCTCCTTTCGGTAAAGGTTTCCGAGGCTCGTGATAAAGCGTGGCTCTGACTGTCAGTCGTGAATCTAGAGCTCCTTTCGGTAAAGGTTTCCGAGGCTCGTGATAAAGCGTGGCTCTGACTGTCAGCCGTGAGTCTAGAGCTCCTTTCGGTAAAGGTTTCCGAGGCTCCTGATAAGGCGTGGCTCTGACTGTCAGCCGTGAGTCTAGAGCTCCTTTCGGTAAAGGTTTCCGAGACTCGTGATAAAGCGTGGCTCTGACTGTCAGTCGTGAGTCTAGAGCTCCTTTCGGTAAAGGTTTCCGAGGCTCGTGATAAAGCGTGGCTCTGACTGTCAGCCGTGAGTCTAGAGCTCCTTTCGGTAAAGGTTTCCGAGGCTCGTGATAAAGCGTGGCTCTGACTGTCAGCCGTGAGTCTAGAGCTCCTTTCGGTAAAGGTTTCCGAGGCTCGTGATAAGGCGTGGCTCTGACTGTCAGCCGTGAGTCTAGAGCTCCTTTCGGTAAAGGTTTCCGAGGCTCGTGATAAAGCGTGGCTCTGACTGTCAGTCGTGAATCTAGAGCTCCTTTCGGTAAAGGTTTCTGAGGCGCGTGATAAGGCGTAGCTCTGACTATCAGCCGTCAGTCTAGAGCTCCTTTCGGTGAAGGTTTCCGAGGCGCGTGATAAGGCGTGGCTCTGACTATCAGCCGTCAGTCTAGAGCTCCTTTCGGTGAAGGTTTCCGAGGCGCGTGATAAGGCGTGGCTCTGACTGTCAGCCGTGAGTCTAGAGCTCCTTTCGGTAAAGGTTTCCGAGGCTCGTGATAAAGCGTGGCTCTGACTGTCAGTCGTGAATCTAGAGCTCCTTTCGGTAAAGGTTTCTGAGGCGCGTGATAAGGCGTAGCTCTGACTATCAGCCGTCAGTCTAGAGCTCCTTTCGGTGAAGGTTTCCGAGGCGCGTGATAAGGCGTGGCTCTGACTGTTAGCCGTGAGTCTAGAGCTCCTTTCGGTGAAGGTTTCCGAGGCGCGTGATAAGGCGTGGCTCTGACTATCAGCCGTCAGTCTAGAGCTCCTTTCGGTGAAGGTTTCCGAGGCGCGTGATAAGGCGTGGCTCTGACTATCAGCCGTCTGCCTACAGTTCCTTTCGGTAATGGTTTCCGAGGCGCATGATAATGCATGGCGCTCACTGTCAGCCGTCTGCCTGAGGTCCTCTCGGCAAAAAACTCGGAGGCAAGAGACAATGTATGGCGGTCATTATCAGCGGGCAATTGCGATTTCCTTTCTATAAAGGTTTCTGAAGCTCGAGATGACGATTGGCGTTCACGATCATAGCTAAGCCGTGCATCATGATTGGAAGAACATTCCAAAGAGCGCGCAATAGCATGACGTTCTCGATCAGCTTCAAGTCAGACCTGCCGTTCGTAATTTGATTCCTGTGATCGAACCAACCTCTTTCGTTTTGCTTCTCTACATTTTTTTTTACGGATTTGGGCGTTTTTAAGGCATTGCTACAATAAAGTAACATACCCACTTAACAACAACAACCAATAAATCAATTACCAAATCACAAAGGACAAACAAAAGTCCGTTTTACTAACCTAGTCAAATATATTATTTTAACGACCGCAACAAATTTTTCATTTAAAGCAACAAATAACCAAATCGCAAAGGAATAACAAAAGTCTGTTTTAGTAATCAAGTCAAATTATTTGATAAGTAAGTATGAATTCCGGAAGCAATAAAAATCTGAAAAAAAAGCGCTGTGGTTGCTCCTCTGCGTTACCGTCTGCACAACCACACAATGAACAAATACACTACAATAATAACATAAACCCGAAGGAAGGAATCTACACATCACAATACATAATGGGAGTTTTAGCCAGTAACTTAACTGTTACCGCCTTCACCGCGTGGAGGTAGGCAGCTTATGCTGTTTAGAGGTTAACATTACCCAAATGCAGGCCTACCTGCGACTCTAGGTACACACAGTTAAATCAATAAGTTTCATCTTAATTGGTTAATATCATTCAAAATTTAATTTTCTGAATGCCCCCAAGTCAGGTAGCGTGATTTTTCGTATGGTAACTTTGAGTCCAGGTAACATACAGTTGAGTAAAAAAGATCTATTATAATCAATTAAAAACAATCCAAATTAAATATCCTGCCGGTAGCGTGATAAAGTATCATAAGTTTAAGTCCAAATAACACTTAGCTCAACAAAAAAAACAATCAAAATCAGTTAAAAACAAACGGTATTCAATGTCCTGCCTACCCCTTAAGTCACTTGGCGTGATTTTTTATATCCTAGTTTACAGTCTAGGTAATACTTATTTATATAAAAAAAGTTCCATCTAAATCGGTCCAGTAGATTCTTAGATTAGCCCGGACAGACAGACAGAAAGACAGACAGACAGACAGACAGACAGACAAAAAATTTAAAAAAAATGTTTTTGCGTTCTTTTACTTGTAAGATGCCCCCTCAACGCATTTTTTCAATAAAATATTCAATGTACAGAATTCACCTCGTCTACAGTTTTATTATATGTATAGATATGGGCAGGATTCAATACTGTTCTATAATCGGTCATGATCATGAACTTTAGTTGAAATGAAATAATATCCGACACCGAAGGGTCCGAAGGGCTTGCACATCACGCTCGTTTCATATAAAGTTTATTCCACGCTGTTTTTTATGATACATATATAATCACGCCTGTATCCCTAATGAGGTAGGCAGAGCGTAAACGACCTAAAGAAAGGAAAGAAAACTTGTATTAATTTTTTGGGGTTATTTCAGATAGATTTGTAGATATATTGCTGTAGTGACAGGTTGTCAGCCCATAGTCTAAATTACAATATACGGAAACCCAAGGTATTTTTTATGATTACGGCTATATAGAATAAAAACAATCAACTCGGGAGTTCTCAAATAAATAAAGCAAATGACCAAACTCGCTTAATGTGTTATTTAGTTAAACTAGGCTTCTGCCAAAGTGGTAAACCAAAACTATTCACCAAAAAAGAGTTCTAAAGCTTTATAAGCAAGGCGGGCCGCCTAGTTGGCAGTGTATCTGCCTGCTACGCAGAGGATACCAGGTTCGATTCCCGGCCGGGGCAGAGATTTGAATGATGAATTTACATGTCTGTTTCTGAGTTTGGGTATTCTTTGTGGTTGATTCTGTGTACCCCGATACAGGGAATCCTAGAGGGGGCTATGAATATGACCGTGTATTTCTTTTAGCTAGACTAGGCTCCTGGCAATGTGGCAAATCAAAACTATTCGCCAAATACGGGGTGTAAGGGACAGCGTCCCGAAAACTGATCGGGGTTGCTCAGTCTCAGACACAGTTGTAACTGTTTTTGAATAAACGATGATGATGATGAGTCAACGATACTGAACAACTACGAGCAGGGTTTTTTTTCAAGAAGTGCAAAATAGTTTTGCTTTTCCATACAAATTGTCAGATCGAGGTGGTCGTTTCGTATGGGAAGGTCAAATTTAATTTTACATACATACATATAATCACGCCTTTATCCCTAATGGGGTAGGCAGAGCATAAACAACCTAAACAAAGGTCGTTCCGCCACGTCTGACAAGGTTTGAGGGTTATTCAAGATGGATTTGTACGTATATTGCTGTAGTGACAGGTTGTCAGCCTATCGCCTACATTGCAATATACTGAAACCCTCGGATACCTTAGCTGACTTTTACAACATGCCCGGGAGGAAATGCAGCTGGCACATTCTAAGTTTTTCTCTCGCTCCCAGGCCAGCATGGAAGTGTGCAAATTTAATTAAAATCTTCAGAAAGAATTTCCTGGTGAACGTTGTGCAGTGTCGTTGACTGAACAACCCCTATCAGTTTGCGGGACGCTGTCCCTTACGCCCGGTATGATATTCTAAAGCTCTCTAAGCAAGGCAAGATTTATCACTTTTGCGATACCTCATTAATGCAAAACAAAACATTAGCGTGTCACGATTCAAGCGTAGCAAATCGATTAGTTTTGATATCAATCTACAACTATCTCTATGCGATCGGTTTTTTTAACAAGCTGAGTGGGAGTTGAAGTTTATGGCCTAGCTTCATCAATATTTATAACTGATCTTGGATCACTGTGTTGACAGGAATTATCTCTTTTTTGTTGTTATTGTGGTTGCGTTTTTTTAAATTTAGTTTTTATATTCTTCTTCTGTCGAGTGGGTATCGAGTCTATCGATGCGATGAACCCTGGTGTCAGAGTTTTAAAAACCGCCTAGTAGCACAAATATCAGGCCTCTGACATGGTTTGAGTAACGACCACTATCAAAGATAGCGACCGGGACCGACGGCTTAACGTGCCCTCCGAAGCACGAAATCTTTTTCTTTTCGGACAATCAGGTGATTCAGCCTGCAGTGTCCTCACCAAACTGGGGAAAAATTCACAAAGTGATAAATTCTCAAATATCAACTTTCTGTTTCCCCCCTGGGAATCGAACCCGGGACCTCCGGAGCGGGAGTCCATGGCACTAGCCACTTGACCACGGAGGCAGTTTTTATATTGTTGGATGTAAATGTGTGATAGACTTGGTTCGTAACGTTAGAAGACTTGAGAAAGAGTAAATGTATCTTGCCGATACCTATTCATAATAAAAATGATTTTATTCCAACATTTAATAACAATCCTTATTTATTCTTTATTGAGTACAAAAAGTTTACAATAAATACAACAACCTTATATTTCGTTAACAAAGGTGAGCTTATATCTATGAAGAGATCTCTTCCAACCAACCGGAAAAACTGAATACTTCACCATATTGCGATTTATTCAAAGCTGCTACGACGTAGCCAGTGTCTACGATACAACTGCCTCCGTGGTCTAGTGGTTAGAACCATGGGTTTACGATCCTGAGGTCCTGGGTACGATTGATTGACACAAAGTTGATATATGGCAATTTATCACTTTGTGAGGTTTTTCCCAGTTTGGCTAGGACATTGCAGGCTAAATCACCTGATTGTCCGAAAATAAAAAAAGATTCCGTGCTTCGAAGGGCACGTTAAACCGTCGGTCTCGGTCGCTGCCTTTGATAGTTGTCGTTACTCAAACCATGTCAGAGGCCCAATAGCTGTGCTACTAGGCGGTTTGAAAACTCTGACACCAGGGTACATCGAGTCTTTCGATTCGAGAATCCACTCGCTACGAAGAAGAAGTGTCTATGATCAACTTAATTTTTTATAATGTAGTTTAAAAAAAAGCTTCCATGCAGGATTAGGAGCGATAGAATAACGTAGAATGTGCCGGCTGCATCTCCTCCCGGGCTGTAAAAAACAGCTAAGGGATTCGAGGATATATTGTAATTTAGGTGATGGGCACAACCTGTCATTACAGCAATATACAGTTATATCTTAAACAACCCTTAAAACTTGTCAGACGTGGCGGAACGACCTTTGTTTGGGTCGTTGACGCTCTGCCTACCCCATTAGGAATACAGGCGTGATAGTATGTATGTATGTAAAAAAAAACTAAATACTACCTAGTACTAGTATAGTATAGTACTAGTATAGTATTATATTATCTGTGATACTACGTAGAGCTAATCGTTTTATTGTAGCTAAATGTTTGTTATCATTATCATCGATAACCTGTTATAGATCCTTCACATTGCAACGAGGACCTTAACATTGACCAAGATTGAATGTTTAAAATACCTGCAAAAAACTAGGAACTTACTTATAAGGAAGTATAACACGATTCACAAGACATGTCGATCGGAATTCTTACGTTTATGATAATGTCCAATTAAAGTTGAAACTTTGTTGTAAGACTGGTCGAAAGATATATTTAGCGCAAGATATGCTCTAGTTTGGGACAGTCTTGGAGTGGGCACTTGAACAGTTTAATTACATATTTTTGTGAGCATATCGGGTTCAATTCTAGATTTCACCGGCTAAAACTATAATTAAAATCAATCTGTCACTTTTAAAATAAAAAAAAATGAGCGGGCAATTTATTGTCTATGGTTTTACACTTTATCAGCTAGATTTTGATGCACTTTTGCACGTATTCCCAGTATTTCTGTAAATTTTACCCGCCATATCATATGACGGCAGATAAAAATGACACATAACGCATAAAACCACCGACTATAAACCAAAAACCGGAGAGAATAAATCTCCTGTCCTTTTTTAATGTCATTAATCTGAAAGTGACAAATAGATTTTAATTTTAGGTTTAGCCGGTGACTCTGGAATAAGCCCAGTGTATAATTTATATCTAATTTATTTTTATATCGATAGCGTATGCACGTTCACTGAATCGATAACCAACACGAAGATCTTTATTTGGATGCAAAAAATTATGTTTAGTTATATCATCCTGCAAATCTTATCAAATGAGTTGCAAAATCGTGTTTCTTACTATTTATTGAACTTCCGTCCATCAAAATATTACTTGAATAGCAATTTAATATGCTAGCAATGTTGCACTGTTTTATCATTAGCACGTAAGCAATATATAGCAATGACCACGTATCAGAACGGGATATTATTACGTGCCCTATCATTTTAATACGTCCTATAAACTGCATTCCATCATCAATATTATTGGAACTAGTCTATTTCTTCTGATAGTTCACTCCCTAGTAATGTTTGTAACTTCCATGCTGGACTGGGAGCGAGAGAAAAACATAGAATGTGTCAGCTGCATTTCCTCCCGGGCATGCTGTAAAAACCAGCTAAGGGATCTGAGGGTTTCAGTATATTGCAATTTAGGCGACAAACTGACAACCTGTCACTACAGCAATATACCATACTACCACAAATCTATCTTAAACAACCCTCAAAACTTTGTCAGACGTGGCGGAACGACCTTTGTTTAGGTCGTTTACGCTCTGCCTACCCCATTAGGGATAAAGGCGTGATTATATGTATGTATGTATGTAGTTATATTTGTCGTTTCAACTTCAATTAACTACACTTTTAGTAACATCATCATCACTACAGTCGTATGATTTCTACAGTCTTTAATATTAACAGCGGCTATAATCATAATTTCCAGATAATGCCATATACATGAATAAAATCAGCATTATTGCTATCTTACATGCGATTGCACTGGTAGCCGGCTGATAAGTAGACGATTTACAGAAGGTAGTACTTGAAGAGAAATTTGCCAAGCTAAAGTTCACACTTAAGCCCTTGAATTTAAGATTGAATTTTCAACTATGCGATCCTATGTCAAGATGATTGCTGGGAAGCTGAAGGGTCTATTAAAGTTTATTTACCGGACGAGCCCCCGGTCGCGGTGAATGTCAGGGACGATGCGCGTGCGCAGCTTGTTTGTACATTCTCAGTGATTGTTCTGATCGTTTCCGCACGTGGTTTAGTAGGGAAACGCTCATCGCTCTCTCACATATTTTTTTTTAGCTTTTATTATAGGTTCACCCTAAGCGTTGGTATAACTTGCCTGTAGTCAGCTTAACGATGACTCTTATTTGGTGATGAACAAGGGCCCCCTGATCTGCGACCACTCTCCTAATGGAGCCCAGCGCCAGTGTCTTACTGGCTCTGGCTTCCGAGTAAGCTCCATCGTCGACTCTATCTCAATAACCTCCGGCCCAGAAAAGAGTCAAGAGCAAATTCATCGCAAATAATAATATATAAAAATTAAACTGTTTTCTTGAAAGCCTTTCAACTGATGTCATCCTTTCATTCCTCCAGCCTGCATAAAGTTACCTTGATTAGTAGCTTTCAGAATGATAATCACATCATTCGAAAAAATCTGAAAAAATTTGTACCGAATTAAAAAAATATAGTACTTATTTTTTTTAAATATAATATCTAGTAAGGCCATTAGAAAATAACACAACTTATAATAAACAATTTTAATATTGATGTACGTATTATTTTTGTGACCAAACAATCCAATTTTGATCAGGTTTTTCATTTCAAAGGCAATGTTTTAATTAATTAATCTTATCAAGTCGTCACCCAGCTTCCGACAAGCCCCATTTGTCTCGGTTAGCTCAGTATGAGCTCAGTAATGTCGTCCATGTATAATCTCCCCTTGACATTCTGCATCTCTTACTGCTCAATCATCATGATGGCATATGATGGTCATGACGTAATGAAAGCGGATTATGGGCGATCGGTTCGGTAAAGGTGCTTCCGGCAATTGTAGAAGGATTATAAATATTGTGCGTCGATAAGGAAGGTAAATAGGTAACAAATTAGATTTCGGATCGATACTGGATAGTCGTCTAAGGTAGATTTGTTTCTTTTTACCCGACTGCGCCACGGAAAAAGAGGGTAATGTGTTCTTCTTCTGTCGAGTGGGTATCGAGTCTATCGACCCGACGAAGCCTGGTGTCAGTTTTTTTTTTTAAACCGCCTAGTAGCACAACTATCAGCCTCTCAACCTCTGACATGGTTTTGTGTAACGACCACTATCAAAGACAGCGACCGGGACCGACGGCTTAACGTGCCCTCCGAAGCACGAAATCTTTTTTCTTTTTCGTACAATCAGGTGATTCAGCCTGCAATGTCCTAACCAAACTGGGGAAAAATTCACAAAGTGATAAATTCTCAAATATCAACTTTGTGTTTCCCCCCTGGGAATCGAACCCAGGAACTCCGGATCGGGAGTCCATGGCACTAGCCACTAGACCACGGTAATGTGTTTATCAGCCTATCTATGTATGTATGTTAACTACTGTATGTATGTATGGTAACTGCCTCCGTGGTCTAGCGGTCTGAGCAATGGGCTCTCGATCCGGAGGTCCCGGGTTCGATTCCCGGTGTAGAACAATGACTTAGTGTTGTTGTTTCTAGTTTGGTTAGGACATTGCAGGCTGATCACCTGATTGTCCGAAAAGTAAGATGATCCATGCCGTCGGATGGGCATGTAAATAGTCGGCCCTGCGCCTGAATTCTCTCTGGTCGTGTCAGTCAATCTGTCCCATCAGAATAAGAGATTAAAGGAACAGAGAGTGCAGCTGTGTGTAGCGCAAACACTTCGGCACTAAAAACAAGTCCTGCGCAGTTGGCCCATCTCCGGGAGAATTGCCGCCTTCACCGAAAATCGGTGGGAGGACTATTTATTAGTATGTATGTTTGATCCTCTGTGGCGCTCTAGAGACGAAACTCGCGGGCTGATTTTAATGATACTTACGTCAATCGATGCTTCATAACCACGCGAGTGCCACTGAAGACATGATTTTGTGAAAAAATCAATATGGCGACAATTAGGCGCCATTTTGTGAAAATTAAAAAAAATTAAGTCGACGAACTATAATGTGTGGTCATTGAATAGGCATTTGAAAATCAATTTTAGTTATGGGACATCATTTTTCGTTTTGGACAACCGTTAAAGATCTATAATGATTTAAATTTTTAAAGCTAACTTTGTATCCTACGCAGTTGGGTTTATTGAACTTTTTAAACTATTTTAGATATCATGTAGGAAATAGTGAAGAATGTCTATTATATTATATTATATCTTGTCTAGCGTAACAAAAAGAAAGACAACCTTACAACTGTAGGATTTAATTTAATATACCTTCTAAAAAGTCAATCAAAGCGTTTCATTCAAAGGGCCGAATAAAAAGATAAACGCTAAACCGACCAAATAGTATAAGCCTGAAGGCAGGCTATCATCTTGTTTAACATATCTTCCGGATCGGTTTGATGTTAAAGTGATTTGCTACGTATCTTTGGTCTTTTTCTGACTTAATCCTTAGCTCTTGAGTCCGCTATCAGAACTGAGACATTGATCCTGTGTTGTTGTTTCTCGTTTTGTTTGAACATTTTCCTAGTTGTCGTTGGTTATGGCCCTGAGTGCTGGTTGTACTATTCTATCAGAATTAGGGTTTATCGGGTCGGTCAATTAACTCGAAACGGAACCGACATTAAGGCCCGTTTTCATAAACAGCACTTGAGATTGACAGCTAGTTTAAGTTCGCATCAGAAATGTCATTTCAGTGCAATATGATCTGTCAAATCCGTACTTAATACTGCTCTCAATCTTGAGATTGCTTTATAAATACGAGCCTTAAAGAAAGTAGATTAGAGAACGTGTACGGTGTACTTCTGTATTGTGTAAATATTTGGGCACGAAAAACGATTGGCAGAAACCGACAAAACGAAACACTAAACGATAAACAAGTGTTATCTATCTATATATATAAAAATGAATCCCTATTTCCCTTGGTCACGGCATCACGCCTGAACGACTGGACCGATTTCGCTAATTCTTTTTTTGTTCGTTATTATCAGGAGAAGGTTCTTATGAAAGAAAAAAATAAGGAAATTGCGCGGAAAATTAGAAATTTATAAAATCAAAAATATGTTCATTTATAGCGTCTAAGGCGGAACAAAGTTCGCCGGGTCAGCTAGTTCATAATAAAAACTGATCGGCTTACTTGTTTACAAAACGAAAATTACCAAATTAAATCTTAGTATTAAAACATCCTGGTTTTCACTTGGTTTGTAAGAACTTAAGAATTCTGTATTGCTAGCCACCTTGGAACTTACTTATTTCCATTAATGTAATTCACTGAGTATTTAAAAGCCTGTAAGTTTTAACGTCAATTCGAACTTGCAAGAAAAGAGTAATTTATGCTAAGTACCTACCTAGTATCTGTAATACCTTATCCTTGTTTTATATGACGCTTGTCTTATTTAAGCAAAAGTTATTTAACGCTCCAAACTGTTTTTTTCTTCTTACTTACCAAAGGTTTGAAACGGTCCGTGGATACGATCCAGACTATCATGCCGGAGAAATAACTGTTTTTTTAATTGCAATATCTGTTAGGCACATGAATTTTTGTTGTCGATTTTTTTCACTTACTTATCACTCTTATCTTTTTTTCACTTACTTATCAGATGGTAGATGATATAAAAACCAGTACCCTCGTTCAATCACCTAGATAAGGTAGCCGACCCCTTATCAGTCTTATCATTCATTAAGTTCAAGTTTTTTGTCCGTCTCCATTGTCACTAATGTGGCGTTTATTTTAACACTAAAGGAAATCTTATGTCTTTATACGACTAAATAATCTTGTTCGAACAAATAATATAAATAAACAATAAGTTTCATTTATAAGGAAACTCGTATTGTGTTTCGATTTTGTTTGATTCGACATGACATGGGCAATCGATTTTTAAAGACAAAATTTAATCGGAGTTGACTGGCTATCAATCTTTAAAAAGGGGTTGTGCCCATTTAGGAAGTCGAACTTTAACTTACGACAGTGGGATGAAAATCGATCAGCAAGGCTATGATACGCACTGGACTTCGATCTGTCTCAACGACACTGAACAACATCCACCGGGTTTTTTTTTTCAGGAAGTGAAAAATAAGGCTTTTCCATACAAATTATCTGATCGAGGTTGTACTAAATATTAGTATGGAAAACCATTTTGTTCTTTCACTTCCTGCGAATAAATCCCGGTTGAAGTTGTTTAGTTTCGTTGACTAAGCAACCCCTATCAGTTTGCGGGACGCTGTCCCTTACACCCGATATTTATTCAGCTAACTATTAGGCAGGTATATTCACTTTAAGCTTCATGTACAAAGACTTTCAGACTTCTTTAGGCGTCAGTTGTAAAAGGCAATAACAGCAAAAACTTTAAAAGCTTGTAAACTTCCTTGCCCTAATAGCTGTGCAAATTACAGTACAAAATACTGGTAAAATCATAAAGTCAAGATTATTGACGGATGGTCAGTAATAAAGGGCCTGCTGCATGTTGAGTCTGATTTCACGGTCTTTATTTTAAGTATGAATATTGATTGGTGGAATGTCTTTAAAACACTTAAGGTTATACATATTCAATAGGTCGATCTGTTTCTTTGTCACCGGTCTTCTTTCATGATGATAAGAAGGCGACATTTTTCTTTTTGTTTTTTTGTAAAATTAACATATTTTATTTTTGTAAGGTTTAGCATTTTTTCTGGCGTAACAATGTTGAAGTAATCCATACACGTTTTTGTACTTTCAACGCAACGCTTCAAGTTTATAATATAACGTATCTATCTTCTCCCAACTGAGGTATTAAATACATATCATAATCATAGTTATTAAATACAAACAACAAACAGAGCGTAAATGACCTAAAATATAGGTCGTCCCGCCACGTCTGACAAAGTTTCGAGGGATTTTTAAGATAGATATTGCTGTTGTGACAGGTTGTCAGCCCAACGCCTAAATTACAATATACTGAAAATGTCGGACCCCTTAGCTGGCTTTTACAGCATGCCAGGAAGGAAATGCAGCTGGCACATTCTATGTTTTTGTCTCGCTCCCAGACCAGCATGGAAGTATTGATATTGTATTGTAAGTAGTTATTTAATAATGTATAAAATTAACACTAGTAAAAGTATAAATGCTAGTGCTGCCATAAATAGACAAAATACGCAAATTGACGCAAGGTCTTTATCAAAATTATTACCTCACAACTCACTGTTACTGTTAAGGTAAAATTTTAAGCAGGTAAACTCTATATTTGCCTATCTTACTTAAGCTAGTTAACTTATAAGTCCCCAGAAGCGATTATGCTAAGTGCTGTTAATCAGTGGACATAAATAAAGGGAAAAATGGTTAAAAAATATGCATCGTTGCACCCCAGGGCGTGTTTTAATTTTAAATATCTTTCCGCCTTTCATCAAGACGTCTTGTGTATTTTAATATGCATTCTACTAATTTATGTTGATAAAATTGGGGTTCCCTAAGAACATGTAACTAGTTTCTGTTTTTGATTTAAAGTTACATTTCGTCTATTTTGAAAAATATTCTACAAATTCGTGAATAGTAAATTTTAGTCAACACGCAAGACGCCCTCAAATATTTCAAGTATAATTTATTTAGATACTAGCTTTTACCCGCGGCTTCATTTTTCTTATTCGCCCAACCGTGATTATCAGCGTCTTGTAGTCGTCTGTAGGGTCACACCTCTTCTCCCGTAATCGTTCTTCACGTACCTACTACAAGTTCCCCCTGTCCTCCCGTCACACGCGTCCCTAAACTGTCATAATGTCTGCCCAGTCCTCCATTCCTCCCGTCCATGACTCGCTCTAGGCACTTCTGTTCCCTCTTTCCTCTCGTTAATCCTGAAACTTATGTCGCTTTACTTCGTTTTCAGCAGTTCTTTTTTTACTTACGACCTGAAACTTATCGAGATGACCAGTTTAAGATTAAAAGCGAGCAGTTCTAAAAATCACATGATAAACCATTTTTCCTTCCTTCTTGTACCTTATCAGTAATACTACATATTCAAATTTATTCAGCAGTGTCAAGATTAATATGTCGTATGCAAATTAATGCTGTGTGATGCGTGTCGCCTGAAGCGTTGAGATTAATGCACTCACTCAATGCACTGTACATTTTATGTTGGTAAATTCGAACATTCTGTAGATTTATGGTATGTAGGAAAAGTCGGCTTACTCAAAAGGGGATCCTAAGTACGGTATTGGAATTAGTAGGGTCAACTTTGTTCACTTTAGATAGTTTACATCTTTGAATCTTTGGAGATTGCGCAATTTTTTTTTACTACAACTTAGGGCTCTTCAAAGAAGGATTAAACTAGTTTAAGGCACTTTTGCCTTTGTGATGCTGTGAGAGAAAACGAAACGCATAGGTTCGTTGTTTGTTGACCGCTGTTTCGTCTTCATTTCGACTCATCAGACGCGGAAGTGTCCGCATTACAGTTGATTTGCAAGTGCTTCGCTCTTGTGAGCTCAGCTTGTTTGGATCGGAACGGAATCCAACTCTTTAGGAGCAGTCGCTAAGCATGATGTCCGTAGAGTGGTCCTCCCACGAAAGGAAAGGGCTTTCCCACGTGTATCTTAGTCGAGATAATGCAATGTCTATGGGCTTAAACTAGTTTCTGCAGGATCGGCAATGCGAAGGTAATTCCTCTGGTGTTGCAGACTAAAATGGCCACTTTCTAACAGGCGTCATCGTTGTAAGCTTGGGCCTCTTCGTTTTATATATGCCACAGACAGAATTTATTGATGGATGAGTAATGAGACTGTAAGTTTTCAAATAATTGACATGACCCATCCTCCAAATAAAAAGAATGGGTACAGTTCCGAAAATCGAAGGGCAATGATTACGTTAAAGTATCCGTCAGTTACCAATATAATTGGCCACATACATCTTATGAGCCGAGTCAGCGGGAGTCTGGGTTGCTCATGATTGAGTGCCTTTGCCTTTTTGCCGCCATGTGGTTGCCTTAAATATTTGTTTATATAAACAACCACCGTGTAAGCGATGAGGTAAAATAACTCTTACGTTTAGAAGACCGAATTTAATCGACCGGCAAATTACTGTATAAATGTGTAGTACTAGATTTTTTTTTCATCCATACTAGACTGGGAGCTAAAGAAAACATAGAATGTGCTAGCTGCATTTCCTCCCGAGCATGCTGTAAAAACCAGCTAAGGGATGCGACGGTTTCAGTATATTGCAATTTAAGCGATGGGCTGACATGACAACCTGTCACTACAGCAATATACCTACAAATCTATCTTAAATAACCCTCAAAACTTTGTCAGACGTGGTGGAGCGACCTTTGTTTAGGTCGTTTATGCTCCGCCTAGCCCACTAGGTATAAAGGCGTGATTATATGTATTTATGTACTAGCATTATTATGAATATGAGGAATATGATATATCATATCAAATCCAAATCTATTTATTCAATAGCAATGACAAGAAATCAAGTTTATAGATTTTTATTAATGGAAATATGATAGTTAATCTTTTCAATTCAAAACCAACATCATCATCATCTCCCTAGCCTTATCCCGTATTTCACAGGGTCGGCTAAATAATCTAGGGGATTGAACGAGGGTACTGGTTTTTACACAGACCGACTGCCGCTGACCTGCGCAACCCAGAAGAGAAACCAGACCCAATCCTAGATTAGGTGAGAGTTTTCAAGCCGCCAATGCTTAGCACTGGCCTCTGATATGGCTTAACGACTAATATCTACGGTATTAATCGTTATTAACCGAGACCAATACCAACAAACGTAGGTACATATGAAATTCGAAAACCGAAAAACACATTGGTACGTGGTGGGATTCGAACCACGACCGGGAGGTCAGGAAGCAGCGGCCCTATCCACTCCACCATCGGGCTCTATAATCCAAAACAATATCTATCAATCTCAAAACGTTACGAACGACCTTTCATTAGATCGTTTACGCTCTGCCTACCCCATTATGGATAAAGGCGTGATTATATGTATGTATGTTTACCCTATTTAAAATAATTTAAAATTGTTAAACTACAGCAAGCAGCTTTCCTTCCAACAAAATTATTTTAACGCAAGTTAAGTACAGCAATCTGAGAGGCTAAGATAACTGAATATTTAATATTTTTATAAATATGTAATTAAAACCCTGTTAAATAACGGTTATTATTTCTCAGCAAGCCTCTGTACTTTATCTCATTTAAAAATACATTTCTTTGGTAAGTTAAGTATAAAGCTACTAAAAGAAGAGAAGGTGCAGATAATGTTGCGTTTACATAATCTATCTTTTTTTTCCTTCTATGCTGACTGGGAGCGAGAGAAAAACATAGAATGTGCAAGCTGCATTTCCTCCCGGGCATGCTGTAAAAACCAGCTAAGGGATCCGATGGTTTCAGTATGTTGCATTTTAGGCGATGGGCTGACAAGCTGTCACTACAGCAATATACATTAAAATGTATCATAAATAACCTTCAAAACTTTGTCAGATGTGGCAGAACGACCTTTGTTTAGGTCGTTTACGCTCTGCCTACCCCATTAGGGATGAAGGTGTGATTATATGTATGCTTGTTTGTATCTTATTTCTACTTAAAATGTTATCTACGCCTGTTTTATCTAGTGCTACGGTCACTACGACTTGCTGCGAGCACTAAGGCTCGTATTTATAAAGCGATCTCAACATTGAGAGCAATATTAAGTATTTATTTGACAGGCCACATTGTACTGAAATTACATTTCTGATACGAACTCTAACTAGCTGCCAATCTCAAGTGCTGTTTACAAATACGGGCCTTAGTTAGTCTCAATGCCGTTTAGCTAACGTATTATCCATACAGATATGATAAACGTATTGTATATCGTGAAATAATAGAGCTCCTTTGATCTTAAGAACACTTTTCCTCGGTAACTTAAGTAGTGCTTGCTTATCATTTCATATGCCTCCTGAAATAAACTTTCTATTCTACTAGACCAGAGGACTGAAACAACACCTAATTCCGAGGTAAACCTTGACAATTACGTCACGCCATGTGATCTATGCGCACGCGCAGGCCAAGGCCGGTAGGTCCTTGACCGGGACGCCCAGACGCCCACCATCTAGTCAACATGAGTGACAAGCGCAGTGTGGTGTGGTGTAAGAAACAGGTGATCGGACCCAGGCGCCGTCACTTATAGTGGTGGTTACAGAAACCATAGTGTTGGCTACTCAAACATGTTCTTCAAAGCCTATAAAGCTGTATTCACCGGGATTCTACGTCGACTCGATAACCCTGAACTTATGACAATGCACTATATCGGAATGTTCTTTTTCTCTGTCAAGTTCAAACTACCTTTAGTCCGATAGCGCTGGTCTATTTTGAGACCATAAGTTTCAAAAACTCTAAAGTTGCTTATTTTTTGCCTGTGGATACAGTCGTACCTATGAATCATATTTTTTGTATTTTGTGTCACATCTGGTACTTGCATTTTCAGTAATTCGATGATTTGTAGTTGTTTTTTTTTATTCAAATAAAAACTGGCAAAATTAATTTAAACTTTAAAATAACTATAATATCATATCTAGGATAGCCTGCGGAGTGTGCAAACCCGGTTTGTGCCATCTTCGTCCAGTGCAAACTCACATCCTAGGGTCTCTATGTAAAAAAAGTGCAAAAAAAATATAATTGATGAAATAACTGTTTCCTTACTCAAATCACTTTCATATGCCTATAAAATAAATTTGTGCCAAATTAGGGCATGCACTTTTAAGATTATTAATTATTTTGTTTTTTTAAGCTTCCGTAGCTCCAAAAAAATAATACAATTATTAGAGTTTACTTATTCAATATCAAAAATGCATGAATAATCATCATTCTAAATTTGTGTCACTTTCATGCACGATATTTAAATGAATAAAACACAAAAACAATAGTTGCGGTCGACACAGACGGACGCGGGCAGGCGGCAGCGGGCGGAGGACATATGCACGCACACATTCATAGGGTACGGTTATCTCCGCTACGTAGGTAATATAAGGTCATTTGAAATCAAGTGCAAATATTGAAACGTATGAATCTACACATGAAACTGAACAACTTTCCCTAAGAAACATTGTAAGGTAGGAAATTAAATTTACATTGTTTCTTATCCGATTTGATGTTTTTTTTTATTCGGCTCAATGTTATATCGTTAAAGTTTTACCTCACGTAAAACTTTATAGATATACGTACAAAACCACGCCACCTGACTTAGGGAGTAGGCAGAAAATTTAATCCTGTTTTTTACAAAATCTCATTAGAATACGGTAAGTCACATTACGCACACAAGTATAATGTTATACACGCGTTAGGCTTACCTAACGCGATTCAAAATGACACAAATAAATAAGAGTAAAGAAAATTGAAAACATAAAAATACATTGCTGTTTAAAATCATAACCACCACGCGTACGGAGTCGCGGGCACAGCTAGTATAGATATAAAATAAAATAAAGAAAAGACGTGCGAATTTTCTAAATGCATTTTTATAAAACGCACGTCTGCATTCTCAATACCCACGTTTGTCAATGGTCAATTCAATGCTTAGATGGTCAATATTATTTTACGACGCGACGATTAGAACTTGAATAATTATCGCCATACCTACCTACCGCTTTTTTGCTATATATAACGCTTCTCGATGTCCCGCGCACGGCTTCGAGTAGGTACGTAGTGTACAGTCAGTGAAACGAAATATACACGAATTAAAAAAAAATACTTGATATTTTTGTTATGTGTGGTGTGACAACTTTGAACAGTCTGACAGCGTAGTTTCTGATAGGTACCTATGTAGTCAACAGAGTACAAAGGTGTGTGTACAAGTGATGTAACGAGAAGCGGTATGCCGATTATAAATCCACTAGATTTTGACGGCCGGATAGTCTAGTTGATAGTGACCCTGCCTTCCTGCCTACGAAGCAAGAGGTTGTAGGTTCGAGTTCCGCCGCACAGTGGGTCAAAACTGCTAAATGAGGGACATAGGTTTTTTTTTTATAAGTTCCATAATTTTAAGATACCTATCAGTAGGTTTTTCATTCTGATGAATAATTGTAATAACAAGTTTTTGTCTAAAACAGATAGTTTGTCTGGAAAAAAAACTTTTGATTTTTTGTTGTATGGAATAAGACAAAATGATCAAGGAGTGTGTCCTGCTGGCTTATGATGATCACGCTTTCTCACACTCTTATGTCAAATGGATGTCACACCAATAACCTCATTTGTATAAAACTAGGGGACATCTGTGTGATATACGCCAGAGCGCAGCGAAGCCGCGAACAGCACTGCCGTGTTAAGCACATGTCCGCTATCTCAAAAAACATCAAAATGAGAAAATCAAGTTTAAACACACTTGGGTTTTCTGGCTAAAATATGCATATTTTTTATATTTATTCTTTGTAAAACTGTTCATAATCTATGTAGGAAAAAAATATATTTATAATATCCTCCGGTAGTTTTTTAAACAAAACGAAATAAATTGTTGGGCGTAGCCACTGCTCCATACAGTGGTGGTCATGCGTTGGCTTGTAACAGTAGTTACAGGAGATGTGCGTTGCCAGCAAAAATCTTATATGTCAGAACCTTATCTCTTGTCAGTGCAGTTGCAGAAGACGGAAATGTCCAGGGACCTCTTTTAAATTGCTTAACCCTCTCTACATTTGGCAGACAAATTGACGAGCATGGAGGTAGTAGAATATTCAGTCATAGATGATTTAGAGATCCTTTCCGTCCCTCAGTTACTCCCGCTTCTCTGGTCACTCACGTTCCCAGCCCATTAACATTCTAACCTAAAGTCCCTTTGTCACTCTGTCCCTCTGTTCAACCGTAATCGGTCCATCCGTCCATCCGCTTATCCATCCCATTTCTCTTGTCTTACCCATTCTACCAATCCTATCTGTCCCTCCTGCCTCTACGTCCAAGCATCCCTCTTTCCCTCCGCTCTCGTCTCTCCCGTTGCTCCCATCCATCCCAGCATAACGTCCCTCCGCTCTTGTCCCTACCTCTGTCTCTCCATAACTCTGTTTTTTTATCAGGGTATGAACGTGATACCAGGGCCAGATTTTGAAAGTATTTGAAATGTAACCAGTCACAGCGCACAAACATTTCGGTTGTGAGCTTGGACACGAACTCACCCAAGGTCTCTTAGGTCTCTCCGAGTATGTGATGTAATGTAATGGCACGCTCCACCTTCGACTCCTGGGCCCGCAGTCCCTGTCAATTAGTCTAATACCAACGCATACCATGCTAGAGCGATATACGTAAGACGGGTTCTCACGTACGCCTTATGGACGCCAATCCTCACGCGCAACAGGAGCTTCTAGCAGAACACGGCAGCATATTCCCTTGCTCGCTGAATTGTAGTCGCGAATTCGCTTGTGAGCTCATCTACATCCTTTAGTGTTGAGACTGGTTCCAGGGAGTATTCTGTACCTCATGCCGTATGCCGTGTGAGTATCTTCTGCCTCGACGGCAACAGCCTGGAATTTTCCGGCTGGTCTGAGATGGTCGGAGCATACATGGTTGTCGAAGGTTTAAAAGTGATTTAAATGAAAAGACCGACCTCTAGCTTGACCACCGGAAGATCTATCAGTTATGGGGGATTTGTTTGGTTGTGCGGCTAGTGAGTTGAAGTCATCGACCCCAAGACCCGTTGTTTGTTGAGGTTGGCATCACCTTCCCATCAATATCCCATCTGGACAAGTCCATGTGGTATTTACACAATTTGTTTACAATATCTCTCCTGGCAGCTATCGTCGGCCTGTGAAGTCCAGAAATTTCTGGATGCAAAAGCGTATACCGACTGAAGGTTAGCTATGATGAAGAGAAGCAGGACATAACCAATCTTTTTTTACCAGGACGGCTAAGCTTCGAAAGGCACTCAACTCGTCCTTCCGATACAAAAAGGAAAAGGCCAGAGGACGTAACACAAACCTACACATGATCTTTTTTCATCTAGAAAAGGCTTTCGATCCCGTGCACCGAGAACTTATTTGGGATGCACTTAGAGCCCAAAATGTCCCAGTACAATACATCGCCTTTATTCAGGATATATACAATGCTGTTACAAATTTGAAATTACAGTTGGCGTTGATCGAGGGTCGGCATTGAATGTAACGGAAATAATAAAGTTTTGTGTTCCAAAGATGGTTAGGTACTGTTCCTAGTACGGATGTCTTTCTACTACAAGAGATCCAATAGGAACTTTTTTATATTCTACAGTGATGAGAGACGATAAGTAAATTCATACAAAACATGGAACCTTATCTATTCTAACTATTCAGTTACAGTGAACTACTTTAAAACGTTGGTTTAATCAAGAACCAGATTAATCAAGTGATGATTATGACCGGTATAACAAAATTTGTCAACCCTTATAACACACACACAAACGCATGCCAGGTGCAACATGCCGTCTGACGATGTATGACCGAAATGACATGGCAGTTAGGAGTGTCCGAGATGTGCTTAAAGGCAAACTGTACCAAACGGCCATAAGACCTGAAACCTCTACGGTACAGAATGTTGGGCATCTACTAAACAACACCTGTCAAAGCTTAACACTACAGAAATGCGCATGTTACGCTGGTCAGTGGGTGTCACATTGCTGGACTAAGTTCGCAATGTCCACATCAGAGGAAGATAAAAAAATTACCCAATTACAGACAAAGTCGAAAAACGACGCCCCGCCTCTTGGCTGATGACGGTACAAAAAGACCTGAAAGAATCTGACATAGACGCCGAAACATCACAAGATAGACATAAATGGAAGAGGCAGACAAGGAAAACCAACCCCAGATAATGGGAAGAAGGCTTAGGAGAAGAAGAAGAGTATTAGAATAAGAGTTGAGTAAAAGTAGTAACACAAAATTGGAAGATCCTAACTTCAAAATTGGCGGAGTTCAAATAGCTTTTAACGACTATTGACCCTTGTTTTCACCCGACATATTGGGTGATACGGGATTAAAACGGGTGATTTGGGTCATTACCCGGTTTTAACCCCAAAAATTTGGTGATAATCGGGTGGATTGAATGGGTTTTTACTACCCACTACTATAGATGTATAGCCGATTCAACCAAGCGGTTTAAAACGTCGAAATCGGCTTAAACTATTTTGAGCGAATGTAGCCGGGTAGAAACGGTTGTTTATAAATAGCTATATGTATATACTTTATTCCAAAAACTAAGATTATTTTATGGTTTTTGCATTAAATATAAGTTTTAACATCAAAACAAACCAGTTTCTATTACTTAATACCTGAGTATGAGATGAACGTTTATCTATTCGTTTGTTTTTGGAGGCTACTGTTCCCGTCGATTATCTAATAAATAGTTTTTTTTATTTTATGAGTATAATTATGTATCTATCACATAATATATTGTAAGTAGGCAGTAAATAGGTACGTTAACATACCTACATATTATGATTGTGATTACGAGCTTGCCCTTTTGCTGGTTATGTTGTGCCGTGCAAAGTGGCAACTGAGCGCGCTCCCCGCCTCGCCCCTCACCTATACCCTCCCTCCCGCAGCCTCTCCGAGTCATGCAGTGGAATGAAACATACCTACCTTACTTTGCAAACGAAAGATTTTATGACAGTAAGTTGGAAGAAGAAGTGTATCAAACAAATACCTACCTATCTAAACCTTATTATCACTTAGTACCTACATACTAGTGTTATTGCGATAGCGATAGTCTACTTATTTTTTTTTTCAAGGTCAACTATCCATTGTGAAACTATCACTATTGCAACAACACTGGTACATACCTACATAGCCCTGATGTATTTTTTTAATGATGAATGACATATTTTTTTTGATAAGGTCTCAGTGTTCAATTTCGACAAAAACAAACACAGGAGTAACAATATAGTAAAAACAGGCGTGATTTACAGTAAAAAAGGAACAAAAATCTCATTATTCTTCGTTGGTCCGGTCGGGTAATAACCCAGTTTCAATTTGTTTTAGTCTGTCACAGTTTCATAACTAACTTTTACTAATTGCTT
Organism: Scrobipalpa costella; assembly: GCA_949820665.1. Lineage (NCBI taxonomy): Eukaryota > Metazoa > Arthropoda > Insecta > Lepidoptera > Gelechiidae > Scrobipalpa > Scrobipalpa costella. Next base: position 3,432,119 of record OX463306.1, read on the forward strand.
GTCGCAACCTGCACCAAGAAGACTGAATGTAAACAAAATAACGCGTTTCTGGCTGGCCGGTGCCCCCCGCCGCCCGCGCCCGCGCGTGATATTCCGCGCGCTCGATGGTCCCTGCGGTCGCCATTCTTATATAGGTAGGTACCTAATAATAGAAGTTGGTGGATAAAAACAACACGAATTATGAATAGTGGTTTGTTACACCATAATAACAAAGAACACGTAAACTCTAATAACTTGCCATTTCTTTTGTGGATTTTACAGGCTGTAGTAATGAAAAAAAAAAATATCTATAAACGTCGTGGATGAATTCGACACAAAATATTTTAAACAACAGATATCAGTATTCTGAAACGCGTAACACCCATTTAACCTATTTTAATATTATTTTAGATCTAGTTGGCGACGTATTAGGTACTGGTTAAATATTAGGCTTCTCGCGGACATGTATGGCACAAAATTCCTATGTACATCAATTACTATCTCGTTATTACCATGAAAGTAGTATTTTCATCTCTAATTATCTTTTCGTCCAATACTGGTCGAAAAGACAAATACCTACATTTCTACCTATGCAAGTACCTAGGATGACACAAAATAATGTATTAGGTTGGGCAAATGGTCCGGAAACTGTATGCAAAAAACAAACAACTTTAAGAGTTTTGAAACTTCAAAAGCTAGCGCTATCGGACTACTTTCAACATAAACATACGTTATCCAAGTCTATGCCAAAATATTGGATAAATCAATATTACAAGTAACTGTGTCATCAAAGATAGCAATTCGTAGTTGCAAAAATCATGACTTAACTAATATAACTCTATACCTGTAATTTTCTATCATGAGAGAACTGAAAGAGAAGGCAATAATTTTAGTCAAGATTTAGTTAAGTCGTGCCCTCCATGAATCGATAACCTCTTGTCACTTATAAATAAAACCACAAAAAATGGGCATCTCAATTCTGATTCTGAGTAACCCTAACATAACCCTCGATGACACCTCCCTGTTATTAAACAGTCGTGAGTTCGATGAGTAGAGGGTCCATTCTATGCAAATAAGATGACTGATCAAGATAGTAAAAAAATTTAACAAACCCGAACTTGTAATCACGATTTGTATTTTGGGACTGAGTTTTGGTCTTTCCTGATGACGTGGAAAAATATTTTTTGTTTTTTGGTAGAAGTTTTCTTGATTAGGTGGATTTTTCTACTGTGAGGAGTCGAAGTAGAGAGAAGAAAGAAATACAGTGCCTTCCGTCCATGCATCTCAACTAGTTAGTATGACATGAATGTCGATAGATTAGGCTCAATTCTAGATTTGCCGGCTAAAACTAAAATTAAAATCTATTTGTCACTTACAGCCTAAAAACATTAGAAAAGGACAGGAGATCTATTCTCTCCGGTTTTTGATTTGTAGTCCGTGGTTTTATGCGTTATCTGTCATTTTTATCCGCCGTCATATGATATGGCGGATACAATTTACAGACATACCTACTGAGGAAACATGCAAAAGCGCGTCAAAATTCAGCGAACAAAGTGTAAAAAAATACATGGAGTATAAATCGCCTTTTTCAATTTTATTATTTTGAAAGTGACAGATAGATTTTAATTTTAGTTTTAGCCGGTGGAATCTAGAATCGAGCCGAATGTGTAAACCAAAGAGTATAAATCGCCTATCTTTTTTCAATTTTATTATTTTGAAAGTGACAGATAGATTTTAGTTTTAGGCGGTGAAATCTAGAAATTGAGCCCATTTAGTTGGTCTGCAACTTATGGTAGAGTCGCTAAATTCTGGATCCTCACGAATCAATATATCAGAGGTGCAGGATGGTGGAGTGTAGAGTAGGTACATGGTTCGATTAAAGTGTATTTTTTTCCTACATATGAATTGAACTTAAGAGTCAACAATCTTTTACAACTCTTCAATAAACATCTCTCTCGAGGAAGTCCATAAAGACGGATTTAAACCGCAGTTTTCAATAAAGTATCAACTGATATCTCTATAATTTCCCGCTACAAATTAAAGGATTGGCCGGATCACCGCAAGCCGTGGGTCAAAGAAAAGATAAATTAAAAAGTAAACTTTAAAATAAATAATAAATTTTCGCGGCACCGGCAAAAGTCGTTGAAGTTGACGCTAATGTGTGCCGTACGATAAAATCAGACTTTATTGCTTGTAAGAATGCTATAGCTACAAATCCAGGCGCTACGTATCACATTTTTTTAAATACCGTTGCTTTGGGAAATGTAATACTCATGTCATGTTCCCAGATGTTTTTGGCGATATAAACGCGTACAGGACCACGTGGTACCTCAGTATCAAATCGATCTTCAAGGCTTTATCTTGCGGATAATATTACTTTTAGTATTTAGCGCTAAGAATTTAAAAAAGGTAAGCGTGCCTACATTTTTGTAAAAAAAAATGTACGCTGTTTTTTGTCTCGTACGTAATAGGTACTGTAAAAGTTTCAATTTTGGTGAAATCATGAGATTATTAAGGAAATAGGTTTACAGCCTGAAATGACCCTCATTTGTCAAACGTAGAGAAATGGCTTCCACTGCTGATTTGAGAAGTCGCTACACCTCCTTAGGGGAGCGCTAGCTTTTATTCTTCTGTGTATTCCACTACCCCATTGACGCTCTGCCTACTCCACATTTTATGAGCATTTTTATTTTTAAATTCTGTGCAAAGCTATATGCGTGCGTAATAATAAATGGTGTTTACATTTTGTTTCAGATGGAAATACGGAGACATAAAACTGGTGGCACGTCCTTCTTAACGTTCTGGATATTCCTATTACAAGTAAGTTGTTTCCCACGGCATATATTTTGATGTTATCGGACAATAATATATAAACAACAAGAGCCATAGAATATTGAATAAGTTTTCTAAGAAATAGAAAAGGAAAATCAAAATTCTTTTACGTTACGCAGTTACAAATGTACGATCGCGGTTTGCCTTTATGTTAAACCTTTAACGCTTTGCCTACTCCCTTAGGGATATAGGCGTGATTTTACGTTGTATTTACGTGCTATGATATGTCTCCCTATTAAGAAGGTCTTTGGTCCTGGAGGTCCATTGGAGTTTCAGTAGCTGTAAAATGATGCTGAATAGTAGTAAATTCCTTACAAAGATTTTACAAACAATGTTTTCCAGTTAATTCCATGCTGGCGAGAGAAAAACATAGAATGTGCCAGCTGCATTTCCTCCCGTTCATGCTGTAAAAACCAGCTAAGGGATGCGAGGGTTTCAGTATATTGTAATTTTCGCGATGGGCTGATAACCTGTCACTACAGCAATATACCTACAATTAAATCTTAAATAGCCTGAAAGCTTTGTTAGACGTGGCGGAACGACCTTTGTTTGGGTCGTTTACGCTCTGCCTACCCCATTAGGGACAAAGGCGTGATTATATGTATGTTTTCCAGATGTTAGGCAGCGCACGCCACTACGCAGAAGGCCACGGCCGACTGATGGACCCACCAGCCAGAAACTCCATGTGGCGATTTGGGTTTCCCAACCCTGTAAATTATAATGACAACGAGCTCTTCTGTGGGGGATATGCCGGTCAGTATGTCTTTATTAGGTTTTCTTTCATTTGCGATGCACAATCTTCCATGCTGGACTGGGAGCGAGAGAAAAACTTAGAATGTGCCAGCTGCATTTCCTCCCGGGCATGCTGTAAAAATCAGCTAAGGGATCCGAGGGCAGTATATTGCAACTTAGGCGATAGGCTGACAACCTGTCACTATAGCAATATACCTATAATATCTTAAATAACCCTCAAAACTTTGTCAAATGTGGCGAAACGACCTTTATTTAGGTCGTTTACGTTCTGCCTACCCCATTAGGGATAAAGGCGTGATTGTATGTATGTATGTATGCGATGCACAGTTTCTCTTGTAGGCTTGAAGTATCCGATACAGAGTTGGCTGTGAAACGAACAAGCTTCATCCTGAACTAGCAGTCTTCTTCTGAGCGCATGATATCAAAAGGATCACGCTGGAAGATTGTCAATGTCTAATGGCCCGAGATGCATGGATGCTGTATGGATGGATTTTAAACTAGAAGACATCTTTTATTTGTCATATTTTTTATTATCGAAAAGCATTTCAAAGGTCAGGTGCTATAATGGCTTCAAACATTCAAAACAAAGTGATCTCAACTTTAAGAGAGAAATAAGTAATGTGCAAATTGGCCATAAATTTGATTTCGCGGTAATATAGTTGAAGAGCTACAAATTTACGATCTTGTATGGATAAGGTCAAGTTCGAATCAAAGTTATGTGATTTATCCGACAAATAACATGATTCAGAGGAACAAGCCCTGTCTTCTTAGTCTGAAATTGATACAAAACCCACGTTTAAATGACTACATGCTTATAAGTAGGTAATCTTACATACATACATAAAACCACGACTTTATTTCTAATGGGGTAGGTAGCGCGTAAATGACCTAAACAAAGGTCGTTCCGCCACGTGTGACAAAGTTTTGAGGGTTATTTAAGATAGATTTGTAGTTATATTGCTATAGTGACAGGTTGTCAGCCCATCGCCTAAATTGCAATATACTGAAACCCTCGAATCCTTAGCTGATTTTTACAGCATGCCTGGTAGAAAATGCAGCTGGCACATACTATGTTTTCTCTCGCTCCCAGTCCAGCATGGAGGTAAAGTTTCATGATTAAATAGGTACGTTACCCCTTTGCTCCCCACTTTGGGGTATACCGGCAGGTACCGGGTAGATTCTCTCCGATAAGGAATTCCCAAGGCAACGCCATAAGCCGAGGTTCGAGCCCTAGTGGGCGCCCTTAGGCAGTTGTCATTTGCATATAAGGGTGTAGATTGCGTGTAGCAACTCCCTGCCTTTAATCCGGTGACGCATTATATACACTTTATAGTATGGTGCAAATAGGTCCATTAAAAAAGAATAAAAAAATAGGTAAGTACCAGATTTTTTTTTTTTTTTTTTTTGAATGGACCTGTTTGCAAAATACTACAAAGTGTATATAATGCGTCACCGGGCTAAGGCGGGGAGTTGCTACACGCAATCTACACCCTTAAAGATATGGCAACTGCCTAAGGGCGCCCACTAGGGCTCGAACCTCGGCTTATGGCGTTGCCTGGGGACTCCTTATCGGAGAGAATTTGCCCGGTACGTGCCGGTAAACCCCAAAGTGGGGAGCAAAGGAGGGACCTCCGCGCCCCCGCCGGCGGGGTGCGCGGTTGCTGGAAGAGCTTGTGCAGAGTGTGGCTCGACTAATATTGGCAGCATTAATCGCAAGGGTAATTTGGTCATCGCCGTCGGTAAGGACATGCCTAGGCCTTCGTTTGTAACGAGTCGCAGGTTGGGGAACGTAGTTAGAGGCGCTAACTACAAGAGGGTTAGGGTGGTGAGGGGCTTTGTCGAAGAAGCGTATGGCCGCTTGCTTCATGAACTCTTTGAGAGACGGAACATCGAGATCGATGTGAATGTCAGAATTGCGGAGGTACCAGGGGGCCCCGGTTGCCCTCCGCAAGAAGCTGTTTTGAACTACTTGGAGGGTGTTCAGATAAGTGGGGTAGGTGTGGCTGAAGGCCACACTGGCGTAGGTCATTATGGGTCGAACGCATGTAGTGTAAAGCCTCACCTTATTTCTAAGGGAGAGTTTACTGCGTTTGCGTATGATTGGGGTGAGCCGGCCCATGACAAATTTGGCGCGGTTTCGGACTCTCCTGATGTGCTTCGCAAAGTTAAGCTGGGAGTCAAGAGTAACCCCCAAGTACTTGGCGTCTTTGGACCATGGGATGGGTCGACCGTACAGCTTTACAGCTGGGAGGGTACGACGTAATCTGGCACGAGTAAAGTGCACGGCGGTGCTCTTCTCGGGATTGACTTCGAACCTCCATTTGCGGAACCAGCTCCCGACGGAGTCTAGGGCGCGCTGGAGGTATCTGCCAAGTAATTGGGGTCTGCGACAGGAGGCATAGATCGCAGTGTCGTCTGCGAACAGAGCGAGCTGCGTCTGGGGCGTACTGGGAAGGTCGCTGGTATAGAGGGTGAAGAGGAGAGGGGATAGCACAGAGCCCTGAGGGACTCCGGCTCTAATGGGGCGAGGGGTGGACAGGGCGCCTTCGATTCTGTAACGGAAGCTGCGGTTCGTCAAAAAGTCACGTACGATACGTACGAGACGATCCGGCACACCGAGCTGGTATAGCTTGTACACCAGACCGTTGTGCCAGACCTTGTCGAATGCCTTCGCTACATCAAGGAAGACGGCTCCTGTGGGTTTGGGTTTGCGTTCATGAAAATTGGACGTGATATGTTCCACCAGACGGTGGACCTGTCGAACACAACAATGTTGGGAACGGAAACCGAATTGCTCGGGGGGAATGAGGCTACTGTTTTCGGCGTAATCTCTAAGGCGGCGATAAATCAACCGCTCGTAGAGTTTGCCGAGGGGATTGAGAAGGCTGATGGGCCGGTAAGAGGAGGGCTGATCCCGAGGCTTTTTAGATTTGTGGATGCCTATGACTGTGGCTTCCTTCCATGATGATGGAAAGGTGCAGCTGGTCATCGCGGCATTGAGGATGAGGGTGATTACGGTAATGAGATGGTCAGGGAGGATTTTGAGGACACGGTTTGTAATACCGTCAGGTCCTGGAGCCTTCCTAGACTTGAGCGCCTTAAGGGCGGTGCGGACTTCCTGCTCCGTAATGGGAGGGAGCGGAGGGTCAGAGGGGGGTAGGGAGGAGAGACGATCGACCTCCGAGTCGACCGTTTGAAGGTGGTCAGGGTCGCAAGGAAGAGTGCTGGGCGAGCACTGAGCTTCGAGACTGTCAGCCAGACATTCAGACTTTTCGTCATCGTCAAAGGCTAGAGACCCGTCGGGTCTGATCAGAGGGGGCATGAGAGAGGTCTCGTCTGATTTGAGAGAGCGGGATAGCTTCCAGAAGGCAAGGTGGTCTGGTTCCAGTTCAGAGACGAACTGGTCCCATTTGGAGTTGCGATATTCGAATACGCGTTTCCTCACTTCTCTTTGTAAGGCGCGTAAAAATACTCGATTATCCTCCGAAGGGAAGTTATCATACGCTCGAAGAGCGGCATTCTTCTCAGTCACCAGGTCAGCAATTTCGTTTGGAAGTTTCCAGTGCCCTTCATCGGGCTCTGGAAGCGACCTCGAACAGGCGTCTACGACGCTTTTGATGTGACTGGTGAGAAAGGAGACTGCTAAGTCAATGTCAGCAGCGGTGGACAGGTAAGAGGGGATCTGGTCAAGATAGATTGAGCTGGGTGCTTCTAGGGCTTTACCTAGCCTCACCCAGTTCAGGTCTTGGTCTTACCGGGGAGCCCAGTGGGTCCCGGTATGTTAGTCCGAGGATGGAATTGCATCACAACGGGACGATGGTCGGAGTTTAGGGCTTTGACCACTTCGATAGAACGTACACAAAGGTTAACGTTCTTAAGAAGGGCTAAGTCTAGGACATCGGGACGGTGACCTACGACAGTGGGGAAGTGAGTTGGTTCCATGGGAGCCACAACGTCAAAGTTGAGGTTCCCGGAGAGTTGAAGAAGGAGGTTACCGCGTGGGTTGGAATGAGAGCTGTTCCAAGCTTCGTGCTTGGAATTGAGGTCGCCTGCTATGATAACAGAGTTACTGATACCAAGCAGGGAGGTAATGTCTTCCTCGATGAGAGGCCTATCGGGACTGGGGGATAAGTAGGCTGACACCAACGTGACAGGTTGGTGCCCCGTCATGCCAATGCGACATGCGGTTGCCTCTATAAAGGAGAGAGGGGGGAGTTCCAAAGGAGTGCAATACAGAGCACGTCTGTAGTAGATAGCAGTGCCTCCTTTGTTTCCCCAAGTGCGGTCATTTCGGACCAGATGATAGTGGGCTATGCGCGGAGAGCGCATGTGGTCCTTGAGGAAGGATTCCTGGACTAGAAGGATATCTATCTGATGTTGCTCTAAGAGCAAAGCGACTTCGTCACGCTGGGTTCGAATGCCATCAGCATTGAAAAAGGCTATTTTGAGGGACCTGGGCTTTATCCTACGTCTGTTGGAGTTATCCAAATTACCTAGACTATCCATCAATAGGCTTTAAAAGATTTGATGGCGGCAATCAGCGAAGCGTATTTCGCTGAGATCAAAAGGATGGCAGAGACATTGCCTTGATGGCGCCTGAGCTCGTTTGCGTACGCAATCACCTCGTCGGGGTTGATGACGTCCACAAACGAGGAGACAACGGAAAGCGCACTAGCCAAGTCGGCGTGGTCGCTTCCGTTGGATATTTTGAGGGGGCTGGGGGGGAGACGGGGAGTTGGTGGGGAGGCCATCAACTCCGGCATGGCGGGTTGTGAGGGGAAAGTACGGGGGCTGGCAGCACCAGGTGCTGGGGCCCAAGGGGGAATTGAACTAGGGGCTGGTTTCGCCACAGAGGGAGAAGATTTGGCTGCTGCCAGTTTGGCGGCGTAAGTGGATCTCGCTTGGAAGCGGTCGAGAACCTTTTTGGAGACTTTGGGGGCTTTGGGGCAGCCGCGGTAATTGGCTGGGTGCCCAATGCCCTCGCAGAGGACGCAACTAGGGGGAGAGAGGTCTTGAGGTTTGACTTCATCCTTTTTGGGCCGCTTACAGTCGGAGGAGGAGTGGGGCTCTAGACATTTCACGCACCTTTCGGTGGCATGACAGGTGCGGGCGGAGTGCCCGTAGGACTGGCAACGGTGGCATTGCCCTGGGTAGTCGGATTTACGGAGAGGTTCGACACGAATGCCGGACAGAAAGCATAACTTCTGGAGTTGAAAAATGGCCTTGCCGGCCTCGGATTTCTCCAGGGTGATGTGTACCATGTCGTACACTTTGCCGTTACGGCGGGAGTGTATGCGATGGACACGTTCGACGGGGAGGGACTTGGACTTGAGGTCCTTGAGGATCTCGTCTTCGGAGATTTCCTTAGGAATTCCCCTAATGACAACGCGGAGAAGTTTATCCTCCTCCAGCGTAAAGGTGTGATAGGGAACCCCCATCCTTGAGAGGAGTGAGGTTAAGTCCCTATGGGCAGTGGAGGAAGGAACCGTGACGCGGATTCCTTCGGGGGTGGATTGCGCTTTTGAGAACGGGATCTTGTTCGTCATAGCGGATGAGACAGCAGACCACTTGGTCTTGTCTCGGATAATAATGGGAGGGGGGGTACGCTCTTTCATAAGCGGGGGGATGGAGGAGTTGACGGCGGTGTTGGCAGAGGTGCCAGCACCGGTCGGTGAGGCAGGCGCTTTGCGCTTTTGCCGGGGGGTGGATTCTGGGGATTTCCGTTTGCGTTTCTTTTTAGAGACGACTTCGGTAAAAATGTCGGAGTCTGAACTATCAGACGGGCCGACGGACATGGATTCCGCTTCAGAAACGGAGGGGTCCGCGGCGGGAGGAGAGGGGAGGGGCAATTCGTTGGCGGGGTTGCCAGCGTGGGCGGGGCTTGGATGACCGCTAAAGGTAGGGTCGGAAGGGTGAGGCGATTCGACGCCGGAAAAGCCCACGTGAGAGGGTGATGAGTCACCGCTCATCGGAGGGTCCGGTGATAACGGCGAAGTGCCGGGAAAGACCACGTGAGAGGTCGGTGGGACATTGCTCGAAGGGGCAAGTAAGGCCGCGAGCACGGGAGACTTGGCCAAAAGTGACCTAACTAGGGCTTCGTCCGATAGGACGAGGCGGATTAATTCCTTCGAAAACTCAGGAGAAAGCATGCTGCCAATCTAGGTAAAACTACTCCCGTTTCGGAAGCGTTCCTCGGGCAAAGAAACGGGAAGAAAACCCGAGGCAATCGCTCTAGCTGAACAAGGTACGCGACCCCAGGCGGGATAGCCCTGGGGTTTTGGCCGTCGGTGACCCTCCCCGCCGGGTGTAGGCAGGGAGGTTGAGTACTTAATTAGTGTGGCCCTAGAGCTGTTTCCAACGCCAATCTTAATGTGCGAAGGGTCCCTAACAGGCCCGAGTGGAGAGGAAGTCCGAACCGAAGTCCTCGCTCCCAGACAGACACCACAAGGACGGCGGGGGGATGGTTACCAGCGTCGGTTAGGGGAGACCCCAAGGCCGGTTGTGCTGGGCCCGTCCAACTGATTGCTTTGCCCGGGAGGGCGCAGCGGGTGCGTTGGGTCTACACCCTATTTGCTTTGACTCCGAAAAATAAGTGGGTAAGATCCCGGAGTCTCCGCAAATAACCACGTAAAACGGTGGTTTTCAGACCGGACAGGCGAAACGCTTGACCGTTGAGTGCGCCTTGAGAAAGGCACAAACAACGGATTTGATCTGCGAGGGACAGGTGAGGCCCGTCCTACGCAGGTAGCTGGAGCGGAGAGAAGGGCGGGGCGGACGCGGTGACGTCAGCGTGGCTGGCCGCGGGAGCGGCACGGGAGGGGCGCGGCGTCGGAGCGAAGCGACCGTGCGGGACGGCTGCCGAGCTGCGAGTGGTAAGTACCAGAGGCGAGGGGTGCAATTCTATCGAGGGTAAGCCAAAGCAAGGAAAAATCATTCAAGTACTTTATTGTTTCGACGTAATTCCGGATTTGGTGGAGGTGGAATTCTTGAAAGGGAAGCCAACGGGAATCTGCTTGTATAGACCCTCCGCCACTGGTAAGTACTCTTTTTACCCGACTTCCAAAAAAGTAAGGAGGAGGTTCTCGTTCATCGTTGCGAATTTTGTTTTTCAGTTTGCGAAGCGATTTTCTGATGCTACTTCAAAGCGTTACATGATTTGTAGTATAAACTTCTTAGAACATGCCTACATATAGTGTCACGAATCTTAGGGCAACTTCCATGCTGGCCGGAGAGAGAAAGAGAAACATAGAATGTGCCAGGTCCATTTCCTCCCGGGTATGCTATAAAAACCAGCTAAGGGATCCGAGGGTTTCAGTGTATTGTAATTTACGCAATGGGCTGACAACCTGTCACTACAGCAAATATACCTGCAAATCTATTATAAATGACCCTCGAAACTTTGTCAGACGTAGCGGAACGACCTTTGTTTAGGTCTTTTAGGCTCTGCCTACCCCATTACGGATTAAGGCGTGATTATATGTATGTATCTTAGGGCAATATCCTTACATTGAAAGAAGACGATTCCAAACACTTTTTACGTTCAGTCATTGATCGGTAATAATGCAGCTATTATTCCGCTAATGATCCTTAAAGCGAATGTACCGTAAGTCCGGTTGAGTGAACTTATAGACTTAGTAAGTCTTTTTTATTGAGATTTGAAGAAGTTCAAAGATATGAAGTCAGATAAAAAGATAGTACAATGATTCCCATTGTAACGAATCGCTCGAACAATGTATCAACAAAAAACAGCGCGATAATGATTCTTTGTTCTGATTGCTAATACTTATATTTTTATTCGTTTGTTACTTTGTTTTGTTTATCGATGACGTATTACTTAGTTTCCAAGATTTTACGTATATATATACATACAATCACGCATTTATCCCTAATGGGGTAGGCAGAGCGAAAACGACCCAACCAAAGGTCGTTCCGCCACGTCTGACAAAGATTTGAGGGTTATTCAAGATGGATTTGTATAAATATACCATTGCTGTAGTGATAGGTTGTCAGCCTATCGCCTTAATTAAAATATACTGAAACCGTCGGATCCCTTACCTGGTTTTTACAGCATGCCCGGGAGGAAATGCAGTTGGCACATTCTATGCTCCTCTCTCGCTCCCAGGCCAGCATGGAAGAATAAGATTTTTATCAAAGTTATTCTATCTGGATATAAACTACTGAATTCTTCTATTCTACATGCTACTAGTGTTATCTATGCTACACTGTAGACCCTAGTACCTACGCCGTAGACGTAGACCATACGAAGCAATCGTCGTTAAAACGTCCCGTCTTTCTTGATTTCCTGGAGCCGTATTTATGAATCACTCGAATCAAATTCAAAGAGTAACAGTCGCATGCGATTTTCATAGTACATGTGACATGCGCATTTCGATTCGAGTGATTGATAAATACGGCTCCTGATCGAGTGTCTGTTCAGTTCAGTGGGAGCAGAACCTGGGGCGCTGCGGAGTGTGCGGTGATGCCCACCACCTGTCCGAGCCGCGCCCGCACGAGGCCGGCGGCATGTACGGCAAGGGCATCATCACCAGGCACTACAGCTTGGGACAGGTACGATCGCCCAGGGGTATACCCTCCACCCCGCCTGGATTCATATATTTATTAATAAATTAAACACACACTCGCTGTGCTCACGACGTGAGAAAATATGGCTCTATTGATACAGTTTATTCTATCGCTGCGCTCTCGAAATGATTTAGAGTAGCAACACTCAGGCGTCACTTACTGCGCGCAAGGTTGCGCTCAAAACGCTGTCTATGCTTTTTGCATTGCCTACAACACATATGAGTAACCTTACGCTCTGCGCGCGCGTACTAGCAGAAGGTTGCGCCGACGTAGAGGTCATCGTTACGAAAGGTGACGCATGTGTGTTGTAGGCAATGCAAAAAGCATTGACATTGACGTTTTGAGACGCATATGTGTTGCTGCCCTTAATATGCCTCTATTAATAAAATTAAATCTAGCGCTCCCTATGCCTCCTCCATACGTACGATATCTGGCAAATAGGTTAATATCTTCTAACAATATCATAAAATTGTTTGACAGGAAATTGAAATCGAAATTGAACTGACTGCGAACCACCTCGGAACCTTCGTGATGAAGCTGTGTCCAAACAACAACCCACGACAGGAAGCCACGCAAGAGTGCTTTGATAGGTAAGTAGACTGCATTCACGAGGGCTGTGAGACCCACGACAAGGCCTGGTTTCAAAATCTAGCACAGAAACGAGTAATAAGACATGCGCGCGAAGAGAGTTCTGTCGCAACGGACTCTCAGTTCGCGTCGTCTTCTTATTAGCGAGTGGATTCTCGAGTCGAACGACCCGATGAACCCTGGTGTCAGAGTTTACAAACCACCTAGAAGCACAGCTATTAGGCCTCTGACGTGGTTTGAGTAACGACCACTATCGAAGACAACGACCGGGACCGACGGCTTAACGTGCCTTCCGAAGCACGGAATCGTTTTTCTTTTCGGACAGTCAGATGATTCAGCCTGCAATGCCCTAACCAAACTGGAGAAAACCTCACAAATTGATAAATTGACAATTATCGACTTTGTGTTCCCCCCTGGCAATCGAACCCAGGAAAGCCCATGGCTCTGACCGGTGCGGACGAAAGTGTCGTTCGAAGATCGATCAATTTAGCCACGAGCGACGATGCTCCTCTCGCGTAGGCGCTGCTTAAATAATCTGACAAGATGACAAAGGCCTAATGATGATGACGAGACTTCTCGATGTCTTCATGTAGCCATCTGGGTAAATGTACCATTTTCACCTTATGTACATACAGTGAGCTCAAAGTTCACCTATGTACAAACAAAGCGTAACAGAAAGGGTATATGAACCCGAAAGGCTAACTAGCTCATGAAATTGAACAACATTTCCAAAGGAACATAAGTCGAAATACGGAAAAAAATTGATTAACATACTTCACGCGCTGTCAGCTGATGCATTTTGTATGGAAGGTCAATTTTTATTTTCGTATTTCGACCCATGTTCTTTTGGGGAATGTTATTCCGTTTTATAGGCTGGTTCATATCCTTTCGGGTGCATATACCCTTTGTGTTCCATTACTACATAGTATAAAACAAAGTCGCTTTCTCTGTCCCTATATCCCTATGTATGCATAAATCTTTAAAACCACGCAACGGGTTTTGATGCGGTTTCTTTTAATGGATAGAGTGATTCAAGAGGAAGATTTATATGTATAATACATGCATAATATAGTAGAGAAACACTGATAATTTCCGTGCGAAGCCGGGGCGGGTCGCTAGTGTTGTATATTGACGACTTTTTTATGAATAATTCCAGATACCCTCTATACATCTCCGGAACTAGGGAAGATCGATTCCTGATCCCTCTGGACACTGCCAAGAAGGACATCTTCAGATACCGGGTCCGATTGCCTCCCTACGTCACTTGCACGCAGTGTGTGCTGCAGTGGACTTATTATACTGGTGAGTTTGATAACCCTCTTATTTTTTCTTCATTTTGTCCTCATCGTTCAATATACTTGCCGGGAGCTGTACGATAGAAAACAGATACTGACTGACCAGTATACTGGTTCGCCAGTTGAGTACAACAGTTTCTAATATAAGAAAGCAGCAAGGATATTATTGACAGAGTCGAAGAGATGAACAAGAAGATATTACTCTGCATAAACACTGGTTCATACACGCCTACTACACGGCATACAAAACACATCAACGCGAGTCGTACAATGATATTATATATAGGTAGATACGTTACCAACGCGCGGAACTCGTGCCGTCAAATGGTCCCAAATTGTGACCATTTTAGGCCGTCGAGCTGCACTGATTACAAATAGCTATCTGTTTCACTCTTACGCTTTGCCTATTTTGTGTCGCATTCAGCGTTTGTTTACATATGCAATGTTATAAATATGTATGTATATGTGTCGCGGAACAATTAAAATGTGCGTGCAGTATGAACGTAACGTATTTTTCTTAAAATATCATTGGAGTCGTACGACAATTTACCAATTTCAATTTCATACATGTAATTCTATCTAATCTGTCACTATTGGGATCCTATGGCATCATAAGTTTTCGAGTTAACTGAAAGATCCCACTTAGGCAGTGGACCGATACAATCGAGCTTGGCAGATATTTTGGACACAACTGCTTTTTGGGAGTTATTAGTCGAGGTCCATTGGCGTAGTGACGACGGATGTGAAGAGGGTAGCTAACCGCCTGATCGGCTTGTATATCTGCAGCACGCTGAGAAAACTTCGATACCGCGTTTCAGAACTTGTGTTACGTGTGGCGCCATCTATCGGCCACACTCATGCATTATCTCCACATTTCCAGGCAACATGTGGGGCATATGCGAGAACGGCACGGAAGCCGTGGGCTGCGGACGCTCGGAGACGTTCCGCAACTGCGCGGACGTGAGCGTGATCACGAGCACTGGCGGTCTACCGCCTGCCTTCGCCGGGGACTTGAGGAGGGATAACCCCTTCCTCTTGTACTACAGGGATTATAACATGCCGCAGAATTTGTATCCGCTGGTTGTCAGGTAGATAATATGTTGTTGGTTTTTGTGGATTGTATGTTAATAATAATTTTGATTTCTTTAGGTTTGTGTTTCTTGTGGCGCCTTTGTGGAGTAAAAAAATGTGAAGATTCTTCAGTTGGCGATACATAGATTGATAGATAATAAATTTATTTGTTTTAAAAATATCGATATCGAAATATTGAGTTATAATTTTGTAATTAGTTGTGATTGTTTATGAATTTTGTGTGATTTTTTTTATTAGTTGTTTTATATTTTGCACAATCTTATGTATTTGCACATTAGCACTGTCCAATATTATGCACTTCTGATTGAATATTTGTATTGTACAATGCGTATCTTCTATCTACTTATTTTACTTATTCTATTCTTATAAATGCTTGACTTAATATTACAGAACGCTAGCCAAGGATTTCGAGAGATCAGCAATACGTTTGATTAGGTAAAACTTAATCAAAATGAAATGCTATATATTTCTATATTTTCTCTATGTGCACTGTATTTACGTTCACTTTTCTTTCAGCAACGAAATATCTGATACGGAGAACGAAGTAAACCCCGTGATTAGGTATAATTCTAAAGTTTTGGAATGCTGGTTTTTACCTAGCATGTCACCCCCTTCCTAATTTTTGTAAATAATTTCTATTAATTACCTACCTGTGTGTTATTGTTATTAATTAGCAATGTGGGGGGATAAGGCGCGGAAGGAGAATGGAGCTACACTTGTTTTAAAACCCAATGATTATTTATCTTCCACGCTGGACTGGGAGCGAGAGAAAAACATAGAATGTGCTAGCTGCATGTCCTCCCTGCAGCATGAGCCCTGAGCATGCTGTAAAAACCAGCTAAGGGTACTGAGGGTTTCAGTATATTGTAATTTAGGCGATGGGCTGACAACCTGTTACTACAGCAATATACGTACAAAACCATCTTGAATAACCCTCAAAACTTTGTCAGACGTGGCGGAACGACCTTTGTTTAGGTCGTTTACGCTCTGCCTACCCCATTAGGGATAAAGGCGTGAATATGTGTATGTATGTATGATTATTTATCCTCACTCGAAATGCGAAGAGATGGTTTTAAAAAGGGTGTAGATATTAAATTACTACATAGGTGACTAAGAAGTAAATAATGTACAGTATGTTGTGTTGTAACTAACAAAATAACTAACTGTAGCACCTTCTACGAGCATTATTCAGAAGCACTTTCTTACCATTCGGCGTGTACATTTTGAAAATTTGTTTCTGTATGTTAACCAGCTTTTTTGCAGCATAATCGATGCATCAAGTGTATTTAAATATTTAAAATTGCACAATCTACAGTAGTTAGTGTGAATATAACAGCCTCATTTGCCTCCCTCACTTTATTTGCTACACTCAGGGAATATTTGCCATACTCACCACTACTCTTTGATAGTGGTTGCTACTCAAACCATGTCCGAGGCCTAATAGCTGTGCTGCTAGGTGGTTTGAAAACTCTGACACCAGGGTTCTTCGGCTCGTTGTTCAACTTGAGAATCTACTCGCTTAGAAGAAGCAGTTGGATTGCCTAGCATTTGGCTAGTACATTATAAAAATGTTACCTACTTTCACTGAGAATTGAGAACGCTACTGAAAATTCCTTGGATTTTTTTAGAGTTTATTTAGTACAGCGTAAATATTTTGAAAATGCATGGTATCTCATAATTACAGGACGTTTTGTTACGAATAGTAAAAGAGCCTATAAATTTTCGGGAGTCTGTCGTTTGCACCCTCAATTCCTGTGTTACAATAGTAGAAAGTTCTCTTTCACGTATATTCTAGACCCAAATACATTTAACACGTTTTTTGTCAATATTCCAGGGACCAAGTGTGCATGCCCTCTGAAGGGTTCAAGGTGATCCCCGGGATGCTGAGCTGGTGCCAGACCAACTGCTTAAGATATCCTCCCAACTGTCCAGAAGCGCTCTGCACGTGCCCGTAAGCAACAGCTTATAATATCATGTCATAGACACGCTGGAGTAGTGGCAGATTATACTGTCTGCGTATTAGCATTCATACAGTTAAACATACATGGTTTCAGAACTTTTTGTGCATGTGCCTGCCCAATTCAAATATTGTTCTGTTGTTCTATAATGGTTGACAGACCGTTGTATATAGTGCATCATAAAAATTTACTTATCTTCCGCAGCACTCTGTATTTCTTTAAAATCTAGAACTCGCAATGAAGGCCCCATTCGACCCACTGGACGGAAAGTCCTATGCTTCTAGTAGAGGTAAATTTTTGACAAAGATGAATTGCTATCAACCTTGTCTGCTGCAGCGGAGTTCTGTAAAAGGCCTATTACACCGTTTATCATTAGGGTTTATCGTATCATTCGTAAAACTAGCAAGTAAACATTTGTTGAATTCATATTTTCCATTACTCTTTTCAGGCAAGTCTGCGAAGCTGTCGGCGAACTCGAGGGTCGCGATGGAGCTGACGTGTACTGCTTGGACCAGTGCATCGTGTACCCGCCGCGCTGCCCGAAGAACAGGTGTCGCTGCTACTAAAAGCCTGAAATACACCTGATGATTACAACATAGCAATCACATTGTACAATGCCTGGAGATTATATCATAGCAATTGCATTGTTTAACGCCTGACGATTTTATCATAGCAATCACATTGTATAACGACTGACGAATACATCATAGCAATCACATTGTATAACGCCTGACGATTAAATTAACAATCACGCTAGATAATGCATTTGCTACAGGATTCGGTTATTATATTAAAGATAAAAATAAGAGCAAATAAAGAATTGAGAATTGAGTCGGGCTTCGTATGCCGCACTACTGATACCTTCTCACTAACTTTATGTTATGAACATCATTTTTCTGTATATAAGGTCAAATCTCAATAGGAATAAACGTTTATGTATTTTAAAACGCCTGATGATAACAACATAGCAATCACACTGGACATTGCATTTGCTTTACGATTTGGTTATTGTCGAAGAGAAATAGTCTAATATTTTTATTGCCATACTTTTGTGGTAGTTAGCCACTTTTTGGACCTCATTTTTTGTAATTAGTTAAAAAGTGGATATCTACAAAATATAAATCGTGTCATGTTTCTGAACACGGTACCTTCTTCTTTCTCCTTTTATAGGTTTTTCAAATGAAATGTACCAATCTAAATATTCATTATACTTTACCTACCTATTTGTTATCTATCTATTATCAGTTAAATATAGATGAAAACTATAATGTAAGGTAATAATAATACTGTACAGTGTACAGATACTTATATAACATTAGTATTAATTTTATTATTTCCCTACGTATTTAGTTAATACCTCAGTGAAAGACCCAATTTATTAATATGTATGTGAAATGGGTTAATCAATCTTGTGTAAAATAAATATTTCATATGAATAATTTGCATTTTAATTTAATAGCTAGGTATACCTTCATTCGTAAAATAATCATCATCATCTCCCTAGCCTTATCCCGTATTTCACGGGGTTGGCTACCTAATCTAGGGGATTGAACGAGGGTACTGGTTTTTACACAGAGCGACTGCCATCTGACCTCCGCAACAAAGAAGGGAAACCAGACCCAGGTCTGGTTTCCAGACCCAATCCTAGATTAGGTCAGAGTTTTTCAAGCCGCCAATGCTTAGCATTGGCCTCTGTCATGGCTTAACGACTAATATCTATGGTATTAAACGATATTAACCGGGACCAACGGCTTAACGTGCCTTCCGAAACACGGAAAAAGCGCCGAATAAACGTACATATGAAATTCGAAAACCGAAAAACACATTGGTACGTGGTGGGATTCGAACCACGACCTCCCGCTCAGGAGGCAGCGGCCCTATCCACTACACCATCGGGCTCCACATTCGTAAAATAATCATAACTCGCTAAATACAGACTTTTGGGCGCGCTAGGTGTAAAGGCAACAGGCGAATTTAACAACCAACTGCACAACCAATCGATTTGTAGTTTTTAAACCTGAGACTCGTACGATTTCTCTCTAAAAAGACCATCCTAAATCGGAAGATGTGACTATTTCAAACAAGGTGAATCTGCAGTAAGAAAAAAAAGTCTGCGCAAAACCCTGGTTAAAAATTTAATTAATTGGATATTCAAATAGGGTAACGCGAATTTCATAACTTTTATTTTTGCAAACAGTCGCAGAGTGACCTCATCACAAACAAAATTAAAGGGCACAGCAGAAAGTGCTTCAAATGGTAACATTTTGTCCATTTTAGGATGTTAGGATCGGAAGTGCTGGAAACTTGCTGAGAAATTAGATAACCTGAGTGGTATATACGCAGGGTATAGCATGCATATAATTCAAAGAACTTCATAGGCCACTTCGGAACAGAAGATTACGCAGACAATAGAATCCATGGCAGAACCTTGTATTAGAACCTCTTTGGATCTCTGCGAAATAAAACGTTTCGTTGTTAAATATAATTTGCGATTTGTTGGCGTTTCGATTTTATGATCGCTTTTCATACAACGAAATAGACCTATCCAAAATGTGTGAATGAAATAACGCGCTACAAAGGCTAATATGTGATTCTCTCTCTCATTGCTATATTTTCATAAAACAGACGCATTTTCTGACACATGGTGAATTTGACACTTTGATAACGTTATCGGTCGATTTATTGGATTTATTTATGTGTGTGAAAAACTGCGGAAAATAATAGTAAACAAAGAAAATTTTGAAGAAAAACCATGAGCGAATTACTAGATGAAGATTTGGAGTTCCGTGGAGGCACCTTGCAGCTGTCTGCAGACAATACAGCGCCGGAATCTTCCGATACCAATCAGAATAACGCAACAGAAGATTCTAGCAGAAACAGGCCGAAAACCAGTGTAAATCCTTCGGTTTTGTCAGGTGCTGATTCTCTATCATCATCTACGGCATCATTCACAGGTAAAGAGTCGGTTTTACTTAGAAATGACCAGTTCAACCCCGCATGCCTGAGGCGTTTTGTTTTTCATCATAGAGATCATTATTGGATAATTATTCATCAATTTAGTTAGATCTTAACGCTTAAACGTCGAAACTACATAAATGCAGGTACTAACAAGTTACACATTTTGTACCCACATTTACTTTCTTCTTGACACAGCTCAACTAACATATATAAATAGGTAAGTACCTAGCTATGACTAACTCTGTTTTCTGATCAATTTGTGATAAGATATTAATATTTTGTGGAAATATAAGGCATAGAACAGTTCCGTGAACTTAATATTTTGTAACAGATATCTTCGATTTTGATGCAACAGATGCAAGGACCGAGGAACAGGCAAATGCCTCAGGAAATGCTCCGACTGAGCAGACTCAGACGGTCTACCCGAGGTATGATGTGCCGTTCAACCGGGAGAATATCCAAGACTTCTTCACATTTCGCCGAGGAGTTGTTGAGACTGCCATCCAGGAGTGCATCACCGGACTCTTGTTTCCTGAAGATGGAGAATATTTGGGCTCCTGGTTGCTTACAGAGTAAGTAAAGAGTTTTAATTATATTTTTGTAATGGGTTTGATCTTGAGTCTTAACTCTAATCTAGGCCAGAGATGTCTTAAACAGTGTTAAAAAATATATGAAGCTCTCCCAGAATCTTGATTTATGTTAAATTATTATTACTCTTTGGAAAAAAGATTAAATTAATCTGATACAAAATTTTTATGTACATAACATGTTGCATTATTGATTACATACATACATACATACATAAATCACGCCTTTATCCCTTACGGGGTAGGCAGAGCGTTTAAAGCCTCGTAAAAGGCGCTTTCGCCACGTCTGACAAAAATTGAGGGCAATTTTAGATTGTAATATGTATTGCTTTAGTGACAGGTTGTCAGCCCATCGCCTAAATTACAATACACTGTAACCCTCGAGTCCCTTTTGCTGACTTCTACAGCATGCCCGGGAGGAAGGGCAGCTGGAACATTCTATGTTTTTCTATCTCTCCCAGTCCAGCATGGAAGAAATATTGATTATATTCAAACAATGGTCTCAATGAACATCTTCAGTAATTCTAAAGTGTTAATTAAATCACATCTTATAATTGGAAAGATGTTTTTTAGGTAAATGTAGTTGCTATAAGGTCGCCAATTGTAAATTTTTTCTTTTGCTATGTTTTTACTTGTATGTGTTCTTGTGCAATAAAGTATATTTGTATTGTATTGTATTTTATCTCTTGGTTTTTAGCACATTTATTTAGAATTGGGTCTGTTCTCCCTTCTAGGTTGCGGAGGTCAGGTGGCAGTCTCTCTGTGTAAAAACCAGTACCCTTGTTCAATCACCTAGATTAGGTAGCCGACCCCAAGACATACCGGATAAGGCTAGGGAGATGATGGTTGAAAGCACATTTATTTATCTCTTTGCATAAATTATATTTTTTATTTTGACTACAGAATAACTCTATGGGACAATGAGAAGGAAAGGATTGTGCTGCTCACCTCCCGTCTGGTAATGACAATCAAGTATGACTTCATTGCCATGAAACAGCTGGACTTCAAGAAGACATACCTGGATGACCTGGACACCATTGTCGTCGGAGAGCTGGTGTATCCACCATCTTCTTTAGTACCGTAAGTGTTTTCTTCATCTACAAGACTTTATTTTTATTAAAACTTTTTCATGTCTATTATTTTGTTCTTCCATGCTCAACTGGGAGAGGTAGAAAAACATAGAACTTTCCAGCTGCCCTTCCTCCTGGGCATACTGTAGAAGTCAGCAAAAGGGATTCGAGGGTTACAGTGTATTGTAGTTTAGGCGATGAACCTCCCACTACAGCAATACACGAAACAATCTAAAATTGCCCTCAATTTTTGTCAGATGTGGCGAAACCACCTTTTATGAGGCGGTTTACGCTTTGCCTACCCCGTAAGGGATAAAGGTGTGATTTTATGTATGTATGTATTGTTTTGTTTATTTGTGAACTGTGGTGGTGATCATGGTGTGTGGTGATGGATATTTCATACCATTTCTATGATGATTGTAATCCCATGTTCTCATCAAATTCCATGACATTTTTGGCAGAAAAGAATTACATTATGGGAATGCATTTGTTGCATTGCAACATTAATTTAAATGAACAGTAAATATTCCTAGACAAACTCACATCTAGTCCCAAAATAGACTAAGTTTATACAATGGGATCTAGATTCAAACTTGCTTATTCTGTATTATTATATTCATTTAATTCTCCCAGATTTGCTATTGTTAAAACTCAAGCTTTCTGTCAACATATAGAAATCGTATGAATAAATCTCACGTGACAGGTTGATTCCTAGTGTGAGATTTGCAAGTTAAAAGCTTTGTATTACGACAGAACTAGGAAATATAATGAAATATTGCTAAAAATGTATTATACTTAGTCTGTTGTTTTTTTTTTTGGAAATAAAATATTTTGTATTTTTTTTTGTATTGTATCAGAATTCAATTAATGTTACGTATGTGATCTGACAAATAAAAAAATCTTTTACTTATGGAAATTTTATACTGTCTTAAGTTTACAGTACACCAGTCTTGATTTGACTTGGATACCCCTAAAGCAGCGATTCCACTATTTCCTAAATCGGATCCTATTTGGCATAGTCTTCTTCTGTCGAGTGGGTATCGAGTCTACGGACCCGATGAACTCTGGTGTCAGAGTTTTGAAACCGCCTAGTAGCACAACTATCAGGCCTCTGACATGGTTTGAGTTACGACCACTATCTGGGACCGACGGCTTAACGTGCCCTCCGAAGCACGAAATCTTCTTCTTTTCGGACAATCAGGTGATTCAGCCTGCAATGTCCTAACCAAACTGGGGAAAGATTCACAAAGTGATAAATTCTCAAATATCAACTTTGTGTTTCCCCCCTGGGAATTGAACCCAGGACCTCCGGATCGGGAGTACATGGCACTAGCCACTAGACCACGGAGGCAGTTACATTGCATTTGGCATAGTACATTGCTAGTTCACGGGTGTTACTTGTATTGAACTGCTTTAGCAATGTATATCAAATCGCATCCGATTTAGAAAGTAGTGTAATATAATCGCTGTTTATTCCTATCCTCTCTCCCTAGCCGGCTAAACGGCATCGCGTCAGGAGTGACGACAGTGGTGAAAGACGTCGTCATAGACCGCCTCTGTCGCCGGCCCAGTACCTCTGACGACACATCCAAACTGTTCGATCCCAAGTATTTTCAACCTAGGTACCACTTGTGTTGCAGTAGAACACGCTCTATATCTCAATGTGTCTTTTAAGCTTTATTACTTGTGTTTCTGCGTTTTCTTTTCGGTGTTGTGTTGTGAGATTTTGGGAACGTCTGGCTTCGTGTCGTGGCTTAGTGCACTTCCAATAACAGAATGAAATATAAACTTTTAACTTACGAAGCAAAAGCAAAGAAATAGATCCAATATTTAACCCAGGAAACTCCACTGCAAACGGAGAAATAAACCAGACTTAATAATATAAATTTCTTCCATGCTGAACTGGGAGCGAAAAACATAGAATGTGCCAGCTGCATTTCATCCTGGGCATGCTGTAACAACCAGCTAAAGGATCCTAGGGTTTCTGTATATTGCAAATTAGGCGATGGGCTGACAACCTGTCACTACAGCAATGTACCTACAAATCTATCTTAAATAACCCCCAAAACTTTGTCAGACGTGGCGGAACGACCTTTGTTTAGATCGTTTACGCTCTGCCTACCCCATTAGGAATAAAGGCGTGATTATATGTATATATGTAATAATATAAATTCCTTTAACTTACTGTACCTTGTACGTAACTATTTGTAATTTCTCTATAATATTAATAATTTTCTATTTTAGAATTCTGCTTATAGTACGCTTTTTACGAACTAGCTATTTGATTTGATTTCATTATTTTGCATACTCACACCCACATAGTTGCCAAACATTTTTATTTTTTATAGAGCTAACATTATTCCACTGCTTATCACTCGCGTTGTCCAATGTCACGGGTTTAGGGTTTTTATCAATTAACAACGGAAGGTAGTTGAACTGTTTCGGATTTTACACTACACGTGTATAATATAGTGTGTGAAAAAAGGTACTTAATAATTTTAATATTATATTCAGTTGCATGCTGGACTGGGAGCGAGAGAAAAACATAGAATGTGCCAGCTGCATGCTGTTGTAAAAGCCAGCTAAGGGATCCGAGGGTTTCTGTATATTGCAATTTAGGCGATAGGTTGACAATCTGTCACTACAGTAATATACCTACAAATCTATCTTAAATAACCCTCAAAACTTTGTCAGGCGTGGCGTAACGACCTTTGTTTAGGTCGTGTACGCTCTGCGTACCCCATTAGGGAAAAAGGAGTGATTATATATATGTACGTATATTTTTTTGTAGTTTTGATTTTGGTTCCTGACTTACTGTAGGCTCTATGTAAGTATTGAAACACTCTTATTTTCTAGAGTTGGTTGTCGACTCGAGTCGAGTACTAGTGACCCTTAGTGGTCTAGATTTTAAACCGCCTAATAGGCCTCTCACAAAAAGAGTACTAGAATTAAAAAATAATGATGCCTGACCTACAATCTTCTTCTTAGCGAGTGGATTCTCGAGTCGAACAACGACCCGATGAACCCTGGTGTCAGAGTTTTCAAACCGCCTAATTGCTTTGTTTGAGTAACGACTACTGTCAAAGACAGCGACCGGGATCGACGGCTTAACGTGCCCTCCGAAGCACCGAATCTTTTTTCTTATCGGACAATCAGGTGATTCGACCTGCAATCCTCACAAAGTGATAAATTGAAAAATATCAACTATCAACTTTGTGTCTGGGAATCGAACCCGGGACCTCCGGATCGTAAGCCCATGGCTATGACCACTAGACCACGGAGGCAGTTCCAATAAGTCACTCTACAAAAAGTCAGGAACATGATATTAGAGTAAAGTAGAGTAACATAGAGCTATCATACATAACATTGCCATTATTATCGATCTTATTACGTAGTATTAGAACTCATAGCATTTTGGGATGGTTAAGAAAGTTCCGGTTAAAAATGCACACGAGTAAATATAAAAGAAAGAACTAACTGTTTTTTATCTTACGACTGCCGCTTTGCCTTACTTAGATAGATAGATAAACGTTTATTGCATAAAAACAATACACATGTAACAAATTAAGAAAAAACAAAGAACAGGTATGGACATAAAAAATAATACAAATATGTAGTAAGTACATTTTGTTGCATGTGTGCTGAAGCGATGCAGAGGGTCAGAGCTCAGTATTTTCAGCTGTACGTACCCCTGGGCTAAGTGGCGCCCTCATCAGCCAAAAAAATCACAATTCACTGAAAACACAATCAATCGAAAATCCAGTAGATCAGATTAAGGTTAAAGCAATGAAGATCATTTTAACTTCATAAAGTTGCAACTTATAGTTAGTTGTAGTAACAGATAGAAAATTTGCTAAAAACGGCCTCTTAGCACTTTTGCTATTTGTAACTGCAGTGAACACTGAATAATTAATTAATAATGCGTACAATAAACTTCAGTACCTTCACTTCAATCCGATTTATCGAATTTTCGGTTATTTGCATTTTCAGTGAGTAATAATTTTGTTAACTGATGAGGGCGCTGGCGTGCACCGAAGATCCCCTTAAGTGTGCGTGAGTTCGCCATAGTAAACTTTTAGTTACGCACACAAGCGCGCGTGTCCGTATGCACAACCACAAGTATGGCCGAGCGGCAGTCGTGAGATAAAAATACTATACCAGGTGTAAGGGACAGCTTCCCGCAAACTGATAGGGGTTGCTCAGTCAACGACACTGAACAACTATCACCAGGTTATTTTTTTCAGGAATTTAAATAAAAGAAATGGCTTTTCCATACAAATTGTCTGATCGAGGTGAAAAGCCAATCTTTATTTTCACTTCCTGAAGATTTTTTTGGTGGAAGTTCTTCAGTATCGTTCACTGAGCAACCACTAGGACGCTGTCCCTTACACCCGGTATCCAAGTCTGATGACCGAAGTGTTTCATCGGACCTTTTCTTCACTGTCTTGTAGCAACACTCTCCTTAAAGACTATATGTGTAAATACCCTCATCTTTTAGAGAGCGTAACCTCCGAGGAGTCCGTATGATGTGGAACAAAGGCGAGCCTCTGCCGATGAAGACCGTGTGGAATCCCTTCAGCCAGGATGTTCCGTTCATCACATTCGCCTCACATCCCATTTATTGGCATAAAGGTAAGAAGAAACTTTATCTATAGTCTAGCAGCTAGACTCTAGCTCATGTTAAGTCGCACTATATCTAACACAAGCAGGTTTACCATACTTATAAAGCTCAAGACCGGGATAGAAGCGGTAGTTTATGCTTTCATCGCGTCCAGGACAAAAGCTCAAAATGGGAACGAAGCGAGCGCGATATAAGTATAACTAGAGCCGAATGAAAGATGAGCAACGCAAATGAGTCAGTTACGAAAGGTAAATCGATACAACACGCTAGCGAAGCCAGCGTAACATTTTACAAAGAAGCGAGCATGACACTCCATAAAAGTTGAATCAATGCATAACGTGAGCGAAGAGAGCGCGATATGTCAAGAAAGTTGAATCAATACGTAATGCGAGCGAAACGAGCGCGACATACTCAATTATTATTATTTTTCAGGAGAAGATGAGCCCGTAGAGAGAGCAACATACGACATGGAAATCTTCGCCCAGAAACTGCAACGCGCCATAGAAGCCATGCCATCATCAGCCTGCTGCATACACCACTCCCCTATAGTCATTCAGAGCTACGTGGGAGTCACCTCGCTATTGCACAATAAGACCAGCATGGGCTTCTTCAAGGTCAGAGGGAAGTTCAGCTTCTAGTAAATTCATAAGAGTATTGCCATGGCTGTGGATAAAGGTAAATAGGCGATCCGTACGGTTAAGTTTGGGTTTAGAAAGTAAGTAAGTGGATACTAGATGGCAAATCTTCGCTACAGTAAGGTGAATACTGCTGTTGATTCGATAAGAACACGACGTAACTAAATTTATTGTCGTCCCTTTCTGGTAGAAAATGGCAGCTATGGCCTAACATTAGTTAAATCGTGTCTTTTGCAACGCTGAATTGCCGTTAGAGGGAAAACACCGTAGAGATTATCCAAATAAGACCTTACTTTCTAGACCTCTACAAAAAGCAATTAAATTACTAAATCATAAATAAAAACTTATGCTATTGCCTTGTGATGAAAAATTAAATAAAAAATGTAATTAATTATTTTTTTGGCATCATGTTGTATTTCGTCGAGATTCTAGTTGTTGTAAAAATCATTGAGATAATAAAATGTTCAATTGTAAGTTAAATCGTGTATGTTTAAATATTTTGTGAGTTGAGTTGACGTGTTATATATAAAATAACAATTAATTTCGTAAATTGTTTATTTAGTGGGCTTCATTAAAAAGCTAGAAAAAGGCAGAATCTAATGTTGTAATTTATGGCGACCATTTGGAAAAAAGTTAAAAGACAATTTATGAGCTAAACTCAATTCATCTGTTCAATTGAGACGTTCAAAGCTTCTTCGAGGGGGTTTATGAGACGATGAACGACCCGATGAACCTAGGGCAGTTCAGGCCCCTGACATGGTGTAACGGTTTTTATCAAAGGCAGCTATCATAAATATTAGAGATGAGTATCAACTTTGAGTAGCTGAACCCACGGCCTAAGGATCGGGAGTCCAAGACACAGACCACTAGATCACGAAGTCGTTAATATCATAGTGTAAAACCACAAAGATAGGCCTACCTACATGAAGCTAGCAAAGAAACGTTCAGAAATGAAATTACATAAAGAAGGATATATAAAGCGGTTTGGGGACAATAGGAATTTTATTTAGATAGTAAATGTTGTGTTGTTTAAATGTAGAATTAATGTTCTTTTTTTATTAATTACTTTTAAAACAGCGAAGTAAGTTAGTGACATCTTTATTGGCTGAAAGTTGTACCGAAAGCATATTAAAAAAAGAATTTCCAACTCAGTTTAAGAATAAAGGTAAACAAAGTTTCATGTCTTAATCGAAGATCTTGTTTCTAAAATAAGTTTCAGCTATTAGATATGGCAACATAATGAAATGACAAAGTAGTTTTGAGTAACTTGCCAAGTTTACTAATTTGCCAAGACGTATAATTTATTATCAAATGTGTTTTTCAATAAAATGACGTTAAAAGTTGTTTACCTTTATTCTCTGAGTTAGAAATACGAGTGAATTAGTTGCGTCACAGAATAATAAATAGTACCTGTTGCTTCTACAAGATAATTTGAATGAAGCTGTTATGAGTTGGTAGGAAAAGTTCTAAAGATAATAAATGTTGTATGATATTTATGTATGGTATAGAGTTTCTGGAACATTGTACTTATTGAGAACAGAAATCTTATAGATTCAGAGCTCAAGTATTTAATAAACGATAATAAAATGCGGAGTTGGATTTGGATTGAAGTATTCTTCCAGATAGATCGATGAGGTGCCCTTGAAAGTATTAAATATTTATTACTGTTAAAATGTAGCTTTTGCATAAAAATCCAGTGATATTTTGTAGGTACTAGCTACTTTAGATAAAGAGTTGCCATATTTTACTATACGATGAATTTCACTAGTAAAAAAACAATAAGAACGTAGTGATGAGTCTTACAATAATGGTATTTCAATAGCAAAATTTCATATAATATGAAAGAAACAAAATAATAAATTCGTTTCTGGCAGAAGTCGAACTTGCGTCTCTGGAATGCTATGACGTGTGCATAAGAAAGACTATGATAAATTTGTCACTCCCGCAACCGTTTCTGTAGCTCAGTTGGCAGAGTGATGGACCGGCATTCCAGCACGCAGGTTCGAGTCCTGCCCGAAACGAATTTATTATTTTTTTTCTTTTATATTATATGAAATAAAAATAGCATTATGAGTGCTAAAAATCTTCAAAATATATCATTTGAATAAAAATAATGTCAACGATGGGTACTTAACCTAAACGTAGATACTTACCTACCACATTCCTTTACAATTTAAATATTATTTGTTTATATGTAAGAACATGTGAATCTTGCTTGGCTGTGAATGATTTTTGTATAATTTGGTGAGATTTTTTTAGAGTTACATCAGAAGATAAAAAATACAGTGAAACTGAAGATTATTGTGTTATTTTATTTATTCTTTCTAATAGGCCTACTATTAAGAAAAATTGGAAATAAATATAGATGTGATCACAGAAACGTTAAAAATTTGTCGGGTTCAATGGTGTTTAGCACTACAGTGTAAAATGTGCTTTGTTTTGATGTATTATAGTTATTTAATATTAATGTAATTATGTGACGTTTTCTGCTCTTGTCTTTCATTAAATTATTAAAATAAATTAAATTTTTAATCTCAAATACTTTGTTTTCATTCTAGAATTTAATAGTTTAAATCTTTTTCATTCCACTCACTTGGTAAGTCGAAATTTTCCCAAAATCTGTTTGTCAAGCTTGCATATTTTGGATCAAACTCGTCAGTAGAAATCTCCCTTACGTATCGGATACTTTCCATCCACGACAGATCGTTTTCAATGTTCGTATTATAAATCTTTGCCATGGATTTGCTATAAATTGATTTATTAACGTTATTTAGTTCACAAATATAAGTCGATTGTGTTTTCTGATGGACAGTTTCATTCAAGCTTGTATTCTTATTATGTAATGGTAATATTGTTTGAATATTATTTGTAACATTTACAGGTATATTTTCTATCGGTATTTTAGTTGGCTTTTGAGATACTATTGTAGTATTTACGTTCGTTTTCTTTTTCCTACCACCTTTATTTTGTTTTACAGTAGATATTTTTATTTTAGGTTTATTAGATTCTTTCGTCGCCTTCTTACTCCTTTGTCCACGTGTATTCATTTTTGTAGTCTTGTCTTCTGTTAAATCAATTGTACCTATGTTGTTGGTAAATCGCACATTTTTTATTACTATATTTTTCTTAGTAATTTTATTGTTCGTCATCGTATTTAATTTTTGTGATGACTTGTCTCGTATTACTGATAGAGGTTTAATAATTGAACGTATTTTATCCTCATTAGGGTCTGTTATTATTGGATTGAAGTCATTAAGAATACTTTGCGAACAGTCATTTCTTTCCACTGAAGTACTCAAAATTGGTGGTACAAAAGTTTTTGGTTTAGCTTGCGTTCTGTCTTTCGCTGTTTTCCCGATCTCTTCTTCTCTGTTGGCATTAAAATCCATTAGGATGCTCTGAGAGCAATCTATCATATTCAAATCCTGGGAATTATCATTTTCTCTAATGGACAAAGTAGACATTGCTCGATGTATTTCAACATCTACTTGTATGTTTCTTTTCACGGTAATGTCCTCGTCATTACAAAAATCTATCGTGTCAAAATTATTAGAGTTATTGTTGTCGTATTCCGTATTTAAATCTAGATTAGTAGCAGCTTGACTCATCATAGTTTTGTCTTCTTCTGGTAAGGAATACACAGGAGATGGACAGAAGTTGGCAGATGTGTATGGAAAATTAATAGCTTCATTATACTCTTCTTGATGTTCAGTTATTATGGCGTTCATGCAACGTGTAATCTTTTCGATGACCTGGAACAGGAATATAACGGTTTTGACCATTTTTCAATAAAGGTGATGAAATTTTCGTGCAGATGGTACGGACTTAGGCAATTTATTTTCGCGAGTAAATATTAATCCCCACGCAAACAAAAAGTTTTTCCTCCTCTTACTCGCTAAACGCGAGAGCGACAGCATTTGTTTTGTTTAAAAAATATGTAGGTATTAAGTGTAACATCCTTAGACATGCTTCATTTTACTATGGGAAAACACGGAGAACCTGCCCGCGGGTAAAAATCGCAGTTCGCAAACACGGTAGTAAGTTATGGTCTACCAACCTGCTAACTGATTTATGCGTGATAAGTGGTTAGTATGTAAACTATATCTTAGAATTTTGGGTTCAGTTTGTTTTATCAGACTTCTTGGAACTGAAAATTTGTATTTAGATAGATAGATAGATAATAAATTTATTTGTTTTATAAAGACACACACATAAAATTTGTAGTACAAAAAAGGAGACAAAAGTAAACATTTAAACAAACATAAAACAAACATCAAATTAAAAAGACAAACATAGACGATAAATACAAAACAAACAAATGGTTGTGTGTGTCGCAGTAAACCAAAAGGGCTATAGCTCAGCATAAACGTTTTGCCCTGTTGAGCAAAACACTGATTTTCAGCTACTACCCTCAGAGAGTAACGGGCGCATGCAAAACAATAATAAAATTAAATTAAATTGGCGTGTAGTGTCATACATTTGTGGAGTGTGCAAAAACTGTGCAAAATAATAATGAAAATGAAAATTATATATTATAAAATTATATATATTTAAACACTCACCTGTAGAGACCTAGCGTCTTTTTCACATTGCAGTTTGTAGTTAGAGACCTCATCCACGAATGCCTTCGCTTCGTTTGTGTATATAGGCTTATTCTTGTACACGTAATCATCTATCACCATACTTATTCTTATCAATCGCGCCTTTAATAGCTTTGTCTGAAATCCAATTACATTTTGTATAAAAAGATGTGGCGATCCACAATAATGATAGATTTTTAATAGTTATTCAATAATATCTTATCTCTTAGTTACCTGTTTTATATCTAGTTTTTGTTTTTCACGTTTCTTGGAATGTTTAGGCATTTTAATTGTATTTATTCGCAAAATTATAAGTTTTCTCTAGGTTGGTTGAAAGCTTTGAGAGTTTCGCGCCTTTTTTTTCTAGGTTAGGTTTTTCCTCTTTTCAACAACTTTACGTATCAGGGCTTTTAATTCATTCTGCCTAAATTAAAGAAAAACTAAGATAATAGCTGGCTTCTTTCCAAACATTTTTATTAAAATATTGGGTAAAATGAAATAAATTATGCTTTATTGTACTAAATAGACAAATAAATATAAACAATTTATTTATTGTTTAAAAACATATTTCTAAATTATTTTATTTGCGGGCGCAAAGTTAGCAGTAGGTACCTACAGATAAATCTGTATTATCAAGAGGATGGTATAATTCAGTTAGGTTTCCGATGATGTAAATGGAGATAATAAATAATTTAAATCAGCATAATTCATTTCAACTTCAGTCAGTGTGGCGGGAGCTGGGTTGGAAGCAGGAGGCTTCCATGATAGTTATATTTTTTAATTTTAAATTGATAGCGTGAAAAGAAATGAACTCAGTAACGCGCGCAGTGATTTTGTTGTGCGGTATTTATATTTGCGAAGCTGGTTATGGGTATGGAAAGCCGCCGCCTCCACCCCCGGATACGTAAGTTTTTATAAGTTATTCTAGTTTTTTTTTAATGCAAACGAGAAGCATCCAGCACTGGGTAGATTGCCGTAGATAGTAATTTATTTGTTTTCCTTAAGAATACGAATAAACGAACACTAAGTACAAGCTGAACATAGCGTTCTTTTTGTTTAACTAAATAATACTTAAATAGTTTATCTGAAACAGAAAGTAGATTTGGATAGATAGCTTTGTATCATGTAGGTAACGTAATAGAGCTATACCAGGTATAAGGGACTGCGTCCCGCAAACTCAATAATCCCGGTTTTTTTTCAGTAAGTGAAAAAACGGCATGTAGATACAAATTGTCTGATCGAGGTGAACATTTTGTATTTATTTTCAAACGTAGTTTTGTTCGACATTAGCAATCTCTTGCTTACCTCTTGGTATATTGCATCAACGGATTATTTTCAAGTTTTTTCTTATACTTTCTTTCCTACAGCCAATCAGATGTCCAAGCCCCTGCTTACGTTCCGCCTTACGCAAAACAGTCGCAGTTCGCGAAAACCGGACACTCATCCTACGGTACAAAAACGAAAACTTATTCGAGCAAGAAAACCTACACAGGTAGAAAAACCTACTCTGGTACGAAGACGTATTCTGGTACTAAGACTGGTGGGACGAAGACCTCTTATGGAGAAAAGCAGTCTTGGCATTCGGAGTCTGGAAATGCGTAAGTTAATTTTATTTATTTAGAGATGTTTTGAACACAAAACAGTAGGTATTCATCAAGGACAGTCGCGCATATAGGATTTGTTTTAAGATGAGTTAAGGACGAGTAAGTGAAGGCTGCTGGAAATCCTGTACCAACAAAATAGGCAGTTGTAGTACGAGAGAGAAGGCTTATGTCCAGCAGTGTGTATGAAGATGAATGCGATAAAATGACCGAATAGATAATGCAGACGCGACAAGCACCATTTTTTTTTACATAACATGTCTGTTTTGTGTCGTAGAGAGCCCGATGGTGTAGTGGATAGGGCCGCTGTCTCCTGAGCGGGAGGTTGCGGTTCGAATCCTACCACGTACCAATGTGTTTTGTGCTTTTCGAATTTCATATATACGTTTATTCGGCGCATTTTACGTGCTTTGGAAGGCACATTAAGCCGTTGGTCCCGGTTAACATTATTTAATACCGTAGATATTAGTCGAAGCCATGGCAAAGGCCAGTGCAAAACTCTGACCTAATCTAGGATTGGGTCTGGTTTCCCTTCTGGGTCGCGGAAGTCAGATGGCTGTCGCTTTGTGTAAAAACCAGTACCCTCGTCCAATCACCTATATTATTTATTATTATATTTATTTAACAGTTTATTGTACACAATAAAATACAAAAAACATACACATATAAAACAAAGACACAACAGGCACAGCTTATTTCTAAAAAGAAATCTCTTCCAGCCGACCTAGGCTAGTGAAATAGCATTCTGAAAGGGAAATACGACAGATACGGACGTATATTAGGTAGTCGACCCGTGAGATACGGGATAAGGCTAGGTAGATGATGATGATATTTGTTTTGTATCGTCTACGGCCATTTGAGCGGTCGCAGGGAAATAAGACCTCCTCCTCAGGGAGGAGAGTCATTTTAAAGAAACGATTAGGAGTTCTCCTCTAGACGTTTGTAGGCAGGTAGGGCCATGGGATGGGTGGGTTATATGTATACCAGGTGTAAGGGACAGCGTCCCGCAAACTGATAGGGGTGACCCAGTCAATACAATACAATACAATATTTTATTGGTAATAATGTTACAAGTCACATTTGATAATATTCATTCGTACAATCTGATAACAATTACATATACATACATATAATCACGCCTTTATCCCTAATGGGGTAGGCAGAGCGGAAACGACCTAAACAAAGGTCGTTCCGCCACGTCTGACAAAGTTTTGAGGATTGTTAAAGATAGATTTGTAGGTATATTCCTGTAGTGACAGGTTGTCAGCCCTTCGCCTAAATTGCAATATACAGAAACCCTCGGATCCCTTAGCTGGTTTTTACAGCATGCCCGGGAGGGCTGGTTTTTACAACAACTTCAGGATATTTTTTCAAGAAGTGAAAATAAAAAAAATCTTTTCGATACAAAATGTGCACCTCGATCGGACAATTTGTATGAAAAAGACATTTTTTTTTTTCACTTTCTGAATAAAGTTCTTGGTGGAAGTTGTTCAGTGTCATTAACTGTGCAACCCCTATCATTTAGACCCGGTATATAACATTTTTTTACAGCCTTTGCCTATATCTTAATCTAAAAGAGAGTAAATGTAGATAAGATTCATGTAATTTATGGAAAATAATAGAATACTAAATACCTACCGTTTTGTATCTAAGTAGTTGTTAGATAGGTAATTTAAAAGACTGTATCTAGCTAAGATTTTCTTATTGATAAAAAATTTGTTATATAAGACAAAGATAGATAGATAGATAGATAGATATATTCTTTATTGCAGATAAAACAAAAACAACAGGAATTAGAACAAATTAAATAAAAATTAAAGAACAATGAAGGTGGCCTTATTGCTATGGTAGCAATTTCTACCAGGCAACCTTTTGATATTGACATCTTTTTAGTACCTTAAAAGAGCCCGATGGTGTATTGGATAGGACTGCTGCCTCCTGAGCGGGAGGTCGTAGTTCGAATCCCACCACGTACCAATGTGTTTTTCGGTTTTCGAATTTCATGTCATGTAATGTAATGTCAATTTCTGTGTAAAAACCAGAACCCTTGTTCAATCCCCTAGATTAGGTAGCCGACCCCGTGAGATACGGGATAAGGCTAGGGAGATCATGATCTTTTTAGTACCTTGATACCTTCCTCTGAAAATATTATCTATTAAATTATTGATCTATCCTCCAATTAATATTTTATTTTTTACAGGCCATCCTTGGAAGAATTCCATCAGAATGCTAATGCAGCTTACAAAGGTGAGTTAGAGACACATCAATATTTTTTTAGATGCTCTTGTATCTCTGTAAAAATACCCACTTTCATGCTGGAATGAGAGTGAGAGAAAAACATAGAATGTGCCAGCTGTATTTCCTCCCGAGCATGCTGTAATCAGGGTATTTTTTTATGATCAAAACTATTGCAAATTCAATTACAATTAAATAAATAAGTAAATTCTAATTTAGTCTCAATTGTCCTGTGAAAATCACCAAACAATCACGAATATTAGGTAGGCGACGATTATCAAAAGCTCGCTGCGTGGGCGCAACGGAAGCGCTCGCAAATCTGTCTCTGATAGCTGAATGTTTACTCGTTTAGGACGACCTAAATACCCGCCAATGTCGCTGATTGCATTCTGCATGATAAATGCAGTTTCAGGTCATCATGCCAAGGTCTTTACTATTTTTAGCATAGAAAAGCTTGGATATTACACACACCATCATCAGGCAAGGGAAACGAAACCGGCTCTAATCACTACATAGTATGAAACAAAGTCGCTTTCACTGTCCCTATATCCCTATACATACATACATAAATCACGCCTTTATCCCTTACGGGGTAGGCAGAGCGTTTAACGCCTCGTAAAAGGCGCTTTCGCCACGTCTGACAAAAATTGAGAGCAATTTTAGATTGTAATATGTATTGCTTTAGTGACAGGTTGTCAACCCATCGCCTAAATTACAATACACTGTAACCCTCGAGTCCCTTTTGCTGACTTCAACAGCATGCCCGGGAGGAAGGGCAGCTGGAACATTCTATGTTTTTCTATCTCTCCCAGTCCAGCATGGAAGACAATATATTCCTATGTATGCATAAATCTTTAAAACTACGCAACGGATTTTGATGCGGTTTCTTTTAATGGATACAGTGATTCAAGAGGAAGGTTTATATGTATAATACATGCATAATATGGTAGAGAAACACTAATAATTTCCGTGCGAAGCCGGGGCGGGTCGCTAGTAAATAATATATAGTGGAACTGGTGTAAAAAGTGTTTTCTTAAAAGTATACCATGGAGTTTCATCAAGAAATAACAACACAAAGTATAACACATTTGAATATAGTTGATTTTAATGTTGGAATTTAAACAGTCGCCAATTTTATAATTTGAATCATCATCATCATTATCTTTCGTGTTAAAAGAAACCTTGCGATCATATTTGGATAATAACGGTTTTAAAATCATAGAACGATTGCCGCTGGTAGAATTATTAGGAAACTTCTTCATCCATTATTACATACATAGACGTTAGTATTGAAATCTTAGAACACAGGTGTGAACTGGTAACTGAAACCTTACAAAAGTACAAAATTTTTAGTCCAATACTTCACAAAATTTTATGCATTTTTTTTATTTAAGATTTTATTTTTTACCAGCTAAATGCGAACCAGACTGCCAGAACAACGGTATCTGCGTGGACACAAACACCTGTCACTGTCCTCCAAATTACAAGGGTCGTTATTGCGAGCTGGAGTCCAAGCCCTGCCTGTCCTATCCGCCTCTACCAGCCAACTCAAGGAGGAAATGCTCGGCAGAGTAAGTATAATGTACTAAACAAGCCCGAAGGGACCCGGTCCCTATTAACAAGTGAGGAAAATGGTGCCATGTTAAGGCTCGTAATGCCATTGATCTATGAGTCTCTACCTTTAACAGTGTTTGTTAAAAGGTCGGATGTTTGAGATAGGATCATCCAACGGGTCCGTAATCCGTACCAACAGTAGAAAAACTGAGTTAGCACTGTACAAGCATAAGGCTTTACCACACTTATTGACTACAGTTACAAACTGCCCCCGTGGTCTAGTGGTTAGAGCTATGGGCTTACGATCCGGAGGTCCTGGGTTCGATTCCCAGGGGGGAAGCACAACGTTGATATTTGTCAATTTATCACTTTGTGAGGTTTTTCCCAGTTTGGTTAGGACATTGCAGGCTGGATCACCTGATTGTCCGAAAAAATATATGATTCCGTGCTTCGGAGGGCACGTTAAGGCGTCGATCCCGCTCGCTGTCTTTGATAGTCGTTACTCAAACCATGTCAGAGGCCCTATAGCTGTGCTACTTTTTGCGCGGTTTGAAACCAGGGTTCATCGGGTCGTTCAACTCGAGAATCCACTCGCCACAAAGAAGTTACAAATAAAATAATTCTAAAGGCTGCAATAAAATGTGAATGATATGTTTTAGCAAGGACATAAAACACAATCCTTTCTCCCCCAGCTTCTGCACAATAAACTGCCTCGAGGGCTTCAAATTCCAAGGACTTGGTACGACAGCGGCTAACCTAGCTTGCAGTGTCGATGGAACTTGGCAACCAACGATTCCACTACTGGCTGCCATACCAGATTGTGAACCTCAATGCAACCCGCCGTGTCAGAACGCTGGAGTGTGTCTGGCGGTAGATACTTGCCAGTGTCCAGCCGAGTTCCGAGGCCCTCAGTGCCAGTATGGTAAGTGTCAACTTTTGTTATATATAGCAGAGTAACTTAGCATATAGATGGAACTTGGCAACCAACGATTCCACTACTGGCTGCCATACCAGATTGTGAACCTCAATGCAACCCGCCGTGTCAGAACGCTGGAGTGTGTCTGGCGGTAGATACTTGCCAGTGTCCAGCCGAGTTCCGAGGCCCTCAGTGCCAGTATGGTAAGTGTCAACTTTTGTTATATATAGCAGAGTAACTTAGCATATAGATGGAACTTGGCAACCAACGATTCCACTACTGGCTGCCATACCAGATTGTGAACCTCAGTGCAACCCGCCGTGTCAGAACGCTGGAGTGTGTCGGTAGATACTTGCCAGTGCCCGGCCGAGTTCCGAGGACCTCAGAGCCAGTATGGTAAGTGTCAGCTTTTGTTATATATAGCAGTGTAACTTAGCATATAGATGGCACTTGGCAACCAACGATTCTACTATTTCCTGCCATACCAGACTGCGAACATCAATGCAATCCGCCGTGTCAGAACGCTGGAGTGTGTCTGGCGGTAGATACTTGCCAGTGTCCAGCCGAGTTCCGAGGACCTCAGTGCCAGTATGGTAAGTGTCAGCTTTTGTTATACATATATAGCAGAGTAGCTTAGCATATAGATGGCACTTGGCAACCAACGATTCTACTATTTCCTGCCATACCAGACTGCGAACATCAATGCAATCCGCCGTGTCAGAACGCTGGAGTGTGTCTGGCGGTAGATACTTGCCAGTGTCCAGCCG
Organism: Scrobipalpa costella; assembly: GCA_949820665.1. Lineage (NCBI taxonomy): Eukaryota > Metazoa > Arthropoda > Insecta > Lepidoptera > Gelechiidae > Scrobipalpa > Scrobipalpa costella. The sequence goes on from OX463306.1 coordinate 3,470,723, forward strand.
AGTTCCGAGGACCTCAGTGCCAGTATGGTAAGTGTCAGCTTTTGTTATACATATATAGCAGAGTAGCTTAGCATATAGATGGCACTTGGCAACCAACGATTCTACTATTTCCTGCCATACCAGACTGCGAACATCAATGCAATCCGCCGTGTCAGAACGCTGGAGTGTGTCTGGCGGTAGATACTTGCCAGTGTCCAGCCGAGTTCCGAGGACCTCAGTGCCAGTATGGTAAGTGTCAGCTTTTGTTATACATATATAGCAGAGTAGCTTAGCATATAGATGGCACTTGGCAACCAGCAATTCCACTACTTGCTGCCATAGCAGATTGTGAACCTCAGTGCAACCCGCCGTGTCAGAACGCTGGAGTGTGTCTGGCGGTAGATACTTGCCAGTGTCCAGCCGAGTTCCGAGGACCTCAGAGCCTAGAGTATGGTAAGACACGTATCCGTCTCTCCTTATATGATTTTTATTTTATTTTATTTTTTTGTTTATTTATTTTATGATGTATAGAATAGTATTCTATTCTATTTAATAGAAAATATTTAGATTGCACACTGAAGACTCTGTAAAGACTAGATAAACAGAAGATTATAGAGACTAGAAAGCAACTCGCTTGCCAGTAATAATTAAAAATCACGTTCTTACGATCGTAGAAAAAAAATCTCGGAATAAAGTTGAACTGCGTATGTAAAGGCACATAAAAAGTAAATAAATATTAAGTAACGACATAATATAACAAATTTTACTATTTTAAACTGGTACGTATGTATTTAGGTATAACAACTTAACTAACCGGGACTACCTGTTATTTGCTATCCGTATCATAAAAGTGTAACTAACAACTGTAATTTATTTCTAAGCTGTTGGTTGTCTGAATATCAATAAATAAATCAAATAACTAACAGGAATTACCTTCTATCGCGACGTTTCGACACGGTTATACTAGTTGTGGTCGCGGTTGGACAAAAATGTTATAATAACATAATAGAATCAAGCATAGACTATTCATAAAAACGACGAAATATGATACCCAATGATTCTTTTGTCTAGCTACCAGTGTCTGCGACGTACGCAAGCTCGCGTTCAACGGCGGCTACAACTGCTTCGGCGATGGTGACAGCTTCTCATGCACCTTATCCTGTCCTTCCGGAGTGGCATTTAGCTCCCCTCCAGCTGATCTCTACACCTGCACTTATGCTTCAGGAGTATTCCAGCCGCAGCCTATCCCCCATTGTGTTTACAGTAAGTAAATAATATCGCGTTTATTTATTTATTTACTGTTTATTGTATATACATTACCATCCATGCTGGCCTGGGAGTGAGAGAAAAACATAGAATATGCCAGCTGCATTTCTTCCCGGGCATGCTGTAAAAACCAGCTAAGGGATTCGAGGGTTTCAGTATATTGTAATTTAGGCGATGGGCTGACAACCTGTCAGCAATATACCTGCAATTCTATCTTAAATAACACTGTAAACTTTGTCAGACGTAGCAGAGCGATCTTTGTTTGGTTTGTTTACGCTCTGCCTACCCCATTAGGGATAAAGGCGTGATTATATGTATGCATATATGTAGTAACATTAGAAAGACAATCCACAAGGAACAACGACACAACAGGTACAGCTTATTTCTACTAAGAAATTTCTTTCAGCTGACCTACGGAAGTGAGACTTAAATTGAGAGGCAGATTAGGCGTGCAGAAATAAAGCATAATATTAAAATAATACCAGTATAAGTTCTTAGATACTTGTCACATTGCTTCTTTCGCCGTATTGTTTCATAGTTCAGCATGTTTGGTTTAACACAAGGAGAGCATAGACAATCGCGCTAGTTTTTTTTTCTTTTTCATTCACTCTGGCAGATTCTGATCGAAGTGTGAGAATCGCGTTAGCAACAAATAATCGACTGAACTACCGATTTTGCCGATTTTTGTTGCGCTAGAATCGCGGGATAAACTTCATTTACTTATTTAACAGTTTATTGTACACATAAACATACACAGAACAAATACATAAGGAATTAAGACACAACAGGCACTGCTTATTTCTACAAAGAAATTTCTTACAGCAGACCTAATAAAAGTGTGATAGCATAAAACGTAATGCAGATAAGACGTGCACAATTTAAATATTTTATTAACAGAAATATATGTTTATTTTCACTAAACATGTACTAATCTACCACAATGACAACTTTGTTAGCCAACTAAAAAATGCTCTTTATTCAAGATAATTCAAATACTAAACAGACAATGATACTTTTCAGATGATGGTGCTATAGTTGTACCAGGTCACCACCGTAACAGGGTAAGCCGCAGCACCTTTTATTATCAAAGGCTTATTTGTTACTTCTATTGTAATTCTTCCGTGCTGGACTGGGAGTGAGAGAAAAACATAGAATATGCCAGCAGTATTTCCTCCCAGTAAAAACCAGCTAAGAGATCTGAGGGTTTCAGTATATTGTCTTTAGGCGACGGGCTGACAACCTGTCACTACAGCAATATACGTACAAATATATCTTAAATAACCCTGAAAACTTTGCCAGATGTGGCGGAACGACCTTTACGCTCTGCCTACCCCATTAGGGATAAAGGCGTGATTATATGTATGTATGTCTATTGTAATTCTTGGCGATTTTTTTTTGTTGAAATGCATATTTTATAGTCAACAGTTTACTACATAATTGTAATTAAATATTTCAGACATATTCAAAGTCGTACCAATCAAGCGAGCGAACTTACGGTCATCAGCACCATTACAGTGAATTGGAGCAACAAATGAGCGCTTTTGAGCAACAACAAAGCGGTTTTGAGCAACAACAAAGCGGATTTGAACAACAACAAAGTGGATTCGAGCAACAACAAAGCGGTGGATTTGATAGTGATTTTGAACAACACAAAAGCGGATTCGAGCAACAGCAAAGCAGTGGCTTAGAACACCAAGTAGACAGACTATCAACTGAAAAGCCGATATCACGTGAACATGGCTACAATAGCTTCGGGCATAGTTCTCCATTGCCGATGCAGATTGTAGTTCAGGACCGGCCGCCGACAGGGGGCGTGTGTGTGACATGGGCTGGCAGCCATTATAAGACTTTTGATGGGAAAATCTACAGGTTAGTTTCTACTAAGATAGGGCATTTTTACAACAAAAACTTAAAACAAATAATAAATGAATGATTATAATAATGTATGGAAGCTGTATACTTCTGCTTGATTTTGCCTCGATGTTTGTGTAAATTACGTATAAAAATTGCTAACAAACTTTAGGGTGTGCAGCGTGAACCTGTCAATGAAACTGAACAACTTTCCCCAAGGAACACAGGTCGAGATATGGAAAAACTTGAGTCGCTGACACTATTTGTATTGGGGGACTAAATTGCTTGGGAAAAGTTGTTCAGTTTCATGATGGTTCACACCCTAAAGTTTAGCCAGCCAAGTTTTTATATCCTTTTATAAGCAGAACATTGTCTTGGGTCCTCTATCGATCGTTCATTTCTAATATTTTAAGAACAAAAACAACAGAAACAGAAACTTGCAAAGTTTTTTATTTCTGGCAAAGAACTGTTATGAATGTCTCTATATTTATTCCTTGCAGTTTCGAATCGCCGTGTCAGCATATCCTAGTTCGAGATCGTCTTGAACACAAGTACACAGTCGCCATAACACACCCGCAGTGCAAAAGGCGGTCTTACTGCCCGGCCGAACTTACCATCTATCTCGGGGATAAACCGTATTCACTTAAAATTGGAGGTAAGTTTTTTAAAGTCGCTTTCTCTCCGATAAGGAATTCCCAAGGCAACACCATAAGCCGAGGTTCAAGCCCTAGTGGGCGCCCTTAGGCAGTTGTCATTTGCACTTAAGGGTATAGATTACGTGTAGCAACTCCCCGCCTTTAGTCCGGTGACGCATTATTACACTTTGTACCATACATGCAAATAAATCCATTAAAAAAAAGTTGCTTGTAGAAGTAAAACTGCTGTTAATTTTCTTCCCAGCGTCAGTTGCTAGCTTTAAAATATGCTAGAGAAATTATCAATAAGACATCGGTTGAGGTAAAGTTTCAGAATGTTTTAAGCATTGCTCTTGAAGAAAGGTACTGATGAACTCTTTTCAAGAAACATGATAAATAAAGCAAGCAAGTTTTTATTTTAATTTAGTTATTTTTTATTAAACTACTTACTTTGATTTATTTGTTTTATTGCATGTGTCTTTAAAATTTTGCAAAATGTACGTGTGGTTTGTAGAATTATGAATAAATCACTTTATCTATTAAAGCTATGAATATTTTCTTAGACATGTTGTAATGTCTACAGAGGATGGCGGAATAGTATTCAGCAACGCTCGCCGCATGATCCCCATACCAGCCTCACTCACTGGAATCCGAGTTTCATCCAGTGGTGATGTCGCTACCGTCAACTTGGACGGCTTGGGTATTACAATCAAATGGGATTCCAACGTAAGTACCTTCAAAATAATCACAAAGTAACTTGATCTGCGAAACGGGCATGCAGCCACGGAAGTTTGCTACAGATGGGGGCAAACTTCTTGAAGTAAGTTTAGTCAAGATTCGAACGTTGACGTTTTCCAGTCCCGAGGCCGATGGTGTAGTGGATAGGGCCGCTGCCTCCTGAGCGGGAGGTCGTGGTTCGAATCCCACCACGTACCAATGTGTTTTTCGGTTTTCGAATTTCATATGTACATTTATTCGGCGCTTTTTCCGTGCTTCGGAAGACACGTTAAGCCGTTGGTGCCGTTTAATATCGTTTAATACCATAGATATTAGTCTTGACAGAGGCCAATGCTAAGCATTGGCGGCTTGAACAACACTGACCTAATCTAGGATTGGGTTTGGTTTCCCTTCTGGGTTGCGGAGGTCAGATGGCAGTCGCTCTATGTAATAACCAGTACCCTCGTTCAATCCCCTAGATTAGGTAGCCAACCCCGTGAGATACGGGATAAGGCTAGGGAGATGATGACGTTTTCCAGTCGCACCGCGCCCACGTCCCACTACAAGAAGATTGTATCCGTCTGTACATCGTATTACCTCCTGTCTCTTGTGTTGCAACTGTGAAAGATATCTTTACCTTTGTAGAGAAAATGCAAGAGCCCGATGGTGTAGTGGATAGGGCCGCTGCGTCCTGAGCAGAACCAATGTGTTTTTCGGTTGTCGAATTTCATATGTACGTTTATTCGGTGCTTTTTCCGTACTTCGGAAGGCACGTTAAGCCGTTGGTCCTGGTTAATATCGTTTAGCACCGTAAATATTATGTCCATGTCAGAAGCTAGTGCTAAGCATTGGCGGCTTGAAAACTCTGACCTAATCTAGGATTGGGTCTGGTTTCCCTTCTGGATTGCGGAGGTCAGATAGCAGTCGCTGTGACCGAACGAAGGTAGGCGAACCCCGTGAGATACGGGATAAGGCTAGGGAGGGAGATGATGTAGACAAAATGCAACGGAATTTTTTTAGACTTCCCGAGCCTTTTGTTGAAAACTATAACTAAACATCTAGCACAATGAAATTGGTACCAATTTGATATGTTGTTTTCAGCAACTGGTACAAATAGACAGTACGGTTCAAATGTGGAACAACACGGAAGGTCTGTGCGGGACATTGAACGGGATCATAGAAGACGAATTCACGACTAAAGATGGCGTCGTTGCGCCCACGCAGTCCGTGTTCCAGTCCGCTTGGCAGATGAATAAGATCGGAGGTAATTAGTTTGTAACAATCAAATAAAAAATCATACTCAAACCATTTGCACTAGTTTGTAGTGAACATTCTGTGTTAACTTGTCAGACCTAATATCTTATCATTCCATGAGCCGAACCTCTCTAATAAATTCAAATTCAAAATAATTTTATTTCGGAAAACATCCATAGTTGTTAGCAAAACTTAAAATTAATTAATTCTAGGTGGTGTTAGTAAAACTTAAAATTTAATTAAAAAACAATTTTCATCCATTTCATTACTAAATAAAAGTGCCATTTATCTTTTTTCATCTTATTTGTTTCTCCATAAAATTACCGGTACAGTTCACATTGTAACATGTTGTAATTTTGCCACATTTCTTCCTACAAATGTCGTCTCTTTCTTATCCATTTGTCATTTTTAACACATACTTCATCTGTTAAAATTGTCTATTGCTTAGAACCGTGCTCCAACAACCCGGCCCAGTCCGACGGCTGCTCCTCCAAAGACGCCGCAGTGAAGAAGCAAGCCCAGCTATTCTGCTCTTCAATCTTCAGCAAGGACAAGTTCAGGAAGTGCTCGAAAATCATGGATGTGACTAAATTATTGGGGTCCTGCCAGTGGGACTATTGCGCTTGCGCTACTAGTGAGAGTAAGTTATAGAATCCTATTAGTTACTCTAACAACCCGGTTTAGTGATGATGGATTGGAAAAGGTACCCGCTTGGTTGGGTGTTGTGACCAGAGGACCGAAGTCGAACCGGACAAGTTTGGTACTTGTATATCTGCAGATCCTGAGAAAACTTCGATACCGCGTTTCAGAACTTGTGTTTTTTGATGTGGTGCCATCTGTCGGCTACAGAAGCAAGCCCAAGTATTCTGCTCTTCTATCTTTAGTAGAGACAAGTTCAGGAAGTGCTCTAAAGTCATGGATGTGACCAAACTGCTGGGGTCCTGTCAGTGGGACTATTGCGCTTGTGCTACTAGTGAGAGTAAGTTGAAAAAGCTTTCAATGATCTCATCTTTATTGTACCGAGCTTTTATGCTGAAGTATTTTTATAATATTTCCCGGTCTTTCTTTTACCTAAAATTCTGTTAGTTCGATCGTAAAATAACTGAGTTGGCGAAAGCAGCAGCACCATATTTGAGCTTGTCTTAAATCTCATGTGAAGTTTATCGTTACAAACTTCTTCTATGTATAATTTTTGGAATTGTGCTATGCTAAAATTCATATTTAATCGTAGGTGCAGAAGACTGCGCCTGCGCAACCGCAGCGGTCTACGCCAAGGAATGTTTACGTCACGGAGTCGAGGAAATGAAGAACTGGAGAGACCCTGAAACATGCCGTACGTATTGATTTCATTGACAAAAAAAATATGAATAATTTTTCAAGTCATCAAGCAGTTATCCGGACGTCAATCATTGAACTTGCACAATAAACTACGGCCACAAAAGATACTCTCAAGACCAATCGTTTAAACTTTTGTGCAATTTACTGTCAGTACTATACTATACATGCACACTTTTTCCTCCAGCAATGAGATGCCCAGAAGGCAAAATCTACAAAGCCTGCGGCCCCGAATCTCAACCCTCTTGCGCATTCCCTGCCATCTCGACTTCTATTGATAACAACACCTGTGTGGAGGGCTGCTACTGCCCTGATGACATGCTTCTAGAAGGAAACAGATGTGTGCCGAAGAATGAATGCCCTTGTAGACTGAGGAATAAGGCTTTCAAACCTGGAAGCGTGGTTCCCAAGGAGTGTAATACTTGGTAAGTTGTAGATGACATGCTTCTAGAAGGAAACAGATGTGTGCCGAAGAATGAATGCCCTTGTAGACTGAGGAATAAGGCTTTCAAACCTGGAAGCGTGGTTCCCAAGGAGTGTAATACTTGGTAAGTTGTAGATGACATGCTTCTAGAAGGAAACAGATGTGTGCCAAAGAATGAATGCCCTTGTAGACTGAGGAACAAGGCTTTCAAACCTGGAAGCGTGGTTCCCAAGGAGTGTAATACTTGGTAAGTTGTATACTTGTGTGGAGGGCTGCTACTGCCCTGATGACATGCTTCTAGAAGGAAACAGATGTGTGCCGAGGAATGAGTGCACTTGTAGACTGAGGAACAAGGCTTTCAAACCTGGAAGTGTCGTCCCTAAGGAGTGTAATACTTGGTAAGTTGTAGATGACATGCTTCTAGAAGGAAACAGATGTGTGCCGAAGAATGAATGCCCTTGTAGACTGAGGAATAAGGCTTTCAAACCTGGAAGCGTGGTTCCCAAGGAGTGTAATACTTGGTAAGTTGTAGATGACATGCTTCTAGAAGGAAACAGATGTGTGCCGAAGAATGAATGCCCTTGTAGACTGAGGAATAAGGCTTTCAAACCTGGAAGCGTGGTTCCCAAGGAGTGTAATACTTGGTAAGTTGTAGATGACATGCTTCTAGAAGGAAACAGATGTGTGCCGAAGAATGAGTGCCCTTGTAGACTGAGGAATAAGGCTTTCAAACCTGGAAGCGTGGTTCCCAAGGAGTGTAATACTTGGTAAGTTGTAGATGACATGCTTCTAGAAGGAAACAGATGTGTGCCGAAGAATGAATGCCCTTGTAGACTGAGGAATAAGGCTTTCAAACCTGGAAGCGTGGTTCCCAAGGAGTGTAATACTTGGTAAGTTGTAGATGACATGCTTCTAGAAGGAAACAGATGTGTGCCGAAGAATGAGTGCCCTTGTAGACTGAGGAATAAGGCTTTCAAACCTGGAAGCGTGGTTCCCAAGGAGTGTAATACTTGGTAAGTTGTAGATGACATGCTTCTAGAAGGAAACAGATGTGTGCCGAAGAATGAGTGCCCTTGTAGACTGAGGAATAAGGCTTTCAAACCTGGAAGCGTGGTTCCCAAGGAGTGTAATACTTGGTAAGTTGTAGATGACATGCTTCTAGAAGGAAACAGATGTGTGCCAAAGAATGAGTGCCCTTGTAGACTGAGGAATAAGGCTTTCAAACCTGGAAGCGTGGTTCCGAAGGAGTGTAATACTTGGTAAGTTGTAGATGACATGCTTCTAGAAGGAAACAGATGTGTGCCGAAGAATGAGTGCCCTTGTAGACTGAGGAATAAGGCTTTCAAACCTGGAAGCGTGGTTCCCAAGGAGTGTAATACTTGGTAAGTTGTAGATGACATGCTTCTAGAAGGAAACAGATGTGTGCCGAAGAATGAATGCCCTTGTAGACTGAGGAATAAGGCTTTCAAACCTGGAAGCGTGGTTCCCAAGGAGTGTAATACTTGGTAAGTTGTAGATGACATGCTTCTAGAAGGAAACAGATGTGTGCCGAAGAATGAGTGCCCTTGTAGACTGAGGAATAAGGCTTTCAAACCTGGAAGCGTGGTTCCCAAGGAGTGTAATACTTGGTAAGTTGTAGATGACATGCTTCTAGAAGGAAACAGATGTGTGCCGAAGAATGAATGCCCTTGTAGACTGAGGAATAAGGCTTTCAAACCTGGAAGCGTGGTTCCCAAGGAGTGTAATACTTGGTAAGTTGTAGATGACATGCTTCTAGAAGGAAACAGATGTGTGCCGAAGAATGAGTGCCCTTGTAGACTGAGGAATAAGGCTTTCAAACCTGGAAGCGTGGTTCCCAAGGAGTGTAATACTTGGTAAGTTGTAGATGACATGCTTCTAGAAGGAAACAGATGTGTGCCGAAGAATGAGTGCCCTTGTAGACTGAGGAATAAGGCTTTCAAACCTGGAAGCGTGGTTCCCAAGGAGTGTAATACTTGGTAAGTTGTAGATGACATGCTTCTAGAAGGAAACAGATGTGTGCCAAAGAATGAGTGCCCTTGTAGACTGAGGAATAAGGCTTTCAAACCTGGAAGCGTGGTTCCGAAGGAGTGTAATACTTGGTAAGTTGTAGATGACATGCTTCTAGAAGGAAACAGATGTGTGCCGAAGAATGAGTGCCCTTGTAGACTGAGGAATAAGGCTTTCAAACCTGGAAGCGTGGTTCCCAAGGAGTGTAATACTTGGTAAGTTGTAGATGACATGCTTCTAGAAGGAAACAGATGTGTGCCGAAGAATGAATGCCCTTGTAGACTGAGGAATAAGGCTTTCAAACCTGGAAGCGTGGTTCCGTAGGAGTGTAATACTTGGTAAGTTGTAGATGACATGCTTCTAGAAGGAAAAAGATGTGTGCCGATGAATGAATGCCCTTGGAGACTGAGGAATAAGGCTTTCAAACCTGGAAGCGTGGTGCCCAAGGAGTGTAATACTTGGTAAGTTGTAGATGACATGCTTCTAGAAGGAAACAGATGTGTGCCGATGAATGAATGCCCTTGGAGACTGAGGAATAAGGCTTTCAAACCTGGAAGCGTGGTGCCCAAGGAGTGTAATACTTGGTAAGTTGTAGATGACATGCTTCTAGAAGGAAACAGATGTGTGCCGAAGAATGAATGCCCTTGTAGACTGAGGAACAAGGCTTTCAAACCTGGAAGCGTGGTTCCCAAGGAGTGTAATACTTGGTATGTTGTATACTTGTGTGGAGGGCTGCTACTGCCCTGATGACATGCTTCTAGAAGGAAACAGATGTTTGCCAAAGAATGAATGCCCTTGTAGACTGAGGAATAAGGCTTTCAAACCTGGAAGCGTGGTTCCGAAGGAGTGTAATACTTGGTAAGTTGTAGATGACATGCTTCTAGAAGGAAACAGATGTGTGCCGAAGAATGAATGCCCTTGTAGACTGAGGAATAAGGCTTTCAAACCTGGAAGCGTGGTTCCGAAGGAGTGTAATACTTGGTAAGTTGTAGATGACATGCTTCTAGAAGGAAACAGATGTGTGCCGATGAATGAATGCCCTTGGAGACTGAGGAATAAGGCTTTCAAACCTGGAAGCGTGGTGCCCAAGGAGTGTAATACTTGGTAAGTTGTAGATGACATGCTTCTAGAAGGAAACAGATGTGTGCCGAAGAATGAATGCCCTTGTAGACTGAGGAACAAGGCTTTCAAACCTGGAAGCGTGGATCCCAAGGAGTGTAATACTTGGTAAGTTGTATACTTGTGTGGAGGGCTGCTACTGCCCTGATGACATGCTTCTAGAAGGAAACAGATGTTTGCCAAAGAATGAATGCCCTTGTAGACTGAGGAATAAGGCTTTCAAACCTGGAAGCGTGGTTCCGAAGGAGTGTAATACTTGGTAAGTTGTAGATGACATGCTTCTAGAAGGAAACAGATGTGTGCCGAAGAATGAATGCCCTTGTAGACTGAGGAACAAGGCTTTCAAACCTGGAAGCGTGGATCCCAAGGAGTGTAATACTTGGTAAGTTGTATACTTGTGTGGAGGGCTGCTACTGCCCTGATGACATGCTTCTAGAAGGAAACAGATGTTTGCCAAAGAATGAATGCCCTTGTAGACTGAGGAATAAGGCTTTCAAACCTGGAAGCGTGGTTCCGAAGGAGTGTAATACTTGGTAAGTTGTAGATGACATGCTTCTAGAAGGAAACAGATGTGTGCCGATGAATGAATGCCCTTGGAGACTGAGGAATAAGGCTTTCAAACCTGGAAGCGTGGTTCCCAAGGAGTGTAATACTTGGTAAGTTGTAGATGACATGCTTCTAGAAGGAAACAGATGTGTGCCGAAGAATGAATGCCCTTGTAGACTGAGGAATAAGGCTTTCAAACCTGGAAGCGTGGTTCCCAAGGAGTGTAATACTTGGTAAGTTGTAGATGACATGCTTCTAGAAGGAAACAGATGTGTGCCGATGAATGAATGCCCTTGGAGACTGAGGAATAAGGCTTTCAAACCTGGAAGCGTGGTACCCAAAGAGTGTAATACTTGGTAAGTTGTAGATGACATGCTTCTAGAAGGAAACAGATGTGTGCCGAAGAATGAATGCCCTTGTAGACTGAGGAATAAGGCTTTCAAACCTGGAAGCGTGGTTCCCAAGGAGTGTAATACTTGGTAAGTTGTAGATGACATGCTTCTAGAAGGAAACAGATGTGTGCCGAAGAATGAATGCCCTTGTAGACTGAGGAACAAGGCTTTCAAACCTGGAAGCGTGGTACCCAAAGAGTGTAATACTTGGTAAGTTGTAGATGACATGCTTCTAGAAGGAAACAGATGTGTGCCGAAGAATGAATGCCCTTGTAGACTGAGGAATAAGGCTTTCAAACCTGGAAGCGTGGTTCCCAAGGAGTGTAATACTTGGTAAGTTGTAGATGACATGCTTCTAGAAGGAAACAGATGTGTGCCGAAGAATGAATGCCCTTGTAGACTGAGGAATAAGGCTTTCAAACCTGGAAGCGTGGTTCCCAAGGAGTGTAATACTTGGTAAGTTGTAGATGACATGCTTCTAGAAGGAAACAGATGTGTGCCGAAGAATGAATGCCCTTGTAGACTGAGGAATAAGGCTTTCAAACCTGGAAGCGTGGTTCCCAAGGAGTGTAATACTTGGTAAGTTGTAGATGACATGCTTCTAGAAGGAAACAGATGTGTGCCGAAGAATGAATGCCCTTGTAGACTGAGGAATAAGGCTTTCAAACCTGGAAGCGTGGTTCCCAAGGAGTGTAATACTTGGTAAGTTGTAGATGACATGCTTCTAGAAGGAAACAGATGTGTGCCGAAGAATGAATGCCCTTGTAGACTGAGGAACAAGGCTTTCAAACCTGGAAGCGTGGATCCCAAGGAGTGTAATACTTGGTAAGTTGTATACTTGTGTGGAGGGCTGCTACTGCCCTGATGACATGCTTCTAGAAGGAAACAGATGTTTGCCAAAGAATGAATGCCCTTGTAGACTGAGGAACAAGGCTTTCAAACCTGGAAGCGTGGATCCCAAGGAGTGTAATACTTGGTAAGTTGTATACTTGTGTGGAGGGCTGCTACTGCCCTGATGACATGCTTCTAGAAGGAAACAGATGTGTGCCGAAGAATGAATGCCCTTGTAGACTGAGGAACAAGGCTTTCAAACCTGGAAGCGTGGATCCCAAGGAGTGTAATACTTGGTAAGTTGTATACTTGTGTGGAGGGCTGCTACTGCCCTGATGACATGCTTCTAGAAGGAAACAGATGTGTGCCGAAGAATGAATGCCCTTGTAGACTGAGGAATAAGGCTTTCAAACCAGGAAATGTCGTCCCTAAGGAGTGTAATACTTGGTAACTTGTAGATGACATGCTTCTAGAAGGAAACAGATGTGTGCCGAAGAATGAATGCCCTTGTAGACTGAGGAATAAGGCTTTCAAACCTGGAAGCGTGGTGCCCAAGGAGTGTAATACTTGGTAAGTTGTAGATGACATGCTTCTAGAAGGAAACAGATGTGTGCCGATGAATGAATGCCCTTGGAGACTGAGGAATAAGGCTTTCAAACCTGGAAGCGTGGTACCCAAAGAGTGTAATACTTGGTAAGTTGTAGATGACATGCTTCTAGAAGGAAACAGATGTGTGCCGAAGAATGAATGCCCTTGTAGACTGAGGAACAAGGCTTTCAAACCTGGAAGCGTGGATCCCAAGGAGTGTAATACTTGGTAAGTTGTATACTTGTGTGGAGGGCTGCTACTGCCCTGATGACATGCTTCTAGAAGGAAACAGATGTGTGCCGAGGAATGAATGCCCTTGTAGACTGAGGAACAAGGCTTTCAAACCAGGAAATGTCGTCCCTAAGGAGTGTAATACTTGGTAAGTTGTAGATGACATGCTTCTAGAAGGAAACAGATGTGTGCCGAAGAATGAATGCCCTTGTAGACTGAGGAACAAGGCTTTCAAACCTGGAAGCGTGGATCCCAAGGAGTGTAATACTTGGTAAGTTGTATACTTGTGTGGAGGGCTGCTACTGCCCTGATGACATGCTTCTAGAAGGAAACAGATGTGTGCCAAAGAATGAATGCCCTTGTAGACTGAGGAATAAGGCTTTCAAGCCGGGTAGCGTGGTTCTATATTTTTGTAGAAAGATCATTACTGTTCTCCAGATCAGAACGATGATGTAGTTAATAGGGCCGCTACCTTCTGTACAGGAGGTCGTTGTACAAATTGGTTTAAGAAATAAACTTTATTCATTAAGATTCGAAATCGAAAAAACACATTGACACGAGGTACGCCACGTAGCAGTGTGTTTTTTTAATGTGTATAAATTCGACCAATCCGTACTGGGCCGACGTATTCTATTAAACCCTGATCGCCCTATCCCAGGGTAAGCTTGTGCCCCTCGGTGAGGACTTATATAAGCTTATGATGATAACATTACAGTTCTTTAGATATATGACCCCTTAAGGAAAGCAGATATATTTTGAAGATTTGTACGTGTAGATTTAGGATCCCCAAGTAGTCAAAGCGGGACTAGAAATAATGAGACAGTAGTTTATTTGAATCTCTAGTCCGCTTAACACAGGTCCAGGGCAAATTAATCTTTGGTGGACACAATTTTCAAATAGTCTTTCTTGGACTGGGACTGAGAGGAAAACATAGAATATGCCAGCTGCATTTCCTCCCAGGCATGCTGTTAAAACCAGCTAAGGGATCCGAGGGTTTGTGTATATTGCAAATTTGGCGATGAGCTGACTACCTGTCACTACAGCATTATTCCTACAAATCCATCTTAAATAACCCTCAAAACTTTTTCAGACACGGTGGAACGACCTTTGTTTAAGTCGTTTATGCTCTGCCTACCCCATTAGGGATAAAGGCGTGATTATATGTATGTTTGTATTTTTCCTACAGCGTATGTCAAGCAGGCGAATGGAAATGTACTGCCGCCCCGTGCGGTGCTCGATGCTCTGCTTTGGGAGACCCTCACTACACCACGTTTGATGGAACCAAGTACGACTTTATGGGACACTGCACTTATGAGATGATGCAGACTGATAATGTCACTGTTGAGGTCGAGAATGTGGCTTGTTCCGGAGCTATTTCTGAGGTACACCATTCTACATTTTTTTTCTTTTCTTTCGTGTAGGTAGGAGTTGTTTCGCCGAGCAAACTAATGAACCAGTGTCAAATAGCCTAAATAAGGTCTTTATACAAGAACTGTGTTATTAATTCTTCCATGCTGGACTGGGAACGAGCGAAAAAAATTGCCAGCTGCATTTCCACCCGGGCATCCTGTAAAAACCAGCTACGAGGGTTTCAGTATATTGTAATTTAGGCGATGGGCTGACAACCCGTCACTACAGCAATATACCTACAAATCTATCTTAAATAACCCTCAAAACTTTGTCAGACATGGCGGAACGGCCTCTTGTTTAGCTCGTTTACGCTCTGCCTACCCCATTAGGGATAAAGGCGTGATTATATTTTTGATATTTGAAAGCTAAAAACAGGATAATTTAAAAAAAATATTAGAACACTCGGTAGCTTAGTTGGTTAGAGCATCTTCTATTTTTGTTTTCTACCGATTGCCTTATTGTGTGGTAATTTCTCTAATCTAATAAAAAAAAACCTACAGGCAATGAACTTAGGCCCCTACAAAGGTCCAGGACGACCATCTTGCACGAAATCAGTCAACGTGAAATACAACAAGGCAGAGATCCATCTTAAACAAGGAGGCTATATCTTGGTCAATGGACAAGAGATATCTGCTTTACCGGTCCAAGTGGGAGATGTCAGGATACGAGCTGCTTCTTCGCTGTTCATTCTTGGTAAGAACATAACTTAAACAAACATATAATCACGCCTTTATCCCTAATGGGGTAGGCAAAGCGTAAACGACCTAAAGGTCGTTCCGCCACGTCTGACAAAGTTTTGAGGGTTATTCAAGATGGATTTGTACGTATATTGCTGTAGTGACAGGTTGTCAGCCCATCGCCTAAATCGCAATATACTGAAACCCTCAGATCCCTTAGCTGGTTTTTACAGCATGCCCGGGAGGAAATGCAGCTGGCACATTCTATGTTTTTATTTCACTCCCAGTCCAGAATGGTGAGAACATACTTAGAAATATAGCAAATATACGGCCATATACGGCCTAGATAAGCGACTATGGTCATAAGATACTAGATATCTACTTTACTATGTCAGTCAAGAGTATCAAGTATCATGACACGCAATCCTTCCTAAGATAGGGAAGATCTTATGTTTACATACATACATACATATAATCACGCCTTTATCCCTAATGGGGTAGGCAGAGCGCAAACGACCCAAACAAAGGTCGTCCCGCCACGTCTGACAAAGTTTTGAGGGTTATTTAAGATTCTAGGTATATTGCTGTAGTGACAGGTTGTCAGCCCATCGCCTAAATTACAATATACTGAAACCCTCGGATCCCTTAGCTGGATTTTACAGCATGCCCGGGAGGAAATGCAGCTGGCACATTCTATGTTTTTCTCTCGCTCCCAGACCAGCATGGAAGTAAGATCTTATGTTTAGGGCACGTTAAGGGGCCAAGTTTACTTGTTACTTATAATACACCTATCCACATGCGCTAAGGTAGACTGGTAGATAATGCTTTTGGCGTTAAGTCCGCCCATGTATTATTATTGTGTATAAAGTTAGTTAATGAATATGCTTGGTGTTAGTAAAATATCTAACAAAAACAGTTTAGTTTTTCTATACTTACATTTGTGTGAACAATGTGTTATGTTTCTAGTGCAACTGCCCAACAAGATTGACGTTTGGTGGGATGGAAACACCAGGGTTTACATTGATGTACCGCCAGAGTACCACGAAAAGACCAAGGTATGTAAATGTGAAAATAAATTCAAATGAAATAAGTGTAGATTAGTTCCACCTTGTTTAGTTCTAAATTTTTGCGGTAGATGTCGCGAAAGCCAATGTTGTCACCTCGGTAGCTCAGTTGTTAGAGCATGAAACAGCATTCCATCATTTCTTACTAAGAAATGTCGTTCTGTTTTGGCACGGTATACTAGTAAAAGCTCTTCTTCAAAACGTTTTTTCTTATCATCAGGGTCTCTGCGGAACCTTCAACCTGAACCAACGCGACGACTTCCTAACCCCCGAAGGTGACATAGAGCAGTCAGCTCACGCGTTCGCCAACAAGTGGAAGACCAGAGAAGTCTGTGCTGACGTGGACCTGGATATACCTGAACATCCGTGTAACGCCAACGTGGAGAATAAGGAGACGGCTGAGAAGTACTGTAGTCGGTTGAAGAGCAAGCTGTTTGAAGGTAAGAGTCATGATAGTCCTCCTAACCGATTTTCTGTGATAGCGGCAATCTCCCAGAAATCGGCCAACTGTGCAGGACTAGTTATTAGTGCAAAATCTATTCCTTCAATCTCTAATTCTGATGGGACAATTAACTGACACGACCTGAGAGTGAGATTTTCTTCAGTTTGGTTAGGTAAATGCAGGCAGAATACCCTGTTTGTCTGGAAGAAATAAGATTCCTTACTTCGGAGGGTACGTTAACCTGTCGGTCCCGAACGCTGTCTTTGATAAGTGGCCGTTACACAAACCATTTCAGAGGCCTGGAAGAGATTCAAGCAAGTGTGATTTCATTAAACAAATATTCTATCAGCTTCCTGATGATCTGTCATAGAGGTCCAACTTAGTGGTGACACCTGGCTGTCATAGCTTTGATCTACTCGTATCAATTTATTCATGATTAGATTTATGCGTCATTTTTGCCCCCGGCTAAATATGACTTCCCGTAGGAATCAGATAGTTTCCCGCGGTAAAAAGCAGCGTATGTTACGTATGTTATGTTATGAACGAAGCTTTCTATTAGCACAGATAATATAATACTATACTAGTACTATTAGTGAAAGAATTTTTGATTTCCGTTTAGTAGTTTTTGAGTTTATTCGTTACATACATACACTCACACAAAAATACAAATATTTCACCTTTATAAAATTAGTTGTACGTAGTATTATAGTTACTCTGTGATATTAGTATGGATTAGACATGTTGTGAGAGTGATTTAACAAATTTTTTGTGTTACAGAATGTCACTGGTACGTAGACGTGGAGCCCTACTACGCCGACTGTGTGTACGATATGTGCGCGTGCGCAGGCGGGGACGTGTCGCGGTGTTTATGCCCTATATTAGGAGACTACGCTATGGCCTGCGCCAGTCAGGGGCTCAAGATACAATGGCGGTACAATGTTAAAGAGTGCGGTAAGTATAAATTAAAAAAATATGCAATAAGTTCACTCTTGAGTCTGGTTTAGATCGATGGTGATGGGACAGAGTATGCGAGCCTAATCTTAAAGATATTTGCATTCTAACATACCGAAGAAACACATCAAGCTATTATCCTATAAGGTACCGCCGTTTTCCAGTGGATATTAGGTACCAAATGGGTTCAAATTCATTTCTGCTTCGCTTTTTTCACTATTAACTGTACAACAACACAGGAGCTTTATTTATATCACTTGCTTTTGGTAGTCTTCCATGCTGGCCTGGGAGCGAGAGAAAAACATACAATGTGCCAGCTGCATTTTCTCCCGGGCATGCTGTAAAAATCAGCTAAGGGATCCGAGGGTTTCAGTATATTGTAATTTAGGCGATGGGCTGACAACCTGTCACTACAGCAATATACATACAAGTCTTTCTTGAATTACCCTCAGAACTGTGTCAGACGTGGCGGAACGACCTTTGCTAGGTCGTTTGCGCTCTGCCTACCCCATTAGGGATAAAGGCGTGACTATATGTATGTATGCTTTTGGTAATCTATTATGCCTTTGGTAACAATTAAAATTAAATAAATCATTGGAAAAATGTTACAACCTAGTAAAGAATGTTCATTGTTCATGCAAAATCTCATTCGTATTGCATTTGACAAATTCCAGACTTATCTCTATTATTTTCTACAGAACCGACCTGTGGCTTAGGACAAGAATACACAGTATGCGCTGACAGCTGTCTGCGGACGTGTACAGACGTGGCGGTTAATGGTGCGGGTGTGTGCAAGCCCGTTTGCGTTGAGGGATGCGCTTGTCCTTCTGGCCAGGTAATATTAATTTCTTCTTTATTATTTCTTGAAGTATGCTAGGAACTGTGGTTTGGATCAAGAGTAACCGATATGCGCAGACAGCTGCTTAAGAACGTGTACAGACGTGGCGGTGAATGGCGCGGGTGTGTGCAAGCCCGTTTGCGTTGAGGGATGCGCTTGTCCTTCTGGCCAGGTAATATTAATTTCTTCTTTATTATTTCTTGAAGTATGCTAGGAACTGTGGTTTGGATCAAGAGTAACCGATATGCGCAGACAGCTGCTTAAGAACGTGTACAGACGTGGCGGTGAATGGCGCGGGTGTGTGCAAGCCCGTTTGCGTTGAGGGGTGCGCCTGTCCTTCTGGCCAGGTAATATTAATTTCTTCTTTATTATTTCTTGAAGTATGCTAGGAACTGTGGTTTGGATCAAGAGTAACCGATATGCGCAGACAGCTGCTTAAGAACGTGTACAGACGTGGCGGTGAATGGCGCGGGTGTGTGCAAGCCCGTTTGCGTTGAGGGGTGCGCCTGTCCTTCTGGCCAGGTAATATTAATTTCTTCTTTATTATTTCTTGAAGTATGCTAGGATCTTTGGTTTGGATCAAGAGTAACCGATATGCGCAGACAGCTGCTTAAGAACGTGTACAGACGTGGCGGTGAATGGCGCGGGTGTGTGCAAGCCCGTTTGCGTTGAGGGGTGCGCCTGTCCTTCTGGCCAGGTAATATTAGTTTCTTCTTTATTATTTCTTGAAGTATGCTAGGATCTTTGGTTTGGATCAAGAGTAACCGATATGAGCAGACAGCTGCTTAAGAACGTGTACAGACGTGGCGGTGAATGGCGCGGGTGTGTGCAAGCCCGTTTGCGTTGAGGGATGCGCTTGTCCTTCTGGCCAGGTAATATTAAATTCTTCTTTATTATTTCTTGAAGTATGCTAGGAACTGTGGTTTGGATAGTATGCGATGACAGCTGTCTATGAACGTGTACAGACGTGGCGGTGAACGATGCGGGTAATTGTAAAATATTTTTTGTAATTTAAGTTACAGTGTACAATAAACTGTTAAATTAAATTAAATTATAAGTATAATACGTTATTTGACGTGTGAAATTATTATTTTATAAATAAAGAATTGAATTGGTGTGTGCGAGCCTGATCGCGTTGAAGGATGCGCCTGTCCTTCTGGCCAGGTAATTTAATTATATTTAATTTTTTCTTTAGATGTTGTGGTTGGAGTTTTGCTTTAAAATTATTTACTTTCAGTTCCCCATTTCATCCGGTGATGCTTTTTTGAGATAAAACATGCATACATACATATAATCACGCATATATTAATTATGGGGTAGGCAGAGCGTAAGCTACCTAAACAAAGGTCGTTCCGCAACGTCTGACAAAGTTTTGAGTGTTGTTTAAGACAGATTTGTAGGTATATTGCTGTAGAGACAGGTTGTTAGCCTATCGCCTAAATTGCAATATACAGAATCCCTCGGATCCCTTAGCAGCGGTTTATACAGCATGCCCGGGAGGAACTGCAGCTGGCACATTCTATGTTTTTCTCTCGCTCCCAGTCCAGTATGTTTTTTATTATTGAGATAAAACGGTTACGTAAAAACTATTTTTTTTTTGTTTATTACACAGGTTTTGGATGACAGCAACCAATGCGTGCCAATAGGCATGTGCCCGTGCTACCATAAGGGAGTGAAATTCGATGCAGGGTATAAGGAGTGCCGACCTGGTAGAAAAGAGAGGGAGCTATGGTAAGAATGCTTATTCCAGCACAGAATAAATAGAGTCAAAGCTAATAAAGTTGGTTTTAGATCTTGAAAAGATGCTCTATTAAATAATGGACAACTTAACACATCACCCGTGCTAATCAATCAATACAAAAGAGATTTTTATACCTATTGTGTTATTTTGTTTCACTTACGGTACAATTTTATTAAAAGATATATGCGTCCACGCACGGCCATCTAAGAAAAAACCAGTCATTAATTTCTCCGCTCAGGGTAAAAGTCGCGGTAGTTTATATAAGGTCATTTTAAATCAACTACAAATATTTAAGGCGTCGATCAAATAAATTCCAAGACACTATATAGTGAATAAAAAAAATGGTCCCTAATCAAATAAACTCCAAGTTTAAAAAAAATGTTTTCGAGATAACATAGATTCTTAAATTAAAAACTAAAACGCACACTACGTGATTGGCGGAAGATCGAACGTTGTGTGCGTGTAGTGTAATTACGTAAGGCCTGCATTCTAGTGACGTGGTGGGGTTATTCAAACCTTGTTCACAAAAATATATTATTTTTTGTTAGGAAAATTTAAAATAAATACTACTGCACATTTCAAATTTAAAATGTGTAAATTCTATTTCTTCTACACATATATACATACCCTTAAAATATTTGCAGTTGATTTAAAATGGCCAATACAACGTGTAACAGAAAGGGTATATGCACCCGATAGAATATGTACCAGGTCATGAAACTGAACAACTTTCCCAAAGGAACATAGGTCGCAAAACGAATAAAATGTTTGACTCCCCATACTACACGCGCTATCAGCTGATACATTTTGTATGGAAGGTCAAACTTTGTTTTCTTCTTTTGACCTATTGGGAAAGACGTTCAGTTTCATGGGCTGGTTCATATCCTTACCGGTGCATATACCCTTTATGTTACATGTTGTATATGAGTTATGACAAAAGAGTAGTGAAAGATGTTAAACTCCCAAAAGAGAACGTACTGCCTATTCCCTGTTTAAATCCCTTCTACGTAGTTAAGGGGTGATGTTGTTTTGACTCGTCATCCCTCACACAGGATAATAACTTGAGTTTTTCTTCTCAGTACGTGCGTAGGCGCGCGCTGGGAATGCGTACCGGCCTCTGACAACGACATTCAAAACTACCCGCCCGCTGAAGACTTGAAGAGCAACTGTAGTGCTGCTAATCATATGGAGTTCACCACCTGCGAAATTGCTGAACCACTCACTTGCAAGGTAAATTGTACTGTCTGCTTCTTAGCCTCTTGTGTGAGAAAAAAATAGTCCTCTCAACCGATTGACGGCGGCCAATCTGCGCAGGACTAGTTTTTAGTGCCCGAGTGTTTGCGCTACATACAAGTCAATCATTATTCCTTCATTGGTTTACGAATCAGGTTACAGTATTTAATCGCCTTTTATGCTTCTAACTTGGTTTATATAACGACTCCTACCAAAACCTATGGGTGATTTAGCCAGTAATTTTTCATAAATATTTGTTAGATTTGCTAAGTAAAAATAATCTGCTTTGGGTTGCTAAGTCAAAGAAAAAAAAATACCTTTGTCATACAAAATGACCACCTTGATCAGACAATTTGTATGGACAATCAATTTTGTTTTGTCACTTCCTGACTGAGCAACCGTTATCAGTTGGCGGGACACTGTCCCTTACACCCGGTATCATCCAATTATTCTAATACAAAACTATCCTTAATTATTATCCCTAGAACATGCACCTACCCCCGTCTGTAACAACAGCTGAGTGCCGTCCAGGTTGTCAGTGCAAGAAAGGCTACGTGCTTGAAACTATATCTAAGAAATGCGTCTTGGCTTCGGAGTGTCCGTGCCATCATGGCGGGAGAAGCTACCCTGATGGACATGTCATGCAAGAGGAGTGTAATAAATGGTAAGTTTTCTAAAAATATGTTATCTTCCATACTGGACTGGGAGAGAAAGAAAAACATAGAATGTTCCAGTTGCCCTTCCTCCCGGGCATGCTGTAGAAGTCAGCAAAAGGGATGCGAGGGTTACAGTGTATTGTAATTTAGGCGATGGGCTGACAACCTGTCACTACAGCAATACACATTACAATCTAAAATTACCCTCAATTTATGTCAGACGTGGCGAAAGCGCCTTTTAGGAGGCGTTTTACGCTCTGCCTACCCCGTAAGGGATGAAGGCGTGATTATATGTATGTATGTATGTTTCTAAAAATACGTTTTTCATTTCTCATGCTCTGAAAGCGCTATTTTGTGCGGGCTGCACAAAATTTAATTTGTACACAAGGGCAAAAACGTACCTACCCATAAATGCATCTCTTCTAAGGCAAAGGCAAATTAGGCCATTCCAACAAACATAATAAGAAGTTCATAGATATAACTTATAATTTTATAATATTTTCTTTAACTGATTTGCCTTTTGTGTTTATATGACATAAAACGATGTTAATATTTAAATTCAAGAACGATAGTTTATTTAATTATTTTGTGTAATGTTAATTTAATAGAAGGCTGTATAGGTTTCTAGCCCAAGCCAAATATTTTATGTCGAAAGATTCAAAATGTTAAATGGCGGGAATGGATTGTTTAGTTTATTTACAATATTTTTTGAGTTTATAACTCGTGCACAAAACCATTTTTGTCCTCTTTTTCATACCAGCCAGTCTAAAATCTCAGACGAAAATGGCTTGTTTTGTGCACTTGACGTAAAATCTACTATTTCGTGGAAATCCTGGCCACATATATGTATTCCTTGGGAATTAGTATTTTTTTTGAAGTTGAAAACTATCCTCTTCCTATTCCAGGACCTAGCCCGATCCGTCTAGTGGTTAAATCGTGACTGAGTAACAAACTTTCGCATTTTTAACATTAGTGGGAAGATAGCCTGTAGTCTTGCAAAGATTAACCTGAACCATAATTAAAATCCTCCATGCTGGACTAGGAGTGAGAAAAAAAAACATAGAATCTGCCAGCTGCATTTCCTCCCGAGCATGCTGTAAAAACTTGCAAAGGATCTCTGATCCAATGGTTTCAGTATATTGCAAATTAGGCGATGGGCTGACAACCTGTCACTAAAGCAATTTACGTACAACTCTATCTTAAATATCCCTCAAAACTTTGTTAGACTTGGCGGAACGACCTTTGTTTAGGTCATTTACGCTCTGCCTACCCTATTAGAAATAAAGGCGTGACTATAATTATGTATGTAGTAATTTTTCAAACATTTGGATAAATCCATTAGCGATAGCAAATCACCGAGTGTCCGTGGACCCATTTGGCTCAAGTCCAAGAGTGAATTCCTTATCATCTATCAATATTGTGTCGCACAGAGAAAAACGCTTTTAATTTCATTGAACTACTATTTATACTATTTGTTTTATTGGTATCTCCTTTTAGATACTAGAAAATAAAAAAAAATGAGTAAACCGAAAAAAAAAAAGTTTTACTTTGGAGGCGCCGGGTATCGATCCCGGTACCTCTCGCATGCTAAGCGAGCGCTCTACCATCTGAGCTACGCCCCCGATATCGGTCATGTCAAAAATACCGTTCATATCATGGATTGCCAAGTACATTGTAATTCAAAACACGTTGGACTTGCCCTTTCACTTTCGGCTGCGATTGATAGTAAGGACAACTACTTGCCTACTGATAATGATCCACTTTGGTAAACTGGTTTCGTATGGCTGAGATTAATTTTATGATCTTTTTAATACCGGAAATAAATATTAATAAATGAGATCGAAGACTTTGATACTGGCAATAAATTAATAAATTGATTATTTGTTGAAATTCCATATTGTTTTTTTTATCTGCTTTATTATCGTATGATTTCAATTAATTTGAATGTAACATTTACATATAAGCATGCCTGTATCCCTTCCGGGGTAGGCAAAGCATCAACGGCTGATTTAAATGGCCATTGCGAGCTTATGGCCTAATTTACCTAGCCCTCGAATAAAATATGAGCCCGGGAGAAAAATAGGCTGGTTGGTACATACATACATGTACAGTCTATCGACTGAACATTTGTATTGTTAGCATTTTACTTCATTCATAAAATTATAATGTAAGCATAAAAATCAGTTCACGTTCCGACGCCACACCTGGTGTAACTCAATATCATTTGTCAAACAAATTTCTATCAAAAATACAACATTTCGGCAATTCATCAGTTTTATCAATTTCTCCACATCAATCATCAAGTTAAAGCTGGGGACCAAGACCCATACAATACATACATTTACATCACGCCTTTATGGGGTAAGCAGAGCGTAAACGACCAAACCGAAGGTCGCGTCGTTCCGCCACGTCTGACAAAGTTTCGAGGGTCAATTAGGATAGATTTGTACGTATTTGGTACTTTCTATAATTTTTATACTTAGTTCTTAATCCAGCTCGGAAACCTAAATATACATGATGGATAAGTATTTTTTGTATTTACTAAATAAAAATCATACATACATATATAGTCACGCCGTTATCCCTAATGGGGTAAGCAGAGCGTAAACGACCTAAACAAAGGTCGTTCGCCACGTCTGACAAAGTTTTGAGGGTTATTTAAGATAAATTTGTAGGTATATTACAGTAGTGACAGGTTGTCATACACAGAAACCCTCGGATCCCTTACCTGGTTTCTACAACATGCCCAGGACGAAATGCAGATGCCACATTCATTGTTTTCTCTCGGTACCAGTCTAGCATGGAAGTAAAATTCTTACTTATTCTTAATTTAACAGTCAATGTTTTCTTTCAGCGAATGCAACAAAGGAAACTGGACGTGCACCACAAAGAAATGCGCAGGAGTGTGTACTGCGTGGGGCGACTCGCATGTCATCACGTTTGATGGAAACGAGTACGACTTTGAAGGAGTCTGCAGTTATCTGTTGGCTAAAGGGGTGCTGGATGGCAATGATGGATTTGATGTAGAAATTCAGGTGGGTTTAGTATTAACTGAGAAATGATTAGGAATGTGCAGTATATAGGGTAATTCGCATGTCATCACGTTTGACGGAAACGGGTACGATTTTGAAGGAGTCTGTAGTTACTTGCTTTCTAAATTGGTGCTGGATGGCAATGATGGATTTGATGTGGAGATTCAGGTGGATTTAGTATTAACTAAGGCATCCTTAGGAGTGTGCAGTATATAGGGTGACTGACATGTCACTACATTTGATGGAAACGAGTACGATTTCAAAGGAGTCTGCAGTTATCTGTTGGCTAAATTGGTGCTGGATGGCAATGATGGATTTGATGTAGAGATCAGGTAGGTTTAATATTAACTAAGACATGCTTAGGAGTGCGCAGTATATAGAGTGATTCGCATGTCATTACATTTGATGGAAACGAGTACGATTTTGAAGGAGTCTGCAGTTATCTGTTGGCTAAAGGGGTGCATGATGGCAATGATAGATTCGATGTAGAGATTCAGGTAGGTTTAATATGAACTAAGACATGCTTAGGAGTGTGCAGTATATAGAATGATTCGCGTGTCATCACGTTTGATGGAAATGAGTACGACTTTGAGGAAGTCTGTAGCTACTTGCTGGCTAAACGGGTGCTGTATATTGAAATTACGCCCTAGTATATTGATCTGGTGATTCATTTAGCATTCGTCCTATATTAAGTACTGTGTCTGTCTCAAGATAGAACAACTTTCTCACAAAGGACCACCGTACAAATTCCTTCGGCTTGCACTCTTCTTCTTCTTAGCGAGTGGATTTTCTTGCACTCATGATGAGTCAGGTTTGACGAGAACGAGGCAAATTCAGTATTGGAACTCACTAACCCAGAAACACGGTAATTTGAAGCGGGGCTTTATAAGACAGTGATGAACTGCTAAAAGCAAGAACCCATATCACACATTTGCAATCTTCTGAATTCACATTGGCTCTGGAACAACGACTTATAAATGCCAATTCTTCCAGAACGTCCCTTGCGGTTCGACCGGTGCCACCTGCTCTAAATCAGTGACCCTCAAAGTGGGCAGCGGACATAATGAGGAAACTGTTATGCTCAACAAGGATGCTCCTTTACCCGATATGTCTAAACTAAAGAGGTAAGTCGTGTTAGACTCAGGATAACGCATACATACCTACATATAATCACGCCTTTATCTCTAATGGGGTAGGCAGAGCGTAAACGACCCAAACAAAGGTCGTTCCGCCACGTCTGACAAAGTTTTGAGGGTTATTTAAGATAGATTTGTAAGTATATTGCTGTAGTGACAGGTTGTCAGCCCATCGCCTAAATTACAATATACTGAAACCCTCAGATCCCTTAGCTGGTTTTTACAGCATGCTCGGGAGGAAATGCAGCTGGCACATTCTATGTTTTTCTCTCGCTCCCAGGCCAGCATGGAAGTAACGCCTTCAGAATAACGCCTTCAGAATAAAATTTAAAAAAGCTTTAACTTTTTGATAAAACATTCAATACAATAATCTAACATGATTCAACTTATTTTTGTACAGGATCAAATTACGACTGGTGGGATCTTACGTATTTCTGGATGTCCCACGTCTCGGTATGAGTCTGCAGTGGGATCGTGGTATGCGGGTATACGTCAAAGTGGATGCCATGTGGCAGGACAGGGTAGGTAGCCTTTTTTTTTAATGTTGTTATTTTTTTATATTTTTTTTAGGCAGAGCGTAAACGACCCAAACAAAGGTCGCTCCGACACGTCTGACAAAGTTTTGAGGGTTATTGAAGATAGACTTGTAGGTATATTGCTGTAGTGAAAGGTTGCCAGCCCATCGCCTAGATTACAATATATTGAAACCCTCGGATAGCCTTAGCTGGTTTTTACAGCATGCAATTTTTTTTTTAGTTTGACAGTAATGCAAAAATACACAAGTAAACAGGATTCTCCGATTTAAAGCACACTATTCACTTATTAGAAAAAAATCAGTTTATAAGTTGCGGTCGGCAACTTGAACTAAGGCCCGTATTTATAAAGCGATCTCAAGATTAGCAGTATTAAGTATGGATTTGACAGGTCATTTTGTACTGAAATGACTCGCTATCAATTTCAAGTGCTGATTATAAATACGGGCCTAAGTATTTTAACCTTCATCACTAAGAGCGACATTCCATTCCAGCTCAAAGGCCTCTGCGGTAACTACAACGCAGACATGCGTGACGACTACCAAACTCCTGGCGGAGGTGTCTCCGAGTCCTCACCACTTATATTTGTCGACTCCTGGAAACTCAAGGCTACCTGTCCTAAACCACAACCTCTTGCTGTAAGTGAAACTCTTTACTGTGTTTATTGCTTACATATGTTACGGCTAAAGTTAGGTGTGAACATAAACTTAAGATTAGCCGGCTAAACCTAGGTTTATCTTCGACGAGGTGTTAATGTTAGTTTGTTCTATCTTTAGCCGGCTAAACTTAAGTGTAACTGCAGGCCCTTGGCTAAAATGTAAAAGGAAATGGACATACATACATACATAAATCACGCCTTTATCCCTTACGGGGTAGGCAGAGCGTTTAACGCCTCTAAAAGGCGCTTTCGCCACGTCTGACAAAAATTAAGGGCAATTTTAGATTGTAATATGTATTGCTACAGTGACAGGTTGTCAGCCCATCGCTTAAATTACAATACACTGTAACCCTTGAGTCCCTTTTGCTGACTTCAACAGCATGCCCGGGAGGAAGGGCAGCTGGAACATTCTATGTTTTTCTATCTCTCCCAGCCCAGCATGGAAGTAAATGGAAAATCTAAAAGGAAATGGAAAAGGAAACAATGTAATAATGTTTACTATTTTGACACGAAAAATAATCACTTTCATTACACATACTTTTATGTACTATGTAGGTATTCAAAATAACAATTATTACAATTACAAAATTTTAATTACTTAAAACAAAATCAACCTAATCATTAAAATAAAATAATAAGGAACCATTTGGTCATTACAGAATCTTCTGTAGGTATTTAAAATTACAAAATAAAACAAAATTACAAAATAAAACTTCTTCAATGTTAATTACTTAAAACAATAACTAGTCACAATTGTTAAATAATATGAGGCTATTTATTGGAACATGATGAACTAGAATGGCATTCCGAATTACAAAGAACATTATTTATTCGGCAGCCGGCCCGGCGCGCCCATCGAATACATATTTAGCCGTTTAGTTTCGGTTAATGTGCACATTAACTGGCTAAAGATGGAATATCACGACGCAAACTAACATGTTATCGAACTTTAGCTGCTTTGCGAAGATAAACCTAAGTTTAGCCGGCTAATCTTAAGTTTATGTTCACACCTACCTTTAGCCGTAACATATATATTCTTTATTGCATTAAAATACAAGAAATGAAGTTTACAGAAAGGTATGCAATTGCGAACTTGTCTCTATGAAGAGATCTCTTCCAGCTAACCCACTGGCAGTTGAGAGAATGAGAAACATTTTAAGGGCAAAACAAATTCATATTTTATTATTGTATGTATAGCCCTACTGGTACAACCTCTATTTGATATGCTCAATGTCTGTCATCATTCGCTTGCCCTTATCCCATTTACTTGTGGTCGGCGCAGTACGTTACCTTCTTCCATTCATCCCTGTCAGCCGTCAATTCAACACTCACACCTGTTTTAGATATATTATCTTTCACGCAGTCCATCCATCTTTTTTGGTCGTCCTCAATATCTGTAACTGTACGATTTATTTACCCCTTATTTATAAAGGGTGTAAGGGACAGCAGGCCCGTAAACTGATAGGGAATGAATAGGGGTTGCTCAATCAACGAAACTGATAAATTTTCACAAAGAAATTCTTTCAAAATAAATTCCATCCCTTTACAAAATGATTCATTTCCTTCCTCTTCCTCCATTTTTCCTTCCCATGAGTTGTTCAGTTTTATTGACTGAGTAACCCCTATCCAGGAAGCTGTCATTTACACCCCACTTTTCGACAGGACCACTGCCAACAGCGTCCGGAACGCAAAGACTACGCAACATCAACCTGTGGCGCTTTGAAACGCTATCCGTTCACCCTCTGCCACACTGAAGTCCCTCCCACTGCATTTATAGAACGTTGTGAAAAAGATGCTTGTGCTTGCGACTCTGGGGACGATTGTCAGTGTACTTGTACTGCATTGGCTGCGTACGCGCATCTGTGTGCGAGCAGGGGCGTGGTCTTCAAGTGGAGGTCCAATGAGCTGTGTCGTGAGTATACAAGCAAAAGGCTTTGCCCGCATACTAAAGTCCTAGGTTTTATAGAAGGACGCCTGTGCTTGTGATTCAGGGGAAGATTGTTAGTATACTGCGCTATCTGCATATGCGCATATGTGTACAAGCAGGGGCTTGGTCTTCGAGTAAAGAACCTATGTGTTGTAAGTATACAATCATAAGGCTTTACTCTGCCATATGGGGGTTCATCCCATCGGTTTCATAGAAATTTGCGAGAAAAGATGACTGCATGTACATACAAGCATGAGGCTTTACCGACGCTCATAAAACACTAGAGAAGCAATTCGCTCGTAAAGTACAAGCATAAGGCTTTACCCTCATTAATTTTGGAGAACCCTACTTCATAACACTAATTCAAGCTACTCGACTTGGTTCAGTTCGAGAAATAGCATAAAGTAAATAGGTTATTAATTAATTAATAACAAATGTATCCCACAGCGATGCAATGTGACGAGGAGTGCTCAAACTACGACCCGTGTCTGTCGTCTTGCCCGCTCGAGTCCTGTGACAACGTGATCGACTACCCGGAAATCAAGGCTGTTTGTGAACAAGACACTTGCGTTGAAGGTAACCTATAATTAAAAAAAAATGTATATGACAATACATACATATATAAAGTCACGCCTTTATCCCGTACGGGGTAGGCAGAGCGTTAAACGCCTCGTAAAAGGCGCTTTCGCCACGTCTGACAAATTTGAGGGCAATTTTAGATTGTAATTTGTATTGCTCTAGTGACAGGTTGTCAACCCATCGCCTAAATTACAATACACTGTAACCCTTGAGTCCCTTTTGCTGACTTCTACAGCATGCCTGAGAGGAAGGGCAGCTGGAACATTATATGTTTTTCTATCTCTCCCAGTCCAGCATGGAAGAAATGTGTATGACAATGTGTAGGAATAAATGATTACAATCTGTCCGACTTCTTGTGTTGTATTTGTATCGGATAGTCGAATGTTCGATTAACAGACGACCCGATGATTAGTTTACATCGCCTAATAAGGCTCTGTCATGGTTCGTTTACCCAAGACAGTAATAGTGATTTAAATCAAAATTACAATGTAACACAAGCTAAACTACAGATCACCTTACATACAACCAAGCATTTATCTATTTACGCGGTAATGAAATGACTTGACACCTCTGTATTTTGTTCATATAACAGGATGCAAACCCAAGAAATCCTGTCCAGAAGGCCTACTCTACACTAACAGCACATTCACGGAATGCGTGCCGCGAGCGAAATGCCGGCGCGTGTGTATGATACTGCCGGATGGAAAGGAGGTTTTGGAAGGAGAAATCACAGAGGAGGATGCTTGCCATACTTGTAGATGCTCCAAGAACCATAAAGTGTGCGTTGGACAACCGTGTTCCTCATTACCTACAGCTCTCGTGAGTAACGGTCTCCATTCTAGTAAATACATTATTTTTCAAATTTATGTAACAATTTGTGTGTAAAAAGTAATCAAGATTGGGCCTCTTTTCTGAGTTTTAAATCACAAAAACGGTCGAGAGGTGAGAGAGTCGTACATTCTATGTTTTATATCAATATCACTTAAGAGTGATAGCAGCATTACTTTGGTATAAAATTATGTGCCTTGTGGAAAGTTGTACACTAGTTAAATTACACCCTATATTATTTATTTTGTCCTTCAGGAGAGAATATTGAGGGAAAAGGTCAGGGAATATGTAAATTTGCGCAAGCAGTGCAGTGACTCTAATTCGGTGAGATTAAAATGTCAACGTGAATGTGAAGTTATGTTTCGTGTCGTCTTTATACATGTTGTTTTCGTTTAAAGTATATGATAAAACTAAATTAAATAAAAAAACAATCATCTAAAAGGACCGAAGTGTTTTAACATTATTGATTTTGATTAATATAATCAATCCCGCATTTGCATTTCAAAAACTAGTACATGTTTCCAGTTTTTGAGTTTCATATGTTACTTGTTTTCCACTTCTTTCGTATTGTGTACATACATACATACATATAATCACGCCTTTATCCCTAATGGGGTAGGCAGAGCGTAAACGACCTAAACAAAGGTCGTCCCGCCACGTCTGACAAAGTTTTGAGGGTTATTTAAGATAGAATTCTAGGTATATTGCTGTAGTGACTGTTTGTCAGCCCATCGCCTAAATTACAATATACTGAAACCCTCGGATCCCTTAGCTGGATTTTACAGCATGCCCGGGAGGAAATGCAGCTGGCACATTCTATGTTTTTCTCTCGCTCCCAGACCAGCTTGGAAGAAGAATCGTATTGTGTCACTGTAAAAAAAAAGCTTACTTGTATTTCCATTTAAAAATTTTCATCCGTATCCGTCTAGCCGTTTTATGATTATAACAATAGCTTTTTTCTTTTCAACTAAATTGCTTATTATCATTTTCTAGCCGTTAATATCAACCCCGCAACCGACGGACACGCCCCACAACGATGAATCCTACAAATGCGTCACCGGGTGGACAGCCTGGATCAACAGAGGCAAACCACAGACCGGACCTAATGGAGAATCAGTGGACAAGGAGCCTCTACCAAAACCTAATGAACTGGTAAGTCTTTCCAGAATGGGTAAATGAATGTGAATTTCCCAACTTTTATCCACATTAGGTTGGCTGGAAGAGATCTCTTATAGAGATAAGCTCGCCTGTTGTTTAATTTTTTAAGTTGTATTGTATTTTTAATTTTTAAGCAACTAAGGGATCCCAGGGTTTCAGTATATTGCAATTTAGGCGATGGGCTGACAACCTGTCACTACAGCAATATACCTGCAAATCTATCTTAAATAACCCAAAATTTGTCAGACGTGGCGGAACGACCTTAGTTTCGCATGCCTACCCCATTAGGGATAAAGGCGTGCCTATATGTATGTATGTACCTAGAGTATTTCCAACTCTGTTTTAGAATAAAGGTAAACACAGTTTCATGTCTTTTTATTCAAAAACACATTTCAAAATAAATTATACGTGTTGGTAAATTAGTTAAATTACTAAAACTACTATTTTCATCATGTTGTCATATCTAATAGCTAAAACTTATTTTAGAAACAAGATCTTCGATTAAAATACATGAAAATTTGTTTACCTTAATTCTAAAACTATGTTGGTCCATATAGACATACTTGGAATTGGAAACGTACAGATCGCCGCAAATATTTTGACACCGGTTTATGCGTAGAGGGTGCTACATTTTTATATGTATGACTATTTATTGTTATTAATTATATAAAATATTTCGAAAGCTACTTAATATATTAATTATATATAATACCTAAGTTGCTTATTTACGTATACAATATATTGCCTGAAATGTATACCAGCCCACTACTAACTAGTTCAACTTTTATTTTCCTGTGTCCGAAATTGCTGCTTAACAATAAGGTCGCCTATTTGTACTACTATTTGTTTTATTTTATTTCCTCTTGTGTCTTTTCTGTGCAATAAAGTATATTCTTATCTTATATTTTATGTTCGTTTTAGCAAATTTGTCTTACGAGGAAGAACTGACGTTAGTAGGCGATTGAAATGTATCCTAAGGCCACAAGTTCAATTCCTTGTCGCGTCCATATTACTGGTGATAGTTCTCAATTTTCATTACTTTTTCTTACTTAAAAAATACAATTTCCTCCAGCAAATCGGCTCCCCAATGTGTTTACCAGCAATGATGACAGAGATCGAATGCCGCACCACCGTCAACCACAAGTCAGCCAAGGAAACAGGACTCAACGCGGAATGTAGCTTGGAACGAGGCCTAGTCTGTAACGAGAAGGGAAATGTGTGTCCCGACTTCGAGATACGCGTGCATTGCCAGTGTGAAGAGGAGAAGAAAGTGCCACCTGTTGAGACAAGTAAGTAATATGGACTTGTACAGTCAGTATAAAGCAGAACTCTAAGGGCCGTATTTATAATCAGTTCTCAAGAGTGACAGCGAGTTTAAGTTCGTATCACAAATGTCATTTCAGTTCAATATGGCCTGATATACATACTTAATGTTGCTCTCAATATTGAGATCGCTTTACAAATACGAGCCTAAATGTTCTAAAACGAAAGGCAATTCAAAGAATCGAGAGGTAGGGAGGCCTGTTCTGATGAATTTGAGCGTACTTTACTTATATTGTTTCGTATGCTCGTTTTGGTGAAAAGTTGTACCGAGCGCTTTTTAATCCCAATGGCAAACTTTTCATCTGATAATGTCATTGCAGGTATTTCCATAATAAGTAGTTGAAATAAATAAAGAAACATGAGAACCTCTGTCTAAAGGTGCTGCTTCACCAAGAGAATTCGTTCGCGAGCAACTTGCGCACGTATAGGTTATTTATGTTAAAATTTGACGTGCGTGACGTGTTACAAGTTGCTTGCGAACGAATTCTCCCGGCGAGGACGCGCCCTTTGTTCACACTTCATACAAATTTAGCCTTTTACACGCACATTTTAAGCCCTAACGACATTGACATAATAAATATCTCCCTTGTCCAGCTCCGGACGTCTTCCAATGCCTGAACGCGGATCACCCGAACTACCCTCACCCGACCGACTGCTCTATGTTCTACGAGTGCACTCCGGACGGTCTGAACCCTAACAAGAAACATGCAGTACTGAAGAACTGTGGCGTGGGGTTGATGTACAACCCCAAGTTGATGATCTGTGATTGGCCAGCGTCTGTGATGGCGGTTAGACCTGAGTGCGGGGCTACTACCACCGGTATGTTCGTCTAATCTTTCCATATCTATAGGTTTTGTGTATTTATAACTTTGTCTGTCCTTGCTTTACTTTCATGTTTGATAAAGACCAAAAGAAGTAGGTATCGCATCTCATCAGTTTATCTATCTATAAAAATAATCTCAAAAAACTGTTGAATCCATTTTATGAAAATATTTTATTATCCTGAATTAGATTAGATTTAGTTATTTCTGCGGCAAATATATTTTTTTAAATGGGTGCGGCCGCGGGAAACACCACCCTTTTGAAAAATGTAGTTTCTGTTTTTCTGTCTTGAAGACTTATGCTGATTTTATTTTACAGGAATAATAGAATTAAGGACTATAGCGGAAGTTTCCACTGAACGTAAGTTTTTAGTTTATTCATGAATTTTATTGCGTGGAAGCCTTGAGCGCCTCGCCTTGTACTACAAAATACTCGTACAAATACTGACGTACTGCAGAATTTTATACCCCATTTTGGCTGTTATTTTTTTTTCAAAATTCCGACCTATTCTACTACATTTTATTTAACCGACTTGAAAGTATTTTTTTGTATTTCTCATGCTCTAAAAGTGCGATTTTGTGCAGGGTATTAAGGGGTTTATGCAGGGTAAAATTGAATTTTGTGCACATGTGTAAAATCGTATCTACTCATAAATGCATCTCTTCTAAGAAACAGTAAATTAGGCCATACGGCCAAACACAATAAAAAGTTCGTAGAACTTGTTATATTAAAATATTTACTTCAAATTATTTGCCTTTTGTGTTTTTAATGACATAAGTAAGGATATTAAAATTTTATTTTAATGTTCGATAGTATTTTTGATTTATTATTACAAAATGAATTTATAGTAGGCTGTATTGATCACCAGCAAAAGCCTAATGTTTCATGTCGAAAGATTTAAAAAGTTAAATGGCGGGTTAAATTACAATACTTTTGTAGAATTTCCTTAATTTTCCTCAGTTTATAACTCGTGCAAAGAACCATTTTTGTATATGACTTGTTTTGTGCACTTGTCGTAAAATCTACTTTAACCCAAATGCAGGCAGGCGAGAAAAGACGCTGAATAGAAAAAAAAATAGCGGAAGCATGTTACGGACGCCCAGACACATACAATTTTATGTTCATTACATTTGGCTTACTTATTCCCTTATTTTGATGTTCTATTATTCACCCAATATCCCTTACTATACTGATGACTATATGAATTTTATTGAGTGGAAGCTTTGAGCGCCTCGCTTTGTACCGCAGTATACTGACCTACTGCAGAATTTACTCTCCATTTTAGCTGTTATTTTTTCAAAATTCTGACCTACTCCATTTGGAATTCTGCAACTTTTAGATACAAATCATCAACTCATTGGGGGTTCCGGAAGTCGCTGGTTCATCGATGAATCTGAAGATGACGGTGAATAAGAATAATTGATTTATTTACTGTCTCAAAAGTCGATTACATTTTATTTATCCGACTTGAAAGTTTTCTTTGCTTGCTTGCTATTTTGTGCAGGGTATAGGCTGCACATAACTGAATTTTGTGCACTAGGGCAGAAATTATCTACTCATAAATGCATCTCTTCTAATTAAAAAGAAATTAGGCCGTACAGCCAAACACATTAAAAAGTTCGTAGATAGAACTTGTTATATTAAAATATTTATTTGAAATTATTTGCCTTTTGTGTTTTTAATGACATAAAAGGACATATATATATATTTTATTAATGTTCGATAGTACTTTGATTTATTATTACAAAATGAATTTATAATAGGCTGTATAGGTCTCCAGCAAAAGCCTTATATTTCATGTCGAAAGATTTAAAAAGTTAAATGGCGGGTATTATTACAACATTTTTGTAGAATTCCCTTAATTTTCCTCGCAATCGAAGTGAAAAGCAGAGTTTATAACTCATGCAAAGAACCATTTTTGTATATGACTTGTTGTGTGCACTTGTCGTAAAATCTACTAAGAAACAAATGCAGGCAGGCGAAAAAAGACGCTGAATAGAACAAAATGGCGGAAACATGTTACGAACGCCAAGACATATACAATTATATGTTAATTACATTTGGCTTACTTGTTCCCTTATTTTGATGTTCTATTATTCACCTAATATCCCTTCCTATACAAGGCAAGCAAAGCGTCAACATGAGGGGCATTTTAGGTTCTACTACGCATAGCTGTAGTGTCCAATTGTCAATTCATTGACACGCTTTCTACTATCATCATCAGAGGTCGGAAATTCGGGTGCAAAAAAAGTAAAAACCCACTGTTGGAGCTACTGAGAGTTGCTACAACCACCTTTTTCAAGATGTTTAGGGCCCCAGTTTATTTTTCTTTATTAAATTGTTTTAGTAATGCCAATGTGTTCTTTGCGTCAATATAAGTCGAAAGTGTTTGCAATTTATTTTTATATTTGTTTTAATTTGAAAGATATAAGTAGAAATGTGTTTTCAATGTACTTAAAAATATAAAAATATCATTTGATTGTTTGATATTTTTATTGAATACCATTTAGAAATGATTTCTACGATGCTTTTATTATTTTTACACAAAAATTTGAATGGGGCCCTCGGGGGCCCAAAAGCGTTTTTTTTTTTTTTTTTAAATTGCGAAGTAAATTAAAATTAAAATTCGTAATTGGCAAGGTTAATACAAGATAAACGCTTTTTACTCTTGTCATTTTTTCTCTACGATTGATAGTTTCAGGGTAAATTGATGTTGAAGTTAGTAGGACACAATTGTTCAAGACCAAGCCAAGTAGTTGTTTTTATGGTGAAATCAGCTAGGTTAAGAAGAGATAGGCACTTCTCTTTCAAGAAAGATTTTTTTCTCTACGGTTGACAGTTTCACAGATTGATGTTAAAATTCCCTGGACACAATTTTTGGGCCTGGAGGCCCCAAAGCGTTTTACTGCTTAAACATTACTGTACTTTTTTTTTTCGTTGTGAAACTATTAAGGTTCATTGTAAGCACCTAAAACCTTAAAATAAAACCAGTCAAGCACTCGCATATATATATAAAAATAATTTTACCGGATTCGTCTTTATTTTATATTTTACAAATAAGTACATACATACATATAATCACGCCTTTATCTCTAATGGGGTAGGCAAAGTGTAAACGACCTAAACAAAGGTCGTTCCGCCACGTCTGACAAATTTTGAGGGTCATTCCAGGTGGATCTGTATATTGCTATAGTGACAGGTTGTCAGCCCATCGTTTAAAATACAATACTGAAACCCTCCCTGGGTTAGCCGGTTTCCAATAATTATATCAGAGAAAATACTTGATACTAGGTTACATGTAATACACTTTTGATTTTGTGTACTTGCCATATTTCACAAACCAAAAATTAAGACAATACATCCTAAACGCACTTAGACAGATACAGTCAATATGCTGACCTTGTCGCACATACTCAAAGAGAGAGATAGACAGGGACAAGGATAGAGAGAGACAGGGATATTTAGTTTAGTTTATAAATAACTATTGCATATTTTGTTTTTGTTGAAATATAAATATAACTTACATATTTACGTCGTTTTATTGTGCATAACTATATCGGTTATTTAAGTATAAATATACTCTTTTATTTGACTATTGAATTTAATTTATACATACAGTGTTACAAGCTGAACGAATGATGCACTCAAAGTTATTTAAATTTCATTAAACAAGGCAGAGTTGCGAGCTGTAATTTTTTAATATTTATTTATTAAACTTTAATTAATTTCTCTTAAACTGCCGGAACTACGGAGCGAGGACTTGCTTGAAACTAGGTAGTAGACATGTGCGATGATCGGCGATGTTTTCATCGGCGTAATCGGAGTCAACATTCAAATGCTAGATTACGTGCAATGAACAAAAATAGCATTCAAACACCTGTATTGACAATATTGACTCAATTTGAATCCAAAGTGGTCACTTTTAAGTATTTTTTGGTATAGCTGCAGGTGCCGCCTGCCTTTTCCACTATGGTTGAGTAGTCTTTTGCACATACTGGGATAAACGGTCGAAGTGATAAATTTCCTAGAAATATTTATTTGAAAGACACATACATGCTGGTCCAATATACTCTCTCTCTCTCTCAGTATATGCGACAAGGTCAGCGTATAGAACTGCATCTGTTTCAATTTGTGAAATGTTGAAAGTACACAATATTATGGTCAAATTTTATAGAGAAAGCCAAAAGTATTTCATGTAACTTAGTAGCAAGCATTTAATTGTTAATTTACTATGAAACTATCAACCGTAGAGAAAAAAATACCGGAGCAAAAACTAAAATCTTGTCCTAACCTAGCCAAATAAGAATTTTAATTTTGTTTTTTTCCGTAATTTCTTTGTTTAAGAAATAAAATGCTTTGGGCCCCCAGGCCCAAAAATTGTCCTAACAACTTTAACATCAATTCACTGTGAAACTGTCAACCGTAGAGAAAAATAACAAGAAAGAGAAGTGCCTTGCCTATCTCTTCTTAACCTAGACGATTTCACCATAAAAACCACTACTTTGCTTGGTTTTGAACGATTGTGTCCTGCTAACTTCAACATCAATTTATCCTGAAACTATCAACCGTATAGAAAAAATTACAAGAGTAAAAAGCGTTTATCTTGTCTTAACCTTGCCAAATACGAATTTTAATTTTAATTTTCTCCGCAATTTTTTTTAAAGAAATAAAACGCTTTTGGGCCCCCGAGGGCCCCATTCAAATTTTTGTGTAATAATAATAAAAGCATTGTAGAAATCATTTATAAACTGTATTCAATAAAAATATCAAACAATCAAACGATATTTTTATATTTTTCAGTATATTGAAAACTCATTTCTACTTTTATCTTTCAAATTAAAACAAATATTAAAAAAAATTGCAAACAGTTTCGACTTATATTGACGCCAAGAACACATTGGCATTACTAAAACAATTTAATAAAGAAAAATAAACTGGGGCCCTAAAAATCTTGAAAAAGGTGGTTGTAGCAACTCTTAGTTGCTCCAACAGTGGGTTTTTACTTTTTTTGCACCCGAATTTCCGACCTCTGATCATCATACATACGTACATATAATCAATCCTTTATCCCTAATGGGGTAGGCAGAGCGTAAACGACATAAACAAAAGTTTCGCCACGTCCGATTAAGTTTAGAGGGCTATTTAAGATAGATTTGTAGGTATATTGCTGTAGTGACAGGCTGTCAGCCCATCGCCTAAATAACAATATACTGAAGCCCTCGGATCCCTTAGCTGGTTTTTACAGCATACTCTAAAGGAAATGCAGCTAATTTTGCATTCTGTTTTTCTTTCACTTCCAGTCCAGCATGGAAGATAAATAAGAATTTTAAAACAACAAATTAATTTTGTTTTCCCACTTCCACCTCGAAAAGAGTTCATTTCGCGCCTAAATTCCATGGGTAAAAGCCCATTTTATTCTTAAGAGAGGCAAAGTAGCTTTTTAATTTTTTTGAATAAGGCAAAGGTACGGCTCAGTTTCAGCCTAAAATTTAATTTTGGAGGGATTTTTTTTGTTACGTTTTACTTTCTGTTGTATTGTTTATATTATTTTTCAAATAAATTATGATGACGTCTGTAATATTTATTTTTAAAAGCTAAAAATAAACAACATTTATTGCTAATTTTAGAATAATAACTATATATATTTGATTATTTACTAAGTGTTGTTGCAATTTCCAAACGCAACGTTCCAAAAAAAAAAAAATGGCGGGAATGTCTCTATACAAACATATAGATTTGCTTGTAATTCAGTCCAGATTTTTAGAAACAATATACAAAAAATAAATTTAATTGATATAGTCATATTAAGTTTATCTTATGTTTCAATCTCACAACTCAACATTTTCTCACTGGAAGAGGGAAAAGTTGTATGTATCACACGAGAGCAAATTCATTTACATCTCGTGCTTTGAATCCCTTGGTTAGCTCAGGATTCAAAATCAGCACTCGCAGTAAAAATCGACTTTGCACTCTAGTTGAACAAATAACTATTATTAATCACTCCGAGTGCTGCATAAAAGTGTACATGAATTATACGTAATATTTTCTTCTTCAAGATCCTCACCCGACCACCGAATACACGCCCACAACTCCATGTCCGCCTGGTCTTGTCTACTCGGACTGCGCGTTCCCTTGCGACAGGATGTGCCACCACTTTAAGAAGACCATGCTGCAGATGGGAAAATGCAAGGGAATTGATGTATGTATCTTTATACCTACGTATCAACGCTAGCCGACTATTGGTGAACGAACAGTCTCTGTTAATTTTCTAATAGATTTTTTACAAATAAATTATCTTTATCTTTATTTTATTTCTGTAAATATTAATGAAATGAAATGAAAAATACGTTTATTTGATTTTAGAACCACATTACATTATTTCTTACATCTGCCAAACTTATTCAAAGTTTGTCGGCAGCAATAAATACTCCTATTTAATTAGGCTCTAAACAATATATTTTAATTTACTACACGCATTGTTTTTACTGTAAGTGTGGTAAATTACTTCCATGCTGGACTGGGAGAGATAGAAAAACATAGAATGTTCCAGCTGCCCTTCCTCCCGGGCATGCTGTTGAAGTCAGCAAAAGGGACTCAAGGGTTACAGTGTATTGTAATTTAGGCGATGGGCTGACAACCTGTCACTATAGCAATACATATTACAATCTAAAACTGCCCTCAATTTTTGTCAGAAGTGGCGAAAGCGCTTTTTACGAGGCGTTAAACGCTCTGCCTACTCCGTAAGGGATAAAGGCGTGATTTATGTATGTATGTGGTAAATAAGTTATTATCAATAAATAATTAGTAGGTACTTACAAAATAAGCTAAAGTAAGATAAGATATGTATGTAAATATTATGTAATAAGTAATTAGTGTAAACG
Source organism: Scrobipalpa costella (assembly GCA_949820665.1). Lineage (NCBI taxonomy): Eukaryota > Metazoa > Arthropoda > Insecta > Lepidoptera > Gelechiidae > Scrobipalpa > Scrobipalpa costella. The sequence goes on from OX463306.1 coordinate 3,511,808, forward strand.
AAACAGGCACAATTTCACACAGTACTTGTATGTTAATCTTTGCATAGTTTTAGGCAAAAAAAAGTAAAGTGTAAAAGTAACAAATTAAAAATTCAAGTCTCTGTTAAGTTGTAACTTTATAAGATGTACTTTGAACAGAATCTGTGGTGTTCTCCTGTTGCAATTCTTTAGTAGTGTGCTATCTCCGTGCTTTACCTACTATATGGGTTCATCGGGTCGTTCGTCGAATCAAAAATCCCACTTAAAAATATGAAGAAGACCTACTATGAAGTTTTGCATATGTACGGTTAATTACATACATACACATAACCACGCCTTTATCCCTAATGGGGTAGGCAGAGCGCAAACGACCCAAACGAAGGTCGCTCCGCTACGTCTGACAAAGTTTTGAGGGTTATTTAAGATTTTATATTGATATGATTTGTAGGTATATTGCTGTAGTGACAGGTTGTCAGCCTATCCCCTAAATTGCATATACTAAAACCCTCGGATCCCTTAGCTGGTTTTTACAGCATGCCCGGGAGGAAATGCAGCAGGCACATTCTTTGTTTTTCTCTAGCTCCCAGTCCTGCATGGAAGTAATTACATACATACATACATAACGTCACGCCTCTTTCCCGGAGGGGTAGGCAGAGATCACATCCCTCCACTTGCTACGGTCCTTGCAAACTTCTTTGACTTCACGTTTATATTCATCAATCTTGTCATTTACGTTCGTCGGTTTAGGATACTCCTGACCTGACCTTTCTCTAGAACGTCCCTGATTTGGTCGCGGTACGTTCGTCGAGGTCTTCCCCTTCCAACGTTCCCACTCACACTCGCCCTATATATCTGTTTACTTAATCTGCTTTCATCGATCTAAAAATCTGTGTTGCTCTCTATAGGCAATCATACACTGAGCTCTGACCCTCTGGATAGCTTCAGCACACATGTAACTGAATTTATAAAGTGTGTGCTTGTTTAAAATTTTCATGTTTATGATTTTTTGCAATAAACCTTTCTATCTATCAATTCTCTCAACATGACCAAACCACCTAAGCATTCCTTTTTCTATACCTGTCATTATATGGAAGTAATTAAAACAGTTAATTACTCCCGTGAATGACTCTGTACTATGTTTCCAGAAATGCGTGGAAGGCTGCGTGGCGTCGCTATGTGAGCCAGGCTGGTTGTGGCGCGATGAACACTCGTGTGTGCCCGCTAAGGACTGCACTTGCTACTCTGACGGGAAAATGGTCAAGGTAAGCTTACTTTTTACTAGTGATGAGCCGACTTGTCGGTTCTGAAATTGCCGATCTTTGATAAACAATAAACTAACTAGATGCACAATCTCACTCAAAAAGTGTCGGAATTGGGGAGAATTTTCATTAAGTATCTATCACCTTGCTCGCTCGCGGCTTTTGACGTGCCACAATGACGAAGTGCTCAGTCAAAATGATAGTATGTGCGAGTGAATATTTTTATGTTATAAATATAACAATAACTATACGTATGTGCAGTGCGGCTCGGACATATTATGCTCGGGATTTCTTCGTGATTGTGCATCTAGTTTGTTTATTGTTTAAGTAGACAATAATAAACAGGAAAAATAATAGTTAGTACCGACTGATTACTGTTGTATAAATGCATATTTTTGGTGGTTACCGAATTGATGAAACCGAATTAGGTTTAATTAGACACTAATATATAAAGGAAAAATAACTATTAGTACATAATACAGTCTTTTTTTATTTATTTTTCTTACATACTTTTTTGCCGATTAATCGGCGCTCGTTTTGCCGACTAGTCGCTGATGTGCCGATTAGTAGAAAGTAGAGTCAGGCCGACTAGTCGGCATATTTTGTAATCGGCGACTAGTCGACCCGTCTCTACTTTCTACAAATTATCCTACAGGGTTCTTGTGGTTTGCTCTTTACTGTAGTCTGATGGTGCGCACACACTGGCACACACACTCATAAGCCAGTAGGCTCTGGAACGTCAGGTTCTCAGAAAAAAGAAAAAATGTTCTAGTTAATGGCCACTTCCAGTTACTGGCCAGCTTCAGTTTCTTCAGACGCTCTGTCGTCAATGGAAACGCCCATACAATACACCGATGATAAGCGCACACCCATTAGCCAGTAAGCTCTGAAACGCCAGATTCTCTGAAAAAAGAAAAAACTTTAGTTACTGACCACTTCCAGTTACTGGCCAGCTTCAGTTTCTTCAGACGCTCTGTTGTCAATGGAAACGCCCATACAATACACAGATGATTGGCGCTCACACATTAGCCAGTAGGCTCTGAAACGCCAGATTCTCAGAAAAAAGAAAAAACTTAAGTTACTGACCACTTCCAGTTACTGGCCAGCTTCAGTTTCTTCAGACGCTCTGTTGTCAATGGAAACGCCCATACAATACACAGATGATTGGCGCTCACACATTAGCCAGTAGGCTCTGAAACGCCAGATTCTCAGAAAAAAGAAAAAACTTAAGTTACTGACCACTTCCAGTTACTGGCCAGCTTCAGTTTCTTCAGACGCTCTGTTGTCAATGGAAACGCCCATACAATACACAGATGATTGGCGCTCACACATTAGCCAGTAGGCTCTGAAACGCCAGATTCTCAGAAAAAAGAAAAAACTTAAGTTACTGACCACTTCCAGTTACTGGCCAGCTTCAGTTTCTTCAGACGCTCTGTTGTCAATGGAAACGCCCATACAATACACAGATGATTGGCGCTCACACATTAGCCAGTAGGCTCTGAAACGCCAGATTCTCAGAAAAAAGAAAAAACTTAAGTTACTGACCACTTCCAGTTACTGGCCAGCTCCAGTTTCTTCAGATGCTCTGTCGTCAATGGAACCAATATTTGCAAAATTGCAAGTTCCTCGCGGAGATTATAATTTTCGCCGATGTGTGAAAATTCCAGTACTTTTAGTCTTCTGGATTAGCACTTTCTATTGCGATCTCTATCTTTGAGTAAAAAAAATGGATTCGACTATTCTTATTGATTTTAATTGTTTTGTTATACTTTTAATATGTCTTATAACAATGTTTGTTGTTTTAGAGTATTCAAAATATGATTTAATTTTAATTATTTTTCTGTAGTTTACATAAGATAAGATAATCGTTTATTCACCATTAAACAAGGTACATAGAGATGGTTAGTTATCTATAAAAATATAAGTCCTCCTATTTAGCCATTACAAATAGCATGCAATTTGAAAAGAGTATAATCTTTTTTTATTATTTTTTACCAATAAATAAATTTGTATAGTATCATTACAAATAGCATACAAATTAAAACGAGCATAATTTTTTTAATTTTTTTTTACATACATACATATAATCACGCCTTTATCCCTAATGGGGTAGGCAGAGCGTAAACGACCTAAGGAAAGGTCGTTCCGCCACGTCTGACAAAGTTCTGAGGGTTATTCAAGATAAATTTATAGGTTTATTGCTGTAGTGACAGGTTGTCAGCCCATCGCCTAAATTACAATATACTGAAACCCTCGGATCCCTTAGCTGGTTTTTACAGCATGCCCGGGAGGAAATGCAGCTGGCACATTCTATGTTTTTCTCTCGCTCCCAGTCCAGCATGGAAGAAATTTTTTTTTACCAATAAAGAATTTGTATAGTATCGTTCCTATATTATCCCCACCAGCCAAACGGCGTTGTGATAGACGGCTGCATCAAATGCCAGTGCCTCGAGAACGACCTCCACTGCGACTCGTCCGACTGCTCCAGCACAGTTCAACCCACCACGGAACCCACCACAGTTACCCCCACCACGGTCAGACCCACTACTGTACCCCCCACTACTGTTGCGCTGATTGTGAAGAACACTGCGACCCCGCCGCCGCAGTGTACTGCCGATGGGTAAGTGTAAGAAAGAGGTTAGAAAACTGACACCTAACCTCTGAATATTACGCAATATTGAAGCATCGTGATGGTGATGATATGGCGAATGAATGATGATGTGCGTTATGTTAAGAAGTGTATCGTTACTTTACATACATACATATAATCACGCCTTTATCCCTAATGGGGTAGGCAGAGCGTAAACAACCTAAACAAATGTCGTTTCGCCACGTCTGACAAAGTTTTGAGGGTTATTTAAGATATAACTATAGGTATACTGCTGTAGTGACAGGTTGTCAGCCCATCGCCTAAATTGCAATATACTGAAACCCTCGGATCCCTTAGCTGGTTTTTAGAGCATGCCCGGGAGGAAATGCAGCTGGCACATTCTATGTTTTTCTCTCGCTCCCAGGCCAGCATGGAAGCCTTACCTTAGCCTTAGATCGTTAGTTTAACAGCCTTGAAATCAACTATTTATACCATGTCAGAGGCTATAGCTGTGATATTAGGCGGTTTAAAAACTCTGACACCAGGTTTGACCGGTTCGTTCTATTCGAAACCACTCGACTAGAAGAAGATCTCTTTTCTATTAATTATTAAATTGAGAAAAGTGATAAGAATAAATTAAAATCAATTTGGAAATATGCTAGGTTCGACATCAATGCAAAATGTTCTTTTTACAGATACAAAAACCTGGTATGGGGAGACGAACCTCTACCATCGACTGCTTTTAAAGCTAGTTCGGTTGCCAGCGCGCTGTTTGAACCACAATATGCCCGGCTGGGTACAAGGCCGAATGATACTAATGGTAAGTCAACTAACTTGTGAACCAGTCCACTCAAAAGTCTCCCCAGACAACCCTTAGTTCAACCCAATGGGGGTGACCATTGGGTTGAACTAAGGGTTGGTAAGTCAACTAACTTGTGAACCAGTCCACTCAAAAGTCTCCCCAGACAACCTTTAGTTCAACCCAATGGTCACCCTGTTTGGTAAGCGGATTGATGATTGCTGGGCGCTTGTCAATGTGTACTGAATTTGGGCGCCTTATGGCGCGGCCTGAATTTGAACCATAAAAGTTAGATAAGTATTTTTGGGTTTTCATTGTCTGCCGCCCCTCCTTAATAGAATCCTGCAAACTTGGTTATTTCATTACCCATTGTGCGATATACATGGGATGTTTTTGTTTACATACATACAAACAATCACGCCTTTATCCCTAATGGGGTAGGCAGAGCGTAAACGTCCTAAACAAAGGTCGTTTCGCCACGTCTGACAAAGTTTTGAGGGTTATTTAAGATAGATTTGTAGGTAAATTGCTGTAGTGACAGGTTGTCAGCCAATCGCCTACATTGCAATATACTGAAACCCTCGGATCCCTTAGCTGATTTTTACAGCATGCCCGGGAGGAAATGCAGCTGGCGCATTCTATGTTTTTCTCTCGGTCCCAGTCCAGCATGGGTTTTTGTTTACGTTGTTGAAAATACCGAAATTGAAAATATCATTGCGTAATGCAGCTGGAAGCTGGAGTCCAGGAGTGGAAGACCAGCAGCAATACATCCAAGTGACGCTGCCGAGACGCGAACCGATCTACGGCATCGTCTTGGAGGGCAGTCCGCTCTTCGACCAGTACGTCACCAGCTACGAGCTCATGTACGGGGATGACGGACACGCCTTCTCCATGGTGGAAGACGGAGATGGAAAGACTAAGGTAACAATCAGATAACGAAAGACTGCTACACATACTGGGTGTAAGGGACAGCGTCCCGCAAACTGAAAGGGGTTGCTCAGTCAACGAAACTGAACAACTGTGAACGGGAAATTCCTTCAGGAGATGAAAAAAATAACCTTCCCATACAAAATTACCACCTCGATCGGAGAATTTGTATTGAAAAACGAATTTAATTTTCACTTCCTGAAAAAAATACCTGGTGATAGTTGTTCAATTTCGTTGACTGAGCAACCCCTATCAGTGTGCCAGACGTCCCGTATACCGGGGGCACAAGACACAAAAACGGCCAATCCGCACGAAACTCAACCTTAACTTCAACTCGTATTTATAAAGCGTTTTCAGAATCGAGAGCAATGTCAAGTATGTCAAGTACTGAAATGTAATTTCTGATACAAACCGAAACTCGCTGTCAGTCTCAAGTACTGTTTATAAATACGAGCATTAGTAACCTTGAACCTTGCGCGGGAGGCCGGCTTGCTAGCGGCCTTTGTGCTGGATCATTGATTTTTTGTTCAAGGAAATATGAACCTTCCTACATACTTTAACTTTAAATTATTTCTTTATGAAACAGGTGTTCCGCGGCCCATTGGAACACAACATCCCTATGAAGCAAATGATAAACCCTCCTATAGAAGCGAAAATCCTCCGCATCCGACCTCTGACGTGGCATGATGCGATATCGGTCCGGTTTGAGATCATTGGTTGCGCGGAGCCTAGCACAACTACCTTCAAACCCATTGTCACCACTGTAAGTAACTATCTACATACATACATATAATCACGCCTAATGCGGTAGGCAGAGCGTAATTGACTTAAACAAAGGTCGTTCCGCCACGTCTGACAAAGTTTCGAGGGTTATTTATGATAGCTTTGTAGGTTTATTGCAGTAGTTACAGGTTGTCAGCCCATTGCCTAAATTGCAATATACTGAAACCCTCGGATTCCTTAGCTGGTTTTTACAGCTTGCCCGGGAGGAAATGCAGCTGGCACATTCTATGTTTTTCTTTTGCTTCCAGTCCAGCATGGAACAACATCTACAAATGTTTTAAATCACGACGCTTAGCACATACATACATATAATCACGCCTTTATCCCTTAAGGGGTAGGCAGAGCGTAAACGACCTAAACAAAGGCCTTAGCACATTGGCTATTTTATTTTTTATTTTTTTCTTAATGGACCTATTGCACCATACTACAAAGTGTATAACAACGTGTAACAGAAAGGGTATATGCACCCGAAAGTATATGAACCAGCCCATGAATCTGAACAACTTTCCCAAAGGAACATAGGTCAATAACGAAAAAAAAGGTTTGACTCTCTATACTACACGCGCTGTCAGCTTATGCATTTTGTATGGAAGGTCAAACCATTTTTTCTTATTTTGACCTATGTTCCTTTGGGAAAGTTGTTCAGTTTCATGGGCTGGTTCATATTCTTTACGGTGCATATACTCTTTCTGTTACACGTTGTATAATGCGTCACTGGACTAATGCAGATTGATATAGGGCGCTCTGCACTCATCCATTTGCGTTATATATGGATTTTTTCCTGATACGAATCTGATATGGATATGCACAAACGCCATTAGAGCGCGTCTGTACGCACAACGACAAACAGTAATTCTAATTTAATATTTATTTCATTTTATTTTTATTATAAAACTGAAGTCTACAGCTATAATACATAAAAACTAGTTCTAATAATTTTTCAAAATATTAGCCAATTACAGACCTTTATTATATTAACACTAGCGAGCCGCCCCGGCTTCGCACGGAAATTATCAGTGTTTCTCTCCTATATTACGCATATATTATACATATAAACCTTCCACTTGAATCACTCTATCCATTAAAAGAAACCGCATCAAAATCCGTTAGGGACAGATTAGACAGTTATATAGGGACAGAGAAAGCGACTTTGATTCATACTATGTAGTGATTATACAAATTCAATATGAGGGCAAGTAGGTGTACAGATTAAAGTTAATGCATATTTTTAATATTTTTTTATTTATTTTAGCCGGAACCGCTTCAATGTACAGAACCTCTCGGCTTAGCGGCTGAGTTACCCATAGAGAACATCGAAGTGAGCTCAAACAACGACTTGAGGCAGCACTTCAAGTTAGATGGTAAACGCGGATGGAAACCAGCTTACAGCACGCCCGGGGAATGGATCATGGTAAGCAGAATCATAGTTATGTGAAATAATATAAATATCATATAATACAGGTTGTGAGAGCAGCTTTCCGCAAATTGATGTAGGTAGCCCATTCAACAAAACTGAACAACTTCTAAAGATATATTTTTCCAGGAAAATAAAAAAAATAGTTACTCCATGTCTGATGGCGGTAGGGTGGTCCAAAAAGTACTTTTTTAAATTTTCGTATTAGCCACCCTTCTATTTTGTTAATTATATCCATATTATTATTATTGCAAAATATCAGCTTCCTAAACTAGAGGCAAGAGGCTGCTCATATTATTCATTTTTCACAAAACACTTACTCAAGTTTACTAACATTACTGCTTAAAAATACTGATATGAGGTAGGTCTCTGAAGTAAAATATAATAAAATACATGTTTTACGTAGTCCGAGGCAACTTTTAGGTGTTCTAAGTGCATTTAAGTATAGTGTAGAAATTTAGAGATATTCCTTAAAATTTGATTGAAAATAACTTTCATTTCTAGGCGAAAAAACATTTTTTTACGGAATGTTTTTCGATAATTTAAACCTTTGTCACATTTGAATCAACTTCCTACACTAAAAAAATTAACTTTACTTCTTTTATTTTTCACCTTTTCAAACAAATCCAAATATTTGTCTTACGATGAGCATCCCTTTCCATTAATGATATCTTTATGAAATTTTGCACACCACTTTTTTTCAATACGTGTAAAAATATGTGAGGCTGGCCAAATCTCTAGCATGAGTTTGATTTTTTTCCATACTAGCTTGAACCACGCTAATGGCGGGGTGTTATTTTTTCTTCATTTGCAAGAATTTCTTTGTCATAGTTGTTAAGTTTCGTCAAACCCTCTCAAATCAGTTTGCGGTCTCCCTAACACTCTTTATAAAAAAATGTGGTCATGTATCAAATGCTTTAAATAACCGACTTCAAAAAATAGGTTATCAATTCGGCTGTTTGTTATTTTGTGTATAAATTACATCAGAACTCCGTTATTTATTTCTCTAACAGTTCGACTTCACCGCACCTCGAAACATAACCGGAGTGAAAACCAAAGGCGGCTTCACCGGCTGGGTCACCTCTTACAACATCCTGTACACCTCAGACCTATCCACCTTCAACCCAGTGGTCGACAATACCGGGTCTTACAGGATCTTCCCGGCGAACTTTGACGAGAATTCCGTAGTGTTTAATGAGTTCAGACCGCCTATACATGCGAGGTACTTGAAGGTTCTGCCGCTGAAATGGAAGAAAGGAATCGAGATGAGGGTTGAGCCGATAGGGTGCTTCGAGCCTTATCGTAAGTATTCTTATTTTTCTTCTATTGTTTTGATCAATAAACATACTTACATACGTATCACGCCTTTGAGGAAGGCGGAACGTAAACGACCTAAACAAAGGTCGTTCCGCCACGTCTGACAAAGATTTGAGGGTTATTTAACATAGATTGTGCCAGCTGCATTTCCTTCCGGGCATGCTGTAAAAACAGCTAAGGGATCAGAGGGTTTAAGTATATTGCAATTAAGGCGATGGGCTGACAACCTGTCACTACAGCAATATACCTACAAATCTATCTTAAATAACCCTCAAAACTTTGTCAGACGTGGCGCAACGACCTTTGTTTAGGTACTTTACGTAAGGAATAAAGGCGTGATAATATGTATGTATGTCTATCTATACTGTCGTCCTTTTCTGTTTGCACAATACGGAAAATGACAGGCCAATGTTGATTTAGTTTTTCACTTCAGAATACAACCCATGAACTTCTAAATTTACTTTCCGATTCAATTTCTGGTAACTTATAGCATATAGCTTATATATTCAAATATTGTTCCAACAGCGGTCACCCAAAAGCCCGTGGATGAGACTACTCCTATCGCCGAATGCGTGCTATGTCCTGAAGTGCAGGCGCCTCTCAAACCCTGCAAGTGTCCCGCCGGGCTGCATTACGACGGAGAGAACTGTGTGAACAGAGACCAGTGTCCATGTGTGGAAGGATTCATGACGTAAGTAACTGTCAAATACAAATCACCCTCCCATCACCTGGATCCAGTGCCAAGCAATGTGTTCCGCGTCGGAGTGTGGAAATGTCAGTGTCTTTAAGGCTTCTGCAATTATGCACGCACCATTCCTTAACTATTTCAACACTTTGACTTTAGAACAGGATAGCAAATAAACACATGACTTTGACATTCCTAATCAGACGTAAGACGCTTAAAATAAGAACTGAACGTAGAGCATGTTTCCTTATTTTACGTCAAATGAGCAGTCTTTTATCAGATTAGGAGTTTTAAAGTCACGTGTTCATTTGCCTGCCTTATCCTGTTCTTAAGTCAAAGTTAAGAACGTGACAGCACTAGCTAAGAATTATGATTATGTCGTGAGAATCGACGACATTGTCACTCAGTCGTGACTGAAACAAAGAGCTAGACCTAACATAACATAACATAAACATAAAAATACTTTATTGCACGTAAGAATACAAATCATACAACACAACAGATAACAACAAAAAACAAGTACAACATAGGCGGCCTTATTGCTAAGGTAGCAATTAAATACCTAATACCTAGAGTCTTGATCCAGAGCAACTTCATCGCCAGAAATCTACGTTATAAATCACTACACCCCTTGATATTTCATGATATTTTCAAATTCTCACACTAATGTTAGCAAATCCACATTACGACTCAAAATTTTTGTTTTCTAACAGGTACGATGTCGGATCAACATTCCGTGGTCCAAACTGCGACGAATGCGTGTGCAAGATCGGAGGCATCACCGACTGCAAACCTATCAAAGAATGCGTCTGCGCACCGGTAAGATAAGATAATCGTTTATTCACCATTAAACAAGCTACATAGAAAGATGGGCCCCGTGGTCGTGGTGTGTAGCGACCACTATCAAAGACAGCGACCGGGACCGACGGTTTAACGTGCCTTCTGAGCCACGGAATATTTTTTCTTCCAGACAATCAGGTGATTCAGCCTGCATTGTCCTAACCAAACTGGAGAGAATCTCACAAAGTGATAAATTGACAAATATCAACTTTGTGTCCCCCCTGGGCATCGAACCCAGGACCTCCAGATCGTGAGCCTATGGCTCTGACCACTAGACCATGGAGGCAGTTGGAAGGCGTTAAATTATTGGTTAAAATTGGGTTCGACTCCTACTGAGCTGAAACCTAAACACCTTTGTTCGATTTTACTTCTACCATGGAGTACAATAATACAATACAAATATTCTTTATTGCACATAAACAACACATTGTACAGGAACAAACATTACAAAACAAACAGAGTACAATTAGGCGGCCTTATTGCTAGGGTAACAATTTCTGCCAGGCAACCTTTGGGTAAAGGAGTAGTTTTCTAATATTATGCGGGATAGTGCAGTTACTATTGTTATAAATTTAAATAGAATACATAGACAAAGTACTAGTTACATAAATACGAATAGGTACAATAGACTAATACATAAGTACAATTATAATATAATAAACTAATATAATATGTTAATAATAACATACTAACGTACAACTTACTTCCATGCTGGCCTGGGAGCGAGAGAAAAACATAGAATATGCCAGCTGCATTTCCTCCTGGGGCATGCTGTAAAAACAGCTAAGGGATCCAAGGGCTTCAGTATATTGTAATTTAGGCGATGGGCTGACAACCTGTCACTACAGCAATATACTTACAAATTTATCTTAAATAACCCTCAAAACTTTGTCAGACGTGGCGGAACGACCTTTGTTTGGGTCGTTCACGCTCTGCCTACCCCATTCGGGATAAAGGCGTGATTATATGTATGTATGTAACGTACAAAAATACATACCGGGTGTAAGGCACAGCGTCCCGCAAACTGATAGGGGTAGCTCAGTCAACGGAACTGAACAACTATCAGCAGGATTTTGTTTTTCAGGAAGTGAAAAAGTAATTTTGATTTTCCATACAAATTGTCTGATTGAGTTGATCATTTTGTATGGGAAGTTCAATTATTTTTTTTCACCACCTGAAAATAAATCCTGGTGATAGTTGTTTAGTTTCGTTGACTGAGCCACCCCTATCAGTTTGCGGGACGCTGTCCCCCTTACACCCGGTATTTTTTATTTATTATTTACTAGCGACCCGCCCCGGCTTCGCACGGAAATCATCAGTGTTTCTCCACTATATTATGCATGTATTATAAATATAAACCTTTCTCTTGAATCACTCTATCCATTAAAAGAAACCGCATCAAAATCCGTTGCGTAGTTTTAAAGATGTATGCATACATAGGGATATAGGGACAGAGAAAGCGACTTTGTTTTATACTTTGTAGTGATGAGCCTTTGGTGTCCCACATCCGGTATAAGTATTTTAAAAACCTCGTAATTATTTTCTCCTTCCAGAACCTAGTACCAAAACTGGAGACATCCTCCTGCGCATGCGAATGCCAACCGTGCCCTACTGGCACTCAGATCTGCCCCACCAGCAAGCTCTGCCTACCCCTTGAGAAATGGTGCGATGGGCTCCAAGACTGCCCTGATGATGAGAAGAATTGCAAGCCCAAAGAAGCTATAGTGGTGTCTACAGAACCTACTGTTGTAAACACTGAGGTAGCGACTGTAGCTGTCACGCAGGGAACTACTGTTGCTACTACTGACAAACGTGAGTATTATTGTAAAAATGTTTGAAGACAGTTTCTTTTTTACAAAGCTGTCATCAACATTGTATTTTTTATAATAAAACCTACTATATTTTATCTACTCTCATATAGTAATGTTCGAATTATAAACTTCTAAACGAATTTTTAATAGCATACTTTTTAAACAGAATGATGAAAAAATTAAAAAAGTTCACTTTTCGTTGCATCTTAGTTTACTTTTCACTGCACCTGCCCTAGCAAATTCTAACAAAGATGCAACGAACAGTAAAATTTATTTGTTGGAAGCAAGGAAAGATAAAAATCACACAGTGAATACCAAAAAATCCCGTTTCCAAGCCAAAAATCTGTAAAATTATAATAATCTATGGTAACGGCGCATGCGCGGTGACGGTGTTCATGCGCGCTTAATTTTGCCGCCATTTTCTACGGTGAAAGGTTTTTATTGTTTGTTTATCGCGTAACTCAAGGAAGAATTAATTGACTGTTTGCTAAAAATGTGCGAGTAGTGACTCTAGTGAGGAATATATTAATACTCCACCGGATATTTTAGATGCCGCTACGGAAATTACCAATAATTTATTGCCCGCCAAGTCAAGAAAACTGTACGAGAAATGCTACCAAGTATTCAGGCTATGGAAAATGCGAAAAAATGCGTATGAGATGTGTATGAGAGTAGATAAAATAGTGTATGCAACTGCACATAACTAGGTATTACAATGCTCGTGATACCATTGTACTCGCTTCGCTCGTTTCACAAACCACACTCGCATTGTAATATCCTTCATTATGCAACAGTTGCATAAACTACTATTTCATTTCATTTTTCAATTTGCATGGCACAATTTAAATATCCGCCATGATTTCTCATAGTTACACGAATTCGATAGTGTTATTTAAATACATGTCATATGGTTAAACGCTTTCAAAGTCAAAACAACCATATTCGTTGATTTTGTTCTCATACTGCAATACTTATGTTTGCACATAAAAATACATACATACAAACATATAATCATGCCTACAAAAAAAGTGAAAACAATAAAAAAATCTTTATTGCACTAAGAAACACATACAACAGAAATAAAAAGGAACAAACGTGACAGTACAATATAGGCGGCCTTATTGCTAAAGCAGCAATTTCTACCAGGCAACCTTTCATCCCATTCTTAAAATTTTGAGGGATAGATTTTTAGGTATATTGCTGTAGTGACAGGTTGTCAGCCCATCGCCTAAATTACAATATGCTGAAACTCTCGTATCCCTTAGTTTAAAAATAATCCGTCTTTATTTCCAACAGCACTAGAATGCCCGAAGGTAGAATGTCCCCCCGGCTACTTCATCCGCTACGTGTCTACCTCCTCATCATACTCTCGCTCCACCTCTGACCTTCCTCCGCCGAGGCCCAGGAACTCCTACTCCAGATATACCAAGGGAGGGTACTCGAAAGGAGGGTATTCCAAAGGAGGGTACTCAAAAGGAGGATATTCAAAAGGAGGAGGTACTAAGGGTGGATACAGTAAGTAACATTGTTGATATTTAGAAATTTATTTGCACGCTTTTTACTAATAGACTTTAAAAAAGCATAGTTAAATAAACTAAGATGTCATGTGTTCGAACCATTCGGTAAAATTCCTTCAACATCAATATGTAGGTAATGTACAGAGATGAGGCTATTCTTTGCACATAATAATACATACATACATACATAAAATCACGCCTTTATCCCTTACGGGGTAGGCAGAGCGTCAAACTCCTCGTAAAAGGCGCTTTCGCCACGTCTGACAAAAAATGAGGGCAATTTTAGATTGTATGTGTATTGCTATGTGACAGGTTGTTAGCCCATCGCCTAAATTACAATAAACTGTAACCCTGGAGTCCCTTTTCATCACACAAGAATGTCGTTAGTATATACCACAAATGATCACACCGAAATTATCACACAATGACACTGAATGTTTTTAAACAACCGTCGGCTAGACTAGCTAAATCTAGAAAGTTTCTGAATATAATTGGATCTAAAATGCATAATAAAATGAAGGATATACTGGACACACCTACGTTTGGCTCATTTGTTAAAAAGTTAAAACAAAAACTAATTGCTAATGCATTTTTTACAGTAAATGAATTTTTGACATAATTTTGTTTTGACCAGGCCTGACATTATAGATGAAATTACATAAATTAAATTAACTATCTTGTATCTTAAAATGGCATGACATGACTAATTTTAAAACAAATTTTGTACATAAATTATAAGTTGTGACGTGTAAAGTTATTATTTTATAAATAAAGTATTTTATTATTTTGTATTAAATTTCCATTAAAATATTCAACTAAAACATCAATTTGTCCAGCTCCACCGCCGCTACCACAAACGACCCACCAGCCCACAGCAAACCAACCAACCAACACCACACAAGAGTGTCCTCAGTTCAAATGCATACCCAACTTGCCACCGCCATTCAAGCCAGGGAATAAGAAACCAGTTGTGTGTTCCTCGCCTGTTTGCCCGACCAACTACGTGCTAAAACTTGATAGTGTACCTTTGGAGCCCAATCAGTGCCCACAGTAAGTATATTCTTCTTCTTCTTCTGCCGAGTGGGTATCGAGTCCAACCCTGGTGTCAGAGTTTTTAAACCGCCTAGTAGCACAACTATCAGGCCTCTGAATGGTTTGAGTAACGACCACTATCAAAGACAGCGACCGTGACCGACGGCTTAACGTGCCCTCCGAAGCACGAAATCTTTTTCTTTACGGACAATCAGGTGATTTCCAAACTGGGAAAAATTCACAAAGTGATAAATTCTCAAATATCAACTTTATGTTTCCCCCCTGGGAATCGAACCCTGGACCTCCGGATTAGTAAGTATATTGAAACAATCCAACCAAAAAACCCAGTTCATATAACTACCCAACTTGCCACCGCCATTTAAGCCAGGGAATAAGAAACCAGTTGTGTGCTCCTCGCCTGTTTGCCCGACCAACTACGTTCTGAAACTTGATAGTGTACCATTGGAGCCCAATCAGTGCCCACAGTAAGTATATTGATCCTTACCGACGGCGATGATCAAATTACTCGTGCATTTAATGCTGCCAATGCAAGTCGAGCCACACTCTGTACAAGCTCTTCCAGCAACCGCGCACCCCGCCCGCGGGGTCGCGGAGGTCCCTCCTTTGCTTCCCATACATACATATAATCACGCCTTTATCCCTAATGGGGTAGGCAGAGCGTAAACGACCCAATCAAAGGTCGTTCCGCCACGTCTGACAAAGTTTTGAGGGTTATTTAAGACAGATTTGCAATTATATTGCTTTAGTGACAGGTTGTCAGCCAATCGCCTAAATTACAATATACTGACACCCTCGGATCCCTTAGCTGGTTTTTACAGCATGCTCGGGAGGAAATGCAGCTGGCACATTCTATGTTTTTCTCTCACTCCCAGTCCAGCATGGAAGACAACCCACTTTTGCTTCCCACTTTGTGGTTTACCGGCACGTACCGGGTAGATTATCTCCGATAAGGAGTTCCCAAGGCAACGCAATAAGCCGAGGTTCGAGCCCTAGTGGACGCCCTTAGGCAGTTTTCATTTGCATATAAGGGTGTAGATTGTGTAGCAACTTCCCGCCTTTAGTCCGGTGACGCATTATATACACTTAGTAGTATGGTGCAAATAGATCCATTAAAAAAGAAAAGAAATAAACTTACATATTGAAACAATCCAACCAACAAACCAGTTCATATAGCTACCCAACTTGCCACTGCCATTCAAACCCGGGAATAAGAAACCAGTTGTGTGTTCCTCGCCTGTTTGTCAGACCAACTACGTGCTGAAACTTGATAGTGTACCTTTGGAGCCCAATCAGTGAATGGTCATTCCGAACGCCTCTGTTCCTTGTCCCCGGAGTGACGGAAGGATCGGGAGAGATGTGGGGGACGAGATCAATTGCAGTTTCTTCCATTCTGGACTGGGAGCGAAAGAAAAACATAGATGTGCCAGCTGCATTTCCACCCGGGCATGCTGTAAAAACCAGCTAAGGGATCCAAAGGTTTCAATATTGCACTTTATGATAGGCTGACAACCTGTCACTACGACAAATCTATCTTAAATAACTCCCAAATCTTTGTCAGACGTGGCGGAACGATCTTTGTTTCGGTCGCTTGTGCTCTGCCTACCCCATTAGGGATAAAGGCGTGATTATATGTATTTATGTATAAGAGGGAAGGGAGGATCAGAAGGGACGAGAGAAACGAGAGGTTCGAGAGGTACGGCAGGGACGCAAGGGTTGGGAAGGATGGTTGGAACGGGATCGACGAGAGAGAAAGAGAAAGTTAGTCGGGTCAGCTTGCATAAAATAAAAAAAAGAGTTTAATCTGGAAATTTTATTTTAAAATGACTATCTTTCCAGATACATATGCGTACCTCCACCGGAACGTTACGCTTACTGCAACATGACTGGTAGAACGTTCCACACGTTTGACGGCGCCGAGTACAAGTTCGATGTGTGCTTCCATATACTGGCGAGAGACTCTAGATTCAATGCCTGGAGTGTACTGGGTAAGTGACCGATTAAATTTAGATATACTAATAGGACACGGACTTGTGTAGAATGGGACCTACCCCCTAGTAAGATAAAGACTTATTATTATAACTTACTATAGTCTGTCAACGTCGTGCTTACCGCGCCTTAGGGGTACAGACGTGCGCGGGGGGGGGGGGGGACGCGGTAACGGGGGTGCGGGCGGTGAAGCAGGAGGGTGAGCGAGCACGACGCAATGTGTTCATGTTCGCAATCGCCGCGTGCTACCGCGTCCGCGCCAACGTCTGTACCCCTAGGGCGCGGTAAGCACGACGTTGACAGACTATAGTTGACCCGGCGAACTTTGTTCCGCCTTAGACGCCATAAATGAGCAAATTTTTGGTTTTATTAAGTTAATTGTTTTATTATATTGGAATATATTTATCAATAAAATAAGATTGACAGAAGAATCCGTTTTAAATGTAATTTTCTTTTTCATCCTCTTTGACTATATTTGCAGCACAGCACGCATTCAGTCAATTCTATGTCAAATGTCTTAAGGTTACATTAAAAAAGTTTAATAATTTTATATGGTGGTTAAGTAATTTTAAATTTTCTAATTTTCCGCGCAATTTCCTTAATTTTTTCTTTCATGAGAACCTTCTCCTGATAATAACGAACAGAACAAAAAAAGAATTAGCGAAATCGGTCCAGGCGTGATGCCGTGACCAAGGGAAATAGGGATTCATTTTTATATATATATATATATAGATTAAAAAATCTAGAAAGGCTGTGACAGATGCAATTCTTATAGATTTTAGATACATTTTCTATTGTTTTCCTTTGGCATCACTCGCAGCTATCTTCTTAGATTTTATAAAGTTTCTTGTAGCCAGATTATGCAGACTATGGGAACACTCGATAATCCGTGGGTGATATGCGTTCGGAAAGCTAACATACATACATAAATCACGCCTTTATCCCTTACGGGGTAGGCAGAGCGTTTAACGCCTCGTTAAAGGCGCTTTCGCCACGTCTGACAAAAATTGAGGGCAATTTTAGATTGTAATATGTATTGCTATAGTGACAGGTTGTCAGCCCATATGAATTTAAATAATTTAATTACTTTTATTTCATCTTCCATGCTGGACTGGGAGTGAGAGAAAAACATAGAATGTGCCAGCTGCATTTCCTCCCGGGCATGCTGTAAAAACCAGCTAAGGGATCCGAGGGTTTCAGTATATTGTAATTTAGGCGATGGGCTGACAACCTGTCACTACAGCAATATACGTACAAATCTTTCTTGAATGGCTCTCAAGACTTTGTCAGACGCGGCGGAACGGCCTTTGTTTAGGTCGTTTACGCTCTGCCTACCCCATTAGGGATAAAGGCGTGATTATATGTATGTATGCAAAATGATGAATGAATGAGGCGATGATGTGGCGGAACGACCTTTCTTTTGGTCGTTGACGCGCTGCCTACCCCATTAGGGATATTATTTACACCTTTATACCTAATGCTTAAAATTATCCTTTATATAAATGTATGTATGTATAATACTAATGCATCTATATTTTTTTTATAACCCAGTCCGCAAGATCTGCACCCTAGATGGTTGCGTGAACCAACTGATGGTCCAGCAAGACAGCGACATCGTCCTCATCAAACCGAACCTCATGATACAGTACAACAACTACGAGTACACGATAGAACAGACCAGCAAGATCTGCTTCCAGAAGAACAGTTTCGATGTCAACAAGATCGGTAATGGGCTGGCGATTAAATCGAGGCGGTATGACTTCAGTGTGCTGTATACTACGGATGGGAATGTCAAAGTTGCGGTAAGTGAAACGTGTAAGATACGTATGTGGTGTAAGGGACAGCTTCCCGCAAACTAATAGGTGAAACTAGACAAATTTCACCAGGGAATTTATCGCTTTGTGAATTTTTCCCAGTTTAGTTAGGACATTGTAGGCTGAATCACCTGATTGTCCGAAAAGAAAAAGATTTCGTGCTTCGGACGGCACGTTAAGCCGTCGGTCCGGGTCGCTGTCTTTGATAGTGGTCGTTACTCAAACCATGTCAGAGGCCTGATAGTTGTGCTAGTAGGCGGTTTAAAAACTCTGACACCAGGTTCATCGGGTCCATAGACTCGATACCTACTCGAAAGAAGAAGACCAGGGAATTCCTTCTGGAAATAAAAAGAAAAAGGGTTTTCTATACAAATTGTCTAATCGATGTGTTCATTTTGTATGGGAAAGTATATTTTATTTCTATTCCTAAAAAAAAAGGCCAGAAGTCGTATTTTTGAACCGCTCGAATCAAAATTCGCATACGAAACAGTGACATCCAGATGCAATTGCCAAACAATTTGGCATGCGAATGTTGCTCTTTCGTATGCGAATACGATGCGAGTGATTCAAAAATACGGCTCCTGGCGTAAATTGTTCAGTTTCGTTGACTGAGCAACTCCTATAAACTTGCAGAAAGCTGTCTCTTACTACCCGTATACTATATTAGTAGTAATACCAAGTGCTAGGTTACTCATGTAGTGACGGATCACCCTATATCTTCTTAGATGTCGTAAAGACAAACAACGAATTCAAAGATGGTAACATCTTACTATCTTGTAACTTAACTGCCTCCGTGGTCTAGTGGCTAGTGCCATGCACTCCTGATCCGGAGGTCCTGGGTTCGATTCCCAGGGGGGAAACACAAAGTTGATATTTGAGAATTTATCACTTTGTGAATTTTTCCCCAGTTTGGTTAGGACATTGCAGGCTGAATCACCTGATTGTCCGAAAAAGAAAAAGATTTCGTGCTTCGGAGGGCACGTTAAGCCGTCGGTCCCGGTCGCTGTCTTTGATAGTGGTCGTTACTCAAACCATGTCAGATGCCTGATAGTTGTGCTACTAGGCGGTTTAAAAACTCTGACACCAGGGTTCATCGCGTCGATAGACTCGGTACCCACTCGACAGAAGATTCTTCTTGAAGACTATCTTGTAATACTAACCCGTCTGCCAAGCGTGTAGGCAAGCCCACATCTTAGATCAATAAACCTTTCTCAGTAGTCTTTGTTAACTTGTAACAAATCCTACAATTACTTATTCATCAGGTAAACACCAAATACAAGTACATGATAGACGGTCTATGCGGGTACTACGACGGCGATGCAATGAACGAACGTCGCAAACCCGACGGCACTTTCGCTACCAGTATAGATGAGTTCGCTGAAGGCTGGGCCAAGCCTGGACTCAGGCCTGATGCGTGCCAGATCAAGATTATACCCGCAGAGAAACAGCAGAAGGTTTGGGACCTGTGCAAAGTTATCATGTAAGTTAAATTGTTGTATAATACATACATAAATCACGCCTTTATCCCTTACGGGGTAGGCAGAGCGTTTAACGCCTCGTAAAAGGCGCTTTCGCCACGTCTGACAAAAATTGAGGGCAATTTTAGATTGTAATGTGTATTGCTGTAGTGACAGGTTGTCAGCCCATCGCCTAAATTAAAATACACTGTAACCCTCGAATCCCTTTTGCTGTCTTTTACAGCATGCCCGGGAGGAAGGGCAACTGGAACATTCTATGTTTTTCTTTCTCTCCCAGTCCAGTATGGAAGAAATATTGTAAAAATATTGTTAAATATTGTAATACATACATACATATAATCACGACTTATCCCTAATGGGGTAGGCAGAGCGTAAACGATTTAAACAAAAACATTCCGCCACGTCTGACAAAGTTTTGAGGGTTATTTGGGATAGATTTGTAGGTATATTGCTGTAGTGACAGGTTGTCAGCTCATCGCCTAAATTGTAATATACTGAAACCCTCCGATCCCCGAAAAGGACTAGAACCCGAACATTCAGGCTAACGTGCTCTCTGAAGTACGAAAACCCCTTTTTTAACTTGACTGACAATCACGATAAGTTGACTGTAAAAACTGTTATAAATTGTGTGTGTGCGGGGAGAGGGGTATAGACTAAGGAAACGCGTCTGCTTGTCTTGAGACCATATAATGAACTGCCGTCTAAGTAACAGAGCGGCGTAGCGCTCACGCAGACATAGTGGGTCTAATAGTAGGTATACTAACAAAAACAAGATTATAAAGTTAGACCAGATCTTAAAAAACGCTAACATATACTCATCATCAAACAGAGCCCTATTTACTTTTTATCTCTTCCAGCCAAGAACCAATCAGTCAATGCAGCAAGGTTCTCAACCTTGACAAATGGCGCAGCATCTGCCTGGAGAAGGTCTGCGAGTGCACGGACCTCGTCATCAACGGCACTAGAAAGACTTACGAAGAGTGCCGCTGTTCCTTCCTAGATACCCTAATAGCCCAGTGCTTGGCTGCTGACAAGGATGTCAACCTTGGTGACTGGAGGATGCAGATGGATTGCCGTTAGTACTTATTTTCATACATACATACATATAATCACGCCTTTGTCCCTAATGGGGTAGGCAGAGCGTAAACGACCCAAACAAAGGCCGCTTCGCCACGTCTGACTAAGTCATGAGGGCCATTTTCATAAGGAAACAATTGACTTCGGTGATAGTAATCCTGTTCTATTTGTTGCTAGAAAGGGTTTGCTCTTTGCCCCAAAAGTCACTGTGTTAAACTCGAAGATAGAATGAACTCATTCAAAAGTATTTGAGGCACCCATGGGAGCACCAACGGAACATAATTAAACTACACAACAGAAAAACAGAAATATATCGATTAATCACGATTTAAAATTCTTCTTCCATGCTGGACTGGGAGCGAGAGAAAAACATAGAATGTTTCAGCTGCATTTCCTCCCGGGCATGCTGTAAAAACCAGCTATGGGATCCGAGGGTTTCTGTATATTGCAATTTAGGCGAAGGGCTGACAACCTGTCACTATAAAAATATACCTACAAATCTATCTTAAATAACCCTCAAAACTTTGTCAGACGTGGCGGAACGACCTTTAGGTCGTTTACGCACTGCCTACCCCATTAGGGATAAAGGCGTGAATATATGTATGTATGTATGTACGATTTAAAATTTAATGATTTGCCTGCACCCAGATATTTTTTTTAACTTTAAACATGTAATCCTCTTATGTTTAGCGGCGGAATGTCCGTCCCCACTAGTCCACTACGACTGCTACCGCCGTCGCTGCGAACCGACTTGCTCCACTATCGGAGACCCTCGGCGCTCCTGCCCGGTGGAAGATGGTCAGTGCTTCCCTGGATGCTACTGTCCTGACGGAAAACTTAGGAAGGGAGACACTTGTGTGGCACCTCAGGATTGCCTAGATTGTAAGTAAAGAAGTCTTTATGGAGATAATTTATGAGGTACCCTATCCTCTACCAGTGACCCCAACAAAAACACCAGTCTAAAGATGCTCAATGTTTTCTTATTTTTACTTTTGTACCAGTCACCTCAATTTCTGGAATAAGGGCAAGCGAATGATGACTTTCGTACCAGTCAAGGTTGCCGTTCTGATCAAGACCATTTAGGGCCGTATTTATAATCAGCGCTCATCAGTGACAGCGAGTTTGAATTCGTATCAGAAATGTCATTTCAGTACAAACTGGCTTGTTAAATCCATTCTTAATATTGCTCTCAAGTTTGAGTTCGCTTCATAATTACGAATGAATTAGAATGTTCCAGCTGCCCTTCCTCCCGGGCATGCTGTAGAAGTCAGCAAAAGGGACTAGGCGATGGGCTGACAACCTGTCACTATAGCAATACACATTACAATCTAAAATTGCCCTCAATTTTTGTCAGACGTGGCGAAAGCGCCTTTTACCAGGAGTTTGACGCTCTGCCTACCCCGTAAGGGATAAAGGCGTGATTTTATGTATTATGTATGCATAATTACGAGCCTTAACAACTGGATATCAACATTTAAGAGGATTTCCAGATATCCATACGAGATGATGATGATAAATGGTCGTGATTATTTCAGGTGATTATTTTCTTCCATGCTGGACTGGGAGAGATAGAAAAACATAGAATGTTCCAGCTGCCCTTCCTCCCGGGCATGCTGTTAAAGTCAGCAAAAGGGACTCGAGGGTTACATTGTATTGTAATTTAGGCGATGGGCTGACAACCAGTCACTAAAGTAATACATATTACAATCTAAAATTGCCCTCAATTTTTGTCAGACGTGGCGAAAGCGCCTTTTACGAGGAGTTTGACGCTCTGCCTACCCCGTAAGGGATAAAGGCGTGATTTATGTATGTATGTATTATTTCAGGTGTGTGCAGTGGAGTGGGTACTCCGGCCAAGTACGTATCGTTCGAAGGAGATGACTTGCCGTACCTAGGAAACTGTACCTACTTAGCTTCAAGGGACAGGAATGAAACTGGCCTGCATACATATGAGGTAGGTCTTTATAGGGTAGTACGATATATTTTTTTGACATAATTTCTAGGTGTGTTTTTCGGTTTTCGAATTTCATATGTACGTTTATTCGGCGCTTTTTCCGTGCTTCGGAAGGCACGTTAAGCCGTTGGTCCTGGTTTAATACCGTAGATATTAGTCGTTAAGCCATATCAGAGGCCAGCATTGGCGGCTTGAAAACTCTGACCTAATCTAGGATTGGGTCTGGTTTCCCTTCTGGGTTGCGGAGATCAGATGGCAGTCGCTCTGTGTAAAAATCAGTACCCTCGTTCAATCCCCTAGATTAGGAAGCCGACCCCGTGAGATAACGGGATAAGGAGATGATGAATTTCTAGGTTTTGGGTCTAGATCAGCAGTGGTCAAGACATCGTGGACGATGGAGTGAGCTTACTCAGAAGGCTGACACTTCCATACACCGATGAAACACAGAAAGCTGTTTAGCGCTGGATTCCGTTGTGAGGGTAGTCGCGTGACCAGCGACGGTAGGCTCTACGGGCCCCGTACATTTCAGCTGAATTTATTTACATAAAATGTTGTGATACAGGCTCCCAGGGTAGACTGCTGGATGGTAACTGGTAGATCTTATAACACCGTAAAATAATAACATACCGGGTGTAAGGGCCAGCGTCCCGCAAACTCATAGGAGTTGCTCAGTCAACGATACTGAACCACCAAGAAATTCTTTCACGAAGTGGAAATTATAATTGGCTTTTCCATACAAACTGTCCACCTCGATCAGACAATTTGTATGGAAAAGCGTTTTTTTTTCTCTTCCTGAAATAATCTCTATTGATAGTTGTTCGATTTCGTTAAGTGACGACGCTATCCCTTACACTCCGAATAATATGTACATTTCAAACTTGGCCTAAACATGAAACGTTTCAGATATACGCAAGCAACGGACCATGCGAGGATAAGAGCAAAGCGACCTGCATCAAAGCCGTGCACTTGCTCTATGAGAAGAACATCATACATGTCACTAAAGATGAACAAACTAAAAAAGTGAGTGCTGACAAACACTGATTTGTAAAAATAATATCTGTTATAAAAAAAACTGATGGTTTCGACTTAAACCAATATACGTTACTTTGACAGGATTATAATCGGCTGTTGTGTTTCTGTGTCTACATACATACATATAATCATGCCTTTATCTCTAATGGGGTGGGCAGAACATAAACGATCTAAACAAAGGTCATTCCGCCACATCTGACTAAGCTTTGAGGGTTATTTAAGATAGATTTATACGTATATTGATGTAGTGACAGGTGGTCAGCCCATCGCCTAAATTACAATAAATTGAAACCCTCAGATCCCTTAGCTGCTTTTAACAGCATGCTCAGGAGGCAATGCAGCTGGCACATTCTACGTTTTTCTCTCACTCCCAGTCCAGTATGAAAGGAATTGTAGATAGACAATAAGTTGTCTGGTATATCAGATAACGATATAAGTAGCAGGCCTGATAGTTGTGCTACTAGGCGGTGTAAAAACTCTGACACCAGGGTTCATCGGGTCGATAGACTCGATACCCACTCGACAGAAGAAGTAGCTTGCTCTCCTATATAATGCATTTTGAGACTGAATAAAAAAAAATCTGAAAATAACGAACTACGCCGACCCCAAGTAAATGGGATAAGGGCAAGCGAATGATGATGATGATTCTAATCTTAAAATGCCTAGGCTTTAATTATATTTTATTTACATTTCAGTTAATAACGACAGTACACAACGTGCCAGTATTCAAGTTCCCGTTGTCCAACGAGTGGATCACAGTAAGCCAGATTAACGGACAAGACGTGTCCTTGTTGCTGCCAGATGCACATGTTGAGGTAAGAATGAAACTAAACTGAACAATATTAACGATTGATCAAAGATAACTGCCTCCGTGGTCTAGTGGTCAGTCTTGTATCAGAGGTCCTGGGTACGATTCCCAGGTAGGGAACGCAAGGTTGATATTTGTCAGTTTATTACTTTGTAAGCTTTTCTCCGTTTGGTTAGGACATGGCAGGCTGAATCACCTGATTGACGAAAAGTAAAAGGATTTCGTGCTTCAGAGGGCGCGTTAAGCCGTCGGTCCCGGTCGCTGTCTTTGACAGTGGTCGTTACTGAAACCATGTCAGAGGCCTAATCGCTGTGCTACTAGGTGGTTTGAAAACTCTGACACCAGGGTTCATCGGGTCGTTGTTTAACTCGTATATGCATTCGCTAAGAAGAAGACGATTGATTTTGCTCTACACATTCTTGAACTAATTTTAAAATGTACCTCCTACACAACATCTCATCATATTTAGCAAGGTCGAATAGCGGTGTGCTTTAGGTGAAACAATCGTAACTAGCATAATAATACCGGGTGTAAGGGACAGCGTCCCGCAAACTGATAGAGGTTGCTCAGTCAACGACACTGTTACAACTTCCACCAGGAAATTCTTTCAGCAAGGGGAAAATAAGGTTTTTCCATACAAATTGTCTGATCGAGGTGGACATTTTGTATGGAAAAGCCAATTTTATTTTTTTTGTATTTAGTATTTATTTATTTATTGCATTGTCACAAATAATAATGTACAGTCTTAAATTAAGAGAAAATTAGATGGTAGTTTAAATTAGATGTGACACCCTGTCAGGGCATCGCAATATTGCGCCAGAGGGCTTACATACTTCAATTATATCATCATCATTCCCTTGCCCTTATCCCATTATTTGGGGTCGGCGCAGTATGTTTTCTTCTTCCATTCATCCCTGTCAACCGTCAGTTCGACATTAACACCTGTTTTCAACATATCATCTTTCACATAGTCCATCCATCTTTTCTTTGGTCGTCCTCTCCCAACATATCCGTCCACATTCAAATTCAATACCCTTTTACCTATATGACTTTCATCCCTCCGCATTACATGTCCATACCACGCAAGCCGATTTCCTCTCATTTTATCTGTTATGGGCGCAACTTTCAAGCTTTCTCTTATGTACTCATTCCTAATCTTGTCCATTCTTGTTACTCCACACATCCATGTCAGCATTCGCATCTCAGCAGCATGAAGCTTTCTTTCATCCATCACTTTCATAGCCCAACACTCTGATCCATACATGACGACAGGTCTTATGATGCTCTTATATATTTTACCCTTTAGCCTAAGGGGAATTCGGGAGTCGCAAGTTGTTCCCGTAATATGCTTTCTTAAAATTATTTTATTTTATGCTTTAATTCAAAATACAGTATAAATAAAAGAAGCATTAAATTCTTATAATACTAAATCATTTTAAAAGTAAAAGTAAAATTCGATTAATAGTTTTAAATATCAAATTCTTAAAAATAACTAATTTATACTATAACAATTTCATTTTAATTTAAATATCATATGCGAATTCCTACAAATTAATGTTTCAGTATAAAATAAATTTAAATGTCAAAAGTATAATAGATACAATAATAATCTTAAAATATGAAATCCATTAGAATAATAAAAGCTTAAATATTAAAATTTCTCCTTCATAAATTCAGCTACAGAATAATAATTCATTTTTAATAACAATTGCTTTAGTCGATTTTTGAACATAGTATCCTTCTCCTCAGACTTTATGATTTTGGGTATTTTATTGTAAATTTTTATGAATCTATTAAACGGGCTTTGAATACACATCTCCATCCTACTTGGTAATGACGCGAGATCATGTTTGCGTCGTGCATTACGGTTATGAATATCTTTAACTTGTTTAAAAAGATGCAAATTCTTTCTGACGAATGTACCTTTTCACTTCACATTTTCACTTCAATCAGAATTTCTTGGTGGAAGTTGTTTAGTATCGTTGACTGAGCACCCCTGTTAGTTGAGAGATGAGATGATGTGTAGGTCAACCGTCCCTCACACCCCGTATTTACTTCCAAACTTACTATTATGTTGTTCTATCTACTAGGTGAAAGTTCTCCAATCCAAAATGGAGTTTAGTGTGAACGTGCCCGCCTATTTGTACGCCAACCAGACGGAGGGCCTGTGCGGCGTGTGCGCAGGTTATTTGGACGCGCTTGTTACAAGCAACGGCACTGTCGCCAAGGACTTTGAAGAGGTAATTAGTATAGTTAGGCTCTGTTGTTTCAAATCTTACTTATTTTTACAACTTAGTTATATAAGGTCATTTTAAATCCACTACAAATATTCAAGGCGATGATCAAATAAATTCCAGGAAACTACTTATTTAGTGAGTTTTTTTGACGTGACAACGTCTTATAATTCGATGGAGCCGGCTGCACGCACGAAAAAACATGACTCATGCGGCGTTACCTCGCTCTGAGGCGTTCCATTTAAGGCTTGAAGTGCAAGCGAGAGAGCGGAACGAGCGACAAAGAGGCACAATCGGCCTTCGCGTTCGGCACCGTTCGACATCTGTCTCCATCAGTATGTTTTTTATGACGTTGTCACGTTCAACTATCGTCAGTAAACCGACTTTACAGACAACAGTTTTTTTTATAAGCTAGATTTCGAGATAACACAGATTCTTCAATTAAAAACTAAACAAAACTCGGACATGCCGTATATCAAAACACGCACACTACGTGATTGGTTGAAGATTGAACGTTGTGTGCGTGTAGTATATTTACGTAAGGTCTGCATTCTAGTGACGTGGTGGGTTATGCAGAGCGTGTTCACATTTTTTTTGTTAGGAAAATTTAAAATAAAAACTACTGCATATTTTAAATTTAAAATGCGTAAATTCTATATCTTCCACATAAATATTTTTTTTTTTTTTAATAGCTTATAAATTGTCCCACTGCTGGGCAAAAGCCTCCCCTTCATCTCTCCAAGCGTCATAAATATACATACCCTTAAAATATTTGCAGTTGATTTAAAATGATCTTACATACCGTATAACTTATTATCCAACAGTACGGCAAGAGTTGGCAAGCCACGCCCACAACGCTAACAACACTGGACATCCCCCCGCAACAGCAATGCGGAGACATCCCCCCTCCCCCCGAGTGCAAGATCCCCCCGCCGGAGCAAAACCCCTGCTACAACCTCATGAATGCTGACAGATTTGGACAGGTTAGTGCTCGCCAACAACACTTGACAACGACTTGGAGGGAATTTGAGTATTAAGGTGCAAAAAAAAGTACCGCGTTCCTTTAAACCACGTAATGTATAAGTAAAATACAACACAATACACACATTAAAATAAACAAAAAAGTTTAATTTTTATATAACAAGTAACCCTAACTCTACGGCACGCACACTAAGGCGCGAGCAGGGGGCGGGGCGGCGGCAGTGTACCTACAGCGACTTCGTAGTGTGCGTGCGTGCCGCGCCGAGCGATGCGTAATTTGTTTTAGTTTTTGAATTTAATTAAAATTAAATATCTTTTTATTTCATTTTATTGTTGTATTGTGCTGTATAGCACTTATACATTACGTGGTTTAAAGGAACGCTGTTCATTTTTGTCATTTGTTCGGTATAGGACAGATTCTTGGATTGGTCAGATTCGTGAATTCGGCAGATTCGTTATTGGACAGATTCGTAGATAGGGCAGATTCTAGGATTCGACAGATTAGCTATACGGCGGAAGTACAGGTGCCAAGAAAACAATTTAAATAAAAAGCACTTATAATTAAAGAAATAAGTTCACTTAATGAAATATTTCTATAAATTTCTTGTTTTAAACATAAAATTTATTTTGCACAACTGTTTCAAGCAATTAATCACGGTGATTTCATTCTTCAATGCTGCGGTAACTATTTTATTTATTTGAGTATTTTTTTGCATTACTTTTGCATTACGCCGCTTCCCCTTGCAATGAATTTGTTCGTTTTTTAATTTTCTGTCTTGAAACCTGGATTCTTTCTTTAATAATTCAATAAAGAGATAGAGTGATGGCTTCACGGGAAATCTTTTTTTTAGGCGAGCATGCCATCCTTCGATGGAGTTATTTGTACGAAAGTTTTCTTCGTAACAAGTGAACACATTCTCCGTAAATATTCCCATCCATTGAGTAGAGAAATAATTTCTGAAAGCATTGTATTCCGCTGAATCATCGCCTAATTCTTGAATACTCAATATCGCTTCAGGAACCAAAACTGGTGGCAGCAACGGCAGTTGCATATATAGGCGCAAAATAAACTCTCCATTTTCAGTTTTATCAAATCCGAGTTTTTGTCCCTTTTTAAGTACGGCTTTCCAGAAATGAAAGTAGCAGCCAGTTACCTTCACATCAGGAAGGTTTCAAAGTCGCATTTATAATTTTCAATTAACACGGAAAAGTGGTCTCTCAAAATAGTGAACAACCGTTCGTAAGTTGCCTGCGTTTTATTAGGCAGAAGTATGTAAAGCACTGGAACAAAATTTATCGTATTGTCATCGTGAGCAATATTAATATGAATACTGTAAACTTGATAAAATGGAGTGGGACATATTTTGAAGGTACCGTCTCCATAGAAACTCTTTTTCTTTTTTAAATATTCTTTCGCCAGTGGCGTCCCAAAGAATAAAATTTTGTCTTCAATACCATGAT
The DNA here is from genome assembly GCA_949820665.1 of Scrobipalpa costella. NCBI lineage: Eukaryota > Metazoa > Arthropoda > Insecta > Lepidoptera > Gelechiidae > Scrobipalpa > Scrobipalpa costella. The sequence goes on from OX463306.1 coordinate 3,541,607, forward strand.
CAAATAACAAGAATTCACCCACAAGGCTGTGCGGTAGCTTCAGGGATTTCAGGTGCTTACAGTTTTTGGTATTCATTTTCAGGTAATTATTTCTTGCTTTATACAACACATCCTTTTTCTGTTCCAAAGTTGGTTTATCTTCATCTATTAATTCACTATCGGCAGTGTCCATGAATTCCTCAAACAATTTTGGGATTGGTTCGAGCTTCTTGCATACTAAGGCCTTGCAATCATCCATCAAACTATCCACTGCATTTTTAGTAAAATCGGGCAAGCACATGTGTCTGGACTCTCGCACGATTCGGTTTAGTTTATCCAAAGTGATGGAACTGCTGCACTCTACCTTATGAACACATCGCCAGTTTGTAGTACCACATTTGTTTTTCTTTACATAATTGTATCTATGTCCACCACGTAAAACAACAGGTTTTCCTCTTTCACTTACAATGATTTTTAAATCCACTTCACCGGTGCTAGAGCCGGCCAGATCCATTTTCACAAATATTTTAATTGATGAAATAATTATTGTTATGTTTACAGCGAAACAAAACAGGAAAACAAATTATGGTGCATTTATTTGAAGTATAGGTAGACATATTATAAATGACAATGTCATGAAGTGTGCTGCTAGATAATTGAGTATCAAGGAGTTTTCATAGCATTGAGGAGTTTATTTTTACTTAAATATAATATTAAAATAATCAAAATCTATTAATCTTTGAGTAATAATAAAATAGGTGTGGATCATGAATTGTTGAATAATGATAGTGGATGGTATAAATTAAGGGTTTGCCAAGCTGAAAATGGAAAGTTTTGCTTTTGTTCCGTCGGTGAGAATGGGGGATTTTTTTATTATTTTTGTGCACGACAGTACATTTTCTGCCGTATAGCTAATCTATCGAATCCTAGAATCTGCCCTATCTACGAATCTGTCCAATAACGAATCTGCCGAATTCACGAATCTGACCAATCCAAGAATCTGTCCTATACCGAACAAATGATTTTTGTACACCCTGTATTTCAAAGCCAAGATTTTTGGAGCTATATTCTTATGCTGTTTCGAAGTTATTTATTTCTTCTTGATTAGGGATCTTCCTGCTTAATCATAGTCATAGTGAGTACAATTCTACTGCAGTGGTTCAGCATACAACTTTACTTTACTTTTGATAGTCTACATTAAAGATTTAATATTAAAAACAAAGTTTTATATATATATATATCTAGACACGCGGCAGCGTTTCCAAGCCAAGTTCGAGCCAATCGAAGAGAACTGGCAGCACCGTGTGTATATTTACAGGAACAATTTGGAGCCACATTTGACCCCTTCATAACTCGAAAACTACGAATATATATTTAATTAGACGTTAGTTAGAAGCCCGAGGTATGTAAAGACCTTTCGACAGCTCGTGGGCGTAACCGGAGCGTGATATACATACATACATACATATAGTCACGCCTTTATCCCTAATGGGGTAGGCAGAGCGTAAACGACTTAAACAAAGGTCGTTCCGCCACGTCTGACAAAGTTTTGAGGGTTATTTAAGATAAATTTGTAGGTATATTGGTGTAGTGACAGGTTGTCAGCCTATCGCCTACATTGCAATATACTGAAACCCTCAGATCCCTTAGCTGATTTTTGCAGCATGCCCGGGAGTAAATGCAGCTGGCACATTCTATGTTTTTCTCTCGCTCCCAGTCCAGAATGGAAGAACATGAGCGTGACAACTACTAGCAAGCCACGCCCACAATGTTGACAATTTAATTTGTTCCAGTGCCACGCCCTACTCGACCCGCAGTCCTACTTGGACGCGTGCGAAGAAGAACTCTGCACCCAGAACTCGACAGACGCTTGCCCCAGTTTGGAAAGATATGCCTCCGAGTGTGGACGCTTAGGAATCTGCTTGGATTGGAGGGACGGAGTCTGTCCTTACCCACACCCTTGGTAAGAATAGATACATACATATAATCACGCCTTTATCCCTATTGTGGTAGGCAGAGCGTCACGCCACGTCTGACAAAGTTTTGAGGGTTGTTTAGGATAGATTTGTAGGTATATTGCTGTAGTGACAGATGTCAGCCCGTCGCCTAAATTGCAATATACAGAAACCCTAGCATTCCTTAGTTGGTTTTTACAGCATTCCCGGGAGGAAATGCAGCTGGCACATTCTTTGTTTTTCTCTCGCTCCCAGTCCAGCATGGAAGAATACATATAATGAAGCCTTTATCCCTAATGGGGTAGAGTGTAAGCGACAGAAAAAAAAGGTCATTCCGCCACGTCTAACAAAGTTTTAAGGGTTATTTAAGATATATTTTGTAGGTATATCGCTGTAGTGATAGCCCATCGCCTAAATTTCAATATACAGAAACCCTCGAATCCCTTAGCTGGTTTTTACAGCATGCCCGGGAGCAAAAGCAGCTGGCATATTCTATGTTTTTCTCTCGCTTCCAGGCCAGCATGGAAGTAAGTGGTAAGAATGGTTTCCCAAATTCTTCTTCTTCTGCCGTGTGGGTTTCGAGTCGATCGACCAGATGAACCCTATTGTCAGAGTTTTTAAACCGCCTAGTTAGTAGCACAGCTAATAGGCCTCTGATATTGTTTGCCTAACGACCACTATTAAAGACAGCGACCGGGACCGACGGCTTAACGTGCCCTCCGTAGCACGGAATCTTTTTTCTTCCAGACAATCAGGTGATTCAGCCTGCATTGTCCTAACAAACTGGAGAAAATCTCACAAAGTGACAAATTGACAAATATCAACTTTGTGTTCCCCTCCTGGGAATAGAACCCAAGACCTCCAGATTGTGAGCCTATGACTCACACCACTACATCACAGTGGCAGTTTCCCAAATTAGTTTATTATATAAAAAAAGTTCTAGGTTGGCGAAATTTTCTTCTTTTCCAACTCCATTTCAATATATATGTATATTAATGACGTTTATATCCCTAATAGGGTAGGCAGAGCGTAAACGACCTATACGAAGGTCGTTCCGCCGCGTCTGACAAAGTTTTGAGGGTTGTTTAAGACACAAGTTGACAGGTTGACAGGTTGTCAGCCCATCGCCTAAATTGCAATATACAGAAACCCTTTGATCCCTTAGCTGGTTTTTACAGCACGCCCGGGAGGAAATGCAGCTGGCACATTCTATGTTTTTCTCTCGCTCCCAGTCCAGCATAGAAGTAACTCAATTTCAAAATAAAAAAATATGTGATTGTTTTAGTGTGGCACCAATGATTTACATGCCGTGCAAGCAGTGTGAGAAAACTTGTGAGAATTACGACGTTGAAGCTCCATACACACAGAAATGCTACGCGCAGCCGCCTAAAGAAGGATGCTTCTGTCCTGAAGGGAAAGTAAGTCTATTCCAAGTGCTTTATTACATTTATTAATACAATCAAACGAAGTGTATTTTTTTTTTCTTATCTATTTTTTTATTAATAACAAATGACGCATTTGATAAAGCCCCGTTTCTAATCATTGTATGTGTTCCGAGCGTTATATTACTGTAATCCGAAGTGTTTTTCTTTTTGTCACACTAAAAAACGCATTTATTTAAAACTATAGAAGTAGGCTTTTATGTAGTGTAGATTACCGACCAATCAGATGTACAGAAGAAAGTAACTGCATCAATATACCGATAAATCAGAACCCCTTTTTGGGGAAGAAGAAGATAGGTTAGATTATGACGATTTACTTTTATAGGTGCGAGTGAACAACACATGTATCGAGGCGAGCAAATGCTTCCCGTGCGACGCCGACAAGAAACATTACGCCGGAGATGAGTGGCAGGTCAGTCTTATGTTTGCAGTGATTTTTATACAAAGCTTCCCGCAAACTGATAGGGCCTGTTGCTCAGTTAACGAAACTGAACAACTGTCACTAAGACTATTCAGGAAATTTAATGAATATGACTTCCCCAACAAGTTATCCGAGGTGGACAGTTGGTCATTTTATATGGAGAAGTCAAATTTGTTTTTGCATTTCAGTTTCCTTCTATAAGTTGTTCAGTTTCGCTAACTGAGCAACCCCTGTAAGTGGCTGTCCCTTACACCAGTTATACCCGTTAATCTACCCATGATCAAACTCACCGATTTATTAGGGCACAGATACCACTAGTCTTGGGTTCGAATACCAGTTGCGTGGTACTAATGGTTTCCATAGTTTTGTATTTTTAAGAATGAATTCAAAGTCTGAAATACCTTACAGGAAGACGCATGCACAACTTGCACGTGTCAGAAAATGTCCTCAGAAAACAAAGCACATGTGTCGTGCACCGTTCAGACCTGCAGCGCTCCTGTGTGCAAGGAACACGAGGACCTGATCACCAAACCAGCCAAGCCTGGCGCTTGCTGCCCACAATATCTATGTAGTAAGTAATCGTTTCTAGCTTTTCCCAAGTCTGCTATGTAAACCGCCTAGAATTAAAAGCCAAGAAATTGGAAGTTTTCGATTCACTGCTGCGAAGTCTTGGAACGACCTACCGACATCTATTAAAATATTCATTTTACTTGTTATCCGGGTCGACTCGCGACCACGACTATCAAAACATAGTTGAAACGTCGGGATGAAAGGTGAATTCATATGTTTTTACCACCTAAATTTATTGCGAGTAATCCAAAAAACAAGTAAAATGAGTGAAAATGATCGCGAGTGCTCAAAAAGTTATTACTATTTAAAATAATCTACCACCTCCTTGTTAGTGAATGGATAATACAAATACGGATTCTGAAAGGCATTCTTAGCACCAAAATTAATATTTTCTATATTTATTTTATTGTTTTGTGTTTGTTCTAGATTTCTCCGTGTTGTTCTCTGTTTTTTGTGTTTGTTCATCCTCCCCAGCTTATATTTGCATCACTACGTGTCATTGGCAGAGTTGTGATTACACAAAAGCCAATAATCAAGATTCCTAACTTTTTATAAGATATTATATTACTAACTAACGACCCGCCCTGGCTTCGCACGAAAATTATCAGTGTTTCTCTACTATATTATGCATGTATTATACATATGAACCTTCCTCTTGAGTCACTCTATCCATTAAAAGAAACCGCATCAAAATCCGTTGCGTAGTTTTAAAGATATATGCATACATAGGGATATAGGGACAGAAAAGCGACTTTGTTGTATACTATGTAGTGATATTATGATTTACAAGATTACGTTTTCCAGTTGAAATCCCACGTCAAGCGCAGTGCGAGGAGCCGAAGCACATCGAGTGTGGATACGGACAAGTGCTCAAGCAAAAGACTTCCGCCGATGGATGCCCACAGTTCGCTTGCGGTAAGAGAATACATAAAAACATTCATATATATAAAATGACCCCTATCTTTTTTTTTAACACGATCACGCTCATAGCCCCCCACTAGGATTCCCTATATCAGGATGCCATTAACATACACAGAAATAACCACAAAGAACACCCAGACCCAGAAACAGACATTTAAACTCATCATTCAAATATCTGCCCTGGCCGAGAATCTAACCCGGGACCCTTTGCGTAGCAGGCCGGTACACTGCCAACTAGGCTGCGCGGGTCGTTGTATAATCACGCCTTTATCCCTAATGAGGTAGGCAGGGCGTAAAAGCCAAAGAAAAGGTCATTCCGCCACGTCTGACAAGTTTTGAGGGCAATTTTAGACTTAAATGTGTATCGCTAAAGTGTCAGCCCATCCCCTAAATTACAGTATACTGAAACCCTCGGATCCCTTAGGTGGTTTTTACAGCATGCTCGGGAGGAAATGCAGCTGGCACATTCTATGTTTTTCTCTCGCTCCCAGGCCAGCCTGGAAGATGATGGATTAATGTTAATCTACAACATAATTACATACAAATACACTTTTTTTTTTACATTCTATGTTTTTCTCTCGCTCCCATTCCATCATGGAAGATATAACTGGCTAATCTGGCTAGACTGGCCAGTGTGCCCCATCGTTTGGAAATGTCCACTAAAAACCCGCGAGTAATAGGTCCAACCTATTACGAGCGACTCCCTGAACATCTGAGGAATGTATCCAATGACGAAGCATTTTACCGCCAGTTAAAAAGTCTTTTACTGGATCGTGAATTTTATTCCATAACTGAATTTATGTTGTATGATTTTAAATTACTAAGTACAATGAGTATTGTAGTGATATATTTGCATTGACATTGTTATTTAATTAGTTAAATTGTATTGACATTTTCAGCTATTGCTTCATTTTATCATTTTACATTAGTTTTGACATTGTAAATTATTGTGTATTATTATGACATTAGCTATTGCTACATTTTGGTTTATTTTATTACTTTGTTTGACATGCTTTATTTTTTTTTATATAACTTTATATTTTTGACAATCATATTATCCCTGGACATTTTTATTATTTTTACAATGTAATTATGAAATTGATAATATATAATTAATAAATCTAACCTTATTTCTATTATCTAACAGAATGCGTGCCATCAAGCGAGTGCGAGCACATCCCCTCATCAAGCGAGGTTGAGGTCATGGAGGCAGGAATGTCGCGCGTCATAGACAGCAGCGGATGTTGTCCTAGAGCCCTGATGCTATGCAAGCCGGACACGTGTCCTGAAGAGCCGGATTGCCCGCAGTATCATGAACTGGTCACCAACAATGCCACTGGGAAATGCTGTCCTAGCTATGATTGCGGTAAGTTTTGCGTAAAAAATAAGATCAATTTTTTTTTTTATTTATTGCAAGAAATCTTACAGCTATTACATACATACATATAATCACGCCTTTATACCTAATGGGGTAGGCAGAGCATACACGACCTAAACAGAGGTCGTTCCGCCACGTCTGACAAAGTTTTGAGGGTTGCTTAAGATAGATTTGTAGGTATATTGCTGTAGTGACAGGTTGTCAGCCTGTCGCCTAAATTGCAATATACAGAAACCCTCGGATCCCTTAGCTGTTTTTTACAGCCTGCCCGGGAGGAAATGCAGCTGGCACATTCTATGTTTTTCTCTCGCTCCCAGTGCAGCATGGAAGTATACAGCTATTACATTTGCATAAAAATAAAAAAATAAAAATTACATACATACAGGTCGTATTTATAAAGCGATCTGAAGATTGAGAGCAACCTTAAGTGTGGATTTGACAGATCATTTTGTATTGAAATGACATTTGTGATACGAACTCAGACTTGCTGTCAGTGTCAAGAGCTGATTATAAATACGAGCCATAGTCTCATAGATACGCATACACAAACACACACACACACACACACAAAAAATAATGTTGAATTGATTTGACAGATCGTTTTGTATTAAAATTACATTAAACTTGCTGTGAATTTCAAGAGCTGATTATAAATACGAGCCATAGTCTCATAGATAAGCATACACAAACACACACACAAAAATGAATGTTGAATGGATTTGACAGATCGTTTTGTATTAAAATGACATTTATGATACGAACTCAAACTTGCTGTCAGTCTCAAGATCTGATTATAAATACGAGCCATAGTCTCATAGATACGCATACACGAACACACACAGAAAAATGAATGTTAAATTTTAACATCGAATAACTTTGGATTTTTCTCCCAATACAGAGGCTCCGAAAGACAAGTGTATCGTCTCTTTGGAATGGGAAGCCACGCCCAAAGGCGGGGAGAAACAGAAAGACAAACCACAGAGACTTTTGAAAGAGGTAAGAGTTGACCAAATGATTTTGAGTGCTTACAAATATCACGTCTATTATTCCAAATTGAACTGCAGGTAGCAGCTTTATCTGCCTCCGTGGTCTAGTGGCTAGTGCCATAGACTCCTAATCCGGAGGTCCTGGGTTCGATTCCCAGGGTGAAACTCAAAGTTGATATTTGAGAATTTATCACTTTGTGCATTTTTCCCCAGTTTAATTAGGACATTGCAGGCTGAATCACCTGATTGTCCGAAAAAGAAAAAGATTTCGTGCTTTGGAGGGCACGTTAAGCCGTCGGTCCCGGTCGCTGTCTTTGATAGTGGTCGTTACTCAAACCATGTCAGAGGCCTGATAGTTGTGCTACTAGGCGGTTTAAAAACTCTGACACCAGGGTTCATCGGGTCGATAGACTCGATACCCACTCGACAGAAGAAGAAGCAGCTTTATTCTAACGACTGTAAAAAGATATCTATGACCGATGCAATTTATGTATTTGTAAAGAGAATGCATGCATTTCTTTAGTTCTATTTTTTGCCGCACATGGCGCGAGCTTTTAATAACATAAGGTTAAGTAATAATAATAAGTATTTTCTTTGACTTTTCCCGTGTTTGTGAGTGGCAAAGCGCAAACCGCGTCACGCCAAAGAAAAAAAAACACCTGTCACAACGATCATCTCACAGATTTTATTGCCTGCAGAAATCTGAACAACTTCGAAATTATTTGCTTATATTTCAATTGGTTAAAATTTTAATATAGAAAGGAAATAATGACTACTACTACGTTTATAACTCCCTTCCGAAGCATGTAAAAAGTATTCCTCTCCCATTGTTTAAGACAAAAAACACTGAATGGCTCTTAGAAAAATGTCATTTCTCTATCTTCCATTCTGGATTGGGAGTCAGAGAAAAACATAGAATGTGCCAGCTGCATTTCCTCCCGAGCATGCTGTAAAAACCAGCTAAGGGATCTAAGGGTTTCAGTATATTGTAATTTAGGCGATGGGCTGACAACCTATCACTACAGTAATATACGTACAAATCTTTCTTGAATGGCTCTCAAGACTTTGTCAGACGCGGCGGAACGGCCTTTGTTTAGGTCGTTTACGCTCTGCCTACCCCATTAGAGATAAAGGCGTTATTATATGTATGTATGTATTTCTCTCTCAATGAATACTTCAATGACAAAAAATATATATAGTATCCCAATATCAAATGTGATGTCAGATTTGCATGCCTTGACGGTAGGACATACGATACAAACATTTACATTACTTGCAAATAAATTATTATTTCATTATTTCACAACAAGTAGAAATGAGAACGTTAAGAAGTATGATTGGTGTCAAACTGAGTGACAGAATAAGAAATAGCGTGATAAGAGAACGTTGTGGTGTGAAAGAGGATATAGTGACAGGTATTCACGGGAGTACAGAGTCATTCACGGGAGTAATTAACCGTTTTAATTACTTCCATATAGTGAAAGGTATACAAAAAGGAATGCTTAGGTGGTTTGGTCATGTTGAGAGAATGGATGAAAGCAGATAAAGTAAACAGATATATACGGCGAGTGTGAGTGGGAACGATGACAGGGGAAGACCTCGATGAACGTACCGCGACCAAATCAGAGACGTTCTAGAGAAAGGTCAGGTCAGAAGTATCCTAAACCGACGAGCGTGCATGAAAAGATTGATGAATGTAGATGAAGCGAAAGAAGTTTGCAAGGACCGTAGCAAGTGGAGTTATGTGACTCTGCCTACCCCTCCGAGAAAGAGGCGTGACGTTATGTATGTATTATTTCACAAGAAGTAAAAGAATTATTTACATTTATATTACGATAAAATACAATCCCAATTATTCACAGATCGAAGCAACCTGGATAGACGGCCCGTGCCGCTACTGCGTCTGCGAGCGGACTCCTCTCGGCCCCGCCACCAGATGTTCCACCACTGAATGTCCCCCCATAGTAGCTACAGAACAATTCGTACTGGAACCAAAGCCAGTTCCCTTCCAGTGCTGTCCTGATGCCTTGTATGTGGCTTGTAGAGATGGAGATAATATATATAGGGTAAGTTAATACAGTTGTAGCCGATAGATGGTGCCTCAATAACAACCATAAGTTCTGAAACGCGGTATCGAAGTTTTGTCAGCGATCTGCAGATATAAACGTTCGAAATATATCCCAGGCGGACAGCTACACATAACATAACATTAATCAGCTAACTACCCTCAATATTGAACTCCCAAAAAGTGTAGTTTAAGTAGGTAATGTTCTACAACGGAATGTCGTCAAATAGTAGCTACAGAACAATTCGTACTTTAACCCAAGCCAGTTCCCTTCCAGTGCTGTCCTGATGCCTTGTATGTGGCTTGTAGAGATGGAGATAATATCTATAGGGTTAGTTTATACAGTTGTAGCCGATAGATGGCGCCTCAACGACAGCTATAAGTTCTGAAACGCGGTATCGATGTTTTATCAGCGATCTGCAGATATACAAGTTCCAAATATATACCAGGCGGACAGCTACACATAACATAACATTAAGCAGCTAACTACCCTCAATATTGAACTCCCAAAAAGTGTAGGTTAAGTAGGTAATGTTCTACAACGGAATGTCATCTTATGATAGCCACGGAGCAGTTTGTATTGGAAACTAAACCAGTGCCGTTCCAATGCTGTCCTGATGCCATGTATCTGGCTTGCAGGGATGGTGATTCATAGTGTAAGTTGTGTCCTAGCTAGGAAGCTAGGCATTAGTAAGTAAATTTATAAAAACGAGTGCCCCCATAGAAGCCAATAAACTAGCCATTTTGTGTACAAAAAAAAACCTAAACAGCTACCTTTCCAGTCGTTGCCCTGATGTACTTTTGTGGCTTGAAATAATCTAAAAACATACATATAGTAAGGCATTGATATTGAGTGCAATTACCTAACAATTTCAACATTCTCTGTTAATTTGGCATATTTAAGACTGCAGTTTTAACTGTGGAACTTGATGATTTTAGGTGAATGAAACCTGGACTTCTCCTGACAACGTGTGCGAATCCTACCAGTGCCTGGAGGCCGGAGACAACAAGCTGGAGAAAGTCACTACTGTACAGAATTGTCACACTGAATGTGATGCTGTAAGACCTTTTTATTAATTTACATACATACATACAATCACGCCTCCATTCTTGATGGGGTAGGCAGAGCGCAAAGGTCGCTCCTCCACGTCTGAAAATGCCTTGGGGGCTACCCAAGATAGATTTGTAGGTATATTGCTGTAGTGACAGGTTGTCAGCTAATCGCCTAAATTACAATATACTGAAACTCTCAAATACCTTAGCTGGTATTACAGCATTTCCGGGAGGAGATGCAACACATTCTATGGTTTTCTATCGCTCTCAGTCCAGCATGGAAGATTTTTTTTAATTTATTCAATAAAAATCCATATAATTTAAACGGAAGTTTGTCATAAAAATGTTTCAATCTAGTAGTGACGTTGAAAAAACCGCAATGTTGTCGGCATTATTCTTTTCACTCGAACGCCAATTAAGAATTTTCAACTTGAGAGGTCTACTATAATTTGAATTCGTTTCTTGTTGACACGACGAATGGCCTTATGTACCCAAATACAAATTTCTAAACCGTTTATGTAATGAACATTTTTAAAGTCAAAACAGCGAGGACTAACTGCTTAACGTGTCCTTCAAAGCACGGAATCCGGTTTACAAGACTGAACAAGACGTATACTCCATAAATTTATCACAAAAGAGAACGTGCATATAACATATTTTCAGTTCCTAAACCTTTTGTCTAAAAACATCTTAAATTATGAAAAGAACAGTGAAAACAGAAATAAAATTGATCAAAAAATCACCGAGATATACCATTATAAAGATCGACTATCTATCTCTCTCTTCGAAACGACAATTTATATGGAATTAGTATGGCGCTCCTGTCTTATGACGTCACATGACAGTTGGGACCTCTCTTTTTAACTAACCACTTTAAGGCATTATAACTCTTAAACTAATGAATATTTTGCGAAATTTCCTTCACATCCGTACATGTATGGTGACAATAATTCTTACTAATAGTTTTAAAAAAATCACGAGTATTCCCTATTCCAGGGCTGGCAATACTTCCCGGCGGAACCATCAAGCGGCAAATGCTGTGGAAAATGCAAGCCGGTATCTTGCATCTGCGAAGGAAAAGTCCACAAAATCGGCGAGAAATGGACCTCTCCCGACCACTGTACTACATATACCTGCGTAGACACCAACGGCACGGTAAGACTTATTTTCAGCCATATTGCTATCGAATCGTGGGGGGGCACATACATACATATATATATATATATATAATCACGCCTTTATAACAAATGTCGTTTCACCACGACTGACAAAGTTTTGAGGGTTATTAAAGATATAATTATAGGTATACTGCTGTAGTGTATTAAAAAAAAGATTGCCGTCCCTTTCTGTTATCTAATGGTAGAAAATGACAGGTATAGACTGAAATTTGTTAAGGGGCTTCCCTGGGCTAAGTGACGCCCTCATAAGTCATAAAATCATAATTCAGTGAAAACATAATCGAAATTGCGGTAGATCAGATTGAGGTTAAAGCGATGAAGGACACAAGAACCTCATTCTAGATATAAAATTTGCGATAAACGGCCACTTTTAGAACTTTTGCTATCTGTAACTACCGTGAACACGGAATTAACCATTTATAATGCTAAAAATAAACTTCAGTACCTATACTTCAATCTGATCTACCGGATTTTCGATTAATTGCGTTTTCAGTGAGTAATGATAGTTTGACTGATGAGGACGCAAGCGTGCACCGGAGATCTCCTTAATTCGTGATTTTTGCAACTACGAATTGCAACCAGTGTTATTACCTGCCTCGTTAACCTATTAGTCTTCAACCCTTGAGCTTTTGATCCGAAGTGTGTGGGTTTGATTACCCCCACACAATAGAAGAGGACGAAAATTTAAGCTCTATTCTACTTATTACAAAGGGATTATAAAACTTAACCTATTTTTAAAACATTCTGTACTAACTTGTTGTTTAGAGTGTATGCCATTCACATTCGTTGTTTTTTATTTTAATAACTTTAGATACATGCTATCTCTTTCGCTCGTTCCGCTTTCTTCTCGTTCGGTCATTCATTCGGTTAGACACAAGTTTGTTGTGCTCCGATTGTAAAATTATTTGTGCCGTTTAAACAATAAACCCAGTGTTAAGAACCAGTGCATTTTCAATTAGACATTCCACTCTTATTACACCAAAAAACAGACAATATCATTCACTCGTGTAAAATCTTTCTATATTTAAAATATATATATTTTTATCGTATTATCCGTAACAGATCCAAGTGGAGATGAAGACAGAGAAGTGTCCCGAAGTGTCGGTGGAAATGCTTAAACAGTTCGTCCTTGAAGAGATGGAAATAACTGGAAATTGTTGCAAAGTTCACGAGCCTGTCGCTTGTAAGGTCGGCGATAAGGTCTATCAGGTGAGGCGGAACTTGTTTATTATAGCAAGATGTAATAGTACTTAATAAATTTCAAGAACATTGATAATAAAGAATATTATCAAACAGAGGACTAAGATTTTTTTTAAAAGTGATTTAGTACTCAGAGGACCAGGATTTAAAAAAATGTGAAATAAAAAACCTTCAAATTTTTATCTTCACAGCATTGTAACAATTTTTCCATATGAGAAAAGTGGTTTTTAACTTTAGTCTAGTCCAGAGGTGACGATAAAACGGGTATATATAAAAGGTGCCCAAGACTAAAACACAATGTCATTCATAAACTTCATTCGCACACTTCAACGTAACACAGCAACCACTGATAAAAACCCAGCAAGCTATTTGGCGCCGGACTCTGATGACGGGGCAGGTCATTTAGTTTTTAGTCCCATCATGGCTTACTAAAAAAAAAACTATCTACTTATATGTATGTAATGCACTGCCAAGTTATGACTTGTAAGTCACTTAGCAGTGGCGAAGCGTCCATACAAGGTGATTCCTATCGGCTTCCCTTTCAAGAATTCCACCTCAACTAAATCCGGAATTACGTCGGAACTATAAAGTACTGGAATGATTTTTTTCCTTTGGCTTACCCTCGATAAATTTGCACCTCTCGCCTCTGTAACTTACATTTCTATCTACTCCCTAGGAGAATGAAACCTGGCCCACATCCGACCCATGCGTCAACATGACGTGCGCGCGCGACCCCACCGGCCGACTTTCACACAGGGAGAGCGTTGAGTCCTGCTTTAGCGATTGTAAACCAGGGTTCGCCTACAAACCACCCGTGAATGGGCTAGTCTGCTGTGGAGAATGTGTACAGGATGCTTGTAAGCTGGATGACAAGTTTATAAAGCCAGGTAAGAACATTCTGTGTTAATTTTTTGCTACAGCAAGGGCGAGTGTTGAGTCTTGCGTTATTGATTGTAAACCAGGGTACGGCTACAACCTACAACGATGAATAAGCTGGTTTGTTGTGAAGAATGTGTACAGGATGCCTGTAAAGTTTACCTAACCAGGTGAGGATTATTATAGGACATTCTGTGTTAACTAGTCAACTAAGACCTAGGACTATCGGATGGGTTCTAGCAATGGGAAAGTGTTGAGTCTTACGTTAGCGATTGTAAACCACGATTTGCGAACAAACCACCGAAGAATGGGCAAGTCTGTTGTGGAGAATGTGTACAAGTTGCTTGTAAGGTAGAAGACAAGTTTATGAAACCAGGTAAAGGAAAAATAGTACACTAGGCTCGATTCTTAATATACGGCTCATATGATACGGCGGATAAAATTGACAGAAATACTGGGGAAACGTGCAAATGCGCGTTTAAATCTAGCGGACAAAATATAAAACCATAGAGTATAAATCTCCTGCCCTTTTTCAATATTATTATTTTGTAATGACAGATAGATTTTAATTTTAGTTTTAGCCGGTGGTATCTAGAATCGAGCCCATTCTGTGTGAACTAGAATAGAATAAAACTATTATTATTACTTGCTGCATTAAAGTCTTCAAACTTATATAGAATAAAACTGTCTGGCCAATCATCGAGAACAATTTGATCGCGGTAGACGTCGGTACCCGCACAGACAGGGGTAGCATGTTAAATTGTGTGCGCAGCTGTAAGCTAGGATTTGCGTACAAACCATAAACAAGTGACCAATTTTGTTCAAAATAATTTTGCCTCCTCTTCTACGTTGAATGGACAGGAAGTATTTCGTTAATAAAATATTTATATAAGGTCATTTCAAATCAAGTTCAAATATTGAAACGTGTGAATCTACCCATGAAACTGAACAACTTTCTCTAAGGAACACAGGTCGAAATACGAAAAACATAAATTGACTTCCTTCATACTAAGTGCGCTATCAGCTGGTGCATTTTGTATGGAAGGTCCAAAATTTTTACACGTTTTAATATTTGCACTTGATTTAAAATAATGTTATATAAAGACGTTTCTTTGTTAACTTGTAATCATATTGCCCATGTAAATATTCGAGAAATGCATCAAAATATCTGTTTTCTTCTTCTAGGCACCACATGGTATTCAGCTGACAATTGTACCAAATACAAGTGCGACCGAGATGGAGATAGTGTGAGCATGTCAGTGATACTGCCAAGTTGCCCCGATATCTCGAACTGTGACCCGGAAGATATTGTGAATGAAACCTGCTGCCGAGTGTGCAAGGAAAAGCCACAGGCTCTAAGTAAGTACTCTACATACGCAGGGAATAGTTTCATAAAGCCGAGTCTTCAGCGGATAAACAAAACACGTAACATACCTCCGCCACAGCTCGGACACTCCTAACTACCATGTCATTTTGGTCACACATCGACAGACGGCATGTTGCACTTAGCATGTGTTTGTATGCGTGTTATAAGGGTTGACAAAATTTGTTATACCGGTCATAATCATCACTTGATTAATCTGGTTCTTGATTAAACCAACGTTTTAAAGTAGTTCACTGTAACTGAATAGTAAGAATAGATTAGGTTGCATATTTTGTATGAATTTCTTACCGTCTCTCATCTTGTGGAATCTAAAAAGGTTAATGTCCATTCTGTATGTAGTACTATTATATATTCTGTGCCTCCGTAGTGCAGAAGGGGAAAGATTTCTTAAACATTTCCGTACCATTTTTCGTTTCGTATTTTGTTTGAGAGCAGGAGTCACAGCTATAGACGTGCTTGCAGGTTGTACAATGATAAATTGGTAAATTTAGATTTATTTAGTGAGTCTGTTAAACGCTTCAAAAGATTTACTTTGGAGTGTCTTTCTAATAATTCTGAATAGGTATGCAATTATAAATTTCTTTTTATGTATCACTCAATATTAAAATTTCAAAACATTATGTTGCTTCATCATTATTATTTCTTTACAAATATAAGAAACTGTAGGTCTTTGTTTTATAAAGAGTTTATGTACTACATACATACATACATAAATCACGCCTTTATCCCTTACGGGGTAGGCAGAGCGTTTAACGCCTCGTAAAAGGCGCTTTCGCCACGTCTGACAAAAATTGAGAGCAATTTTAGATTGTAATATGGATTGCTTTAGTGACAGGTTGTCAGCCCATCGCCTAAATTACAATACACTGTAACCCTCGAGTCCCTTTCGCTGACTTCAACAGCATGCCCGGGAGGAAGGGCAGCTGGAACATTCTATGTTTTTCTATCTCTCCCAGTCCAGCATGGAAGAATTTATGTACTATATACAAATATGTAAGACTGTTTGTTTCTGAATAAGTATTTATTTATTTATTTACTGTTTATTGTACACAAGTAACATGAGGAAGACGATACACAAGGAATAACGACACAACAGGTATAGCTTATTTCTACTAAGAAATTTCTTCCAGCTTACCTACGGAAGTGAGAGGCAAATTAGGCGTGCACAAATAAAGCATAATATTAAAATAATACCAGAAAATTATAAATTACATAAATAACTAATTATATATATACTTAAAATCATAATAACAATATATACATGAATATAATATAAATACATATATATATATATATATATATATATATATATACATACTAATACTATACAGAAAGTGAAAGGTAATGCTCTCTTACTCTTTTTTTAAAGACAGCGACAAAGTAAATAAAACATGAAAGAGATATCAATAGTATTTGTCATAGGTGCAGATGAGATAGTTGCAACTTCAACATGAATGTTAACACATACTAGACTGGAACACGGAAGGATGATATCTAAATACTGAAATCTAACTTCATTATCTCTTTACATTTAAACATTTACATGCTCAGTGATTTGGAAACACGATAGCTTGCGTATTCCAATTTCAGAAGCGCTTGGTTCGCCGGGGTTCCAATCCCATTTATGTGATTTTAAATTATTTCTACATTTGTAGAGCCTGATGGTGTAGTGGAGAGGGCCGCTGCCTCCTAAGCGAGAGGTCGTGGTTTGAATCCCAATACGTACCAATGTGTTATTCGGTTTTCGAATTTCATATGTACGTTTTATCGGTGCTTTTTCCGTGCTTCGGAAGGCACGTTAAGCCGTTGGTCCCGGTTAATATCGTTTAACATCGTACATATTAGTCGTTAAGCCATATCAGAGGCCAGTGCTAAGCATTGGCGGCTTGAAAACTCTGACCTAATCTAGGAGGGTCTGGTTTCCCTTCTGGGTTGCGGAGGTCAGATGGCAGTCGCTCTGTGTAAAAACCAGTGCCCTCGTTCAATCACCTGGATTAAGTAGCTGCCCCGTGAGATACGGTATAAGGCTAGGGAGATGGGGGAGATGATGATTTGTGTCTTTTGCCCAGGCACCTGTGTCCCCACGGCGCTGGGTCTGGAGTCGGTGGGCGTGGTGCGCGTCCACCTGCACGGGCGCGGGCTGTGCGTCAACACCAAGCCGTTACCGGACTTCAAGGAATGCAGAGGGACTTGTGATTCCGGCACTCTTTATAACAACCGTAAGTCTTGTTATCCTACATACATAGATACAGTCACGCCTTTATCCCTAAGGTCATCCCGTCACGTCTGACAAAGTCTTAAATAACCCTCAAAACTTGGTCACACGCGGCGAGACGACCTTTGTTTAGGTCGTTTACGCTCTGCCTACCTCATTAATAATAATAATTATCTCGATCAATATCCCAGCAACCGGTCCAGCTAAATCCCTCCCCACTCCCCATAGACCTAGTTCTCCTACCATTATCTGCAATAGTCCTTGCATCAGGCGGGTGCTGGCTCTGGTTGTATTGCTATAGTGCAAGCAGACCGAGTATCCGCGTGATGTACACATCACTATACATTATTTGGTTTAAAAAAGTATACTGCAAAGTATACCAACATAATAATAATAATTATTATTATTAAAAAATAATAATAAATAATTATTATATAATAGATAGGGAACCTGCTCCTCTCCTTCGTTGAGGGTCTCGAGGCGGGCGACTGGGTAAAAATCAACCGAGAAGGTCGAGAAGTAGGAAAAAGAAAAATATATTTACTTAATTATAATTAAATTAAATAATAAATGGGGTAGGCAGAGCGTAAACGACCTAAACAATGATCGCTCCACCACGTCTGACAAAGTTTTAAGGGTTATTTAAGATAGATTTGTAGGTATACTGCTGTAGTGACAGGTTGTCAGCTCATCGCCTACATTGCAATATACTGAATCCCTCAGATCCTTTAGCTGACTTTTAGTCTTGTTATCCTCATCGCATTCATTCAACTGATATGAGCAGTCACTGCTGAGCATATAATAAGCCTGCGAACGTTTCCGTAACTCTCGATTATGCATTGACTGCATCTTACTGCTGCCTATAATATTTATGTAAAAGTTGTAGAAGTGGACCCCGCCGCTGGCCGCTAGAAGTGCAAATTAAACTAAACGTATTACAGCAGTGGCGCCCTAACTCGTTAAAAAATCATAACTCGAAATATATATATTTTTTTTAAACGTTGTTTTACTATTTCCTTCGAATTAGGTAGAGCTAATGATTTTTTTTGAGGTAATCAATTTAAGGAGCAAATAGTACCCCGCAGTTACCAACGATTTCTTTTTCTAAAAACGGTCGTCTTTTTTTCACATACTAGGCAGTACCTAGTGGTCTTGAATGACAGTCAGAAAGGGGTTCTATACACTGAGCTTCCGGATTAGTCCAAAATATTATCGATATCAATTTCTCAACACTTTATTTTTTCAGAAACCGGCGTCCACGACTCGAAATGCGAGTGTTGCCAATCAGTAGAATACGGTCACGTGGTCGTGGAACTGACCTGCGAGGATGGTACCACCCGCAGCCACCAGGTGGCGTCACCGAAAAAATGCGCCTGCAGGAGCTGCGGGGCTGGCAGCGCAGAGTGGCCCTGGCCACATAGTGCTACTAGTAAGTCGTCGACCGGAAAACAAACCCAAACCCCACGACCTGACAACCCCATAACAAATGACCCCACACGAACCGTCTATTGGCTTGTATAAACCAATTGGTTTAATTTAAATCGTTTCACATTTCGATATACAACGTGTAACAGTAAGGGTATATGCAACCAAAAGGATATGAACCAGCCTATGAAACTGAACAACTTTCCTGAAGGAACATAGGCCGAAAAGCGGAAAAAAAAGTTTGACGCTCATCATTTTGTATGGAAGAACAAACTTTTTTTTTTCTTATTTTTCTGTTACACGTTGTATAAGGTTGAAAAAGCTACAAAATGTCAAACAGTGTAAAATGATTTCAGCTGGTGTGTTGCCATAATAAGGTTAGGTACGTTGGCAACGTACGTTATTACTACTCCTTTTTGCCAAGATTTATGTTAAGTGATTTCTACATTGTTGACTTGGATAATAATTGGTTATTTTACAATAAGAATATTATTTTGAACGGGATTACTGCCACGATTATATTTATTGTTACCTCGATATTTCATCGCAGTTTCATGCGACATGGTAACGAGTACTCTTTCTTCTTAGCGAGTGGATTCTCGAGTCGATAGACCCGATGAACCCTGGTGTCAGAGTTTTCTTTTAGAAACAGTGACCGGGACCGACGGCTTAACGTGCCCTCCGAAGCAGGGAATCCTCTTTCTTTTCGGACAATCAGGTGATTCAGCCTGCAATGTGCTAACCAAACTGGGGAAAACCTCACAAAGTGATAAATTGACAAATATCAACTTTGTGTTCCCTCCTGGGAATCGAACCCAGGACCTCCGGATCGTAAACCCATGGCTTTGACCACTAGACCACGAAGGCAGTTAAACAGACTGGCGAGGCGAATGTTGACATCTTCTTGCTCGTGACCATGTCGCATGAAACTGCGATGAAATATCGAGGTTACAATAAATGTAATCGTGGTAGTATAAAAAATAATATTCTTATTGTAAAATAACCAATTATTATCCAAGTCAACTACCTAACTACAACTAATGTGTTTTTCGGTTTTCGAATTTCATATGTATATTCGGCGCTTTTTTCGTGCTTCGGAAGGCAAGGTTAAGCCGTTGGTCCCGGTTAATATCGTTGAATACCGTAGATATTAGTCGTTAAGCCATAACAGAGGCCAATGCTCAGCATTGGCGGCTTGAAAACTCTGACCTAATCTAGGATTGGGTCTGGTTTCCCTTCTGGGTTGCGGAGGTCAGATGGCAGTCGCTCTATGTAAAAACCAATACCCTCGTTCAATCACCTAGATTAGGTAGCCAGCCCCGATAGATACGGGATAAGGCTGGTTGAGAGCTGAAAATCAGTGTTGCTCTTTATGAGCTATAATACACTGAGCTTTGACCCTCTGCATCACTTCAGCACACATTCAACAGAATGTAGGCACTAGTTTGTCTTATTTTTGTCATGTCTTTATTTATTTTCATCTCTTCTTTCTTTGTGTTTACCTTTTGTTTTATGTGTGATGTTTTTTATGCAATAAACCTTTTATCTATCTATCTATGATGATGATCCAAGTCAACAATGTAGAAATCACATAACATAAATGTTGGCAAAAAGGAGTAGTAATAGATAGATGAGCACTCTCTTTGCCAACATGCCTAATATTAGTATCACAAATCTTATATTGGTTATTTTGTTCCACAGCGTACCAAACCGAGGTGCCTGATGAAATCCCAGACATCTATCAACGATTCGGCAGTTCCAAGATGCCGACAAAACACTAAACATTATCTAGATTAAATCAAGTCTTATGCAGATAGATGTACGCACACAACACAGGGTGTTAAAGAAAATACTGCATATCCCAAAGCACTTTTTTAAAATGCTTTCTATTATATTTTTGTATGAAGGAGGCACATTTTTCAAGGAACGACTGGCTCATAAGGACAAGATTCCAGAATAAAAATGTATATATGAAAAAATGAATAATTTTTGTTCTAGAAAAATTTTTTTTTATTAAAGTAGATTTTGTTAGTACACCCTTTCTTTACACTTTGCATAAGTTTATTATGTATAAAGAAAACAAAGATTCATTCCTGAAAACTATATTTTTTGTAAATAACAAATAAACTGTAATATAAATTACTTTCTTGTCTTTCATTATGAACACAAACAACAATCACATTCAATATAACTAGATCTTTTGGAAGAAAATGGAAAATAATACAGAAAACAAATGCTGTGATGGAAATGGAAAGAAAAAAGTATACGGGGCGTAAGGGACAGCACCTCATAAACTGATGGGCGTTGCTCAGTCACACTGAACAACTTTCATCAGGATCTTTTTCAGGAAGTGTTTTTTATTCTTTTCCATACATCTGATCGAAGAGAACATTTTGTATGGAAATGTTTTTTTTTTCTCTTTCTGAAAGAATATCCTGGTGAAAGTAGTTCAGTATCGTTGACTGAGGAATAAGAGAGAGAATAGGGGATCAGTTTGTGGGGTGCTCTGCTATACATGGAAATAAATAGAAATTTCCCCGTATATAGAAATTTCTTGGCGGGACAAAACAACAAATAATTATTTATGCTATCTATAGCATTACAGCTAAAAATAACAAAAAGAACTAATTTCCTGGTCAAAATGTAGTAAGTAAGTGGCTATAGAATAAAACATTTCTAAACTTGCACACCTATATGTTGTATTATACATAATAAAATGTCATGAAGGATCTTTTAACACATAAATGCATTACACAAATACGTTCACACAAAAAATACGAAGAATGGTATTATACCAAAAAGTTTTAATTACATTATTTTATTTGGCTACATTATTTATTTACAAGCTCAAAGTTTAAAAGACCTGTATTCAGTCAAAGTACGTAATAGTTTTCATCAAACATCAGATTCCATTGTCATGTCGTACATACAGGGTGTAAGGAAAAAGTTTCTGGGAAATTACAATAAAATTCGCTGCAAAGTAAAAAAAAATCAATTTGAAAAATGATAGCGGTACCAAAACGAAAGTCTCAAGTTAACTTACCGGGTGTAAGGGACAGCGTCCCGCTAACTGATAGGGGTTGCTGAGTTAGCAACACTGAACAACTATCACGAGAAAATTCTTTCACGAAGTAAAAAAATAAATTGCCATTTCCATACAAATGGTCTGATCAAGGTAGACATTATTAGTAGTATATAGCCTAATGGCTTTTCCTACTACTTTTATTCACTTTCTGAAAAAATATCCTGATGGAATTTGTTCAGTGTCATTGAATCAGCAACCCCTATCAATTTGCGGGACGCTGTCCCTTACACCCCTTATAATAAATGCTAAATGATGTTTCTATTTGTTACCCTTACATTTGACATCCGCTCCACGGGACCATGAATGTTATGGAACTTTTGGACAATTTTACAAATTAGACTTTTTAAAATTAAACGCGCGTCAGCACTGCTCTTTATCCATTCCCGGTTTTGTTGGATACACGGGGTGTAAGGGACAGCGTCCCGCAAACTGATAGGAGTTGCTCAGTCAACGAAACTAAACAACTATTAGCGTGAAAAAATATATGTCTGATCGAGGTGGTCATTTTGTTTGGAAAGGTCTTATGTTTTCGCCTCCTAGAATTTCCAAGAATTTCCTGGTGATAGTTGCTCAGTTTCGTTGACTGAGCAACCCCTATCAGTTTGCGGGACGCTGTCCCTTACACCCGGTATAATCAGAGCGCCAACACATAAAAAGCAGTGCTCAAACGGCACTGAAGAAGCCAGACCAAAAACAAAACAAAACCCTGCTTTATCTGTCTCTGGCAAGTTCATATTGTTATGAGGTGATATCTTCACTCAATGTGGGCTCACAGTCACCGTTACCTAATTGAGTCTCCTCCTCTTGTTGTTTTTGTTTCTTCACCATTTCTGATAAGTACCTACACCTCTGCATACATTCCTCCTGAAAAACAGAAAATATACAAATTATTCATTACTTCCATGCTGGTAAGGGACCGAGAGAAAAACATGGAATGTGACAGCTGCATTTCCTCCCGGGCATGCTGTGAAAACCAGCTAAGGGATCCGAGGGTTTCAATATATTGCAATTTAGGCGATGGGCTGACAACCTGTCACTACAGCAATATACCTACAAATATATCACTTTGTATGCTTTGTATGGTACTCCCTTGAATAGAGAGAACGCTTTAAGTATCTGGGTCACTGGGTTGTCGAAGATTTGTCAGATAATTTAGTTATAGAGAGGGAGCGCAGGGCGCTGTCAGTGCGCTGTAACATGTTGGCTCGTAGGTTTGCACGGTGTACAGACGAGGTTAAGTGCAATAAAGTATTTTTATGTTATGTTATGTTAAGGTGACGCTTTTTAAAGCTTATTGCCAGTCCTTTTACACGTGCAACCTGTGGGTCAATTTCACCACAGATAATATAATACTATACTAGTACAGATGCCTAATGTCATACAACAAAACTGGTCCGCCATAAGTCGGGCCGAGTGACGGGCCGCAAGATTTTAGTACAATCTGACGCAACGGTACCACGTGACAGACCACGGCGGGAAGTGTTCGGTTGTAATATTTTGCCGTGATCACAGATGGCCCCACGTAGGTACAATGCACGTTCGAAGTACGTAATTTTCTACTAGACTACTAGATGGCGGTAAGAGAGAAGTGAACGCTGCGCCAGAGCACAGATATTAGCAGTTTTAATCTGTAATTTGTAAGAGATTGAATAATGAAACTTATCTTATGTACTGTCAGCAAAGGCTATTGCAGGTTAGGTCCGTTCGAAACGGATGAGATTGTTTCAGGAAATTATGTATGAATTTTAATGTGGTTTAGTATATTTATTGCAGTAAGTGAATCGTGCAAATAAGCGAGATTTTATTAAAGTTTATCAATAATTTCCTGAAATGATCTCTTTCGTTTCGAGCGGGCCTGACCAGATGTCTCCTCTGCTGACTACGTACACTCTACAATCATATTAGGTGCTATCATTTATAAATTTAATAAACTGCTTTACACGATTGTTACTTTTACTTTTTTTCACCTGGTCTCCTTCCACTTATCACTATTTTGAGCCTCTATTTTTATTTATCAAGATGGTTCTTATTAATAGAATAGAAATCGGCCTTAAATACACTTTAAAAGTAATAAATTGAACAGTAGTATGACAGTAAAATATTTACCTTAAAAAGTAAAAGAAAGAAAAACTAATACTAAATAAATGTTTCTAACAAAAAGGAAATTGTATTTTCAATCAACGATCGGACTCGATCCGGATAATCACAGCGCTGAAACCCGACCAACTAACCAACGCGCCATCCCGCCGATGAACTGAGTTGCGAATAAAAGCTACCCATGAAGTTGTTATGGTTCATCAATGAGTATATTTTTTTTAATAGTAACGTAAACAACAAGTAGAATATGGACATAATTAGCAGGAAAATATATATATGATTTCTTCATTAATTCGTTTAGGAGAAATAAGATCTAAAAAACATACATATAAGTATGTAATTTTTACAAATTTCGGAATCAACGGAGCGGATTCGCATTTACCCATTCATACGTTGACCGGCAACGTTGCGCGCGGGCCCGCACTGAATGGCAACGACGCCACTTGCGGAGCCAACGCTGCACAGTGGGTCAGAAATTGAGATTCATAGAATTAGGAATAAACCAAGTTTCGGAATTTTGCTTACAACTTTCAGAAGACAATCTATTGGTAAACTTAATAAAATTAACGACAAGTATCTCAAAGCAACTAAAACTTAAACTTAAGTATGTTTCATTAGGTTAATTTTAATTGAATAAAAATATATTTATCACTAGGGATAGAGGCGTGACTATATGTATGTATGTATGTATATTTATCACTATTTAACATAAATATCTTTGACATTTTAAGAACACATCGAAGTAAAAGGTGTTACCAAGCAAGGTTTAAGAATCGATATGATATTTTGTTTTAGGCAGCAGGCAATCATGTCTTTTCATTACAGCTACAATTTACTCGAAATATGTTTTAATTAAAATATGTATTCTTTTAAAGATTCTTAAATAATTAATAATATAAAAATAGATCTTATAGATAGTGAGAGAAAAAAAGTAAGTTAATCTAATATTTATATTCTTTATGTTAGTTAAATCTAGTCTACGCCGAATCGTGGCCATGTCAATGTTTTGTACACACATACATCACGCCTTTGTTCTTAATGGGGTAGGCAGATCGTAAACAACCTAAACAAAGGTCGTTCCGCCACGTCGGACAAAGTTTTGAGGGTTATCTAAGACAGGTTGTCAGCCTATCGCCTAAATTGTAATATACAGAAACCCTCGGATCCCTTAGCTGGTTTTTTTCAGCATGCCCGGGAGGAAATACATCTGGCACATTCTATGTTTTTCTCTCGCTTACAGGCCAGCATGGAAGAAGATTGTGAATGATTTGTTGTTGGTAAATTAAACAAATATAGAAACAGTTTTCCTGCTGATCGTAAGAAAAATACATACTATCCATACTCTATACAAATATTATAAAATCCGAAAGTAGCTCCGTCTATCTGTTTGTTTGTTTGTTGTTCTTTCACGCCTTAAATTCTGAACGCATTTTGATGAAATGTGGTGGCATGGTGATAGATGAAACGGACAAAGGCAATTTTTTACCGTAGGATGAGATCTTATTCCCTCGGGAAATATTTTCACACGGCATTTAGGGTATAGGGCAACACTTTATGTATCGATTGACTATGACCATGACATTATAACGCTATGGCTGATAACCAGTGATCAGAATTGGTAGAGTATATTTACCTAAACTTCTAAGAACAGAAGCGGAAAATGGAGACTTCCTTACTACGTAAACTTTTTGCGGGACATCACATAAGTAAGCAAGAAATATACTTTGCACCATGGTTTTTAATTCTATGGACAAATACAAGGTAAAAATATACTTGGTGATATTTGGCTACAGTGTCACATTGCCTAGATATTTTGAATTCAAGATTTTCTTACTTTATAGCTTTAAAACTGCTGAGTGTAGGAAAAAACATATTGAGGAAAAAATTACGCAAATTATGTGCTGTATAATTTCTTCATAGGTGTCAACATCGTACGAGCTACAGAAACCAAGATATTTACGAAAAATTGTTTTATTTTTACATTTGACCTTGAATAGCTTATATTCCTGGTTGGTTTTTTTAAGGCACCATTTCGTACGCCGAAATAAATCTGTGAAAAGTCCTGGGTTCGATTAAGATAAACCGATGCTTTTAATAAGTTCCCCTTAGTCAAACATTGATAACAACGCCGTAAAGAGTATGATATAAAACACACAAAGTTATTTTAATGGTTAGAAGGCTTGCACTGATAGTAATATGCTTTTAAATAAGTGCTGTTTATTCACAAATAAACAAAAACTTCGTAAACAAAGCGATTAAATAGAACTACACAAAAGAAGCTCAATTGTCAAAAGGCTTGCACTAATTATTTTTACCTGAAAAGTGATTCCAGGTAAAAAAAACACTGAAAAAACATGTGCTGTAAATGAATGGCATTTGTTTCCGAATTTCGAACCGTCAACTTTGCAAGATAAAATCAAATGCAAATAAAGCAAGTCATAAAATAATCGAACAATAGGAAATGAGGCTTGAATTTATGCATTTCTGTATTATACGTGACTATACGCCACATAATAGAACTAGTAGAGGAATAGTAGGCCCTTTTTGACCGGTTATCTATGGCCAAACGACCAAATCGCAATCTTTAGATCAATGTGTCTTGGTAATGTAATATTTTGTTTTATATTTATTTCATGTTCAAACGTCACACGGTTGATCGTACGCCAGCCAACTTGAACCAAATCTCAGTTAAATATCGGCAAAATATTTAGTATGCCAGATACAATCATACCTCTTTCGAAATATGAATTTTGATTTTTGTAGTTTTTAATGATAAAAATTAAATTTGTTTTTTGTAACTTAAGGTATAAATCAAAAAACCAATAAAAAATCAAATAAAGCTCATTTTTATTAAAGTAGACAATTATTAATGTAATGCAGTAAAAAAAACCTGATCACGTAAAGTACATCGTAAACGCGATTAATTTTACTTAAAAAATAATATATTTTATATGTCGTCAATGTCTTCGTCTTCAGTGACAGAATCTGAAGATACTGACGAAATATTGCTTTCTTGCAGGGAATTGAAGTAGATGAGCATTATTTTTTCTATATTTTCCGGTTTAAGTCTATTCCTTTTTACACTTAAAATCCACTAATAGGTGTAAAAGGACCTTTCAACATCTACAGATGTAAGAGGAGCATATTTAAAAAATACTTCGTCATCTACTTCGATTCCCTTTACAATTTTTTCACTTATTGTTGTAATAAAATCGTAGTCCGGAATTCTGTTTAAAACTTTTTCAAATTTATTTTGAATTATCTGATTTGTTGACCAGCTTAAAACATAACTAACATCGTCCATAATATGAAAACTGTCAGATATCGTTAAAACGGTTTTTCGTAAATATCTTGGTTTCTATAACTCCAACGATGTTGACACCTATAAAGAAATTATAGAACACAAATTACGCGATAATTTTTTCCCTTAACATTTTTTCCTACACACAGCCGTTTTAAAGCTATAAAGTAAGAGAATCTTTAATTCAAAATATCTAGGCAATGTGACACTGTAGCCGAAAATCACCAAGTATATTTTTAGCTTGTATTTGTCCATAGAATTAAATGCCATAGTTCAAAGTATATTTCTAGCTTACTTATGTGATGTCCCGCACGATATCCCGAAAAAGTTTTAGTAGTAAGGAAGTCTCCATTTTCCTCTCTTCTTTTTAGAAGTTTAGGTAAATATACACTACCTATTCCGATCACTGCTGATAACATTTCCTCCCAGCCGAATTTCCTCCCGGGCATGCTGGAAAAACCAGCTGAGCAATCCGAGGGTTTCAGTATATTGCAATTCAGGCGATGAGCTGGCAACCTGTCACTACATGAAACTGCCTAAAAATTAAAATCTATCTTTAAATAACCCTCAAAACTTTGTCAGACATGTCGGAACGACCTTTGTTTAGGTCGTTTACGCTTTGCATACCCCATTAGGCGTGATAAAGTCGTGATTATATATGTGTATATACATATGTATGAGTGACATAGCAACTAGCAGGCTAACCGTTAACGCAGAGAAATACTTTATTTCCGCGAGAAAATTCATTTAATCGCGGGTGAAAACGCGGGGCGGAAAGTAAGTGAGTTTTATAAATAAGATACAATATTCATACTTTAATTTTTGTTTTATTGTTTTTTTCATAATTCAATGTGCGAGGGTCTCTAAAAGTAAAGTCATAACACATAAACGGCAACCGCTCGATGTAGGTATATTAATTTCATCTGTGGATCGATAATTGTACCAGTGACATCTATTGGTGAATGGTTGGTACTACCTGTATGTGTTTAGGGTTTGAGCGAAAGTCGAAAAACTTCATGTCCTTGACACTCCTGTGTGGGTGTCGCTAGAGTAGCCGCTGAAAAGAAACTTTTAATCTAAAACTTTTTAAAAATGAGCATATTATACGATTTTTAATGCTCAGGGTAATCAGAATTATTTATTAAACAATATATTTGCTGGCTTTAGAAACCTAAAACTTGCTTTATGTAAACTTTTATTTAGAATGACCTGCCCGTCTTACCCTTAGCGCCATCTGCTGATATTTTTTAGAAGCTATTTACTGTTCTTCGGAGTGAGACCCCATGATTTCACGCAGCGTGCTTACAATGCCCTGCGCGTGCAATATAATAACGCGTTCAGCGTGCTGTTTGGGATGCCTCGTTATTGCAGCGCGTCGGCGATGTTTGCAGAAGCGAACACTAACGACTTTTTCGCAATAATACGCAGTCGATCCGCCTCACTGTTAAGTCGTGTACGTGACAGCTCAAGCGGCATCTTGCGCGCTCTCGCAGACCGCTGGGACTCCCCGATACTGCAGCGCTGGGTACGACTACATGTCGATAAGACCCCTATTAAAGGTTGCAGTATCGGCAGATCTTATTACGTGTGATTATTTATTTCTTTTATTTTTTATATGCCTTACTAACAATTATTTTTAAATGTGTTGTGTTTTACTAAAAATCTATGGATGAACATCTGACAATAAATTAATTATTATTATTACGCTTGTATACATTTTTCTATCTCCGAAGAGGAAAAATTAAGGCACGGGCCTAAACCAAGTGCATAGAAATTATACTAAGTTAGAGAGAGGAATTTCCGGACAATTCTGCAGGTGTTCAAGATAACTGCTTTTTGTAGAAGTGTGTAGATTATTATATGCTGAGTGGAGACCATTTTTGTTCCCATTACGCAATATAAATTAACTGCCTCCGTGGTCTAGTGGCTAGTGCCATGTACTCCCGATCCGGAGGTCTTGGGTTCGATTACCAGGGGGGAAACACAAAGTTGATATTATTTGAGAATTTATCACTTTGTGAATTTTTCCCCAGTTTGGTTAGGACATTGCAGGCTGAATCACCTGATTGTCCGCAAAAAAAAAGATTTCGTGCTTCGGAGGGCACGTTAAGCCGTCGGTCTCGGTAGCTGTCTTTGATAGTGGTCGTTACTCAAAACCATGTCAGAGGCCTGATAGTTGTGCTACTAGGCGGTTTAAATACTCTGACACCAGGGTTCATCGGGTCGATAGACTCGATACCCACTTGACAGAAGAAGAAAAATATAATTTCTATTTTATTATAAGTTTAGTTTTGTAACATGATGTTATTGTGTCGTAGAGCAAAATAAATTTGTTTCTTTCTTATTTCAATTTATATTTTTCTTTTTATATCGAAGAGAAACCGTTCAATCACAATACTTTCGTCAACGTTGCATTGTGCCAAATCGCGCGGAACGGAACTAACGCAAACACAAAACAGTTTATTACGTAACTTAGGAATCTGGGTCAGAAAAGACTGGTACTGTTAAATTAGAGAGAGTCAAAAACCGGACTCTACCCTCCCTTGATAGAAGATTTACATACATACATATATTCACGCCTTTATTCCTAATGGGGTAGGCAGAGCGTCAACGACCCCAACGAAGGTCGTTGCGCCACTTCAGACAAGTATTGAGGGACATTTCCGATAGATTTATTGCTGTAGGTTGTCAGCCCATCGCCTAAATTACAATACACTGAATCCCTCAAATCCCTTAGCTGGTTTTTACAGCATGCCCGGGAGGAGATGCAGCTGGCACATTCTATGTTTTTCTATCGATCCCAGTGCAGCATGGAAGATAGAAGATTTTGAGTCCCATATACAGTTGATTGTAGAATATAATACATACATATAATCACGCCTTTATCCCTAATGGGGTAGGCAGAGCGTAAACGACCTAAACAAAGGTCGTTCCGCCACGTCTGACAAAATTTTGAGGGTTATTTAAGATAGATTTGTAGGTATATTGCTGTAGTGACAGGTTGTCTGCCCATCGCCTAAATGGCAATATACTGAAACCCTTTGATCCCTTAGCTGGTTTTTACAGCATGCCCGGGAGGAGATGCAGCTGGCATGTATGTTTTTCTGGCTGGCAGTATGGAAGTATCAGTAATCAGTTCATTGTATAATTTAATGCATATGGTAAAATAGTAGGTACATTACATACCGGGTGTAAGGGACAGCGTCCCGCAAACTTATACGGGTCGCTCAGTCAATGACACTGAACAACTTCCACCGGTCAATTATTTTAGGCAGTGAAAAAAAAAATGTATTTCCAAACAAATTGTCCGCTCGAGGTGGACATTTTGTATGGAAAAGCGATATTTTTTTCACCTCTTGAATAAAAATTCTGGTGGAAGTTGTTCAGTATCATTGACTGAGCCTTCCCTATCAGTTTGCGGAACGCTGTCCCTTACACATACATACATATAATCACGCCTTTATCCCTAATGGGGTAGGCAGAGCGTAAACGACCTAAGCAAAGGTCGTTCCGCCACGTCTGACAAGTTTTGAGGGTTATTACAGATGATCATGACGTATATTGCTATAGTGACAGGTTGTCAGCCCATCGCCTAAAATTGTAATATACTATAACCCTCGAATCCATTAGCTGGTTTTTACAGCATGCTCTGGAGGTGATGCAGCTGGCACATTCTATGTTTTTCTATCACTCCCAGTCTAGCATGGTCCCTTACACCTGTGACATAATACTAATTGATCGTACAAGATTGATAACAAGTGGCTTATCTTTTTCTGCGATTTACACAAATTTTATTAGTATTGTGCAAGATAAAGAGATTAAAAACGATTTTTATTTTTACTGTGGGAATTTTACTATCACGAACTAAAAAGGCAGTGAATCAAAAAACCGGTCCAACAGAATCAAGATATATTAATTAAGATAATTTAGAACCTTATAAAGTAGCGATTCATAGTTCGTTATAGTAACAAGAAGAAAATTTTGCGAATAGCGGCCACAAACACTTGATAACTTAATTTAGCTGGTATTTGTTAAATAAAATATTGTATTAATGTGAAATCTATTTGTAATGGCAATCGAAATGTATTTTTTATAATTTTTATGCAAATGTAATAGCTGTATGATTTTTTGCAATAAATAAATAAACAGCAATATTTCTTCTGATTCTGTACAGGCCAGTTTGTACTGAAATGACATTTCTGATACGAACTCAAACTCGCTGTCACTCTTGAGAGCTGATTACAAACACGGCCCTCAATAACCTGTTAGAACATTCCTTACCTTGGTCTTCCCGGGCACAGCACTAGCGATCTTCTGCCACCTGTCGCCGGCGCTGCCTTTAGGATATTTGGCTAGAGCTGTCTCCAGCGCCTTCTGCTGCGGCTGCGACCAGTTCGCCGCCGCTGACACGTCCTCTGTCTTACGGGTCTTCACCTAGAGATATGAAAATATTGTACACTTTCAAAGTACAGTTAAGGAAAAGTGTAATAAAAGTATAACCAGCAATATACCATGTTTCAGTGATAGCTCGCTTTGCTTCCCGTCATGAGGAGTAATTTAATTACACATATAGATTTTAGAGAGCCCGATAGTGTAGTGGATAGGGCCGCTGCCTCCTGAGCGGGGAGGTCGTGGTTCGAATCCCACCACATAGATACCAATGTTTTTTGGTTCTCGAATTTCATTTGTACGTTTATTCGGTGTTTTTCCGTGGTTTGGAAGGCACGTTAAGCCGTTGGTCCCGGTTAATACAGTTTAATACTGTATATATTAGTCGTTAAGCAATGTCAGAGGTCAGTGCTAAGCGCTGGCGGCTTGAAAACTCTGACCTAATCTAGTATTGTGTCTGGTTTCCTTATCTAGTATTCGGTTGAGGTCAGATGGCAGTCGCTCTGTGTAAATCCAGTACCCTCGTTCAATCCCCTATATTAGGTAGCCAACCCCGTGAGATACGGAATAAGGCGACGGGAGGTAAAGACAGATTTTAGATGGCAAGCCACGAGCATTCTGCGCGGGTCTAGTTTTTACTGCTTAAAAGTTTGTGCATCACACAAATGTAGTCTTTATTCCTTCCGTTCTCATTCTGACTCGAGAACAATATAGATAGATAGAGGAGATATCGGGCGTACAACTGAATATGCACATACCCAAACGAAAGTGTGCATAATTTCACTTATTACGAGTAATTGGATCACAAACCAAGAACACCGACTTGAGTCAAATGTCTGTTTTTTCATTAATATCTCGAAGAGATAACAAGTGACCTACCTTTTTAGGCGGTTCTGGGACCACCGGTTCCGCCTCCTGTCCCGGCACCTTATAGCAGTTCTCCTTCAACTTGGCGGCCATGTGCGTGACCTCTCCGACGGAGCGGCACATGGCCTCGGCGATCCTCTCCCAGCGCTCGGGCGAGCCGCCGGGGAACTTCTTCACCAGGCGGACCAACTCGGCCAGGTCGTCGTCCGTCCATAGCCCGCCAGTTATTACTGGAGGCGCCTGTAGAATGAGGCTTTTATCGTGTGGTGCTCCAAGGATAGAACAAGAACGAAGCACAAATATGCGATAAAAGTATCGAATACATCTACAGGATGTCGCAGTGTATGAGCAATACATAACACGCTTTTATTCGTAATGGGGTAGGCAGAGCGTATACGGCCTAAGCAAAGGTAGTTCCGCCACGTATGACAAAGTTTTGTGGGTTATTTAAGATAGCTTTATATATTGCTGTAGTGATAGGTTGTCAGCCCATCTCCTAAATTGCAACATACATAAACCCTCGGAGCCCTTAGCTGGTTTTTAAAGCATGCCCGGGAGGAGATGCAGCTAGCTCATTCTTTATTTTTCTATCACTCCCAGTCCATCATGAAAGAAAGTAGCGTTCTCTGCGAATAAAGTCTCTCTGAGAAAAAGGCAAGTAATGCTAATTTGTAGAAGGTGTGTAAGGGACAGCGTCCCGCAAACTGATAGGGGTTGCTCAGTCAACGAAACTGAACAACTACCAGCAGGATTTTAATCAGGTAGTGAAAAAAAATATGGTTTTCTATACAAATTGTGAAAACACCTTAAAGCTCACTATCGTTCTCTACCCTAACCGCTTGCACTTGCGTATTTCCCGGAATAATTGGTTGTTACATTTTCTTTCATTATTCATTATTATTTCATTTTTCTTACATTTTATTTTATTTTCTCTTGTGTCTTTTCTGTGCAATGTAGTATATTCTTATCTTATCTTAATTGTCTGATCGAGTTGTTCATTTTGTATGGGAAGGTCATTTTATTTTCATCTCCTGAAAGAATTTCCTGGTGAAAGTTGACTGACTGCAAACTGATAGGGGTTGCCTATCAGTTTGCGGGACGCCGTCCCTTACACCCGGTATACAATCAAGGTGCTTACATACATACATATAATCACGCATTTATCCCTAATGGGGTAAGCAGAGTGTATACAGCCTAAATAAAGGTAGTTCCGCCACGTCTGACAAAGTTTTGAAGGTTATTTAAGATAGCTTTATTGCTGTCAGATCCCTTATCTGGTTTTGCAACATGCCCGGGATGAAATGCAGCTGGCACATTCAATGTTTTTCTCTCGGTCCCAGTCCAGCATGGAAGTATGTATGTGGGATAATATCTCTATGGTGAATGATCTATTTCCGAACGATAAAGTATAATAGTTTTTAGACGAAGATGTGAGAAAGGGACGATGATAGAGTTACGTTGTATGAGTGCGAAAGAGTGAGCGCATCAGTCTGGCAGTTCAGTCTGAATGGGTCGAGCGTAGGTGAAGGATGTGGCGGTGATGAAGATATTCTAAGGATGTTAAGAAGCTGAATAAAGACGTTGCTGGTTGAAGATTTCCTTCCCTGCCCCGATCCTACATGTATATGTACTTACAGGCGCCGCTTTAACAGGTTTGGCCTCTTCCCCGCCCGCGGGCTCATCAGCAGAGTCCAGCAGACAATCTCTCTCAGCGGGCACGAACCCGCGCCTGCGCCGCGCGCCTCCCTTCTCGCGGAACTCGGCCAGCGCCGCTTCACGCTCCTGCCTGACTTTCTCTTCCTCTTCTTCCCTACGGTAAACATACATATAATCAAGCCTTTATCCCTAATGGGGTAGGCAGAGCGTAAACGACGTAAACAAAGGTTGTTCCGCCTCGTCTGACAAAGTTTTGAGAGTTATTTAAGATAGTTTTTATGTATGCTGCTGTAGTGACAGTGTATTAAAATCAAGCCTCTCAGTAAAAGTAAAAATAATGAGCGAAGCGAGCACGAGGTATCACGCAGAACTGGAGCCATATTTTTGAATCACTCGAATCGAAATGCGCAACATTCGAATACGATTTCCATACTATAAGGCATGCGAATATTACTCTATATCATATCGATTCAAAAATATGTGTCCAGTTGTATATCACGTTAATTAGCGAGGCATTTAAACTTAAGGAGCGTAACGGGTTCAAGATTTTACTTTATTAAACGAGATATAAAAGATGTAAGGGACAGCATTCCACGTACTGAAAGTAACGATACTAAACAACTCCCACCAGGAAATTATTTTAGGACGAGAAATTAAAAATGGCTTTTCCATACAAAATGTTCACTTCAATCAGACAATTTGTATGGAAAAGCCTATATTTTTCACACCCTAAAAAAAACCTGCTTATAGAGTGTTGTTGACTGAGCAAGCCCTATCAGTTAACTGTCCATTACCAAATTACTGATTGAGAATATAGTGAGCGAGAAGTTGCACGTTATTTTATCGAAGTACATACATACATACATAAATCACGCCTTTATCCCTTACGGGGTAGGCAGAGCGTTTAACGCCTCGAATTAGCGCTTTCACCACGTCTGACAAAAATTGAAGGCAATTTTAGATTGTAATATGTATTGCTATAGTGACAGGTTGTCAGCCCATCGCCTAAATTACAATACACTGTAACCCTCAAGTCTCTTTTGCTGACTTCTACAGCATGCCCGGGAGGAAGGGCAGCTGGACATTCTATGTTTTTCTATCCCTCCCAGTCCAGCATGGAAGTTTATCGAAGTATGTTAACGTATATGCCACTACTGATCGAGGTTTAGTTATTAACTGATCGCGAGCACAGCGTTATTGATCAAGGGGCCTCCGCAGTCTAGTGGTCAGAGCCATGGGCTTACGATCCGGAGGTCCTGGGTTCAGGGGAACACAAAGTTGATATTTGTCAATTTATCACTTTGTGAGGTTTTCCCCAGTTTGGTTAGGACATTGCAGGCTAAATCACCAGAAAAGTAAAAGGATTCCGTGCTTCGGAAGGCACGTTAAGCCGTGGTCGTTACTCAAAGCATGTCAAAGGCCTAATAGCTGTGTTACTAGGCGGTTTGAAAATTCTGCACCTAATTGTCGGAAAAGTAAAATGATCCCGTGCTTTGGAGGGCACGTTAAGCCGTGGTCACTCAAACCATGTCAGAGGCCTATTAGCCGTGCTACTAGGCGGTTCGAAAACTAGCACCAGGTTTCTTAGGGTCGCTGTTCGACTCGAGAATCCACTCGCTAATAAGAAGATTGATCAAGGTATATTATACAAGGCGAGCTACAAAAACTTACTTCTTTTTCTGTCGTCTCGCTTCTTCTTCCTCTTCTTTTTTCTTCCTCCTGTACTCTGCAATAGCTTTAGGTAGAGCCGTGATCGCAGCCCACGTCCACATTGGTATTTGGAATGGCAATGTGTTCATTATGCTTGGTTTTGGGAGCTGCTCTAGATATTCAGTCATAGCCAAATCAAGCTCAGTAGCCTTTTTATTCTTCTTGGTCTTAGCGTTTAGTAACTGCTCCTAATAAACAAAGTGTTGCGTCTTAATTCCTTGTATTTGTTCTGTGTATGTTTATATGTACAATAAACTGTTAAATAAACATACATACATACTTATGATCATGCCGTTATTCCTAATGGGGCAGGCAGAGCGCAAACAAAGGTCATTCTGCCACGTCTGACAAGTTTTGAGTGAAAGATTTGTAGGTATATTGCTGTAGTGACAGATTGTCAGCCTATCGCTTTATTGCAATATACAGAAACCCTCGGATTCCTTAGCTGGTTTTTACAGCATACCCAGGTGGAAATCCAGCTGGCACACTCTATGCTTTTTAATAAATAAATAAATATTAAAAGAAATTACTGACTGAAGAGGCCTTTTCAGGGATATCTGTATTGAATGTTTCTGTAACTAATTTATTAATTACCATGTGTGTTTGCAACATGTTATGTTCTCAAGATTATTAACTGAAAAATATGCTTAACAAAAGGCAACAGAATATTCCTATCTTTAACTTTGAATCAAAGCAATTTGTAAGGAGGAAAAGACATTTAAAGATTAATACATGTTAACGGGATCCCCGGTGCACGCCAGCGCCCTCAACAGTTAAATAATCATTACTCACTGAAAGCAAAATTAATCGAAAATCCGGTATATCAGATTGAAGAATGTTTTCAGGTACTGAAGTTTATTTAAAGCATTATAAATTAATAATTCAGTGTTCACTGCAGTTAGAGATAGCAAAAGTGCTAAAAGTAGCAGTTTTTTTGCAAATTTTCTATCTGTAACTACAACAAACTATAAGTTCCAACTTTATGATCTTCTAAAATACCTTCATTGCTTTAACCTCAATCTGATCTACCGGATTTTCAATTGTGTGTATTTTTTGACTCATGAGGACGCCACTTAGCCCAGGGGAACCCCTTAATTAAGACTCACTGCTGTATATCTCTTCTCGGCATATGAAGCCCAGCCAACAAGATACTGTCCGAATGTGATGATGATAAACAAGATAAGAGCACCCTCGGCCAGCCCCATCTTGCGGACATGACGGTAGTAGTAAATAGCTGACCGCCAGTTAGGTAGACCATTCTTGAGTACTTCATTGTACCTGAGATATTATTTTTTTGTTTATTAAGTGTGTAAGGGACAGTTTCCCTCAAACTGAGAGAGGTTGCTCAGTAGTTACTGAGCAACCTCTCTC
The DNA here is from genome assembly GCA_949820665.1 of Scrobipalpa costella. NCBI lineage: Eukaryota > Metazoa > Arthropoda > Insecta > Lepidoptera > Gelechiidae > Scrobipalpa > Scrobipalpa costella. The sequence goes on from OX463306.1 coordinate 3,579,131, forward strand.
AGTTCCTCTCGCAGTTGCCTATGTGGGTTAGTGGTCAGAGCCATGAGCTTATGTTGCAGAGGTCCTGGGTTTGATTCCCAATGAAATTCTTGGATGAAAAATATTTCCTTGGCTTTTTTTTTTCCTTTCCCATACAAATTTGAAAGAGCAACCCTTATCTGTTTATGTGAAGCTGTTACTTACAACAGGTATTATTTGTGCAGTTGTACACCCATAACTTATTATTACAGTTCAAAACTGGTCTTTCTCATTACGTGAGGAATGCAATTAGGTAATTACTACATACATACATACATACATATAATCACGCCTTTATCCCTAATGGGGTAGGCAGAGCGTAAACGACCTAAACAAAGGTCGTTCCGCCACGTCTGACAAAGTTTTGAAGGTTATTTATGATAGATTTGTATGTGTATTGCTGTAGTGACAGGTTGTCAGCCCATCGCCTAAAATGCAACATACTAAAACCCTCGGATCCCTTAGCTGGTTTTTACAGCATGCCCGGGAGGAAATGCAGCTGGCACATTCTATGTTTTTCTCTCGCTCCCAGTCCAGCATGGAAGATGGTAATTACTAATACATACATATAATCAAGCCTTCATCCCTAATGGGGTAGGCAGAGCATAAACAACCTAAACAAACCTTTCTGCTGCATCTGACAAAATCTTGAGGGTTAATTAAGATAGATTTGTAGGTATATTGCTGTAGTGACAGGTTGTCAGCCTATCGCCTAAATTGCAATATACTGAAATCCTCGGATCCCTTAGCTGGGATTACTAATGAATAAAAAATTACAAAACTATTAAAAAAACACATACTTCTCTCTCTTTCCCGGGTCTTTCAATATATTATGTACAGAGACTAGATTCCTGAATTGAACATCAGCGTCCGGTGCATCATTCTTGTCTGGATGCAACTTAAGAGTCAACTGTCTGAATGCAGACTTGATCTCCGATTGAGACGCTTCCTGTTGTATTTAAAAAAATACATAATTAAAAAAATATATGTGGTTTAGGTAGGCAATGAGGAATACAGAAGTGCAGCTGATATTTCTTTCCATCAAAGAATAACGAAAATACTTTAGTTACCATGTTGATAAAACGTGCACCTAAAAATGTGCATATAGTAAGTAGAGATATAGTACTAGACTACTGTAGGTAACAAGTATTATATATAGCTGCTGTAATACAACTTTAGGTGTTTTACCTGCGAAACTCCCATCAATTCGTAGAAGTTCTGATTAACTTCTTCCACCACGTCAAACACTTCGAGATCGTCATTGTCCCACGCAGACACGCACACCACCAGGCCACACAGCACCAGCACTTCCCAACGCATGGTTCGCACTGATAACCAACCAACCATTAATTTAAAAACACATCTTTTGGAAACTAAAATGTGCGAAAAAACGAAAAGCTGTGCAAAAAATGCGTGACGTTGACAACTGTCATTTGCCAGCTGACTGTTTTTTTTTATTATTTAAGAGTTTCTGTCTGGAAGTGAGTCTTTCTAGCCGTCTGATTTGCAAATAAAAATAAGGTGGTGCCACTTTCTTCGAAAAGTGGATTTAATATATTCTATATGCAGTTTTCAACTAATAAATCTAGTTTTAAAAAAAATGCAAAATGCCAGTTTGGATAAAAACCTTTTGTTTTAAATAAAATGGTTAGGTTAGGGAAGTGCAGGGAAATTGGATTGGTTCCACATGGGGTAAATCACGGTTAAATTAAACAGTTGCATTCCATGCCACGGCGGCGGCATGCCGTCCATAATGTGCGGATTGACCACTTGGGTCTAACTGCTTAATAATAGAGTTTATACCGTTACTGCAAGGTTGCTCAGTCAACGAAACTGTTCAACATTCACCAGGAAATTCTATCATGAAATTAAACAAAAAAAAATAATTTCATACTGTCTGATCGAGGTGGACATTTAAAAAAAAAAGTTTTTTTATACAAATGGGAAAGACATTTTCTTTTTATCTCTTAAAAGAATTTCTTGGTGAATGTAATTCAGTTTCGTTGACTGAGCAAACACTATCAGTTTGCGGACGCTGTCCCTTACACCCGGTATAACTCCAAATAATATATTATATTCGAAAGTAGTAAATACAAGTTCTATATAAAAAAAAACTTATTTTTTTTTGATAAAGATATTATTTATCCGCCTACTGACTTTTATTATCTATAGCAGCGTAACTAGACTCCCTCTGTTTTATAGCCTTGTTTATCGTGGTCTCATGGTCGAGGTCGCGGGTACGATTCCCGCAGAGAACAATCAGGTCACACAGCGGCCGGTTGGTATATTTCGTTTGCTTAGGATAAAATAAATTAAAAACAAAAAGATTTTTCTAACTAATTATTATTTTTATAAATTATTCTTCCATGCTGGCATGGGAGCGAGAGAGAAACTTAGAATGTTCCAGATGCATGTCCTCCCGGGCATGCTGTAAAAATCTGCTAAGGGATCTGAAGGTTTAAGTATATTGTAAAACTGCCTCCGTGGTCTAGTGACTAGTGCCATGGACTCCCGATCTGGAGGTCCTGGGTTCGATTCCCAGGGAAGAGACACAAAAGTTAATATTTGAGAATTTATCACTTTGTAAATTTTTCCCCAGTTTGGTTAGGACATTGCAGGCTGAATCACTTGATTGATTGTCCAAAAAGAAAAATATTTCGTGCTTCGGAGGGCATGTTAAGCCGTCGGTCCCGGTCGTTGTCTTTGATAGTGGTCGTTACTCAAACCATGTCAGAGGCCTGATAGTTATGCTACTAAGGTGGTTTAAAAACTCTGACACCAGGGTTCATCGGGTCCAGAGACTCTCGATACCCACTCGACAGAAGAAGAAGAAGTATATTGTAGTTTAGGCGATGGGTTGACAACCTGCCACTACACCTGTATACCTACAAATCTATCTTAAATAACCCTCAAACATTGTCAGACGTTGCGGAACGACCTTTGTTTAGGTCGTTTAAGCTCTGCCTGCCCCATTAGGGATAGAGGCGTGATTATGGGCTGGCAACCTCATCGCCTAAATTGCAATATACAGAAACCCTCGGATCCCTGAGGAGAAACTGGAGGTAATAATGAAAAATCAAAGCATACTACAAATAAAAGTTATCTCCAACATACGATGTAGTCTCCGGCGTAGCCTGTTGCTACGCGGCCTACGTGCTACGAACTATCCGTAGCTCACGTAGAGCTCAACCAGTGGTGTTAGTGTGTGAAACTTCATATAAATCACAAGTGTGCATGTAAATGAGTTGCATGTGTGCAATGCAGCGAAGCTCCTAGATAGAGCTCTACAGAAACATCACATTTCAAGGACATTCAGGTCACCTAATTGCGCAACAGCTCAAAACTACCCAATAAAAGTCACAAATGACCCAAGCTTAGAACTAAACTCTATCCATAAGTTATGGTACCCGCAAAGTAATCAAATAAACAATATTTATAGCTGTCCCGCCGTTTTCCAAAAACTTTCCGCAAATATTTCGGTCTGTTTCCGACAAATTTAAATATGCAGTTGGGTAAAAGGCAATGCTACGTGTTTCGCCCGAAACTCATCGTAAATTGAGCTCTAAGGTTGCGTGACTTGAGTTCCGAAACGGCAAATTGATATTTGCAACGCTGCTGTGACCAGATAGTTAGGTCTCCGGGTACTGGCGGAGGATACAGTTTTGTTTATGAGTGGGTGGGGCAGGAGGGGAACCGGAAGGTCTATTAAAATGGTTTTGAGAAACGGTACTATTCTGTTTTGATTATTGCAGTATTTTACTTCATTTAAATTGTAATTTTCTGACGGCGTTTCCTTTTATTTACAATAAAAAATCTACGATAGAAAGTCAATTTTCAAAAATATTGAAACAGTATCTTTCGTCATGACTGTAAGACTACATAATAGCGAATAAAAATAGTTTTCTTTATTTATATCAATTTATAATCAATCTACAACATGGAAACAATGTCACGAGGATTACTTAAGATCTTGAATTAAGCCTTATGTCTGACTGTGCACGGTATACCCCTGTAGGAATTGAACGCACATTCTCCAGATCAAAAGCCCAAAGCTTACTTCAGAGGCATCACGTGAATAAGACATCCGAATAGGTCCTCGAAACCCCTACATAGATCCGTCAGTTGCGCGCAGCCCAGCGCCGAAGCGCGATGGCGCTCGCAGACAGAAATAGCACCTCGCACCCCGACCGACCCGAGCGGCCGCCGCGGTGCAGTCGCGCCCTGCACCTGTGACGTCCCACCAGCCTGTGCACCAGCCTCATGTCGATATCCAGGCCCTTGCTCATCATCATGGCTCTCACTATAGCTGCTTTAATCTTTCTCGGGTTATTGATATCCAACGCGCCGCCCGTGAGTATTTTTTCATTGTTTGTTTTGTAAATTTGTTGGAAAATAGTTTTGATTGATTATTGATTTCTGGAGCCATTGTGATTGTAATACAACTGTATCAATTAAGGATGATACATTTTTTTTTACAAAATGTTATGGTTTATTTTGCTTCAAATGATTATCAATTATCAAAAAACTATGCCACTCTCTGTTTTTGTAGTAAGTAGGAGTTATTTTTTAAAATATGATTTAAAAATCTATTAATTTTAAACCCATTTAAATCTCTAATTTTCTGTGTAAATAATAAAAGTAGGACACATTGAACTGACCTGTGGTTAAAACTGCGCTATCATTATTTATTATTGACTATAAACATCGATGATATATGATATATTCCATCTTAAAGTTCTCGTTCCTAGGTCGTATCTAAGATGAAAAATAAAGCATCATCAAAAATCTCAACATTAGCAGCAGCACCGTAGGTTCCTGTTATAAAAGATGAATGTCATGTTTTGAGGCATCGGCATAAGTACGTCACGAGTCCGATTTGACAGGAGTATCGATTCCGTCCGGACATGCGCCCTGTTTCTCGGCCAGGCGGAAATTTCCGAATGACTAAAATTGCAACGCAGATTTCTAGGAATTATAGGCGAGATGGATGCTTCAGATGTTGGAAGCCATAGTAAAACATATAGATTTCTTCTCACTATGTTATCTATGACTTAAACTTTCATCTTGGAGCAAATCCTTTGAAGCTATCTCGTGTCAGAAATGCTTCAACTAAAACAAAGCACGTATTCAGTTGAAGAGCTCTCATCAGTTTGGGTAAATATCAACAAGATGAAAGGCGAGCTTTGAAACACTTTGAGCTTTCTGTATCTACCTAACAACTGCAAACATTAAATTTTAAATACGGCTTTGTACTTTTTAAACCGTTTTTTGAAAAGGGTTTACGCGTTCGGAGTTTAAAAAGTCGGAGCACCTGACTACGTCGTAGCAAGTCTCTACGATAAAAATGTGGTTCTTTTTTAATTATTTTGAAAAGGGAGGGAAAGTTGGTTAAAATTCATCACTTACAAAGATCAAATTAGTAGTCATTACTGGTTTATACAATCCACAGTAACTCACGCTCCGTGGAAGTAAAATATAAATCTTAATGATAACTTCTAACAATTTTCAGTGTCTGTCTTCGGACAGACAGTCGACGGCGGGCACGCCATGTCCAGACGGCCGACTATGCCCCGCGCACTGGCAGTGCTGCGAGCAGGGATGCTGTGCTCCTCCGACCTCGCCGACGCATCGCCGCGAAGACGTAGCTCGCGAGCAGATGTACCCGTGGTATGCGCAGTGGTGAGCATCAGCAGTAAATATTACACCAGCAGTGAATCTTCTTCTGTCGAGTGGGTATCGAGTCTATGGACCCGATGAACCCTGGTGTCAGAGTTTTTAAACCGCCTAGTAGCACAAACAATATACGTACAAATCCATTTTGAATAACCCTCAAACCTTGTCAGACGTGGCGGAACGACCGTTGTGTAGGTCGTTTATGCTCTGCCTACCCCATTAGGGATAAAGGCGTGATTATATGTATGTATGTATGTAGTAGCACAACTATCAGGCCTCTAACATGGTTTTGTGTAACGACCACTATCAAAGACAGCGACCGGGACCGACGGCTTAACGTGCCCTCCGAAGCACGGAATCTTTTTCTTTTCGGACAATCAGGTGATTCAGCCTGCAAAGTGATAAATTCTCAAATATCAACTTTGTGTTTTCGCCCCTGGGAATCGAACCCAGGACCTCCGGATCGGGAGTCCATGGCACTAGCCACTAGACCACGGAGGCAGTTCCAGTTTCACCAGCACTGAATGTTACACCAGCATTGTGCATTGATGCAGTTGGAACTGTACTGTAAAAAAAACATAGTTGTGTTTTTGTACTATTTAATGCTATAGTTACAAAATATTTTGTTTCAGGCCGGTCCTTTTTCTGCTTGGCACTCTGGGTGGAATTCTTCTGTGCTGCCTCTGGTTTTTATTCTTCAAGCGATCAGCTCAACACGGCATCTTCATCTTCTCGTTTGCCTGTTGTATTCGTCGTCACCGTTCCGAAAGGGACTCTGCCGGCTCTCTCTACCCGCCGCCGCGCTACTCTCGCTGCGGATCCTTCCATCAGGCCCCACCACCGTATTCTGAAGTGATATTTTGTTGTGACTACTTTATTTCGACGTATTTTCAGTTTGGCTGTATTGTTTATTTCGATTATGATATCACTTTTTGAGTTTTAAGATCAACACTTCTAGGCTATTCGATTATTGTGATCGGTGTTGCATGGTTGTGCTCTTTTGAACTTTAGTAATGGGCATCTTCAAAGTAAAACTGTCATCTAGCGCAGATATTTACAAATTGCATCAGAAAATGACTTCGATAAACGCCCTTTGACAGACCTTTAACGTGCAGCTTTTTATGCTAGGTTGTAAGAAAGAAATGCGAGCGAAGCTAAAGAAAATCGATGATAATTTGATTATTTATTTATTTATAATATTTGTTGTATTATTATATTACATACATACATACATACTTCCATGCTGGCCTGGGAGCGAGAGAAAAACATAGAATGTGCCAGCTGCATTTCCTCCCGGGTATGCTGTAAAAACCAGCTAAGGGATCCGAGGGATTCAGTGTATTGCAATTTAGGCGATGGGCTGACAACCTGTCACTACAGCAATATACCTACGAATATATCTTAAATAACCCTCAAAACTTTGTCATACGTGGCGGAACGACCTTTGTTTAGGTCGTTCACGCTCTGCCTACCCCATAAGGGATAAAGGCGTGACTATATGTATGTATGCATACATACATATAGTCACGCCTTTATTTTACTATATGTATGTATGCATACATACATATAGTCACGTCTTTATCCCTTATGGGGTAGGCAGAGCGTGAACGACCTAAACAAAGGTCGTTCCGCCACGTATGACAAAGTTTTGAGGGTTATTTAGGATTTGTAGGTATATTGCTGTAGTGACAGGTTGTCAGCCCTTCGCCTAAATTGCAATATACTGAAACCCTCCGATCCCTTAGCTGGTTTTTACAGCTTGCCCGGGAGGAAATGCAGCTAGCACATTCTATGTTTTTCTTTCGCTCCCAGTCCAGCATGGAAGAAATATATATTAATGTGACATTATTGTAATATTTTTGATTGTTTCAGGTTACGAGTAAGCCGGATCTCTACCCCCTGGTTATTACATGTGGAGAGGGCGAGGGGAAGTCCGCGGGTAACTACCTCATGGTGCACTACTTCAGAAATTATGTAATTCGTGCTCCAGGTTAGTGTCCATTATAATCTTCTTTTATTCGGGCAGAACCAAATGTATTAATTATATCCATTCATGGGTTCATCATTCGATAATAATGTACGAATAAGTGCGATAATGTTAAGTTACCACTACAACTATTATTTCGACATTAAAAAATCTTCAATTTCTTCCATGCTGGACTGGGAGAGATAGAAAAACATAGAATGTTCCAGCTGCCCTTCCTCCCGGGCATGCTGTGGAAGTCAGCAAAAGGGACTCGAGGGTTACAGTGTATTGTAATTTAGGCGATGGGCTGACAACCTGTCACTAAAGCAATACATATTACAATCTAAAATTGCCCTCAATTTTTATCAGACGTGGCGAAAGCGCCTTTTACGAGGCGTTAAACGCTCTGCCTACCCCGTAAGGAATAAAGGCGTGATTTTATATATGTATGTATTGTGTTGATGATTGGTCTAACGATGGTTTAACATCTGGCCGCTCGCACGGATTAAATGATTACATATTGATTGGTATAGAAGGCCAGTTTGGTCTGAATAGCTTATTATAATAATTACCTACCAAAATCTGTTAGAAATTAAATTATTTTGATCTATTTATTTATGTAGGTAGTACTAGTAATCGGCTTGAAAGATTATAAACGGAGCAAATAGCTAGACTTATATTGCACGTGTATGAGTGAGCACGTAATTAAATCAACATAACTTAAGCTTCTCCTCTCCATACTGAGTTACCATTTGAGACTAGGTACAGTAATAGAGTATAGTGTAAAAATGTTGAGCCCAGTGAAAAAGGTTCTTAGAAAACATGAAGGAGCTTTGAAATTAGCTCAATTTAATATAACAAGTGTGAGTACAAAAAAGTAATCAACCTATTTCTATTTTGCGGCAGGGCGGGGTTTTGTGACAACAGTGTGAAAACGTGGGAATGTCACTTTTAAAATGTAACTTATTCGTATTACCACAGAATAACTAATCATACTAACGTACAAGTATTACATTGTGATTGTTCGTGCATCTATGCAAAGTAATATAAAGAGAGTTGTGGTTTATTTAAAAATATTTGATGTTTCTCAATCATTTCAGGCTCTTTGTCAGCGACGAGTACTGCAGAATCTCTCAACTCCAGTTTTATTTGCAACGCAGCAAATGAGGTTAGAAAAGTTATCAAATTCATATTTATAACCCAAAGTATCGTAGAGCTTTGCTACGGTGTCGTAGCATTGTGAACAACAATATATATATTTTTTGACGTGACAACGTCTTATAATTCGATGGAGCCGGCTGCACGCACGAAAAACATGACTCATGCGGCGTTACCTCGCTCTGAGGCGTTCCATTTAAGGCTTGAAGTGCAAGCGAGAGCGCGGAACGAGCGACAAAGAGGCACAATCGGCCTCCGCGTTCGGCAGCGTTCGACATCTGTCTCCATCAGTATTTTCTTATGAAGTTGTCACGTTCAACTATCGTCAGTAAACCGACTTTACAGACAACCGTTTTTTTTTACTAATGGCCATTCTTATTTCCCCAGGCTAATTCGATCATCCCACCTCCATACTCGTGCGCAAGCAACTATGAGGACTGTGTGGGCGGCGGGTGCGGACGGTCCGTACTACGTTCGTTGTCGTCACTGACGGAACCCCGCGACACCCGCGCCCCGCCACCACCCCGCTCCCGTACCGCTCCTGATACCACACCCCCTAGACGCGAAACCCCAGCTGCTTTTAGAGAAAATCTCATCACTTCGCCTGTCCAGCCGTTTGTAAGTTAAACAAAGCAGATAATTTCTGATTTTGATAGTTCTTAACAATCTCTTAACAAATACTAAGTAAGCTGGTACCTTTCATCACAACACAACATAAAGACATATTTTGTGTGTTTATAAAATAAATGTCTTTTTTCTGCTTTCAGGATCCTGCTTTTGACTTAGAGTTAGAATTGATTGACTGTGAGATGTATTGTGATGGAGGCTGCAAACCTCGTCTTGGGCCCTCACCCCCAGCACACCGATCACCCTCAAACGTCGACGAATGTACGTACGAGCGGGAGGCCTACGGACTGCGACATTTGTTCGCCTGCCCTTCCCCCGACGGTGCTGGTGCATGCGAATCTCCACCGCAACCCACCAGCCCTACACAGACATCAAGAGACTCTACACTTCGCAGACCCAGCGATGAACGACATCACAGGCGCTTGGAAACGGTGAAAAAAACTTCAAGAACGAGAAAATCGAGCTTATACATGCCATTGTCTGTCGCATACCCTATTAGACCTTCAAGGATATCGCCCACCACGCGCACGTCTTCACGATCCGCGCCTGCCACGCCATGCGGGGCGCTTGCTCCCAACATACTCAACTTTACTCAAAGAGTTTCTGCCTACGGATCGAGATCATCCAGATGTGATGAGGAAAGCAATCCCCTTCTTATGGACTCAAACTCACGCACGGAACATAAATTTTAAATCCAAATGCCCATTTGCTGCAATATAATAGACTCTAAATGTGCTTTAAACCGACCCATGTTGTGATCCCTGTCAGTGTAATAGACGATTGATTTTAACCTACATTATTGGTGTCAATATTGATATTAAGTAATTTTATGTGGACTCTCACGGAATGGCCTAAAATAAAAACCGGTCTTTTGGTAAAGTGATTATTATGATGATGATAGAGGTCCACGTCTCAATGTTGTGATTGTTTAGGTAAACTGTGCTCATTATAATTTAGAGCAGATAAAAAATTAAGTAGTTAGTCTAAATCTACATGTTATTCTAAATATTTTACTGCATGACTTTGATGTAAGAAAATTAAAGAGCTTGTTGGACCATTGTTCACATGCCTTCCTTTAAGAAATAAATAGTGATGAATGCCAACTTTGTTTTTATTTTACCACGTACAAATCAAAATATCTATCTCTTTAATAAAATATTATGAACTTTAAAGGTATCCTTAGAAGAAAAAATAGTAAAGTTATGAAAAAGTAACAAATTTTCTTTAGCTACCTCGGTACCAGAACTTTTTTTTTTTTAATGGACCTGTTTGCAAAATACTACAAAGTGTATATAATGCGTCACCGGGCTAAGGCGGGGAGTTGCTACACGCAATCTACACCCTTAAGTGGAATGGCAACTGCCTAAGGGCGCCCACTAGGGCTCGAACCTCGGCTTATGGCGTTGCCTTGGGATCTCCTTATCGGAGAGAATCTGCCCTGTACGTGCCGGTAAACCCCAAAGTGGGGAGCAAAGGAGGACCTCCGCGACCTCGCCGGCGGGGTGCGCGGTTGCTGGAAGAGCTTGTACAGAGTGAGGCTCGACTAGTATTGGCAGCATTAAAAGCAAGAGTAATTTGGTCATCGCCGTCGGTAAGTTCTGTACCAGTACGCCCCCTCTTCCCCTATTTTATAATGTCACAATTTCAACGGCAAATTAACTAGATTCCCATGCTTGAAACCAATCTCTAAAAAAATGTGAGCGTGCTTGACATTGACAGATAAAATAACCTTAAAACTGCGGCTCGTTTATGTTTACTAAACAAAACCGATTTTATTAATTTAACCAATTTTAAAGTAAAACCGCCAAAGTGACTTCCAAAATAGACTTGGACATGAGTCTGCCCACAGACTTCGGGCCGGATTCCGGCGGCCGAGTGAAGGTAAAACCCATTTCTAAACTTCCTGCATCTGCCTCCAAAAACGACCAAATATTTACTTGCTTGCCTCTTCCAGGGTTTGACGATAGTAAAGCCGATAGTGTACGGCAACATAGCCAGATACTTCGGCAAAAAACGTGAAGAAGACGGCCACACCCATCAATGGACGGTATACGTGAAGCCGTATGAAAACGAAGATATGACTGCTTACATCAAGAAGGTTCATTTCAAACTGCACGAGAGTTACGCCAACCCGAACAGAATAGTGACGAAGCCGCCTTACGAGCTCACTGAGACAGGCTGGGGAGAGTTTGAGATAGTTATCAAGATATACTTTCATGATCCTAATGAGAGACCAGTAAGTATTACCATATAGACTTTATTGCATATAATTAAGACTTTATTTTGTAGATTGTGGAATTGGCAAAGTACCTAGAAGCGGTAGGCTCCGCAGGAGGCTGCCAACTACTCTTTCTCTCTCTCTCTCTCTCTCTCTGGAATCCGGGGCCAAACATCTTGCTGTGTTCTGTCGGTGCGTGAGATTGCCACTGCCATAACAGGCATCTTCTGGGTGAGCTCGATCCATCGTCGACTCTGTCACTGTCATTCCTGCCCTAGTGTCTAGAGTCAAGAGGAAACCCATTACTAATAAAAAATAATAAAAAAAGACTAGAATTATTTCATAGTACAATATGTTATGTACTTATGATATGACATGGGAGCCAGTGTAACTATGGTATTACTCGCACATAAGTTAGAGGTCATGGTTCTGCATACTATCAGGTGGGCCTTGTGCTTAGTTGCCACACATTACTAAATATTTCAATCATATAACTGGTAATTTTTCTTTCTTTAACAAGACTTGTGATAAAAAACAATTATCTACACCAATTCTTCCATGCTGGACTGGGAGCTAGAGAAAAACATAGAATGTGCGAGCTGCATATCCTCCCGGGCATGCTGTAAAAACCAGCTAAGGGATCTGAGGGTTTTAGTATATTGCAATTTAGGCGATGGACTGACAACCTGTCACTACAGCAATATACGTACAAATCCATCTTGAATAACCCTCAAAACTTTGTCAGACGTGGCGGAACAACCTTTGTTTAGGTCGTTTACGCTCTGCCTACCCCATTAGGGATAAAGGCGTGATTATATGTATGTATGTATGTAATTCTTCCAGGTAACTCTCTACCACATCCTCAAGTTATTCCAGTCTCCAGTTACTGATGGAGTTCCACCGGTAGTTGGTCGGGCTCTGGTCAGCGAGTCATATGAAGAGATTGTCTTCCAAGAGCCTACTCAATTGATGCAGCATCTACTGAACAGTGTTAAGCCAATCACCAATGGAACTTGGAAGCATGATACTGATTGTATGTTTACTTCAATTTTAACAATTTTTACATGTTGTGGCTTATTACCAAAGGTCGGAAATTCGGGTGCAAAAAAAGTAAAAACCCACTGTTGGAGCTACTGAGAGTTGCTACAACCACCTTTTTCAAGATGTTTAGGGCCCCAGTTTATTTTTCTTTATTAAATTGTTTTAGTAATGCCAATGTGTTCTTTGCGTCAATATAAGTCGAAAGTGCTTGCAATTTTTTTTTATATTTGTTTTAATTTGAAAGATATAAGTAGAAATGTGTTTTCAATGTACTGAAAAATATTAAAAATATAAAAATATCATTTGATTGTTTGATATTTTTATTGAATACCATTTAGAAATGATTTCTACGATGCTTTTATTATTTTTACACAAAAATTTGAATGGGGCCCTCGGGGGCCCAAAAGCGTTTTATTTCTTTAAAAAAAATTGCGGAGTAAATTAAAATTAAAATTCGTAATTGGCAAGGTTAAGACAAGATAAACGCTTTTTACTCTTGTCATTTTTTCTCTACGATTGATAGTTTCAGGGTAAATTGATTTTGAAGTTAGTAGGACACAATTGTTCAAGACCTAGCCAAGTAGTTGTTTTTATGGTGAAATCAGCTAGGTTAAGAAGAGATAGGCACTTCTCTTTCAAGAAAGATTTTTTTCTCTACGGTTGACAGTTTCACAGTAAATTGATGTTAAAATTCCCTGGACACAATTTTTGGGCCTGGAGGCCCCAAAGCGTTTTACTGCTTAAACATTACTATACTTTTTTCTTTCGTTGTGAAACTATTAAGGTTCATTGTAAGCACCTAAATCCTTAAAATAAGACCAGTCAAGCACTCGCATATATATATATATATATATATATATATAAAAAGAGTTTTACCGGATTCGTCTTTATTTTATATTTTACAAATAAGTACATACATACATATAATCACGCCTTTATCTCTAATGGGGTAGGCAGAGCGTAAACGACCTAAACAAAGGTCGTTCCGCCACGTCTGACAAATTTTGAGGGTCATTCCAGGTGGATCTGTATATTGCTATAGTGACAGGTTGTCAGCCCATCGTTTAAAATACAATACTGAAACCCTCCCTGGGTTAGCTGGTTTCCAATAAGTATATCAGAGAAAATACTTGATACTAGGTTACATGTAATACACTTTTGATTTTGTGTACTTGCCATATTTTACAAACCAAAAATTAAGACAATACATCCTAAACGCACTTAGACAGATACAGTCAATATGCTGACCTTGTCGCACATACTCAAAGAGAAAAATAGACAGGGACAAGGATAGAGAGAGACAGGGATATTTGGCCAGCGTGTAGGTGTCCTTGAAATTCATATTTCTAGGAAGTTGATAGCTCAAACCTTTTTTAACAGGTAGTTTTTTGTCACACGAAAAACGTTCAAAATAATAATTTCACCACTTTCTTGCTTCGGCTCGAAGAGTGCGCTTGAGTTGGTTGGTGTTCGGGAGTGATTGTTGATTGTGATAGACAGATCTATTCATATTTTTTAACCTCGGCTTTTGTATTCTGGACATCGATTCATTCAACAAAAATAGCATTCAAACACCTGTATTGACAATATTGACTCAATTTGAATCCAAAGTGGTCACTTTTAAGTATTTTTTGGTATAGCTGCAGGTGCCGCCTGCCTCTTCCACTATGGTTGAGTAGTCTTTTGCACATACTGGGATAAACAGTCGAAGTGATAAATTTCCTAGAAATATTTATTTGAAAGACACATACATGCTGGTCCAATATACTCTCTCTGTCTCAGTATATGCGACAAGGTCAGCGTATAGAGCTGCATCTGTTTCAATTTGTGAAATGTTGAAAGTACACAATATTATGGTCAAATTTTATAAAGATTGCCAAAAGTATTTCATGTAACTTAGTAACAAGCATTTAATTGTTAATTTGAAACTATCAACCGTAGAGAAAAAATTACAGGAGCAAAAACGTTTATCTTGTCCTAACCTAGCCAAATAAGAATTTTAATTTTGTTTTTTTCCGTAATTTCTTTGTTTAAGAAGTAAAATGATTTGGGCCCCCAGGCCCAAAAATTGTGCTAACAACTTTAACATCAATTCACTGTGAAACTGTCAACCGTAGAGAAAAAATAACAAGAAAGAGAAGTGCCTTGCCTATACCTAGACGATTTCACCATAAAAACCACTACTATGCTTGGTTTTGAACGATTGTGTCCTGCTAACTTCAACATCAATTTATCCTGAAACTATCAACGGTATAGAAAAAATTACAAGAGTAAAAAGCGTTTATCTTGTCTTAACCTTGCCAAATACGAATTTTAATTTTAATTTTCTCCGCAAGTTTTTTTTAAAGAAATAAAACGCTTTTGGGCCCCCGAGGGCCCCATTGAAATTTTTGTGTAATAATAATAAAAGCATTGTAGAAATCATTTATAAAGGGTATTCAATAAAAATATCAAACAATTAAACGATATTTTTATATTTTTTATATTTTTCAGTACATTGAAAACTCATTTCTACTTTTATCTTTCAAATTAAAACAAATATTAAAAAAAAATGCAAACAGTTTCGACTTTCATTGACGCAAAGAACACATTGGCATTACTAAAACAATTTAATAAAGAAAAACAAACTGGGGCCCTAAAAATCTGGAAAAAGGTGGTTGTAGCAACTCTTAGTAGCTCCAACAGTGGGTTTTTACTTTTTTTGCACCCGAATTTCCGACCTCTGCTTATTACACAACATTATATTGCAAAGACAATTAGATTAATTAACTTCATCAACTAAATAATGTTTTTTTTTAACAGTCAATCATTATTTTCAACATGTTTTTGTTATTATCATACTACCTTATAAAGGCAGAATGATCTTATTGCAGATCTGTTGAATTGCTGCATTCTTTCTTCTGTTGAAATTCAAAACAATAGCAACCTTTCTACCTACTTACTATTACTACTAAGATGAAGTAGTAGGAATAGTGTGTAATATAATAATTACATTATTGTTAGTGTTTCGAAGATATACAGAAATCAAGAAGATAATAAACATTCAGGCTTAGTTACTTTTCATTTGTTCATTTGGCTTACATTCATCATTGCTTTCTTTTATCCTGTTTGATTTAATTAAACTAAAACTATTTTGATTTGTCTCTTTACAGTTGAAGAAAAGAAAGAAAAAACTCTAGAGAAAATAGTTTCAGCTCAAACCAAAGTGCGAACAGAGATAACAGAGCTAAAAGAAAAGCTCAGTCTTGCCAAGGAGACTATAAACAAATTCAAGGAAGAAATATCCAAACTCCAGAGTCATAACAACGTCCCCGGCATATAATTATAGAGTTAATAAAGTTATTCATATAACATTTCATTGTTATAATATTTCTTCCATGCTGGACTGGGAGCGAGAGAAAAACATAGAATGTGCCAGCTGCGTTTCCTCCCGGGCATGCTGTAAAAACCAGCTAAGGGATCCGAGGGTTTCAGTATATTATTTAGGCGATGGGCTGACAACCTGTCACTACAGCAATAAACCTATAAATTTATCTTGAATAACCCTCAGAACTTTGTCAGGCGTGGCGGAACGACCTTTCCTTAGGTCGTTTACGCTCTGCCTACCCCATTAGGGATAAAGGCGTGATTATATGTATGTATGTTAATAAAGTTTGTGGAAGATCTGAAGGTCCTGGGAAGGTCTATGGAATTAATGGAGAGTGAAAGTGTTCTGCCAGTGTTGTGGTATTGAAAGAACATGTGAAATAGTGGTAATACTTTTAGAAATGGCTAAAATTATACCAGGTGTAAGGGACAGCGTCCCGCAAACTGATAGGGGTTGCTAAGTCTACGACACTGAACAACTATCAGCAGGATTTTTTTTCCGGAAGTGAAACAAAGGCTTTTCCATACAAAATATTCACCTCAATCAGATAATTTGAAAATGGAAATGCCATTTTTTTTTTCACTTCCTGAATAACAAGCCAACAAAACAAGCAAATAGCAACTGCAGTTGTTCAGTGTCATTGACTGAGCAACTCCTATCAGTTTGTCCCTTACACCTGGTGTAACAATTTTACATGTAAACTTTATAGTTACTGCATTTCATCATCTCCCTAGCCTTATCCCGTATCTCGCGGGGTCGGCTTCCTAATCTAGGGGATTGAACGAGGGTACTGGTTTTTACACAGAGCGACTGCCATCTGACCTCCGCAATCTAGATGGCAAACCAGACCCAATCCTAGATTAGGTCAGAGTTTTCAAGCCGCCAATGCTGAGCACTGGCCTCTGATATGGCTTAACGACTAATATCTACGGTTTTAAACGATATTAACCGGGACCAACGGCTTAACGTGCCTTCCGAAGCACGGAAAAAGCACCGAATAAACGTAGTTACTGCATTTGTTTTTAAAATATATGGAACTAGCATATCCCGCTCCTACGCGCGTAGAAACGTTTTCAGTATGTTCGACACTGCGTGGTTTCCGTACAAACCGAGCGTACGAAGTCGCGGGAACAGCTAGTATATGGAATAATTCAATAGATCTAGAAACCATTTATTGTTTTATTCTGTGCATTTATAAGAAAATAAATACTGATAGATTTGTAGTGAATATGGCACTGTTGTAACCACATTGTGTGGAGAGCAAAAGAAAGTACATACATACATATAATCACGCCTTTATCCCTAATGGGGTAGGCAGAGCGTAAACGACCAAAACAAAGGGTCGTTCCGCCACGGCTGACAAAGTTTCGAGGGTTATTTAAGATTGATTTGTAGATATATTGCTGTAGTGACAGGTTGTCAGCCTATCGCCTACATTGCAATATACAAAAACCCTCGAATCCCTTAGCTGGTTTTTACAGCATGCCCAGGAGGAAATGCAGCTGGCACATTCTATGTTTTTCTCTTGCTCCCAGTCCAGCATGGAAGTAAAAAAGTAAAAGAAAGTTTTTGAAAGTAAAATAAATTATTGACTGAAACTTACATAAGACTAAAAATAGCAACTTATAAGTAAAATTTATCCATTCATTCCTATTTTCAAATTGTAGATTAAGTAAAAATGTGAATTTAATTACTTAATGTATTTTCTTTTTATAGAAATATACTGGAAAACATAATGGCAATTTATATTTTTTATTTAGTAGAAAGAAAATCCCCTTAAAAATTATTGGTAAAAATACGGTTCATAGAATATTTTTCACAGCTTTTTTAGTCCGATAGCGCTGGACTATTTTGAGACCATAAGTTTCAAAAACTCTAAAGTTGCTTATTTTTTGCCTGTGGATACAGTCGTACCTATGAATCATATTTTTTGTATTTGGTGTCACATCTGGTACTTGCATTTTCAGTAATTCGATGATTTGTAGTTGTTTTTTTTATTCAAATTAAAACTGGCAAAATTAATTTAAACTTTAAAATAACTATAATATCATATCTAGGATAGCCTGCGGAGTGTGCAAACCCGGTTTGTGCCATCTTCGTCCAGTGCAAACTGACATCCTAGGGTCTCTATGGAAAAAAAGAGCAAAAAAAAATATAATTGATGAAATAACTGTTTCCTTACTCAAATCTCTTTCATATGCCTATAAAATAAATTTGTGCCAAATTAGGGCATGCACTTTTAAGATTATTAATTATTTTGCTTTTTTTAAGCTTCCGTAGCTCCAAAAAAATAATACAATTATTAGAGTTTACTTATTCAATATCAAAAATGCATGAGTAATCATCATTCTAAATTTGTGTCACTTTCATGCACGATATTTAAATGAATAAAACACAAAAACCATAGTTGCGGTCGAAACAGGCGGACGCGGGCAGTCGGCAGCGGGCGGAGGACATACGCACGCACACGTTCATAGGGTACGGTTATCTCCGCTACGTAGGTAATATAAGGTCATTTGAAATCAAGTGCAAATATTGAAACGTGTGAATCTACACATGAAACTGAACAACTTTCCCTAAGAAACATTGGTAGGTAGGAAATTAAATTTACATTGTTTCTTATCCGATTTGATTTTTTTTATTCGGCTCAATGTTATATCTTTAAAGTTTTACCTCACGTAAAACTTTATAGATATACGTAAAAAACCACGCCACCTAACTTAGGGAGTAGGCAGAAAATTTAATCCTGTTTTTTTCAAAATCTCATTAGAATACGGTAAGTCACATTACGCACACAAGTATAATGTTATACACGTGTTAGGCTTACCTAACGCGATTAAAAATGACACAAATATAATAAGAGTAAAGAAAATTTAAAACATAAAAATACATTGCTGTTTAAAATCATAACCACCACGCGTACGGAGTCGCGGGCACAGCTAGTATAGATATAAAATCAAATAAAGAAAAGACGTGCGAATTTTCTAAATGCATTTTTATAAAACGCACGTCTGCATTCTCAATACCCACGTTTGTCAATGGTCAATGCTTAGATGGTCAATATTATTTTACGACGCGACGATTAGAACTTGAATAATTATCTTCATACCTACCAACCGCTTTTTTGCTATATATAACGCTTCTCGATGTCCCGCGCCCCGCTTCGAGTAGGTACGTAGTGTACAGTCAGTGAAAGTAAATATACACGAATTAAAAAGAAATACTTGATATTTTTGTTATGTGTGGTGTGACAACTTTGAACAGTCTGACGGCGTAGTTTCTGATAGGTACCTATGTAGTCATCAGAGTACAAAGGTGTGTGTACAAGTGATGTAATGAGAAGCGGTATGCCGATTATAAATCCACTAGATTTTGACGGCCGGATAGTCTAGTTGATAGTGACCCTGCCTTCCTGCCTACGAAGCAAGAGGTTGTAGGTTCGAGTTCCGCCGCACAGTGGGTCGAAACTGCTAAATGAGGGACATAGGTTTTTTTTTTATA
Source organism: Scrobipalpa costella (assembly GCA_949820665.1). NCBI lineage: Eukaryota > Metazoa > Arthropoda > Insecta > Lepidoptera > Gelechiidae > Scrobipalpa > Scrobipalpa costella. Next base: position 3,598,700 of record OX463306.1, read on the forward strand.
AATTCCATAATTTTAAGATACCCATCAGTAGGTTTTTCATTCTGATGAATAATTGTAATAACAAGTTTTTGTCTAAAACAGATAGTTTGTCTGGAAAAAAAACTTATGATTTTTTGTTGTATGGAATAAGACAAAATGATCAAGGAGTGTGTCCTGCTGGCTTATGATGAACACGCTTTCTCACACTCTTATATCAAATGGATGTCACACAAATAACCTCATTTGTATAAAACTAGGGGACATCTGTGTGATATATAGACCACGCTATCTCGTTCGCAGCGAAGCCGCGAACAGCACTGCCGTGTTAAGCACATGTCCGCTATCTCAAAAAACATCAAAATGAGAAAATCAAGTTTAAACACACTTGGGTTTTCTGGCTAAAATATGCATATTTTTAATATGTATTCTTTGTAAAACTGTTCATAATCTATGTAGGAAAAAAATATATTTATAATATCCTCCAGTAGTTTTTTAAACAAAACGAAATAAATAGTTGGGCGTAGCCACTGCTCCATACAGTGCTGGTCATGCGTTGGCTTGTAACAGTAGTTACAGGAGATTTGCATTGCCAGCAAAAATCTTATATGTCAGAACCTTATCTCTTGTCAGTGCAGTTGCAGAAGACGGAAATGTCCAGGGACCTCTTTTAAATTGCTTAACCCTCTCTACATTTGGTAGACAAATTGACGAGCATGGAGGTAGTAGAATATTCAGTCATAGATAATTTAGAGATCCTTTCCGTCCCTCAGTTACTCCCGCTTCTCTGGTCACTCACGTTCCCAGCCCATTAACATTCTACCCTAAAGTCCCTTTGTCACTCTGTCCCTCTGTTCAACCGTAATCGGTCCATCCGTCCATCCGCTTATCCATCCCATTTCTCTCGTCTTACCCATTCTACCAATCCTATCTGTCCCTCCTGCCTCAACGTCCAAGCATCCCTCTTTCCCTCCGCTCTCGTCTCTCCCGTTACTCCCATCCATCCCAGCATAACGTCCCTCCGCTCTTTTCCCTACCTCTGTCTCTCCATAACTCTGTTTTTTTATCAGGGTATGAACGTGATACCAGGGCCAGATTTTGAAAGTATTTGAAATGTAACTAGTCACAGCGCACAAACATTTCGGTTGTGAGCTTGGACACGAACTCACCCAAGGTCTCTTAGGTCTCTCCGAGTATGTGATGTTATGTAATGGCACGCTCCACCTTCGACTCCTGGGCCCGCAGTCCCTGTCAATTAGTCTCAGAGACCAACGCATACCAAGCTAGAGCGATATACGTAAGACGGGTTCTCACGTACGCCTTATGGACGCCAATCCTCATGCGCAACAGGAGCTTCTAGCAGAACACGGCAGCATATTCCCTTGCTTGAATTGTAGTCGCGAATTCGCTTGTGAGCTCATCTACATCCTTTAGTGTTGAGACTGGTTCCAGGGAGTATTCTGTACCTCATGCCGTATGCCGTGTGAGTATCTTCTGCCTCGACGGCAGCAGCTTGGAATTTGCCGGGTGGTCTGAGATGGTCGGAGCATACATGGTTGTCGAAGGTTTAAACGTGATTTAAATGAAAAGACCGACCTCTAGCTTGACCACCGGAAGATCTATCAGTTATGGGGGATTTGTTTGGTTGTGCGGCTAGTGAGTTGAAGTCACCGACCCCAAGACCAGTTGTCTGTTGAGGTTGGCAACACCTTCCCATCAATATCCCATCCGGACAAGTCCATGTGGTATTTACACAATTTGTTTACAATATCTCTCCTGGCAGCTATCGTCGGCCCTGTGAAGTCCAGAAATTTCTGGATGCAAAAGCGTATACCGACTGAAGGTTAGCTATGATGAAGAGAAGCAGGACAGAACCAATCTTTTTTTACCAGGACGGCTAAGCTTCGAAAGGCACTCAACTCGTCCTTCCGATACAAAAAGGAAAAGGCCAGAGGACGTAACACAAACCTACACATGATCTTTTTTCATCTAGAAAAGGCTTTCGATCCCGTGCACCGAGAACTTATTTGGGATGCACTTAGAGCCCAAGATGTCCCAGTACAATACATCGCCTTTATTCAGGATATATACAATGCTGTTACAAAAAATTACAGTTGGCGTTGATCGAGGGTCGGTATTGAGTGTAACGGAAATAATAAAGTTTTGTGTTCCAAAGATGGTTAGGTACTGTTCCTAGTACGGATGTCTTTCTACTACAAGAGATGACTCCAATAGGAACTTTTTTATATTCTACAGTGATGAGAGACGGTAAGTAAATTCATACAAAATATGGAACCTTATCTATTCTAACTATTCAGTTACAGTGAACTACTTTAAAACGTTGGTTTAATCAAGAACCAGATTAATCAAGTGATGATTATGACCGGTATAACAAAATTTGTCAACCCTTATAACCAGAGGTCGGAAATTTGGGTGCAAAAAAAGTAAAAACCCACTGTTGGAGCTACTAAGAGTTGCTACAACCACCTTTTTCAAGATTTTTAGGGCCCCAGTTTATTTTTCTTTATTAAATTGTTTTAGTAATGCCAATGTCTTTGCGTCAATATAAGTCGAAACTGTTTGCAATTTTTTTTTCATATTTGTTTTAATTTGAAAGAAAAAAGTAGAAATGAGTTTTCAATGTACTGAAAAATATTAAAAATATAAAAATATCGTTTGATTGTTTGATATTTTTATTGAATACCCTTTATAAATGATTTCTACAATGCTTTTATTATTATTACACAAAAATTTGAATGGGGCCCTCGGGGGCCCAAAAGCGTTTTATTTCTTTAAAAAAAATTGCGGAGAAAATTAAAATTAAAATTCGTATTTGGCAAGGTTAAGACAAGATAAACGCTTTTTACTCTTGTAATTTTTTCTATACGGTTGATAGTTTCAGGATAAATTGATGATGAAGTTAGCAGGACACAATCGTTCAAAACCAAGAAAAGTAGTGGTTTTTATGGTGAAATCGTCTAGGTTAAGAAGAGATAGGCAAGGCAAGTCTCTTTCTTGTTATTTTTTCTCTACGGTTGACAGTTTCACAGTGAATTGATGTTAAAGTTGTTAGGACAATTTTTGGGCCTCTCTCTTTGAGTATGTGCGACAAGGTCAGCATATTTACTGTATCTGTCTAAGTGCATTTAGGATGTATTGTCTTAATTTTTGGTTTGTAAAATATGGCAAGTACACAAAATCAAAAGTGTATTACATGTAACCTAGTATCAAGTATTTTCTCTGATATACTTATTGGAAACCGGCTAACCCAGGGAGGGTTTCAGTATTGTATTTTAAACGATGGGCTGACAACCTGTCACTATAGCAATATACAGATCCACTTGGAATGAACCTCAAAATTTGTCAGACGTGGCGGAACGACCTTTGTTTAGGTCGTTTACGCTCTGCCTTCCCCATTAGAGATAAAGGCGTGATTATATGTATGTATGTACTTATTTGTAAAATATAAAATAAAGACGAATCCGGTAAAATTCTTTTAATATATACAGGGTGGCCCAAAGAGTGACGTCCAAAGGAAAAATTTTGATTCCTTAGGTCAAGGGGTAGCCAAATCACCCCCATGTATGTTCAGCGATTTTTAGTAGTTTAGGAGTTATGAATTTTTTTGCTAATTTTGTAAGAAAATTGACCTCAGTGGATTAATTATGTTTTATTATTTTTTTGGATAACTTTTTTTTATTTATTTTTGGGACATCCTCTTGAATTGTTCTTTTAACCATAAAAGTTTCAGCTTCCTAGCTGTAATGTAAGTTAGTTATTTTTTTATCGAAAGTTCGAATTTTACGATCGAGCTAGTCTGCTCTGAATTTTCAACTTGAAATTAAAAATTGAAAAAGATAATCTCATGGTCCCTTATTAATTTTAAAAACTCCGCAAGGTTTCAAAATTACATAAAAATATATGCGAGTGCTTGACTGGTCTTATTTTAAGGATTTAGGTGCTTACAATGAACCTTAATAGTTTCACAACGAAAGAAAAAAGTATAGTAATGTTTAAGCAGTAAAACGCTTTGGGGCCTTCAGGCCCAAAAATTGTGTCCAGGGAATTTTAACATCAATTCACTGTGAAACTGTCAACCGTAGAGAAAAAATTCTTTCTTGAAAGAGAAGTGCCTATCTCTTCTTAACCTAGCTGATTTCACCATAAAAACAACTACTTGGCATGGTCTTGAACAATTGTGTCCTACTAACTTCAACATCAATTTACCCTGAAACTATCAATCGTAGAGAAAAAATTACAAGAGTAGAAAGCGTTTATCTTGTCTTAACCTTGCCAATTACGAATTTTAATTTTAATTTACTCCGCATTTTTTTTTAAAGAAATAAAACGCTTTTGGGCCCCCGAGGGCCCCATTTAAATTTTTGTGTAAAAATAATAAAAGCATCGTAGAAATCATTTCTAAATGGTATTCAATAAAAATATCAAACAATCAAATGATATTTTTATATTTTTAATATTTTTCAGTACATTGAAAACACATTTCTACTTATAACTTTCATATTAAAACAAATATAAAAAAAAATTGCAAACACTTTCGACTTATATTGACGCAAAAAACACATTGGCATTACTAAAACAATTTAATAAAGAAAAATAAACTGGGGCCCTAAACATCTTGAAAAAGGTGATTGTAGCAACTCTCAGTAGCTCCAACAGTGGGTTTTTACTTTTTTTGCACCCGAATTTCCGACCTCTGCTTATAACACACACACAAACGCATGCCAGGTGCAACATGCCGTCTGACGATGTATGACCGAAATGACATAGCAGTTAGGAGTGTCCGAGATGTGCTTAAAGACAAACTGTACCAAACGGCCATAAGACCTGAAACCTCTACGGTACAGAATGTTAGGCATCTACTAAACAACACCTGTTGTATGGGCACTTGATGTAATTAGTGTGCGCACACAATGAGGGGCGAACGTGAACTGGTAAAATTGCAGTATAAACTAAAAACATACAATTGAAGGAAATGCTGAGTAGAGTAAATGTGCGATGTGATCGTACATATTCCGGGGCACGAGATGAGGAGTACAGGAAAATCATTTTAAACCGTATGTACCATCACACAAATACTGAACCATTTACAAATTAAAAGTAAATAAAATGGAAATTAAAATAAACTTTAAGAATATTTCACTTATATCTAAACATATTAAAATTCAAACAATTCATCATCGCGTGCTTGATGTTGCGGCGACGGTGAATGCTGACGAGGCTCGCGCGCTTGATCCGAAGCGCAGCGGCGCGGCAGGGCCGGCGCGGCGCGGGGCGCTGGCGTCATCTCCATGCCTGCTGCCGCAGTGGCAGGTGCTGCGGGTACGCGCCATGAGCAATGCGTACAACGTAGTCTTCGCACCGCCAGTACAAACGCCGTAAAACCAACTATCGCTATTATCACGTAGATCATGGCGTAATGATGAATATCATGATAGGATATCTTGTCTGAAACCATTTCGATATTCTTTAGCCTTTTGATATCATCCGCTACTTGTAAAACATCTTGATGTATGTCGGTTGACTCATTCCCTGAATTAAGACTCGGTATGGTTAGGTTAATGACGTAATTGATTGGAGCAATGACTGGTGCATATAGCTCAGGTTTCACGTTGATTTCACTCTGACGTAGTTTATGTGAATGTATAGTGAAGTTGTTTGTTTTGATAAGGCAACCTTCGCTTATGGATATGAGCCCAGAGTGCATCAGCTGGTGAGCCGTAACTTGATCTTCACAGAGCTCACGTACTTGACACGGCTCACAACAGAAGTATACATACCTACGTATTTATTGTATTAGTTTCTTGCCATAAGTTTTTACATTGTTTAGTTCTAATTTTGCAATTTGATTCCTCTATTTCGCAAAAACTTCTGTCGTTCTTCAATTGAAAAATAGGTTTCTGTATGTGACATAGATAAAGATCTCTAGTTTGTAGGCATGCTTTCACGTCTAATATAGACATCATCATGTATGCATCTTTCTTCATATTTATGGAGATGTAATCTGATACGGGAACAATGCTGACCATTTCTTTTCCAAGTTGTTTTGGAATTTCGCTTAACTTCATGATTTCGTAAGTGTCTCGGCTGATAAGCGGGATCCTTATCTCAAAAATTAAGGTCCTTTCTAACATCCTTGTTTTGACTTGTAACATCTGATAAATCTTGCGAAGTTCAGTGTGGATGTTATCGATAGGTAAAGACATGTCCTTTGGTAACTTGCTGGCTATGATGCTTAGTTCATTGGAGAGTTGTTCTGGTGTAAGTAGATGTAGGTTGAAGCGGCCGTGGTAGATATCGGTGATTGTGTCCAAAAGCATGTTTTGTATGGCTTTTAAACTCTGCATCATATTACTTGCTATAATGGCTCCCGTGTTGAAGTCATTTATAATGCTGACTGATTCAATATTTATTTTCAATGTTTGTAATGCAGATTCTAAGTCAATCATGTGTCTATTCACCATCTTGAATTGCTTGTTCATTGCTGTTTCTGTTCTCTTCAAAAGGTTGTTTTCAGCCTCGATGATAGATGTTTGATTTTTCCATAATGAAACGATGTGTTTCTCATTTTGTCGGACCAGCTCTATGTCTTTCTGGTATTGTTCGGCGAAACGCTCATCCAAAACACCGAATAGGCTATTCGCTATATAGCCGATACCGTCGATGAGACCTCGGCGCCGGCGCTGTCTACCGGGGCGCGTCCTTGAGTGCTGACTTAGCAACATGTGATCGTAGTACTCCAGTTCTGAATAAGCTTGCTGTAGCTGTATAGTTATAGCGTCGCAGTGTACATGTTGTTTTATAAAATCACAAGTTGTCCTTAGAGATTGTATGTATTTATCAAATGTTCTTGAAGCTTGCCAGTATGGTTCCATGTTGTAATAAGCGACGAGTTTCCATTCATCCCTGATTAGCATCATATTCGTGATTTTATCAAAATACAGGCTTTGATTTTCTTTGAATTGATTAATGCTAACTTTACACTCTGAACTTGTTATCAGTGTAAAAAATAGCATCAGTGCTGTTGCCATTGTTGTGAAATTGAATCTATTTGAGCGGCCTGTATATTTTCGTGGGTTTGGTGGAGTCCCTGCTGACTCATCCACATTTGGTGAAGTCCCTGTTGACTCAACCACGTTTGTTACTTGTGCTGGCTTGGTTGTTTCATCTTGATTTTCCAACAACAAAGATAATTTTATTACAGGTCGCTTCATAATTCCGTTCTTGGTCTTCAAAGTTACCACGCGTACATATCCATCTTGTCCTGGATGTAGTTGTATGACTCTGCCCATGGCCCACTTGCCGGGTGGTAAGTTGTCATCATGGATAAGGACGACATCGTTCACTTCAATATTTTTCTGGGGTTGTTTCCATTTACTTCTTGCATTTAATTGTGTCAGATACTCAGAGCGCCATCTTTTCCACATGTCTTGCAGTATTTTCTGTGTCATTTGCCAACGAGTACGCAGGTCGTGTTCTGTTTCAACAAGCGTCAATGTACTGCCGCCGGTCAAAAAGTGCGATGGCGTCAAGTAGTCTAGGTCTTCAGGATCCTCGGTGAGTACACACAGAGGTCGTGAATTGAGGCATGCTTCAATTTGGTGCAACAGTGTCGAAAATTCTTCATAAGTAAGCCTCTGTTCTCCGATCACTCTCTTAAAGTGAAATTTGAAGCTCTTAACAGCGGCCTCCCATAGGCCTCCTGCAGACGGCCAGGATGGGGCGTTAAAATGCCACAGTATCTCCATTTCCGCAATTTCAGCCAAAAATGTGTCATTCATAATTTGTTGCAGTTCTTGATGTGCAGTTTGTAGTACATTGCTTGCTCCAACGAAATTTCTTCCATTGTCGCTGTATATGTCGGTCGGCGTCCCTCGCCTTGCTGCCATCCTTCGGATTGCTGCCAGTACTGCTGAAGTTGACAGATCCGACACTAACTCGAGATGGACAGATTTCGTCACCATGCAGACGAAAACTGCTACATAACCCTTGGTGGTTTTCATCCCTCTGCCCTTGTTGGCCTTGATGTAGAAATGTCCAGTCATATCTAACCCACAGTGTTGGAAGGGGCGAGACTGATTCACTCTCATTTTCGGATAATCGCCCAGAATTTGATAGTTCTTGTCAGGATTGTGACGTTTGCAGATCACGCAGCGACGCAGTACTTTCTTCGTAAAGTTATTTCCGCCGACTATCCAATATTTGCGACGTATGAATGCCGATGTAAGCCGAGCTCCGCCGTGGTAGGTAAGTATGTGTGCGTGATTTATAATATGTTCTGACAGGCGGTGATCACGTGGCAAAATTATTGGGTTTTTCTTTTCAGGATCGATATGTGCATGCTGTAGCCTTCCGCCGACTCGCAGAATCCCATGTGGATCCAGGTAAGGGTTTAGGTTCAGGATCTTGCTTCTTATAGGAACTTTTTCGTTTTTCAGAAGACAATTTATTTCGCTGTTGTAAGTCGATTGTTGCACGTGTTTTACCATCATAGCTTTGGATTGTCGTAGCTCGGGCAACGTGATATATGACTCCTGTCGTCTGTCTTGTTTACTTGTAATAAAACGTCGTACCCATGCTAGTACGCGTACTACCTTAGAAAAATTACTGTATCGACTGAGTAAGGTGTCTATGATGTTGTCGTTTGTTTTCAGGACATCTGCTGTTGTCACATTTACAAATTTTGCCGTTTTCATTTCTTCTGTTGTTTCGTATTGAACAGGTTTCTCTTGTTCAGTCTTGATTTCTGTTAGCTTTTCAGGTCCATTCCACCATAAGTGATGTTTTGCGAGCTGAGATGGTGTTAGTCCCCTACTCGCGCAGTCAGCGGGGTTATCTCCGGACTTGACGTAACGCCAGCATGAGGAGGGCATTACTTCAGTGATGGTACGTACTCTGTTCGATACGAACACTTTCCAATTTTCAGGATTGCCTTGTAGCCACCCTAGTACAGCAGTTGAGTCGGTCCAACCAAATGTTTGTATGTTATGGTTGTTCAGGCCTTGTTTCACCTTTTTCATCAACTTTGCAAGTAAGTATGCTCCACAAAGTTCTAATTTGGGCAAAGTAATTTCCTTGTTGTGTGGAACTAGTTTTGATTTTCCAACTAGTAAATGTATCTTTATCAGGCCTTGTTGCTCTACTTTGCAATAAATGACGCATGCGTATGCTTTCTTGGACGCATCGCAGTAGCCGTGCAATTCGATATCGCTGACGTCGTCCGTATCAATCCATCGTGGCAATGTAAATTGATTGATGAAGTCGATCTCTTGTTTGAGCTTTGACCATTCCTTTTCGACGTCAGTTGGAAGCTTGTCATCCCACTGCAGATTTGATCTCCACAGACTTTGAAACAGCAACTTCAATTTGGTAGAAATTGGTGTGAGCCATCCCTGCGGGTCGAATAGTTTTGAGATTTCAGAAAGTAACTTTCTCTTCGTGTCTATGGTTGCTGTTGCGTCGATCTTGCATTTGAAAAAGAAGTTGTCTTGCTTAGGGTCCCAGTGGAGTCCTAGTGTTTTGGTTGATTCAGGTTGTTTAAAGTTGTATTGACTTTCTGCTTGTTGTACGATCTTGTTTTCGTCAGCCAATAAATCAGTGTAATTTGACATCCACTTTCGTAAGTTACAACCTCCCGATTTCATGAGTTTTATAAGATCTTGTTGGAGTTTACGTGCTGTCTCGAGATCATCTGACCCATGAAGAAGATCGTCCATATAAAATGCCTCTTCTACAACTTTCGCAGCTTCAGGGTAGTTTTGTTTTTCATCTTGAGCCAATTTTCGCAGCGTCATCATACTCAGGAAAGGTGCACCCTTGGTTCCGTATGTGACTGTTGTAAGCTGATGCTCCCTTATCAGCTGATCTGGCGTGTCCCTCCATACATTTTTTTGGTAATGTTGATCACAGCTGTTTACCCAAATTTGTCTAAACATCTTCTCCACGTCAGCTATAAAGGCCACTCTATACTGTCTCCATTTCAGAATAAGTAGTAGAAGGTCGTTCTGTAGGTTGGGGCCCTTATGCATGAAATCATTCAGACTATTTCCATTTGATGAAAGTTGCGATGAATTGAAGACTACACGTAGTATTGTTGTTACTACGTCCTCACGGATTACGCAATGGTGAGGTGAAAAATATTCCAGCGCCTTGCTGCCGGTTGCCGGTATCATATGTCCGAGCTTTAGGTACTCATCCATAAACGCTTTGTATAGTTGTTCCATTGTTTTGTTTTTGATAAATTTCTTTTCTATTTGTAGTAGCTGGGCAATTGCGATGTGTTTAGTTTGACCCAATTCTGCAATGTTGGATTTCAGGGGAAGTCGAACTACATATCTTCCGTCTTCCAATCTTTTTGTTGTTGCATTATAGAAGTCAATGCATTCTTGCTCCTCTGTAGTTAAGGGGGTGTTCTCACTGATGTCTTCGATTTCCCAAAATTTTTGAATTTCATTGATGTTATTCAAAATGACATTACAATGCAGACTTTGCGTATTACCGGTTAACAGCCAACCTAGTTTTGTTTCTTGTAAAACTAGGGACGGTGCAATTTTGTGTTGGCCTTTCATTATAATGCTTGCGTATACTTCGGCGCTCATTAGTATATCTATGTGTTGACTGACGTAGAACTTGGGGTCCGCCATTTCTACTTCTTGCAAAATTTGCCATGATGGTTTAGGAAATGTAAAGGATGGCAGCTTTCTTGTTAAGCTGTTCATGATGCAGACATCTGTTGAAAACGAGTAACTTCCGTCCATTGACATACAGTTGATAGTTGTCTTGCCCTTTATTGGATTGTCATGGGTGCCTATTCCTGTTACGACACCATGACAGGCTTGTCTTGGCAGCTGTAATTGCTGAGCTGTATTTTGCGACATCAGGGATACTTGAGAGCAGGGGTCAATGAGTGCCCGCATGGTCCTGTATTCCCCATCGCCTCCTTGAATCTGGATTTTGGCGGTTGCTATCAGTATTTCTGGCGTGTTGCTTTGTTGCCCCACGTGGAAAGCGCTTGATCGCTGAGTTTGCTCCTTTGGCGGAAATGTTGAGCGCATGTACATTTGCTTCAAAAAGGCGTCGTGCAATAATGTATTATGACACCCTTGGCATTGCCGACATCGTTGACTTGAATTACAACGTTTTCCGTTGTGATTGACTAAACAGTTTGAGCAAAATTGAAGTTTCTCGATTGTATTGCGTTTTACTAATGGTGTCATTTCTAGGAATGTTTTGCAAAAATATATTCCATGATCTTCTTGACAGACTGGACATATTTTTCTATGTTTTTGGAACTGATTGTTCGATGTAGTAGCCTTGTTGCTTGTGAAAACGTTTCTAGTTCCAAAATATGGCCTTGGTGGATGAGCAGACCGGCCGAAGTTGTTTGAAGTACTGGGTAGATTGATGCTAAATTTTTGTAGCGTGTTATCTTGCTTACGCCTTGATGCTTCGAGTGCCGTGAACTTGCTTTCCAAAAAGTCTAGAAATTCTTTGAGTGAGGGGATCTCTCTTGGTTGTTTTAATGATTCCAAATAGTCGTTATGGGTCTCGGCGTCCAGTTTCTGAGATAACACGTGGATTAATATAGGGTCCCAGGTTTGAATATCTATGCCCAGATTTTTTATTCCATTCAAACATTCTTGAGTTACGTCATGGATTCTCTTGATGTGGTTTGTAGTTGCTTGTTGTAGTACAGGAAGACCCATTAAGGTGTTCATGTGGGTCGTAAAAATCAGCTTCTTGTTGTTATAGCGATGATTGAGGATTTCCCAGCAGGTTACATAATTTTCAGTGCTGATCTGAAGGTGCTGTATAAGGCGTTCTGGTTCTCCCTTAATCTTGCTTTTAAGGAATTGCATTTTTTGCGCGTTGGATAGGCATGGATTGTCGTGAATGGCTTCCGTGAATAAGTCTTTAAACGACACCCATTGCTGGTAATTTCCATTAAATTCAGGAATGTCGAGTTTTGGGGTTGATTTCTCCCTATGAAAAACTGACCATAACTTGCTGTTTATTTCCTTCTTGATACGAAAATAATTAGCTTCATGCTGGTTGAAAAAGTCTTCATAAGTCTCACTTTTATCTCCGTCTAGCTGGCTGTCTATTTCCCAATGCAGTTTATCAATAATTGACCAACGAGCTTCGATAGTTTTCAAAATATCCTCGAACTCCCACTTTTCTTTGACGTTCTCTATGTTGATGTTAGAAAGTGTGCGGGAAAATGCTCTAAAGTTACTTGTTTGCTTACGGTACATGTCAGTCAGTACAGCGTCAGTTTCATCTGGTTTTTCCCCGTCGGCAGAACCTCCCGGCGGCGACTGAATATATTCTCGTAGAGCCTTTCTGACATTTTCACAAAACTGCTTGGTTTTTTGGCATTGATCTTGAACAAAATACTCGCATGTCTTGTCTTCAAATGTCATCAATTTAACATGATTAGCATTAAATTGTTGCCAATACAGCTCTACAGATTCCAGCTTGCTCTGGATATATTCGGATGTTTTGCGTGATTTCCCGTCTTTCTTGTAGTTCGACCATAGTTGGTTCAAAGATTCTACGATATTACTTTGTTTGTTGAGTAGATCTTCCATTTTGAACAGATATACTTGCTTATATCTTGTGCTCGTAACTTGTTATACTTGCTATTTTCCTGTGTGCTTGTTGATTTGAGTTCCGTCCGCTCCGCCCAAATTCTTGCTTATTCTTGATATGTAGGTACCTACTCGCTCATAAACTTGCTGATTGTTAGCCTGGTGATCTTGATATCACAAATTAGCCTTCTTGTTAAGGTAAAGATGTCCTTCTTGATAAGGAGAAAGTAACCTTCTTGCTAAGGTGAAAATATCCTTCTTGATAAGGAAAAAGCTCTTGATACTTGATGCTGACTGTAGAAGCCTTGTCGCTGGTTCGCTCAAAGTGTCCTCGTATCCCTCCGATTGGTCTTATGCGCCTTCTCAACCCAACTGGGGATTCCCGCTGGTGGGAGGCCAGAGAGCCGATTCGCAACCGCACGGAAAAAACACAAAAAACACTTTGACGGTATTGAAGGACCACTAATGTATGGGCACTTGATGTAATTAGTGTGCGCACACAATGAGGGGCGAACGTGAACTGGTAAAATTGCAGTATAAACTAAAAACATACAATTGAAGGAAATGCTGAGTAGAGTAAATGTGCGATGTGATCGTACACCTGTCAAAGCTTAACACTACAGAAATGCGCATGTTACGCTGGTCAGTGGGTGTCACATTGCTGGACTAAGTTCGCAATGTCCACATCAGAGGAAGATAAAAAATTTACCCAATTACAGACAAAGTAGAAAAACGACGCCCCGCCTCTTGGCTGATGACGGTACAAAAAGACCTGAAAGAATCTGACATAGACGCCAAAACATCACAAGATAGACATAAATGGAAGAGGCAGACAAGGAAAACCGACCCCAGATAATGGGAAGAAGGCTTAGGAGAAGAAGAAGAGTATTAGAATAAGAGTTGAGTAAAAGTAGTAACACAAAATTGAAAGATCCTAACTTCAAAATTGGCGGAGTTTAAATAGCTTTTAACGACTATTGACCCTTGTTTTCACCCGACATATTGGGTGATACGGGATTAAAACGGGTGATTTGGGTCATTACCCGGTTTTAACCCCAAAAATTTGGTGATAATCGGGTGGATTGAATGGGTTTTTACTACCCACTACTATAGATGTATAGCCGATTCAACCAAGCGGTTTAAAACGTCGAAATCGGCTTAAACCATTTTAGGCGAATGTAGCCGGGTAGAAACGGTTGTTTATAAATAGCTATATGTATATACTTTATTCCAAAAACTTAGATTATTTTATGGTTTTTGCATTAAATATAAGTTTTAACATCAAAACAAACCAGTTTCTATTACTTAATACCTGAGTATGAGATGAACGTTTATCTATTTAGTACTTTTTAACTTTTTAGCGTACCAGCCACAAACAATAATGTTTCTCAAAACAGTCCCTTGATGAGAATGTGCAGAAATTACAATAAAGTCGGTTCTCACTTAGATGTTTTCCATTCTAGTCAATTTAATTTTAAAACTTCACTGTATAATCTGAAACTAAATATTTCATAGTATACTCACTGTTTCAACGCCTAGCTTATAATGTAAATTTTAGTGCATGTAAATTTATATTTAATTTGATTTCTAATTTCTAATTTTATTCTGGATGTAATTTATATTAATTATTATTGATTGTTAACAAATTTTGTGAATGTTGTGTGCAATTTTAATTGGATTTCAAATTTATAATGATCTATATTATTAAGATAAGTTAAGTAATTCTTAATTTGTTATCTGTAATTGTACCTTTTAAATAAAATAAAATAAAATAAAATAAAATAAAATAAAAATATTCATTTGTTTTTGGAGGCTACTGTTCCCGTCGATTATCTAATAAACAGTTTTTTTATTTTATGAGTATAATTATGTATCTATCACATAATATATTGTAAGTAGGCAGTAAATAGGTACGTTAACATACCTACATATTTTGTTTGTGATTACGAGCTTGCCCTTTTGCTGGTTATGTTGTGCCGTGCAAAGTGGCAACTGAGCGCGCTCCCCGCCCCGCCCCTCACCTATACCCTCCCTCCCGCAGCCTCTCCGAGTCATGCAGTGGAATGAAACATACCTACCTTACTTTGCAAACGAAAGATTTTATGACAGTAAGTTAGAAGAAGAAGTGTATCAAACAAATACCTACCTATCTAAACCTTATTATGACTTAGTACATACTAGTGTTATTGCGATAGCGATAGTCTACTTATACTTTTTTTCAAGGTCAACTATCCATTGTGAAACTATCACTATTGCAACAACACTGGTACATACCTACATAGCCCTGATGTATTTTTTTAATGATGAATGACATATTTTTTTAATACGGTCTCAGTGTTCAATTTCGACAAAAACAAACACAGGAGTAACAATTTAGTTTAGTTTAGTTGTAGGAAAAACAGGCGTGATTTACAGTAAAAAAGGAACAAAAATCTCATTATTCTTCGTTGGTCCGGTCGGGTAATAACCCAGTTTCAATTTAAATTTTAGTCTGTCACAGTTTCATAACTAACTTTTACTAATTGCTTGTCGCAACCTACACCAAGAAGACTGAATGTAAACAAAATGCACGCGTTTCTGGCTGGCCGGTGCCCCCCGCCGCCCGCGCTCGCGCGTGATATTCCGCGCGCTCGATGGTCTCTGCGGTCGCCATTCTTATATAGGTAGGTACCTAATAATACAAGTTCGTGGATAAAAACAACACAAATTATGAATAGTGGTTTGTTACACCATAATAACAAAGAACACGTAAACTCTAATAACTTGCCATTTCTTTTGTGGATTTTACAGGCTGTAGTAATGAAAAAAATAAATATCTATAAACGTCGTGGATGAATTCGACACAAAATATTTTAAACAACAGATATCAGTATTCTGAAACGCGTAACACCCATTTAACCTATTTTAATATTATTTTAGATCTAGTTGGCGACGTATTAGGTACTGGTTAAATATTAGGCTTCTCGTGGACATATATGGCACAAAATTCCTATGTACATCAATTACTATCTCGTTATTACCATGAAAGTAGTATTGTCATCTCTAATTATCTTTTCGTCCAATACTGGTCGAAAAGACAAATACCTAAATTTCTACCTATGCAAGTACCTAGGATGACACAAAATAATGTATTAGGTTGGGCAAATGGTCCGGAAACTGTATGCAAAAAACAAACAACTTTAAGAGTTTTGAAACTTCAAAAGCTAGCGCTATCGGACTATTTTATCGGGGTATGATTTATTGGTCTGGAATAACCGTAAATTAATGCTCTGTCTATATCATCTCCCTAGCCTTATCCCGTATCTCACGGGATTGGCTACCTAATCTAGGGGATTGGACGAGGGTACTGGTTTCTTCACAGAGCGACTGCCATCTGACTTCCGCAACCCAGAAGGGAAACCAGACCCAATCCTAGATTAGGTCAGAGTTTTCAAGCCGCCAATGCTTAGCACTGGCCTCTGACATGGCTTAACGACTAATATCTCCGGTATTAAACGATATTAACCGGGACCAACAGCTTAACGTGCCTTCTGAAGCACGGAAAAAGCACCAAATAAACGTACATATGAAATTGGAAAACCGATAAACACATACTGGACTGGGAGAGAAAGAAAAACATAGAATGTTCCAGTTGCCCTTCCTCCCGGGCATGCTGTAAAAGTCAGCAAAAGGGATTCGAGGGTTACAGTGTATTGTAATTTAGGCGATGGGCTGACAACCTGTCACTACAGCAATACACATTACAATCTAAACTTGCCCTCAATTTATGTCAGTCGTAGCGAAAGCGCCTTTTAGGAGGCGTTTTACGCTCTGCCTACCCCGTAAGGGATAAAGGCGTGATTTTATGTATGTATGTATGTATAAACACATTGGTACGTGGTGGGATTCAGCGGCGCTATCCACTACACCATCGGGCTCTGTTTTAATGCTCTGTCTGTCTACCTCGTAATAAAATACTGGCACAACTTTATGAACACAAGCAACTTTGAACCTTGTGTTGAACACAAAAGCTCACGGTCAAAGTACTGTTAGACAAACATTAATAAATGTTTTGAAATGAATTTAACTTTCAATTATTTTCATTTTCAATTAAGTAATGAATGTTTGTTTGTTGTACGAATAGGAACTTCCTATATTATTGACCTTCCAACTTTCTATAACGGTCAAGGCACTGTCAAGGTGTTTATTTGGCTTTTGTGAACAAACAAGCTACTGAGTTGTACCTACTACTACGTAAAAATAGGGTTAGGGTAATACCGCAAATCACTTCGAGGTGTAAAATGTATTATTTTTCAAGTAACCTACATACATACTTATAGTCACGCCTCCAACCCTGGGGTAGGCAGAGCGCAAAAGACCCAAACAAAGGTCGTTCCGCCACGTCTGACAAAGTTCTGAGGGTTATAGGTATATTGCTGTTAGTGACAGGTTGACAGCCCATCGCCTAAATTGCAATTTACTGAAACCCTCGGATCCCTTAGCTGATTTTTACAGCATGCCCGGGAGGAAATGCAGCTGGCACATTTTATGTTTTTCTTTCGCTCCCAGGCCAGCATGGAAGAAAGCAGCAAGTAACCTAGTGATAAAAAAGTAACATTAAAACAAGGGCTTCGTTTGAAGATCTTTTCCACCATCAATCTCAGTTGGTTTGTATTTTTGGGTGGGATGGGATCTACCTCCTAGTGATCCACTTCGGGCAACGGCAACATAGGCTTTCTTGTGAATAAGTCCAGCTGAACGACTTCAACAATGCGGTGGTAGGTTCTGCAAAGGGCCGCCTGTCTTGCGACCACCCTCTCACCGGAGTCCGGCGCCAAGCAGCTTGCTGTGTTCCGTCGGTGAGTGAGATTGCCAGTGCCATAACAGGCATCTTTTGGGTGAGCTCGCTCCATCGTCGACTCCTCGTCACGGTCATTCTTGACCTAGTGTCTAGAGTCAAGAGCAAACCTATTTCTAATTTAAAAAAAAGTATGTTTCAATTTAGAAGTTGAAGAACAATTTTTATAACTTAATTATTCGTACACAAATTAACAGTAAAAAAAAATAGATTTTATCTATTCTATTAATAGATACCTAGTCATGTAATCACGTTCGATAGTCCTGCGCGGTTGAACTACAGGCATCAGCAAAGCCAATACTAATTATTATTTGATGCTTGTCTATTTTTAGAAAAAACTTTTAGTGTTTGTTATTCTAAGCTAGCTATAGCGGAAGTAAAGCAAACGACACCTGACAATGGTACCAATTCGTAGATGCAAAAATCACTACTTAACTCATATAAATTTATACCTACCTGTCATTTTCTGTCATGAGAGAACAGAAAGGGACGCCAATAATTTTAGTCAAGATTTAGTTAAGTTGTGTGCTCTACGAATCGATAGCAATATGAACTATTGAACAAACTTACATATAATCACGCTTTTATCCCTAATAGGGTAGACAAAGCGACCTACACAAAGGTTGTTCCGCCACGTCTGACAAAGTTTTGATGGTTATTTAATATAGATTTGTATGTATATTGCTGTATTGATAGGTTGTCAGCCCATCGCCTAAATTGCAATATACAGAAACCCTCGGATCCCTTAGCTGGTTTTTACAGCATGCCCGGGGGAAAATGCAGCTGGCACATTCTACGTTTTTCAGCATGGAAGAAACTAACTATAAAACTATACTAATATTTACATGGGGAGCAGTGCTTAGTCGTGTAATTATTATTTGCAGTGCTTTGGTAAGCACCTGGTCGCAAGGTCAGTGATATTTGGCAGCTTCAAAACTTGCGGAAAAAGTGGGGGGTGATGGTAACCTACCTAACCCGACATCAAACAGAAGTTAAAATCTTAACAGGCGGCAATCCAAATACCGACCATTTCCGTTAATTAAAATTCTAAATACATATGTCACGCCTTTATCCCTAATGGTGTAGGCAGAGCTCCAACGACCTAAACAAAGATCACAGGACAAGTTTTGAGGGTAGTTTAAGATAGATCTGTATATTGCTGTAGTGACAGGTTGTCAGCACATCGCCAAAATTACAATATTCTGAAACCCTCGAATCCCTTAGCAAATTTTTACAGCATGCCCGGGAGGAGATGCAGCTGGAACTTCTATGTTTTTCTATCGCTCCCAGTTCAAAATGGAAGTAAATTTCTATTCTATCAAAATGTTGCGAAGCTGCAGTTAAGACGTAAAGTTAGTTGCTCAATAATTCACCATCGAAATTCCGAGGCCCATTCCAGGAATTAGGTCATCTGGTCATGCACACAACATCACACTCCATTATTTTATAAAGGATCATTAGGTAGGCTTCACGTTTTCACGTACATTGCTCGCTTTTATTGGCTTTGAACGTAACATGGAAAAGAAATTAGAGAAAGGCCTCCAAAGATATACCTTGATCAAATGGAAAGACCAGTTCTAAAGAGCCCGATGGTGTAGTGAATAGGGCCGCTGCCTTCTGAGCGGGAGGTCGTGGTTCGAATCCCAGCACGTACCAATGTGTTTTTCGGCTTTTGAATTTCATATGTTCGTTTATTCGGCGCTTTTTAGGAGCTTCGGAAGGTACGTTAAGCCGTTGGTGCCGGTTAATATCGTTTAATACCGTAGATATTAGTCGTTAAGCCATGTCAGAGGCCAGTGCTAATAAGCATGGGCGGCTTGAAAACTCTGACCTAATCTAGGATTGGGTCTGGTTTCCCTTCTGGGTTGCGGAGGTCAGTTAGCTTAGTTACCTACTGTGGAAAAAATATTATTATTATTATTATTTTAAACAGGCAGGCAGTTGTTATCAACTGATAAGGCCTGTATCCAGTTGACCACTTTATGATTACAAAGTTTGTTTAAATTTGTCAAATCTGTTCTTGAACTGGTTAACATTAACCGCAGAAACCACTTCTTCTGGCAGCTGGTTCCACTGTCTCACAACTCTGTTTGATAAAAAAATGCCTGTGCGGGGGTTATTATGAGAAAATGCAAAATTTTCTTTCTGAATTTGCTATAGCGACTTTCGTTTTTTTTCCACCCACAACCCGTACGATGGGGCTGTGGGTTAATAACACACAATCACGCTTTTATCCATAATGAGATAGGTAGAGCGTCAACGACCTTAATAAAGGTCGTCTCATCATCCACGTCCAGGAGACATATTTTTGAATCGCTCGAATTCCAACACGAAAGAGTAACTTTCGCATGCGATTTCCATACTATTTGGCATACGAATGTAATTCTTTCGTATGCGAATTCGATACGAGGGATTCAGTAATACGAGTCCAGAAAGATGTGTAATGCGTTGTCAGCCAATCAAATGACAATACACTGAATCCATTTGCTGGTTTTTACAGCATGCCTGTGAGAAGATTTTATGTTACTCGTATTAGCTTCTGAAATAGGTTGTCCACGAGTTGCCCACCTAAACCTGATTAGTAGTTGAAACTGGATGAAACTACAGTAGTGCATGGGCGATAGGCGGTGGACAGCAGAATGCTTTCGCCAAGCCGTTGAAGCTCTACCTACCCCTTAATGAATGTACCCGTGTTACAAAGCAGCAATGTAGTAGAAACTAGTTGAAACTACAGTAGTGTATGGGTGGTATCGACAAGTTTCGTGACCGGCGATAGGCGGTGGACAGCAGAATGCTTTCGCCAAGCCGTTGAAGCCTCTACCTACCCCTTAATTAATATACCTGTGTTACAAAGCAGCAATGTAGTAGAAACTGGTTGAAACTACAGTAGTGTATGGGTGGTATCGACAGGTTGCGTGACCGGTGGACAGCAGAATGCTTTCGCCAAGCCGTTGAAGCTCTACCTACCCCTTAATGAATGTACCCGTGTTACAAAGCAGCAATGTAGCAGAAACTGGTTGAAACTACAGTGGTGCATGGGTGGTATCGACAGGTTGCGTGACAGCAGAATGCTTTCGCCATCGTTTACATCAATTTTACGTGTTTATAGCTATAGTTGTACTATAGATAGGCTGTATAGTGCAATTATGCAGTAGGCTATGAGCTGTGAGGCATTTATGAATGGTATTGACTGCCAACATCGGATGCCAAAGTCATTCAAACCTTACTACATTTGCTACAGCGTATCACAATGTTTTTAGTACAGTTTTATTCATCCATTATTTCCATGCTGGGCTGGGAGCGAGAGAAATTCATATGTGCCAGCTGCATTTCCTCCCGGGCGTGCTGTAAAAACCAGCTAAGGGATCCGAGGGTTTCAGTCTATTGTAATTTAGGCGATGGGCTGACAACCTGTCGCTACAGCAATATACCCACAATTGTATCTTAAATAACCCTCAAAACTTTGTCAGACGTGGCGGATCGACCTTTGTTAAGTCGTTACCGCTCTGCCTACCCCATTACGAATAAAGGCGTGATTATATGTATGTATGTAAGTTGATCATCATCTATTATAATCCGATGCCTTTGCTGAGTCGGATACTATGTGAGTTTAAAAAAACAGCGTCCTCCAGGGTCAGGTTAGTTCAATTCAGTGTAATACTTCCATGCTGGACTGGGAGTGAGAAAAAATCATAGAATGTGCCAGCTGCATTTCCTCCCAGGCGTGCTGTAAAAACCAGCTGAGGGATCGGAGGGTTTCAGTATATTGCAATTTAGGCGATGGGCTGACAACCTGTCACTACAGCAATATACGCACAAA
This sequence comes from Scrobipalpa costella, assembly GCA_949820665.1. NCBI lineage: Eukaryota > Metazoa > Arthropoda > Insecta > Lepidoptera > Gelechiidae > Scrobipalpa > Scrobipalpa costella. The sequence goes on from OX463306.1 coordinate 3,619,941, forward strand.
TCCATCTTGAATAATCTTCAAAACTTTCTCAGACGTGGCGGAACGACTTTTGTTTAGGTCGTTTACGCTCTGCCTACCCCATTAGGGATAAAGGCGTGATTATATGTATTTATGTATGCAGTGTAATTTCAGTGAAGTAGTAGTTGAGTGGGCACTTAGTTATAGTCAGTCATTCACAATGTGAGCTAGAGTCAGGACTGAGCTGATTAGCTGTTTATGTCTACAGAGAGGTACTCATACACTTACAGCTTAGATTAATCAAGGTGGCGCTGGCGCGCTCACTAGATTCCGCCCTACCTAATATCAGTAGCTGCAAAAGCGCGACAAATTCATATTGTAGTGTGTGTAAGACACGAGCGCGAGATACTAGTGTGCGTGAAGAATTGTGTTGCCAGCTACTTTACTATTACCTGATCGATGGGGAAAAAATTGTACACGGCATACAATGTGACTTGAGATTAAAAAAAATGCACTATCCCTATAAACTGTAAGATGGTAGTTGTGACAGATGCAATTTGTGCGTGTTATACATTTTCTTTTGTTTTTCGTCAGTGCGGGGATGAGATGTCAGTGAGAGACGTGTTGTCAGTGCGGGCTGAGTTATCGGTGCGGGGATGAGTTGTCAGTAGTGCGGTGATGAGCTGTCATTGAGGAATGAGTTGTCAGTGAAGGACGAGTTGTCAGTATGGCCACGACATCTTGAAATGTGTGAATCTACCCATGAAACTGAACAACTTTCCCTACTGAATAATATAAATGGAAATAAGAAGAAAAATGACTTCCTATCTATAGGTACTTACTAAATCCGCTATCAGTTGGTTGATGCATTTAGTATGGATGGAAGGTAAAAAAACGTCTATTCTAGTAATGCCGGCGGCATTATGTATGGTATGTTTGTGCCTTTACAAACAAAAAATAATCAGTCCTCTTTATCATATTAGTTCTTATAGTTATGGATCGTAGGTTATAGATATACCTAGAGGTATTTAAAGTTGAAGTACCTACCCATAGATATTGTTATAAAATATCAGAACAATAAATTCAAAATTACCTACCTATTCTTATCTTACTATATTTTGTCTCAACCACGGGTGTTTTTCTTTCATGCGCGGCATGGCAACACTGTATGGCGTCGAATATTATTGTAATTTTATGAGAAATTTCGAAATTACACGGTATTTACTTGTGATATGTTATGCCAGAGTCTTTATTAACAGTTTTTGTTTTATTTCGACACAATTTCACTGCGCAACTCGGCATTTTTCTTCGATTTTCGATTTATTTTCTTCAACACGCGGCACGCTCAATTCGCACAGTGTTCACGTCGCGACTGGCTCAGTGAAGCCGGTCCGGACCTAATATGAAATGCGTGTTTTACAAGTAGGCGCGCGGAATCTAGTGAAGTGCCAGCGCCACCTTGATTAATCTAAGACTTACAGAATTAAAATAAACTGATAAAATTACCTGTAATAGGCTAGTTGAAATCGCTCAGAGAGGAACAGTAGTACATATAATCACGCCTATATACCTAATGGGGTAGGCAGAGCGTAAACGACCCAATCAAAGGTAGTTCCGCCACGTCTGACAAAGTTTTAAGGGTTATTTAGGATAGATTTGTTGGTATATTGCTGTAGTGACAGGTTGTCAGCCAATCGCCTAAATTGCAATATACCCTCGGATCCCTTAACTGGGTTTTACAGCATGCCTGGGAGGAAATGCAGCTAGCACATTCTGTTTTTCTTTCGCTCCCAGTCCAGCATGGAAGAAAATTGAGGAAAATTTGAAAAATGAAGGAAAAGGAATGAAGGAAAAATTCTACAAGAGATTTGATTGTATTAATGGCAGCATTTATTGCCCAATGACTATTTTAGTTTCCCCACCCTGACGGGGGGTTCCAATATTTTTTTGTATATTGGGCAATAAATAAGCTCGAATTTAAATTCCACCGGCTAAACCTAATATTAAAATCTATCTGTCACTTTCAAATAATAAAATTGGAAAAGGACAGGTGTTTTATACTCTATGGTTTTACACTTTGTCCGCTAGATTGTAACGCGCTTTTGCACGTTTCTCCAGTGTTTCTGTCAATTTTATCCGACATATCATATATGATAAAAATTACAGATAACGCATAAAACCACCGACTATAAATCGAAATCGGAAGAGAATATATCTCCTGTCCTTTTCCAATGTTTGAAAGTGACAAATAGATTCAAATTTTAGTTGTAGCCGGCAAATCTAGAATCAAGCTCAATGAGGCCCTTAATGCGATAAAATCTCATCTAGCACTTTTCCGGTCCATCCGATCGATATCAAATATAACTGACGAGTTTAAAAATCGTAGCTTGCTACGATTACTACGTCGTAGCACAAAGCTACGAAAATCCTTATAAACTAAAGAAATAAGCAAACTCATAATTGCTTACTTCCCATCTCAATCACAAACTAATTAATTTTAAATTGCTTGTTAGGTGAAATACTTCTGTAACTAATCTGACGCGAAAGGCCGTTGATAAGCTCGAGTATGGTGTTGGCCTTAATTTTACGACCCTACGTCACGTTCCACTAGCTGCCTCCGTGGTGTAGCAGGCTGAGATATAAGCTCGCGAAGCGGAGGTTGAAGGTTCGATTCCAAATAATTTCAGGCGAAATCAGTAACACTAAACATAACATTTCACTGCTGGCTTCACAACATACACGTATGTTCACTAGGTCATTTTAAGTATTTATAGTCCAAGACTCATAGTTTTTTTTTTATGCTGGGGCAGCGTGGGGTGGATTCAGGGACAGACATATCTGTCTACCCTCAATCTTCTTCATTTCTCCGGTACACTAATGACACTGCTGGTATCGTCACTAACGGAACTCACTCGAACACCAGCAGTTCTCTCCAGTCTTCCCGTGATCATGATGTTTGTAACAACATCGAAATATCGGGAACTCATCATATCATTTAAATCGCGGTAAGAAACCCGTAAAATGTCTCATAGTTATAATGCTATGCTAGTTTAATTTTAATATTATTTAAATTTAAAGATGATAATGTAGAGACATACAGTTTTTATATTATACCTAGGGTTACAAGTTAATTGAAGCGTATCAGGTGATATTAAACCTTGTGTAACCTATACGGGTGTCATATATTCAAGGTTGTCTCGATAGTTTAGGTGTACTTATGTTTTAATGTAGAGATAGAATGTTTACGTAGGTAAACTATCATCATTTTTTATTATGCCTAGGGTATCATAGAGCCATTTTTTGTTGTAGAAATGTTATGTCTTTTTTACATTATCCCGAAGTAAAAGGTTATTATTTGGCGACAGTAAACGACGAAAGGCTTCGGAACGCACGTTAAGCCGTTGGTCCCGGTTAATATCGTTTAATACCGTAGATATTAGTCGTTAAGCCATATCAGAGGCCAGTGCTAAGCATTGGCGGCTTGAAAACTCTGACCTAATCTAGGATTGGGTCTGGTTTCCCTTCTGGGTTGCGGAGGTCGGATGGCAGTCGCTCTGTGTAAAAACCAGTACCCTCGTTCAATCCCCTAGATTAGAAAGCCGACCCCTTGATAAGGCTACGGAGATGATGAGTAAACGACGAAATAATTTTATTCTACGAGAGGACTCCGGGGAGAGAGTGGTCGCGAACCTTGCGGAGCATACCACCGCATTGTAGGGATCGTTCAGCCGCACTTATTCACAGGCAAGCCTGTGTTGCCATTTCCCGGGATGGACCACTAGAAGGTAGATCCCATCCCACCCCAAAAATCCCCTTAGATAGATAGCTTCTTGGACACATTAAGCTCACTATAATAAGCCATCGTTATGGGGATCCCCGATGCACGCCAGCGCTCTCATCAGTTAAAAAATCATTACTCACTAAAAAATCTAAAAAAATCCGGTAGATTGAAATATAGGTACTGAAGTTTATTTTAAGCGTTGCAAATTAATAATTCAATATCCACTGCAGTTGCAGATAGCAAAAGTGCTAAAAGTGGCTTTTTTTCGCAAATTTTCTATTTGTAACTACAACGAACTATAAGTTGCAACTTTACATACATACATACATATACTATCTTATGGTATATATGGTATATGGTATCTTAAACCTACCTTCATTGTTAAAAGAAGAGCGGTGTTTCCTCATACAAGCAAATCTTTTCACTTAAATGGAAACTCCAACATCAGTTTATGTAAACTAGGATTAAGTTACTGAAATAAATAATTTTTACTTTTTTAATTTTAATACTCACGCCTTTATCCCTAATGGGGTAAGCAGAGCGTAAACGACCTAAATACAGGTCGTTCCGCCACGTCTGACAAAGTTTTGAGGGTTATTAAAGATAGATTTTTAGGTATATTGCTTTAGTGACAGGTTATCAACCCATTGCCTTATGTGCAATATGCAGAAACCCTCGGATCCTTTAGCTGGTTTTTACAGCATACCCGGGAGGAAATGCAACTGGCAAATTCTAAGTTTTTCTCAGTCCAGCATAGAAGAGTTGCAACTTTATGAGGTTCTAAATGACCTCCATTGCTTTAATCCCAATCTGATCTACCGGTTAATTGTGTTTTCTGTGAATTATGATTTTTTGACTGATGAGGGCGCAACTTAGCCCAGGGGAGCCCCTTAAGTACTGATGTCTCACCTAACTTCACCTGGTAGCTTAGCTAGAACCAGGAGAAGTATTTCTTAACACGCGACCTGACTTGTTGACACTGCTGAAGGTCAAGGCGTTGTTATACTTTCGATGTGCCTGTAGTATAAATCACTACATAGTATAAAACAAAGTCGCTTTCTCTGTCCCTATATCCCTATGTATGCTTAGATCTTTAAAACTACGCAACGGATTTAGATGCGGTTTCTTTTAATGGATAGAGTGATTCAAGAGGAGGGTTTATATGTATAATACATGCATGATATAGTAGAGACACATTGATAATTTATGTGCGAAGCCGGGGCGGCGACTAGTAGCATAAATAAACTACAATTATATATTAGTAAACTGGCTTTATCAACCGCGACGTCAGCCGCCACGGTTTGAAGAGTTGCTCAGATACGGAGTCTAAGGGACAGCGACCTGCAAACTGATAGGAGTTGCTCAGTGAACGAAACTGAACAACTATCAGCACGATAATTTTTCAGGTAGTAAAAAACAATAATTGAATTTCTATACAAATTTTCTATCAATCAGAGGATTGAAGTGGTAATTTTATATTGGAAGGTATTTTTTTTTCATCTCCTGAAAGAATTTCCCGGAAAGTTGTTCAGTTGTATTAACCCCTATCAGTTTGCGAGACACTGTCCTTTACATCCGCTATTAGTAGACTAGCTTTATCAACCGCGGCGTCACCTGGCGGTTTGTTTTGAAGAGTTTCTCAGATATTTTTATAGCCTTAGTTGTTCAGTTTCGTTGACTGAGTAACAGTTGACGGGAAACTGACCCTTATATCCGGTAGTTATTCTTGATTGAGATTTAGAAATCTTTTTTTTCTACATATAATCACGCCTTTATTCCTAATGGGGTAGGCTGAGCGTTAAGGACCTAAAGGACGTTCTGCCACAACTGATAAAGTTTTGAGGGTTATTTAAGATAGGTTTGTAGGAATAATGCTGTAGTGACAGCTTGTCAGCCTATCGCTTAAATTGCAATATACAGAAACCCTTGGATCCCTTAGCTGGTTTATACCTCATGCCCGGGAGGAAATGCAGCTGGCACATTCTATGTTTTCTTTCGCTCCTAGTGCAGCATGGAAGATCTGTATCTAACAAAATAACCCAACAGGTGTATTAAACCGTAACAAACAATTGCTTTACAAAGTTTTTTCTTTAAATATTAGTGTTGGTTGATGATTGGTCTAACGATGGTTTAACATCTGCCCGCTCGCACGGATAAAATAATTACATATTGATTGGTACAGAAGGCCAGTTTGGTCTGAATAGCTTATTATAATAATTACCTACCCCTAGGCCATGCTTTATTCAAGTTCAAGAGCAGTTTTCATTTCCTTTCTAGTAGCTTAATCGGTTATTATTTTAACCCTTATTTCTACCATGCTGGACTGGTAGTGAGAGAAAAACATAGCATGAACCAGCTGCTTTTCCTCCCGAGCATGCTGTAAAAACCAGCTAAGGGACCTGAGGGTTTCAGCAAATTTTAATTATGAGATGGGCTGACAACCTGTCACTACAGCAATATACGTACAAATCAATCATAAATTACCCTCAAAACTTTCGTCAGACGTGGCGGAACGACCTTTGTTTTGGTCGTTTACGCTCTGCCTACCCCATAAGGGATAAAGGCGTGATTGTATGAATGTATGTTTATTTTTATCTCTTATCGCATCATTACACATCGGATCCAAATCGGATCTCACAATAATTTAGAGGTGATTCTTACTGCAAGCATTATTTACTTTGCGATAGATACCTATTTCTACTTACCTAACTACTCGTTTTCAGAAATACGTTTCATTAGAATTTCACCAATAGTCCTGGATTTGTGGGAATTACTCTTTGATTTAAAAATAAATAAACTGATATAAAAAAGTAAGACACACTTTAATAAAATATTAATTCACACAAGGCACGAAACACCAAAACTTTGAGCAATAGGAATATCTCTCGTATACATTTAAAATACATTTTTAATTGTTTCTCTTTTATAACAAAAAATAACGAACTCTTATCAACACTTAACCACTTATTTCTTCTTCATAAAAATCTTTAGTCACTGTCTCTTATTCTAAAACCAACTGTTTTCTTTTTTCATTTTATCCCTGTGCCGGCCCTGCATGTCCAAACCTTGGAATATTTCAGAGAGTTTGGTGAGTTTCTGTTGTGGGCTCTGAGGTATCCTTTGCAGCTTGCAGACTTTCTCCTCCTCATTCAGTTTTATATTAAAAGTCTCTCTTTCTCGTAAACACAGCAGCTTCCCTGTCTCGGGCATGGACGAGAGTTTCGCTACTTTCAACGCTGCCTTTTTAAACCGCGTCTTTGGAGATACTTTTGGCGGTTCTTCCTCCGCGTTTTCAGTATTTTCCATCGGCTCTAAAACTTTTCTCGTGATAGACGGATCTCGTTTCTTAACTTTCGCTGCATTTACGTAAACCGGCTCTATCACTTCGTATGTGTTTTCTCGGAGTAATTGCTGCGGCTTCTTGTCTATAGGATCGAGGGAGTTCTTCCTGTTGTACCCGTGTATTCGTAGAGGAGTGAGCGGTTTGAGCACTTCCTGAAGTTTGACTCTCCTCTCAGCCTCCATAGTTCCGGGTCGTTCATTCTTGTTCAAGTTTAAAAGGATGACTTTTGTTTTCGGTTTCTCATCGACTTTCTGTCCTATAGCCGGTAGCGGGTGGAAGGGGGATAAAGTTTGTTTGATGGGTATGTCTTCAAGCATTCTGGTTTGCGCGGTTTTGTTTTTGCGTGGCTTAAGTTTCCGCGGCGCGTAGATAGTGGTGAGCGCGCGCGTCTTGTGCGGGTCCAGCGGGGCGAGTGGGGTGGGCAGCATGGAGCGAGCGGCGCGCTGGGCCTGTGCCCGGCAGCCCCCCGCGGCCTTGGGCGCCGTGTTGCGTCCGCCGCGCGCACGACCGACGCCCGACGTCCGACTGCTGACCGCCGCACAACCGCGCCACTCCGAAACTGATGACTAGCGAACCACCACTGCCGTCGACGCAACCACATCAAACCACACGGAGCACGCAACGTGACGCCGCTATATCGGTGTATGATGTGTATTTTTCCGATTTTTTTTCCGTGGAAAATGCATGAAAATCTTTAACTTTCGATTTGACATTTGAGTTATCAGGTGACACATTGATATTTTTTCTCCATTTTGGCGTTTGTTTTGACCAGCTCTAGTTACATCAAAAAGTTTTGAATACTTTGTTTATTTCTATAATTGTATCTATAATTTTCTATCTATCGATCACTATCACGTCTAGTCTACAACATATAATCATTGTTCATATTCACAATAATTCCAGCACAATTCAACCTTTGTCCTTTTCCCCGAACAGTCAAACTATTACTCATCGTATAGTTTACACCGGTCACCAGTTGACTGACTGTCGCATCACGCCGAGCGAGGGGGGTTTAAGCCCCCCGGTGTGGGTAACGGGGGGTCATGACGGGTAATGACCATCATTATATTCAGTGATCGATCTGGTTGACCTTCAATAGCCACATGGAAAAAAGGTGAATGTTTAAAAAAGATAACCGTTACCCGACAGCTATTTTGAAAGGTAGATCGTAGCAGTAGCACTAGCAAGTAGTAGCAAAACTTAGTATTATTTTGTACATGCTAATGCTATTAAAGCTGGCGATTACTCCACCGAAAAGAGCAAAGATGATACTGCTATTTTAGAACTGCGGTTTTACCTACAGTTTTAAAAGCTTTCTCATAGAAACAAGATTATTTTCCGCAGTACAAAGGAGCCAGCACGTTCAACTTTACTTTACTGTACGTCTACGATGTACCTTTCTAAAGGTCGAAATTTTATCATAATTAGAGCTGAATTGAGCATTAAATACGTAAAATGTTGCAATTGTACAAAACAATTTCATTTGGGACAGAAATGAAATTGATTTGTACAATTGCAAAATTTTACGTATTTAATGCTCAATTTGTAAAGGGATATTAGTTTTATATTTAAGTAACTATCCGGCCAACACAACTATCCCTTACTTCGCGTTGTGGGTAAATAACATTGTCAATACCATATGCCGACAACGAACCTTTACATTGCACGTGGAGTCGTGGAGCTGTTATGGAATTAACTATAGACAGTTTTTTTCCATTTTTGTTTGGATATCGGTCGTTGTCTTTTATAAGGACACTTTTTTACAATGCAGCATGCTTTCGATGTTCCTATATTTAGACTTTATGTAAGCAAGCACACGAGTAAATTTTAAGCTAGATATTATTCAATTTTATACATGAAACATGTATAGAACATTAACGAAGTAGATGGGGAAGGGTCGAAGGGTCCTCGCTTTTAGTCCGATATCCCCACCTTAAGACCATTTTACAGTTTTTCAAGTGTAACGATACAACAGTTACTACTCCACATTTATACAAATATACAGTTTTATAGACCTAACCATTAAATAAATTGAACTGAATAAAATCAATACTTTCTTTAAGTCCAATCTGCAATAGAAATACTTTATAAAAAACATTTCATTCGTAACTCTTTGACCGAAACAGGGGAAAATTACAGCTGTGTCTTATACAGGCAATAATCAGTGGAAAAGTCTAGATCTAACATAATTAGCATTGCAAAGGACAAGGTCTGCAAAGTTCAGGGATTGCAAATTATGGGAATACGCAGACTTAGCCTTCGATTTGAAGAATTGCCAATGATTACAGGCTGATTGGAATAAAGTAGAGTTGACGCAAGTTTTACAAAGTTCGCTGCAGTTTCCATTGTTACTCGTATCATAAGAAATTAATCCTGACCTTTGGGATGTCGTGGTTCGAATCCCACCACGTACCAATGTGTTTTCGGTTTTCGAATTTCATATGTACGTTTGCTTCGGAAGGCACGTTTAGCCTGTTGGTCCAGTCCGGTTAATAACGTTTAATACCGTGGATATTAGTCGTTAAGCCATATCAGAGGCCAGTGCTAAGCATTGACGGCTTGAAAACTCTGACCTGATCTAGGATTGGGTCTGGTTTCCCTTCTGGGTTGCGGAAGTCAGGTGACAGTCGCTCTGTGTAAAAACCAGTACCTTCGATCAATCCCCTAGACTTGGTATCCAACCCCATGAGATACGGGATAAGGCTAGGATGTTAATCATAATAAATCACTCAGGTTTTTTTTGTGAAGGGCTTGGTGTTGACTAGGCCAGTGGAGTATCAGACAGAGTCGACGATAGAACGAGCGCAGTCAGCCACATGTTTTAAATGCCAGTGCATTAACACAGTCATGCTTGACTGGGAGCGAGAGAAAAACATACAATGTACCACCTGCATTTTCTCCCGGGCATGCTGTAAAAATCAGCTAAGGGATTCGAGGGTTTCTGTATATTGCCATTTAGGCGATGGGGTGACGATCTGTGACTACAGCGCCTACAAATCTATCTTAAATAATCCTCAAAACTTTGTCTGACGTGGCGGAACGACCTTTGTTTGAGTCGTTTACGCTCTGCCTACCCCATTAGGGATAAAGGCGTGACTGAACACAATATTCTAAATCCAGGATATGGGCTGCTAGGTTTCAAGTTAAAATAAATTCTTTCACTGCGCATCATCTCTCAGTTTAAAATACCTGCTACACCAGGTGTAAGGGACAGCTTCCCGCAAAGTGATAGGAGTTGCTCAGTCAATAAAACTGATAAACTTTTACCACGAAATTCCCTTTATTCTCACTAGTTCGATTCATTAGTTCGATCGTCGAACTAGTGAGACTTTTTTTTCTCATTTGTTCGACCGTCGAACTAGTGAGAATATTTAAATGAGAATCTTCCCTTTATTCTCAGTAGTTCGATTTCTCAGTTAATAATTAAAGACGCTTATATATGTATAGTAAATTATTTATTGGTCAAAGACCTAATTAAATATGTCAAAATTACAATCATACATAGTTCTATTTGTAAACATAATGACTAGACGTCATTTCGAAAATATAAACAGCTGGTTCCCTTCCCGTTGCTGCTTCATCGCAAGCATTACTTATAATAATATTGACTGTATTTCTTTTTTCACCTGGATTACATTAACCACAATGGCGTTTCGATTGTAAGCTATTAGTGAGGTCCTTAAACATAATAAACGTTTAAAAAATAGATACAATAAAATATCACATAACAGTTAATAACCAAGACTTACTATATTCATGGTGACGGATCCAGTACATTTTGAACTTTTATAATTTTGCACCGCCAAATGCTATAGCCATTTTTGTATTTACGCATTGAATAATATTGATGTCCTTCGAATTGCATAATTCTTACACGACCACTTTTTAATATTTTCACTTCTTTAGACGTCATTTCGAAAGTATAAACGGTAAACTAAACAGGTAGAACGGAATAAACTTTGCTACTGCGGGCATAGACGTAATGCTAAATCCATTTTAAGAAACATCTACCCTCAAAATATAACTAAAATCATGTACCCTCAAAATAAGACAACAGACTATGACCACACTCTTTCTGGCGGGGTGGTCAGTTAAATGTTTGTAATAATAATGATGTGCATACCTAGGTGCTTTAGGGATAGATGCATTTAAGGAAATGTACATTGAACGACTTCCGGGTGATATGACATCATTTGTATTAGTACATAATTACATACTATGTATAACTTATAGACCAACAATCATTCATCATAAGCATTTTTTTGTTAAGCTTATTGAAATATGCGAAACAGAAATATATTTTTTCTACTACTTACCTACGAGTAAGTACGTATTGGATCAAAGATATAAAACATATTATTATAGTTGTTCAAAGATATTATATTTACAAATAGAACTATGTATGATTGTAATTTTGACATTTTTAAATAGGTCTTTGACCAATACATCATTTATTATACATATATAAGCGTTTTTAATTTTTAACTGAGAAATCGAACTAGTGAGAATAAAGGCGAAATTCATTCATGAAATGTAAAAACAAATGACTTTTCCATACAAATTGTCTGTTCGAGATGGTAATTTTATATGGGATAGTAAAAAGAAAAACATTTCCTGAAAAAAAAAACTGGCGTAAGTTGTACATGACTGAGCAACTCCAATCCATCGTAAAGTTCCAAAATTAACTAAAAATAAAAACAATGTTAATCCTTACAAAGATGCATAGTATTATTAAAATAACCCTGGACTTTCTTCAATTTGATATAATGAGTGGAAAAGATTAAACATTCATAACAAGAATTGGAAAGGACAAGGTCTGCTAAGTCCAAAGCCTGCAAATTGTGGGAATTGAACAGTCTTGCCCTTGGATAAAAGAAATAGCAAAGATAATGAGTTAATTGGAAAATGGTTGAATATTAACAAGCTTTTTATCGACTGACGCACATTACCAGTCTTATAAATGAAGTAAATATATTCTGACGTTCCTATCTCCTATGACTCCTAATACTTTCATTTGTTTAAGACTTTTCCTATTACTTTATCTCTCTTCTTAGTCGTAGAACCCTTGACAGAGGTCGTGGTCGTCATGAAGTGGTGTCATCATGGCCTCTTAATAACGCGACGCCATTCTTCTCTCAAGGTGGGCTTACACAGGGTCAGTGACTGACTCCGAAACCAAGATAAGTCAGCACTGACTCGAAAATTCGTATGGGAATGTACAAGTCACCGGTGTTAAGTCAGCACTAACTTCTAAATTACCATACGAATTTTCGGGTCAGCGCTGACTTATCTTGGCTTCTGACCCTGCGTAAACCCGCCTATACAGCTGCACTCCTACACTCGAAAACCTTGCGTTGGTTGCAGCCTTAATTTGGTCTGTCCAGCTCATTGGTGATCTGTCGCGTGGTCTGGTGCCTTCAACTTTCCCTTTCACTTTAAGCGTTCGATGGACTCATTGTTACGCCGAGAAATGTGACCAAAGAAAGTTAGCATACGAGTCTGGACTATCCACGATAGGCGCTCTTTGACTAACTTTATAGGCTAGTTCAATTTATTAAATATATGAAACTATGAGGGTTAAACTACGTATTTTTGAACAAATAGCTAGCCTGCTAAATTTAAGGGGTAGAGATTTTATTTGACATCCAAAAAGACGTTTATTTTCTATCCTTTAATTTTCAAAGAAAATACCAAGTACTTATTATAACTATCGTACAAACAATAATGTTATCCCATCGCATTCTTTACACGACATAAACAACGTAAGTACCCATATAATGATCGTTAAAGCCACTACACGACTGTAAACAACGTAAACACCATGAAAACATTGTAATAAACTCTTATACAGCATGTATATTATTATTCGGCAATCCGATGACCATTACGCGATGCTATCGGAAGTAGAAGGAAATTCGGGTCAAGTGCACCTTGGACTTTCAAGAGGGCTATTAATGTAATACGGTACCACACGGTACTTAAGTTTTCAGACTAATTTTATCAAACAAACCTATTAGGGAAAGAAAACAAAAATATACGTATAGGGATTTTATTTCGTTGTTTCTTGTTGCCAAAATATGAAGTACAAGAGAAATCCTAAAACAAAGTTTTAGGCCAGCATAATTTTATCGCTACGTACTGCTACGAGGCTATGATCAAGTAGCAAACGTATTGCTACGAGGCTACGAACAAGTAGCAAACGTATTACTACGAGGCTATGGACAAGTAGCAAACGTAGCAATTTGAGCACTCAATTTTAAGCCAACTTAATCGCTACGTATTGCTACGAGGCTATGAACAAGTAGCAAACGTATTGCTACGAGGCTATGAACAAGTAGCAAACGTAGCAATTTGAGGACTCAATTTGAATCCAACTAAATCGCTACGTACTGCTACGAGGCTATCAACAAGTAGCAAACGTAGCAATTTGAGGACACAATTTTAAGCCAACTTAATCGCTACGTATTGCTACGAGGCTATGAACAAGTAGCAAACGTATTGCTACGAGGCTATGAACAAGTAGCAAACGTAGCAATTTGAGAACTCAATTTGAATCCAACTAAATCGCTACGTACTGCTACGAGGCTATGAACAAGTAGCAAACGTAGCAATTTGAGGACACAATTTTAAGCCAACTTAATCGCTACGTATTCCTACGATGCTACGAACACATAGCAAACGTAGCAATTTGAGGACTCCATTTTTGGCCAACTTAATCACTAAGTATTGCTACGAGGCTACGAAGACGTAGCAAACATAGCAGTTTGAGGACTCAATTTTGGGCTAACTTAATCGCTACGTATTGCCACGAGGCTATGAACACGTAGCAATTTGAGAACCCAATTCTTAATTGACACATGAATTTTGGTGAAATATTTAAACTTACTTTGGTATGATTTCTGCGATACAGTGCACTGCACTGTACATACATAGGTACACGGTATCTATGTGTATACGTAAATGTACGAAGTATTTTCATTTATGTATGTCCATAGAAACGTTACAGAATGTAATGTATAAAAAGGGAAACAGCTCGTGGAACTCTTATTTCATATATTATCCCACTTCACATGCCTCTGAAGAAAGTTATATTTCAAATATGACGGTATTTTTTTATATGAGACACTATACTTTTACAATACTTTTTTTTCAGAGGCATGTCAAGTGGCGTATCAAATAAAAGAACTACACGAGCTGATTCCAAAAATATACTACACCATACATTTCAGCCAACAAAGATTCAGTTGAGTTGACTTAATCATATCACATGCATGATCGGCTATACGTGGCTGGTACTACCGCATTCACCATCGCCATGAAAGCAAAGTGACTCTAGTCCTAACAAAATTTAACTATGACGTCATCAATTTTTCATGAAGTGAAACTCACGGCAGTTTCACTACTTTTGTACATATAATTTAATTTAATAAGACAAGATGTTTGTTCAATAAACTACTTTTAAGATGATAAATTCAGTGAATGGGCAGCAGCCAGCGCTCCCATTTTGTAAATTAAGGCAATATCTGAACTACCCTTAATCCTGTAACCGAAATGGCCCGCTGCGTGTATGTCGAGGACAGAGTGAGAGGCCTATCGATTATGGCGGCACGAGACAACATAATTTGTGCAGTTAATAATTCAGACGCGAGGTATTTAGTTAGATAATTATGCTTTAGTAATAATACTCTATTTTATTTATTATTTAACTACCTACTTTTTTTTAATTTATCCTATAGGTCGTCCCACTGCTTGACAAAGGCCTCCCGTTTATCTCTCCAGGCGTCTCTATCTGCAGCCTCTGTCGGCCATTGTGCACAGAAAACATCCAAGTCGTCTCGCCATCTTCTACGAGGTCTTCCTCGTCATCGGCGACCATCCTCCGGGATCTTCTCGGTGACAGCGTTTGTCCATTTTTCGGAGCTCATGCGGACAACATGTCCGGCCCAATCCCACTTCAGTTTTGCGGTTTATCTGCCTACATCTGTAATGCCGGGTTTTGCGCGAAGAACTGTGTTCCTTATGCGGTCAGTTCTTTTAACGCAAAGCATGCTGCGCTCCATTGCGCATTGGCAAACTTTGAGTTTGTACTTCTGTGCTTGTGTAAGTGACCATGTCCATGCACCGTAGGTTAAGATAGGCAGGATACACATGTCAACGAGTTTTCTTTTTAATGCAATCGGAAGATCACCCTTCATTAGTTCCTTCATGGACCAGAAGTTCTTCCAGGCATTTTGGTTGCGTCTTTCGAGTTCTTTGTCCTGTCTGTTTTCAAAGGATACTATCTGGCCCAAGTAGGTGTACTCGTTAACATGGTGTATTACCTGCCCATCAACCTCGACCCTACGTTTTGTGATGTTAGACATGAGTTGGGTTTTCGACATGTTCATTTGAAGTCCAACCTCAAAGCTTGCCTTGCTCAATTCTTGCAGAATTTGTGCTAGCTCTGTAGCTGAAGTGGCGAATAGAACAATGTCGTCCGCAAACTGGAGATTGGTCAGGTGTTTACTGCCGACTTTTATACATCTAGACGACCAGGATTCTGAAAGTGTTTTAAAGACTTCCTCCAAAGTAGCTGTAAACAGCTTCGGTGATAAAGGGTTTTCTTGCTTGACATCACGGTTGATATTGAAGAGTTGTCCAGAACTTTGCAATCTAATGTTGGCTGTACTTGATTTATAAATATTTTTTTAAATGTTAATGTAAGTAGGATCAATATCCTGTTTCTGTAAAGCTTTGAAAATTGCCGAATGGTGAATACGGATGTAAGGAATTTAAACTAACATCTTTCGGGACCCAGGCCAACCTCTCGTGCTCGCGGTGCACCCTGCTGACTGACAAACGAGGCTCTGGCGACCTGCTAACATATCACTGGACCAGCATGGCGGGCTTATGCTCCAAAACTCCCTTATCATCATGATGAACATATCTTTACAACAGCCCCAAGTGCCCGGCAGTCCCAGTCACTGGGCCGGTGCCGGCGGTGGTCAGACCAGTACTGGGACTAGGGGTGTTAAGAATCTCCGGGCGAGATCGATCAACCTACTTAATGAACACATAACAATAATAGACTTTAACTTAAACATGCGCGAAAATATTGTCTTTATTTTTGAATAAAGAACACGCGAAGTATCATATTTACGTAGACTGAAAAACAAAATCACTTCCCGGCGCGTTTTTTGAATTTGGAACGAAGAGCGCGCCTGCAATGTTGTATGAAACGGCGTGCTGTTTGAATTTAGAACTCTTTTTACTATCGTACACATTGCGTTCTCGTGGCTGTATAGCCACAGATGCGTTTACCTTTCGGACCAAACTGTAAAATAAAGAAATAAATTGGCGGTAAAGCGGAGTTCGTTGTTAATTATTTTGTTAATAAACATAAATTAAAATGACTTCCGATGATTCTGAAAGTGAAAATGAAATGGACATTGACTGCACTCCACCAGATTTAAGATCAGAAGCTAAATTAGCGATGGAAAACCTGCTTCCAGCGAAATCAAAAGAAAATTAAATTTATTATGTAAAAGGCCCTTTTTTATTTCCTAGCATTTTTTTAAGAAAAGCACTATATATGCCTCGGCCGAAATGGCAATTGCCTGTCTCGTATCATTGAAGTCCTCGCCTGCGGCTCGGCCTTCAAACTTATACTCGACCTGCAATTGCCTATTTCGCTGCCTTTGCAATAATGTACTATTGTGTACGAGTCTCTAAACAAAAAATACTTTTTGAAGTTTGGAATTTGGAATGGAATGATATTTTGAGGCACTATGTAGACTTGACTTAGGTAAAAGCAATCTCACCCAGATACCTTTTGGCACTGGTATGAAAAAGTATAGTATATACAAACATATACTCACGCCCCTTTCCGGGAGGGGTAGGCAGAGACCACATCTTTCCACTTGCTACGATCCTTACATACTTCTTTCGTTTCATCCACATTCATTAATCTTTTCGTACACGCATAACCTGACTTTTCTTTGTAAAAAGTAAAGTGCCTGTAGTTTATCTTCATCCATGGTGGATTAGGAGCGAGAGAAAAACATAGAATGTGCCAGCTGCATTTCCTCCCGGGCATGCTGTAAAAACCAGCCAAGGGATCTGAGGGTTTTTGTATATTGCAATTTAGGCGATGGGCTGACAACCTGTCACTACAGCAATATACCTACAAATCTATCTTAAACGACCTTTGTTTAGGTCGTTTACGCTCTGCCTACCTCATTAGGGATGAAGGCGTGATTATATGCATGCTATCTTAAATAACCCTCAAAACTTTGTCTGGCGTGGCGGAACGACTTTTGTTTTGGTCGATTACGCTCTGCCTACCCCATTAGGGATAAAGGCGTGATTATATGTGTGTATGTAGTTGATCTTTGTGCAAACCTGTGAACCCAACCCACCCTCGCTAGGTGTTAACCTCTATGTCGTACGTCGCCTTAATATAAGTTTCATATATTTAGTCACAAGAGCCCGATGGTGTAGTGGATAGGGCCGCTGCCTCCTGAGCGGGGAGGTCGTAGTTCGAATCCCACAACGTTAATATCGTTTAATACCGTAGATATTAGTCGTTAAGCCATATCAGAGGCCAGTGCTAAGCATTGGCGGCTTGAAAACTCTGACCTAATCTAGGATTGGGTCTGGTTTCCCTTCTGGGTTGCGGAGGTCAGATGGCAGTCGCTCTGTGTAAAAACCCTCGTTCAATCCCCTTGATTAGGAAGCCGACCCCGTGAGATACGATGATGATAGATGATGATGATATTTAGTCACAAGCAAATAGATAGTCATGGAACAATCTAACGATCAAACAAATTGTAGCCATCACTGCGTTTCATTATTTCATTTTCCTTTTACCTATTTTAATTCTGTGGAAAATTCCGTTACTTTTCTATAGACATACATAAATGAAAATACTTCGTACATTTACGTATATACATAGATACCGTGTGTGTATGTACATTAAAATGGATGGAAGCGTTTTATTGACCGCTTATCCGAGTTCTTATCTCCTAGCCATGACCAAGGGTAACTTACGTCCAGTCATGGTTCGTTGGGCTGCCTTGACCTTTGAAGAGTCTAACACTAAACACTGCTAAGGAATGATTCATATCATGCCTAGTACATCGCAAACCTGGCATGGGATCTACCCTTTATTCCCTGATAGTTACCCCCTTCAACATACATACATTATATTATCACGCCTTTATCCCTAATGGGATAGGCAGAGCGTAAACGACCTAAACGAAGGTCGTTCCGCCACGTCTGACAATGTTTTGAGGGTTATTTAAGATAGATTTGTAGGTATATTGCTGTAATGACAGGTTCTCAGCCCATCGCCTAAATTGCAATGAGTATACAGAAACCCTCAGATCCTTTAGCTGGTTTTTACAGCATGCCCGGGAGGAGATGCATACATATATACATACATATATTCACGCCTATATCCCTAATGGGGTAGGCAGAGCGTAAACGACCTAAACAAAGGTGTCCCGCCACGTCTGTCAAGTTTTGAGGGTAATTTAAGATAGAATTCTAGGTATATTGCTGTATTGACAGGTTGTCAGCCCATCGCCTAAATTACAATATACTGAAACCCTCAGATCCCTTAGCTGGTTTTTACAGCATGCCCGGGAGGAGATGCAGCTGGCACATTCTATTTTATTTCGCTCGGCCCCAGTCTAGCATTGAAGAAATGTCCCCTTCAATTTGCCTAAAGAGGGAAAAACATTCCCGAAACCCGAAACTAATTATTCTCCCAGAATCTACATTGCATGAGGGTCTAGCCGAACGAAGCCACTCAATCAGTGTAGGCTCCGCAGAAGGCTGCTTGGCTAATGTGCTTACGCCACTTCAGAGACAAGATAAAGGTCAAGTAGGTCTTGTTTTGTCTTGTCTTGTCTAGCCGTTAATGTCCACCTGCTGGGCAAGTAGGTAGACAAGAAAAAACGAAAAGAAATCAAGCCTCAAACAGGATACGGTAAAGGACAGTGTCGGGAGTTAATCCGGAAAAAAATTGCTTACTATTTCTTTAATTTGAGGACATATAGGCGTATGCTTTGGGTGTGGGTGTTTTTTAGTAAAACCTCTGTTGTCTGTGGCTTAATTTCTTTTCTTTTTTTTGCCTACCTGCTTTACCCTTGGACTTTACCTTGGCTCAGAAGTGGCGTAAGCAAATCATTCATATTTGAATATTTCCCCCTCATTCTTTATACAGCTGATTCATAGAAATCCATTTTCCTGAGTGAATTACGTATTTCTTTTTCAATACGTGACTCAGATTATTGACCGATCTAATACATACATACATACATATAATCACGCCTTTATCATTAATGGAGTAGGCAGAGCGTAAACGACCTAAACAAAGGTCGTACTGCCACGTCTGACAAAGTTTTGAGGGTTATTTAAGATTGGTTTGTTGGTATATTGCTATAGTGACAGGTTGTCAGCCCATCGCCTAAATTGCAATATACTGAAACCCTCGATCCCTTAGCTGGTTTCTACAGCATTTCCGGGAGGAAATGCAGCTGGCACATTCTATGTTTTTCTCTCGCTCCCTGTCCAGCATCAATCAATCAATCCAGTCCAATCTAATGGCATTAGAAATATAAAAGCTGTTTACGATAGCAAGTATGATCATCATCTCCCTAGCCTTATCCCGTATCTTACGGGTCGGATACCTAATGTAGGGGATTGAACGATGATACTGGCTTTTACACAGAGCGACTGCCATCCGACCTCTGCAACCCAGAAGGGAAACCAGACCCAATCCTAAATTAGGTCAGTTTTCAAGCCGCCAATGCAAAAAAAAAATATCTGCGTCTGACATGGCTTTGTCTACGGTATTAAACGATATTAACCGGGACCAACCATGAAGAAAGCGTCGAATAAACGTACATAAGAAAATTCGAAAACACATTGGTACGTGGTGGAATTCGAACCACGACCTCCCGCTCAGGAGGCAGCGGCCCTATCCACTACTACACCATTATTATGATGTATTAGACTGTAATTATGACAAATATGTTATTTATGCTAAACTGTCTCCTCTCTCAGACTTTGCTATGCCCTAACAGGGTGCAAGTACCAGACATATATATATTTTTATACAAGACCTTTTTGAATGTACATGTATTGCAATGAATAAATGAACCATCGGGCTCTCTATAACAGGTATAATATGATGATGATTTTTATAAAACGTTTAAAAATAATGTTAATGTCTCTTTTATAATTTTATCTTCTTTAAATAAAGAATTTGCATTTCAATGTTATCAGCTGCTAGTTAATTTCTCAAATACTTCTTATCAAAGTTATCGTAATGATGTGGTTCAAGTTGTTGTCAATTTGCTATCTTTACTTTTAGATACATACATATAATCACGCCTCTATCCCTAATAGGGTAGGCAGAGCGTAAACGACCTATACAAAGATCGTTCCGCCACGTCGGACAAAGTTTTGAGGGTTATTTAAGACAAATTTGTAGATATATTGCTGTAGTGACAGGGTACTAAAACCCTCAGATTCCTTAGGCGGCTTTTACAGCATACTCGGGAGGAAATGCAGCTGGCACATTCTATGTTTTCTCTCAATCCCAGTCTAGCATGGAAGATTAGATAATGTAGAGTTAATTAACTCCTTTGTCTTACCCATTGCTAAAAAAACACATCGACCTAGAATTCCCTGTATCGATGTAAGTATATTTTGTTTATATACGTAGACTATCGACCCGCCCCGGCTTCGCACGGAAATGATCAGTGTTTTTCTACCATATTATGCATGTATTATACATATAAACCTTTCTCTAGAATCAATCTATCCATTAAAAGAAACCACATCAAAATCCGTTGCGTAATTTTAAAGATCTAAGCATACATAGGGATATAGGGACAGAGAAAGCGACTTTGTTTTATACTATGTAGTGATGTAGTACCTAGTTTATTATAATCTACCTCCTACTCTATCTAAAGTATTCAAGTGAAAGTGAATCAAAGTTCATCCGCCAGACACAAGCAGTACACGTTTTAATCACGGTTTCATCGCCACATGACGTTGTTTATAAACACACCGGCTATGCACGTCGTCGGTCCGAAGTCTTCTTGCCACACGAGAAGAGGGACAAGAGACAAATGAGTTGGATCGTAATACAACGTTGTTGTCATACAAACAATGCGTGCAGTCGCCGACGAGCCAAGAGCGTGGCGTTAAATTAGTATTATGAGATAATTAGTTGTTTATTTATCGTATAGCAGAAATAATTGGTATTGGTGGTAGGAGCCCGGCGGTGTAGTGGATAGGGCCGCTGCCTCCTGAGCGGGAGGTCGTGGTTCGAAACCCACCACGTACCAATGTGTTTATCGAATTTCGAATTTCATATGTACGTTGATTCGGCGCTTTTTCCGTGCTTCGGAAGGCACGTTAAGCCGTTGGTCCCGGTTAATATCGTTTAATACCGTAGATATTAGTCGTTAAGCCAAATCAGAGACCAGTGCTAAGCATTGGCGGCTTAAAAACTGACCTAATCTAGGATTGGGTCTGGTTTCCCTTCTGGGTTGCGGAGGTCAGATGGCAGTCGCTCTGTGTAAAAACCAGTACCCTCGTTCAATCACCTAGATTAGGTAGCTGACCCCGAGAAATACGGGATAAGGCTAGGAAGATGAGAAATAATTAGTACAGACCTACATTAATGATGATGTGATGACACATGTTGAATACAAAGAAAGGAATGCTATGGACTGGGTAGAGGCCATGAAAAAATATAATTCGGACGTGCTAGGGACCCACAGAGTCTGATGTATTGATATTTTGGCCTTGGACTGGACCCTTTGCTACCGCAATACACAATACTTCCCTCATCCCCCTTTTACCATCGGATATCTAGACGCACCGCAGGATACCATCCATACCTGTTTGATATTCCACCAATACGTACTAAGCGCTTCCAAAACTCTTTTATAATGCGCACGGCAAAAGTGTGGAACTCACTACCTGCGTCTGTGTTTCCGAACGCCTTCAACCCCAACATTTCAAAGTTAGAGTGAACAGGCATCTTCTGGGTGAGCTCGCACCATCGTCGACTCCGTCTTAGTCGTTCCCGACCTAGACTGGAGTCAAGAGCAAACCCATTTTTAATTAAAAAAAAAAAAAACTTTTTTTCAATAGTATTAATGAAAATACGCAGTGAAACCGCCTTTTATTTGCCCATTAGAGCTCTGCCCACCTAAATACGAGATGACATAACGTGAATTTTTGGGCGCCAAAAATGTGGAACCCATGAAACGTTCTGCGCAAACTCCGCTCTTCCAGCCAAAACGCTTTCTTTACGCAAATGCCATTCAAAATTGAACCTTAACACAACATACTTATGAATGAATATGATGCTTAAAAATATTGGCAGATATTTCCTTGACTATAAGGTTCAAAATGGAAAACCCGTGACGAATGTAGAGACGTCATGATTGCAAAATTACAAGCGATAATATTTTGTCTGGCCTTTAGTATCATGTTCAGTTTTAACATAACTAATTTGCATGTAAAAACAAGTATTGGAATCGAGTGTATTTAAGAATTATTGATATATGCTATTTCTGAAATTGAAAATTAAAAAACTGTATCTTCTACCCTCATTGACTTTACTTTAATAAATACCCTTTTGTTTGTTTGATACTGGAATTAGACGTATTTTTTTACGTTATTTACTGTACCTATGCCTTCCAGGGGAAAAAATATATTGTGTATCTTTCTGTTCCTAGCTGAATTTATATGCTATAATTCGTTTTAATTTGAATAATATAGAACATTATTGTGTAGTATTATATATTCTGTGACATTACTCTTAAAACGACATGGTCTTACGTACCAATATGTTTTCTAATTCTAGCAAAATTACGATCTATCATTTACAAAGCAACCCTACATTTACGAGTACTACTAAACAGATTATTACGAACATCACGTAAATTGATTCACATCTTATCAAAACAAATACGACATACCAAATCCGCCAGCCCACTCTACACGTAGAATCTCGTATCACGTGACGTCACGGTTACGTCACGTAGTTTCAATGTCAGACGCCTCGTGGCTCTCATTCAGTTAAGTAGTACGGTAATGTTTCCGCCTGTTTGTATTTAAGACATCTTTTAAAGATAAAAAGAAATTGTGATGTGGGATTTGGTGGCCAGTATTAATAGTGCCTTGTGATAATAACTTATTTTTACTTTTTTGAGGTAAGTTTTATTTTTGTTTTTGCTAATCAAGTTTGTGTTTGATAAGATTTGTTATGTACCTTGCTATTTTTACTTTATCACTCTATATTATGCTTCCGTAATTTTAAGGCAATGATGTTGTATATAAAGTTAGAGAAATATGTTCGTAAATTACTTGTGAGGAAAACCCTAGTTTTTATTGTTGACGTTTTCCCGCTTTTATGAATGAAGTACCTAATGCGATTACTAATAATGTGGTAATATAATGAATGAGTAGAATTACATACATACATATAATCACGCCTTTATCCCTAATGGGGTAGGCAGAGTGTAAAAGACCTAAACAAAGGTCCGCCACGACTAACAAAGTTTAGTTTTAGTTAATACACGATGGATTTCGTAATCGGCGGATTAGCAGGCGCAGGCGCAACAGTTATCGAGGTCGGAAATTCGGGTGCAAAAAAAGTAAAAACTCACTGTTGGAGCTACTAAGAGTTGCTACAACCACCTTTTTCAAGATTTTTAGGGCCCCAGTTTATTTTTCTTTATTAAATTGTTTTAGTAATGCCAATGTGTTCTTTGCGTCAATATAAGTCGAACCTGTTTGCATTTTTTTTTATATTTGTTTTAATTTGAAAGATAAAAGTAGAAATGAGTTTTCAATGTACTGAAAAATATTAAAATATAAAAATATCGTTTGATTGTTTGATATTTTTATTGAATACCCTTTATAAATGATTTCTACAATGCTTTTATTATTATTACACAAAAATTTCAATGGGGCCCTCGGGGGCCCAAAAGCGTTTTATTTCTTTAAAAAAAAATTGCGGAGAAAATTAAAATTAAAATTCGTATTTGGCAAGGTTAAGACAAGATAAACGCTTTTTACTCTTGTAATTTTTTCTATACGGTTGATAGTTTCAGGATAAATTGATGTTGAAGTTAGCAGGACACAATCGTTCAAAACCAAGCAAAGTAGTGGTTTTTATGGTGAAATCGTCTAGGTATAGGCAAGGCACTTCTCTTTCTTGTTATTTTTTCTCTACGGTTGACAGTTTCACAGTGAATTGATGTTAAAGTTGTAAGGACAATTTTTGGGCCTGGGGGCCCAAATCATTTTACTTCTTAAACAAAGAAATTACGGAAAAAAACTAAATTAAAATTCTTATTTGGCTAGGTTAGGACAAGATAAACGTTTTTGCTCCTGTAATTTTTTCTCTACGGTTGATAGTTTCAAATTAACAATTAAATGCTTGTTACTAAGTTACATGAAATACTTTTGGCTTTCTTCATAAAATTTGACCATAATATTGTGTACTTTCAACATTTCACAAATTGAAACAGATGCAGCTCTATACGCTGACCTTGTCGCATATACTGAGATAGAGAGAGTATATTGGACCAGCATGTATGTGTCTTTCAAATAAATATTTCTAGGAAATTTATCACTTCGACTGTTTATCCCAGTATGTGCAAAAGACTACTCAACCATAGTGGAAGAGGCAGGCGGCACCTGCAGCTATACCAAAAAATACTTAAAAGTGACCACTTTGGATTCAAGTTGAGTCAATATTGTCAATACAGGTGTTTGAATGCTATTTTTGTTGAATGAATCGATGTCCAGAATACAAAAGCCGAGGTCAAAAATATGAATAGATCTGTCTATCACAATCAACAATCACTCCCGAACACCAACCAACTCAAGCGCACTCTTCGATCCGAAGCAAGAAAGTGGTGAAATTATTATTTTGAACGTTTTGCGTGTGACAAAAAACTACCTGTTAAAAAAGGTTGGAGCTATCAACTTCCTAGAAATATGCATTTCAAGGACACCTACACGCTGGCCAAATATCCCTGTCTCTCTCTATCCTTGTCCCTGTCTATCTCTCTCTTTGAGTATGTGCGACAAGGTCAGCATATTGACTGTATCTGTCTAAGTGCGTTTAGTATGTATTGTCTTAATTTTTGGTTTTGTAAAATATGGCAAGTACACAAAATCAAAAGTGTATTACATGTAACCTAGTATCAAGTATTTTC
The DNA here is from genome assembly GCA_949820665.1 of Scrobipalpa costella. Lineage (NCBI taxonomy): Eukaryota > Metazoa > Arthropoda > Insecta > Lepidoptera > Gelechiidae > Scrobipalpa > Scrobipalpa costella. Next base: position 3,645,262 of record OX463306.1, read on the forward strand.
TCTGATATACTTATTGGAAACCAGCTAACCCAGGGAGGGTTTCAGTATTGTATTTTAAAAGATGGGCTGACAACCTGTCACTATAGCAATATACAGTTCCACCTGGAATGACCCTCAAAATTTGTCAGACGTGGCAGAACGACCTTTGATTAGGTCGTTTACGCTCTGCCTACCCCATTAGAGATAAAGGCGTGATTATATGTATGTATGTACTTATTTGTAAAATATAAAATAAAGACGAATCCGGTAAAACTCTTTTTATATATATATATATGCGAGTGCTTGACTGGTCTTATTTTAAGGATTTAGGTGCTTACAATGAACCTTAATAGTTTCACAACGAAAGAAAAAAGTATAGTAATGTTTAAGCAGTAACGCTTTGGGGCCTCCAGGCCCAAACATTGTGTCCAGGGAATTTTAACATCAATTCATTGTGAAACTGTCAACCGTAGAGAAAAAAATCTTTCTTAAAAGATAAGTGCCTATCTCTTCTTAACCTAGCTGATTTCACCATAAAAACAACTACTTGGCTTGGTCTTGAACAATTGTGTCCTACTAACTTCAAAATCAATTTATCCTGAAACTATCAATCGTAGAGAAAAAATTACAAGAGTAAAAAGCGTTTATCTTGTCTTAACCTTGCCAATTACGAATTTTAATTTTAATTTACTCCGCAATTTTTTTTAAAGAAATAAAACGCTTTTGGGCCCCCGAGGGCCCCATTCAAATTTTTGTGTAAAAATAATAAAAGCATCGTAGAAATCATTTCTAAATGGTATTCAATAAAAATATCAAACAATCAAATGATATTTTTATATTTTTAATATTTTTCAGTACATTGAAAACACATTTCTACTTATATCTTTCAAATTAAAACAAATATAAAAAAAAATTGCAAACACTTTCGACTTATATTGACGCAAAGAACACATTGGCATTACTAAAACAATTTAATAAAGAAAAATAAACTGGGGCCCTAAACATCTTGAAAAAGGTGGTTGTAGCAACTCTCAGTAGCTCCAACAGTGGGTTTTTACTTTTTTTGCACCCGAATTTCCGACCTCTGGTTATCACTAACCCGATGGATGTGGTAAAAACGCGCATGCAGCTGCAAGGAGAGCTGCGCGCGCGCACCGAACAAACTACTAGATACAGGTACGTTACTTATACAAAGAGTAATAAAAAAAATGGCCCGTAAATCTGAACAACTTTTCCCAAGAAACAGGTCGTAATACTCGTACCTAAGATTTAAACACTAACTAAAATAAAGTTCTGATTCTGATTCTAAAAAGGTAATAAAATGATTTGAAAATTTGATGAATATATATCGACCTATACCTATTAATATTTACTTAGTTTAGGTATCGAAACACAAATTTTCAGATCTTATATATGTTAAGTACTAACTATAATTATATAGCCAATTGTATACATACCTTTTTTTTGTAAATAATTTAATGAATTAATAAGTTATTTGGTAGTTTATTTTACGGGATAAGGCCAGGGAGATGGATTAGTCGGTAAGTAATAACTATAAACAAATTCTTTTTTTATTATTATTAGCCTATGCTGTCCCACTGCTGGGCAAAGGCCTCCCCATCCTTCTTCCACCTCTCTCGATCTTTGGCAACCTCCAACCATTTTTTTTTCTAAACAAATTCTATGAAATAAAAAAAATACTGGTAATTATCAGGGGTATATTCCACGCCATGGTGGTAATATGGAGAGCGGATGGCGCCCTGGCGCTGCAAAAGGGGCTTGCACCAGCTATGATCCTGGGCTTCACTATGAACTCCGTTAGGTAAGTTTAGCTCCTTAGTTTTCGCCAAAACCACAAATACTCCAAGTGAGTCTTCTTCTTCTGTCGAGTGGGTATCGAGTCTGTCGACACGATGAACCCTGGTGTCAGAGTTTTGAAACCGCCTAGTAGCACAACTATCAGGCCTCTGACATGGTTTGAGTAACGACCACTATCAAAGACAGCGACCGGGACCAACGGCTTAACGTGCCCTCCGAAACACGAAATCTTTTTCTTTTTCGGACAACCAAGTGATTCAGCGTACAATATCCTAACCAAACTGGGGAAAAAATCACAAAGTGATAAATATCAACTTTGTGTTTCCCCCCTGGGAATCGAACCCAGGACCAGTGGCAGTGGCACTAGCCACTAGACCACGTAGGCAGAAGTAAGAGTGACTTGACGACTGATAATGCGACCCTTACAATAGGAGTCAAATCCAATTTTCCTTTGCCTGGTAGTGAAAAGTATCTTTCGGAAATACTTAATGGGCAGGTAGAACTGTAGCATTTCCTCCCGGGCATGCTGTAAAAATCAGCTAAGGGATCCGAGGGTTTTAGTATATTGTAATTTAGGCGATGGGCTGACAACCTGTCACTACAGCAATATACATACAGGTCTATCTTGAATAACCCTCAGAACTGTGTCAGACGTGGCGGAACGACCTTTGCTAGGTCGTTTGCGCTCTGCCTACCCCATTAGGGATAAAGGCGTGACTATATGTATGTACGAGGGTCATTCAATAAATACTTAGCCTACAAAAAGAAAACGAAAATTTTGGAAAAGTGGCAATTTATTTTTCAACATAGTCTCCTTTTAGTTCTATACACTTAGCCCAGCGATGCTCCAACTTTTTTAACCCGTCCGAAAAATAGTTTTTGTCAAACTCTGCAAAATAGGCCTCCGTGGCGGCGATGACCTCCTCATTTGATCCATATCTATTCCCGGCGAGTGACTTTTTCAGATTAGGAAACAGAAAGAAGTCACAAGGGGCCAAATCTGGAGAATACGGTGGATGGGGCAGCAATTCGTAGCGTAATTTGACCAATTTGGCCATGGCAACGGCAGACGTGTGAACCGGTGCGTTGTCGTGGTGAAACAGCACTTTTTTCTTCGCCAGATGGGGTCGTTTTTTCGGCCCAATAAATCGGCATAGTAAAGCCCTGTAATTGTTTTACCCTTCTGGAGGTAATCGATGTAGATCACACCTTGTAAATCCCAGAAAACGGTGGCCATAACTTTTCCGGCCGATTTTACAGTTTTCGCCTTCTTTGGAGCACGTTCCCCGGTCTGGATCCATTGTTTTGATTGCTCCTTGGTCTCTGGTGTGTACCAGTGGATCCAGGTTTCATCGACGGTCACAAAACGACGCAAAACTCCGCTGGATTCTGCTTAAACAGCGCCAAACACGTCTCCGATGTGGTCTCACGGTTGCGCTTGTTTTCCGGTGTGAGTAAACGCGGCACCCATCGCGCCGACAGCTTTCTCATGCCGAGTTCCTCGTGAAGAATATGATGCACTGTTCCTTCTGAAATGCCTACAGTCTCAGCTAGCTCCCGAACCTTCAATCGGCGATCTGCCAATACGAGATCATGGATTTTTTTAATGTTTTCCTCCGTAGTGGCTGTTTTCGGTGCACCTGGACGTGGTTCATCAAAAACCGACGTACGGCCACGTGCAAGCTCGTTGAACCAATTCTTGACGGTGGCCATCGATGGAGAAGAGTCACCGTACACAGCATCCAAGCGCTCTTTGATTTCGAAGCGCGTTTTCCCTTCCAAAAATAGGAATCGAATCACCGAACGATATTGCTCTTTTTCCATTTTTGTAAAACCGATCGACACGTTCGCTTCCATAAGTTGTAAAATTAAAACAAATGAAGGGATTGGGATGAGAATTTGAAAAAAGAATTAAAAAAGAATGTGCTACACTGTGTTTAAACTCTTTTGAAACTACAGCGCCCTCTGGCGATGAGGCTCGGTACTTATTGAATGCACCTCGTATGTATGTATTAGTCCGATAGCGCTAGGTTTTGAAGTTTCAAAGCTCTTAAAGTTTTTGGTTTTTTGCATACAGTTTCCGGACCATTTGCCCAACCTAATACATTATTTTGTGTCATCCTAGGTACTTGCATAGGTAGAAATTTAGGTATTTGTCTTTTCGATCAGTATTGGACGAAAAGATAATTAGAGATGCAAATATTACTTCCATGGTAATAACGAGATAGTAATTGATATGGTAATTGATTGATAGAAGATACTCACACGACATACGGCACGAGGTACAGAATACTCCCGGGAACCAGTCTCAACACTAAAGGATGTAGATGAGCTCACAAGCGAGTTCGCGACTGCAATTCAGCGAGCAAAGGAATATGCTGCCGTTCTCTGCTAGAAACTCCCGCATGCTTGCGCATGAGGATTGGCGTCCATAAGGCGTACGTGAGAACCTGTCTTGCGTATGTCGCTCTAGCATGGTATGCGTATGTCTCTGAGACTAATTGCCAGGGACTGCGGGCCCAGGAGTCGAAGGTGGAGCGTGCCATTACATTACATCACATACTTGGAGAGACCCATGAGACCTTGGGTGAGTTCGTGTCCAAGCTCTCAATCGAAATGTTTCTGCGCTGTGACTGGTCACATTTCAAATACTTTCAAAACCTGGCCCTGGTATCACGTTCATACCCTGATAAAAGAAACAGAGTTATGGAGAGACATAGATAGGGACAAGAGCGGAGGGACGTTATGCTGGGATGGGTGGGAGCAACGGGAGGGACGAGAGCGGAGGGAAAGAGGGATGCTTGGACGTTGAGGTAGGATGGACAGATAGGATTTGTAGAATGGGTAAGCCGAAAGAAAGGGGATTATCGGAGAGACTGAGGGATGGATAAGCGGATGGTCGGATGGAACGATTACGGTTGAACAGAGGGACAGAGTGACGAAGGGACTGTTAATGTTGTTGGGCTGTTAATGTTAATGGGCTTGGAACGTGAGAGACCAGAGAAGCGGGAGTAACTGAGAGACGAAAAGGATCTCTAAATCATCTATGACTGAATATTCTACTACCTCCATGCTCGTCAATTTGTCTGCCAAATGTAGAGAGAGTTAAGCAATTTAAAAAAGGTCCCTGGACATTGCCGTCTTCTGCAACTACACTGACAAGAGATAAGGTTCTGACATATAAGATTGTTGCTGGCAATGCACATCTCCTGTAACTACTGTTACAAGCCAACGCATGACCACCACTGTATGGAGCAGTGGTTACGCCCAACTATTTATTTCGTTTTATTTAAAAACTACTGGAGGATATTATAATATATTAAATATAATTTTTTTCCTACATAGATTCTATCTATCTATCTATTTAGCCTATATTAGCCCACTGCTGAGCATAGGCCTCTTCTTGAATACGCCATTCTTTCCGATTCTGTGCTATCCGCATCCAGCTTTTTCCCACCACAGAGACTATATCGTCTGACCATCGGGCTGGTGGTCTGCCTACTGGGCGTATTCTGCCCCATGGCTGCCACTCTGTTACTGCCTTTGTCCATCTGCCGTCTTTCCGCCTTGCCAAGTGTCCTGCCCACGCCCACTTCAGCTTGGTAATCCTTTTACCTACGTCCTCCACCTTAGTACGGTGTCGGATATCAGTATTTCGGATACGGTCTTGAAGTTTTATTCCGAGCATGGCGCGCTCCATGGCTCTCTGTGCGACTTTAATTTTGTGCATAGCTTCCTTTGTGAGCGTCCATGTCTCAGCACCGTACGTAAGCGTGGGTAGCACACATTGGTTGAATAACTTGGTCTTAAGGCATTGCGGAAATATTTTTGATTTAAGGACGTCTTCTAGTTTTCCGAATGCAGCCTATCCCAGCTGAATCCTCCTTGCTATTTCCTTCATCTGCGATTTTGGGCCAAAGGATAAACTATGTCCAAGATAGACATATTTGCTTACCACCTCAACAGGGGAGTTACCAACAATTATGTTTGGTACAGGAGAGTAACTAGTCATGATTTTTGTCTTGGACATATTCATCCTGAGGCCAGCCCGCAGAGAAGCTTTGTATAGCTCTTCGAGCATTTGTTGAAGATCGATAGTATTTTCAGCAAGGAGGATTAAATCATCCGCGAACCTTAGATGTGATAATTGGACTCCGTTTATATTAATACCTCTTTCTTCCCAGTCGAGAGTCTTCGTTACATCTTCAAGTACGTTTGTGAAGAGCTTGGGAGAAAGGGTATCGCCTTGACGTACACCCCTTCCTAAAGTCACAGGATTCGTGAGTTCGTGCATTCGTACTTGCATAGTGGCTGAGCTATATAACTCCCGAAGAGTGTCCACATACCTCTTATCTATCCCACAACGATGGAGAGATTGAAACACAGCCCAGTGTTCGACACTATCAAACGCTTTTTCATAGTCTACGAAAGCGAAGCACATGGGCTGGTTGTACTCTCTACCTCTCTCCATCAATTTTTTAACGGTATGTACATAGATTATGAACAGTTTTACAACGAAAAAATATTGTATAATGTTTAATCTTGATTTTCTCAATTTGATGTTTTTTGTGATAGCGGACATGTGTTTAACACGGTAGTGCTGTTTGCGGCTTCGCTGCGAACGAGATAGCGTGGTCTATATATCACACAGAGGTTATTTGTGTGACATCCATTTGACATAAGAGTGTGAGAAAGCGTGCTCATCATAAGCCAGCAGGGCACACTCCTTGATCATTTTGTCTTATTCCATACAACAAAAATTCAAAAGTTTTTTTCCAGGCAAACTATCTGTTTTAGACAAAAACTTGTTATCACAATTATTCATCAGAATGAAAAACCTACAGATGGGTATCTTAAAATTATGCAATTTAAAAGTAAAAAACCCTATGTCCCTCATTAAGCAGTTTCGACCCACTGTGCGGCGTAACTCGAACCTACAACCTCTAACTTCGTAGGCAGGAAGGCAGGGTCACTACCAACTAGGCTATCCGGCCGTAAAAATCTACTGAAGTTTTAATCGGCATACCGCTTCTCGTTACATCACTTGTACACACACCTATGTACTCTGATGACTACAGAAACTACTCCGTCAGACTGTTCAAAGTGGTCACACCACACATAACAAAAATATTAAGTATTTCTTTTTAACTCGTGTATATTTTGTTTCACTGACTGTACACTGCGTACCTACTCGAAGCGGGGCGCGGGACATCGAGAAGCGTTATATATAGCGAAAAAGCGGTAGGTAGGTATGCCGATAATTATTCAGGTTCTAATCGTCGCGTCGTAAAATAATATTAACCGTCTAAGCATTGACCATTGACATTCGTGGGTATTGAGATTGCAGGCGTGGTTTTATAAAAATGCATTTAGAAAATTCGCACGTCTTTTCGTTATTTTATTTTTATATCTATACTAGCTGTGCCCGCGCCTCCGTACGCGTGGTGGTTATGATTTTAAACAGCAATGTATTTTTTTGTTTTAAATTTTCTTTACTCTTATTTATTTGTGTCATTTTGAATCGGATTAGACAAGCCTAACACGTGTATAACACTATACTTGTGTGCGTAATACGTTAATCTAATGAGGTTTTGAAATAAAACAAGATTCAATTTTCTGCCTACTCCTTAAGTCAGGTGGCGTGGTTTTATACGTATATCTATAAAGTTTTACGTGAGGTATCATTGAGCCGAATAAAAAACGTCAAATCGGATAAGATACAATCAAAATTTAATTTCCTACCTACCCTTCAAATCAGGTGGCGTAATTATTTGTACCCTTTGTATTTTCCTAGATAACAATCAGTCAAATAAAAAAAGTTTGATCGAAATCGGTTAAAAAACAGCCAAATTCGAATTTCCTGTCTACCCTCTAAGTGAAGTGGCGTGATTTTAGGTATCCTAAGTTGCAACCCGGGTAACACTGAGTTGAATAAAAAAAGTGCCATTGAAATCGGTTAAGTAGTTTTGGCGTGATGTGGTAACATACAGACATACAGACAAAAATTCTAAAAAAAACGATTTGGTCTTTATATCGTTAGTAATGTCTGCTGCAGTTATTTTTATGGAAACATATTCAATGTACATCCACCCTTCTAGAGATTTATTATATGTATAGATAGATATATCTGTATAAGGTCATTTTAATTCAAGTGCAAATATTAATCGTGTTAAACCCTTGAAACTAAACAACTTTCCCAAAGGAACATAGGTCGAAAAACGAATAAAAAAACTGGACCTTCCACACAAAATGCTCCAGCTGATAGCGCACTTAGTATGGGAAGTAAATTTTTATTTTTCGTAATACGACCTATGTTTCTTAGGGAAAATTGTTCAGTTTAATTAATGTGTAGATTCACACGTTTCAATATTTGCACTTGATTTAAAATGACCTTATAACAGGTGGCGCAAAAGAAGTCATCCGATGTTGTTTGGCTCTCATTTTTTTTCTAAATGAAAAACTTCGAATCTGTTTTTTGATTATATTTATTTGCACCTTTAGAATTTTACTGGTCAAGTCGAGAAGATGATATCGGCCAAATGGGCGCCGTTACAATTGATTGCCATACGGGCTCGTTTTATGGCATTTTTCATCACTTCGGCGAGAACTTCGGGCGACAGATTCTCGCACTCGTGTCGAATGTTGTCTTTGAGGGCTTCCAAGGTCTCAGGCTTGTTGACGTAAACACGAGACTTCAAAAAACCCCATAAAAAGAAGTCCGGGACCGTTAAATCGGGCGATCTGGCCGGCCAGTGCAAATCGCCAAAACGAGAGATTAGGCGACCCGGAAATGCCGCCTTCAGAATGTCGGTTGTGGCTCGTGCAGTGTGCGCCGTTGCCCCGTCCTGTTGGAACCACATGTCCTCCAGTCCCAATTCGTCCAATTGCGGCAGAAAAAAATCGGTCAACATGGCCCTATAGCGCGCACCGTCCACTGTTGTCGTTTGACCCGCGGCGTTCTCGAAAAAAAATGGCCCGATGACTCCTCCAGCGTGAACAGCGCACCACGCAGTCACTTTGAGCGGGTGTAACGGCTCCTCGTGCATCACTCGTGGATTCTCGGTGCCCCAGAAGCGATAATTTTGCCGATTCACGTAACCGCTGAGGTGGAAATGAGCCTCATCGCTCATGATGATTTTGGTCGAAAAATTGTCCAATTCTTCCTCGAGATTGAGGATGGCTTGGGCGTAGGTTACGCGCGTTTGGCGGTCGGCAGGCAGCAGCTGATGCACGGTCTGGACTTTGTAAGGAAACATCTTCAAGTCTCGCACCAAAATTCGCTGCAAGGACCGCCGGCTGAGGCCCAATTGCGTGGCACGTCGTCTGGTCGATGTTTCGGGGCTCACTTCAACGTCCTCGGCTACAGCGGCGATATTCTCGGCAGAACGGGCGCTCCGGGGCCGGCCACTCTTAGCAACGTCTCGTGTGGTCCCATACTCTTCAAGGTTGGTGGCTAAACGTCGCAGTGTTTGCGCAGTCGGTGTCGGACGGCCGGGGAATCGGCGACGGAATTCGCGCTGCGCCAACACCACAGACGAATTGTTACTCAAAAAAATAGACACGATTTTTCCGCGTTCTTGGGGAGTGTATCGCTCCATGGCTTGTTCACTTGTATTCTGCATCTGTCTAGTCCACAAATGTCAAAACAGATTTGACATTGGCGGCCATTTGCAAAAATGAGAGCATCTTCCAATAGGGTGATTTCTTTTGCGCCACCTTGTATTACCTACGTACATAGATATAGGAAGCGCAGCGAACTATTCTAAATCTATGCCTACGTAGCAGAGATAACCGTACCCTATGAATGTGTGCGTGCGTATGCCCTCCGCCCGCTGCCGCCGCCGGCCCGCGTCCGCCTGTTTCGACCGCAACTATTGTTTTTGTGTTTTATTCATTTAAATATAGTGCATGAAAGTGACACAAATTTAGAATGATGATTATTCATGCATTTTTGATATTGAAAAAGTAAACTCTAATAATTGTATAATTTTTTTGGAGCTACGGAAGCTTGGAAAAACAAAATAATTAATAATCTTAAAACTGCATGCCCTAATTTGGCACAAATTTATTTAATAGGCATATGAAAGTAATTTGAGTAAGGAAACAGTTATTTCATCAATTGTATTTTTTTTGCACTGTTTTTACATAGTGACCCTAAGATGTCAGTTTGCACTAGACGAAGATGGCACAAACCGGGTTTGCACACTCCGCAAGCTATCCTAGATATTATAGTATAGTTATTTTAAAATTTAAATTAATTTTGCCAGTTTCAATTTGAATAAAAAAAAACAACTACAAATCATCGAATTACTGAAAATGCAAGTACCAGATGTGACACAAAATGCAAAAAATATGATTCATAAATACGACTGTATCCACAGGCAAGAAATAAGCAACTTTAGAGTTTTTGAAACTTATGGTGTCAAAATAGACCAGCGCTATCGGACTATATGTAGAACTGTAGAGATGTAGAGAGTTTCGTTGAGATACCTACTTCAATTCTTATTTGAAATAATAAAACCACTTGATATTATTTTGGTTTGAATTGTCTTACCTTTATTTGCTCATCTCTTGCAGATTAGGCCTCTACCACGTGGCAGAAATCCAGGGTTGGACAAAGACTCCTACCGGAGAGATTGACATAAAAAAAGCAGTATTCTGGTCTGCAGCTAGCGGAACCCTCAGTGGGTTAGCTGCCAACCCTATATCTGTGATTAAAACCAGGATCCAGGCAGCTGCCCATCCTAGTATAGCTGTTGGGAGGCAGTATCAATATAAAGGTAGGTTTTATGAAATGATAGCTTAGTGTTTACAATATTGGATCGTTCTTGGGTTTCGTGCGTAAGTAATTGTGTATCGTGCTGTGCTACACGTCTACACACTGCTGATTACTACATACATACATATAATCACGCCTTTATCCCTGATGGGGCACGCAGAGCGTAAACTACCTAAACAAAGGTCGTTCCACCACGTCTGACAAAGTTTTGACGGTTATTAATGATAGATTTGTAGGTATACTGCCGTAGTGACAGGTTGTCAGCCCATCGCCTTAATTGCAATATACAGAAACCCTCGGATCCCTTAGCAGTACAGCATGCCCGGGAAAAAATGCAGCTGGCTCATTCTATGTTTTTCTCTCGCTCCCAGACCAGCATAGAAGTAACTAATCTCCAAAAAACTGCTGATTACTAATCTACAAAAAACAAGCACAAATCACTGATCAAGTCTATTAGTAGTTCAGTTACCACAAATGGCTATCTTTTGTGTTCCTATTTTATTTATTACGACAGTTTTGTTTTTTAAAATCGGCGATTTCGTTACAAAACAACTTTTGCGACGAGTTGAGTTACTTAGACTCATAAAACGAAATTAATATTTTGAAAGAAAATCGCTTAAATTCCGATTAAGTAGTATCGTGTAGTATTCATAAACTGAAACGTACGTGTCAAACAAATCGACTGCTTTAATGCTAGTCGCTTAGAATTAAATATGCAGTAGCTACTGAAAACCAATAATTCTTACATAATTTTGTTGATGTCCGATGTGTTTGTTTTCAGGAGTATTAGATGCATTTGCTACGATATACAGAACAGAAGGTTTTCGAGGATACTTCGCTGGTATCAACGCCACATGCGCCAGATTAGCCATCGGCAGCGGGGCGCAACTTACCACCTTTTCCACGTAAGATATTTTAATAGTACCTCTCAGATTCCAATCTGAATTTGTTTAAGTTTTTTGCATACAATTTAGTTTCAATAAACACAATATATGCAGCTTTCAGAGATAATGCTTCACCAATGAACATTGCATAAGGTCAACACAAATATTTTAGTCTTCATTTAGTCTTGCTTAGTGGTAACCGGAGAGAGGCCTGTGCCCAGCAGTGGGACATTAACGGCTAGACAAGACAAGACAAGTGGTAATCGAGATAGAGCCGGCGATAGCGATAACGAAGAGTGTTTGTGTACACTATTTGAGAAGAAAATATACATTTTAGGCAGGCCGTAAATACCTATGGTAGGCTACAATTTATTTTATTTCCCCAGAGCAAAGCAAGCGTTGCTCAATAACGGGATATGCACAAACTCCCGTTTTGCACTTGCCTTCTGCGCAAGCGCATTGAGCGGCGTCGTGGTGGCCGTTGCCATATGTCCCCTTGACGTCGCTACTGTACGACTTTATAACCAGGGTTAGTTAAACGAAACCAGACTTGAGATGAGATTTCAGTAACATTGCCTATGTTGTCTGTGACGTTGCTTAAGGGCAATTTTGTATTGCTGCGTATTCGGTTCGTATCCGAAATTTTTTAATTTCCATATAAAACTAATACGGATGGGTGCGCAAGCTGTCACTAGGAAGGCCAATTCGGATCAGAAAATATTCGGATACGGATTCGGATCAGTGCAGAAGCCCCCTAAAGCATTAATTGGTTACTAACAAGTTCTAGCAATAGCATGCATTTGATCGCCTTTCAATGACACACAACTCGGAAAGGCATTTACATTTAAAGCAAGTAAAAAAGTGTTGTTGTAGAGAGTGAATCGTTTTGGAAATACGCAACATAGTCTCATATAAAATAGTATCACCATCTCATATCGTCATCACAATAATCTAAAGTGTTGCAAGTTTCCGAAACAGAGAAATACAGGGAGTAAGCGACAGCTTCCCACAAAATGATAGAGGTAGATCAATGGAACCGAACAACTTTCACAAAGTAATTCCCACATAATGACCAACCCATACAAAATTACCAACTCGATCAGATATTGTGTATGGGGAAGCCAAAGAAAATTTTATTTCCCTAAAACAGAATTTCTTAAAAGTTGTTTAGTGCTACCGATTCGTAGAAGGCAAGACTTAACTAAATATTGACTAAAACTATTGCCGTCTGTTACTGTTCTCTCATGATAGAAAATAACTTATTATAGTTAAGTCATAATTTTTGCAACTACGAATTGGTACCAGTTTCGTAGAATGAGCAACACATATTATATAGTTCGCGGGATGCTGTCCCTTACACCGGGTATGACCATCCAAGTCCCGACTAACAAAACCCAGTCCCACATCACCCGTCATTATCATTACTCATTGCAGAGTGAAGTCCTGGCTGCTATCGACCGAGCTTGCCGCATCGCCCGCGCTTGTGGCAGCCATCGCGAATATCGTGTGTGCTATACCTGTTGTGTTCGTTGAGGGGCCGCTAGATGTCGTCAATACACGACTCTTGAATCAGGGTATGGGGTCCTATTGTAGACTATACGATAGTAAAATAAGGGGGTTGATGGTTGTTTCTAACATTTGGAACTGGGGACGAAAACGTACTTGAGATAGCTTGCCGCATCTCCCGCGCTAGGATATATTCTGTGGCGCTAGTAGCAGTCGTCGCGAGTGTCTTGTGTGCTATACCTGTTGTGTTCGTTGAGGTGCCACAAGATGGCGTCAATACGCGGCTCTTGAATCAGGGAATGGGGTCCTTTTTGTAGCCTAAGGGTGCGGGTAAACTCATAGGGTTTACTTACTTAACTTACTTGAAAGGAGTTTCTAACGGGCATTTTGGAACATAGGACAAAAATCAACTCTTTGACAAAATGAGATAGAGGGACTAGGCACTCCTAGCAGATTTAAAATTTTATTTTAGTGATGGATTTTCGTTGCGTCTCAATTAAAGAAAAATAAAATATGGAACAGGAACTAGGAATAACAACGTTTCAAAAATGACGATTTTTTTTATGAAACTCTTAGACTGATGAACGTCTTGGGGCTTAATGCTTACCGTTCGCATGAGTGGCATAGAACATTCAATCAAGCGTCCACTTTATGTAACATTTTGGCACAACATTGTCCCATGTTCATGTGCTTTGGAAAAGGGCAGAACTAATCAACTAACACTAATTGATTAAAATTTACTTATGGGTCCCTGCTGCGTAAAAAATGAAATTTGCTTTGAACACAGAAATTCAACGGTTGCAATACCGAAGGTTATCCGTTCGCAGCGAATGCCCTTAAGCCTGCTTTGCATCTTCAGCAATAACAATAATATCCATTAATTTTCCAGGAACATGTGGCGCCCTCATGTACAATGGAGTATTTGACTGCCTGTATAAGATATGGAAGACAGAAGGTCTCCACGGACTTTACAAAGGAATAGGACCGTTGTACCTAAGGATAGCCCCCCACACCACGCTGTCACTAGTCATATGGGATCTCCTCAACAATATACTGACGAATAAACGGAACAGCTGATGAATATTTGTTTTATTTTCATATTTCCTGCTATACCTTCAGTTAACACGACTCAAAACGTCCATCAACAACAATTAATGTACATTTTAAAGCGAATTGAACTAAATAAAAATCAATCTTAAAAAACTAAAAAAATACAACTAACGCAACAACTTACAAACAAATAATAAAAAAAAACACTTACACTTCTTTACGAGTAACATTCGGTGGAGTGAAATGAATCTCCCAATCCAAATCCAAAGAGCTGTAGTCCGAGCTGTCTTCTTCGGATAAATAGTCCTCTGCTGTACTGGTCGGATCATTTGACTCGATCATGTCCTCCGGGCAGATGCAATCATCCATAGCCTGACCATAGGAGTCATAAGGTATCATCCCTATGGCCATCTTGTAAGATTTCCCGCAAATCTGCTCGCAGGCGTCCGGATTGTACCTATCAGTCGCCATCACTTCCTGTCGAGCCTTCTCTATCATCCGTTGTGTTTTCAAAGCTCGCAGTCTCATCCTTTCCTCGCGATTGGGGCTTGCTATTTTGTATATCAATGGCTTGCAAAGCTCTGGATTTTCGGGGTCATTAGTTTTGTCGTATACTTGCATCTCAACTATGTACTCACCATTCCTCTTCGCCACTATAAGAGCTGGTTTATCATCGTTTTCACGTTTCTTCACTTTCTTTAGCGGTTTCTTATTCGACACGGTAGAAGTGTTCTGCTTGGCTTGGTTCAATTTATGTAGCAACCGTTTCGATATAGCGCCAGGCTTCCAACCATTGGCTATTGCCTGAAAAATATATCAATTTTAATACATACAAAAAACACGACATAATATTATATTTGTTTGAACAAAAAAAACTTACGTGAAAATCATCAATATAAACGCAATGGGTTCATTGTGATTTGCAATCATGCTAAATAAGATAATCATAAGTTGAAGATTCTAAACAATTTTTAATAAATATTTAAGTAATATTTCCCTTAAGCGTTACAAAATTTCACCTACACACTTCCAAATAAATAACTTTCACTTAACTCAAATATCGGACTATCTACACGATAACATAATATTTAGACACCAAAAAAATATATGATTGGGCACACTTTGCTTTAGTAGGTTTGTGAGGTCTGCGTCATATCAGCGCCAACGCCATGGATGCGCGCATTGTGTTGCCGGATGTGCTGCAGCTGCTGCTGCCGCGCCATCTCGCTGTTAATGAACGAGCTGAAGCAAGGCACGTGGAACGAGCTCACGCTGATGCCCTCCTCGCCAAGCTTCTTTATCCTCTGCTTCGCGCGAGGGTTCACATTCTCTTGCAGCTGGAAAGACGTCCTATGCCCGCGATCATTCACTGCCGTAATCGCTTTCGCAGACGACTGCCGATGTTTACACTTTATCTTCTCTGGAAAAATCTCTCCTTGCATTTCTCCCGGATCCGTATGCTTCGGTTTCTTTCTCTTGTGCTTACATGACCTCCTAGGATAATTAACCCTACCTGGGAGCTTTACGTTCTCGCCCTGTTTCAATAACTGTTCCAGGGTGGAGAGAAGCAGTCGTCGATCGTGGCCATGACCGGCTATGCCCATCTGCGATAGTGTTCGCGGTGAAGCATCACCAAAACAACTAAAGTTTTCGTTCTGCTGTTTTCCACGACAGTGATCTCGGCCAGATTTAAGCTGTTTTTGCTTTTTTTGTGGTTGCTTTTGCTGCTTCGAAACGTCAACCTCATCCGAGTCTGGCTCTGCTATAACACAACCGCCGGCTTTTTTCCATGCCTCGACGTTTCTTTGAAACTTAGGATCTTTAGGATCTATCTTTGATTTTGTGTAAAAGCGCCATGTATTATCAGAATCGACATACCCATCCACGCCTATTGTAAGCTCTACGCCATTAGCAGTAACAAAACTTCCTCCTTCACCATCTACATATTCTCCGCAAGGGCCGATGAAATTGTTCGGAGCCCATTTTCCGTCGGGCGCTATAAACCCATCGATATTAATTTCTAGCCATTTTTTCCCCGGACCCCAAAATCCACCCAAGTCGCTGCATTCTTCCTTTCCATCAGGACCAATAAAAGTCCTTGGGTAAGGATTTCCAAATCTATCATTGAGCTTGACTCGATAGTCCTGATAGTTATATTGTGAGCTGGAATCTACCATAGTTACCTTCTTGACACGACGTTGTGGATTGTAATAAGCATTTGGAGGAGTAAATTCTATTAACCACTCGTCATCATCCGTCATAGACCCTGAGCTTCTTGTGCTTTCAGTACAAGAACAAGAATGTGACATGTCGATTTTATCAGGCGGTGGTTCTATCGGATAACACGGGCACCAAGAATCTTCGCCAAATGGAAGCATACCTAATGCTTGCTGATACGTCTTGAGACAGATTTCTTTGCACATATCGTGGAAAGCGCTTTGTAAAAATGCTCTTTGTTCTCTCTCAAGTCTTCTTTGTGCTCTTTCTTTTCGTTTCTTTCGTTCTGCATTTTCTTCGTCGGTTCTACCGATAGTGTATTGCACCAGAGGTTTGTCTTCATATGGATATTGATTTACATTTCTTGGTTTAGTAAATGTTTTCATAGTCTCCATTGTAACGTTGTATTCGCCATCTTTCTTCTGTACTACTAGTAGTGGACGTTTCATAGGTCTCTTCTTCTTGCCAGTGTCCTTTTTCCTTCGTTTATTTATTTCATCAGGGAATCTAGCCATTCTATACATTCTCACCACGTGTTTATTTGCTGCACCCGGTCGCCAGTCAGGCCGTAGCTTAAAAAAAATAAAGAATACAAAATAAATATTCCTTTCTTTTTAAAGAAATTTTACAACAGTTATACTATGAGAACATACCTTTAAACCTGGTATATTATCAGCAGTCCACAGCCAGCCCATGTGCTTGGGAACTGGAAATAAGTCACCTGTACATGGAAATGCACATTGACTGTGGCCAATTTTAGGGGCTGAAATAACATATTAATTATTTAATATTAAATCTTAATAAACCTAAATAACGAATATCATTATTATTTATGTGTGTGTCTCTTAATATATCTCGGGACTATAGTGGCCGAGACTTTTGGAACGCGTGCGCGGCGTGCGTGGGTCCGAAGCCAACACGTAGAGGCCCTTTTAGACAAGTAGTGTTTATGAGCCTGTGGTGTCCCACTGCATATAACATACGTACATAAAAAGAAAATAATACGTACGGATACCTTTGTAACCATAGTTGAATTTAAATCTGGGATCCCGCCAACGTCTATGTTTTTTGGCTTTTTTACTTTCTTTATCGGATTCAACGCTCCTTTTGCTTTTTACACTCTTGTCATCTCCAGTAGCTGATGACTTTTTGCTAAGACCTTTTTTTCCTTTTTGCCATCCATGGTATATGGGACAAGGGAAAGGAGCACCGCCGCGTGTAGATTTCATTTCATCACCAGGAACTTCAAAACCTCCACAAATATTGCAGTAAGTCGTCTTCGCGATAAAACCAAAAGTACATTCGCACGTGCATGAGCATGGGTCTTGTACAAAATTTGCATTCATTCCGCTAAATACCTCTATCTGTTCAACTTCTTTAGCACAACAATCTTTGGTAGTTTGACTTTTACCAAAATCTACTAGAATTGGTATTTCGTCTCGAAAAGGATCAGTCAATGACGCCGGTTGTGTTCTGTAATTGCACGAACTATGTGTGCATTTTGTAACATTGACAAGTTTAGTTTCAGGTAAATCTATTTCACATACATTTTTGAAACATGGATTTGTCGGACCTCCGAATATGCACTTATCATCGCAAATATTCAACGAATAATTATTTGGCTTAATATTTACTTTTTTACTTTTCGGAATTTCGGGGTCGGAGGATTTTTCAGGGGTTTTTGGAGGACTACCTGAAGGGCTTCTTGTATGAGTTTTGTCAGGTGTTCTCGAATGAGTTTCTGTGTGGGTTTTCGTTGAAGTTGCTTCAGGGGTTTTTGGTGGTGAATCATCTGGAGAGGATTTTCCTGGATTAGTTACCCCTGCACCTTGATCAGTTTCTACTGTAAAATATTCTACGCAATATACTCGGTTTCCAAATGGTCCATCAGTGTTTCCAAATATATAGTTTAACGTATCCAAACGTTCTTTCACTTCAATAGCGGTATTAGACCAGCACTTGCTATTTTTAGAGATTGGTTGAATTGATAATAAGTCCGTTTTGTCTATCATATGTTGACTGCGACTGCGAGTAAGATTTACAGCACTAGTATTCTCAACATTTTTACAGGTACTGGATGACCCCTGATGTATAAGCTTAGTTATATCATAATCATGAGAGATATCATATGTTTCGCTTTTTATAATCTCATATTTCTGATTCATCTTTGTATCAGAAATATTGTTAAAATCCTTTGTAACATTCTGACTATATTCCTCGGTATTTCTAACCTCGGTAATATTGTCAGTTTCAATTGTAATCATATTGCATTCCTGTATCACACAGGAATTAGGATCAATTTCTTTGTCAAAGTTTTTAGGTTTCATTAGCACATTCACATTTTTATTTTGAGTAGTAAAATTATTTTTATCGTTTTTATGTTTCTTACGACTATCTAATTTTCCTCCACTATATATAGTTCTAATTGTCCCGATACTAAAATCATTATCGATATCAGCTATTAAATTATCATTCTGTACCCCAGTTTTACTTATAATTTTTGTTTTCATAGCAAAGTTATCTATTATTTGACTCAGTGATATTGTTAATGTAATAACAGCTACTCGTTTAGATGTATATTCATCGTAAGTCTTATATGTTCCTTTTAATACCACAGGCGGCTGATCAGAATCATCAATAATGTTTTTCAGATACTCAATATGATGCATAGTCCAAGGTATTTCTACAACACCTAGAACGAATGGTTCATCTTTGCTGTAATGAGTAAGCTCTATAGGGTAGTTCAGCATGCTTCGTTCGAGAGACTCTATATCGCTTACGACGACAGCTATTTGGCTTGATTCTAAATTATTGGGCGATAAAACTCTTCCGTTCCGAATTTTGAATGGTCGTCTACTTCTACGTCCAATTCGCGGAGTTACCATAGCTTCGGCTACCACCTGGTTGGGGTCTTTTAGCTGCAGCGTGAACACATCACCAAATCTTACTCTGATTTTGTGATTTTTCGCATTGGAAAAACTTTTAACCTCATCGACTGTAATCTCAAAAAGGAACATTAATTCTGAAGACTCCATTGTTGAATCTTCCCCAGTTTCCGTAAAGTCAAAACAAAGATTTTAAATCATTTCGATAGATTATTGGTAATTAAAATTATTAACTTGCAATTTACTATTTGTCCAAAAATTTTAACATCTCAAATTTTGTTGTTTATTCAAAGTCATGATATATCAGTGTCAGGAAGTCATGCATCCATTTTCAAAATATATATATTTTTAATTTTCATCTAGGTATGTTGAAGTTTAACATACAAAAAGGTTAATTTCTCAGAATAAAAACTCCGTAGGTCTCGTCTTTGGTTCGATTACACGAGAGTTGTCATCGTTTCACTTTGTGAGATTTGCCCACTGACCTATACTATACCAGTGGTATAGGTATGGTACCAATATAGGTCAGTGGATTTGCCCATTTTCCTGATTTTTACCTGTTTGGTTTGGTTTGAAAGGGTTATGCAATGGCAATCTATGATCGGGACAGTCGTTTCGTTACAGCTTCGTCCAGCGTTTGAATTTTACCAAAAAATAGACGAGTAATGGTCATTGTAAAGTAACAATAAATTGTTTCGATTTTAATTAATTAATATATTTCAGATTATTTGTCTTTTCAAAAAAAATAACTAAACAGACACCAATACAAATTCACGTATGCAATTATAGATCGTAACAGAACTATATTGTGAGTAGTATTTCCCTCGGCTTATTTATAATAAGTGGCGTTTTCTAGAGGTCGTCACTAAATGGCCATTAGAGTCGTATACAGAATATTTTGAGGCAATTTGCTTGGTTCTTGTCTCCACAGCCCGATTGGTCATCAGCGGCGCATGCAGCGTCACGTCGTCATACATCTGCAGCCCATCCATAATCTCCTGGTACCGCGCCAGCTTTGCTATCTCCATTTCTCTCATATCTCTAGCTTCCCTATAATCCCGCTTCAATTGCTGCCGCTTGTTAAAATACGTAGCTGTGTGCACCGCGAGGGGAGTCCTTCCCTTATGTGCTACTGTCACTTTCTTTGGTTTACGTTTATCTGTCTCCTTATCTTGAACTTTGTCCTGAACTTTATCGTGAGCTTTATCGAGGACTTTGTCGGGAACTTTGTCGTGAACTTTGTCATGAACTTTGTCGTGAATTTTATCGGGAACTTTGGTTGTGCTCCCATGTGAACTTGTTGCTTTTTTATCCTTGCTGTGGCGGCGAGTACGACTGTTACGTCTACCACAGTAATGTTTTTTCGGAACCTTTCCTGGATCGTATTCGTATGCTGATGCTGCCCCCGCTGCGTTCGGCGATCCACCAGGAGATCCGAGCGCTGACGCCTTTTCGCCTAATTTCTTCCTACCTGGATAAAATTGCCATTTGTTTTGAGCATCAACATAGCCATCAATACCAATTTTCCAAATATAGCCGTTAGAGTCCGTGAAGAATCCGTCTTCGGACAAATAATATGCGCCGTCTGGACCTGTGAAATTTAACGGTACCCAGCGGTTATCAGGATATGATATGTATCCATCTTTGTTGATCTCAAGCCATGTGTGGTCAGGACCATAGAAGCCGCCTAAATCGCTGCACTGCTCCGTGCCATCCGGGCCTTTGAAAAACCTGGGTACTTGATTGCCTTGTTTGTCTAAGCACCTTACTCTGAAGTCCATGTAATTATACTGGGACTCAGTGCTTGTTATGTTAGGTGGATGCTTCGCCTTGCCATCCCACCTGGCCATGGGTGGCGTGAACTCGATGATCCAGTCATCTCCATCGGTGTCGCTGCTTTCCAGAGTCCCTTGGTCCGAGCACGAGCAGGAGTCAATAACCGGTGTCGGCGCTTTCACCTGTTGTATCTCACAAGGACAATCCGGATTATTTGCGTTGGGCATAGGTACTAACCCTATAGCTTGGTTGTAAGCTTTCAGGCATATTTCTTGGCATTTGTCTCTAAACGTAGACTGTAGCATCTTACATTTTCTTCTATTCTCTCTTCTTTCTTTCCGTTCGCGCTGCTTTTGCTCTTTTAATTTCACTGCTTCTGTCTTGCCTACTGTATATATTAGAGGAGGTTTTTCGTCGTAAGGATACTGGTACCGCAATCTTTCCTTTGAGTATTTTTTGAATATTTCCATTTGCACGGTGAATTCACCGTCTTTTTTGGTGACTACCAGAGTGGGTTTCATTTCGATCTTTTTTTTCCTATTAGCCATTGCGCGTTTCTTTTTGAGGATGATATCGACTCCTTCCCTTATGGCCCTGTACCTGCGGACGAGGATCTTGTTGGCAGCACCAGGCCTCCAGCCCTTCGGCCTAGGCTGAAAACAAATGAATGTCATTAATTAAAGCTATATCCTTCTCCTTAGCCTTATCCCGTATCTCACGGGGTCGGCTACCTAATCTAGGTGGTTTTTACACAGAGCGACTGCCATCTGACCTCCGCAACCCAGAAGGGAGGGAAACCAGACCCAATCCTAGATTAGGTCTGAGTTTTCAAGCCATCAATGCTTAGCACTGGCCTCTGATATGGCTTAGCGACTAATATCTACGGTATTAACCGGGACCAACGGCTTAACGCGCCTTCCGAAGCACGGAAAAAGCGCCGAATAAAAGTACATATGAAATTCGAAAACCGAAAAACACATTGGTACGTGGTGGAATTCGAACCAGGCTCTCCTGGCAGCGGCTCTATCCACTACACCATCGAGCTCTCATTAATTACAGCTATATGTGGTCAAAACATGGTCAAAACTTTCGCTTCTCGACTGGGTCAAAAGATTACGTACCTACCTACTACTTTTGGAGACTTTTTTATGTATATATCTGACTATTTGACACTTGTTTTGAACTGGGAAGGGCTTATATTATATGATCCTCACCAAGCTCTGTAGTACTCTTATTTATCTTACCTTATAAATAATTATACTGGCTTATTTTCGTAAGTATTCCATTATTTTCGAGATTTGACATATCGACATTGCACCTGTTTTTTGTTGACAAAGCGAGTGACGAAAATTAAACACAATTTAATTTGATTTTTAAATGCATTTATTATGAAATTAAACGTAAAAGAATACTAAATGGAACTAGAATATAAACGCTTAGTCTTCTTCACATGGTTAATTTCAATAAAATCTTGAGTCTAGATTCGCCTTTGTTATTTTGTTTGCACTCTAAAACAAAACATATTGCTAGATAGAAAGGCAAAAAAGATTAGTTACTAAAATTTAAGTGCAAGACATGAGCTTCTCCCAATCGGGCTGCACATTACTCTCTTAGAGAGAGTAATAATAGTCCTCCCACTGAAAATCGGCAATGGCGGCCTATCTCCCAGAGATCAGCCAACTACGCAGGACTAGTTTTTAGTGCCCAAGTGTTTGCGCTTCACACAGGTGCACTCTCTATTCCTTCAATCTCTTATTCTGATGGGACAGATTGACTGACACGACACGATTGAGAGATACAGCATGGATCATCTTACTTTTCGGACAATCAGGTGATCAGCCTGCTACGTCCTAACCAAATTAGAAACAACGACACAAAGTCATTGTCCCCCGCCGGGAATCGAACCCGGGACCTCCGGGTCGAGAGCCCCGTGGTCTAGCAGGTAGAGAATAATATGATGTAGACATCAAGCTTAGGCAAGCACAGTACCTAGATGAGGATGTTATTTGGATAGTGAAGGCTGTCACCCACTTCCTAGATTTTGCCCTACTAGACGACTCCTTCATTTTATTGGCCATCGGCCAATGAGATTTCGTTCAAAATTGGAAAAAGATTGGAGATGGTATTCTAATCCCCCTTGACTTGACACCAAACTTAACAAAAATCAAAGAAAAAGGTATACGAAAAAAAATAACACTCACCAGTATAAATAAAAAGAATTGGTACAACAAAAAACCGAATAAAAAAAATCACATTGATGAACCGATAAATAGGTATAAATACAAAAAATGTATGACCGTAATTATAACGGCTTGCAAGTACAATATACAGTACACTGTAAGTACAGTTAAACCATTATGTATGTCGTTCGAATGTTCGCGAAAATCCTAGGGATACTGCGAAAACACGGATAATCGGAAACCAGCATTATTCTACCTTCCTTCTTATATATCTTACCTTCATGCCTGGGATGTCGTCAGTGTTCCATAACCAGCCCATGTGCTTGGGAACAGCGTCGATGTACGTGTGACAACATTTGTGGTACAGCCCACTGGACGCAGGAGCGCCTGGAATTATTATTATTATTAGCTAGCTAGCCTACTAGATCCCACTGCTGGGCAAAAGCCTTCCCAAATTAAAATAATGTTATCCTTTATCCCTAATGGGGTAGGCAGACTGACAACGACCTAAACAAAGGTCGTTCCGCCACGTCTGAAAAGTTTTAAGAAGATAAGTAGATTTGTACCGTATTGCTGCTATAGTGAGGTGGAAGGTTGACAGCCTATATCCTAAATTGAAACCGTCGAATCTCTTAGCTGGTTTTAAAGCATCCGGTCCCAGTCCAGCATGGAAACAATTAATGTTCCCACTTTACAATTTAATTCACAAAACAACCACGTTACCAGTAACGTACCTTGTGGATAGTCGGACTTCTTGTCTTTCTTTTTGTCCATTTTGGCCTTCATTCCGGTCCTAGAGGCCTTTGGATCAAACATCTTCTGAGAAAAAGTTCCAGAAGCCATCAGCCGTAATTGTCTACCTCCAAAAGGACTCTTCCCTTTGATACTACGTCCTCCGTCTTCATCATCCACAGAAACTTTCGTCTCGGGTTTAACTTTAGGAACTTCTTTTATCTTGTGATAGACAGGGCAAGGGTGAGGCCGTAAGTACTCCGGTTGCTCTTTAAGAGCAGTGCCAAGATTTTCATATCCACCGCAAACTGAACAGTATGTTGTTTGCCCTGCCATTGGAAATTCACACACGCAATCGCAGAAACAAGGGTCTTTTTTGTCATCGAACTTGTCTGTCTGTCTAGATTTTTTAGCTAGACCCTCGACTATGATGTCTTTAACTCTTTCGGAGACATCACATGACCTGATGCAGCAAGGGTTGCGTATATCGCTGAATCTCAACTCGACATCACTGTCCGCCGGGCTGGGTGTCGCCGGCGCCCCTTTCTCGGCCTCCCTGCTCGGACATTTTACGTTCGTGCAACTTGCTGATAGTTGTAGTTTTGTTTTCGATCTCGCAGGTATCCCGCAAACGCTTTTTGAGCATTTAGGTCTATGCTGATATGCGGTTGGACACAAAGACGCACAATGTTTGAATTTAACACATGCTTTTTTTTCTGGGACCTCGTTTCTCGATGGAGCAGTGGACACAGAGGTTGGAGTCCCTGTTGTAGTTGGAGTCATAGGACTCGTTGGAGTTTTAGTTGATGGTGGAGAGGAGTGTGAGTGTGGATCTTTATCATACTCTACAGTAAAATAATATACATAGTAAACCTGCTTTTCACTATCAGGTTTTGGATGTTCCGGTGGTTTCGGAGGTGCTGGAGGTTTTTTCTGATCAGGTTTCGGAGGTTCGTGTTTTTTGTCATGATGATCGTGGTGATCCTTAGGAGTATGATCGTGAAGAATTATCGGTAGTTCAGGTGTTGGTGGTTTTGAGTCTTTTGAACTTGATGACCCTTTTGAACTAGTCTTATAAGGACATGCTCTACCGCCGCAATTGTCACTGTCACTCTCACAATCATGGCTGCATATGGATGTGCAAGATCCTTTCCTAATTAGTGCATCTTGCATTTGGTCTAAACAAGCACAAACTGTCCCTAAACCTGGTTTAGTACGTTCGTGTGAAAATTTCCCTGTGTGGGTAAGAAAGTCTTTAATTTTGTCCACTAATGTGCAGTCCTTGCTACCACACGGTCCAACTATGTCTTCGAAGCGGATTTCTTTATTATCTTCTTCTACAATTTTTTCTAAGTAAGCACGAATATCTCGCGCTATTCTACAGTCAGGCCTGCCGCATGGGCCTCTTATATTTGCTATATCTAAAACTCTCTTCGAAGCCCCTTCAGTGCCTGGTCTAGGTATCCCGTCTATCTGTCTGATACACACAGGACACGGGCCGCCTTGTGTTTCTCTTCTGAACCGCTCTGCCAGATCACCTTTAGGCCAAGCCGTCTCTCTACAGTAACACAGTTTATCAAGATCTGTCGCTCTGACTCTTGGTCTGATTGTAGCCCGTGGTCTCAGCATTCTCATATTGTCGTTACATGAATATATTATCTTTCTGATATAGTCGCAAATGGAATCAATATCAGCTAACCCCTCCGGAGCATCGTGCTTTTCTGTAGGTGGCTTATCAGCATTGCCTAAGCAACAATAATCTTTTTGTTCATATGGCAAAACAGCACCTGGAGCATTTATATAGCTAGCCCAATTAATTGGTCGATCAGAAAGCTCCGGCGGCTTATCTTTTATAAACTTATTTGGTATCTTTGCCAAATTAGCCTGGTATTCCTCTTCTGTCGTTTTCAACGTACACATAACTGATGTTACTTTTGAATTCATACCAGTGTAAAGCACTTTCTTAATTACATCGTCTTCTGAGAGTGTTCTAAAGCTACTCACAACTCGATCAGTCAAATAAGACAATCCTACTTTCAGCGTCATTTTAGCTACAAGTTTTGCAGTATTTTCTTCGAAGATATTGTATTCGTCCTTCACATAAGTTGGTTTAGCTTCTTTGCAGGTGTAGATACTTTCTAAGAAATGGGGAAAAACTTCATCCCACCATATATTATTCGAACCAATGAAGACCAAGTTGTCTTCTTTGGACCACAGTGATACGACCATGGGGTTAGCCTTCATGTTTTGCACGAGGATTTCGGCACTGCTGGTGATGAGTATGGATTGTCCACACAATATTTCTGGTTCAGGTGGTGGGGGAGGCTCTTTGCCTTTTTTGCCTTTCTTTTTTGGTTTTGGCTTCTTCTTCTTCTTCTTCTTGCCGGGCGGCTCTGGGGGTAGTGGCAGGGGTTCCGGGATCTTTATATGCATTGTTTTCGGGTCCTTTAACTCTAGTGAGAATATATTTGCAAAATCGACCTTTATCACTATTTCCCGATTTTCAGCAAAACAACTAAATTTCTCAATTACAACTTCAAATAGGAACAGTTCGCTTTTTGTTGCCATGTAGTACTTTTTCCTGTTTTTATGTTAAGCTGTTGTTGAAATAATTATCACTAAATAATTTACATTATTTTGGTTTTTTACATTATTTTTCCAAATTTTTGTTAACTATCAAATTTGTCAATCAAGGGTAGACATTTTAATGACATGTGGCGTTTGACTAAAACTTGACCCTAACCAGTACTACGGTCAACCAGTACCTAATTGTGGAACATAGAGGATCAACTGGGAACATGACTAGAAATCAATTTCCTTCTGTTCTTTAAATTATCTTATCATTCGGTGACTTGCCTCTAAGAAAGCGTCGGGGACGCGATACTAAAGTTGTTTAAAGTTATAGGTACTTACAAATATATAGAGATAGGTACTTACAAAGATTTTTTATTCTAAAGAGCTACCCTGTGGAGCTACCCAAGGGAGTTACCCCATTTTATGAGACGTTTGCGGATGCTAATAAAACAAATAATAGGTAACTTGCATATTACATGAAGGAATAAGTTCAGGGGGAAAGGGCCCGTACCCGCTTACCATGGAGATGTAGGTTCCATGTTTTCTCTACCTTCCGCCTGCCTGTTCCTTGTTTTGTCTTCAGAGTCTTGAAATATTTCATTAGCAATAAGGCCGCCTTTTTCCTAGAGTTGTGTAAGAGCTGGGAAACTGCGACTCGACGTTTTGTTTATTGACTTTCGTATTGTTGAGTTCCTCGACGTGTTTTGAGATTGTTCTATGGTCCTATAGTCATTCTGAGGAGCGTGAAATATTTAAATGGCTCACAGAATTTCGCTGATTTGATTACGTAGAACAAAATAAAATATATTCTGAACCGCTAACATAAAAACGCATCTAAAGCGTTATTTGCGTGTGAGAAAAACGGCGGTCAGCTGATATGCCGCTCAGCTGATTGCTGTCAGACTTGTCATTTTCAGTTTCGCAGAGCAGAGGGCCTGCGGGGCATTTTATTACGAAACGATATCAAAGATTCTCGCAAACCTCAGTTCGACGCGGTTCACTAACAATGGACAGTGCACCGGAGCGGGCAAGATGATATCTGCCTATTTACACCTTTAGAATAATCAATTAGGTAAGACTATTTGGAGATCTCATCATGCGAAACTTGTGAAATGATATAAATACTTATAAATAACAAAGTCCACATGTTTACGATGTTTCTTCGGTATTTTTACGCCGTTCTTGCTCAATACTGCAGTTGAAATAGAATTTGGACACGAGTAGGATATTAATTTGTAACCTGTCTCTACATTTTATGAATGAAGACCTATACAATATAATATTAGCGCATACA
The DNA here is from genome assembly GCA_949820665.1 of Scrobipalpa costella. Taxonomy (NCBI): domain Eukaryota; kingdom Metazoa; phylum Arthropoda; class Insecta; order Lepidoptera; family Gelechiidae; genus Scrobipalpa; species Scrobipalpa costella. The sequence goes on from OX463306.1 coordinate 3,672,936, forward strand.
CGCAATATTGTTATATCTTTTATCATATACGACGTGCGGTAAAACTAGTGATAAGAATATTTAAGTTTGGAATATTCCATCATAACCTAAACAGTTACATAAAAAGAATTGTTTTTATAGAGTTTTGCACTTACTGTGCATGATAAAACTAATAATTTTCAATGCTTAGCTGGTTAAGTTAAGGGCATGGTTAGGCATGAAAGTACAATCAAATAAAAACAACTTAGTATTATATTTTTGTCATGGTAAATGCATTTTTCTTTAATTAGGTTAATTATTTAGATTCAACTTTTACACAATTATTTTTTCTGTTAAAATTACATTAAAATGTTCTTAACTTTGAGAATAGGAGCCTCTACCCATCTATTTTGAATACATAATGTAAAATACAAAAATATAGGGATTATAAAATAAATATAATTTTTTTATAATTTTTAAGTGGTTTTTGAATTGGCTCATTCATGCATGACTTTTATTATATACAGCAGTCTTAATACAGGCAATTAAAAACCGAAACTTTTTATATAGTTTTTATTATTTGGTTTCTTATTGGCGGAAAACAGTGACAACCAAAACTAAAAATAAAGTGTTGTGGCAAAAATCAAGAAGACTGAGGTGTCCTCTTTCCGTAGAATGGACTTCTTAGTGGGAGGGCTGGCCGGAGTGGGGGCTGGCTTCTTTAGCAACCCGTTTGATGTTGTTAAAACCCGGATGCAACTACAAGGCGAGCTTAGGAAGAAAGGCGAACATGCGGTGCACTATAGGAATATACCCCACGCCATGTATACGATAGTCAAACATGATGGTGTGTCTGCATTGCAAAAGGGTTTAGTTCCGGCTTTGTGGTTCCAGTGGGTTGTTAATGGGGTGCGGTAAGTAGTGATTTGTGGATTGTTGCATGTTGCTTTTTTGTAAATAAATTTTGGTTTTAAGATCTAATAATGGACTCAGTTCAAAATACCACTATGCTAGATTATTTCTATCTCTTTCAGAGAAATAAATTTTCAAAATTACAGTACATACATAATTAGATGCTTTTAGATTTTAGAGCCAAAATCTTGCAGACAAACTAATCTATTTATTTAACTATAGTCAGGATTTGGTTTTAGCTGGAAGATGGTACTCAGAATTAAGCCTGATCACAGTTTATTAATATACCTGCCTTGTTGAGTTTGCTTTGTTTGGCAAGTTAATAGAGAGTGTTACTGTTCAACTTAGCAGTTTTGTTAGTGCTGTGTAATTAATGCATACTTACTCAAACATTGTCTTTTAGTTTTTTGTGTCTTACTATTTAAATGAACAGCTATAGATCAACAAAGTTAATATGTTGTACAGAACATCAATTGAGATTCATCTGTATGCACATGAACCTTTTAATTGATGTCAATGTATTATCAGTGACAAGCCTAAAGAAGGGTAGACAACATAAATTAATATACTTATAATAGTAGTCTTTACTTTACATGAAATATGTATTTACTTTATATCTAATGTACTGGACATTCTTTGTTAAGTTGTCAAGGCATTTCCATCATTTTTACTCATAATATGTCTCTACCACAGTATATTTCATTTTCAGGTTAGGAATATACCAACAAGCCGACAACTACGGCTTACTGAGAGACGAGAATGGCAACACCAAGTTCACAAACAGCCTTATCTTCGGCGCCATCGCTGGCATGGCTGGAGGTTGCTGCGGAAGTCCCTTACAGCTCGTGAAAACCCAGCTTATGTCTTACTCTTCAAGGAAGATAGCTGTGGGAACCCAGCATGCTCATCCGGGAATGACGGTGGCGTTGATGAAGATCTATAAGAAAGATGGGTTGTTGGGTTTGTGGAGAGGCGCGCACGGAATGATGCTAAGAAATTCCACGGGCTCAGCCTCGCAAATCGCTACTTATGCTGTGTGAGTAACAAGGCATAGTCTTATTTTGTAGTAAGTTGAATTAGTGCAGAAATATTGCGCCGGGTAAAGTGTTAAACCACGTACATTGCGACACAAAACTATTGACAAAAATGGGGGCGCCACTTTCTTCCCTCAGGCAGCTTTAATATTACAGATTATTTTGTATCACAAATACCAGTTGAAATAATTTTAGTTCTGTTTCAAGAGTTTTGTGTGGCAGTATAACTCGATGATTTAAAATGTTTACTTTACGGCATAATTTTAAAGTCTTATTGAATGTGCTATGTATATGGCATAACGTAAAAAAAAATAGAAAACAATTAAGGCTTCTGTGAATCGTCGATTCTATCTGACGACACAAATTGCTTTAAATTTGATTTAAGGGCAAAATCATTGAAAAAGACTGCATGTCTGCATAGCGAAATGGCACTTTTTTACCTTACGAAACACTTTGGAAGTGATTTATTCTTCAGTGTGTTAAAACCTGCGTTTTCTATTCCAGATGTAAAGAATGGATGGACGATAATGACATGTTCCAGCAGTCCAAATATCTGTCTGCTTTCGTGGCAAGCAACATCGGAGCCATGGTCAAGACTGTCACTCTTACCCCCATGGATGTCATTATGACCAGGCTTTACAACCAAGGTAAATTTCGAATTTCTGTATAAACTTTTATTTTACATACATACAATCACGCCTTTATCCCTAATGGGGTAGGCAGAGCGTAAACGACATAAACAAAGGTCGTTTCGCCACGTCTGACAATGTTTTGAGGGTTATTTAAGATAGATTTGTAGGTATATTGCTGTAGTGACAGGTTGTCAGCATATCACCTAAATTGCAATATACAGTAAGTAGTAACCCTCAGATCTCTTGGCTGGTTTTTACAGCATGCTCGGGATTAAATGCAGCTGGCACATTCTATGTTTTTCTCTCGCTCCCAGTCCAGCATGGAAGTTTTATTTTACCACAGCTAAAGGTCGCACTTGTCTAAACAAATTCTGTCAACGATGTTTATGATTGAATGAGAGCCTTTACTCACTTACATCTACGCCCTCATCAAAGACAATACAAATTGTTCCATAGAAGTGGCGTAGCCGTGTATAAGTGTCATCATCACATCACTACATAGTATAAAAAAAGTCGCTTTCTCTGTCCCTATATCCCTATGTATGCTTAGATCTTTAAAACTACGCAACGGATTTTGATGCGGTTTCTTTTAATGGATAGAGTGATTCAAGGGGAAGGTTTATATGTATAATACATGCATAATATAGTAGAGAAACACTGAGGATTTCCGTGCGAAGTCGGGGCGGGTCGCTAGTATCCTATAAGAGTGATCGAGTCACCAAATGGCCACCTATAAATAGTCACATAAGGACCATTATTTTATGCTATTAGACATCCCAGAACCCGATGGTGTAGTGGATAGGGCCACTGCCTCCTGAGCGGGAGGTTGTGGTTCGAATCCCACCACGTACCAATGTGTTTTTCGGTTTTCGAATTTTATATGTACGTTTATTCGGCGCTTTTTCCGTGCTTCGGAAGGCACGTTAAGCCGTGAAGAATGTATTTTTCTGTTTTTGTCGCTCCAACTTACCACAGAATGTGCTATATTTGTCTAAAATATCTTAATTTGTATTTGCAGAAGTGGAGAAAAATGTATTTTTTCTAAACTTTTGTCACTTACCACAGAATGTGCTATATCACTTATCTGCATTTGTCTTTCCAGAGGTAGACCACAAAGGCAACGGCGTGCTCTACGCAGGAATCGCTGACTGCGCGCGCAAGATTACAAAGACGGAAGGGCTCCTTGCCTTCTACAAAGGCATGGGCCCTTCCTACCTGAGGCAAGCGCCTCATACGGTGCTGCTGCTTGTGTTCTGGGATATTCTCAAGGATGTGAGGAAGACATTCGAGGACAGTTCACATTTGTAATGAATCTGGCTTGTATTTGTTAGTACTTGAGGCAAGCTCCTCATACGGTGCTGCTGCTTGTGTTCTGGGATATTCTCAAGGATGTGAGGAAGACATTCGAGGACAGTTCACATTTGTAATTAATCTGGCTTGTATTTGTTAGTACTTGAGGCAAGCTCCTCATACGGTGCTACTGCTTGTGTTCTGGGATATTCTCAAGGATGTGAGGAAGACATTCGAGGACAGTTCACATTTGTAATGAATCTGGCTTGTATTTGTTAGTACTTGAGGCAAGCTCCTCATACGGTGCTACTGCTTGTGTTCTGGGATATTCTCAAGGATGTGAGGAAGACATTCGAGGACAGTTTACATTTGTAAGGAATCTGGCTTGTTTTTGTTAGAAACTTTACAAAGATGAAGGCTCTCTTTGCTTTCTACAAGGGCATGCGCTCTTCGTACCTGAGGCAAGCGCCTAATACCGTATTATTGCTTGTGTTCTGGGATATTCTCAAGGATGTGAGGAAGACCTTTAAAGACAGTTCACATTTGTGAGGATTCTGGTTTGTTTTGTAAGAAAGATTGAGTAGAGTTAGTCAGGCGCCATGTAAAAGGGTGTACCGTCCACCATATTGTTGCAAGTTTGTCATTTTAATAATGATTCTGGGCAGAGTTGAGCCAATAATATAATTATTTAATGAAATACTTATGTGCAGCTTTCAAGAGCTATTGGCAATAATTCTGGAGGCACCATTCCTTAACTAATTCTTAGCTAGCGCTGTCACTTTCTTAACTTTGACATAATAACAGGATAGCAAATTTACAAATGGCTTTGACATTCCTAATTTGACGTAAGACGCTTTAAATAAGTACTAAGCATAGAGCATGCTTCTTTATTTTACATCTTATGTTAGATTAGAATGTCAAAGTCATGTGTTTATTTGCTATCCTGTTCATATTGAGAAAGACAAGAAAGTGATAGCGCTAGCTAACAATCAGAATTAGGATTATGTCGCGAGAAGCAACGCCATTGCCATACACTTGACTGGTAAATCTCGTACATTATATTTTAATCAGATATTATTTATTACTTGTAATAATTATTATTACATATTTTTAGTAAGTTAAGTACATGCTTTTAATAATACGTATGTTTGAGGTTGATATGAAAATATCGAGTGTTGTTGCGCAAAATAATTAAGACGCCTCTATAGCCGAGCTTTACCTACTTAAAATAAAAATCGACATGAAAAAAGTATTTGTTTAAAAACAATTAGGTATTCAATCTAACTGCTTTTTAGTAAATTTTCCTTTTTTTATGGCTGACTGTAAGGACGAAAGTATTTGTATAAAAAAATATTAGATATCCAATCTAACTGATTTTTAGTAAATTTTCCTTTTTTTTATGGTTGACTGTTTTCGAAAGGACGAAATATATAATGTAATAAGTACCCTTGAGTATTCGCGAGTAATTTTATGTATTAGACAATCTATTTCAGTAGGTACCTGAACAAACCCCCCCTCCCTTCCCAGTTCCTTTGATCGCAGTATTATTTGAAACAGAATACCTTTCGAGCATTTTACTCTCGTGTTTGCCATAAGTAGTATTTTGTGTGCTGTGCTGTTGAAACCAATGATAGATTTTAATTAATGTATTTAATAAAGGGAACTGGAGACTGTGTACTGAACACTGAAAGCGTTGCTCAGTCAAGGAAACTGATAAACTTTCACAAAGCAATACTTCTGGGAAATGACAATTTCGAATAATTTGCATAAAGAAGGTAATATAAGCTTAATTTAGGCGATACATCAATATACAGATCTATCTTAAACAACCCTCAAAACTCGTCAGACGTAGCCGAACGATTTGAGTCGTTGACGCTTTGCCTTTCCCATGAAAAATATAGGCATAATAGTTTGTATATATGTAAGAAGCTAATAACTTTTACCATTACCAGAAGAATTTCTTCAATGTAGTTTAGTTTCGTTGACTCAGTTACCAACCAAATTTTCGGTACGCCGTCCCTCAAAACCTGTATAATTAGTTGCCATTGCAATATTGATTAATTGATTAGTGATTACCGTACAAATTATTAAAGAGATTAGATGTTATTAAGTAATAGTTGCTCAAGCTGTTGTAGACTAAAAAAGTGCCCTAAGAAAACCAAAGGTAAATTTAAATTAGCTTTTAAAATAAAATATTAGGTCCTTACATATGAAATTGCCGTGCTTCGGAAGGCACGTTAAGCTATTGGTCCCGGTTAATATCGTTGAATATCTTAGATACTAGTCGTTAAGCCATGTCAGAGGCCAGTACTAAGCATTGGCGGCTAGAAAACTCTAACCTAATATAGGATTGGGTCTGGTTTTCCTTCTGGATTGCGGAGGTCAGATGGCAGCCGCTCTGTGTAAAAACCAGTACCCTCGATCAATCCCCTACATTACGTAGCCGCCCCCGTGAGATACGGGATAAGGCTAGGGAGATGATGACCTATGCAATACTCAATACTAGCAGCTATGAAAGAACGGCAATTTCATATGTAAGGACCCAATATATGAAGTTGATTAGTTGTATAAGGAAGGAGCCTAGGCAATACTTGTATTGCATACTTAGTCATTATTTAATATCTAGTTAAATAAGAACGATAAGATAACAAATAAGAATCCCAGTTTTAGAATAAGGAAATGATTGCAAGATATTTGCTGTGCCTTATCAATCTTATCATATTCATTTGATTTATATTGTAAGTGTAAACTCACTATTCTAATCATGTATTGAAATTGTTTATAAGTATTTTGTTTCTATATTCTCGAATATTTACTGTAATCCAATCTCACAATAATCGTTGATTATCTTTACATTATTTTCATGCGTCATATTTTTATTGATTTTTTTTTGTGTTAATAACTTGTTACTTTTTCGTCATGTTAATGTGCAATAAATAGATATTATACTAAACTTGGATTTTCTTTTATTTCACATCAAATGCTTTTAAAGAATATCCTCAAAAATCTTAGCTTTAAAAATTATAGTTGTAGAAGACGAAGATAAAACTACATTATTTTAGTTTCTTCTTTACATTTTCTTTAAACAAGAACTGATAATGAAACTAATCAACTCGAGTTTAAGATCAAGATCTGAAGTAACATAACTCTTTTTTAACAAATTGATAGAGACTGTTGTGATAATCTGCAAATATATTGTTCCATGCTGGACTGGAAACGATAGCAAAACAAAGAATGTGCCAGCTGGATTTCCTTCCGGGCATGTTGCAAAAACCAGCTAAGGGATTCGAGGATTTCAGTGTATTGCAATTTAGGCGATGGGCTGACAACTATAGCGATACACATTTCAGTCTAAAATTACCCTCAAAATTTGTCATACGTGGCGGAACGACATAAAGGCTTGATAATATGTATATATTACATATATTTCTCCCTAGTTTCTTACCATAGATTGATTAGTCTAACCCCTTGTATTGTGACTAACTATATCGTTATTATCTAGGACAAAATGGCGGCCACAGGAATGCAGCGTGACGTCACAGATATGCTGATGGGTGGGACCTCAGCCATGTTTGCCACCATGTTTACCAACCCCATTGAGGTAAGTATCGCTACCAGCTAAGAGATCCGGGGGTTTCTGTATATTTCAATATAGGCGATGGGCTGACAACCTGTCATTACAGCAATATACCTACAAATCTATCTTAAATAACCCTCGAAACTTTTTCGATCGGAACGACCTTTGTTTATGTCGTTTACGCTCTGCCTACCCCATTAGGGATAAAGGCGTGATTATATGTACGTATCGCTATAAGAAAATATAGATTTTCATCATCTCTTCGTTCTAAACAACGTGTAACTGAAAGGATATATGCACCCGGAAGGATATGAACCAGCCCATGAAACCGACCAACATTCCCAAAGGACATAGGACAAAAACGAAAAAAAAATTGACCTTCCATACAAAATGCATCAGCTGATAGCGCGTATAGTATGGTAAGTCAATTTTTTTTCCACCTATGTTCGTTTGGGAAAGATGTTCAGTTTTATATCCTTTCCGCTGCCTTAGGGAAAGTTGTTATGTTTCATTATTTTCTTCCATGCTGGACTGGGAGCAAAAGAAAAACATAGAATGTGCCAGCTGCATTTCCTCCCGAGCATGCTGTAAAAACCAGCCAAGGGATCCGAGGGTTTCAGTATATTGCAGTTTAGGCGATGGGCTGACAACCTGTCACTACAGTAATATACCTACAAATATATCTTAAATAACCCTCAAAACTTTGTCAGACGTGGCGGAAGGACCTTTGTTTAGGTCGTTTACGCTCTGCCTACCCCATTAGGGATATAGGCGTGATTATATGTATGTATGTATGTTATGTTTCATGGGTAGATTCACACATTCTTGATGCATATACCCTTTCTGTTACACGTTGTATATAAAAAAACTAAATTGACAAATGTGTTTGTCCCGTGGGAAGCAAACCCACGACCTCCGGATCCCATGTTTCAGACCACTAAACCAGGGAGGCAGTTTATTATTATACAGCAGGTATTGTAATAAATCATTACCATTCAGGTGGTGAAAACCCGTCTACAGCTGCAGGGTGAGCTGAAGGCTACTGGACAGCACAGGGTGCATTACCGCGGGGTGCTTCACGCCATGTACGCTGTGGGGCGGGCAGAGGGGTTAGTGGCCTTGCAGAGAGGGCTGCCTGCTATGTTGGGCTTCCAGTTCTGTCTCAACACTTTTAGGTACTTTTAAAATTAACTTATATTATTAATTTTTATTATAAATTATTTTTTCTACCGTGTGGGTTCAAATGTGGGTCGACAGCCCTAGACTAGGATTCTTGTGTTAGAGTAACATTAAGTTTTCTTTTGCAGTGTGGTAACACTGACTTTTTAATTTAATTTTTCATATCAATATTTAGAGCTGAGACAAGATACAAATTAGTCTTGAATGAGCGGGTAACAAGTTAACTGAGACTGCTGTATCCTAAGGCTTTTCACTCTCTCAAAGTATTTATTTAAAGGGTTTCTTTTAAAGGTAGTATTTTAAATAAGTAACTTTATAAATTCTAGGTTAGGGGTGTACAGGATTTGCGAGCGTCGTGGCTTCACCGCTGACTCCACAGGGAAGACGTCGTTGATCAAAGGCGCCTGCGCAGCGGGCGTGGGCGGCGCGCTAGGCTCCATAGCAGGTAGAGTGAATAATATTCATACATGCATATAATCACGCTCTTATCCCTAGTGGTGCTTTTGTCCCTGATGGCAGAGCGTAAACGACCTAAACAAAGGTCGTTACGCCACGTCTGACAAACTTTTGAGGGTTATTTAAGATAAATTTGTGTACTGCTGTAGTGACAGGTTGACAGTCCATCGCCTAAATTACAATATACCAAAACCCTCTGATCCCTTAGCTGGTTTTGCACAGCATGCCCGGGAGGAAATGCAGCTGGCACATTCTATGTTTTTCTCTCACTCCCAGGCCAGCAAGGAAGCAAAACTATTAAGATTGTTTTTCTGGTTATTACGCATTACCAGGAAAGCCTTATGCTTGTATCCCGCCATTTACGAAAGCCTTATATAATACCAGGCCACTCAGAAAGTATTGCGATAAATAGTTTTTATATATGGCAGACTGGCCGGTTAGAATCTTTTTTGAAAATATGATTACTTGTAAGTAAAAATATGTGTGTTCCATTTTCAAAATTTCCCTCCACATTTTTTGCGAGCCAATTCAAAGTATCGTGTCTTACTGAAAAATGGATCTGCGCCGGGAACATTTTAGAGCTATGATTTTTTACGATTTCAAGTGTCGCCTGAAACCGGATGAATCGTTCGATAGACTTCAAATGGCATTTATGGATGAAAGCCCCTCCAAGGCAACCGTGTATCGTTGGTATAACGAATTTAGGCGCGGTCGACCAACCTTGGGGGATGAAGAAAGAAGCGGTCGCCCTTTGACGGCTATTACGGAAGAAAACGTGCAAACAGTGAAAAATTTAATCCAAGATAATAGGCGAATTACATATCAGGAGATTCAGCACATATTAAAGATTGGTTCGGGAAGCGTTCACGAGATTCTACATGGGCATCTTCGCGTGAGGAGGATAGTATCGCGCTGGGTGCCGCACTACCTTACCGACGCTCAGAAGCAGGCCCGGGTGGAATGGTGCCGTGATATGCTGAACAAATTTGAAGCAGACTCGTCTCGGCGTGTTTACGACATCGTAACAGGTAATGAGTCCTGGATTTATCAATACGATCCAGAAACCAAGCGCCAGTCGACAGTTTGGGTGTTTCAAAATGAACCAACGCCTACCAAAGTGAAGCGATCTCGAAGCGGGGGGAAGATTTTGATCGCCAGCTTTTTTAATTTAACTGGCCACTTGGCCTCAATTCCCTTACGAGATCAAAGAAGCATTAACGCCGAATGGTATACTACCAAATGTTTACCAGAAGTTTTTTCTGTTGTGAGCAACAAGCGAGCAAACACAGGGCTCCGCGGACTACTGCTCCACCACGACAATGCGCCTGCACACACCGCGTTCAAAACGAGGGACTTCCTGAACAGCACACCAGTCAAACTCCTGGGTCACCCTCCTTACAACCCTGATCTAGCACCGTGTGACTTCTTTTTATTTCCAAAAATAAAAAATCAGCTCAAGGGGATACAATTTTCGTCGCCGGAAGATGCGCTGGCTGCGTTCGAGCAGGCTGTAAACGAGGTGTCTACGGCGGACTGGAAAAAGTGTTTTGAAAACTGGTTCAGACGCATGAATCTTTGTATAGAGGCTGGTGGAGAGTACTTTGAAAAGATTTAATAAAAATATATGTACCTGTAGAACAATTTTTTTTAGTGTCGCAAAACTTTCTGAGTGTCCCACGTATGTCGCCAATTACAAATAATTACTTTGTAAAACCTATTTTATTTGCAGGAACCCCCTTCTTCTTAGTCAAGACTCGACTCCAAGCGCAGGCAGCGAAGTCCATAGCTGTGGGACATCAGCACGCTCACACTGGGATGTTCAGTGCACTGGCTGATATTTATGCTAAGGAGGGATTCAAAGGTAAGCTATTCTGGTGTGGATTGAGCCTTAACTCGGCTAGTTTCTTTGCCAAGTGCTGGCGGGTTGGTAACATGCGTAAATTAGCTTCCATGATTCAAGGATTCTTCCATACTGGACTGGGAGCGAGAGAAAAACATAGAATGTGCCAGCTGCATTTCCTCCCGGGCATGCTGTAAAATGCAGTTAAGGTATCCAAGGGTTGTGTATATTGCAATATAGGCGATGTCACTATAGCAAATACATATCTATCTGGAATAACCCTCAAAACTTGTCAAACGTGGTGGAACGACCTTTGTTTAGGTCGTTTTCGCTCTGCGTACCCCATTAGGGATAAAGGCGTGATTGTATGTAATATAATGTACATTTTTGTTTTAAGGTCTTTTCCGTGGCGTGTCCCCTCAAATCCCGCGAGGAGGAGTCGGCAGCTGTTCTCAGATCATCAGTTTCACCTTCGCCAAGGATTGGTTGAGGAGCAATGACGTCACAAGCTCGCCTCTCATGCTGTCCTTCCTAGGGGCCAACTTAGGAGGAATTGTGATGACGCTGTGCTTGAATCCTTTCGATGTCGTCGCTACTAGACTGTCGAATCAAGGTAAAGAACATTTATTTTTGTGTGATTTTTCGTCTTTTACCTTTTAGTGTGTCGATCACTTAGCCATTTGTATTATTAGGTATGTGTTTTACACCATGGTCTAAACTTAAAATTCCCCTTTTTTTCGTTGTCAAAGGAAAATGAGGAAATAAGTTTCCAAGATATATTTTTGAGTGTATTGCATTGCACATCGCTAAAACCAAAAATTACTAACCTACCTTACCTCATTGTGCCTGAATTTTAAGATAGCTGTCAAAAATCACGCCTTTATTCCTAATGGGGTAGGCAGAGCGTAAACTACCTAAACGAAGGTCATTCCGGCATTTCTGACAAAGTTTTGAGGGTTATTTAAGATAGATTTGTAGGTATATTGCTGTAGTGACAGGTTGTCAGCCAACGCCTAAATTACAATAAACTGAAACCCTCGGATCCCTTAGCTGGTCTGGCAGCATACCCGGGAAGAAATGAAACTGGCACATTCTATGTTTTTCTCTCGCTCCCAGGCCAGCATGGAAGTTAAAAAATACTACCCTCGTAAGATATCAAATGTAAATGTAAGAATATCTTCCTAACAACAGTTAATTGGCCAAAAACCATATCAGATACACAGCTTAGTTGGATCCTTAGAGTAGAAGAATAACGTCACCATGGCAACGCAAGAAGACAGCTAGAGCTGCGCCATACATTTCTACTTTTAAACTAGAGATGTGCGCGTAGAAAATTACCATTCCGAATTTACCGTTCCAGCGGTGGACAGCCAGAACCGCGGCAAGCTGTACAGCGGCATGCTCGACTGTTTCGTGAAGATGGTGCGAGCGGAAGGCGCGCGGGCTTTGTACAAGGGCGTGCTCGCCAACTACATGCGGCTCGGACCACATACCGTCCTGCTGCTGGTTTGCTGGGACCAGTTGAAGATATTCGAGGACTATTTGAGGAGATAGTGGTACAGATTCCTTGAGGTCACAACTTAACTAAATCTTGACTATAATTTTTGGCCTCCCAATCTGTTCTTCTAAAAAAATAGTCATATATTAGTTACTAGCGACCCGCCCCGGCTTCGCACGGAAATTATCAGTGTTGCTCTACTATATTATACATATAAACCTCTTGAATTACTCTATCCATTAAAAACCGCATCAAATTCCGTTGCGTAGTTTTAAAGATTTATGCATACATAGGGATATAGGGACAGAGAAAGCGACTTTGTTTTATACTATGTAGTGAAGTCAAGATTTTTGCAACTACGAATTGGTACCATTGTTATTGATTTGGTGAGGACACGACTAAACTACGGCTTAACTAAATGTATTGCCGTCCCTTTTTGTGTAAGAATGATAGAAAATTACAATAAACTATTTTGGTCAAGGTTTCGCGATATTGTGCGTATCCGAACTGGCCCCAATGTATATTGACGATTTTATAGCGTTTCGTATGTTGGATTTTATTTTTAGACGTTCCTTTTATGTTGATACAAGAATATGTTAATATAATAAATGTAGAGAATAGATTAAGTATAATAATTTTATACTGCCATATGCATAAATGAATGAAACTATTTTTATACTAGGTATAAGCAACTCGAAAAGTGGAAATCTACCTCACGAAATGAGTTTTTATGTGTCATAATTATAGTTACACAATCGTGCTGTGCTAACTTAATGTTTTTGACTCCATTAATAAATATTTAAATTTAAATAAAAAAATGTTTTACTTATTAGAATTAGCTCTATGCAAAGACATAAAATTAGACTACAATTTGGTAGAAGCGATACATTGCAATCACATGAAGATTTTATTTGGGCACATAAGAGGTATTTATAAGACTGAAAACAGTAATTTTAAAAGTATTCAAAACTATAAACGTAAGAACAGACTTTTTGGAGAGTGGCATTGTTTTCTTCTTTTTAGCTTTTTCATTTCTTTGTCTTTTATTATCTTCCTTTTATGGCATATATTAATGAGTAAGCTATAAAAGTTTTCGTGGCGTAATATGCAAAGTACGCTAAGCGTTCCATTTCAATTTTCATTCATAAATTGTTTGAATACAGCCTGTGCTTCGATTATTTTTTTACAGATTGTTTTTTTTTTGTTACATGGCATATTTCAAGTATTATTTTTGCAGCGAGAGCAATCGCAGAAGCACGAATTGTCGTCAACTTTTGTACATTTTTGCTTGGCAGCAAGGCCTTGGACTATGTATCCTACCACTTTATCAGCTACGTCACACGATTGGACGTTACAAGGGTTTCGAATTTCATTCAAATCGATTTCCACGTCACTGTCTGCAGGACTTGGAGTATAAGCTTCCTGTTTATTTGCTTCTTTATTCGGGCAGTTCGTGTCGATACATTTTAAAGATTGGCTCCTTGATAGATGATTTTCAGATGGTTCGGTGATGTCGCAAGCGCTTTTAGTACACTTAGCATTAGCATCAGATTTGGGACATGTTGGAGAACAAAATTTGAACTTTGTATCGGATTTTTTGGTTTCTGACTGTGATGTGGACGATGGTTTCCTTTCTACGTTGACCTTGCCGTCAACTTTTACTGTGAGAAAGTACAAATTCTGAACATTTTGAGTTTCGATTTCGTTTGTTAGGTTTGATTGCGGTGAAGGTATTTCGGTTTTCTGTTGGATAGATGTTTCCGATGATTTTGGTACAGTTCCTTGTTTATGGACACAAGTCGCTCCGCTCCAAAAAGCACGATTGAGGTCTTCACACTCGTGGCTACAGAAAGACTCGCAAGATTCTCTTTTAAGCAGCGCCTTTTCCATCTGCTCTGTGCAGCAACATTGCTTAGAATCATCAACCTGTTCTGTGTATGCAAATACTCCTCTATGAAAAATAAAGTCCTTTAAATTCTTGATGAAATTGCATGAAGTTTTACCGCATGGTCCAACTAGTTCATCAAGATTGAACATCATATTATCTTCTTCAGCTAAATCCTCGATATAATAGCGCATGCCTTTAGCTATTCTACAGTCAGTTTCGCTACAGGGTCCTCTTATATCAGCGACGTCTAAAGTCTTTGACTCATCTTTACTTTCATCAACTTGCTCATTGAGTTGAGGCAAACCAGTGTTACTACAAAGGCAACTATCTATATCTTTACCTGTTGCTATAGATTCTGTTGTATTATGAAGAGTCAAGCCTTCTAGACTATCCTTGGTTGTTGTTTGGATGTTATCGAGCCTGCTGCTCAAGTAATCTATGTTTGGAGAGTCTTCACACTGCTCCATATTGGAAATAATTTTAGGAGTTCGTGGAAGAAGTTAATTTTACATACCTCTATAAGGGTTTATACCTTTAGCCTAGGTTTTTAAGTGTTTATTTTTGTATTTATTTTAGGTGATGGCAGAGGGGGACATGGTTTTGATAAAATGACAAATGATGACAAATAAAAAGACGCTGACGTAAGACTGACGTGAATTTTGATACGTGACGATAAACATAGTCAAGTTGGTTTGTGGTCCGACGTTTTTGGCTAAGATTTTGGTATATTCCCGGCATAATCAACAATCATCCTTCCATGCTGGCCTGGGAACGAGAGAAAAACATAGAATGTGCCAGCTGCATTTCCTCCCGGGCATACTGTATAAACCAGCTGAGGGATCCGAAAGTTTCAGTATATTGTTATTTAGGCGATGGGCTGACAACCTGTCACTACAGCAATACACCTACAAATCTATCTTAAATAACCCTCAAAACTTTGTCAGACGGCCACGGACGCCAGGACGACCTTTGTTTAGGCCGTTTACGCTCTGCCTACCTCATTAGGGATAAAGGCGTGATTATATGTATCATCATCTCCCTAGCCTTATCCCGTATCTCACGGGGTCGGCTACCTAATCTAGAGGATTGAACGAGGGTACTAGTTTGTACGCAGAGCGACTGCCATCTGACCTCCGCAACCCAGAAGGAAAACCAGACACAATCCTAGATTAGGTCAGTTTTGAAGCCGCCAATGCTTAGCACTGACCTATGAAATGGCTTAACGACGTATTAAACGATATTAACCGGGACCAAAGGCTTAGCGTGCCTTCCGAAGCACGGAAAAAGCGCCGAATAAACGTACATATGAAATTCGAAAACCGAAAAACACATTGGTACGTGGTGGGATTCAAACCACGACCTCCCGCTCAGGAGGCAGCGGCCCTATCCACTACACCATGGGGCCCTTCGTGATTATATGTATGTATGTACAAATTCCTTGGTATGTATCAACAACAATTCCTTGGTATGTTTCTCCCATGCTGGCCTGGGAGCGAGAGAAAAACATAGAATATGCCAGCTGCATTTCCTCCCGGGCATGCTGTAAAAACCAGCTAAGGGATCCGAGGGTTTCAGTATATTGTAATTTAGGCGATGGGCTGACAACCTATCACGAAAGCAATATACCTCCAAATCTATCCTTAATAACTCTCTAAACTTTGTTAGACGTGGTGGAACGACTTTTGTTCAGGTCGTTTACGCTCTGCCTACCCCATTAGGGATAAAGGGGTGATTATATGGATGTATGTATATGTATCAACAACCGAACTTCTTTGATTTATTTCTTTATGGTTCATTAGCTATAATACTCTTTGATATAATATAGAGTAATCTGTGTTGATAGAAGCAGCAGCCAGCAGTCAGTGGCCAGCAGATTATCTTTCGTCAAAATTCAAGTTTATGTTGAAAAATTTTAGGATTTCCAGGTTTTTTATTCTAATGCCTCGCAGTCCAGAGATAAATTTTTTGTTACTTGGTGGAACAGGAAAGAAAAATATGTGTTACTCGTAACTTTTACCAATTCGGTAAAGAGAAAACTCAATACGAAATCATCATCCATTAACGAAGCAATTTACAAGGGCAAAACTGTAACAACTCACAATTTCCTTTTTTGTAGAGACATGGACTTTATGGTAGGCGGTTTGGCCGGCGTAGGCGCAACATGTTTTAGTAACCCCTTCGACGTGGTGAAAACCAGGATGCAACTGCAAGGCGAGCTTAAAAGGAGAGGCGAACATGCCATCCATTACAGGAATATACCCCATGCTATAATAACCATGATAAAACATGACGGCATCTTATCGCTACAGCATGGTCTGGCGGCTGGGATGTGCTTTTCTTGGGTTGTGAATGCCGTGCGGTGGGTATTTTTCCTGTACCTATTACCAACTTTTATCTTCGCTTTTGCACCTTAAGGTGTGTATCCTGCCCGCAGATGAACAGGTATGTTTCAAGATATGCAACCATCGCCTGTTATGCCTTAGAATATCGTTCAAATTAGCGCGCGCTACAGCGTGGCTATAACTACGAGTCGGATTCAAAAAAGCTATATTGCGATTTTAGGTTATCACAATACGGATAATTTCCCGAAGAAACCGTGAAAGCGCTCCTAATAGTTCAGAAGAAATATCAAATTTACTGATAAAAACAGCTTGACTTCCAGTTCTTTTTTAGCATAGAATATTTTTAAATGTTGCAATTGCAGGCCATGAACTTATTTCTTAGGTGTACATTTTTGTAGAATTTTCCAATGATGAAATAAGTATAATCTTAAAAACAACCATTTGCCGGTAGTTAAAACCTTTTGTTTTAGGTAGTTAAACACTGTCTAGGATCCTTTCCGCAATACTTTCTTATAAAATACGGAGCATTCTAAAACATGTGTTGAAGACTATATTATTTCCAATTCTGTTTTAGAATAAAGGTAAACAAAGTTTCATGTCTTTTATTGGAAAATCTTGTTTCAAAAATAACGTTTTAGCTGCTACATATGACAACATAATGAAATAGTAGTTTTAGTATTTTAACTAATTAGCCAACACGTATAATTTATTTTTGAAATGTGTTTTTCATCAAAAAGACATGAAACTTTGTTTACCTTTATTCTAAAACTGAATTGGAAATACTCACCTTCTTAGCCTTTTCCCTTTCCATTAGGTCAGAGTTTTCAAGCCGCCAATGCTTGTTACTGGCCTCTGTCATGACTTAACGACTAATATCTACGGTATTTAACGATATTAACCGGAACCAACGGCTTAACGTGCCTTTCGAAGCACGGAAAAAGTGTCGAATAAACGTACATATGAAATTCGAAAACCGAAAAACACATTGGTGCGTGGTGGGATTCGAACCACGACCCCCGATCAGGAGGCAGCGGCCCTATCCACTACACCGTCGGACTATAATTATAGCCACTTATTCTCACTTGAAATGAAACGTTATTGGCGCGGTCGCTATGCGCATCGAAATACCAGGTGTAAGGGACAGCGTTCCGCAAACTGATAGGGGTTGATCAGTCAACGACACTGAACAACTATCAGCAGGATTATTTCAGGAAGTGAAAAAAAAGGCTTTTCCAAACAAAATGTTCACCCCGATCAGACAATTTGTATGAAAAATCAATTTAATTCTTTTTTCACTTTCTGAATATAGTTCATGCTGGTAGTTGTTCAGTGTCGTTGACTGAGCAACCCCTATCAGATTGCGGGACGCTGTCCCTTACACTGGTATGCACACAAGTCAGGCCCAAAGGCACTCTGATTGTCACCATGTAGGTAGAGGCTATTTAAACAAATAAATAACCATTCCAGGTTCGGTTTATACACAATGGCGGACAAATTCGATTTACTGCGAGACAAAAACGGTCGTACGAAATTCTTCAACAGCCTAATCTTCAGTGGTTTAGCAGGTGGTGTGGGTGGGATGTTTGGAAGTCCTTTCCAGCTAATTAAAACCCAACTAATGTCAATGTCCTCAAAACAAATCGCTGTAGGGACGCAGCATAAGCATACTGGGATGTTATACGCGTTACAAAATGTTATTCAAAGGGATGGAGTGAAGGGACTGTTTAGAGGGGCACATGGAATGATGATAAGGAATGGCATTGGATCCGGTACGCAAATGTCGGTCTATGAAACGTAAGTATTGCTTAGTTATTCATCATCTTCCTAGCCTTATCCCATACATCACAGGGTCGGCTACCTAGTTTTTGTTACAAATGTAGCGTTATATTTTAAGTTTAGTTCTAAATATTGCAACTAGATATGACATGTAAATCATAATTTTGGCCTAATAAATTATTATAGTATTCTATTCTATTTTACACAGAGCGACTGCCATCTGGCAACCCAGAAGGGAAACCAGACCCAATCCTCGATTAGGTCAGAGTTTTCAAGCCTCCAATGCTTAGTACTGGCCTCTGAACTTAACGACTAATATCTACGGTATTAAACTATATTAACCGGCACCAACGGCTGAACGTGCCTTCCGAAGCACGGAAAAAGCGCCGAATAAACGTACATATGAAATTCGAAAACCGAAAAACACATTGGTACGTGGTGAGGTTCGAACCACGACCTCCAGCTGAGGAGGCAGTGGCCCTATCCACTACACCATTCTAAGTATTGCGGAGTTATTGCTATCACAATATTATTGAACGCAACGTTATAGGGTTACTGAAATTAATTGCCTCTGTGGTCTAGTGCTCCCGATTCGAAGGTCATGAGTTCGATTCCAACGGGTAGAACACAAAGTTGATTACTGATCAATTTGTGAGAATTTACCCAGTATAGGTTAGAACAATGCAGACAGAATCGCGGATTGTCTGCCTGTCGAGAAAGAGTATTTGCTTTGAAAACCAAAGCTCTGTCTTCAGATTCATCAAGTCGTTTGTAGACTCAAGAAATTAGAAAGTAGAACAAGAATAGCTGAAATCTTCGGCTCTGACATGGTGCAGAGATAATTCCGCCACGGTAGTTAAGACTCCATGTCAGAGGCCTAATAGCTGTGCTTCTAGGCGGTTTGATAACTCTAACACCAGGGTTCTTCGGGTTGTTGTTCGACTCGAGAATCCACTCGCTAAGAAGAAGTTAAGACTCCTCATTCACTTGATATGTACTTCCAGCTCCAAAGAATGGATGAAAGCCCACGAGATGTTGCAGCAGTCGAAGTATCTATCGGCTTTTGTGGCCAGCAACATGGGGGCGCTGGTGAAGACCGCCAGTCTTACACCCATGGACGTTATCATGACCAGACTTTATAATCAAGGTGTTTTTTCTACTTACATACATACATATAATCACGCCTTTATCCCTAATGAGGTAGGCAGAGCGTGAACGACCTAAACAAAGGTCGTTCCGCAACGTCTGACAAAGTTTAGAGGGTCATCCAAGATAGATCTGTAGGTATATTGCTGTAGTGACAGGTTGTCAGCCTATCGCCTAAATTACAATATAGTGAATCCCTCGGATCCCTTAGCTGGTTTTTACAGCATGCCCGGGCGGAAATGCAGCTGGCAAATTCTATGTTTTTCTTTCGTTCCCAGTCCAGCATGGAAGAACTTTTTCTACTTAATACTACGAATTTGGGTACTTGCTATGCTGGATTGGAAGGAATACATACTAAACATAGGCGAGAGAAAAACATAGAATGTGCCAGCTGCATTTCCTCTCGGGCATGCTGTAAAAACCAGCTAAGGGATCCGAGGGTTTCTGTATATTTTAGACAATGGGCTGACAACCTGTCACTTCAGCAAAATACATACCAATCTATCTTATATAACCGTCAAAACTTTGTCAGACGTGGCGGAACGACGTTACGTGGACACGTATACCGGGTGTAAGGGACAGCGTCCCGCAAACTGATAGGGGTTGCTCAGTCAACGAAACCGAACTACTATCACCAGGCATTTCTTTCAGGAGATGAAAAAAAAATACCTTCCTAAACAAAATGACCACCTCGATCAGACAATTTGTATGGAACAGCCATTTTTATCCCTGAAAGAATATCCTGGTGAAAATTGTTCAGTAACGTTGGCTGAGCAACCCCTATCAGTTTGCGGGACGCTGTCCCTACACCCGGTATAAGCTGATACTGAATATGATGATGAGGCTGGCATAGTGACTAGAAGACTGAAGCCTCAATAAAAAATTAAAATAAAAAACTCTTATTATTATTACCTTCAGGAATAGACAAGAAAGGCGGCGGCAAGTTATATACAGGTGTAGTGGACTGTGCACGCAAGATCACCGCAACTGAAGGACTGATGGCTTTCTACAAGGGCATGGGACCTTCATACCTACGACAAGCCCCTCACACTGTTCTCTTACTTATATTCTGGGATATACTCAAAGACATTCAGAAATCTATCGAAGGGAAGAAGTAGAAAGAACTGGAAAATTTGGATGTACAGTGAGCAACATCTTTAGGGTAACAGGCCCACACTACTAAGGTTCTGTGTATGCAACGCCCATAACGTGTGAATATAGCACACTGCTATAATACTTACACACCAAATATGCACGCACACTAACAGCAGAACCAATTTAGCAAACATTATCTGTCGAAGTGCACTCCTTAAAGTTGTTTCGTTCGAATAGGTCGGTCAGACGAAATATTCGACAACATCAGGTTTAAAATTTCAACGCATAACCTAACAACGCATAGCCTAGTGGATAAGACGTCGGGTAAACACATGACTATTTATACGCTGCGCGCGATCGAATCTAGGCGGCTCTTTACTTTACCGTTAATACTTATGTTAATGTTATGTCATTTTTAAATGTTTTTTTTATTTTACATTATTTACAATATATTTTTTATCGAGTTATATAGTTTAGAAATATTATACAGTTTTATAAGTTTATAAAATGCTATAATAATTTTATAGTAAATATTTTTTATAACACAACTGTGTTATAAACAGAAATAGAAAGTCTAAAGTCTAGTTAAAAGAAACCTATTTGTTAGTTTGCTAAAAACGTTTATTAATAAAACATTGTTTCTCAAAAACAAGAGGTTTAAATACAATACCTACTATCATAAATAATCCTAATGAAGACTCATAAAAAAATTGTTTTATGTGCATCGGCTGTTTTTAAAGAGCTAACACGTTGCGCTACTGAAACAAATCGAATCACATTTAGATCTATCCATACACGTGACATGGTATTGCTCTGATGAGTGTGATTAGACATTTAGTAGTTTAAAAAACTTACATTATTTACATGAATAGGTTTCTTTTTAGTTAATTTGAAAGTGAATATACCTAACCTAAAGGGTATGTGTAATGTATTACATGAGCTTTGTTAGCTAAGATTGTGTATATATAAATATAACGAAAGTATACTAAATAAAATAGGAAACTCATTAGTGATATGAATCAGCATGTTATCTATTAGTTTGAATTTATGTTCTAACATCAATTACATCACTCACTAATTTGTTTCTTTACCTGCTTATGTAATAATTTTAAATCATCCCTTTAACATATTACTAAAATCATTATTTATCTTATTTTTTATATATTTTATAACTTTGTCTAATCAGGTCTATTTAGAATAGAATAATAATTTATGATGATGTGGTATATAATATTGTATGTGTGTATTGATAGGGATTTGACACTGATAATACAATTTATTAAAATTTAAGTTGTAAATAATATTATATTAATTCCTCCATAAAATTTTACGCCTATCCTTACCAGACGTGAATGTATTTTTGTAAATGCTTGTTGTGTCGTTGGTGTCGTTTTTAAGATATATGTGCAATACGAAATATTCTAAGCCAACGAGCAAAATTGTATATTTTACTGATATGTATATAAAGCATAATGTCTATAATAAAAATACAAAATATTTACAATTATGTTCTTATCAAACTTGGAATTTAAAACCGAGCGTTATTTCGCGGAGCGTCAATCTAAACCATTCCGCCACTCGTGCTGATAATCGTGCGACGAAATTTAAAGTCATATACAGCTAGTAAGAAATCCGTCAAATGACGAATTCAAACTGGACTTGTGTGCGTGCTGAGCCGTCCAATAACAGATAAGTGAACTGCTTGTGTGTACGCGGTGGGGGTTGCTTAAAAATCTTTGTTAGTGTGGGCTTTTACCCTAAAGCTGTTGCTTACTGTACTTACAATTCTGACGTTTTGTGATAGCATGAGACATGATTTTTTTTATGGAAAAGTTCGAAGAGCAGCCGATTAAAGAACAAGATTAATTCATTAATAAAAAAATGTATAATATAAAGTGCTTTCTTATAAATTAAGTTAAAATATTATCAGAAAATAAAATGAAGTCCTTTTGTCATTGTTACCTAAACCTTCCATGTTTGGTGTCTGCTTTTAATTTTTTATACCCTCTTATAAGCAGCAGTTTCTATCAATTCTTTATGAAAACAAACCGGTTGAAATTCGTCTAGTATAGATAGATAGATAGATATATTCTTTATTGCACATAAAACAAAAACAACAGGAATTTAGAACAAATTAAATAAAAATTAAAGTACAATGAAGGCGGCCTTATTCATAGCCTACATTTTGTCATTACTTGTCGATATCGTAGTGACACTTCACAAGTTTGATTTCCCATCATTAGTGCCATCCCTGCTTGCAAGTAACGTGAAATTGAAACACAATTTCTCTATATTTTATGCTTTGAATCAGCTTTCATAAACAAAAATGTTGTTGTATAAAAGTATTTATTAAGTATTTAGGAGCCCGATGGTGTAGTGGATAGGGCCGCTGCCTCCTGAGCGGGAGGTCGTGGTTCGAACCCCACCATGTACCAATGTGTTTTGATTTTCGAATTTCATATGTACGTTTATTTCGGCGCTTTTTCCGTGCTTCGGAAGGCACGTTAAGCCGTTGGTCCCGGTTAATATCGTTTAAAACCGTAGATATTAGTCGTTAAGCCATATCAGAGGCCAGTGCTAAGCTTTGGCGGCTTGAAAACTCTGACCTAATCTAGGATTGAGTCTGGTTTCCCTTCTGGGTTGCGGAGGTCAGATGGCAGTCGCTCTGTGTAAAAACCAGTACCCTCGTTCAATCACCTGGATTAGGTAGCCGACCCCGAGAAATACGGGATAAGGCTAGGATGATGATGAAAAGTATTTATTAACAAATGAAACCAAAACTTGTATGTCTCTGAAAACAGCGAATTATTTTTATACCAAGTTATTCCAAATAAATAACAAAGTAATTAACTAAAACCTCACCTGAAATAGAGAAACAACATTTAATGTTTATAGCTTCAGTAGCTGTATCTATCTTTAAGATATTTAAATTTATATTTATTTTCTTTCATGCTGGACTGGGAACTATAGAATAACGTAGAATGTGCCAGCTGCATCTCCTTCCGGGCATGCTGTAAAAACCAGTTAAGGGATTCGAGGGTATATTGTAATTTAGGCGATGGGCTGACAACCTGTGACTACAGACCTGTGTGTACAGTTCTATCTTAACCCTCAAAACTTGTCAGACGTGGCGGAACGACCTCTGTTTGGGTCGTTGACGCTCTGCCTACCCCATTAGGGATAAAGGCGTCATTATATGTATGTATGTATGTATTTTCAGAAAATATTTTGATAGAATTAAACGTTTTAAATTATTACTAAACAATGAACAAGTGTTATTCATATTTATAACAGTTACCGAATATTTTATAAATATGTTTTAATTTAGTTTTGTACTCTAAATTCTTTATCATTATCAAGTAGTAGGACTAGAAACTTTAAAAATGAAAATAACTATTTATTGCATTTAATGTCATTTATTTATAAAAGAAACATACAATACAGCATACAGCAATCATCTGAATACAGTTTCATTAAAAGATCTTTTAGGTCTAAATTAATCTTATTTCTATTATAATTAAAATTATGCATAAGATGTGATGCTAACTTGTAATCAGCTCTCATGAGTGACAACGAGTTTGAGTTCGTACCAGAAATGTAATTTCAGTACAAACTGGCCTGTCAAATCCATACTTAATATTGTTCTCAAGTTTGAGTTGCCTTCATAAATACGAGCCTATGATTCACAAGAATTGAATATCAGTAGCTTTTACAGTAAATACTATGCCAATGCAATACGGGGTGTAAGGGACAGCGTCCCGCAAACTGATAGGGGTTACTCAGTCAAGGACACTGAACAACATCCACCAGGAAATAAAAAAAAAACATTTCCCTACACATTGTCTGATCGAGGTAGCCATTTTTTATTTTCACTTCTTGAAAGAATTCCTCGGTGAAAGTTGTTTAGTATCGTTGACCGAGCAACCCCTATCAGTTTGCGGGACGCTGTCACCCGGTATACTATACCGCGCTCAATCCCTCCTGGCAGACGGCGTATTGAAACATTTGCTTATATCTTTTAATTGGTTGTTTATTTATTTACATTTGCTATTTTTGTTTGCTTATCAGATGGACCAAAGCAACGGATAAAAAAGTTTCCTTCGCATTGAAAGAAAGAAAGAAGAAATTACTTCCATGCTGGACTGGGAGCGAGAGAAAATCATAGAATGTACCAGCTGCATTTCCTCCCGGGCATGCTGTAAAAAACCAGCTAAGGGATCCAAGGGTTTCTGTATATTACAATTTAGGCGATAGGCTGACAACCTGTCACTACAGCAATATACCTACAAATCTATCTTAAACAACCCTCAAAACTTTGTCAGATGGAACGACCTTTGTTTAGGTCGTTTACGCTCTGCCTACCCCATTAGGAATAAAGGCGTCATTGTATGTATGTATGTATGCATTTATAGGAAATACTGGTAAATGTCTCAATACGCATTCTGCCAGAAGGTATTGAGCGCGGTGTAATGCAATGTAATGTACATTCACTTAAGGCGAGTCTTCAGCGCATAAACAAAACACGAAACATGGGGTATGTTTGCGGGGCAGAGAGGGGGAATGTTCTCAAACATTTTACTTCCCCTCTGCCCCGCGGGGGTATATTTCGTGTTTTGTTTGAGAGCAGAAGTCACGGCTTTACACACACAAGTATGGCTAAGCGACAGTCGTGACATAAAACAACTGTACTATTGTCTGGACGGTAAGCATAAATATTATTTTAAGAGATACCTTTACCAACTTTTCATGTTTTCCAACTTAGATTTTCCAAAAAGAATGAGACTCAAAATCCCTATTTTCCAACTCAGTTTTAGAATAAAGGTAGACAAAGTTTCATGTCTTTTAATCGAAAATCTTGTTAATACAATGAGTTTCAGCTATTAGATATGATAACATAATAGCATAGTAGATTTAGTAATTTAACTAATTTGCCATAACGTCATCATCATTTATTTTTGAAATATGTTTTTAAATAAAAAGACATGAAATTTTGTTTACCTTTATTCTAAAACGGATTTGGAAACACTATAACTTATGCTATGCTACTTTACACAGATAACTAGTAAACATTCCAGCTATAACGATTATTTTATACTTTAGGCTTGTGCGTTATTATTTCTTACAGAAAACACATTCAAACTATTTTAAGTACAGTGGCACTTTTGGCAATGAAGTCTCTTTCAAGAGAACAGCGCGGCGGTGGACGAATTTTTTATTTCAGCTTATATTTTGTACTTATATCATCTAGCAAGAAGCCGAGCAAAAATTTCTTACATCAACTTTTTTATTTAAGACATCCATTATTTGTTTGGCAAATGTTTTTAATTCGCACTATCTGTAAACCTTGAATAAGACCAGCACCTAAGTTTCAAGTGGACAATTAACATGGCGGATACTTATTTTCAAAATAAAATTAAAAGCAAATGCATTATATAACTATATATGACTATGGGTTAAATATAATCCAATTCCTTCAAATCCAATTATAACATAAACTAACCTTTGCGATATTAAAATGTAATAATTAAATAAACTTCTCATTCTACATATAATGTAGTTTAACTTCCAAATAAGGGCTTTTGTGTGTACACATAAATCTTATTTTATTATTGTTACAATGTTTTAGTAAAACATAATGAGAGAGTAAGCTAAACATTGTTTTAGCATTTGATCTTGATGAAATAAATACTAATGATCAGAGAGTCTACCTTATAATTTCTAAACAGATCTTTTTAAAATTTTACTATTGAAGATTCTAAGTGAAAATCTTCCATAAGAATTAGTACGTAAATAACTTCACTTTAAATTACATTGAGCGATTTATTTGGCAGTTACATTAAATGTATTTTAATAATCAAACTCAACATAACAGAATATAATAACCAGATATTTAGTCATGATAGCAGATCTAAGATACTAGATAGGATAGGAATAGATACAAATAAATACTATAGATAAAATATCAGTTTATAAGAAGAAAAGCCTCGAATATCTCATCTAGAACTTGATTGAAACGTTATTGTACTTAAGTTCAAATTACAAGATGTTGAAAGGCCAAATAGTGCAGCAGAGATGCTTAATCGTCTTTAGATCCTAAGGGTGTAAGGGACAGCGTCCTGCAAACTGATAGGGGTTGCTCAGTCAACGAAACTGAATAACTATCAGCAGGTTTCTTTTTCAGGAAGTGATAAATAAAAATAGCTTTTCCATACAAATTGTCTGATCAAGGTGGTCATTTTGTAAGGGAAGGTAATTTTTTTTTCATCTCCCGAAAGAATTTCCTGGTAAAAGTTGTTTAGTTTCGTTGACTGAGCAACCCCTATCAGTTTGCAGGACGCTGTCCCTTACACCCGGTATATAATAGCTAGACTCAAAAGACTCGATAGGTACTATCGATAATACAATACTTATTATTGAATTGGAACACTAACAATTTTATACCCAGTTCGATTTTAAGGGACAGAGAGTTAAAGTGCATTTTATTTTTTAATTGTCATGTAAATGTTATCAAATAATAATTTGAGCCTCGGAATATTGTGAGCCTCCGATATCGTATTGCTATCTGTTAAATTCGATCAGGGTATACCTAACGTTGCTTACTGTAGTGTGACGTCACGCGGCTCGGGGCGGGGCCTGCGCGTGCGCAGGTCTGGAGCGGAACCCGCGCGCGCACAGTTGCGCCACTTGGTACTGAGTCTTGCCGCGCGTTTCGGGGAAATATAATCTGTGGAAGAAATTGTAAAGATGTCATTTATTCTATATATTTATTCTATCTGCCGTGACCATGGCGTGTACAACGGGTCCGAAAAATTGAGGTATTAATAACAATATTTATTCTTCCATGCTGGACTGGGAGCGAGAGAAAAACAGAATATGCCAGCTGCATTTCCAGCTGGGCATGCTGTAAAAACAGCTAAGGGATCCGCGGGTTTCAGTATATTGCAATTGAGGCGATGGGCTGACAACCTGTCACTACAGCAATATACCCAAATCTATCTTAAATAACCCTCCAAACTTTATCAGAAGTGGCGGAACGACCTTTATTTAAGTCGTTTATGCTCTGCCACTTACTTCCATGGTGGTCTGGGAGCGAGAGAAAAACATAGAATGTGCCAGCTGCATTTCCTCCCGGGCATGCTGTAAAATCCAGCTAAGGGATCCGAGGGTTTCAGTATATTGTAATTTAGGCGATGGGCTGACAACCTGTCACTACAGCAATATACCTACAATTTAACCCTCAAAACTTTGTCAGACGTGGCGGGACACCTTTGTTTAGGTCGTTTACGCTCTGCCTACCCCATTAGGGATACAGGCGTGAATACATGTATGTATGTTATGCTCTGCCTCCCAAATAAGGGATAGAGGCGTGAATGTATGTGTGTTTGTGTATCACTACATAGTATAAAACAAAGTCGCTTTCTCTGTCCCTATATCCCTATGTATGCTTAGATTTTTAAAACTACGCAACGGATTTTGATGCGGTTTCTTTTAATGGATAGAGTGATTCAAGAGGAAGGTTTATATGTATAATACATGTATAATATAGTAGAGAAACACTGATAATTTCCGTGCAAAGCCGGGGCGGGTCGCTAGTTAACAATAAAATAACCGCGAAAATGTTTGAAAAGAGCTTACTTCTGGAAGGCGGCTAGCGCTGCAGTGGTGGCTGCGAACACTATGAAGCTGTAGGCTCCCATGTGGTCCCTCATCAGCGGGAAGCACATGCCCACGAGGAAGTTCCCTGCCCAGTTGGCCAGCGAGCCCCACGCCATGCCCGCCGGCCGGGGACCCACTTCGAAGATCTCTGGAACAGGGAGACATACCGGGTGTAAGGGACAGCGTCCCGCAAACTGATAGGGGTTGAGTCAACAAAACTGAATAACCACCAGCAATTTATTTTTTGGCAGAATTTGTTTAGACAAGTTCGACCTTTAGCTGTGGTAAAATAAAACTTCCATGCTGGTCTGGAAGCGAGAGAAAAACATAGAATGTGCCAGGTGCATTTCCTCCCGGGCATGCTGTAAAATCTAGCTAAGGGATTCGAGGGTTTCAGTATATTGAAATTTAGGCGATGGGCTGACAACCTGTCACTACAGCAATATACCCAGAATTATATATTAAATAACCCTTAAAACTTTGTCAGACGTGGCGGGACCTTTGTTTAGGTCGTTTACGCTCTGTCTACCCCATTAGGGATAAAGGCGTGATTATATGTATGTATGTAATTTTTTTTTCTTTCATTTTTTTAAGGAGGCTTCAGTCTTTTACTCACTATGCCAGCCTCATCATCATATTCATTATCAGCTTATACCGGGTGTAGGGACAGCGTCCCGCAAACTGATAGGGGTTGCTCAGTCAACATAACTTTCACCAGGATATACTTTCAGGAAGTGAAAAAAATAGACTTTTCCATACAAATTGTCTAATTGAGTTGTACATTTTGTATGGAAAGGTCAATTTTTTTTTTCATCTCCTGAAAGAATTTCCCGGTGAAAGTTGACTGAGCAACCCCTATCAGTTTGCGGGTCGCTGTCCCTTACACCCGGTATTATTCACTTGACCCCGAACGTTTCTTCTTTATAAAACCCGTCAGTATATGTTGGATACCTTCAAAGTTAACAAGGAATGTTCAAAACTAAGAAATATAGAGGGTGAACGACATTGGGATCTTTCCCCTGCGAAAAACTCGCAACTTTGTCTACGCATAATTTTGAGGATTTTAGCACTCACAATGCTAATTATTTCATATAATATGAAAGAAAGAAAATAATAAATTCGGTTCTGGCAGGACTCTTCTTCTTCTTCTTCTGTTGAGTGGGTATCGAGTCTATCGACCCGATGAACCCTGGTGTCAGAGTTTTTAAACCGCCTAGTAGCACAACTATCAGGCCTCTGACATGGTTTGAGTATCGACCACTATCAAAGACAGCGACCGGGACCGACGGCTTAACGTGCCCTCCGAAGCACGAAATCTCTTTCTTTTTCGGACAATCAGGTGATTCAGCCTGCAATGTCCTAACCAAACTGGGGAAAAATTCACAAAGTGATAAATTCTCAAATATCAACTTTGTGTTTCCCCCCTGGGAATCGAACCCAGGACCTCCGGACCAGGAGTCCATGGCACTAGCCACTAGACCACGGAGGTAGTTGAGTTGGCAGGACTCGAACCTGCGTCTCTGGAATGAATGTCCATCCCTCATCACTCCCTTTTCTACCAACTACATGATTAGATGTCGCTAACGTCGCAATGACGTATACATAAGAAAGACTATTATAAATTCGCTTCCCCGCTACCGTTTCTGTAGCTCTGTTGTCAGAGCCAGAAACAAATTAATTTTATATATTTTTTTCTTTCATATTATTTGTCTACGCAGTTATAAATAGTTACAACAAAGCTTACAATCTCGAACGAGTGCGCAAGAATGTTTCTTTTTTTTAAGTTTGATTTTGTAAATTTTCCAAAGTAAATATTTGAAGATATTTACTGACATTTCCCTATATAGTTTTTGGTAAAAAAAGGGACACAGCGACTGAAGTAAAATAAAAACCTAGACTAAACGAGAGAACTGTAACAAAGAAAATTGTCAACACCACGTTACCACAGAATGTTCTTCTTCTTAGCGAGTGGATTCTCAGGTCGAACAACGACCCGAAGAACCGTGGTGTGAGTTTTCAAACACAGAATGTTGATACAATTGTAGCGCACATAGATGGCGCCACATCAAGATACAACAGGCCTGAAACGCGGTATTGAAGTTTACTCGGCGATCTGCATATATTCAACTTCCGAACTAATCCAGTCGGACTCCGGTCCCCTGGTCACGTGGTCACAACACCCGACCAGGTGGGTAATTACCCTTTTCCCATCTGTCATCACTCGGCCAACTGGCCTCTCAAGGAAACGCTACTAAACAATCATAAATGTCTTACCAGATGCAATGAAGTATGGGATGGGCCCCAGACCGAAACCGTAAGCGATGACGTAACCTAATACTGCTACTATACACACGTACGACATTCCGGACACAGTCTGAAATAGAAAATCATGATTAGATTAAGAATCAACAAATTTTATTTTTTTAAAGTTGTATTTCTGGACTGAGCTTAATAGTAAACTTATGTTATTCCTCGGTATTGTAGCATTCTAGTGCCAAATGTTTTTAACATTATGTTACATCTGACAAAGTTTTGAGGGTTATTTAAGATAGATTTATATGTATATTGCTGTAGTGACAGGTTGTCAGCCCATCGCCTATATTGCAATATACTGAAACCCTCAGATCCCTTAGCTGGTTTTTACAGCATGCCCGGGAGAAAATGCAGCTGGCACATTCTATGTTTTCTCTTGCTCCCAGTCCAGCATGGAAGCAAATCCAGCAGGTACTTACCATAAAATTCATACAAGCAGCTAAAGCAAATAAGAACGCCGCCGCAGCCATCACAGAGCCCAGCAATAATGGTCTTCTCCCCACTCGAGGTAGTAAATACACCATTAATAACGCCGTGGCTACATTCACAGCACCACAACCTATGGTGGCGTATTGAGAGCTTTCTGGTGATAGACCGGCTTGCTTGAAGATCGTGTCCGAGTAATAGAACACCTGAAAAGATGTAAAATATTGGTTGATCTTTCGAAGGCCTTTGATAGAGTAACTCATCAAATATTATACGTAAAACTTCCAAGCCATCGATCAGCGTGTGTAAGGATTAATTGTAGACAGTCATTTATCAATAAATCCATATACATTATTAGGAAAAACCAATTTGAAATTACAGGATAAGTATGAGAAGCTGGAAGTACTTCAAGGCTCAATATTAGGTCCATCTCTATTCGTAGTGTACATAAATATAATTATGGTTAAAAATAACACAATTCATTGCTAAATCATCATTCTTATTTGGGATCGGCGCAGTACGTTCTATTCTTCCATTCATCCCTGTCAGCCGCCACAATTAATTGATTAATACATACATACATATAAACACGCCTTTATCCCTAATGGGGTAGGCAGAGCGTAAACGATCTAAACAAAGGTCACTTCCGCCACGTCTGACAAAGTTTTGAGGGTTATTTAAGTTATATTTGTAGGTATATTACTGTAGTGACAGGTTGTCAGCCCATCGCCTATATTACAATATACTGTAACCCTCGGATCCCTTAGCTGACTTTCACAGCATGCCCGGGAGGAAACGCAGCTGGCATATTCTACGTTTTTCTATGGCTCCCAGGCCAGCAAAGAAGAGATTCATTAATCAGAAAAAAAACATGTATAAATAACTCACAGCATTGATGCCACTGGTCTGCTGACCAGCTTGCATAGAGCAGACCAGTAGCAACGGCAGGCGCAGTCTTTTATCTTTGAGAACTTTCAGCATATTCCACTCTTGCTCTCCACTGAGAGAAGCTGTCTCAGCGACGCGAGCTTCTTCACGGAGAAGCTCTATATCTTCCTGGAGAAGGGAGGGGGATACGCCCCGGACGCGACTTAGTTCTGGAAGAATTACATACATCACGTCTTTATCCCTAATGGAGTAGGCAGAGCGTAAACGACCTAAACAAAGGTCGTTTCGCCACGTCTGACACAGCTTTGAGGGTTATTTAAGATAGATTTGAAGGTATATTTCTTAGTGACAGGTTGTCAGCCCATCGCCTAAATTACAATATACTGAAACCCTCGGATCCCTTAGCTGGTTTTTACAGCATGCCCGGGAGAAAATGCAGCTGGCACATTTTATGTTTTTCTCTCGCTTCCAGGCAAGCATAGAAGAAAATAATCTATTTATAGTAGATTCACTTACCTGTAGAATATCAAGTGCTCGAAATTTAGTTACAATGAACTGTCTTTCTATTCTATATATACCAGGTGTAAGGGACAGCGTCCCGCAAACTGATAGGGGTTGCTCAGTCAACGACACTGAACAACCATCAGCAGGAATTATTTTCACGAAGTGGATGGGTCATTTTGTATGGTAAACTCAAATATATTTTTCATCTCCTTAAAGAATTTCCTGGTGGTAGTAGTTCAGTGTCGTTGACAGAGCCATCAGTTAGCGATATCAGTTTGCGGGACGCTGTCCCTTACACCTGTTATATAAGCCTGAGGCTTTCAAGCAGAGTTTGGTTTGATTTCCACAGCGGAAACCATACATTTGTTATTATTGTCTGTGAGATATTTTCCAGTTTGGTTAGGACTATGCAGGTTTTCAAATAAGTAAAATAATTCCAAGTTACTGTCGATCTAACTCACTTTCCTCAATTTTATAGTGATATAAAAAAACATATTATTAAATTAACCTTACCTTTTAAAGCAAGATCTTCATTCTTTCTTATAACAAAGAGGTACTTAGGACTTTCTGGTAGAACAAAGAGAACAGGTAAACAAATAATGACTAGAAACGCGTAGACGGATAGCAAGTACGGCCAGTCGTCAACTCCACCTGCAATAAAGATACAAATCGTGACCATGGAGTGTGTAACCACTCTGAAATATCAAGGTTACAATGAATATAATTGTTATTGACTTGAATTCCAATCTTAATTTGGACTAGTCAAACGCTACGTAGTTCTTACGTACATAAAGATAGACTATGATAAATTCGTCACTTCCGCTATCGTTTCTGTAGCTCAGTTGGTAGAGTAGGACCGGCATTCCAGAGAGGCAGGTTCGAGTCCTGCCAGAAACGAATTTATTATTTTCTTTCTTTCATATTATATCAATATAATCACGGTAATAATCTTGTTCAAAATAACAATCGTAATTTAGTGAACCAGCAAAAAATTCAAAACTTTGAAAAATCGAGAATATTTATTGCGCGTAACATAATTCTCAATTTTAAACCACTATTTATTATTCATGCATAATATAGTAGCGAAACACTGACAATTTCCGTGCGAAGCCGGGGCGGGTCGCTAGTAACCTATAAATCTATCTTAAATAACCCTCAATTCTTTGTCAGACGTGGCGGAGCGACCTTTGTTTGGGTCGTTTACGCTCTGCCTACCCCATTGGGGATGAAGGCGTGATTATATGTATGTATGTCTTACCTAAGATGAACTTGAGACCCATGATCTGTCCGGCCAACACCCCCACATTGACTCCCATAGGACATGCAACCCCCATTGCGCCGGATACGCTTAACGGTGACAGCTCGGTTAAGTACATTGGCACTATACTCGTTGTTAAACCTGGAAATAATAACAACATTGATCATTTTCAAGCCGATGGTGTAGTGGATAGGGCCGCTGCCTCCTGAGCGGGAGGTCGTGGTTCGAACCCCACCACGTTGGTCCCGGTTAATATCGTTTAATACCGTAGATATTAGTCGTTAAGCCATATCAGAGGCCAGTGCTAAGCATTGGCGGCTTGAAAACTGACCTAATCTAGGATTGGGTCTGGTTTCCCTTCTGGGTTGCAGAGGTCAGATGGCAGTCGCTCTGTGTAAAAACCAGTACCCTCGTTCAATCCCCTAGATTAGGAAGCCGACCCCGTGAGATACGGGATAAGGCTAGGGAGATGATCATTTTCAAGCCCATGGAAAAAAATACGGATATTTTACTGCATTTAAAATTAACAACAGCAATATACCTACAAATCTGTCTTAAACAACCATTAAAACTGTCAGACGTGGCGGAACGACCTTTGTTTAGGTCGTTTACGCTCTGCCTACCCCATTAGGGATAAAGGCGTGATCGTATGTATGTTTAAAATGCATAACAATACATTTTGACAGCTGGAGCACTTGTTTTTAGTGAACAAGATTACCTTTTAGATGGGCTGACCAAAAACACCTTCATTTAACATTGTTGTCAATATGGCAAGTGAAAGAAGCCGATGGAGACAATTTGTCAGCACCAAACTGCAATCTCGCCATATCCACGATATTCAGTTATAAAGAAGTCACCAGCGGGTGGTCCACAACTGGGACTCAAACCCTCCACAACGAAATCCCAGAGTTTACTTTATTTTATTCAGATAGGTACAACAACAGACGACAAATTAATACATTTTAACTAAAAACACTATTGATTACATCAAATCTGCATAAATTTGGCATCCAGTAGAAATTATACAAGACGTGGTGAAACGACCTTTGTTTAGGTCGTTTACGCTCTGCCTACCCGATTAGTGATAAAGGCGTGATTATAAATATGTATGTATGTATGTTATTGGTAGAGTTAGGTTCAGACAGACCACTAGAATTAATTTAGTTTTAGTCTCATGTACTTACCTGCTGATAATCCAACGATGAGTCTGCCCAATATGAGCATCTCGACAGAGTTGGCGGCGCGACATGACAGAAACAGAACCGCGCCGACCAGAGACAGAATATTCGTCAGGATTGTGGCTTTCTTCCTGCAACCAAAATACAAGCACATTCGTTAAATCATCATCATCATCATTCCCTTGCCCTTATCCCATTATTTGGGGTCGGCGCAGTATGTTTTCTTCTTCCATTCATCCCTGTCAGCCGTCAGTTCGACATTAACACCTGTTTTCAACATATCATCTTTCACACAGTCCATCCATCTTTTCTTCGGTCGTCCTCTCCCAACATATCCGTCCACATTCAAATTCAATACCTTTTTACCTATATGACTTTCATCCCTCCGCATTACATGTCCATACCACGCAAGCCGATTTCCTCTTATTTTATCTGTTATGGGCGCAACTTTCAGGCTTCCTCTTATGTACTCATTCCTAATCTTGTCCATTCTTGTTACTCCGCACATCCATCTCAGCATTCGCATCTCAGCAGCAAATTTTCTTATCGTGACCATAAGCACATTCGTTAAATATGGTCACGATAAGAAAATTTGTAAGAAAACGCAACTTAGAGGATTATAAAGTAGAAATGGCACATGGCGTCTAACGTCACTAGATAGAAAGTCTACTCTTACCGATCTAAAAAAAATCGTCACTAATTTCGTCGCTCAGGATAATTTAATTTAATTTAACAATTTATTGTACACAAAAAACATCATAAACACAGGACATAAAAAACAAAGACACAACAGGCACTGCTTATTTCTAAAAAGAAATTTCTTACAGCAGACCTACAGAAGTGATAATTTTAAAGATACGCGGATAAAACGTGCACAAAATTTAATAAATATCAATAAGATAATACTACTGTAAAATAATTATATAATGTAAATCTTTTACATAAATATTAACAAGAAATAAATAAATACTTTCAATTATATACATAATCAAAAATAAATAAATAAGTGCCGAGGTAACTCAATTGGTTCAAATCACGTACGCTGTTAGAAGTTTTGATTTATTGTTTCTCATATTTTAGAGATAGAAATTTCGCTCGAGGAAAATCATAAAGAAATATCCAAATCTAGTGATCTAGCAGTGCGTGAGTGCCATTCGTTAGAGTGATCGGAAAGGACCAAAATATAGGAGGAGTAAGCAATTAGTTAGGGTTGAGCTGTAGAGTACTAACGGGGTCCACAGGCGGCGGATAGTGAAACGGCCATCAAGATATGGTGGTTAGCTGCGAATATATCAAACTAGCGACTCACCCCGGCTTCGCACGTAAATTATCAGTGTTTGTCTTCTATATTATGCATGTATTATACATAATACCTTCCTCTTGAATCACTCTATCCATTAAAAGAAACCTCATCAAAATCCGTTGCGTAGTTTTAAAGATTTATGCATACATAGGGACATAGGGACAGAGAAAGCGACTTTGTTTTATACTATGTAGTGATAAGCAGTCCCCGACCAAACAGCGGCAAGATCATCAGGATGTGGTGGGGAGTCAGTGGGATGGGCTTTCCTAAAACATGCCACAAATGTCCGAAAACGATCTTGTGACTTAGCGAGGCAATGCCACCACTAAATAAGCAGTCCCCTGGTGTCAGGCAGCGGTGACAGCAGTACCGAGGAAATGGATTCTTGAAGGGCTCGTGTCCAGACTGTATGATGCGGACTAGCTTCGCTTCATATACTGCGGTGTGAAAGGCACCACACAAAATATCCCTAAAGAGCACAGCTCTTAAATTCATGATGAAAATGAAGTAATCCTCCAGCTAATATGACGGTAAAAAGAAACAATCTAAGTAACCATTGTTCAGTAGCACACGCTAGCTTACAGGGTCGACTTTTTATTTACCTTCCAAGGGAATTGGCGCAGTAGGCCCCGAGTACGGACCCTGAACATCCCCCCACAATGAAGATGGAGACGATACAGGACCAGAGCGTGTCCAACCCTCGAGTGCTCAGTTCCACGTCATATCGGGAGATTACGCTCTCGTTGCAGAATTGTTTTATTATCTGAAAGGAAACAGGGAAATTATAAAATTATCGAAGTATTTTAAAGATAAAATAAATACATACATACATATAGTCAAGCCTTTATCCCTTATGTGGTAGGCAGAGCGTTAACGACCTAACAAATCTCTTTCGTTTTTTGGGTTATTTAAGATAGATTTGTAGGTATATTGCTGTAGTGACAGGTTGTCAGCCCATGTCCTAAATTACAATATACTGAAATCCTCGGATACCTTAAAATAAATACACATCTGTGATAAGCGTTTGCTTCGTAATTAGAACCTATAATCATTCAAACAATGCCAGGTGTAAGGGACAGCGTCCCGTTCCGTTAGGTTTACCTATACGTCCCGTATAGGTAAACCTAAGTAAAAACGCGTGAGCATATTTAATTGCTCTACATTACATAATTTATTATCTAGATCTAGACCACAGACCATAAATAGAACAGACTTTACACGCGACTAAATAAAATAGGCCTAGCACGCGGACTATAGTCTGTCAACGTCGTGCTTACCGCGCCTTAGGGGTACAGACGTGCGCGGGGACGCGGTAACGGGGGTGCGGGCGGTGAAGCAGGAGGGTGAGCGAGCACGACGCAATGTGTTCATGTTCGCAATCGCCGCGTGCTACCGCGTCCCCGCCAACGTCTGTACCCCTAGGGCGCGGTAAGCACGACGTTGACAGACTATAATTGGTCGTTGTCTACGTATGTAGTTGACAGAGATGTCCTATAAATAGCGACAGATAGTGTAGTGGATAGGGCCGCTGCGTCCTGAGTACATACCAATGTGTTTTTAGGTTTAAAAATTTCATATATACGTTTAATCGGCGCTTTTTCTGTGCTTTGGAAGGCACGTTAAGCCGTTGGTCCCGGTTAATATCATTTAACACCGAAGATATTGGTCGTTAAGCTATGTCAGAGGCTAAGCATTGGCGGCTTGAAAATTCTGACCTTATCTAGGTCAGAGGGGTTTTATTGGGTCTGGTTTCCCTTCTGGGTTGCGGAGGTCAGATAGCAGTCGCTCTGTGTAAAAACCAGTGTCCTCGTTTAATCACCTAGATTACGTAGCCGACAGTAAGATACGGGATATGGCTAGGGGGATGATGATTTTATTACAGTAAGACTGTGCTCTTTGACTACCGCAACAATAAACAATGTAAAACACGCTTTGATTAATGCGATTTTTGTGTTTAACATGTCCACACACACAACACAATGACCCATGAATATCCGATCGTGTTCAGATATGACCCAAATACGTAGGCTTTACAGGTTTGCTTCCCCATATAAGAATTGGTAGGTTTTTTTCAGAATAGTAATCAGTTTTCACTACTAAACCATCTTTCTACCATATCTACATCCTATTCAGTTCAAGATCATCACACGACTCAAATTGACCAGCACAGATTGCGGAGTTGAATGACTCACTCAATCAATTGCCTCGGTAAAGTCACTTAATGCATTGTAGTCGGTCGCGTGAGTCTTTATAATTGCTACAATTAGGGCTAGGACAACAACTCAGTATAAAGTTCAAGTCTCAAGATCAAGTTAATTCAATAGTGACTAGATTAATGCCCTTAACCTCTGCGAATGATATGCAGTTTGATTTAGTAACGGTGTATTGTTAAACATGTGATGAAAGTAATAATTTGCACGCGACATACGTTGAATACGAATTCGGCAATGTAATGTAATTAAAACAACAACCTAACTAGAGGTAATGTAACGCGTCGCATAACAACTATAAAATATTTCGGCATTGTCATTAATGGGGTAAGGAATTGAGGATGACTAAAAATGACTATGAGCTAGCTGGCATCATTTGTAGAGAAGGGCTATAGTTTACTGCATACTGTGACCTATGTTCCTTGGGGGAAGTTGTTTAGTTTCATTCGTGGAGACTCATAGGTCAGTATTTTTTTTTTTACACGTATGCTGGAATGAGATGAGAACTGACCTCAGCAGGAGTGTTAACTACTCCTATATTGTACCCCACAGGCACTGATGATCCCAGCGTCGTTATAACCCCACATAAGATGAGGTAGAACGACCATGACGACTTGTATCCTGGTGATTGAGTCAGCTTCTCGTGTTCGTTGTTAGAGATCTGTAAGAGATTTCATTTACAAGTTAGTACAGACGGTTTCATTTTGGTAGCTTGGTTGTCAAATGAATCAGTTACTTTTTGTAAGTAAGCATCATAATTTCGAAATAGACAGGAGACAAATTAAAATAAAGTATGAGGACTTGCTCTAAAAAACATTGAAATTAAATAATTTAGCTTCGAATTTTTAGCTTTGTAATGAAGCATGCATCGATAAAAAGCATGTGGGAAGAGCTTATAAATGTTATGATTTTTACACTGAAAATAAAAGATACTAACTTCACGAGAACCAATTACAAAATGCTGCAAAAAATATAATACAGAGGTTACAAAATTAAGTACACTTACTAAACACATCCTCCTCTAAATTTGGCAAAGTCTAAACCTATATCTAACTGGAAAAATCACTGAGTCTTAGCGAAAATATTCTTAGCCGCAGTGGCCAAATCTGTTACAGCTGGCAACACCGATCCGAACACGAAGAGTGGCCAGAACCAGTCACAAAGCCAGCCGTCTAGTATGAAGTAGGACAGAGTAATGCAAGCGGCTCCATGGCAGAAGATAGCTGGGTTAGAGTTAAGAAAGTAGAGTAGGAGTAGGAAAGACACAGAGTGAGAAAGGATGAAGGCTTCTACACACGGATTTGAAAGCATAAAGACGCAACATTCCCAAATAAGCTAGGCTATAGAGTCTTAAGAGTAAATCAAAGGCACGTGTGTGGAAGCTTTCATTTTGATAATAAATTATTTACAATAAGTATAAGTTCGATTATTAATATGACAGACGATACAGATACATGCTTAGAACGTTAACCAAGATAGTTTCACATAATATTTTAGCATGCATACAAATAAAATCATGTATTGGTACGAGAAACATTATATTACATATATACATATTATCACGCCTTTATCCCCAATGAGGTAGGCAGAGCGTAAACGACCTAAACAAAGGTACTTCTGCCACGTCTGACAAAGTTTTGAGGTTTATTTAAGATATATTTGTAGGCATATTGCTGTAGTGACAGGTTGTCAGCCCATCGACTAAATTACAATATACTGAAACCCTTTGGATCCCTTAGCTGGTTTTTGCAGCATGCCCGGGAGGAAATGCAGCTAGCATATTCTATGTTTTTCTTTCGCTCCCAGTCCATCATGGAAGTATTTCTTTCGCTCCTATTCCAGCATGGAACTAAGATAAAATATCTTTTGTAAAATTATTACATACATACATACATATAATCACGCCTTTATCCCTAATGGGGTAGGCAGAGCGTAAACAACCTAAACAAAGGTTGTTCCGCCACGTCTGACATAGTTTTGAGGGTTTTTTAAGATAGATTTGTAGGTATATTGCTGTAGTGACAGGTTGTCAGCCCATCGCCTAAATTACAATATACTGAAACCCTCGGATCCCTTAGCTGGTTTTTGCAGCATGCCCGGGAGGAAATGCAGCTGGCATATTCTATGTTTTTCTTTCGCTCCCACTCCATCGTGGAACTATTTTTTTCACTCCTATTCCAGCATGGAAGTAAGATAAAATATCTTTTACAAAATTATTTTGAAGCGATTTTTAAACGGTCTTTTTAATATTTGATTTTTAGAAGAAGTATAGGTAATTTAAAAATGATGAAAAATGAAGTAGTTAGTAAAGGATACAAGTTAGAGCGGCTGTAGAAGAGAACATGGTTAGTCCGAGGATGAAGGTGGTTAGCTCAACCAGCGCAAGCGCAACGGCCGCTCCTAGCCCGCCCACCAACCTGTAAATATCAAACCTCTATTATCCACTCTCCTGCATAGGACCTTAAGGACAAGGGGGTGACTCAAAATCAGCGCCACGTAGTGTCGTGCAGCGACTCTACGCAAGCATAAAGCTGAGTCACTCCCTTTTGCCTGATTTCCTTGTTTTTAAGTTAGGTCTGAAATATTATTTGTTTTTTTTATAAGGCAATAAAATATTTTTTATGTTTATCTTTTATCTTAACGAGTGATAAGGGCGAAATCCCACATTTATTCCTCCAGGTTTCGTAATAGTCCACTAAGGGATACATCCAGAGAATGAGCAAAAGCCTTCCCCATGAAGTGGCACTGCGCTGCGCTCGCCGTGGACTATTGTGGCTAGTATTAGTAGTAGAACAATTAAGTCGACTTTATTAAGTGAGAATAAATATAAATAAGTTACATACATACATACATATAAAGAGGTAGGCAAAGCGTAAACAACCTAAACAAAGATCGTTCCGCCACGCCTGACAAAGTTTTGAGGGTAAGATAGTTTTGTGGTATATTACTTTAGCGACAGGTTAGGACCGGGAGGAAATGCAGCTGGTAAATTCTATGTTGCTGGCAAGTCCTGCTGGACTGGGAGCGAAAGAAAAACATAGAATTTAAGAATAGCATGAAAGAAAATAAATTACACGCAATCAGATATATGGATAAGGAATTTAACCAACATTATGTGAGGATTTATGAGGATAGCAAGCATTTTACCAATTTCTTAGTTATATCAAAGCCAAACCAGCCAAACTCAGAACAAACATTAAATAAAGCGATTTTTTATTACTAAGGAGGGTCCTAATCTAAGTGAATGATCTTGTTACTAAGTAAACGAACGCTCCCGTTCGGTCACATGAATGGAAACAATAGCATCGAACCGATCACACGAGACCGAAACTCTACACTTGTTTATTAAACTGACAGCGAGTTGTGCTAGCCATAGGCAAAAGACTTTTTCCTTGGGGTTCAGTCAATGATATTTTAAGAAAGATACGTTACGTTCATACTGCACGCACATTTTAATTGTTCCGCGACACATATACATACATATTTATAACATTGCATATCCAAACAAACGCTGAGTGCGACACAAAATAGGCAAAGCGTAAGAGTGAAACAGATAGCTATTTGTAATCAGTGCAGCCTTGAATATAATTTAACTTTTTTTCTCACTTCGCAGGTCGCAGCTCGACTGCCTAAAATGATCACAATTAGGACCATTTGACGGCACGAGTTTCGCGCGTTGGTTACGTATCTACCTACCTATATACTAGGCCACTCAGAAAGTATTGCGATAAATAGTTTTTATATATGGCAGACTGGCCGGTTAGAATCTTTTTTGAAAATATGATTACTTGTAAGTAAAAATATGTGTGTTGCATTTTCAAAATTTCCCTCCACATTTTTTGCGAGCCAATTCAAAGTATCGTGTCTTACTGAAAAATGGATCTGCGCCGGGAACATTTTAGAGCTATGATTTTTTACGATTTCAAGTGTCGCCTGAAACCGGATGAATCGTTCGATAGACTTCAAATGGCATTTATGGATGAAAGCCCCTCCAAGGCAACCATGTATCGTTGGTATAACGAATTTAGGCGCGGTCGACCAACCTTGGGGGATGAAGAAAGAAACGGTCGCCCTTTGACGGCTATTACGGAAGAAAACGTGCTAGCAGTGAAAAATTTAATCCAAGATAATAGGCGAATTACATATCAGGAGATTCAGCACATATTAAAGATTGGATCGGGAAGCGTTCACGAGATTCTACACGGGCATCTTCGCGTGAGGAGGATAGTATCGCGCTGGGTGCCGCACTACCTCACCGACGCTCAGAAGCAGGCCCGGGTGGAATGGTGCCGTGATATGCTGAACAAATTTGAAGCAGGCTCGTCTCGGCGTGTTTACGACATCATAACAGGTGATGAGTCCTGGATTTATCAATACGATCCAGAAACCAAGCGCGAGTCGACAGTTTGGGTGTATCAAAATGAACCAACGCCTACCAAAGTGAAGCGATCTCGAAGCGGGGGGAAGATTTTGA
Source organism: Scrobipalpa costella (assembly GCA_949820665.1). Lineage (NCBI taxonomy): Eukaryota > Metazoa > Arthropoda > Insecta > Lepidoptera > Gelechiidae > Scrobipalpa > Scrobipalpa costella. The sequence goes on from OX463306.1 coordinate 3,715,769, forward strand.
TCGCCAGCTTTTTTAATTTGACTGGCCACTTGGCCTCAATTCCCTTACGAGATCAAAGAAGCATTAACGCCGAATGGTATACTACCAAATGTTTACCAGAAGATTTTTCTGTTGTGAGCAACAAGCGACCAAACACAGGGATCCGCGGACTACTGCTCCACCACGACAATGCGCCTGCACACACCGCGCTCAAAACGAGGGACTTCCTGGACAGCACACCAGTCAAACTCCTGGGTCACCCTCCTTACAGCCCTGATCTAGCACCGTGTGACTTCTTTTTATTTCCAAAAATAAAAATCTGCTCAAGGGGATACAATTTTCGTCGCCGGAAGATGCGCTGGCTGCGTTCGAGCAGGCTGTAAACGAGGTGTCTCAGGCGGACTGGAAAAAGTGTTTTGAAAACTGGTTCAGACGCATGAATCTTTGTATAGAGGCTGGTGGAGAGTACTTTGAAAAGATTTAATAAAAATATATGTACCTGTAGAACAATTTTTTTTAGTGTCGCAAAACTTTCTGAGTGTCCCACGTATAATACCATTGGGTTCAGCCAAGACAAATGGGATATGAACCCAATCTACATTTTTTTCTCTTTAAAATTTTGTCTTTACACTTGTGTATCTTCAAGTGAAGCGAGGTGCTCATAGTTTTTTCTTCATTGTGATATGGTTTTATTTTATTTTGTGACAGATATAATTTTCTTTGTAATAGACTCGCTTGTGACTTTCTAAAAGTGTTCTTAGGAATTTATTTGGAAACAAATTATTTGTCATTTTTTGACTTGTTAAACTGTTGAAATAATGTTTAGTATACTTTAATTACAAACTATGAGACGTAAATACATAGCTTAGAATAGAACATTTATCTCTAACTTACCTTGACCCATGATTTCTACCAGCGGCAAGCTAAACACAAAACAACAAAACGCAACAAAGTTACAAAAATTATAGAGATAAAATGCCATACTTCGCTAGAAGCTGTTGAACCCATATAACCGTTAGGGCCAAACTTTTCAAGTGAACTTGTCCATAGAGATTTTTGATGGCAGTATTTCACTATTTAAATCTGGAATGTAATTCGATTTAAAAGTTTTTGAAATACGAATTCTTCTTCTACTTTTGAATTATATGGCTTATGCAGACAAGCAATTCAGCCAGTAACACCACAGCACTTTTTCGAAATAGTAATTCTTCTTTTTTTCCTTTTAAATTATATGGCTTTTGCGAGCAATTCAGCCAGTACGAGAGACGTCGCTGCTGAAATGCGCAGGCGCACTAACCCTGGCGATTGTCTGCCCACGGATAATGGCTCGTGTTTTATAAACTTTAACTGCTTAGCGGTTACAACCGGATTGGGACTTACTTTAGAACTCGACACATTACTCAAGGATGTGCGTATTTATTATAAACCTATATTATGCTTAATCAGGCTCTCCCGATGGTGTAATGGATAAGGCCGCTGCCTCCTGATCGGTCGTGGTTCGAATCCCACCACGTGCCAATGTGTTTTTCGGTTTTCGAATTTCATATGTACGTTTATTCGTCGCTTTTTCCGTGCTTCGGAAGGCACGTTAAGCCGTTGGTCCCGGTTAATATCGTTTAATACCATAGATATTACTCGTTAAGCCATGTCGGAGGCCAGTGCTAAGCATTACATACATACATACAAATAATCACGCCTGTATCCCTAATGGGGTAGGCAGAGCGTAAGCGACCTAAACAAAGCGAGCTAAGCATTGGCGGCTTGAAAACTCTGACCTAATCTAGGATTAGGTCTGGTTTCCCTTCTGGGTTGCGGAGGTCAGATGGCAGTCGCTCTGTGTAAAAACCAGTACCCTAGTTCAATCCCCTAGATTAGGTAGCTGCCCGTGACGGGATAAGACTAGAGAGATGATGATTATGCTTAATCAGGCTCTATCTGGCAAAATTTTGATAAACGTAGCGGTTGGCAGGCCGAGTCCAAAGGACTTGGAATGTGTGACCTAAGGAGGTTCCATGGTATGGTTAGATTAGATCATAGCACCTTTCTTTCATCTTCACGAAAGTATAAGAGACTTCAGATTGTAGTGTCTTTGTCTATACAGGGAGTCAAAAAAACAGCTGGCTATATTTTAGGATGTGATTCTACCCATTAAACTGAATAACTTTCCCCGAAAAACAGGTAGATTTATGGAAAAAAACATGTCCCTCCCATTCAAATGGTGTTAGCGGATCGACTCAATTTGTATGGGAGGGCCGACTCTTGTTAAATTTCGATCTATGTTCCTTGGGGAAAGTTGTTCAGTTTCATGGGTAGAATCACACCCTAATATATGTCCAGCTATTTTTTAAACCTTCTGTATTATGGTCTTAGCCAGTACTTGCAATATCCTGTCTCAACGTTATAAGATGCCGAGTGCCGATGGTAATCGAAACCAACCATATCAGTATGTGATTTATTTTCTACATAAACGAGCCTTCAACGGTTACAAATTGTTTATCAAAGGTTGACCTTCAGGCACGTATTTCTATTGTAATATACCTACCCGATCGTAATAAATATGCATCAGTTTATAATTTTACGATACTATTGTTATTTAGTATAGTTCAGCTTAAACAAAGAAGAATAGTTTTTATAGTTTCAACTCCGCAGCGATAAAGACCGAAATATGAACGACCACTATAGTATATCCATCTCAGGTTTAGAATAAAGGTAAACAAAGATTCACGTCTTTTAATGGAAAATCTTGATTCTTAATAAGTTTTAGCTATTAGTTATGCTTATGACCACATATTGAAATAATAGTTATAGTAATTTAACTAATTTACGTATAATTTATTATTGAATGTGTTTTTGAATAAAACTTTGTTTACCTATTTCTAAAACTGAGTTGGCAATACTCAAGACTGTCAGATGATGGTCAGTATTTTCATTAGTCATAATTATCATTACGCTTCAGTCATAATGTTCATTACATTATAAACAAGAAGAAAGCAATGGGCACTTGCTGATTTTCACGAAATGAATATCTCTAGGTATTCAGGGATCCAACTGAGTTTCTACCTGGCATACATTCAGTAAACTTCAAACCCATCAGTCAGCCCTAGATACTCCATAGCACACACATGATTCATAAAGGTATAAGTCAACTGAAACACACATGCTTAGGGCAACCGGTGAAAACCAGATCGTGACTACCACTTCCCATCTGGGTCGCAATCTTCTTCTTATTCTTATAGAGTCTCTCTTCATATGAAACCAGGTGTCAGTTTTTAAACCGCCTATTTGTAACAATCAGCTGATAGGCCTCTAAAATGGTTTGTGTAACGGCCACTATCAAAGACAGCAACCGGATCCGACGGCTTGACGTCGCCTCCGAAGCACATAATCTTGTTACAATCAGATCATGCAGCCTTCATTGCCCTAACTAAACTGGAGAAAATCTGACAAAGTAATAAGTCAGCCCTAGGCATTCCATAGTGATGCACAATGGCATAACTGAACTGCTCTATAAACACACATGCTCAGGGTAACCGGTGAAAACCAGATTGAGACAACCACTTTCCACCTGGGTCGCAATTTTCGTCTGCTTCTTATCGAGTGTGATTTCAGAGTCGACGATCGAACTCTGGTGTCAGAGTTTTTTTGATCCACCAATTAATTCGTCGCCTACGCCGCAGAGGGGCGTGCTTTCCGAAGTGCCTTTTTCTTACAGACAATCAAGTAATTCAAAACTGGGTAAAACTCACAAAATGATAAGTCAACCCTAATCACTCCATGGCACACACGTGATGCACAATGGCATAACTGAACTGCTCTATAAACACACATGCTCAGGGCAACCGGTGAAAACCAGATTGAGACAACCACTTCCCACCTGGTTTACAATCACCTGGTGTACAATAGTAGACTTTGTGCGGAAGAAGTGAGAAGTAATTTATCCATTTCTGTTGTGGATAAGCTCTTAAGAGTTAAGATAAAAGACGAACTGGTATTAAGTACCTTAGTATCTTCTTGTGGATGTCGTATCTTAGAAGTAAAGAAAGAATACCAGGATACATACATACATATAATCGCGCCTTTATCTGTAATGGGGTAGGCAGAGCGTAAACGACCTAAACAAAGGTCGTTCCGCCACGTCTGAAAAAGTTTGGAGGGTTGTTTAAGTTAGATTTGCTGATATTGCTGTAGTGACAGGTTGTCAGCCCCTCGCCTAAACTGCAACATACTGAAACCCTCGGATCCGTTAGATTGTTTTTACAGCATATCTGGGAGAAAATGCAGCCGGCACATGTTTTTCTCTCGCTCCCAGTCCAGCATGGAAGTAGAAAACCAGGATATTGGTAACAAACGGTGTTCCATGACAACAGGGACTTCTGCGATGGGGTTACTCCTTAATTTAGTCATGGTTAGGTTGGTCAGGCCATAAGGTGATGGATGCAGAGTCAACGATAAAGTAAGTTCATATAGACGCTAGTAGTGAAAGGAGAATAAAAAATAAAAATTATTGAAGAAGAGTGCCCATTGCATATTATGAGTAGTATTAACTTATTTTTGACCGCTTCTGCTTGTACAATATCTATACCAAAAGGTTGCCTGGTAGAAATTGCTGCTTTAGCAATAAGGCCGCCTATATTGTACTGTCACGTTTGTTCCTATGTTTATTTATGTTTATTTGTGCAATAAAGAATTTTGTATTGTATTGTTATTTACTTCCATGCTGGCCTGGGAGCGAGTGAAAAACATAGAATGTGCCAGCTGCATTTCCTCCCGGGCATGCTGTAAAATCCAGCTAAGGGATCCGAGGGTTTCAGTATATTGTAATTTAGGCGATGGGCTGACAACCAGTCACTACAGCATTATACCTAAATTTTATCTTAAATAACCCTCAAAACTTTGTCAGACGTGGCGGGACGACCTTCGTTTGGGTCGTTTGCGCTCTGCCTACCCCATTAGGGATAAAGGCGTGATTATATGTATGTATGTATGTATGTATTGTATGTATGATTACGGGAAAGGACATCACTTTTACGTCAGAGTTATTTATCAGAGAAGACAGAGTACACTGTGTGCTTGTAAACTCGTGTTTTAAATAAAGAGGAATATATTTATAGAACAAAGACCGAACATACATACATATAATCACGCCTTGATCCCTAATGAGCTAGGCAGAGCGTAAACGACATAAACAAACGTTCCGCCACGTCTGACAAAGTTTTGAGGGTTAATTAAGATAGATTTGTAGGTATATTGCAGTGACACCGAACAAGTAATCCTTATTATCGACTAACGGACTTTGTACACACGTGTTGATCTGTACAAACTCCTTATCCAACTGTCTACAATTTCAAACAATAGCGAGGCTTAGTGGTCCGATAAGTTGGCGTATTTGATTTTCGACAAAGACAAATAGCTCTTCCATGCTGGCCTGGGAGTGAGAGAAAAACATAGAATGTGCCAACTGCATTTCCTCCCGAGCATGCTGTAAAAACCAGCTACGGGATCTCAGGGTTTTAGTATATTGTAATTTAGGCGATGGGCTGACAACCTATCACTACAGCAATATACGTATAAATCTATCTTAAAAAAACCTTAAAACTTTGTCAGACGTGGCGAAACGACCTTTGTTTAGGTCGTTTACGCTCTGCCTACCCCATTAGGGATAAAGGCGTGATTATATGTATGTATGTATGTATGTAAATAGCTCTTATCAATGATGATGACGACATAGCCTGAAAACTCGGACACCATGCTAAGTTGAAATAAGAGAGAATTTAGAAAATACACTAAATTCAGTCATAAAACTGATTTGAACCAATTTTCTAGAGACACAATTTGCAGATAGCAAAGATTCGATCTCCCAAACAAAACAAATGTCGTCAAACGAAGTTTAAGTTTTAAAATTTGCGCTTTTAGAAAAAGGATTTTTCTAATTCCATTATTAGAAATCTAAAAACTAAATCCAAAAACGGCTAATTCCACATGTAAGAAGAATATAGAACAAAACTCCAACATGTTTGTTTGAATGATTTATAGCGTTTTTGAACATTTCTCTGGGAATACATAAACGAAAAAAATGGTATCTTCAGGATCTATTATTAAAAATTACATATACATAAATCACGCCTTTATCCCTTACGGGATAGGCAGAGCGTTTAACGCCTCGTAAAAGGCGCTTTCGCCACGTCTGACAAAAATTGAGGGCAATTTTAGATTGTAATATGTATTGCTATAGTTACAGGTTGTCAGCCCATCGCCTAAATTACAATACACTGTAACCCTCGAGTCTCTTTTGCTGACTTCAACAGCATGCCCGGGAGGAAGGGCAGCTGGAACATACTATGTTTTTCTACCTCTCCCAGTCCAGAATGGATGTAAATTAAAAATTAACTTATTTATAAAATAAGTTTGTTAGAGGTTTCGACCCTATACCAGGATCTTCTTCAGGAGAGAAGAAAGTCACACTCCTCCGCGCGTCAAGTGCGATTTTCGACTAAAGAGTCGGTATATGGTCGAAACGTCGAGGTGAATACCTCCATCAAACCTACAAGTGAGTTGAGTTGCCGAATATTTTATAAATATGAATAACACTCGTTCATTGTTAAGTGATAAAATAAAATTACCTTGATTAACTTTTTAATCAGCTCCATAATTTGGTTTGCAATCAACACTAAGTGAGCATACTTTTTAAATTACACTAATGTCTTCACTTTTCCAATATAAAAAGGCAATAGCAAAACAATCAATACTCTTTAAGATAAGACTGGAAAACCGTCTTTCCATACTGCTTCCAGGACAGAACTAAATTAATACTCTCATGATAGGCCTATTTATATCATTCTTGATCAATAATACATCATAGTGTTCTATTTATACCATGCGTCTTGTGAGGCAAATGTATTAAGGGGTCATTCAGCCAATTCACTGCATGTAAAAGTGTGACAATGGTGATTATTGTTTTATTTTTGGCACCACTTAAGTGAAGAAGATTGTTATTCATATTGGAATTATGTCTAAAATATGTTTGAATATTTTAGAGTAAGTGCCTATATAAATTGAATTTTATCTAGATGCAATACATAAATAATAGTAATAGTATATTACAATTTTAGGCGATGGGCTGACAACCTGTCACTATAGCAATATACATCATGATCATCTGTAATAACCCTCAAAACTTGTCAGACGTGGCGGAACGACCTTTGCTTAGGTCGTTTACGCTCTGCCTACCCCATTAGGGATAAAGGCGTGATTATATGTATGTATGTATGTATGTATGCAATACATAAAGGTAGAAAAATTATGATAAATGGTCACCAATGGGAATTCTTCTTGATTTTCGATTTATTGTGGTTTTAGTGAATTATGATTATAGAGCCACTTAGGCTATATCAGGACCTTAACACAAAAATCTGCTGTATAATAGACTATTCAAATAAAATAAACAAGAACCTTGGATCTACATTCTTTGTTTAAGAACTATTAAGTATAATTTTGTATATGCCATAAGTCAAACGATTTTGTAATAATTTATGTAATTTAATATTAAAGGTATTACGCAGCTTCCTATTACATAAATATGAAAATACATGGTTTGGATACTACAAAAAGTATTTTCTTTGTATATTACCCGAACTTTACTACAAAGAATACATTTGGATAATATAAATATGGATAAAGTAATTGATAATATTAAACATGTTATTCATTAGCAATTAAAATGTATAAGCAAACTTAATTGCAGTAAGTTTAGTTGGAATTTTAGTACCATGTTTCCAGAAAAAATGTTGTAAATACCTAATATTATTATCCTAAGGTATTTAGGTTAATAGTCGAAGACAGATACAGCAATGCGCCAAAATATCAATCATCTAATATGTAGGTACATACACTGCCATAAGTATGTAAAATGGTGATGATAATAAAGCTAGCTGTAAAATTAATGTGCGCAGTAAACATGCAAACAAAAAATACTACTCATTCACGCACGTAATGTAAAAAAAAAACAAATAGCGTATGCGTCGATCGCGTTACTATGGAAATGATAACAGAAAACACATAAAAACATGCCTTATTCGACTCTTATAGGACCAATATATTTGTCTACCTAATTTTACGAGAGAATACCAAGGTCTTACTCACCGGCTGTGGTAAATTTGAAAGAACTGGCTGTGGTACTGGCTTGGCAAACAGTGTTTCACGCTCTGCTTGTTCTCCCATAGCAGCGTTATCAGCACGCACAAGTGGCCGACGAGCGTAAGGAACCTAGCTGGTATCAATGTACTGGCACCTCTCATGCCTTTGTGTCACAAAAGCAGCGAAAGCCTTACAAAACTTTAAGTTTTAAGGAAAAACTGGAAAAACGATTTCCACACGAGGCCAAGCAGGTGAAAATGACAGTGACAGCTGTCATGTAGGTGTTGCTTATTATTTTTTCGTAGAACTTTATGGTAGAGTACGGTTCCGCTTTCATTTGTTAAAAATAACAAAGAACCCATGACTTAAGTTTAAAATGGGTAAAATTAAAAGAAAAGTTTTCAACGCCACTGCTGAATCTATATATTTATATTTGTCACTAGAGGACACAGTGCCATGCGCCCATGCCAATGCATGCCAGTTTATTTGTAGTAGAATTTTGTGTGTCTAAAATGGCAGCACTAATCAAGCTGCGTACGTTCGAAATGTATGATGCTTACTGAAGATTCTAATAATTTGTCATTTCTATATATTTTTCACATGGTTATCACACGTTTTACAGTTTTATACCTAGTTTATTTGAAATTTATTGCTTTTTATTGTCCTTTTCCTATCAGTACCGTTTTATTTTCTCATTTTAATTTAATTAATAATTATTTCACATAACAACTCCAACGTGTATTCTACTTTCAGATTGTGTTGCATAAATCGCCGGGCTATCTGTCAATTTTTGCCCAAATAAATACATTAAAAATTACGCCTTTATCTTTTACAATTTCTGTAAAAACCACATTAGAATCCATAAATGAAGCTATTAAAACCCAGTTGGGTGAATCATGAAGGTTAGTATATTCGTATTCTGTGAAAAAATTATGTATTAGCTTTAGGGACTGCATGGTACTAATTTTACATATTTCCAGACAAACCAATATTTTCTGTGGATATCCACCCGACGGGGAAGCGGTTCGCGACCGGCGGACAGGGCGGGGACTCCGGTCGAGTCGTTGTTTGGAACCTAAACTCCGTTTTATATGAGTCTGTTGAAGTGGACCCTAATGTACCCAAAATGCTGTGTCAAATGGACAACCATCTAGGTAAGACCACTGTACAATATAAATTAAGTTCTATACCTACCAACAAATCTATATGAAAAGAGTAATCTGCTAATTTAATCCCATTTATAATATTAAAATAACCATTTCTCTCTCATTATTTACACAAATCTCTTTCAGCATGTGTTAACTGCGTAAGATGGAGCAATGGCGGCAAATACCTAGCCTCAGGAGGTGACGACAGACTAATCATGGTCTGGGGGCTGACTGTGGCAGGTGCTCCCGGTAAACATAAAATGGAGACCTGGCGGTGCCTGCACACTTTGAGAGGGCATGCTGGTGAGAAGATACTTTTGCTTGTAAATCTTACTTATTTAAATAAAAATGTATACGTATGATTTGTTATCTCTATAAGAGATCTCATCCAGCCAACCTAATGGGGATAAAAGATGGTAAATTCACGGGAACAGATACAGTTAGTGTAAATTAATTACAAATTGATATGATTATAATAATACTGATACACATATAAACATACTATAATAAACTAATACGTATAAACATGTTTTTATGATATATAAATGATAAAATAAAATATAATCATATACGTCATAAAATGCTCTTTCTCTTCTTAAAAGTGAAGCTCGAGGGATTACAAAGTGCTTGTTGTTGATTATTGTTATTTATACATAATGCTTATTAGGTATGTGCTTACCAATCAATTACAAAGATAAGATACCAGATAAATCAAGTGTTGATTATGACTGGTATAACAGAATTTTAAACCCTTATAACACGCACACAAATGCAGGGCAAGTGCATCATGCCATATGTCGATGTATGACCAAAATTACAAGGTAGTTAGGAGTGTCTGAGCTGTGATGGAACATTAATTATTTTCCTTAGCCTACACAACTAACAAATAAAACCGTTATCATAATCTGTATTAATCTCACTCTCGTCTATGAAAGTTATCATAACTTGTGAACATAACTGTCATGGCAGTGAGATTATTAAAGATTACAATCATGTTTTTGTTTTTAAATTTTAATTAATATTTCATGCAACATAGTCCACAGCTGCCACTAATAGAATTTAATTTATTTCTCTGGAGATAAATGTCCGTTGTTTTTTTGTATACAATGTCTTATCTTATTCCTATGTGCAGAAATAAAAACGAGGGAGTTTAATGAAATCGGAAAAGGTCCATAAAAAAAAATAATATAAATATACATTTAATTTCAACATTATTATTTTTATTATTAGTCTATTTATTACAGATACAAAAAAAATATTAATTACATATAAACATAAATTATTTCATTTTAACATTAACATTAAATAAATAATCACTCATTGTTTTTCTTTTTCGTTTTTGGAGTATCTGCGCATCCTGAACACGCATAGACCTCCCCCAGCTCTTTCCATCTTTCTCTGTCTCTTGTTAGTCTGGTCCATAGGGCCCCAGCATTTTTTTTCAGGTCATCTGACCACCTCCTAAGAGGTCTACCTCTTCTTCTTGCTTCCTCTCGTGGTGTCCATTCAGAAATCAATTTTGACCATTTTTCGGTTTCCTCTCTCCACATATGGCCCGTCCAGGTCCATTTTAGTAATCTGCATTTGTTGGTCACGTCTTCTACTTTTGTTGTTTTTCTGATGTCAGTAGCTCTCTTTCTATCCTTATTTGTGATGCCTAGCATACTTCTTTCCATGCTTCTTTGGCATGTTACCAGTTTTTGGATATGCTTTTTGTTCAAGGCCCAAGTTTGGCAGCCATATGTCAGAATTGGGAGGATGCATATGTTGAACAGTTTTCTCTTTGCAGCAGTAGGATAATGGTTGTTCTTAAATATTTTCTTCAATGACCAATATCGTTTCCAGGCATTGTTGACATGTCTTTCCAGTTCTTGGTCAGTTTGGTCACTGAATGAAACAAGCTGGCCCAGGTATATGTATGACTGAACATATTCTATTGTCTGACCATCGAAAACTATCGGTGACTCAGTCCTGTTTGTCATGACCTTTGTCTTGGATATGTTTATTGAAAGGCCAACTTCTTTACTCTTGGAGGCAATATCTTGTATCATACGTTGTAGTGTCTGATAGTCATTAGCAAACAGCACCAGATCATCTGCAAATCGTAGGTTGTTTAACAGTTCGCCATTCACATTTATTCCTATGTCATTCCATGAAAGGCTTCTGAAGATCTGTTCTAGGACAGCTGAGAACAGTTTTGGTGAGAGTGGATCGCCTTGACGTACTCCTTTCTGAATCAAAAAAAGTTTTCCCAGTGACTCTAACTTTACTTGTGCTGTGGAGTTTGAATATGCTTTTTTTATGATCCTTATATATTTTTTTTTTCAGAGCATTCCATATGCGAGTGTGATCGAGAGAATCGAACGCTTTGTTGTAGTCGATGAAGCCTAGGTATAGTGGATATCCATATTCCTGTGTTTTCTCAATTGTTTGCTTAAGAGTGTGCATATGGTCAATGGTCGAATAGCCCGATCTGAAGCCTGCCTGTTCCTTTGGCTGTTCTTCGTCTAGCTGTTTAGATATTCTTTTCAGAATAATTTTGGAGAAAACCTTATACACATTGGACATCAAACTGATTGGGCGGTAATTATTCATGTCACTTTTGTCGCCTTTTTTGTGTATAAGTATTATAGTGCTGCCTGTCCATTGGGTTGGGATTAGTTCTGAATCCAATATAATGTTAAATATTTTGGTAAGTGTTTTAGCATTTTCTGGGAGAGAGATTTTTAGATGTTCATTCGTGATACCATCTGAACCTGGTGCTTTTTCATTTTTTTGAGTTTTGATAGCGTGGATAACTTCACTCTCCAAAATGCATGGTATGGTGTTTACAGTTTGGTCCTGTAGGTCAATCTCTAAAACTTCATCAATTTTATCACCTGTAGCTCTTCCATAAAGTTTTTGATAGAATCTTGTTGCAGTATCCAGTATTGCACTTCTTCGTGTTATCTGCTGGTCGGCTGTATTTTTTATTTTAGGGATCCATTCTTTGGTATCTTTTAGCTCTTTCAGAGCTTTTCTTATTCCACCTGTTTTTAGAATATGCTGTTTTATGCACTCTATTCTCCTTTTTAATTTATCGTTTTTTATGCTTCGACTTATTTCCTTACTAACTTTTGTGATCAATTTTAGGTTTTCTTTATCTTTTTTGTTGTTAAGTAGTTCTTTTCGGTTTGCTATTAGATTCTTGGTAGTTTGACTTATTTTATTATTTTGTGCTTTCTTTACGAACTTTTTGCAAATTTTGTTGGTTTCTCTGTCATAGAGACTTTGAAACTCTTGATTTTCAATTACTGCCGTGCTACTTGGTATTTCATTTGTACTTTTAAATTGCTGCCCAAAATTTTTCCTGCTCTTCACTCGACGCTCTCCGGGTTGTGAGGTTGCTCTAACCATTCTGTGGTTTGTGTTAAAATTGAGATTGTTCAATACAGAGACGTCTTTGAAATGCTCTCTGTGGGTAGTGGCTATATAATCGATTTCGTTGTGGTATGAGCCATCCGGAGAAATCCAGGTCCATTTCCATGAGGGTTTTTTCTTAAAATAGCTATTTTAAAATGCCTGAATTCTTGTGCCAAGTTGATCATTTTCTTCCCATTCTTGGTTCTGATTCCATGTCCAAATTCACCCATTATTGAGTCTTCACCTTCTTGTTGTGTACCAATTCTACCATTGAAGTCACCCATAACAATTGTGTACTTGCTGTTACTGGTATCTTGCAGGGTTTTGGATAGTTCTTTGTAGAATTCAGTAATAGATTGTTTATCGCTTGTTTCTGTTGGTGCATAAATTTGGATGATCGTCCAGTTTTCTTTGTAGCATGGTAGTTTTATATGTAGTACTGCTATTCTCTCAGAACACCTTTAAATTGTATGATGTGTTTTTTTAAGTGACTCTTGACCATAAATCCAATTCCGTAGTGACCTTGGGTCTCTCCTTTAAAGTACAGAATGTAGTCATCGTGTTCCTCTATCGAGTTTCCCAGTCTTCTCACCTCGCTTAGTCCCAAAATGTCATAGTTAATAACTTTTGAGAGCTTCCTCTAGTTCAATTAATTTCTCATCCGTTCTAAGTGACAGGACATTAAGTGTTGCAATATATATTGGTTTTGGTTTTTGAAGCTTTTCTTGCTTGTTTGGCGTTGCTGGATTGTTATTGGTTGGGGGGTGTTGGTCAGACGTTCCGCGGGGACCAGCCGTGTTGGGACCATTTACTTGTTCTGGATTTCTTTTTGCTTTGTGTTTTTCAAATGTTATTTTCCGGCCGGTTCTTCTTATGTTGTTTGATTGCTAGTTGTCGTCTGATGGTGAGCGCTTTCTTTTGTCTGATATTTTTTCCCTTTGACTATTATTTTATCATATTTTATGTATGCCTGTTTTCCTATGTTAAAGTTCCTTCTTGAAGTTTTGTTTTCCGTTCTTTTCTTTTGTTCAGTACTTCTCTTGTGAAATCTTCGGTTACGTAATTTTTTTCAGGAAAAGAGTTTTTTTTTTTTTAATAATTCAATTTTTCTCCACGCTAGAGTGAGTGAGATGCGGATCGGACGTATTTTTTTGTCATTCTTCTTTCCCATTCTGTATACAGCGCTTATCTCCCACTCATCCCATTCCTTGGTGCCGGACTTCTTGCTGGCATCGTTGAGAGTTCCCAGCACTATTTCCATAAGTTCTGTGTTGTTTGTTTCCTTTTCCTCGATTCCATGAAGGATAATATTATTTTTTCTTTCTTCCTTTTCTAAGATTTGAATTCTGCTTTTAAGAATTTCAGTTTCATTTTTCAATTTCACATTTTCTTCACGTAGAGGTTTCAACTTGTTCTCTATAATTGTATTAAAGTATTCAGTGAAGTTTTTTGTGATGTTTTTGGTGATGTTCTCAGAGGAAATTGCCATCTGAATGTTGATTTCTTGTTTAAGTTGTTCTAGTAGCGTGTCCATCATCGAAATCGAATAAGGCCCATAAAAAAAAAGATCATAAATATACATTTTATTTCAACAACTATTTGATAATTAGTAGGAAATGGGTCAAGCCAGAGCACGGTGGATATCATTTTGTAGAGAGTAAACCTATTTTGAGAGGATAGTTGCAAGTATTAATTTATCTTACATTGTTTTGCATCTCATCAATTATTCCGATATTTTCTATAAATTCTTCTCCCGTGCTGGACTGGGAGCGAGAGCAAAACATAGAATGTGCCAGCTGCTTTTCCTCCTGGGCATGCTATAAAAATCAGCTCAGGGATCCGATGGTTTCAGTATATTGCAATGTAGGCGATGGGCTGACAACCTGTCACTACAGCAATATACCTACAAATCTATCTTAAATAACCCTCAAAACTTTGTCAGACGTGGTAAAACGACTTTCGTTTAGGTCGTTTACGCTCTGCCTACCCCATTAGGGATAAAGGCGTGATTATATATATGTATGTTTTCTATAAACAGGAGATGTACTAGACCTGGCCTGGTCACCGTTAGACAAGTGGCTGGCCAGTTGTAGCGTAGACAACACCATCATAGTTTGGAATGCTGAGAAGTTTCCGGAGATGGTATGCGTGCTCAACGGACACACTGGTTTGGTCAAAGGCGTTGCTTGGGACCCTGTAAGTAGTTGAAACAATTCTTGTTAATTTTCTATAGTATTTCCAACTCAGTTTTAGAATAAAGATGAACAAAATTTCATTTCTTCTTATTCAAAAACACATATCAAGAAAAACTGATATATGTGTTGGCAAATTAGTTACATTACTAAAACTACTATTTCATTATGTTGTTATATCTAGTAGCTAAAACTTATTTTAGAAACGAGATCTCTGAATAAAAGACATGAAACTTTGTTTATCTATATACTAAAACTGAGATGGAAATACTATAGATTTTGTCATGATTTTATATGAACAATGTAAAAAAGTTTTGAGTACTTTTGGTAATAAATGCTGGCAGTTACTATTACTTTTATCCCTCAGAAAGATTCTGAATTTGATTCAAATTGAATGACAGAAGAAAATATGACAAATTATTTAGGTTTTGTGTGGTAAAACATTTTTATATGCTAATAAAATAACGATTGTTTCAGGTTGGCAAATACTTGGCTTCACAATCAGATGACAAATCGTTAAGGGTATGGAAGACAGCTGATTGGGCACCAGAAACTGTCATCACAGAGCCATTTGAAGAATGTGGAGGTAAAACTAACTTGTTGAAAAAATAACCTAATTTTAGTAATAATTCTTCACAATGTAAATAAAAACCTGTGTAGACAAAATGAGTTTTTCCATTATTAAAATATATATTTTCACTGGGGCTTGAGACAGTCCATGATTTTGATATATAATCACGCCAATTTCAAGAGGATGCATAAAAAAATGCAGGCAGCATCACTACTTATTTTATTAGATTTAATAAAAAAAGAAATGCAATGAGTTTCACCAAAGAAGACGTGAACAGTGCCTTAAGACTACTATAGTTTCTGGCAATTAATTTGCCGCTGACGAAGCCAGCACGCGCACTATCAACCAAAATTGCTTTGGATCTTTCGCTCACACTCACAGGGAAGGAAAGAGAGGTCCGACGATCAGCTGACTTACCTTAAAATTTCAATTGCGCACACAGCTTTAGAATTACGTGATGTTTACAGGCACAACCCACGTATTAAGGCTATCCTGGTCTCCCGATGGCCAGTACGTACTATCAGCTCATGCGATGAATGGCGGCGGTCCTACGGCGCAAGTGGTGGAGAGAGACGGCTGGCGTTGCGATAAGGACTTCGTGGGACACAGGAAAGCTGTCACTTGCGCGGTAAGTGGGGAATACTCCCTCATTTGGGAGCTTGAGAGGATCTCAGGCGCGTATTAGTAAAGCGATCTCAAGATTGAGAGCAATATGAAGTATAGATTTGATGTGTACTGAAATTACATTTCTGATCCGAACTCAAACTAGCTGTCGCTCTTGAGAGCTGATTGCAAATACGGGCCTTAGTCACAATCGGGACAGAATCATGTTCAGGACAAAAACTCAAAACCCCTGGACGACATACAAAAGAAACCGTGCTTTTTCGAGGATAAGGGCACGAAAATGCGAGCCCGTAGTATTAAGTTTGAGCCGGATGGAAAAAAAATGTGAGCTTAGCGAATGCATGTATTTAAGGAAAGTAGAATTAATACGTTACGTGAGCGAAGCGAGCCGGACATTTCACAAAAGTTGAATAATACATACATATAATCACGCCTTTATCCCTAATGGGGTAGGCAGAGCGGAAACGACCTAAACAAAGGACGTTCCGCCACGTCTGACAAAGTTTTGAGGATTGTTTAAGATAGATTTGTAGGTATATTGCTGTAGTGACAGGTTGTCAGCATGTCGCCTAAATTGCAATATACAGAAACCCTCGGATCCCTTAGCTGGGTTTTACAGCATGCACGGGAGTAAATGCAGCTGGCACATTCTATGTTTTTCTCTCGCTCCCAGTCCAGCATGGAAGTAAGTTGAATAATTTTACGGCAAAATGTAAGCGGCGGGTCCGGCGCGACACTGCGCGAGAAATGATTCTTTGTATGAGAATATTTGAGACGCACTGTAGCAGCACTGGAGCTGCAGCGGAGCGGCGCGGCAATGTCGGGTTCATACATTTTGACAGTTTTTTTCGCGCAGTGTCGCGCTGCTGCAGTGCCGTGTCGGGCCGCGTTCCTCCGCTCTGCCATAGCGCGGTCTAACCTTTAATGTAATTTTGGTAACATTTCTTATTTCTATTATATAGAAATATTCTATTTTATATTTTATAGTTTATTTGCAATATACCTACAAATCTTTCTTAAATAACCCTCAAAACTTTGTCAGACGTGGCGGAGCGACCTTTGTTTAGCTCGATTAACCTGCGCCTACCCCATTAGGGATAATACATACATATAATCACGACTTTACCCCTAATGGGGTAGGCAGAGCGTAAACGACCTAAACAAAGGTCGTTCGCCACGTCTGACAAAGTTTTGAGGGTTATTTCAGATAGATTTGTAGGTATGTTTTTCTCTCGCTTCCAGGCCAGCATGGAAGATCATAAGGATATATATTAGGGATAATAGCGTGATTATATGTACGTATGTTTTGTAAACAAAATGGAAGCATTAATATAATGTTGTTATATGTTGTTGTTATAACTTCCATGCTGGCCTGGGAGCGAGAGAAAAATATAGAATGTGCCAGCTGCATTTCCTCCTGGGCATGCTGTAAAAACCAGCTAAGGGATCCGAGGATTTCATTATATTATAATTTAGGCGATGGGCTGACAACCTGTCACTACAGCAATATACCTACAAATCCATCTTAAACAACCCTCAACAAAACAACTTTGTCAAACGTGGCGGAATGACCTTTGTTTAGGTTGATTACGCTCTGCCTACCCCATTAGGGATAAAGGCGTGATTATATGTATGTATGTCGCGCTGCTCAGTGCCGTGCCGTGCCGCGTTCCTCCGCTCTGCTGCAGCTACGCCATAGTGCGGTCTAACCTTTAATGTAATTTTGGTCATCATCTCCCTAGCCTTATCCCGTATCTCACGGGGTCGGCTTCCTAATCTAGGGGATTGAACGAGGGTACTGGTTTTTACACAGAGCGACTGCCATCTGACCTTCGCAACCCAGAAGGGAAACCAGACCCAATCCTAGATTAGGTCAGAGTTTTCAAGCCGCCAATGCTTAGCACTGGCCTCTGATATGGCTTAACGACTAATATCTACGGTATTAAACGATATTAACCGGGACCAACGGCTTAACGTGCCTTCCGAAGCACGGAAAAAGCACCGAATAAACGTACATATGAAATTCGAAAACCGAAAAACACATTGGTACGTGGTGGGGTTCGAACCTTTAATGTAATTTTGGTATCATATGTTATATCTCCAGCGGTTCAACAACAACATATTCGTGAAGGAAGGCAAGAAGTGTTGTTGCGCGGCTGTGGGCGCGCGCGACCGGGCGCTGTCTATCTGGCTGACGTCACTCAAGCGCCCACTGGTGGTCATACACGATCTGTTCGGAGACAGTGTCCTGGATCTGTCTTGGAGCTCCGATGGTGAGTCAACCTACACCTAACATGTCCATCTGGCTGACGTCACTCAAGCGCCCACTGGTGGTCATACACGATCTGTTCGGAGACAGTGTCCTGGATCTGTCTTGGAGCTCCGATGGTGAGTCAACCTAGACCTAACATGTCCATCTGGCTGACGTCACTCAAGCGCCCACTGGTGGTCATACACGATCTGTTCGGAGACAGTGTCCTGGATCTGTCTTGGAGCTCCGATGGTGAGTCAACCAAGACCTAACATGTCCATCTGGCTGACGTCACTCAAGCGCCCACTGGTGGTCATACACGATCTGTTCGGAGACAGTGTCCTGGATCTGTCTTGGAGCTCCGATGGTGAGTCAACCTACACCTAACATGTCCATCTGGCTGACGTCACTCAAGCGCCCACTGGTGGTCATACACGATCTGTTCGGAGACAGTGTCCTGGATCTGTCTTGGAGCTCCGATGGTGAGTCAACCAAGACCTAACATGTCCATCTGGCTGACGTCACTCAAGCGCCCACTGGTGGTCATACACGATCTGTTCGGAGACAGTGTCCTGGATCTGTCTTGGAGCTCCGATGGTGAGTCAACCAAGACCTAACATGTCCATCTGGCTGACGTCACTCAAGCGCCCACTGGTGGTCATACACGATCTGTTCGGAGACAGTGTCCTGGATCTGTCTTGGAGCTCCGATGGTGAGTCAACCTACACCTAACATCTTTACCAACTAAGCAACTAATTCATAATCAATTTATTTATTTACTAGCGACCCGCCCCGGTATCGTACGGAAATTATCAGTGTTTCTCTACTATATTATGCATGTATTAAACATATACCTGTCACTAAAGCAATACATATTACAATCTAAAATTGCGTGGCGAAAGCGCCTTTTAAGAGGCGTTAAACGCTCTGCCAACCCCGTAAGGGATAAACGCATGATTTATGTATGTATGTATTATACATATAAACCTTCCTCTTGAATCACTCTATCCCATCAAAATCCGTTGCGTAGTTTTAAAGATTTATGCATACATAGGGATATAGGGACAGAGAAAGCGACTTTGCTTTATACTATGTAGTGATAGTAATACTAATACACATATTAACATACTATAATAAACTAATACATATAAATATATATAAATGATAAAATATAATTATATAAGGTCATTTTAAATCAAGTGCAAATATTGAGACGTGTCAATCTACATTTCATTTTAGAAATAAGCAGACCTGTTGTGTCTTGATTCCTATGTAATTGTTCTGTGTATGTTTCTGTGTACAATAAATAAACTGTTAAATCACTACATAGTGTAAAACAAAGTCGCGCAAAGATAAGCTCGCCTGTGGTCTTAATTTTCAAGTTAAACTGTATATTCCATGCTGGACTCGGAGCGAGAGAAAAACATAGAATATGCCAGCTGCATTTCCTCCCGAGCATACTGTAAAAACCAGCTAAGGGATCCGAGGGTTTCAGTATATTGCAATTTAGACGATGGGCTGACAACCCGTCACTACATCAATATACGTACAAATCGATCTTAAATAACCCTCAAAACTTTGTCAGACGTGGCGGAACGACCTTTTTTTATGTCGTTTACGCTCTGCCTACCCCATTAGGGATAAAGGCGTGATTATATGTATGTATGTTAAACTGTATATTTAATTCTTAAAGAAATAAAGAATATAATATATTTACTATCGCCGATAATCACTACAAAATTGAATAATTTAGAACTTAATATGCGTATTTTTGATAACAGGTCACAGAGTTCAAGCTAAGTCTTATGATATGAACTATAAATATACAAAAAAATCTTTTAGTGTTTAATATAACTTCTTCTTCTTAGCGAGTAGATTCTTGAGTGGAATAACGACCCGAAGAACCCTGGTGTCAAAGTTTTCAAACCGCCTAGTAGCACAGCTATTAGGCCTCTGACACGGTTTGAGTATACCACTATCAAAGACAGCGACTGAGACCGACGGATTAACGTGCCTTTCGAAGCCCGGAATCCTTTTACTTTTCGGACAATCAGGTGATTCAGCCTGCAACGTCCTAACCAAACTGGGGAAAACCTCACAAAGTGATAAATTCACAAATATCAACTTTGTGTTCCCTCCTTCGGAAATCGAACCCAGGACCTCTGGATTGGGATCTCATGGCTCAGACCACCAAACCACGGAGGCAGTAAATGATTTATAACCCCTCATTATCATTACATCCCTGGGAATCGAACCCAAGACCTCCGGATCGTAAGCCCATGGCTCTGACCACTAGACCACGGAGGCAGTTAATATAACTTGAACAATGTTTGTTGCAGGGTTGAACCTGCTCGCTTGCAGTTCCGACGGCACAGTGGCGTGTATACAGTTCACTAATAAAGAGATCGGTACACCACTCACAAGTGAAGAAAAGGTATGTTCAATCAAAACTTATATGGGTGTCTCGCAAACTGATAGGGGTTGCTCAGACAACGAAACTGAATACCAGGTTTTTTTTTTTCAGGAAGCAAAAAAAAACATTTTGGTATTCCATACAAATTGTGTGATCGACTACAGCAATATACCTACAAATCTATCTTAAAATAACCCTCAAAACGTTGTCAGACGTGGCGGATCGACCTTTGTTTAGGTCGTTTACGCTCTGCCTACCCCATTAGGGATAAAGGCGTGATTATATGTATGTATGTATGTGTGATCGAGGTGGTCATTCTATTCCCATACAAAATGACCACCTCGATCATAGGTCAATTTTTGTTTTCATCTCCTGAAAGAATTTCCTAGTGAATGTTGTTCAGTATCGTTGACTGAGCAACCCCTATCAGTTTGCGGAACGCTGTCCCTTACACCCGGTATTATGACCATCATCATCTCCCTAGCCATATCCCGTATCTCGCGGGGTCGGTTACCTAATCTAGGGGATTGAACCCGGTATTATGACCACTGGGCGTATTTAGTTCATATCCGTGAAAAATTATACAGAAGCTGTCATGCATTTTCGCGCCAATCCATATAATTTCACATTTACGAACCAAATACAGAGCAGTGCAAAAACGCTCGCTCTTGATAATTTGTTTTTGTTTAGTACATACATACATATAATAACGCCTTTATCCCTAATAGGGTAGGCAGAGCGTAAACGACCTAAAAAAAGTCCGTCCGCCACTTCTGACAAAGTTTTGAGAGTTATTTGATATAGATTTGTGGATATATTGCTGTAGTGACAGGTTGTCAACCCCCCTCGGATCCCTTAGCTGGTTTTTACAGCATGCCCGGGAGGAATTGCAGCTGGCACATTCTACGTTTTTATCTCGCTCCCAGGCCAGCATGGAAGAAATGGTTTGGTTTTTGGTGTTGAGTATGCTTATATTGAGTAAAAATAACAGTATACCAGGCGTAAGGGACAGCGTCCTGCAAACTGAAAAAAAACCTGGTGATAGTTGTTCAGTGTCGTTGACTGATCAACCCCTATCAGTTTGCGGGACGCTGTCCCTTACACCTGGTATACTCTTATTTTCCCTCGACGCAAAAAGCATTTCCCTGACTCGTATTTTTAAATTCCTCGCCTTGTCCGTCAAAGGCTTGTTTTCCATGCCTCAGAAACAATGTACTATTCCTAGCATGTTTTGTCTTACTGCAAATTCCCCTCTTTTACTACTGTCACATCTCGGACACTCCTAACTACAATGTCATTTTGGTCACACAGACGTCATGTTGCACTTGGCATGCGTTTGTGTGCGTGTTATAAGGGTTGACAAATTTTGTTATACCGGTCATAATCATCACTTGATTAATCTGGTTCTTGATTAAACCAACGTTTCAAAGTAGTTCACTGTAACTGAATAGTTAGAATAGATTAGGTTGCATATTTTGTATGAAATTACTTACCGTCTTTCATCACTGTGGAATCGAAAAAAGTTCCTATGTAGTCATATCTTGTGGTAGAATGACATCCGTACACGGAACAGTACCTAACCATCTTTGGAACACAAAAATTTATTATTTCCGTTACACTGGGAAACATGCGCGCGCCATACCCGCTAAGCGTGCGCTCAATGTGACCCACAATCCGGCGCGGAGTGTGACGTCGGACTGGGGAAGGGAGTGAATGTCCATTCTGTATGTAGTACTATTATATATTCTGTTATACTGTTTAAGATCCTGCGCTATTTGTTCACTACGCCAAATACTGCTTATACCCTTAATAAAATGAAATGAACTACTTATTTAAGGTCATTTTAAATCAAGTGCAAATATTAAAACGTGTAAATCTACCAATGAAACTAAACAACTTTCCCTAAGGAACATAGGTCGAAAAACGAATAAAAAATATTGGACCATCCATACTAAGTGCGCTATCACCTGGTGCATTTTGTAAACAAAAATTTACGTATAAAAAATATTGGACCTTCCATACAAAATGCACCAGCTGATAGCGCACTTATGGTCCAATATTTTTTATACGTAAATTTTTGTTTTTCGAATTTTGAACCTATGTTACTTAGGTAGATCAGTTTCATGGGCAGATTGACCCCTTTTTATTATTTGCATTTGATTTAAAATGACCTTATATAAGTAGTTCATTTAATTTTAAGGTTACAAGCAGTATTTGGCGTAGTTCTTTTCATTTTATTAAGTACACAGTTTTTGGCGTAGTGAACAAATCGCTATAAGAAAACCGGTTTGTTTTTTTAGAATGCGTTCTACGAGAAGATCTACGGCAAATGTCTGGCGAACGAGTCGGGCGATCTATCGTCCAACTTGTTGGTGGAGTGTCCGGAGATACTCCTCGCCAGGGAGATGCAGGACTCCAGGAGGGAACTGCCCAAAGAGGAGTCCACGCCCAAGAGTGACAAATCACAGGTCAGTACTGGCATTGATCATCTCCCTAGCCTTATCCCGTATCTCACGGGATAAAATTGACAGAAATACTGGAGAAACGTGCAAAAGCGCGTCTAGCGGACAAAGTGTAAAACCCTCATCATCTCCCTAACCTTGTCTAGGGGATTGAACGGGGGTACTGGTTTTTACACAGCGACTTCCATCTGACCTCCGCAACCCAGAAGGGAAACCAGACCCAATCCTAAATATTGGCATCGATGTAATTTACAAATTACGATGATATCATGCTGGACTGGGAGCGAAAGAGAAACATAGAATGTTCCAGCTACATTTCCTCCCGGGCATGCAGTAGACCAGCTAAGGGATGTGAGGGTTTCAGTATATACAGATACTCCTCGCCAGGGAGATGCAGGACTCCGGGAGGGACCTTCCCAAGGAGGAGTCCACGCCCAAGAGTGACAAATCACAGGTGAGGTCACTGAATATAAGAGGACTCATGAGATAACCCTACCGTACAAATAGTATCAGCGGCTCAAGTGATTTTGTATGGGATGGCCAAATATTTTTGTCCACATTTATACATACATATATAAAATCACGCCTTTATCCCTTACGGAGTAGGCAGGCAAAAATTTAAGGCAATTTTAGATTGTAATGTGTATTGCTGTGACAAGTTGTCAGTCCATCGCCTAAATTACAATAGGTTACAGTGACCCTCAAATCCCTTTCAGTTTAATGGGTATATTTACAGTTTTATGGGTATGTTCACAGTTTCATGGGTATGTTCACAATTTTATGGGCATGTTCACAGTTTTATGGATGTTTACAGTTTTATGGGTATGTTCACAGTTTCATGGGCATGTTCACAGTTTTATGGATGTTTACAGTTTTATGGGTATGTTCACAATTTTATGGGCATGTTCACAGTTTCATGGGTATGTTCACAATTTTATGGGTATGTTGACATTCTAAAGTTTGGTCAGCATTTTTTTTACACTTCCGTGCTAAAAAGTTGATTGTCTATATGGGATGCTCATTTATCATCGTTTTAAATACTTTGCGTTACAGTAGTTTTAATTTTTTTATTCTGTATTCTCATCCATCAGTGTAAGCCAATGCTGACCCCATTACTGTGCGTTACAGTAGTTTAAATATTTCATTGTAATTATTCCACAGTGTAAACCAATGCTGACTCCATCCCCGGTATCAACTCTGCCTTCCCCCGGCGCCGTTCTGCGCCCGATGGACCGCCAGATAGAGACCAGGACTTCAGACGGCAAGAGGAGGATCACACCTGTTTTTATCCCGCTCACACATGTGGATGCCAAGTAAGAATTCTAATGTATACCTACCAGTTTTTTTCTAGAATGAGACCAGCGGTGTAATGATTATTTGTAATAGTATTATTTAGCATACTCTTCAAAATAAATTGGAGTTATTTCAGGATTAGAAAATTTTGCCACATACTCGTAATATGGTATTCTCCCATTTGCTCAGAAAAAGCTTCAATAATTAGAAGAAAAAAAAACAAAACCTACATTTCCTCTTTTCGGTCCTCAAATTCGCAAACGCCAGCAATTTCTTCAAACGACAACAATGACCGTTAACGACCGCTACGCGAAGGCTTTAAAGTATACACTAGTATGGATCGGGTGTTTTTAAGTTGACTATAATAAAAAAATAAGGCAGAAGCGAATATCAAAGAAAAAAATATAAAGGAATGAATGGAATGGGCGCCTGTGAAAGGCGCCATGCAAATTTAAAATGTCAAAATATTATGTAGGAATCGCAAGTTTGATGTTAATTTTTAAGTGTATTGAAACAACAACATTGTTTCCTCGCAAAATTAGAGAAAAGTATTGCGAGAAAAGTATACCGAAAACGCAATATATATATGGTCTCGTTTACATTGGAAATATATTCCAAATATACTCGACCATAAATTGCTTTCTTTTCGACTTTTAAAGTAACTTACTATTATTATCGTATAAACTTCACAACTTAATTCATAGAAAAAAAAACAGGGCTAGGCAGGAGTTGTCTTTATTTAATATGTTCAATTCGATACCATATTATTTACAAAACGAACGTTAAAATCGGTTACTTTTCTGTTCTTTAGGTCCACAGGTCAACTTTATAAATTATCATCTTTCTAAATAGACATCTTCCCAAAACGGAAGCTTATGAAACTAAAAACTTTTTCAAAGTACCATTAATTGTAGTTCAATAAAGGACTGATTAAGCAACTAAAATAAAACAACATACAATTTTAGAATGTTCTTTTAACCCTATACTAGGTGTAAGGGACAGCAAAGTGATAGGGGTTGGTCAGTCAACAAAACTGAACACCTACCAGCAGGTTTTTTTTTTCAAATGATTTTTTTTTTCGTTTTCCATACAAATTGTCTGATCGAGTTGTTCATTTTGTATGAATAGGTAACATTTTTTTTCATCTCCTGAAAGAATTTCCCGTTGAAAGTAGTTCGGTTTCGTTGCCTGAGCAACCCCTATCAGTTTGCGGGATGCTGTCCCTTACACCCGATATAACATTACAGCGAATCGCTAGGCTCCCAGCCGGGTGGTACAGAGAACTGCTTCAGTACATCCTCAGCCAGCAAGTCCCGCATCCGCGTGGAGAGAAGAGATGACATCATCATACATCCCAACGTCAGCAACCACGCCACCACCACGTTCATTACCAAGGCCACTGAGAAGTAAGTACATCAGACTATCTAAGTTTAAAAATCCTTATGATCATCATCTCCCGTCGGCTACCTAATAGGGGGGTTGAACGAGAGTACTGGTTTTTACACAGAGCGACTGCCATCTAACCTCCGCAACCCAGAAGGGAAACCAATCCTAGATTAGGTCAGAGTTTTCAAGCCGCCAATGCTTAGCACTGGCCTCTGATATGGCTTAACGACTAATATCTATGGTATTAAACGATATTAATCGGGACCAATGGCTTAACGTGCCTTCCGAAGCACGGCAAAAGCACCGAATAAACGTACATATGAAATTCGAAAACCGAAAAACACATTGGCACGTGGTGGGATTCGAACCACGACCTCCCGTTCAGGAGGCAGCGGCCCTTTCCACTACACCATCGGGCTTCAAAATCATCATCGGGCTTGAAAATGCTCAAGGTATGAAGCCAAAATCAGTGTTAACAAAAGATATTTTTCAAAAGTTTTTGACATCAACCCCAACGTGAAATATGCGGCGTAACCGCCTTACGTAGCGGACTCACTTTGGGCAATACCTACGATATTTTCAAAGCTACAAGTGAATGTATTTTTAGCTCTAAATTTATAACTTTGCTTTGATTGGATTATTTTCACACTAAACTATAAACAAGTGCTATTCATAATGAAAACTGATCGGCATACTTGTTTGTATTGAAAGGAGGTTTAGACCTCGACGTTTCGATCCTATACGAAGATCTTCATCAGGAGAGAAAAAAAGTCACACTCCACCGCCCGCTAAGTGCAAGCTTACCAAAGATTTATTAGAATGAGAGGTTATAACCTATATATTTTTTTTGTAGTGGTCTCGATGCCCGTCTGCGCAAGCGTGGCCCCGCCCCATTGCCCGGGCCGGGACTCGAAGAGTTAGCATCCAAGCGCACCCGGTCTGACCCACAGCCCTTACCAGCCGCGCCATTGCCGGTGCCTGCGCTGGGTACAGTGGGCCCTGTCGTCAGAGCAGCTGGACTGTTGAGATTACAGGTACTTGGATGTAAACATCATGATTATATAATAACTAATTAGTTCTAGCACTAACTTACAGCTGTTTTTATCAATTTAATCATTTTAATTTTGCTTTTGATATTCTGAAGCGTTTGATAGTGTTTAACATTTATAAATCACAGCTTTATTATTATCTTCCGTTTGCAATTATATTAGCTAAATATTGAACTTCCATTCTTATACAATTCTAATACCGATTAACTAAAAATTACTTTATTTTACTTACTAAAACCATACAATTAGAAGTTGTTGCACCGCAAGGAAACATGTTGGATCCGGTTATATTTTTAATATTTAATTTTGATCTGTTGCTATTCAAATCTTGTAATATTTGTTTCCAGGTTGTAAATAAAGCGTGCAGCACACATTACGGTCCGTTGTCTAAAATACAGCTCATACCAAATAATTCTGCTTCAAATGATCCAGTCTGGGAAACATATTTAGGTAAGAATTTTATATAATCTATAATATATCTTATTTAAATTATAAAAGTTATTTTGTTTTATGTCTAATTCTGCCCTACCAGTAAAGTCGACTTAAGTTCAGCTCAATTTACTAGATTAGACAGACATACCTATAAAAGTACAATCACGCCTTCATCCCTAGAGTAGGCAGAGCGCCAACGACCTAAATAGACGTCGTTCCGCCAAGTTTGACAGTTATTTGAGATTGATCCATCATCCGATCCGTAGAGTGTCAATAAACCCTTGAATTCTGCTGGTTTTTACATCATTCCTGGAGGACAAGCGGCTGACGCATTCTGTTTTGAATCGCTTTTAGTTCAACATGGAAGTACTTTATACCCGCCCGGTATATTTATTTTTCTAACATGTGTTTGTTTCGCCAGGTTCTGCGGTATCGTGCATAGCGTGCGACGCGCGCTGGGCGTGCGTGTCGTGCGCGGACGGCACGCTGCACGCGTGGAAGCTTGCGCGCGCGCACGCCGCCAGGGCGCTACCTCCCATAGGTAAATAACTAAGTGTTTTACTAGGTAGTACAAAACCCTATTAGCTTCTTCCTTCTTTATTCTTGCGTTCTTTATGTTAATCGCTGTGTAGAATTTTTAAAACATAATCACTACATAGTCACTCTGTCCCTACATCCCTATGTATGCATAAATCTTTAAAACTACGCAACGGATTTTGATGCGGTTTCTTTTAATGGATAGAGTGATTCAAGAGGAAGGTTTATATGTACAATACATGCATAATATAGTAGAGAAACACTGATAATTTCCGTGCGAAGCCGGGGCGGGTCGCTAGTCCCTTATAAAATATACATTTGCGATCTTTTCTGAGAACAATTTTAAAACGACAAGTTAAGAGTTTTTTTTTTTTTTTTTTTTTTATTTGAACATAAAGGTACATACATAAACATCTCGCCAAACTGAAACAGTTTGTTGGCGAGGAGAGCGCTCTCTTAAGTACTAATCATGCACCCATCATTAACAATTTTTAAGTATGCCTATACTGGTAGTACCACACACACACACACACACACACACACACACTCACACACGCACGCACACACACATGCACACACCACACACACATACACGCGTAAAATTACAACTTTTTTAAATATGTATTTAATATTTATCTGTTCATAGTTTGTAGAATGTTTAAACAATTTATATATATTTCCAGTGCTAATGTCCCCGGCGGCCAAGCTGGCTTTATCCGGAGACACATTAGTGGCCGTGACGACGGGCGCCGAGCTGGCCATGTGGGACCTCGCCACCGCCACCAACGTCATACAGCCGCTGTGCTTCCGGAGCTTGCTGCAACACGGGGGTAAGTGCTTCAGTTGAACATCTTCTTCTGTCGAGTGAGTACCCTGGTGTCAGAGTCACACGTGATGCACAATGGCATAACTGAACTGCTCTATAAACACACATGCTCAGGGTAACCGGTGAAAACCAGATTGAGACAACCGCTTCCCACCTGGGTTACAATCCTCTTTTACTTCTTATTGAGTGTATTTATGTCGACGATCGACCTTATGAACCCTAATGTCAGAGTTTTAGTCTACAGCCAATAAGCCTCAGACATGGTTTGTGTAAAGAACATTTCTTCTGTCGAGTGGGTATCGAGTCTATCAACCCGATGAACCCTGGTGTCAGAGTTTTTAAACCGCCTAGTAGCACAACTATCAGGCCTCTGACATGGTTTGAGTAACCGCTATCAAAGACAGCGACTAAGACCGACGGCTTAACGTGCCCTCCGAAGTACGAAATATTTTTTCTTTTCGGACAATCAGGTGATTCAGCCTGCAATGTCCTAACCAAACTGGGGAAAAATTCGCAAAGTGATAAATTCTCAAATATCAACTTTGTGTTTTCCCCCTGGGAATCGAAGCCAGGACCTCCGGATCGGGAGTCCATGGCACTGTCCACTAGCCACTAAACCACGGAGGGAGTTTAGTTGAAATAGCTTTACAACTTACCTAAGATGGTATCCAGGTTTTAGTTTATCAAAGGGCTCCATAAACATTGTTATTTATTTATTTAACAGTTTCATATCCGTCTCCCTAGCCTTATCCCGTATCTCACGGGGTCGGCTACCTAATCTAGGGGATGGAACGAGAGTACTGGTTTTTACATCTGACCTCCGCAACCCAGAAGGGAAACCAGACCCAATCCTAGATTAGGTCAGAGTTTTCAAGCCGCCAATGCTCAGCACTGGGCTCGGACATGGCTTAACGACTAATATCTACGGTATTAAACGATATTAACCGGGACCAACGGCTTATCGTGCCTTCCGAAGCACGGAAAAAGCACCGAATAAACGTACATATGAAATTCGAAAACCGAAAAACACATTTGTACGTGGTGGGATTCGAACCACGACCAGCTCAGGAGGCAGCGGCCCTATCCACTACACCATCGGGCTCTCTCATATCATTTATTTAACAGTTTATTGTACACAAAAATATACAAATGACAGAATACATAGGAAAGAAAGACACAACATGCACTGCTTTTCTTATTTCTAAAAAAATAAATTACACCAATCGGTTCGTAGGGTTAACAGATGTTCAATCTGAATACTATTTAATATTATATTATAGTATTCAAGAATGAGATAAATATTAATCCTATTTATCTCGCTCGGATCAACAATTTGTTTTCCTAATTGTAGCGATAACTTGCCTTATTCGAAATCTAGTCCCTGAAATTTCTTCCATGCTGGCCTGAGAGCGAGAGAAAAACATAGAATGTGCCTGCTGCATTTCCTCCCGGGCATGCTGTAAAAGTCAGCTAAGGGATCCGAGGGTTTCAGTATATTGCAATATAGGCGATGGGCTGACAACCTGTCACTACAGCAATATACCTTCAAATCTATCTTAAATAACCCTCAAATCTTTGTCAGACGTGGCGGAACGTCCTTTGGTCAGGTAGTTTACGCTCTGCCTACCCCATAAGGGATAAAGGCGTGATTATATGTGTGTATGTAGTCCCTGAAAAACTGTGTATGTAAAAATTGTATCTAACAGCATATTTATTAACGGCTTTTATTGTATTTCCAGTGACGGTGACGAATTGTACCCTTCTCTATGACGGCAACCCGCTGATCTCACTCAGCAATGACAAAAGTTACATATACAGCAAAAAGTTATGTACATGGTGAGTAATGGAACACTGTCTTTTTTAAAAAATTGAATGTTTTTTTTTTTAATGGTTCTAATTGGACTCTGTGCCAGTGTCAAGTAAAAAGTAAAAGGTGGGGAAACGAAACGCGCTTATACAAAACAACTAAATCAAAGGACAAATGATAAGGATAGTCAGAACAGGAGATACAAAAATTCTAATTTATTTTTTTCTAAATGTGTAT
Organism: Scrobipalpa costella; assembly: GCA_949820665.1. Classification (NCBI taxonomy): domain Eukaryota; kingdom Metazoa; phylum Arthropoda; class Insecta; order Lepidoptera; family Gelechiidae; genus Scrobipalpa; species Scrobipalpa costella. The sequence continues at coordinate 3,746,511 of OX463306.1, forward strand.
TATTGTGTCATGGACTCGATTCTAGATACCACCGGCTAAAACTAAAATTAAAATCTTTCTGTGACTTATATTAGCGATTTATACTCTATGGTTTTACACTTTGTCCGCTAGATTTTGACGCGCTTTTGCACGTTTCTCCAGTATTTCTGTCAATTTTATCCGCCATATCATATGACGGTGGTTGAAAATGACAGATAACGCATAAAACCACCGACTATAAAGCAAACACCGGAGAGAATAGATCTCCTGTCCTTTTCCAATGTTTTTAGTATAAAAGTTACAAATAGATTTTAATTTTAGTTTTAGCCGGAAAATCTAGAATGGGGCTTTTAAATTAATAAAAATACTATTATAGAAAGTGTCACATTATGTTTTTTTTACCTTGGGAATGTCGTGAAAATAGAATTAAATTTTCCAGGGTGGTATGGGCCGACGTGTCAGACCCTGTGTGGCGATCGTGCCGCGGCATGTCGGTCACTAGAGCCCCTAGGGCTCCGCACGCGTCCCCTCAGGCTGCCCTATACCCTCACGCCAAGAGCAAACAAAGCGCTGCCTCATATAACAGAAAGTAAGTTCACTTTTTATTTTCCATGCTGGCCTGGGAGCGAGAGAAAAACATAAAATGTGCCAGCAGCATTTCCTCCCGGGCATGCTGTAAAAACCAGCTAAGGGATCCGAGGGTTTCAGTATATTGTGATTTAGGCGACGGGCTGACAACCTGTCATTACAGCAATATACCTACAAATCTATCATAAATAACCCTCAAAACTACATATAATCACGCTTTTTTTTTTTTTTTTATCCCTAATGTGGTAGGCAAAGCGTAAACGACCTAAACAAAGGTCGTTCCGCCACGTCTGACAAAGTTTTGAGGGTTATTTAAGATAGATTTGGTTGTCAGCCCATTGCCTAAATTAAAATATACTGAAACCCTCGGATCCCTTAGCTTGTTTTTACAGCATGCCCGGGAGGAAATGCAGCTGGCACATTCTATGTTTTTCTCGCTCCCAGGCCAGCATGGAAGCACAGAATATATCTCTTTTTAATTTTGTTTTTCTTCTCTGCAGTCAATACAGCGCTCTGGCGGCGCGCGCGTGGCTGGAGGCGCAGGTGTCGTCGTGCCTGCATCTACAACTGGCCAAAGACTACAAGCACTGGCTGGAGGCGCTCTTCACACATCACTGCAAATATGGTAACACATTCAATTCGTCTAAGTCCAAACAGCAAAATCACAAAACGCAACTTAAGTGTGATTTGAACCTACGACTAACCAACTGAGCCACCGAGTGTTCTAAAACCGAATGCAACTGTAAAAAATATATTGAAAATTGGTCGAAAAGCTATGTTAAAAATGAATTCATTACATATTCACATAAGATAACGTGAATGTCCTTGGCGTGATCTATCACAGACAAAATCTCACGTTTAGCTGAAATTGCCACAAATAGTACATTTTGCCTGTTTTAGGATGATCGGATCGGAAGTTCTGGATGGTGCTTGAAACGTCAAATGTTAGGTTTCCCAAATAGCCAAATCTTTTTTATTATCTTATCCATATTAGGCTTTCAGTTTTATACATACTATCACGTCTGTATCCCTAATGGGGTTCAGTTTTATTTACGTGTTATATTCTAATTTCTAGGTACAGAGGAGCAGCTGCGAACAATCTTGGACGACATGCTGGGTCCCAGCCACTGTACCTCTATCTCCAGGCACTGGCAACCCACTATACTGGTAATTCATTTGTATTACATGGATTTGTCATTTCTAGTGTTTTCTTCCATGCTGGACTGGGAGAGATAGAAAAACATAGAATGTTCCAGCTGCCCTTCCTCCCGGGCATGCTGTAGAAGTCAGCAAAAGGGACTCGAGGGTTACAGTGTATTGTAATTTAGGCGATGGGCTGACAACCTGTCACTATAGCAATACACATTACAATCCAAAATTGCCCTCAATTTTTGTCAGACGTGGCGAAAGCGCCTTTTACGAGGAGTTTGACGCTCTGCCTACCCCGTAAGGGATAAAGGCGTGATTTTATGTTATGTATGTATGTAGTGTTTTCAGAAATAAAATAGCACTGTGAGTGCAAAAAGAACTTAAAAATTTGATTGTCTGTAAAGTCGGTTTACTGACGATAGTTGAACGTGACAACGTCATAAGAAAATACTGATGGAGACAGATGTCGAACGCTGAGGCCGATTGTGCCTCTTTGTCGCTCGTTCCGCTCTCTCGCTTGCACTTCAAGCCTTAAATGGAACGCCTCAGAGCGAGGTAACGCCGCATGAGTCATGTTTTTCGTGCGTGCAGCCGGCTCCATTGAATTATAAGACGTTGTCACGTCAAAAAAAATACACGAATCTAGTTCTATATTTGTTATTCCAGGACATCAAAAAGCACGATATCCTCGAGAAGCTGCTAGAGATCCTCGTCCGAGAGTTGCGCTGGCAGCGGCTCTACACCGAGTACAGGGACCAGCTCACCGACGTGCACCGCATGGGCAGCCAGGAGAAGAAGCCAGCGCCAATGGAGACCACCTTCAACGGGCATTAGCAGCAACGAAATATGCTCATCACTAACATCCTCCTAACGATTTTCGGTGATGGCGGCCAACTGTGCAGGACTTGTTTTAGTGTCCAAGTGTTCAACAACGTGACCAACCAGCTCACCAGCACCCAGGACAGGAAACCAGCGCCCATGGAGACCACCTTCAACGGGCATTAGCAGCAACGAAATATGCTCATCACTAACATCCTCCTAACGATTTTCGGTGATGGCGGCCAACTGTGCAGGACTTGTTTTAGTGTCCAAGTGTTCAACAACGTGACCAACCAGCTCACCAGCACCCAGGACAGGAAACCAGCGCCCATGGAGACCACCTTCAACGGGTATTAGTAGCAACGAAATATGCTCATCCCTATCTGTACTGAAAGCGAAAGAAAAATATACAGTGTGCCAGCTGTATTTCCTCCGGGGCATGCTGTAAAAACCAGCTAAGGGGTCCGAGGGTTTTAGTATGTTGCAGTTTAGGCGATGGGCTGACAACCTATCACTACAGCAATATACCTACAAATCTATCTCAAAATCGTGGCGCTCTGTCTACCCTATTAGGGATAAAGGCGAGCATATATACATACTATCATCCTCTCACCGATTTTCGGTGATGGCGGCCAATCTCCTAGAGATCGGCCAACTGCGCAGGACTTGTTTTTAGTGCCCAAGTGTGTGTCAATATCTTATTCTGATGGGACAGATTGACTCACACGACATGCCCATCCGACAGCATGGATCATTTTAGTTTTCGGACAATCAGGTGATCAGCCTGCAATGTCCTAACCAAACTAGAAACAACAACACAAAATCATTGGAATCGAACTCGGGACCTCCTGGTCGAGAGCTCATGGTTCAGACCGCTAGACCACGGAGGCAGTTCATCACTACATATAGTATAAAATAAATCGCTTTCCGTTATTGGATGTCCGTCTGTCACTATGTATCTTTAAAACTGCGCAACGGATTTCGATGCAGTTTCTTTTTATAGATAGAACAATTATTATCCCTTAGAAATATTACAGAACTTGACAATTCTAAATGTCACAATAAATTTAAAACACAATGTTAAAAAACCCCTCCGAATCGTACCTATATACAATACATGCATAATATAGTAGAGAAACACTGATAATTTCCGTGCGAAGCCGGGGCGGTCGCTAGTTATCTATATTTACGTACAAGATGTAAGTATGGATGTAAGGATGGTAGTGTCCCGAAAACTGAAATTTTAGAAAGGAAATTCTTCTGGTACATTTTTTTTTTTGTTGGTGAATTTACCATTATATAATGTTCTTTTTACCGCGAAAAAGTAGACAATTCCCACGGGAAAACTTAACTTAGCAGCGGGTGACACCGCTGACAGGAAGCTAGGTAGATATAATTTTCTATGGTTTATTTCAAAACGAGACATGTATCCATATATAATATATAAGGTAGAAAATGACTACGGCAAATTTTTACCCCATTTATGTGTAAGATAGGCAGCTAGGTATAAAAATATACTGCCAGTGAAATTCTGTTGTGAAAATCAAGTTCAATAAAAGTATAATTGGGATAAAGCTTGTAGTAATAGGTACGATTCCGACCAGCCGGCTCGCATCGGACCGGGCCGGGCGCCATTTTACAATGCAGTAAAGAGCATTGAAATGTATCAACAGTAATTACAGTTCATATTTGCATGCAATTTACGCATAGTTATAACGGTCGGTATCCCGCAACAGCCAACCGGCCCCGACTGGCCCCGAACGGCTCCGACCGGACCCGACCCGCTCCGACTGGCCCCGAGCGGCCCCGACCGGCTCAGACTGGCTCCGACCGGCTCCGACCGGCTCCGACTGGCTCCGACCGGCTCCGACTGGCTCCAACCGGCCCCGAACGGCACCGTCGGTATCCAATCAGCTGTCGCCGGGTCCGTTCGGAGCCGGTCGGGCTTGCTTCGTGGAACGGATTGTGAGTGCGTACCAGTGCTGCCAAGTGCAGCGATTTATTGCCATTTAAGCTATCACAAAGGGTGCTGTGGTGACTAAAAATTGTGCTTTGCGACTGGTCGCAATTTAGGCTATCTAGAAAAAAATATTAGGCGATATTAGGCTACTGCAAAAATAATTAGGCGAAGTATGTTATTTTCATCATTGGGGTAAGGAATACGAACAATTTTTTTTATTTTATTTTAGTTTATTTACAACAGGTAACAATAGATACATGAATGAGATAATTATACATTTTTTAACTTAACTAGATTGATACCCTAAGCGTGTTTACACATCATGATAAAATTGTTAAAATAAACAGTTATTACAAAACAAATATACGGAAAAAAAAAATTGGTTATATAAATCATCTTTAATAAGTCAATATTTTGATGGTAATAATATTTTGACATCTGTAACAAACAGCCTTTTGAAAAGTGTTATGCCGTGAATCAAAAATATCAAATGGGCCCAAACACAAGGGGTTTCTTAATAATCATTGGAAATTCCTACCACCCACCCATGCTCTTTGGCTAAAGATTTTGAGATCGAAACAAATTATTTAAATAACATCCCTATTAAATAGTCTTAAGGGATAGATCTCAAGCATTTAAAATAGTAGCTATTTAGACTATTACATTACGTTCATTATTTAGGCGATTTTAGGCTACAACAGCTTGGGCGACTTTTAGGCGACTTGAAATTGACTTTTCGGCGATTTCATACTAAAAAGCTAAGGGGTCCGAGGGTTTCAGCATATTGTAATTTAGGCGATGGGCTGACAAGCTGTCACTACAGCAGTATACCTATAATTATATCTTAAATAACCCTGAAAACTTTGTCAGACCGCCATGCATCTTTTATTGAGTATTTCTTTACCTAGAAATTGGTGTGGCGCTGGTTGCAATTTTTACCTGTATTGCTTGGCGGCGAAAAGGTTAATAAATAACCCTCTAAACGGCGGATTGACATTTGTTTAGGTTGTTTACGCTCTGCCTACACCATTAGGGATAAAGGCGTGATTATATGTATGTATGTCATACTAAAAAAGACTAGGTAACACTGGTGTGTACGGGTTCCAGCGGAGGCTGTCGGCTGCCCGATGCCAGCCGGTTGGTCTGAATCGTGCCAAGTACTTAATTTGGATTTCATTTATGGTTGTGGTCGTTTTGTTCGGTAGTGGGTTTTTTTACCCTATGGTTTGAAAGTAAAGCTTTTATTGAGATGTGTATGTTTGTCAGCTATTTTCTTGTATGGAATGTAAACAGACTTATACCGGGTTTAAGGGACAGCGTCCCGCAAGCTGATAGGGGTTGCTCAGTCAATGAAACTGAACAACTATACAGCAGGAATTTCTTTCAGGAGATGAAAATAAAAATAACTCTGAAAAACAAATTTATTATATTTACTTCCTGAAAAAAAATCCTGCTGTTTTTCAGTTCCGTTGACTGAGCATCCCCTATCAGTTTGCGGGACGCTGTCCCTTACACTCCGTATACTCGATATTTACTTGTGTTTTATCTTTGGTTGTGTGATTTTCTAGCTGAAGGATGGCGTCTTATCATAAAAGTATTTTATACAAGGTGGCGCAAAAGAAGTCATCCGATGTTGTTTGGCTCTCATTTTTTTTCTAAATGAAAAACTTCGAATCTGTTTTTTGATTATATTTATTTGCACCTTTAGAATTTTACTGGTCAAGTCGAGAAGATGATATCGGCCAAATGGGCGCCGTTACAATTGATTGCCATACGGGCTCGTTTTATGGCATTTTTCATCACTTCGGCGAGAACTTCGGGCGACAGATTCTCGCACTCGTGTCGAATGTTGTCTTTGAGGGCTTCCAAGGTCTCAGGCTTGTTGACGTAAACACGAGACTTCAAAAAACCCCATAAAAAGAAGTCCGGGACCGTTAAATCGGGCGATCTGGCCGGCCAGTGCAAATCGCCAAAACGAGAGATTAGGCGACCCGGAAATGCCGCCTTCAGAATGTCGGTTGTGGCTCGTGCAGTGTGCGCCGTTGCCCCGTCCTGTTGGAACCACATGTCCTCCAGTCCCAATTCGTCCAATTGCGGCAGAAAAAATTCGGTCAACATGGCCCTATAGCGCGCACCGTCCACTGTTGTCGTTTGACCCACGGCGTTCTCGAAAAAAAATGGCCCGATGACTCCTCCAGCGTGAACAGCGCACCACGCAGTCACTTTGAGCGGGTGTAACGGCTCCTCGTGCATCACTCGTGGATTCTCGGTGCCCCAGAAGCGATAATTTTGCCGATTCACGTAACCGCTGAGGTGGAAATGAGCCTCATCGCTCATGATGATTTTGGTCGAAAAATTGTCCAATTCTTCCTCGAGATTGAGGATGGCTTGGGCGTAGGTTACGCGCGTTTGGCGGTCGGCAGGCAGCAGCTGATGCACGGTCTGGACTTTGTAAGGAAACATCTTCAAGTCTCGCACCAAAATTCGCTGCAAGGACCGCCGGCTGAGGCCCAATTGCGTGGCACGTCGTCTGGTCGATGTTTCGGGGCTCACTTCAACGTCCTCGGCTACAGCGGCGATATTCTCGGCAGAACGGGCGCTCCGGGGCCGGCCACTCTTAGCAACGTCTCGTGTGGTCCCATACTCTTCAAGGTTGGTGGCTAAACGTCGCAGTGTTTGCGCAGTCGGTGTCGGACGGCCGGGGAATCGGCGACGGAATTCGCGCTGCGCCAACACCACAGACGAATTGTTACTCAAAAAAATAGACACGATTTTTCCGCGTTCTTGGGGAGTGTATCGCTCCATGGCTTGTTCACTTGTATTCTGCATCTGTCTAGTCCACAAATGTCAAAACAGATTTGACATTGGCGGCCATTTGCAAAAATGAGAGCATCTTCCAATAGGGTGATTTCTTTTGCGCCACCTTGTAGTAGATAAGTATTGTGAGATTGTGATGCCTTGACTGTGAGAGTGCTAGTGATAGAAAATGATAAATATAAATCAATAATCAGTATGTATAGAGATGTAATCAATAATTATATCGATTGTTTCCCCTGTATGTATGAAGGGCAGAATTTTAATTTTAAATTTAGTTTTAATTTAATAATGTACTGAAATATTTATGTAACTGTAATTTGCGCACATCCAGACCATTTCTATGAAATTGTTGTTAGTAATCCGCCTATACTATACATATTTTAAATAGTATTTGATTCAAGAGTGAGTTTTATGTATGGGATATAAAAATAACACTGCCAGCTGTCTGGTTTAATTTGAGTTGATTTGTACTGCTATTTTAATATTTTTCCCAGAAATATGACAACGAAACAAGTATTTTGAAGAATGAATTACCAAAAACGCAGATATGCGAACTCAATGAAATTTTATAAGCTTGAAGTAAACAAATCTTCTGTTAAAATATGAACTGTGGAAAAATATTCAAATATTCATAAGCATCGTTTTGTGCATATTTTTTTGGTCGAATCTTGGTAAATGGGTCAATCAAATTTTTAGCCGACATTGCCGGGTCATAAAATAATTAAAAAAAACTAAATACATAATAATTTACGTTTAAATTGATACATTTGTAAATTATTATTATGCGTAGTCAATTTTGACAATTAGCATTATATTTACAGAAAAAAATTGGTAACTCTGTATACTATTTCGCTTTTTATTGGCTTTTTAGTAACGCAAGTGATCAAAAAATTACTTGGGTAGATTTTTTGATATTTTTAGAAAAATAACCGATAAAAGTCGCTGCTTTTTTAAGAAAATACATTTTCATTTAATTTGTTACCGAAAATCACCGAAATAATTCAAAAGCTCCATAAAAAAAAATATATATTTAAACCCATTTTCAGTGTCGGCTGAAAAGTTGATTGACCCAAATAATCTTTTAGGTGCCTTGATATAGCTCCATATTGTATTCTAAGTATGTTAGACTATAAGTCGCTTGTTCCTAAATTTTATGACAATTAGAAAAGCATTTTATAGTGAAGATGAAATCGGCATGATCTCTTATGACTTGAATAAGGAAATAGTTACACATGTGTGCCAACATAACCAAGATTGAATATTCATATAACATTGCACCATAAGACTGTTTTATAGAAATGTAGCAATAAATGAGACTAATAAAATGAAACTCTTTTATTTCGTTAACTCCTTTTTTCACTCTTGTTTATATGTGTTTTTGCAGTGTGTTAGTGTTATTTTATTTCTAAAATATGAGACGGAATAAATCTCAAATTTTAACTGGTAAGATTTTCAACTGGTCCCAACGCTCTAGCCAACTGAGCTACAGCGGACTTGTCCAAATCCTGTCTGCGGTTGAAACTTTTGATTTGTTGTTTCTCATATTTTAGAAATACTTTAACTATTTCTTTTTCATTTTTGATTTGTTTTTTCTATCTCGCCTCATATCTTTGGTTCATAAGGATTTCAGGGTGGGAATTTTTGATATTAAACAACAAATTATATCACAATAATTTATTTTTACAAATGAGTTATGAATCACTATAGCTCACAAGGTAATAATCTTCGTGTTAGAAATGACATCCTTGCATACGACAAAGTAATCTTTACACAATAAAAATGGAAACCATCGTTAAGAATGGAAAATTAACTAGGCAGCGCAAAGGCACTCGAAAAATGATCAAATACATACAAAAAAAGGAAAAATTAAGTCGCAAAATTTGAGCTCATCTCATTAAACAATTTTCCTATCTAACAACAATTGAAACGAGCACTCCAAGTGATAAAATTTCATATAATATTTTACAAACAACTATGCCGATAGTGGAATAGTTTTAGTTTTGCGACATAAAAACGAATTTTGGTCCCTCGGGGTTTCGCCGCTCTACGTAACATACATTACTCTGATAAACATCTAAACACTTAGACGCTACGATATAATATAGTCACGCGATGTGATCGACACATTAACAATGTATTATCTATAGTTCGTATTTTTAACGTTCAGTTATCGATACCAACGTGTTTTGCGGCCCATAAACTACTTTTTCTTTGCAACTTACCAAAGGTTCAAATTTTAGAACTGCAGACGATAGCGTGTTTTGCGTTTGACTTTCATTAAAGTTGTTAAGTAAAAACAGAATAAGGGCCGCAAAACAGGTTAGTATCGTTAACGCAACGTTAAAAAAACGCATTATAAGTATATGATCCGGGCGGTTGCCTGTACCGCCACTACACGAGATATCAAAAACCTTTACAGAGCAAATCCTTCAAGTAACACATGGCTGAAACTGAACCCAATATCACTGGATAATCTAACTACGTTAGACTATTGGACAAACACTTGAACTGTTGGCTAAACCGTAAAAATTTGGCCGAACTATTAAGTCTAACCGGTCGAAATTTTAGTCAACGCTGTCAAATTATTAGATAAAGCGACCAAATTATTGGTAAACCAATCAAATATACTATCAAACTGTATTAACCAAGTTATAATTTCTAGCCAGAGTTACATGAAAACTTCACTTAGTTTTTCTATCGACTCGTGCTTAAAAAAACGCATACACACATATTATGTACAACCTCGGCAAAATACAGCCATATAAGAAAGAACACATTTACATTCCCTAGCAATCCGATGATTATGCTTTTTGTACCATCAATGTAGGAGCGCGATTACTTCGAACTCGCTTGGGATAAGCCCGTTGTTTCATTAAGTAGGTCGCAAGTTCGCGTAATCGGGGCCCTACACAATAAAATATAATACAACTCGTGTAACCTACTACAACTAACTTAGTCTACGTATTTACAACACAAGAGCGGCGGACAGCGGTCACAGCGCAAGGGGCTACCTGGAATAACAAAATATACATCAATATGATTTAGATTTAGAAATAATTAAATCAGACGTTACGATACTAAAATATTGGAACGGTACACAAATTGAATGTGGAATATTACCATGTTTTGCAAGAGACATATCGGGAAATATTTGAATATTACCATTTTTTGCAAGTATTGGAATTTTATCATGTTTCGCAAGTGACATTACGATGTTTTTAAAAAAAAAAACACGGTCACACTCATAGTCCCCACTAGGATTCCCTGTATCGGGGTGCCATGGACATACACAGAAAAAAACTACAAATAACACCCAGACCCAGAGACAGACATTTAAACTCATCATTCAAATGTCTGCCCTCGCCGAGAATCGAACCCGGGACAGAGGGTCCCGGGTTCGATTCTTAGCAGGCAGGTACACTGCCAACTAGGCTGCGCGGGTCGTCGTTTTGCAAGTAACATATCGGGAAATATGATACGACGCCGGCTTCTCGTAGTCGGGCTGCAACTATACACATACGCACCTATACTGTGTGCGGCAGCAGCACAGTGTGCGCTAGCAGAGCACGGCGCGGTCTGTGGGCGGGAGGTGCCGGGGGCGGTGGCAGGGGGGCGGGGGCGGGGGCGCGGGGAGCGACGCCGGCTTCTCGTAGTCGGGCTGCAACTATACACATACGCACCTATACTGTGTGCGGCAGCAGCAGCACAGTGTGCGCTAGCAGAGCACGGCGCGGTCTGTGGGCGGGAGGTGCCGGGGGCGGTGGCAGGGGGGCGGGGGCGGGGGCGCGGGGAGCGACGCCGGCTTCTCGTAGTCGGGCTGCAACTATACACATACGCACCTATACTGTGTGCGGCAGCAGCAGCACAGTGAGCGCTAGCAGAGCACGGCGCGGTCTGTGGGCGGGAGGTGCCGGGGGCGGTGGCAGGGGGGCGGGGGCGGGGGCGCGGGGAGCGACGCCGGCTTCTCGTAGTCGGGCTGCAACTATACACATACGCACCTATACTGTGTGCGGCAGCAGCAGCACAGTGAGCGCTAGCAGAGCACGGCGCGGTCTGTGGGCGGGAGGTGCCGGGGGCGGTGGCAGGGGGGCGCGGGGAGCGACGCCGGCTTCTCGTAGTCGGGCTGCAACTATACACATACGCACCTATACTGTGTGCGGCAGCAGCAGCACAGTGTGCGCTAGCAGAGCACGGCGCGGTCTGTGGGCGGGAGGTGCCGGGGGCGGTGGCAGGGGGGCGGGGGCGGGGGCGCGGGGAGCGACGCCGGCTTCTCGTAGTCGGGCTGCAACTATACACATACGCACCTATACTGTGTGCGGCAGCAGCAGCACAGTGAGCGCTAGCAGAGCACGGCGCGGTCTGTGGGCGGGAGGTGCCGGGGGCGGTGGCAGGGGGGCGCGGGGAGCGACCCCGGCTTCTCGTAGTCGGGCTGCAACTATACACATACGCACCTATACTGTGTGCGGCAGCAGCAGCACAGTGAGCGCTAGCAGAGCACGGCGCGGTCTGTGGGCGGGAGGTGCCGGGGGCGGTGGCAGGGGGGCGCGGGGAGCGACGCCGGCTTCTCGTAGTCGGGCTGCAACTATACACATACGCACCTATACTGTGTGCGGCAGCAGCAGCACAGTGAGCGCTAGCAGAGCACGGCGCGGTCTGTGGGCGGGAGGTGCCGGGGGCGGTGGCAGGGGGGCGCGGGGAGCGACGCCGGCTTCTCGTAGTCGGGCTGGAACTTCTTGCACAGTGCCAGCACGGAGGGCGGCGGGCGAGACTCGCACGCACCGTTGCACGGGATGTGCGCGTGCGACTTGCGGGACACCTGCAAACACAGAAACGTCGAATGTTATATTAGTCTGCGTATGTGTAGCACAGCACAATAATCTGAAACGAACTATTCGACTAAATAGGATCGTGGTTAACTTTGCACAAAGCAAATGCCTAAAATATCAATTCAATAATTGTAAATTCTATTCTATACTAAATTGTCTTAATTAAATTGAAACTGCTTCCATGCTGGCCTGGGAGCGAAAGAAAAACATAGAATGTGCCAGCTGCGTTTCCTCCCGGGCATGCTGTAAAAATCAGCTTAGGGATCCGAAGGGCAAGTATATTGCAATTTAGGCGATGGACTGACAACCTGTCACTATAGCAATATACCTACAAATATATCTTACATAACCCTCAAAACCTTGTCAGACGTGGCGGAACGACCTTTGTTTAGGTCGTTTGCGCTCTGCCTGCCCCATTAGGGATGAAGGCGTGAATATATGTATGTATGTATTAAATTGAAATAGACCGCTAATGTAATTTGAAGGCACGACAGACATCAATAAACTGGTCCGCGCAATATGATAGCTGATTCTTGCAAATCTTTGTAAAAAGACCAATAACACCAATAAAGAAATGACACGATACAGATAAAGAACATATTAAATGAACTGAGATCTAGACTAAAACAGATCACAAATAGACAAACATAAGCACGTTTCTAGAGTCAGCGTAAAGTCAACTCGGCCCGAAACCAATTAGGAACCAAACACAGTCACATAATAATTTGGAAAATGTTGACTTTCCCTATAAGAACATCTGGATCTGTGCTTATGCCTGGCCTGTGCCGTCCCCAGTGTTGTTCGCTATACCTGAAAACATTATTTGCTTGGAATAAAATACAGTTTGGACTACTTATATAAATAAATATATAACTTTGAATGTGTTTTCAGTTAAGATTTTCTTATATAACTTTATTTTATTGTAACAGTGTCTTGGTTTCAAGACTCAAAACCCACTCGACAAGAGGAATTGCTGCTATTCTCTTATCTAAATTATCGAACACGGAAAAAAAATCATCATCTCCCTAGCCTTATCCCGTATCTCACGCTTCCTAATATACGGGATTGAACGAGGGTACTGGTTTTTACACAGAGCGACTGCCATCTGACCTCCGCAACCCAGAAGGGAAACCAGACCCAATCCTAGATTAGGACAGAGTTTTCAAGCCGCCAATGCTTAGCACTGGCCTCTGATATGGCCATAATGCGTTTAAGGACAAATACAAGGAAACCCGGACAGATGGCATGGCAGCCCTATTTGGTTGTATGGAGTCGTTCGCAGAATGTCCCATTGGTTGCAAAATGTCTCTTTGTCATAACGTCCATTTCGCAAAACGTCTCTTTCGCAATAAGTTTGTTACGCGAAGTTACCTATGGAGTACGTGTAGGTATATTAGGCGTATGTCTGCCTGTGTTCCAGTGACGCTATTAAGATCACTGTGACCCCTACCTTGGGCGTGGAGGGCGCGTCGGGAAAGGGCGGCGAGGCGTCGCGCGCATGCGCGTGCTTCAGCGGCTTGTCGCGCTCCTCCGCCTCGCAGCGCTCCAGCAGCGGCACGACGCGCTCCGTGCTCTCTGAAACACGGATCATTCACATTTAGAACATGAAAATACATAAACCAGAAACATTAAACGTAAGAGCACAATTTCTTGTGAGTGGGATTCAAGTAATCTCAACGTACCAAAAGATCTAATAGATTTAATTATTTACTCAATAAGCTACCGCACTGCAAGCAGATCACCGGGCTTTTCTTTGTTTAGATTAGCACTCTTAATTACATAATATTACTACATAATTTAATAATAATTATTATTTATTTATTTAACAGACAACAAAGGTCCAGTTATGGTAAGTAACAATATGCTATATGAAATAAACAGATTTAAATTAAATTAATTAAATAGACCAATAATTACACAAAATGTATGAACAAGCGATAGCTCAGTTTATTAGAAAATTTAGTTCTTGCGGCACAGAATCTCACTCCCGTGAATATTACAATTCAGAACAAGTCTCAATCTATCTGAACCAGCAAGTATAATTGAAACAACAATCTGACCAACAACGGGTAAAACTAAATCTGTAAGCGATTACCGCAGTCAATAAGACTGTTTGTTGTGGCGTTTGCGTTTATACAACACATTACAATTTCATAAACTGTAAATTACTTCCATGCTGGACTGGGAGAGAAAGAAAAACATAGAATGTTCTATGTTTTTTATTAATACTGTTGAAGTAGTCAGCAAAAGGGACTCGAGGGTTACAGTGTATTGTAATTTAGGCGATGGGCTGACAACCTGTCACTAAAGCAATACATATTACAATCTAAAACTGCCCTCAATTTTTGTCAGACGTGGCGAAAGCGCCTTTTACGAGGCGTTAAACGCTCTGCCTACCCCGTAAGGGATAAAGGCGTGATTTATGTATGTATTACAATTTCATTCCTGTGGCGGAACGACCTTTGTTTAGGTCGTTTACGCTCTACCTACCTCATTATGGATAAAGGCCTGATTATATGTATGTATGCGAGCGACTGCGATACGAGAAATATCATGGTGACTATGACACTTATATTTCCATTATATAACATGCTTACACATTATAACTTCCATACTGGACTAGGAGAGAAAGAAAAACATAGAATGTTCCAGTTGAACTTCCTCCCGGGCATGCTGTAGAAGTCAGCAAAAGGGAAAAAAGGGGTTCGAGGGTTACAGTGTATTGTAATTTAGGCGATGGGCTGACAACCTGTCTAGAGAGAGAGCCCGATGGTGTAGTGGGAGAGCCCGATGGTGTAGTGGATAGGGCCGCTGCCTCCTGAGCGGGAGGTCGTGGTTCGAACCCCACCAGTCACCACGTACCAATGTGTTTTTCGGTTTTCGAATTTCATATGTACGTTTATTCGGTGCTTTTTCCGTGCTTCGGAAGGCACGTTAAGCCGTTGGTCCCGGTTAATATCGTTTAATACCGTAGATATTAGTCGTTAAGCCATATCAGAGGCCAGTGCTAAGCATTGGCGGCTTGAAAACTCTGACCTAATCTAGGATTGGGTCTGGTTTCCCTTCTGGGTTGCGGAGGTCAGATGGCAGTCGCTCTGTGTAAAAACCAGTACCCTCGTTCAATCCCCTAGATTAGGAAGCCGACCCCGTGAGATACGGGATAAGGCTAGGGAGATGTGGCTGACAACCTGTCACTACAGCAATACACATTACAATCTAAAACTGCCCTCAATTTTTGTCAGACGTGGCGAAAGCTAAAAGGCGCTTTACGTTCTGCCTACCCCGTAAGGGATAAAGGCGTGATTTTATGTATGTATGTATGTATAACATGCAAGATTGTGTCCTTACCTTTCTCTTCCTCATGTGTGCCATTGCTTTCACTATACCCGTTGACTCCGTTGTGTACGTTAACTCCGTTAACTTTGTCGACGCAGTGTCCGTTAACTCCGTTAACTTTGTCGACGCAGTGTCCGTTGACGCCGTTTGTCCCGTTCGTTCCGTTGTGTCCGTTCGTCCCGTTGCAACCGTTGGTGCTTTTGTATCCGTTAGTGTCGATTCCTGAAAATAGAGATAGTAAAACTACTATCACTACATAGTATAAAACAAAGTCGCTTTCTCTGTCCCTATATCCCTACGTATCCATAAATCTTTAAAACTACGCAACGGATTTTGTTGCGGTTTCTTTTAATGGATAGAGTGGTTCAAGAAGAAGGTTTATATGTATAAAACATGCGTAATATAGTAGAGAAACACTGATAATTTTCTGTGCGAAGCCGGGGCGGGTCGCTAGTTTATAATAACTCGAATGTATACTTCTTCTTAGCGAGTGGATTCTCGAGTCGAACAACAACCCGATGAACCCTGGTGTCAGAGTTTTCTAACCGCCTAGTAGCACATCTATTAGGCCTCTGACATAGTTTGAGTAACGTGTATGTTTACTACCATGTTAAGTTAAGTTGTTATATCTGTTGTTGATCCCGTTGAGTCCCTTAACTTTATCCTTTGTCCTTTTCGCTGGTATTTATTAATATCCGTTTTAGATAAGCTGCCGTTGCTGTTTTTTTACATCAGTTGTTGATCCCGTTGTGCCCCTTAACTTTACTATCATCTTCTTGGTTTTATACTGTCGCTTTGTAGCATTTGAACTACCTAAAACCAACCTTGTTTTCATACTTACCGTTGCTGTTGTCAACGCTAAGGGATCCGAGGGTTTCAGTATATTGCAATGTAGTCGATGGGCTGACAACCTGTCACTACAGCAATATACCTACAAATCTATCTTAAATAACCCTCAAAACTTTGTCAGACGTGGCGAAACGACTTTTGTTTAGGTCGTTTACGCTCTGCCTACCCCATTTGGGATAAAGGCGTGATTATGTGTATGTATGTATTTCCAGTGCCGACGATGACTGCTGGCACGTTGCTCGCGTCTTAAATACAAAGATGCTTACTGTTGTTGGCTTTGCATCCGTTGTCAATCCCGTTGTGTCTATTAGTCCCGTTGTTTCCATTAGTGGCGTTGTGTGCGTTCGTGCCGTGGTGTGTATCATACTTACCGTTGCTGGTTTTGTATCCGTTGTCGATGCCGTTGTGTCCGTTAGTCCCGTTGTATCCATTAGTGGCGTTGTGTGCGTTCGTGCCGTGGTGTGTATAATACTTACCGTTGCTGGTTTTGTATCCGTTGTCGATGCCGTTGTGTCCGTTAGTCCCGTTGTATCCATTAGTGGCGTTGTGTGCGTTCGTGCCGTGGTGTGTATCATACTTACCGTTGCTGGTTTTGTATCCGTTGTCGATGCCGTTGTGACCGTTAGTCCCGTTGTATCCATTAGTGGCGTTGTGTGCGTTCGTGCCGTGGTGTGTCACATACTTACCGTTGCTGGTTTGGTATCTGATGTCGATGCCGTTGTGTCCGTTAGTCCCGTTGTATCCATTAGTGGCGTTGTGTGCGTTCGTGCCGTGGTGTGTATCATACTTACCGTTGCTGGTTTTGTATCCGTTGTCGATGCCGTTGTGTCTATTAGTCCCGTTGTATCCATTAGTGGCGTTGTGTGCGTGCGTGCCGTGGTGTGTATCATACTTACCGTTGCTGGTTTTGTATCCGTTGTCAATCCCGTTGTGTCTATTAGTCCCGTTGTATCCATTAGTGGCGTTGTGTGCGTTCGTGCCGTGGTGTGTATAATACTTACCGTTGCTGGTTTTGTATCCGTTGTCGATGCCGTTGTGTCCGTTAGTCCCGTTGTATCCATTAGTGGCGTTGTGTGCGTTCGTGCCGTGGTGTGTATCATACTTACCGTTGCTGGTTTTGTATCCGTTGTCGATGCCGTTGTGACCGTTAGTCCCGTTGTATCCATTAGTGGCGTTGTGTGCGTTCGTGCCGTGGTGTGTCACATACTTACCGTTGCTGGTTTGGTATCTGATGTCGATGCCGTTGTGTCCGTTAGTCCCGTTGTATCCATTAGTGGCGTTGTGTGCGTTCGTGCCGTGGTGTGTATCATACTTACCGTTGCTGGTTTTGTATCCGTTGTCGATGCCGTTGTGTCTATTAGTCCCGTTGTATCCATTAGTGGCGTTGTGTGCGTGCGTGCCGTGGTGTGTATCATACTTACCGTTGCTGGTTTTGTATCCGTTGTCGATGCCGTTGTGTCCGTTAGTCCCGTTGTATCCTTTAATGGCGTTGTGTGCGTTCGTGCCGTGGTGTGTATAATACTTACCGTTGCTGGTTTTGTATCCGTTGTCGATGCCGTTGTGTCCGTTAGTCCCGTTGTGTCCATTAGTGCCGTTAACTTCATCCTCTTCGCTGGCTACCTCCTGTTGGTACCCGGCGCCGACTATGACTGCTGGCACGTCGCTCTCGTCCTTCAACCAGGGGTGCTCCAGGCACTCTTCCACTGTGAGGCGGCCTCTGCAAGTTTAAAAGTGGGGTTACGGTTATGACAATCATAACATAATCCTAATCGATAATTTTGGAAGTAGTAACATAAATACAATTATCAATTAATTATAATAGTAGTAATACTACAAACACAAACAAAGACACACACACTCACTCACACACACACACACACACTGTTTATACCTTCTTAAATTTATTATTTTTTACCTCCAATTACATTTAGGTTAAGATATCTAACTAGGCCTTCTGTAAACTAGAAATAGTATCTCACTAAACCTCACGATACAGGTTTGTTCCTAGTGTGAGGTTTGCAAGTAATTAGTTTGTGTTAGAACAGAGCTGGCTACTTATTTCTGTATTTACCATTGGATTTACTTCAATTGTGTATTTTCTGTTGTTTTTGATTTAATAAACAATTTTGTATTTTTAATATATCCGTGAAGTTACTAGGCTACAGTTCTTTTTTAATTTCCAATTTTGTCTCTTTCGGTGACTTTCGTATATCTCTGCTTAATTAGATGACTGGAAAAGTTTAAATATTGAAGAATAAGAAAATTGTGCTGCAGAGTGTTACAAAGCTAATAAAAAGAACTGTCGTTCGAGCTTAAAATATTTAGCGAGAATTTTAAGAAAAGGAACTATAGTAAGACACTATCTCGCTAACTTCAGTCCATTATTCCGTGACCCACACTGCATTTCCAGTGATTTGCATCAGCTTATTAGTTGCACTTACTTGGGGTCGACGACTAAGGTGTCCTGTATGAAGCTGATGGCCTGCTCGCTCACTCCACGGAACAGGTCCTTAGGGAACGACAACTGGCACTGTGCTATGTTCAGGTATGTTTCCTGGAAAACAAAGTAAACCTATTACACTTTTGTCACGGTACGCCAATGAATAAAGAGGCACGGTACGCTGATGATCGTGGGTTTAAGTGCAAGTTTTAGCCATTTTTTTTCATGTTATAAATAAAGAAATTGGGAATATTTTCTTTTCTTTCATATCTGTCATCATTACCCAGTTCACCTAACACTGGTTTCTCACACAACGACAAACACAGCAAGGTGTTTGGCGCCGGTTTCCGGTACGAACGTCACAACACAAGCCCTTCGCGAAGTCTACCACCGCTTTTATGACGTGGTTGAACAGAACCTTTCTTTAGGCAATTAAGTCTGTGATATCGTTGCCCGGGTGGACCTTCAATAGGTATATGACTAAGCGTTTGGCTCAAATTATCCTCTTACCTGTTTGGTGTCACCGGCGAAGGGCGAATAACCACTGACAAGGACGTACGCCAGTACTCCGACTGACCAGATATCAGCGGCTAAGGAAAGTGGCTCGTACGACAAGATTTCTGGAGCTGGAATAGAAGATGAAACAATAAATTAGGTAGGCTGTTTCCTTTAGACTAAGCATTAGAAACTTGAGGGATAGGTAGAAGGTTAAAATGGGGTAAAAAAAGACTCTGTAACCTAACCAGCTCACATAAATTTTCACTTGAACAATGCTTCATCCATCATATCAATTCGAGTCTTTCTTCTAATATTTCTTTTTTTACGGCTTTGAATTGTCTCTCGCCAAGTGATCTCACTTAACTTCATGCAAATCTCAGACAATATTTTTCAGCTTATTCATATTCATACGCCAAGATAAACAATTATCACTTCATTCTTACTGTACATCGTTCACACATCATAAACAATTTCTTAAACGAGCATGTCTTGTTACTATCCTAGCAGATAATTATCACTTTAACACGTACACATCCATCACAATCATTTCTGCATAAAAACCAATTACAAATGCAAACACTGCTTCTAATAGCAGTATAGCATACTGCATAACAAGTGTAATACGTGTTAAAAGTCTAATCTGAATCTTCGTTCTCGGAGGCAGTAGACTGTGACATCACATGGTAGATATTACCGCATGTTGGTAACATAACTAGTAACTGTTATTATACGTACTACTGCTAGTATTAACATGGCCACTCATAGGAAAGAAACGTCTGATGAGAATTGACTTAATATGTGGTTTCACATTGAATTATTGTATACGCGTGAGAATAAGTTCGTGGTCGAGTGCCTTCATCAAACACATTATAGTATGTCTTTTAAAAGTACGTACACCTCGAAATAGATAGCACCTAACTAAATGCCTATTGTGACGATTGGTTGGGGATTTCGTCGATAGTCGTGTAGAATTGGCAGGCCTTTGTAGAACAGTGGTGTGGTATAGCATAGGCTAGTAATAATTTTCTGTTAAGAATAAACTACGTATATTCGCAACTTTTTTCTGTTTCCAACACGATCAGGGAAAGTACACGGAACATTTGCTGCTTTAATAAATCACTCTTTCTCTCATGCTAACATTGACACAGACAAAAAGTGTCGCGTGCAAGAATTCATCCGCATGATTTGGCAACAAAATACAGCCCCAATAGAAATCTGTATAGCTCCAAATATGGAAATGTATAAATGAGCTTGTCTGGTCAATATGAATAAAACATACTGCCTCTCGGACTGCGGAATACACCGTGACTTATTTCTGTTTCCATACTTCTTAGTAGGCTTTTAAAACACATTCTGACCTGCTTATTATTTTATTTTAAATATTATAAGAAACTATAACTATTCGTAAGCGGGATCAGATTGTAGTATAAAGACTTGAGCTCGCCCTTCAAAAATACCATCTAATCCCCAGTAATATTTCGGTTTTTGTTCCACACACTCTTAGAGTTTGGACTCACCGACATAATCTCTAGTGCCGAGTATCTCTCTGACATGAGCTCCAGGCTGGATGGCGCGGCTGATGCCGAAGTCGCAGATGAGGAGCTCTTCTCCACTGGCGGAGAGCAGCAGGTTCTGTGGCTTCAGGTCCAGATGCGCCACGCGCCGGGCGTGGAGGTGTGCTAGACCTGGAGTCGGAAAAATAAACAGTTTTAGTTAAAACGGTTTATATAAGTAGATATTATCTTTAAAAGATTTGCTCTATTGGAAGACAGACGTAATAAAGAAATAATCGATGACAGAGCTGCTCTCCCTGAAACCTGTTTATTGCTTTTGGTATGGTAAAAACTTCTTACACTTATTACGCAAAGTGAACCTCCAAGTTAACACAGGCTGTATCTCAGAAACTGAGCCTACCTTCAAGAACATGACGTAGCGCGCGCCGGGCGGCTCCTTCTGTCAAACGCTCTTCTTCATCAAGCAGACGCTGCAATTCTCCTCCAGCACAAAGTTCTAGAACGATGGCTACTTCTGAACGGGTCTCGTAGACCTAGAAACAATAATTCATAATATGTAGGGTAGTAAAATATAATTTGATGACAAGTTTGTACAGACTGTTAGAACATTATTCCTTTCCGGACACTAGATAGCGCCACTTACATACTAGTTACAGACAATAAATGGTGCCACTTGCATACTAGTTACTAGCATACTTGTTACAGGCGGTAGATGGCGCCAATTACATACTAGTTATAGGCGATAGATGGTGTCACTTACCTCATGTAAACGCACAACCCGCGTGCACCCATGGCACAGCGCTAGCACGGCTACTTCGTGTTGTATCTCGCGCGTGGTGTCGGCAGCTCGCCGCCGCTTGCGTATGAACTTCGCCGCGTATTCCTCTCCGGACACTAGATGGCGTAGTTTGCGGACTGACGCGAATTTGCCTCTGGAAAGAGAGAAAGAGGTTAGGTTAGTACCGTTTTAAACAAACACCATTGTAAATAACCTTGCTGTCTGAGATTTTATTTTTTATGTTATGATCTACCTACTTGCATAGTCAGCAAATTTTAATTTAGCGTTGCGATAGAGTAAGTAAAAATCAGGTAAGTTCCATATATGTTCTCTATCTTTTATACCGATATCTAGGGTTGCTATCACATTTATTTCGACATGTCACGAAAATTGAATCAAAACATTACGGGCAAGCGTAGCGAACGCAATATTTTAATTTACAAGTGTGTATGTGATGTTTTCTTGGATAAGGTACGTAACTATCTTATTAATCTTATTTCCCCGGACTCAGAAAGCAACCGGGATTTTTAAAAACCACGCCCGGACGCCCTCCAAACTATGACAAATCCGGGGCAACTAGGACGGATGGTAGCCCTACTTATAACTAGTCCTAATACTGTAATACTCCTAGTTTAAAATTAGCTAAGCTAGGATGTGATTCGCTGGGCGTATCGTTTCTCTTCATACCTGTATTTAACTCTGATTGGCTTTTGATTAGAACATCAAATACCAATCGATTTCATGAGTAAATGAGCTAGGTAGTCGAGAATACTTCGATTAGCTTTATAGTAATATACTACGTTGAAAGCTTTTTCCCACCGCAGTGAGATCTTTCTAAACATACATACATATAATCACGCCATTATCACTAATGGGGTAGGCAAACTGCTTAAACAAAGGCCATCCCGCCAGGTCTGACAAAGTTTCGAGGGTTATTTAAGATAGATTGTTAGGTATATTACTGTAGTGGCAGGTTGTCACCCCATCGCCTAAATGACAATATACTGAAACCCTCGAATCCCTTACGTGTTTTTTACAGCATGCCGGGGAGGAAATGCAGCTGGCACATTCTGTTTTTCTCTAGCTCCCAGGCCAGCATGGAAGAAATCTATTCTAAAGTCTAATTATAATAACTAAATTTACTCTGTTTCAGAACACGACCATAAGCTTTAAGGAAAAGTGTAAAAGGAAATTGCTATGCTTTGAAAAAGTTACTAATAGGTCACAAGAATTATTGAAACTTGTTTCTCGTATCTTGATTGCATAGTATCCAAAGCTATTTAATATAGTGGCCTACATTGCTAACTAACTTACGATCAGAAGTCACAGACAATGAGAAGAGATAGTCAGCCATTGACCCAGTAGATATTTTAATTGCCCTGCCCATCTTCCTAGAGATCGCAATAAGAAAGTAGGTCTTCCTAGGAAGACTAAGATATTCTATTCGTTTCTAGTAATTCCATATCATCAAATTGTCATCGCATACATCTTAAGATACTTCTAACCATCTTCAAACTCTAGAATAACTATGTGTCATAGAATTATCATGAACATACATACATATATATAATCACGCCGTTATCCCTAATGGGGTAGGCAGAGCGTAAACGACAAACAAAGGTTGTTCCGCCACGTCTGACAAAGTTTTGACGATATATTTATAGGTATTGCTGTACTGTGACCGGTTGTTAGCCCATCGCCTAAATTACAATATACTGAAACCCTCTGATGTCTTAGCTGGTTTTTGCAGCATATCCGGGAGGAAATGCAGCTGGCACTGACAAGTTTTTCTCTCGCTCCCAGTCCAGTATGGAAGAAATTATCATGAACTGAAGCATAATTCTAGAGAAACTGTAAAGGCAGATTCCTAAGAAGAAATCCGTCTGTCTTAGGTATGACCATCATAAAACATTTAACAAGGACATTAACCTCTTGAAGACAGCTGAGAAATTTTCCCCTCGTGTAGAGTTAGAAAATACACCTTATTGCAAAGGCTTAAGGAATCCGATGGTATTTTCTAGAAGTTCAACCACCGTTGCTAAAAAACTAGGAGTATTATAAGACATAATGCAAATTCACAAGAAGAAATCTGTGTGTTATGGTTTGTAAGAATGACTATAAACATTGCGATGGGTCGTCCATTGACCATATCTTAAGACACCTTTGTCTAGGATCAGTTTTCATTCAAACATCAGATCAGAATTAGGATGGCAGTCTTCTACATACATACATAAATCACTCCTTTATCCCGTACGGGTTAGGCAGAGTGTTTAACGCCTCGTAAAAGGCGGTTTCGCCACGTTTAGCGCTTTGGCCTTACAAAAAAGAAAATACTGCTAAAACATTTCAAGAATTTCGTATAATAATTCTGTACGCATCTAATTCGTTACGCTATATCAACGAGTCAGACAGATATATTATCCAACTCTCAAGTAGGTACTTTGATGTAGAAATTCCTAGAATGTTCACCTTAGCGCCATGCGTAAATCTAGAATTCTACTTAGGGCTTTAAAGTCCAGATGACAAAAACATAATTATTTCGGATAAATGCATGTTTTCTAGCTGTGTGCCTTAGGCCTTAATATATCGTCGAAATTATAAGTATTAATTATTTTTTGCTCTAATTTATTTTTGTTACTAATAGATATTTTCAGTGAGTTACTGTTATTTTACTAGTTTGATTGTAGTATGACTTAGGACCTCCCACAATCAAAAACAACATTATAAATCAGGTACCAACCACTAATAAATAGCGTCGATACTACTATCGAATCGACTACTACAAATTAATATTCCGCTAAGATAAGACATTACACCCTCTGACACGTTATTTTATTATTATTAAGCTAGTAGAAGTTATGTTATTATCACGAATGGAGCCGATTCTGTTTTAGACACAATTTAAATTATTTTAGGATGGTTTTATTTTTTTATTTAACGGTTTATTGTACACAGAACAATTACATAGGGAATCAAGACACAACAGGCACTGCTTCTTTCTAAAATGAAATGTCTTACAGCAGACCTAAGAAGTGAGATTGCAGAAAACGTAACGCGATTCTGTTATTTAGGTATTAGGACCAATAAAGAGACAGCAATATAACAACTGATTTTAATCTTGTCAAAATGACGACGAGTAGCGTAAGACTACACCATCTACAGATTGATTGATAGCTGTCATTGCTTCAATTGCTGTCAGTGTAACCATAGCCAAATTTTAGTTCCTATTATCGCCGTCTGAACAAATTTGACGGTCGCACTATAACATGCCGTCTATTTCAGGGGTAAAGCGTCACTTTGACAAGATTATAATAAGCTGTTGTATTGCTGTCTCTTTTTTGTTTACATTTTAGTAACTGCCAACTAAAATTAGTTGTGTTTACGGCAGAATCGGCTCCATTGAGATACAACTTAAGTTACAATATTACTTTAGTTCTTCGGTAAAGTTCCGATATGCAACAAAGTAACAAGGATTTAATACATCAGTCTAGGGACTGGAGGCTGTAATGGATCCATTAGTAACTTATGATGATGATACTCACCTACAGCTACTTTAAATCTAAAAAAAAGCTACCCCATTAGGGATAAAGGCGTGATTCTATTTAGTTTTAAGTAGAGAAAATCTGCTACCATAATTTAGCAAACAGGATATACCTATAGGTTTTTGTAATGCAATGCTAGTGCAATTTAAGAAAAAAAGGAATGTATATTTTTAAATATAATAGGTTTAAATTCGCCAAGACTTATTCAATCACCACCGTTCTAGAGCCAAAAACTAACTAAAAATAGTCGCAATAAGCAAAGGATTTTGCCAAAAAGTGGATAAGCAGTTAATAATAGTCATACTCTTCATCTGGATCTTGAGACATAAAGTTGTTCTACTGTAAATCTTGGGTAAATTCAATAATTTAGGTTTGTTTTAATATATTTGTTATTCTACTGTGAATCTTACGAAAATTTAATAATTTGGTTTTATTTCGAAGCAGTCCCAATTGAAATGCGAATAATCAAGTCTAGCCACTTCTCAAAGTATAGGTCAGTTACACCAACTTGTCATTTAATCCCTAATTCTACAATAAACTATATCACCGAGGCATAGATCTGTAATACACTAACCCACTTAAATAAATCAATATTACGATTGCAATAAAATAAATAGAATGGCAGACGCCATGTTGATTTGTGAAACGGCTTTGCTACCTGGTATCTGTTTCAATTAATTGATTTAGTAAAGGATTGGTTAACTATTAATTATTTAAAGGGAATTTATATTTGACTTTAAAGCAATATAAGCTTTCGGTAATTTCTGGTAAACATTCTGCTATAATTAATGAATGAACTAAGTATTAAGTCTAATTTAAGACTTTCCAGATAACCAAAAGACTAGATCATAAAATAATATTGTGCCTTTTGAAAATTGAATCATTTTGCGTTATGATCATGGCCCACTTTTGTCATCCGAAACATAGAACAAGTATTATCTATCTATTCTGTGCCAATAACTATAGTGAAGGTAGATTTACATTAAGATCTATTAAATAACATTGTTACCACTTACTAAAGTTACAGCATAACAATTATCTCATCAATTTAAGTTCGAAACTAAACGTTTCTAACATCTTACAATTACAAAATGTCTGCGCAAGAGTGGAAAGAGCAGAATCGATCGGCAGATAATAGAAATAATAACATCTCATTTAATTGAGAACAACTATAGTTATATTGCAACAGGTAGATATGATCTCAGCGAGATTGAAATATAATTGTTGGATGCTTTTACAAGAAGTATTGCACTCATTTCCATACATACATACAATCACGCCTTTATTCCTAATTGGGTAGGCAGAGCGTAAACTATCTAAACAAAGTATCGTATCGTACCGCCACTTCTGACAAAGTTTTGAGGATTATTGAAGATAGATTTGTAGGTGTATTGCTGTAGGAACAGGTTTGTCAGCCTATCGCCTAAATTGCAATATACAGAAACCTTCGGATCCCTTAGCTGGTTTTTACAGCATACCCGGGAGGAAATGCAGCTGGCACATTCTATGTTTGTCTCCCACTCCCAGTCCAGTATGGAAGTAATTGCACTCATTTGATGGGTAGTAAAGTGCACTAGTTTTATTACAGGCTTATTGCAGGTTTACAACTGCCAATCTGAGAGAAGATGGTGTGATATTCCTGGAACACATCTTTATGATCTAGTGTTGGAGAAGTTCTTCCATGCTGGACTGGGAGCAAAAGAAGAACATAGAATGTGCCAGCTGCATTTCCTCCCGGGCATGCTGTAAAAACCAGCTAAGTAACCCGAGGACGTTTCTTTATATTGCAATTTAGGCGACTTTGTCACTAAAGCAATATACCTATAAATCTATCTTAAATAACCCTCAAAGCTTTGCCAGACGTGGCGGAACGACCTTTGTTTATGTCGTTTACGCTCTGTCTACACCATTAGGGACAAGGGCGTGATTGTGTGAAGAATGTATGTATGTATGTTGGAAGATTTTAGTAGTAAATACAAAATCTAACGAGACATGAATATGATTTGAATGGAAAATCAAACTCGTGTTATTATTAGTCTTTCTCTCACTAGTTACTAAACGTTTTCCATTTGATTCTAATTATCCTAGGGCCGTATTTGTAATCAGCTCTCAAGAGTGACAGCGAGTTTGAGTTCGTATCAGAAATGTCATTTCAGTACAAACTGGCCTGTAAAATCCATACTTAATATTGCTCTCAAGTTTGAGATCGCTTCAAAAATACGAGCCTTAAAGTTTTGTGAATGTAAAAGCTCACAGAAGAACGTTTTCAGGTTTAACGGAGGAAATTTACTTCCAGGCTTATTCCTTACTAGCGAACCGCCCCGGCTTCGCACGGAAATCATCAGTGTTTCTCTACTATATTATGCATGTATTATACATATAAACCTTCCTCTTGAATCACTCTATCCATCAAAAGAAACCGCATCAAAATCCGTTGCGTAGTTTCAAAGATCTAAGCATACATAGGGATATAGGGACAGAGAAAGCGACTTTGTTTTATACTTTGTATTCGCAAGAATGGATGACAGATGAAATATTGCAGTTGATGGATGAGCGGAGACAATACAAGAATGTCAACATAGACAAATATAACCACACTGATGCGACTATTAATTTCAAAGTTTTAATGGCAAGAGAGCAATGGTTGTCAAATAAATGTGTCGAAATAGAATTATTACAGAAAAAGCATGATAGTTTTCAGCTACATAAACGAGTAAAAGAGTTTACAAATACTAACAAAAAGCAAATTAAAAGTATCCTTGTGAACAAAAATGGTAACATTGTTGTTGATGATGATGAAGCCAGTGAGGTCTGGGAAGAATATGTACAAGACCTCTTCAAAGACAATCGAAAACAGGTGGAACCACTTAGTGAAATTAATCTACAAAGTCCACAAATATTAAAATCTGAACTTAACTCAGCTATACAACGCATGAGAGGCGGAAAAGCCTTGGGCCCCGATGGAATTGCTGTGGAAGTATTCAATCTAATTCACGACTACAACATTGATGATTTAGTGACACTTTTCAATACATTTTATGAATGTGACAATGTGCTCCCTGAGGACTGGCTCTTGTCCGTTTTTACACCGTTACCAAAGAAGCCCAATGCCAAATGTTGCGGCGACCACAGGATGATTAGTGTGATGAGCCATTTTTTGAAAATATTTCTAAAAAGCATTCAAATCCGAATTTACAAGAAAATAGAAGAGAATATAAGTGAAACACAATTTGGATAGCAGTACAAGTTTTGGTGCAAAGATGCTTAGATGTACAAATGGATGTCCATATGTGCTTTATTGATTTCGAAAAAGCATTTGACAACGTTAAACATGATAAACTAATAACAATATTAAAATCGATTGGCTTAGATAAAAATGATATTAAATTTATAGAAAATTTGTATTGGAACCAAAAATCGAAAATAAAAATTGATAACACCCTTACAAATGAAGTTAAAATCGAAAAAGGCGTTAGACAAGGTTGTATCTTGTCACCTTGTTTGTTCAACCTATATTCGGAAATGATTTTTAGAAATGTCTTTGATCAACTTGATCTGAGCATCCGCCTAAATGGTAAACTAATACAAAATATTCGCTACGCTGACGATACCGTCTTGTTAGCCTCTAACTCTGAAGACCTTCAAATTATGCTCCAGAAACTAAATGATGCTTTATCAGACTATGGTCTAAAAATTAACATTAACAAAACAAAACACATGATCGTCAGTAAAAATCCAACAGTTACATCACCAATACTTTTGAATGACAAAGTCATAGAAAAAGTTAAAAGTTATAAGTATTTGGATTGTTGCTTAAATGAAATTGGGAATCTGAGAAAGATATCCGTATAAGAATCGAGATAGCCAGGAACACCTTTCAGAAGATGAAGAAACTGTTAACTAACAGGAAAATCAATCTAAAACTGAGGTGGAGGATGGCGAAATGTTACATTCTTCCTATACTAATGTACGGCTCTGAAAGTTGGACCCTAAAACAAAATTTAATAAAAAAACTCGATGCTTTTGAAATGTGGATCTACAGACGAATGCTCAAAATTAAATGGACAGATAAAGTAACCAATGTAAAAGTTTTGGAAATGATGGGTAAAAGGAGGGAAGTAGTGACAACAATTAAAAGAAGAAAAGCAGCATATTTTGGCCATATTTACAGAAACGATAAATATAACCTACTAAAATTGATTATTGAAGGCAAGATTGCGGGTAAACGAGGCCGAGGCAGACGACGAACATCTTGGACACGGAACATAAGAGACTGGCTGGAAGTGGATAGCACAGCTGAGTTAATTCGCATGACTGAAGATAGGGAGACATACAGACATATGGTCGCCGACCTCCGGGATGGAGATGGCACCTGAAGAAGAAGAAGACTGATTCGTAGCTTCCAGGTTATATGCAATATCACATAATAGTCTTTGATAGTGGTCGTTACACAAACCACGCCAGAGCTTTATTAGGTGGTTTTAAAGCTCTGACACCAGGGTTTATCGGGACATTAGTCGACTGGACAATCCAATTTATTAAAGAAGAAGAAACAAAGACATGTGACAAGAAATTATGAACAGCTGATTTCAAATTCATCTTCCTACCATTGTGTTCGCAGTACGCCTGACGAATTCCTGCCTCTTCCTGCAATTTGTTTAAAATTTCGGTTCCTTCCAAACTCGAAATTAGCAAACAAATCATGCGTCCCGGCAGTGCCGTGCGTGTTTGCGTTTTTGCCCAGCACCGGCAATGTTGCCACACTCTACTTGATTTTAAAGTCCCAAAATCATAGCAACAAATAATATTTGTTTTCAGAGTCTTTGTACTAGTTTTAATTTTAAAATACGTTTATGATGGCTTATTCATTGGTGCTTGTGCTTGTAAATCCTGTATTGAAGATTTGCAAGCCCAAGCACCAATGAAGAAGCTATCATAAAAACATATTTTAGAGTTTCGTCTTTTGTCGTTCGTCTTCAGCGGTTTTTCACAACTTAAGGACTTGACTTTGAGGATTGAGTACCTCGAAGTAGTACTTCAACACATTTTGGAATATAAGACAGTCTTAAATTGGCAATTATAACTTTATCTGGCAACCCAGCATGCCTGCCCAGGCGCAGGTGCGCGAGCTTCGGCGAATTTCGGCTGCGTCCGCGCCGCGTTCTGAAATCAAACGAGGATTTACAGCCAATCAACGGCTGGCGGCTCGTTTGATGCCGACTCGAAGAATTAATGAGTGAGAGGTTCCATGTTTATGTTCTGCACGTCCTTGTACCGTGATTTATACAGATGAAAGGTGTAGTGCCCGGTATGTGGTAAACTAGTTCAAACAAGACACGAAATATCAATAAACTCGGCAATTTGTCAGTCATAAAACTATCCAACTGCCAAGGCAATTATCATAATAATTTAGCCATTAGCCATAATTTTGAAGGACTATTCCCAAACTATTAAAATTCCCCTCATATTCGATTGACACCTAACACCATCATCTTAACGTAAGCTAATATACAAAACGCATCTGGCAACTCTCCTGAAAGATTTCCTACCCTAATTGAAATTCACCCTCCGACACGCCAAGAAGATAAATTTAAAGTTTATTCTAACTGTCTTATGCAGCCTGCGTCTACCATCGCTTCCCTGGGTAAAGCTATGGGCGTGTTTCAGGAGGTTTATGTAGGTTATGGGAAAGCGGAGGTTATGTAAGTAGGCCACGGTGGCAGTATTGATCCTATGAACTTCCAGGTGTAATTTTATCCTATAAACAGTGAAAATCATAGTAACGATCTTTTGTAAAATTTAATTGGTTGTAAGAATGTATCAACGAGACGTTTGGTAAATGAACAATTACATTTATTACCAGCACTCATATATTATTCAGTACAATTTCATTACTTACATGCTGGACTGGGAGAGATAGAAAAACATAGAATGTTCCAGCTGCCCTTCCTCCCGGGCATGCTGTAGAAGACAGCAAAAGGGACTCGAGGGTTACAGTGTATTGTAATTTAGGCGATGGGCTGACAACCTGTCACTATGGCAATACACATTACAATCTAAAATTACCCTCAATTATTGTCAGACGCGGCGAAAGCGAAAGGCGTTTAACGCTCTGCCTACCCCGTAAGGGATAAAGGCGTAATTTTATGTATGTATGTAAAATTTCATTAAATCTTTATTACTTTCATGCCAGTGCATATATCTGCACTGTCCCACTTTTCGGCCATAATTTTTATTTAATTAATACAAATTGACAAAAAATGTTAATGTCTTGTTTTAAGCACCTCCTCGGACTGAATTCTTGGTAAAAGTGAGAAATATGTTATTTTACTGTTTTTGGCATTACTTATACTCATCAAATTATATACACAAGCCTTTTAACTTTTACTTTTCAACAATAATTTATGGCCAAAAGAGTTCGTTAGTGTAATAAGTAGGTACCTACGAATACAATTTACAAAAAACACTTTCTTCCTTAAAATGAGGATAAATTAATATACAGACCAGATCCGGCCCGCAAATTTTTACATTTCGAAACTTATTTAAATATTACTTTTATTTTACATACATGCATACAATCACGCCTTTATCGCTTATGGCTTAGGCAGACCGTAAACGACTTAAACAATGGTCGTTCCGCCAAGTCTGACAAAGTTTTGATGGTTTTTTAAGATAGATTTCAAGGTTTGCTCTAGTTACAGGTTGTCAACCCATCACCTAAATTACAATATACTGAAACCCTCGAATCCCTTAGCTGATTTTTACAGCATGCCTGGGAAATGCAGCTGGCACATTCTATGTTTTTCTCTCGCTCCCAGTCCAGCATGGAAGAACTTTTATTTTAGTTAATAATAAATAGAAAAGAGATAGAAAAACCAACCGTTTAGTTTAAGGCTGTCAATTTATGCTAAATTAGAGAACAAGTAATATTGTATTGGGTTCATCCTAGTTAGCAAACTCTAGGAGCAGACGCCTAGCTTTTTCATGCACTTTACTTAGCCTTATTGCACTTAGAATAAGTACAACAAAATTAGAAATATGGGCCTGTATACCAACCACCATTTACGATTTTGATTAAATGCTGGCATCGTAAAACGTTATTTTGGCCTTATTACACTCGGAGGCTATAGACTTGGAATTCTTCAGCCCTGATGTATTGCCTTACGCTTCAACGCACAAGAAGGATAATATAAGTGTTGCCAGCGTATGAATTTTTTGATATGAACGATGTATTTTTTTTATGCACTTACCGATCTTCATCGCAAATTTTGTCATCAAATCTTTGAATTTAAATGAAAAGTCACCAATATGGGAACAATAATATATAATCTATAGAAGAGGGAAATTAATTGATAACAGCCAAAAAATAAAAGGACGCTGAAAGCTTACTACATACATACATACATACATAAATCACGCCTTTATCCCTTACGGGGTAGGCAGAGCGTTTAACGCCTCGTAAAAGGCGCTTTCGCCACGTCTGACAAAAATTGAGGGCAATTTTAGATTGTAATATGTATTGCTTTAGTGACAGGTTGTCAGCCCATCGCCTAAATTACAATACACTGTAACCCTCGAGTCCCTTTTGCTGTCTCCAACAGCATGCCCGGGAGGAAGGGCAGCTGGAACATTCTATGTTTTTCTATCTCTCCCAGTCCAGCATGGAAGAACTATCTCTCCCAGTCCAGCATGAAAGAAAGCTTACTCTATCTTGATTGAATAATAATCATCTTCCAAGCCAATAGGTACTTACTTTAGACATGTGCAAAAACCAAGTACAATTTTACAAATTAAAGTTGGCAACACTGGTAATATACGAGTGCCCGTCAAGTTTTATGAATATGCGAGCCGTCGCTATCAGGCTGATAAAACGGCCATTTTTCCCTATAACCGGCCACTCCGACCGGCTGTGTAGAGTCCGATTCATAAAACCACAAATTACTAGCACAATTCATTCTACATTGCGCAGCCAGTATAGCGATAGATGGCACCAAGGAAACAGAAGTTCTGAAACTCTCATAATCCAATCTCACATACTGAAGATATACAAGTTCCAAAGTGTCCGGTAGGACTTCGGTCCCCTGGTCACAACACTCGACCAGGCGAGGTAGGATGACTTCACTCGGCCAACTGGCCTCAAGATTTAACTCCCAGAGTCTCTAGCTATAGAATTATCTTATTCTTCCCAGCGTTTTTCCCAGTGTGAGTCTTCACCATTTTGCCCGGTCTTTGGCATCTGCTGGTTGTGAGATCGTTTTCTTCCATGTCCGCTTTAACAACAGCCAGCGCTTCTTCGGCCTGCCGCGATAAACTATAGCTCAAGCGAAGATACATTGATTATAATGCCAGGGCCAATTAGGAGAACACCTACTCTGACTTATAATGATCAACGATACGGACTAAGCGCTTCCAAAACTCATTCATAATGCGCACGGCTAAAGAGTGGAACTCACTACCTGCGTTAGTGTTTCCGAATGCATTCATCCCAACACTTCAAAGTTAGAATGAACAGGCATCTTCTGGGTGAGCTCGCTCCGTCGTCTAGTCCGTCTCAGTCGCTCCCGACTTCGACTGGAGTCAAGAGCAAACCCATATAAATAAAGATCTAGGGCTACAAAGGAGATTAGGAATACATTACTGCCCACGCAATGTACATCAAATATTAAACTTGTGTATTAATGTTTTTATGAAGCAGCCCCTGTCCAGCTGTATTGCAATCATCTTGTGATAAATCCGAGTATCATTGAGACGGGAATAGACACTTCAAGACGGTTGTGCTTTATCATGCATGTCTGTAGGGGTAAAGATTTATTGCCATTTTTATTATAACTAAACGAAACGACCTAAACAAAGGTCAATCCGCCACGTCTGACAAAGTTTTCAGATTTATTTAAGATAGATTTGTAGGTATATTGTTGTAGTGACAGGTTGTCAGCCCATCACCTAAATTGCAATATACAGAATTCCTCGGATCCCTTAGCTAGATTTTACAGGAGGAAATGCAGCTGGCGCATTCTATGTTTTTCTCTCACTCCCAGTCCAGCATGGAATTAAACAAACTTATAGACGTTGCAAAACGTACTTTTCTTTTCCATTGAGATAGATGACTATTGAAATATCTTCTTGCGCATAGGTGTTTTACAATGGTCATTCCAGATGTCTATCAGTAGATCGTGGTGGAAGATGCATTTGCCATCTCCACTCGGAGTGATCCATCAAGTCGCAAGATGTTTCTCAATCAAGATACGGATGACGCCAAGTCACGGTAGCGTAGGGCCTAGGTATTTTTTAATGTAATTTATTTCATTTTCATATTCCGACCTACTTATTTGGTTCAGTTACATACATACATACATAAATCACGCCTTTATCCCTTACGGGGTAGGCAGAGCGTTTAACGCCTCGTAAAAGGCGTTTTCGCCACGTCTGACAAAAACTAAGGGGACTATTTTAGATTGTAATATGTATTGCTTTAGTGACAGGTTGTCAGCCCGTCGCCTAAATTACAATACAATGTAACCCTCGAGTCCCTTTTGCTGACTTTAACAGCATGCCCGGGAGGAAGGGCAGCTGGAACATTCTATGTTTTTCTATCTCTCCCAGTCCAGCATGGTTCAGTTCATGGGCAGATTTACATCTTTCAGACTGCATATATCATGTATTTCTTTAATTCTGGCGTGGGAGCGAGAGAAAAACAAAGACTGTGCCAGCATTTCCTCCCGGGCATGCTCTAAAAACCAACTAAGGGATACAAGGGTTTCAGTATATTGCAATTAAGGCCATGGGCTGACAACCTGTCACTAGCAATAATAATAATAATATCTTAAATAACCCTCAAAACTTTGTCAGACGTGGCGTTACGACCTTGGTTTAGGTCATTTACGCTCTGCCTACCCCATTAGGGATTTATATGTATGTATATCCTTTCTGTTACATTGTTTCAGTAAGCCAAAAAATATTGTTATCTTTTTCGGCTGCGTTTGATGGAGTAGATTGAGCACAATCTTATCGATGACCACGATCTGAGATGCCGATCGCTCAGGGCGTTGCCGCGTTGCGCAAGCGCTTATGAATAATTGCTGGCGTGACGGACGCGCGCTTGATCCGCTCTTGCGCACTGTGCATCGTTCACTGCCAAGGACGCCGTTTCGCTTTTACCCGGTCGTCGATCCGTTGCGCAAACGCAGGTTTCGCTCTCGGACCCGTTGCGCCACGCGTTCCGGGTCCACTAATGCATGGTTGCCCAAGAGACCTTAGACGCCCACTAATCGCTTTATTATGCAGAATTAAATTGCTGCATATGAAACTATGACGCTACAAGTCGTGCGGTGGGCGAATTTTCGGTTTCTTAGGTGTAAAAACCAGCTAAGGGATCTGAAGGTTTCAGTATATTGCAATTTAGGCAACAAGCTGACAACCTGTCACTACAGCAATATACCTACCTACGTACAAATCTATCTTAAATAAAACTCAAAACTTGGTCAGTCGTGGCGAAACGACCATTGTTTAGGTCGTTTACGCTTTGCCTACCCCATCAAGGATAAATGCATATAATCACGCCTTTATCTCAAATGGTGTAGGCAGGTAGGGTGCCTACCCCATCAAGGATAAATGCATATAATCACGCCTTTATCACAAATGGTGTAGGCAGGTAAGGTGACTACCCCATGAATGCATATAATCACGCCTTTATCCCAAATGGGGTATGCAGAACGTAAACGACCTAAATAAAGATCGTGCCGTCACGTCTGGCAAAGTTGAGGGATATTTAAGATAGATCTGTAGGTATTTTGCTGTATTGACAGGTTGTCAGCCCATCGCCTTAATTGCAATATACTAAAACCCTCAGATCCCTCAGCTGATTTTTACGGCATGCTCGGGAGAAAATGCAGGCAACATTTTACGTTTTTCTCTCGCTCCCAGTCCAGCATGGAAGACAGCAGGGATAAATACGTGATTACATGTATGTATGTATCTTCCATGCTAGACTGGGAGTGAGAGAAAAACATAGAATGTGCCAGCTGCATTTCCTCCCGAGCATGCCGTAAAAACCAGCTAAGGAATCCGAGGGTTTCAGTATATTGTAATTCAAGCGATAGGCTGACAACCTGTCACTACAGCAATATACTTACAAATCTATCTTAAATAACCCTCAAAACTTTGTCAGACGTGGCGGAACGACCTTTGTTTGGGTCGTTTACGCTCTGCCTACCCCATTCGGGATAAAGGCGTGATTATATGTATGTATGAATGTATGTATGTAATGATAATGACACGTTACAGTTTCCAACATTTTAGTACCACAACCTATGAGTCAGACCAAAGCCACCTTATCATAAGGATTTGTTGTATAAATATGGCTGAGCAGGTGCCCTCGCTTTGCCGGCGTCTCGTCAAAAAAGGCCTGACTAGTTGGTCGCACTTCTATGTAAGATAATCATGTTAGAATCGTCGCGGGCGCACATATTCAGCCCGATTTGGTCATAATTAATACTTAGACAGTCCTATGGTAAAGATTTTTCTATTTTTTAAACAGATAGAATAATTCCAGAAAGATTTAACCAGTACGTAAGCATTGTTTGACTTATTTGGGTTCCTGATCGAAGTGAGAAATAATACAATCACTACCATTCAAGAACATCTTACTCAAACTATTACTGACTTTACTATTTGAATAGACCGAAGACAAAACGCCACGACCTTGCGTCCACGTAATAGTTAATTGGTATAAAAACTTCGGGTTGAATAGTGAATTGGTACAAAAACGTCGGGATGAACGACCTTCAATTACGTAGTTTATGCAGCACAGCGGTCGCGAACTTGCGCGCGCGCACATCACTTGTTTCGTTGTACAGAGGATGTCGTAAACAGTCGCTTGAGCTGATGTAGGGTTGCTTTAGAATATGGAGGCAAATGTGTAGTATGTGGATGATTCGTTGCTCGACTCGAAAAACCCACTTGCTAAGAAGAAGAAGGAGATGGTTGTTAGAAATACACCACAAAGTCAAGACCTGATTGCAAAAAGAGAAATATTATACAAACCAATAACGTTTAAAAAAAAACAAATGAATAAGAAATAACTTATTAGTCTATTGAAAGAAAAGGTTTTATAATTTATGCGTTCAAGTTGTCGGAATGAGTTTCATAGTTAGTTTATTAGATTGATTTTCTTTTTCAAAGCCAAACCAACCCTGAAGAGTCGCGGCATCAGTTTATGTCCAACTTTATTACTTCAAGCATTGGCTACTAGCTTATTGAGCCAATACATACTGGCCAGTATGACTTTATAATCTATAACATTAAAAAATACAATAGCCCTCCAGTCCGAGGGGTGCAATTCTAATAAAATTTTAAATTACGAATGTGAACAATGCAATTGTGCGTCAGTCTAATGGGATTTTTAAAGTTAATTGCAATTGGGGAGCGTATAGTGAATTACTAGACATTGTTCCTCGTAAATACATTTTCATTATTGTGTTGCAACATTTAAAATTGGTATCAAGAGAGCTCTTGTCTTTATTTTATTAAGAGTCGTAAATGGGAAGTGAGTGGGCAACATTTTATTAGAGATGCTTCTCTTGTTGAATGTTCATTCTAGATTTCAAATTAAGAGACAATCCCAGATAATGAATAACGTAAATGGTCAGATACACAACAATACTTTTAAAGCTATAATCGTAAAGAATAAATAGCTTAATATCAACTTATGTAAATGACGTATCAATATATTCGAAAACCCATTTCTATTCATTGTGGTCGATTTAAGATTTTAAGCAAAACCGTTAATACTATTATGAAAATGAGTAATTTGGAAGACAACTATGCTCATATCAATTTAAAACCAAATTTATGAACCTTAGTTCGATTCGATCGAACATTGCTCTCAATCTTATTCGAATTTGGATTGAGGAAGAAGTACCAGCTACAAAAGTGTATGAAGTCACAAGTATGTTTTTTTGTAGATGATAAGATAAGTAGAACTTAAATATTAGGTAGGTACGTATGATTTTTCATGCTGGCCTGGGAGCGAGAGAAAAACATAGAATGCGCATAGAAACTGCATTTCCTCCCGATCATGCTGTAAAAACCAGCTAAGGGATCCGAGGGTTTCAGTAAATTGCAATTTAGGCGATGAGGTCACTACAGCAATATACCTATAAATACATCTTAAATAACCTTCAAAACTTTGTCAAACGTGGCGGAATGTGAATATATGTACATATGTATGAAAAGGCGTGATTATATGTATAAATATGTACGTGTGATTTAACTGTCTGTCCGTTCTCTAAGGAAGCTGTACTCTACGCTACTGTAAAGTAGGTAGTTTCTATCTTACAAACAAACAACAAAACTTACTTCATGACTACTGAAACTCCATTTAAAACAAGACCTGTAAACATCGTAAGGTATCGGGTCGGAAACAGCGACGGTTATAGTCAATAAACTCCCAATTTCCATACTAAGCTACCGACTACCGGCTGCCGGGACAGCTGCGCGTGCGCCGCCCAGCAGGTGTCTGCGCCGATTGTGGCAGGAGGGTGTAGGTAGATTTGTTTTGTTTCAATATGATTGGATACGTATCGAAGAATAAAGTACAATCAAAACAAGAAAATCTGGAGTAAATTAAGGACAGACAAATATTATATTGGTATTGAATCTAGATCCCACAACCAAAAGTTCAGAGACGAGAGATAAGCTAAAAATATACTGTGTTTTGTCTATGCTTAGGAAAGTTTTCGTAGTACATGTTTTAATGTCAATCAAATCAGTTTCTGTCCTGGAACCCTATTTTTGAATCACTCGTATCGATTCCGCATACGAAAAAGTAACATTCGCATTGTAAATTGTATGAAAATCGCATGCGAAAGTTACTCTTTCGTATGCGCATTGAAGGTAGAGTGATTCAAAAATACGACTCCTTGACGTAGAGTCAAGAGTAAACCCATCGAATAAAACACATGCTTTTATTCAGGGTGTAAACATAAGTACTGCGTTCCTTTTAACCACGTAATGTATTAGTGATATTACAAAACACGAATTTAATACTATTAATAAAAAGATTTTATTTTTATTAAATTTGTAATTTTTCGTAAAAACATAACTAGTTGCGCAACCAAACGTCACGCACACTACGGCGTTCGACACATGCACCCTGCGCCTGCCCGGCTTCGCCGCTCACCTTAGTGTGCGTGCCGTAAAGATAGGGTTACTCGTTTCTGTTTCATGAACTTAATAAAAATTAAATATTATTATTAATTTATTTAATGTGTGTCGTATATCACTAATCAATTACGTGGTCTAAAAGAACGCAGTACTTTTTTTTCACCCTGTATATCCCTACATGAGCCTCTTAGTCAAGCTAGCCAGATAAGCTTACCTCAATCTTCTACTTATCCAGTATCCACCCAGCGCAAGAATGTGCAGATTGAAACATTAATTCCATATTTATTGATACGGGTACTACTTACCAAGCATTACTGCTTTCAAGCCAGTTATTCGTAAAAACTAGTTTGATAGCCCCAGTGGGATTCCTGCATCGAAAGTGGAGGATTATCGGTGTTTAGTAGGCACTTGTATCTTTACTTGATCTAGGAATTGCGTTTAGGCTCAGATTGAACGAGGCTGGCCATGCTGGCCTGGGAGCGAAAAAAAAATAATTATAATGTGCCAGCTGCATTTCCAACCAGCAATGGGATCCGAGGGTTTTAGTATATTGCAATTTAGGCGATGGGCTGACAACCTGTCACTACAGCAATATACCTTCAAATCTATCTTAAATAACCTTCAAAACTTTGTCAGATGTGGCGAAACGACCTTTGTTTAGGTCGTTTACGATTTGCCTACCCCATTAGGGATAAAGATGTGGTTATATGTATGTATGGTTAAAATAAAATGTGCAAACATATCGACGATATAGTTTGGCTACTAGGGTTATTAAGATATTATATTTATAAATGAGATATTATTTCATTGAAAAATAGTAAACAAATACTGCTACTGCATAAAAACTTCTTAATGACTAAAAGACAACGACACAACAAGAAAAAATTGATCCAGATATCCATAAACTAGTTAAAATTATAGCAAAACAACCAGTTTGAGGACGGAAATGCGTGCGATACATACAAACGAATCCTACGCCTCGGTCTCATTCAAAACTCATACAAACGCGAATAAAGCGACAATCATTGCGCCAACGCAGCTCGTTGCAGCAATCTGGTAAATCAGAAAATTACAGTAGTGATTGGCGGATATGGATAGTATTTGTTGTAGGTATTTTTTTATGAATTACATACATACATACATATAATCACGCCTTTATCCCTATGTGAGGTAGGCAGAGCGCAAACGACCAAAAAAGATGGTCGCCCCGCCAAGTCTGGCAAAGTTTTGAGGGTCATTCAAGATAGATTTGTAGGTATATTGCTGTAATGACAGGTACGAATGTTTGCTGTTATAAAAACATTACAACCATTGGAATGTTACAAAAGATACATATATATCCCATC
The DNA here is from genome assembly GCA_949820665.1 of Scrobipalpa costella. NCBI lineage: Eukaryota > Metazoa > Arthropoda > Insecta > Lepidoptera > Gelechiidae > Scrobipalpa > Scrobipalpa costella. The sequence continues at coordinate 3,787,115 of OX463306.1, forward strand.
ACTAGTGTTGGATTCTTCGTGTCAATCTGTCCGTCAATGAGAAGAGAACAATGGAGTATTAACGAGGCATTATGCAGTTGTGGCTACCGTTGTTGTTCATCTTACGGCTGGCTGACGATCAGCTGACGTTACAGCTGATACAAAAACGAGATACAGATGCAGGGAAGATGTTTAAGGCTTGTATTTATAAAGCGATCTCAAGATTGAGAGCAATGTTAAGTACGGATTTGACAGGCATTTTTGAACTAAAATGACATTTCTGATACTCAAACTGTCACTCAGATTGTAAATTAATGAACTTGGCACATTCTGCTTATAAAGGAGTGCTAACTAGGCTATGCGAGTCTTCAAGGAAACTTTGTATAGTCTCAAAAGACAGTGGGTTCGAGTTTCATTGCAATTTAGGCATTCGACTTACAACTCATCACTAACACAACAATCTTGAAATGTCCCATAAAATGATATCTGTCAGACTTTGTATTAGGTACCCCGCTCTGCTATACCTTCTTCTTCTTCTTCCGAGTGGGTATCGAGTCTATCGACCCGATGAACCCTGGTGTCAGAGTTTTTAAACCGCCTAGTAGCACAACTATCAGGCCTCTGACATAGTTTGAGTAACGACCACTATTAAAGACAGCGACCGGGACCGACGGCTTAACGTGCCCTCCGAAGCACGAAATCTTTTTTTCTTTTCGGACAATCAGGTGATTCAGCCTGCAATGTCCTAACCAAACTGGGGAAAAATACACAAAGTGATAAATTCTCAAATATCAACTTTGTGTTTCCCCCCTGGGAATCGAACCCAGGACCTCCGGATCGGGAGTCCATGGCACTAGCCACGAGACCACGGAGGCAGTTATAAGTAATAATAGTATGATTTGACGTTCTCCTATTTCGAACTACTTACTAGTAACTACTAAAACAATAGACGTATATACCCGTAATGTTCAAGGTACTAACCGATCAGTATGTTAACTAGCCATTAGACTGGCAGTTACTTCACGACAGTCCGTTTGTCTGTAATGAATGTGCCTTTGTTCGAACAATGTGCACAATATTGTATATAGCACTAATTATGAAACAAAATATTGGTGGAACAATATTGTAATTATAAAGTATTGATAATAGGAAAATACCAAAATAGTTTCCATTGTTATTGTATTTCAACCACAAAATGACGCAATTAACGTTTAGGATGAACGTTATTATTAAATACTAGCGACCCGCCCCGGCTTCGCACGGAAATTATCAGTGTTTCTCTACTAAATTATGCATGTATTATACATATAAACCTTCCTCTTGAATCACTCTATCCATAAAAAGAAACCGCATCAAAATCTGTTGCGTAGTTTTAAAGATTTATGCATGCATATAGGGATAGAGAAACCGACTTTGTTTTATACTATGTAGTGATTTGTGACATACTCGTATACCTGCATAACAAAGACATTATAAAGGAACAAACATTACAGAACCAAAGTATATTTACGCGGCCTTATTGCTAGGGTAGCAATTTCTGACAGTCAATCTTACACGAAAGTATCAACGAGGCTAGCTTCTGTCCTTCCATGCTAGCCTGGGAGCAAGAGAAAAATATAGAATGTGCCAGCTGCATTTTCTCGCGGGTATGCTGCAAAAAGGAGCTTAGGGATCCGAGGGCTTCAGTATACTGTAATTTAGGCGATGGGCTGACAACGGGTCACTACAGCAATATACCTACAAATCTAACCTAACCCTCAAATCTTTGTCAGATGTGGTGGAACGCCCTTTGATTAGGTCGTTTACGCTCTGCCTACCCCAATAGGGATAAAGGCGTGATTATATGTATGTAATGTATGTAGGATTGCGTCCGCTCTACTGTCCAGAATTTTAAATGTCTACAGGCCATGAACATAATACATGCCAACCATAAAATAACTACAATATTACAATTAAAACTACTTAACAGTCGTCAATAAAGTAAACATCTAAACAACCAAAGGTCGCAAGCATTTGCAACGGCCCAGGGTGCGCGGGCGCCGCGGAAGCGGTCTCTATTATTAATAGCTGCGCCCACGCGCCTCCTTTGATTCGCCGCCGTCGGTTCGCATTATCAATGCTATGCCGGTCTTATTTAGTTATCTAGGCATAATAGCTCAGGAAATCTACAGGGATTAAGTCTTAATGCTGTTGAAAATGATGCACAAGTTAGGAGGAAGGAAGTGTTTAAAAGAGTGAAGGGCGATGAAAAGAAGTACTAAAGGAGATGTTAAATCTGGAATATTACAAAATAAAATACATATTTTTTATGCTGAAATCAGAAATCCTCTTTTACCTGAAGTGCGTCTATTGCCTGTCTAGGCAAGTGCAAATTCATTTCGAAAGGTATAACCTACATACATACATATAATCACGCTTTAATCCCTTATAGGGTTAGGCAGAGCGTAAACTAGCTAAACAAAAAAAGGTCGTTCCGCCACGTCTGACAAAGTTTTGAGGGTTATTTAAGATAGATTTTTAGGTATATTTCTGTAGTGACAGGTTGTCAGCCCATCGCCTAAATTACAATATACTGAAACCCTCGGATCCCTTAGCTGGTTTTTACAGCATGCCCGGGAGGAAATGCAGCTGTCACATGTTTATCTCTCGCTCCCAGTCCAACATGGTAGTAAAAGGGATAAGGATATGTCATATCCTATTCGAACGAGACATTGATAACACGGTCCGTGATCATGAATTCAATCACTTTCTGACCTTAATCAACACAAGTACATACCTAAAGGTTTAGAGATTGAAAACTCGCTAGCCTCTATCAAACTTTCGAAAACATTCCAAGATGTCCTAATATGGGAATCGAACCGGCAACAGTATGTTTCACAACCTCAGTGCTATGTACCAAACCACGGAGGCGTACAATAAACGTTATGATTGTGACTAACAAACATGACTCAAACCTCAAGTTCAAGATTGTGTTTGTGTTGATAAGTTTTACGATGTTACAGTCTGACACATCTACATTTAAACTTACTCCTACTCCTGTCTGCTGCATTAGTTGTCTGAATGTAAGTGATAAGAAACATAGAACGTGCCAGCTGCTCCTCAACACGTTCAAAAGTCAATAAATCTTTGGAGGTCGGAAGTTTGGAGGGTTTTGGTGTAGGTAAGTACAAATGGTAATTTAGCGAAAGACTGATAACACGTAACTACAACAATGCGCAGTGCAATCCTTTTTAATATTACTCTTCTGTGTTTCCTATATCCGTCTGATCTCTTCACCTTAGGCTCTCTGTCTAGAGTTTGTGGATTTCATTGTCTCAAGCACGACACAAAAATCGTATTACTACAATAACTAAGCATGAATTTCCATGCTCCAAAAAGAACGTTAAATCACTCAAAACGGATGATCGACTCGATTCGATACCTACACGATAGAAGAAGAAGACGATCGTTACACAAACCATGTCAGAAGCATACATACATAGCATTGGTTTCAAAATATGGTTAATATGTCTGATATCAGAGCGCAGCCTGACATTTGTCGCCCCCAAAAAACTACAATAAATAAAATGCACTTCTATCGAATTGTCTTTCAAATGACTCCTCTGTTATGTGTCTGTTTGTACAAGTGTGAAGACTATGACTGTTCATGGTCTAGGAGGCGTGATGATAAGTCAAGCATACAACAGGTGTAACCAGGTACAAAACAATGATTATTAGATCATAAGTTGTCTAACTATGTTATGTCAATGAAGGTGCAAAGTGCAAGAACAAATAGATAAGAATATTAGTTGTTATTACTTGTTATGACAATAGGATTAATTGTTGCATATTAATAAGTAATATTAGGATGTCATTAGGTTGTAAAAACAAGCATCAACTGCCCTAACCACTTCCAACGTTTCCTTATTCATCTCCTTTATTTATTGTATTTTAAATTCTAACTGATTGGAACAGTTATTTTTCAAAGATCCAGTTCAAGAAAGAGGAACTGGCGTTTTTGTGACATCGCATTTGATTGTGATCTAGTTATTTTTCAACAACAAAGAAACCTGCACTCATCGAAACCTGACTTTCCTAACAAAAAGTAACCGTCTTCCAACGGTCTTCGCCCTGGATTCAGGGACTGCGACAGATGCACGCGAAGGACACTGCTTCCGGGTGCGTAACGATACCAGGGCCGGTTCAAGGCGGGGTTTGCAAACTAAACCAAGGCATCTTTTAGAAACTGAGGACACAGGTAAGTTATTGTAAGAAGAAACGGCTCTTTGATAGCAAATACGCTTCTATTCATAAAGGACAAAATCTTCACGTTTTAACGTACTTAAATCTTAGAGGAACCAATAAGCACAATTTCATTAATATGTGAAATAGGAGAGCCAAAACTAATTGACAACAGAAGCACACAAAAGTACAAGGCCGAAATATTAAAATGTAAAACAATCATTTTCCAAAATGCTCGCCTACATATATTTAAAAAAAAAAAAAAAAACGCTCTCCAATCCTACTGCCAAGTTTGGTAAATATGACAGTTAGCTCCCAAACAGAGATGTGTTCGTTCATGTTCACTGTTCATGAAAGGGGCGCAAAAGCTTACTAAGTACATCTCTGCGCAGATATCCCTTACATTAGCATGTTTGCGAACCAGTCCTGTTACTAATGGGACGGCCTATTGTCAGGGCTATTAAGATCGGCTTCCGATACCGAGATAACTGAATAACTTTCCTGACGTGGATTGCGGCCAGCAGAAATCTGCGTTTAGTTATTTGATGATAAAGAAAATTTATTGGATTTGAGCCACAATCGGCGCGTTACCAAGATAATGTTTTTAGAAAGGGTTTGAACTGAAAAGCCTAAAAGATGTAGACGTTAGGGATTAGTTAAGAAAGGAGGAATAAGAAAGTTCGCTAGATTATATTGAAGTTCTTCCATGCTGGCCTGGGAGCGAGAGAAAAACATAGAATGTGCCAGCTGCATTTCCTCCCGGGTATGCTGTAAAAACCAGCTAAGGGATCCGAGGGTTTCAGTATATTGTAATTTAGGCGATGGGCTGACAACCTGTCACTACAGCAATATACTTACAAATCTATCTTAAATAACCCTCAAAACTTTGTCAGAAGTGGCGGAACGACCTTTGTTTGGGTCGTTTACGCTCTGCCTACCCCAAGAGGGATAAAGGCGTGATTATAAGTATGTATGTATTATATCAAAGTAGACAGTTTTCAAGTTATTCACTGTCATGATGGTTTGTGGTGCTGAATGCCGTCTTCCAAACTTCAATATGAAGATGATGATTTGTGGTGAAGGCAGGTTATCAACAGCTTAATGAAATAAGTCTATGTCTATGCATGACAAATTTTGAGGCACAATTTAAAAAGGATTGAGTATTTATTATGGTGAAATTGCAGTACTTATTACATAATCTATAACACAGAATTTTAGGGTACATCACTGTGACGTTTTTTTATGGTTCGAAGTTCAGTAAATACAGGATTGCAAGTGGTAAATACTGTAGCTGTAGTGAGTACCTAATATTGCTGTGGCTAGATTTTACTTATACCTAAATTGACAGATATAATCTCTGTCGCGACGGGTAAATTGATTCCATACGCGGATTTGAGCTTCGATTGGAAGAAAATTGGATGGAAATTTGCGCCAGGTGAAATGTCTGCTTCCAGTCTAGACTACTGAAATGTAATAATATACCCTAGGTATAGACTTGTCTATTGCAAAACTTGGTCCTCATCTAATTGGAAAGGTGAAAATTCCAACTAAAACTTTGTTTAGAGACAAGATATAGGCAAATCAAAAATTCAACTGCTGACAGGATTTGAAAAACTGGCCCAACGCTCGCTTTTCGGAAAACTGGCCCAACGCTCGCTTTTTGGAAAACTGGCCCAACGCTCGCTTTTTGGAAAACTGGCCCAACGCTCGCTTTTCGGAAAACTGGCCCAACGCTCGCTTTTTGGAAAACTGGCCCAACGCTCGCTTTTCGGAAAACTGGCCCAACACTCGCTTTTTGGAAAACTGGCCCAACGCTCGCTTTTCGGAAAACTGGCCCAACGCTCGCTTTTTGGAAAACTGGCCCAACGCTCGCTTTTTGGAAAACTGGCCCAACGCTCTAAACCAACTGAGCAACAGCAGCCAGTCCTGAGCAACGAATTACTGATCTGCTATTTATTACTCATCATGAGTGGACGCGGGTTCAAATTATGTCAGCGGTTGAATTATTAATTTGTTATTTTTAGAAATAAAATAGCACTGTTAGTGCAAAAACCTATTAGAAAAAGATACAGGCAGTTTCAACTTCCACCCTGCTTATATATTGTTTTACTTATACTAAAGAATAGAAGTTAACTTACGATACTCATTCTAGATAGGTAAACCACAACAGTACGTACCACATTCACAAAGCACTTACTAGATAAAGTTCCGTTCCATAAAAAGTTAATTTACATGATTCCCGCGAAGAAACAAACGCTGTAGCGATATCAGCAATTAAAAGCCACGTCCAATTAAACTACGAACTCTTCTGTCTGTGCGAAAGTACAGTAAGCCTCAGTATGCATACATACATCACGCCTTTATCCCTAATGGGGTATGCAGAGCGAAAACGACCCAAATAAAGGTCGTTCCGCCACATCTGACAATTTTGAGGGTTATTTAAGATAGATTTGTAGGTATATTGCTGAAGTGACAGATTCTCAGCCCATCGCCTCAATTGCAATATACAGAAACCCTCGGATCCCTTCCCACTCGCTCCCAGTCCAGCATGGAAAAAGCCTCATTATCTTACACCTTAATTTAATTTTCAAGAGAATACTCGTAATCCAGAACTTGACAACATTAACAGCAGTCAGCTGTCATGAAAATTCTCATGCCTATAGAATTTTGAACATCTAGTAAACGATATTACTACCAACTTGGTTCATTGTGTGTTATGAGGAGTTGAGATGTATCTCGTATAGGTGTACGGTATTTTGGAAAACAATATTTCTCACACAAAGAATATCAGCAATATCAGCATCATCAGTAAGAATACATCAGATACTGCATTCCAGAGTTGACTTTGTTCTTTAGGTTTATTAGATCTCCCTGCAGTTTCATAATATTGTAAATGTTCACCAGCTTATTTGCCTGGCTGTACAATGTGCGCGAAGAAAGCGTCAGTTTCAAGGCCATCGTTCCACATCCGCCAATCTCTCGTAACATACATATAATCACGCCTTCATCCCTAATGGGGTAGGCAGTTCGTTCCGCCACGTCTGACAAAGTTTTGAGGGTTATTTAAGATAGATATTTAGGTATATTGCTGTAGTGACAGGGTGTCAGCCCATCGCCTAAATTACAATATACTGAAACCCTCGGATCCCCTAGCTTGTTTTAACTTTAACAGCATGCCCGTGAGGATATGCAGCTGGCACATTCTACGTTTTTCTCTCGCTCCCAGGGCAGTATAGAAGTACAGCGTGGTACATGCGTTGCAGATGAACAAAATGCCTACGCCCATCGCCTAATTACAATATACTGAAACCCTCGGATCCCTTAGCTGGTTTTGCAGCTGATATGCTGGCACATTTTACGTTTTTTATTTCGCTCCCAGTCCAGCATGGAAGATCTCGCAACAATACTATATTATGCGGGAACTAGTACTGTGAAGAATGTATTCTTTAAATTCTTCTGAGATATAATCTACCTCTTGTAAAATAAATATTCTGCTAAAAAAATCAACACCTGCGCGGGACTTAGATTTTAGTGCCTGAGTGTTTGCGCAACACCCACTTGTGTGTTGTGTGTTGAACTCTATTGTATTAAATTCCTTCAATAATAATAACTGGACCAGAGAGAAATTAGGCTCACGACCGATTATTTACATGCTCAGCCGACAACATGGAACTAGCTTTTCGGACAATAAGGTGATCAGCCTGCAATGTACTAACCTAACTAGAAACAACAACCTCCCACCGGAAATCAAACCCGGGGCTTACGAATTGAGTGCCTATGTCTCAGATCACGGAGGTAGTGAAATAATCGCCTGTTGACAAAACATTAATTGCCATAGATTACTATCGACTATCGACTGTCGATAATGACAAACGTGCCTCGACCAGACACGAATTGCTAGCAATTTAATCGCGGGCGGTATTATTGATTTGTCTTTTGAACTCTCTATTTATCCATCTAACCCACATTGGTAGCCCTTTACTTCTGTCATAAACTGATAAATCCTGGGCAAAGAGGATTTATAGCCTCGCGTTTTCTAGAGAGCTGCCTCTTAATATTATTGTTTCTGTGATACTCTGTGAAGCTTCTGAAGGACCGTGAGGTACCAGACTTTTTGATGCCCATGTTGAGTTCTATAGTTAATTTTTTGCTGTGCAACTAGGCGTTTTGAAAACTCTGACACCAGGGTTCATCAGGTCTTTCGACTCGAGAATCCACTCGCTAAGAAGAAGGAGAAGTTCGTTTTTTTTAATGTTTCGTTATCAATACCAACGTGTTTCGCAACCCGTAAACAAAATTTTCTTTCAAATTTTGGAATTTTGCAATAACGTTTTTACAAATATATGATTTGCAGTTTACTGTAATTGAAGTTGTAAGGAAAAAGCTGTTTATGGTCTGCAAAACAAGTTCGTATCCATAACGCTTAATAAATTAACGTTACTGGCAACCTTGCTGCATGAAATATGATCCATATATAAGTACATCTACTTAGATCTCTGTTTGATGTTACGGCCAATATTATTTGCATAGCATCTAGCCTAGAATTCCTTAACATAAACAAACTGAGGAAAAGGGAAAGTGTCCGTGGACGGACGTTAGCCAGACGAGCGGAGGTGTGGCGATATGTGTCCGCACTCTAATTGCTCCTGTAGGCAACATTTCAAATCTAACGGCTGGGTGGGTAGCTACCCAGGGCATTAGAAACCGTTAATGCGTTCCGAGGAAAAGTCACTTTCCTTACACAGATTATAAATAAAACTGCATTACTCAAATGTACGATTGATCAGTGATCTAAAGGCGGTACATTGATCGCAATCTAATATCACTATGACAATCAATTCCTTCTCCAATTGGGTATTGTAATAGTAACTGTAATAGCAATATACCTACAAATCTATCTTAAATAACCCTCAAGACTTTGTCAGACGTGGCGGAACGACTTTTGTTTAGGTCGTTTACGCTCTGCCTACCCTATTAGGGATAAAGGCGTGATTATATTCCACACTTGGCACACTGATTTTCGAGCATAGTGCGAGATATGATGTTTACAGGGAACGCTGTAGACCGTTCCTTGGCTATAATAACCCCTTAGTAGCCTATTTTACAACAACTTTTGGGAGAGATTGGTTAATACTGTACGGCACTGTATAACCTTCTAAAAAACAAGGAGGTAGCTTTTATTTAAAAATATATTTACCCATGATAGGAAATATTTTCTAGGTCAGTTCTCAGCTCAGTTTTTATCGCTAATTTAATAATAAATCTATGTCCCAACTCGTTGAGTAAAAAGTGTAACAGCTCCCGTCTGTTGATATACAACAATGGTTGCGTATGCACAGACAATGGCGCGACCTTGCTCTCTTTGCGACTGATCTCGAAATCCATTGATCGATTTTGTGGTTATGTTTTTATCGGCTTGACAAGACTTGTTGCGAGGTCCAGATTTTTGCACGCTTGTCTTCAATTAGTCAACAGAAACCTAAGATAGCTGACAAGAATATACTTTTTCCCATGAAAGTGATGCAATATGTGCCTACCCTAAAAACAATTTGGACTTAGAAAATAGGCTACTTCTTTGTTAGATTTCTAAGTATGACCAAGCACTATCCTATCGCCCTAACCGCAACATTTAAGTAAGGTCGTGGTCTATGGCTTAAACTGTATCAAGGGTTGAGGCTATCAGATTGCAGAGTAGAAAGCGAGTCCGCATATGGCCGCTGCGCCTGCGCTGGTCGTGAGGTCACTCAATACAAGATCGCGGTCCCTGTAAAGGTTACCGAGAGAAAGTAGCGGCGCGCGCGCATCTCTTTGTTTGCGGACCAGTTCTGCTGCTGATGCTGACCACAGTATAAAGTATAGTATAGCCTACACGAGCGTGGGATCGCTATTGTTCAGTTTTTGAGGTTTCGCTGGTGCTCCGGAATGTGAAACGAAAGAGACGTGAAAAGAGGATCTATTTTCTCATTTGGGTGGTCATATTCTATTTCGTTAGCCTACCAGGGCTTTTGATACGTACGTACACACAGTAGGCAGTGAGCCACGCGTCTGCGTTTTGTGTATATTGCAGTTTAAACTATAGACAGACAAACTCACTCCAGCTATCTCACCCTCAATAATAATTCGTCAGACGTGGCGGACAAGGTTTCTAGTAGGCTGTTGATGATCTGCCTACGCCTTAAGGAATGCAAGCATGTAATTCGTGTCCGGGCGAGGTACGTTTGTCATTGTCGGCAGTCGATAGCAATCTGTGGCAATTAATGTTTTGTCAACAGGCGATTAGGCCGCGGGCGGTCGGCAACTAATCGCCTACTGCTCTTGCGCATATTGCAGAGTTGTTTTTTTTTAGGAGGTTTAGGAGTGGCTAGGCTGAATCACCTTCCATGCTGGACTGGGAGTAATAGAAAAACAGAATGTTCCAGCTGCATCTTCACCATGCTGTAAAAATCAGCTAAGGGATTGGAGGGTTATTGTATTGCAATTTAGGCGCTGACAACTCGTCACATATCCATAAATACAATATACATAATAAAAAAATACTATATATACATAATCATCTGAAATAAACCTCAAAACTTGTCAGACGTGGCGGAATGACCTTTGGGTCGTTCTGCCTACCCCATTACATTAGGAAAAAAGGCGTGATTTTATGTATGTATGTTTAGGAGTGAATGAAGGCTATTTTAAGGTCAATCGTGGAAGCTTTTTGGAAAGAAAAATTACAGCCGCATATTTTTTTTGCGAGAGAATCCAACTAGATTCGAACTCACGTTCTTAACTAATAAGTCTTATAACAATACACATGTCAACATACAACAGAGCACCAACCTCCTTTCCAAAGCCGGTTGAAATGACAGTAGACTATCGCAAGGCCGAAGACAATCGCTATCAAGCCGCGGGGAAATTACCGTCGACAGCCATGATTAATGGGAAGACTGTTAATTGGTCAGCCAGCAATAGATCATAGGTTTCACGGTAATTGTCGGGACTGGAAACCAGACCCTGCTGGATCCCGATTATGCTATAAAGCATCTAATGGCGACGCGTAATGAGGGGTTATAAATCATTTACTGCCTCCGTGGGCTGGTGGTCTGGGCCATGAGATCCCAATCCGGAGGTCCTGGGTTCGATTTCCGAAGGAGGGAATACAAAGTTGATACTTGTTAATTTATCACTTTATGAGATCTTCCCCAGTTTGGTTAGGGCAATGCAAACTGAATCACCTGATTGTCTGTAAGAAAAAACATTCCGCTATTAGGCACGTTAAGCCGTCGAAACCGGTCGCTGTCATTGATAGTGGTTGTTAAATAAACCACGTCAGAGGTCTATTAGCTGTGTTATTTGACTAAAAACTGCCACCAGGGTTTATCGGGTCGCTAAACCCACTCGAAAAGAAGAAGCATCTAATGGCGACGCGTAATGAGGGGTCATAAATCATTCGCGAGGATGACGCTCCGGGAGGCGGAGTGAATGATACCAACGGAAATGCGTGTTATGATAACGATGCGCCCGCGCATATGCTATCTGGGAGGATAAAACGCATGTGACATGCCTAGGATTCTGAATAAAAGCTTTATAACTGAGCTATAGTGCATGTACAACTAATTCTGGTATCATTACTTCCATGATCGACTGGGATCGAGAGAAAAACATGAATATGCCAGCTGCATTTCCTCCCGGGCATGCTGTATAAACTAGCTAAGGGATCCGAGGGTTTCTGTATATTTAGGCGATAAGCTGACAACATATCACTACAGCATCTACAAATATATCTTAAATAACCCTCAAATCTTTATCAGACGTGGCGGAACAATCTTTGTTTAGGGCGTTTACGCTCTGCCTACCCCATTAGAGATAAAGGCGTGATTATGCATGTATGTATTGAAAGAGCTTTAGACAGTGCACAGTCTAATTGATTTTTAGTCCGTGCAAGGATGCAATTTCACGCGCGCAAACCATGTCGCGTGAAACCCGAGACCTCTTGCAAGCGCGCGCGCCGCGTGACGTGAACGCTTGGCATATGCGCATACGCTCCATATCAGCTACAGCCAGCTCCTTCCGCATTGTCCTGCGCGCGACACGGAACCCGCATTAGCAACCCTTTGTGTAAGAACCCGAGCTAACAGTATACGCGACAGTACGGGACATTTCGTATTCCGCCCACTCCTGCGCCGCTCACATCAAAGACGCCGTAAATTACCCGCTTATCTCAGAACAGCTTCCATGCTGGCTTGGGAGCGAGAGAAAAGCATAGAATGTGCCATCTGTATTTTCTCCCGGGCATGCTGTAAAAACCAGCTAAGAGAGCTGAAGGTTTCAGCAGGCTAACAACCTGTCACTAAATCTTAAATAACCCTCTAAACTTTGTCAGACGTGGCGGAACGACCTTTGTTTAGATCGTTTACGCTCTGCCCCCACCCTACCCCATTAGGGATAAAGGCGTGATGATATGTATGTATGTATCTCGGAACAGTCGCGAAGACGATGACCCCAGCCAGCATAAACCGTCTATTAACGAAGATGCGAAGATCCCCGACCCTGACCGCCCCCAATATGGGTCACTGCCAGCGAGCCCATTCAATTTTACGATAATCGCGGCTTGCGAAACACCCATTGGCAAAATTTCAAGATCCTGTAGTGGCGTCTGTAGTAAGTCTGAGGAAAGCGCTGAAGCGGCGAGCATAAATCGTGAATCATGCGCAGCGCGGAGGATCGCGTCCATTGTGGTGCGTCTCCCGCTGAGTATTTTTTTTTGTGTAGAGTCGACATCGTTCTCAATTTCTTCGGAAGAGAGTTCACTTTCGATTTCGTGCGGCTGCGTCTGGCCAGTGTGTATGTGATTTTAAAATTAGAATAACGGAAACAGTAGCAGCTGTAGAGTTTTGTTGCGTTCCATGTTTATTTTCCACCGGCCTTCGCATGAATGAGATGCCGGTTGCAGCGCGTGCGCAGGTCGACGCTCGACTTCAATTTCAGCTTATGAGGAGTTTAACCTGCAGCTTTCCATACAAAATGCGATAACGGTTTCCACCCTGTAAACATGGCCCGATTCTTATATTTTTTTTGGAAATGATGTAGATATACTTAAAATCTAGGTATGTACGTTTTTATTTTTCAAAAATATTACACTTCCAGAAAAATATGACCTCTTTTTCATATCTATACAAATATTGCGGGGGTCATATCTTTTTATAACTGTAATATTTCAATACAGTAAAATCGTACGTACCTAGTTTTTAAGTATATCACATAATTTCCAAAATATAAATTATACGTTTATGTTTACGGGGTGGAAACCGTTATCGCCTTTTGTATGGAAACCTGCCGGTTCACACTCCTCTTAATAATATCAAATTTATAGCGCATTAAGGCGAGCATTCCTGTTCAAAATCGGGTTCTTTGAACTGTTCTAATATGGAAAGTGAAAGCCGGTGACAATTCCTGTAATGTGAGTACGTGAGCGTCGGAATGCAGGGAAGCCGCGCAAGTTTGAGTTGTCGGACACCTCGGTGAAGGGGCAAGTTCGAGCCATCGATCAACTTACCATTCAATATCGAATTACCGACGAACTTTCCCCAGTGTACAAAGAACATTGACTTCTCCACGTAAGGATAGGAAACTAAATATACAACCCTAAAGGTCAGATTGGACGAGAACGCGGCGAGGCACAGCACGGCACTGCGCGACAAGTGTTTGTACATACATATAATCACGCTTTTATCCCTAATGGGGTAGGCAGAGCGTAAACAACCCAAACAAAGGTCGTTTCGCCACGTCTGACAAATTTTGAGGGATATTTAGGATAGATTTGTAGGTATATTGCTGCAGTGACAGGTTGTCAGCCCATCGCCTAAATTGCAATATACTGAAACCCTCCGATTCCTTAGCTGGGTTTTACAGCATGCCCGGGAGGAAATGCAGCTAGCATTCATGTTTTCCTTTCGCTCCCAGTCCAGCATGGAAGAAAAATGAATACATATATAAGAGATGTACCGCACTGCAGCGGCACTGCAGCTGCAGCAAAGCTGTGCGGCGCTTCACGGCGCGACAATGTCAGTTCATACATTTTGCCGCGTCGTGTTGCGCCGCTGCAGCGCCTCGCCGTTCCACTGCAGTTACTTCCTAGTGCGGTCTGACCTTTAAATATCTCCGTAAACTCACAAATACCACAGGAATTCTAGTTCAAGACATAACAGTAGAAATATACGGCACGAATCCATACCAAAATATGCACGCTAATAATTTTATATGCGTTTAATTACTCAATAAATTGTGCAGTTTATCGCGTAAAGATTTCAGAGATATAAGACAAAGAGGAATAAACGTCGTGAGAAGATTTGCGAGCGACTATTTTAAGCAGCAAACAGAGCTGCGACTGTGGTGCCATCAGTTTTAAACTAATTTTGCCCGAAATACAAACATTTTCATGAATGTATTACATTTCGCAAGAATTGCAACTAATTCTTCATTCTAAAATTCATAAGTAATAATGTAGATTTGTATTACAAGATGTGCTATAAAATAGCCTCTTTTAGCACACTTGTACTACTACAAAGTTTATATGCTTAGTGTTTATTATTTTACGGATTATAAAATGAAGTATTGGTTGCAATTCTCGCGAAACGTAATATATAATAATTTTCATGAAAAAGTTTGTAATTCAGGCAAAATTTATTAAAAAACTGATGGCGCCACCGTCGCAGCTCTATTCCTCGTTTAAGGTGCGAACAGACAGAGACACATTAAAATAATATATTTATTGGAGCGCTAGCACATTAACTACTTTACTAGAGGCTCGTTAAATGTTAGGTTTTATTTTATTCTAACCCTTAGCTTTAATCGTGGGTTTTATCTTCGGAATAATTATAAATTTTAATCGTCGGTTCGCGTAGTTCGTACTGAATTATTTAAACTGTTCCTTCTACAAATGGATGGTGTTGCTGATAAAACGGAACTATAAATATTTAACTTTATAGAATGCCTAATTTAAATAATAAAAGTAAACTAAAAATTACAAGAGCTATTAATAAAACCCGTCTTCCATGCTGGACTGGGAACGAGAGAAAAGACTCAGAATGTGCCAGCTGCATTTCCTCCCGGGCATGCTGTAAAAACTAGTTAAGGGATCCGAGGGTTTCAGTATATTGCAATTGAGGCAATCGGCTGACAACCTATCACTACAGCAATATACCTACAAATTTACCTCAAAAAACCCTCAATACTTAGTCAGACATGGCGGACCTTTTTTTAGGTTGTTTACGGTGTGCCTACCCCATTAGGGACTAAGGCGTGATTATATGTATGCACATATTAATAAACCACGGGAAATTATCTACTAAATTGAACTAGCCTATGATCAGGCACTGGCGGCAATTCAAAACGCACTGTTCCTTAACTTACTCTTAGCTAGCGATGACACTTTCTTAACTTTGACATAAGTACAGGATAGCAAATAAACAAATGACTTTGATATTGACGTAAGACGCTTTAAATAAGAACATATAGCATGCTCTCTTGTTTTACGTCTAATAAGCACTCTTATGTCAGATTAGGAATGTCAATGTCATGAGTTTATTTGCTATCCTGTGCTTATGTCAAAGGTAAGAAAGTGACAGCTAGCTAAGATTTAGAATTAGAATGATGTAGCGAGGATTGACTGCACTGTATGATTGTTTCCCTCTTCTAAATGTTAAAGTTTAATCCAAAACAGCGATATTATAACATACATACATATATTCACGCCTGTATCCCTAATGGGGTAGGCAGAGCGTAAACGACCTAAACAAAGGTGTCCCGCCACGTCTGACAAAGTTTTGAGGGTTATTTAAGATAGAATTCTAGGTATATTGCTGTAGTGACAGGTTGTCAGCCCATCGCCTAAATTACAATATACTGAAACCCTCGGATCCCTTAGCTGGATTTTACAGCATGCCCGGCAGGAAATGCAGCTGGCACATTCTATGTTTTTCTCTCGCTCCCAGACCAGCATGGAAGTAAGATATTATAACCTGTCTCATTACTTACATTTAAACATTTCATCTTAGTCACTCGCCAAGATTCATACTTAATTAACATCGCTCAATTAACTATCAGAATTTGGCAAGCGAACGACCGTCAACTAAGCACGTGTTTTTTTTAATCCTGATTAATATCTTCCAAGTCACGCTTACCAAATTTTGTCCTTACCAAAATTGGAAGTGCGGATTTTTTATCCAATCCCATACAAATTGGCAACTAGTCTGGGCTGTCAGATTTCGCCCACGTGCTATAAAATACTGACCAAAATTAAAGGATTAATGGTTTTAATGATTTCGATATCTGTAATGGAAACGGTTCATTTGAAAGACATTTAAATGGCTTAGTTAATTTCATGGAGTGGGCTTAGAAATGGATTAAAATTATGGAGTGGACTCAGAATATTATTTCCTTGGTAATATAATCTTCTTCTTATTCATCATCTTACAGCTATCAAATTGCAAATCCAAAATTCAGCAATGATTGGAAAATAAATCTTTTTGAGTGGGTTTTCGTGCCGACAAACGACCCGATGAACCATGATATGCCCTGGTTTTAGTTTACAATATAAACCACCTATTAGTAACAGGACAAAGGACTGGAGTTCTTCCATGCTGGACTGGGAGAGATAGAAAAACATAGAATGTTCCAGCCGCCCTTCCTCCCGGGCATGCTGTAGAAGTCAGCAAAAGGGATTCGAGGGTTACAGTGTATTGTAATTTAGGCGATGGGCTGACAACCTGTCACTACAGCAATACAAATCATTACAATCTAAAATTTACCCTCAATTTTTGTCAGACGTGGCGAAAGCGCCTGTTACGAGGCGTTTACGCTCTGCCTACCCCGTAAGGTATAAAGGCGTGATTTTATGTATGTATGTATGTATGTACAAAGGACTGGACCGGACGGAAATATCACGAGATGAAGAGAATATCCCAGGACCGGAGAGAATACCGAATGCTGACCTCCAAACTTCAGTATAAAGATGGCGCCCCATGATGATGATTAGTAAGAGCTATTTGGCCAGGGATTAACATGCCCTCCAAAGCACGGAATCTTTTTTTACAGACAAGTTCAGCATTGTACCGAAAGGAATGTTTTAACTACATTCCATCTCTATTTAACAGTTTATTGTACACAATAAAATACAAAGAACATATACATATAAAACAAAAACACAACAGGCACAGCTTATTTCTAAAAAGAAATCTCTTCCAGCAGACCTAGGCTAGTGAAATACCATTCTGAGAGGCATCTCATCATCATCTCTCTTACATACTCCCTAACTACAACATTATCTAACCGCAAACTTTACATAATAAATGCATCTACCGTCTGAAGCATGCACAATATGCACATAACCCATCGCAATGATACTCTTCATCTATAAACAGTTGGCAATTAAACGTCAATTCGCATTATTACCGGCGCCTGCGCAGCTTATTACACTATTGTGTAAACAAACCGCCTCATTTGTGACGCATCATAGATTGTTATTAGTTTCTTTATTAGATACCGTCTAGTATGCAGCATTGAAAAAGTAACTCTTAAAAATGACTAAATGGTAGAAACTTTTTAATAAAAATTCTAAAAAATGCAAGTAAACTAAATGTTTTCATTTATTTTTATATGTACTTTTATGAGCTTTTTTAGATAATTTTAAATACGCTAATAAAGTCAGAATCTAAATAATAAGTCCAAGGCATATAATTGGGCAAACCCAAAATGTCTGATAACCATGCGCTATGGACATTTCATCACCGTTTTCATCTAAAAAAAAATGTTAGTCAGACAGAGACCATTCAAAACCTAAATATTCTAGAACTTACTTTCATGACTCAAGCTCTAAAGTCTAATTTTGTCTTACGGCTGCCGAATCCGCTAATTCACCGTCCGTTGACTCACCTGCAACAAAAAAAAGAATAATTAGCATCATCAACATACCATCCAATCAATTACGGCCATTGTAATGTATGTCGTCACCATACAAAACCATACAAAAAAACATCAATTCATACAAGTGTTAAAAATCACATATTAAGTGGGATATAAATCAAATATGCCGTGGGAAGAGGCCTTTATTTATATACGGTGAGTAATTTGGGCAGACCGTTAAAAAAAGTTAATATAAAAGATATCTTGTTAATCTGAGAGGAGCAGTGTATGTAATTCGTAAATGGAAAAGTGATGTAGAATTAAAGGAAGGAAAGCCAATGAAACACTTTTTCTTATTGACTATATGACTCTAGTCTAGTACCTAAGTCGATGATAGATCAAACAAACCTAAACCTAAAGTCCCTCTGTGAATGTCTTTAATCTGAACAATTTTGATGTATGTATTTATGTAGTTTATTCGTATATGTATGTATCAATATATTGTTTAGTATATATGTATGTTTGGTATTTATTCTATGTATAGGTATGTAAGTATTTTTTTTTATTTATTAGTCTCTGTTAATGTTGCATTTTCTTGTCCCCTCAAAATTATTCACTTTCTCTTACTACCATTGGGTTGGCTGGAAGAGATCTCTTCATAGAGATAAGTTCGCCCTTGCACACTATGTTTGTTAATTACATTTCTTTTGTGTTTTTGCAATAAAGTATATATATAACCATGACGAACTTGATGTGTTCCATGAGAATGCCAGTGCCATAACAGGCATCTTCTGGGTGAGCTCGCTCCATCGTGGACTCTGTCACGGTCATGCCTGACCTTGTCTCTAGAGTCAAGAGCAAACCCATTTCTATTCTTTTTAAAACACTCTTCAAAAAAGTGCGTAAGTAACAAAAATGTACCAGATAGAGGTGTAGTTATGAATGAGTTGTAGGTACAGTATGTCCCAAAATGAACAAGCTATCAAATCAAATTACACGAGACTCGGTATGTAGTGGCTGTCGAATTACAAGCCCTTTTACGAAGGCATATTCAATTTGGTGCTGTCATTATCTTCTCTCGTTATTTGGTCTGCGCATGAGTTTCGACATAGCTGTTAACGATGTTTACCTATTTTGACAAATATGATACAAGTTTGATTAATTTTAAATTATGGATCGAATTTATGAAGTATGAACATAATTATGTAATTCTTTCTTGGATCTCTGTAGGCAGAAGTGTCTGTGATTCGTACCGTAAACTACTCTGCGTTGCTTAATTCAAGGAACAGAAATTACTTTTGTTGACCTGGGCCTCCCTTAGTTGGCAGTATTTAGCTTAGAACCTCACTTAGTAGGTAGATACACGGAAATCTTCTGCCCATTCCTCAGTTTTATTCCTAAGCACCCACAAAAATACATGTGATGCTATTCTAACATGGCCAAGAAAATCTAATAAAACTCAACCACAAAAACTATCGAAACCCAAACCTATCGACCTTCCAGTCAACTTTCAACACAGCAACCAGCTACCAACGCCGCTACGGTGCGTAGGCGCAGAGGACTGACCGCTGCCTACGCGCATGGTTGCTACGCGTTGCGACACCGCGGACGTGTCAAGGTATAAGGGCTTGTAAGTATGAGATGAGGTTTGATGAATGTAGGCTGAATATATTTATTTACTTATAGTGTCCCACTGCAGGGCAAAAGCCTCCCTTTCTTCCTTCCACTTTTCACGATCCATTGACAGCACCCACTATTCTTTTTCATATGCGTCCAATTCATATACATACATACATACATATAATCACGCCTTTATCCCTAATGGGGTAGGTAGAGCGAAACGACCTACACAAAGGTCAATCCGCCACGTCTGACAAAGTTTTGAGGGTTATTTTAAGATAGATTTGTAGGTACATTGCTGTAGTGACAGGATGTCAGCCCATCGCCTAAATTACAATATACTGAAATCCTCGGATCCCTTAGCTGGATTTTACAGCATGCCCGGGAGGAAATGCAGCTGGCACATTCTATGTTTTTATCTCGCTCCCAGGCCAGAATGGAAGATTCAATCCAATTCATATCCAGGCTAAATATATGAAAATTAATATTCACACAACTATAGGTATAAAAACCGTGTCTGAAGGCCTATTAGCTGTATGCTACTAAGCGGTTTCAAAAACTCCGACACCGTGGTTCATTGGGACGTTCGTCAATTCGAAAACCAACACAATAAGAGCATGATAGGCAATCGAATGTTGGCGAAATAGTTAAACGAAGTGGCTTCTGTAAGTGCGCAAGCGCATATGGCCAATTACGGCCCATCGCGCACTGATTGGAAGTCCCGCAGTGTGTTGAAGACATGTAATTCCATCTTGTATTTGATGTCTTCTTATTGGCGTTTTCTAGGAGGTCCGGATTAAAAGATTAAAGAAGGTACACCCTACGTCAGGAATTATGTTCTTTACATTTCGCAGATAGAATACATTTTTATCTTGCGTTTTCTTTTGTACCTTTCTAACACCCATGCCGATCACACATTTTAGATCTTAAAATTTGCTCTTCCTTTAGTTATCTTGACAGCTTGGTTTTATTTCACGATACCTACAGTTAACTACAGACGTGTAAGATAAGTTCAGTAACATATGTGTTATCAGTATCAACTTTAGGCAATTCATACAATACAATACAATACAAAATTCTTTATTGCACAAAGAAACACATACAACAGAAATAAAAAGGAACAAACGTGACAGTACAATATAGGCGGCCTTATTGCTAAAGCAGCAATTTCTACCAGGCAACCTTTGGGTATAGAAATTGTACAAGCAGAAAGCGGGATAGTGTAATGTTTTATCTTCAACTAATATTTTACGGCTTAACAATCTATACGGGGTGTAAGGGACAGCGTCCCACAAACTGATAGGGGTTGCTAAGTCAATGGAACTAAACAACTAGCAGGTTTTTTTTTCAGGAAATAAAAAAAAATATTTATCTGATCGAGGTGGTCATTTTGTTTGCGAAGTTCAATTCTTTTTCATCACCTGAAAATATTTCCTGGTGCAAGTCGTTCGGTTTCGTTGACTGAGCAACCCCGATCAGTTTGCGGGACGCTGTCTCTTACACCCGGTATGTACATTTTCTCTTATTGAATTCGCATAGAAACTCATCTCAGCTCAAATTACACATCATATTTAAACATGATTCTTGTCAAACATAATCAATATGAACACCGACTGGTAGCCCGCAGGTCACACTAGGGAATAAATTGCAATAGCCGAGGTCAGAGGCTCTCAAACTTTATAGCCTCGGGAACTATCACTTTTCTTGAATGTTACATTTGCGTTTCCAATTTTTGCAACAAATAAATTATTCTTAATTTCTGCTTTGACTTCCGTCTAGGATGCGAATAATTATACAAATACAAGGCAGTTTTTTTTTAGGTTTTTACCACCAAGCCTCCGTCCAATACGCCTACTAGGTATTATCTATTCTGTGCTTCTGTTTTGATATGCAATATCTTTTCCTTCGGTAAACATCTCTCAATCCGTTATTTGATAGCGGTGTTCTACTCAATTTCAGGTACAATTTTGTTATTAGTCAGACTGAAATTTCTTAGAATTATCATGTCCATGCACTTACACAGTACCTACATACAGTAGGGCAAGTTTGTGCTGTGTAAGTTTGTGCGCCATGACGTATTTTTTTAAGGGTAGCATTTTTTGTAGTGACAGTTTGTCAGCCCATCGCCTAAATTGCAATATACTGAAACCCTCGGATCCCTTAGCTGGTTTTCACAGCATGCCCGGGAGGAAATGCAGCCGGCACATTCTATGTTTTTCTCTCGCTCCCAGTCCAGCATAGAAAATTGGAGCTTATAGCTGTTTTATTTTGCCAGTTTGAGAACCGTCAATCTAGTCCGATCGCGAGCAGGGACCACCGGCGTGAGATCGTAGGTGATTGTCGCAAGGGGAATGAGGCTTTATGTAAATGTGATTGCTGCATCAGCTGATTCGTTGTCGTCTTGTTTTAAATAGTTCCATTAAAGATAGATTGTTGGACTGAGTGAAGAAGACATTTGTAATTTTGTTGTCATTCTAATTTTGTTTAGTCTTTCGTTTATAGATTCCATACAGAAAAGTTCAAAAAATATTTAAGGGTCTGCCGTAGTAGTGAAATTCCATACAAACATAATTTCGCTTTTATTCCTAAACAGTAAAATCAAAGTTAACCAAACTCCGTACACATCACTAAATGTATCATATCTATGCTGCTAATTTCAAACCAAACCTAATTAGAAGCATAAATATGATGCATTTGGGCATGTGTACGAGAGACCCATTTGTTATTGCGAGTTTGTCTATTTTATTTTTTTATTTAGGTAACACATTTAAATTAGGATGAATTTATGTCTTTCAGTAACTTTAAAAACGATCTACTGAGATTCTCAATAATAACAATACAGTATGTAGGTAGATATGTTTGTTTACACCTACTTATTCATCCCTTCCAAGAAAAAAAGTGTTTAAGAAATACCCCAGCTTGTCCTGTATCCAAACTTAATAGCCTCGTTTGACCCTAAAGAATTTAGGCCACTTGAGTTCAAAGAGATGGCATTTTAAGAGCTTGTTATAAATATCATCTGAAGTATTAACGATGTGGTTACATTTGGTAATTAAACTTTGAAGTGATTGGTTTAAAGTACATTCACTTTGAGTAGTCAGTTCAAGCTCTGCTTATCATTACAACCTTTTTAGATGCTATTTACAATAACACAACAATAGATGTCGCTGTTATCGCTATTGTTGATTTGTGTTTATTTTTAGTTCACAGTGGTGAGATTTTTTGGGGAAACATGACCTTTACAGCTTGCCATCGCTTTGTTGTGCTCAATAAATCAGCCTCAATGATATTAGTCTGAAGTTTCATTCTAGTGGTATTTTGGGACTAAACATTTAGGCCCGTATTTAAGATCAGCACTTGAGACGGACAGCGAGTTTGAGTTCGTATCAGAAATGTCATTTTAGTACATTATGAACTGTCAAATCCAAACTTAATACTGCTCTCAATCTTGAGATCGCTTTGAAAATACGAGCCTTAGCATTTAGTTTGTAGCTGAAACCGTTCCATGCTGGTCTGGGAGCGAGAGAAAAACATAGAATGTGCCAGCTGCGTTTCTTCCCGGGCATGCTGTAAAAACCAGCTAAGGGATCCGAGGGTTTCAGTATATTGTAATTTAGGCGATGGGCCGACAACCTATCACTACTGCAATATACCTAAAAATGTATCTTAAGTAACCCTCAAAACTTTGTTAGACGTGGCGGAGCGGCCTTTTTTTGGATCGCTTATGCTCTGCCTACCCATTAGGGATAAAGGCGTCATTTTATGTATCTATGTATGTCTGAAACTGTATTGCGACTGATATCTATATTGCAGTAGGCACATAACTTCCTCCGTGGTCTAGTGATCTAAGCCATGGGCTTCCGTTCGATGCCCACGGCGAATCACCAAGTTCATATTTGGCAATTTACCACTCTGTGAGATTTTACCCAGTTTTAGGACAATGCATGCTGAATTACCAGATTGTAAGAAAAATAAATAATTCTTCCATGCTGGACTGGGAGAGATAGAAAAACATAGAATTTTCCAGCTGCCCTTCCTCCCGGGCATGCTGTAGAACACAGCAAAAGGGACTCGAGGGTTACAGTGTATTGTAATTTAGGCGATGGGCTGACAACCTGTCACTACACATTAGCAATACTCATTACAATCTAAAATTGCCCTCAATTTTTGTCAGACGCGGCGAAAGCGCCTTTTACGAGGCGTTTAACGCTCTGCTTACCCGTAAGGGATAAAGGCGTGATTTTATGTATGTATGTAAGAAAAATAAAATCGTTTTTGGGACAAACGGATTCACGTAAACCGTCAGCTTCAAAACCGACAAATTCCTTGTCAAAACCGGATCGAGAGTCCACAGATCACACTACTACACCACGGAGGCAGTTAACAATTTAGCCAACATTTTGATTGACCATGATCGATTTAGATCTAACGGCTAAATAGCCTAAATTAGTTCTGAGAGAGGATGTTGCTACATTCTAATGGATTGGATTGTTTCTTGGCTGTATAGTGCTCATTTCCTTTGATATAAACTAAGTTGCAAAACAAAGCGCGTATATTTTTTTTTACATTAAATTGATTATGGCATCCTTTGTGTCTAACGTATTTTTTAAAATTCAATGGCATTTTCTTAAATTAGAAAATTTGTCAAAACTTTCGGTTTTTGGTGTATCGAATTATTCTCAATATACATATTTGTGGGAATTTCAGCAAAAGAAGATAATTTAAAGCAGTCAACATAAGTCTGATGTTGATTTTCCTATTAAAATAATGCTTTATTATGCGTACATGCAGTTTTTGCAGACAATGATTTATTTTCTGACCCTGAATCATAGATTCCTTGAAGTTAACTCATCCTTATAAGGATTTAATAAGTTCAACAGCCTTAATAATTTTCTTAATGATACGAGCACCTTATTTATTATAATATTTATGACATCATTATCCACCAAGTATCCTTAGCGAGATTCTAAACATAGAACCGCCATCTCTTGACGAAAATGGTAATCAAATTGCTGACCATTGCTTTTACAGTAATGAGCCATAAATATTGCACATCAGATAAGTTCTACTTGTATAACGACTGGCAAACGCCGCTGTCTTTTTCCAAGTGTCGATGTGTAATATTAACGGCCCCGTACTGTAATTGGTAGTCCAATTACGTGGTCATAATCGATAGTAATAACGCCATCTATGGTCTACTCATCCAACATTGCATCTGACACCTTAAGAAGGTTGATTATGGCACTGTTTATTATGGAATTGGTACAATTAAATAAGGTTGTATTAAAAATAGATAGGTAAGATGAGTGTGAAAAGCCTTGTAATGTAAGGAAGCTACCATAATTATATAATAAATAAGGAATAGACATAAACAAGATAGTGTGAAATAGATTCAATAATAAAGGAATACATTAGAGTTTAAACGCTTAAGAGGCCTAACGCAAGCGGTAGCTCGTTAAAAAGTTAAAACTCGCAAAATATGGTAATTTTCAAAACTTTTCTTTATCACTTCCATAGGCCTAAAGGATTTTTTAGAAGTAATGAATTGAGGAGCAAATAGTACCAGGCAGTTACTATCAAAATTATTGCTAAAAACGGCCACTTTTGGCGGAAATTTCGATAGTAACTCCACGGTACTATTTGCTCCTCAATTCATTACTTCTAACTAAATCTTATGTCTAAATCTAAGGAAGTAACAGAGAAAAGTTTTGAAAATATCTATATTTTACGAGTTATGATTTTTAACGAGTAAGGGGGCCACCGCTTGCGATTAGTCCTCTTAAGACTGACAAATAGAGTTTCCATTGCCCAAAATCCGCATTTTACAGCAGAACGTTTTGTTCATACGCAACGCAAGTTACCTATATTTTGCATAGGACACTTAAATTCTCTAGTGTGCTCCGAAATACTTTACGATATCACGCCTTCTATATTTATGTAATGTTTTACTGTGAAGTAATTTTCTTTGTAAGAGACACATTTCACGTAAGACACTTGAAATCACCAGTTTCTCAATTTACTTCCCTGCCCATTCAAGCAAGTGTCGCATCTTTATGTAAAGTGGTTTTCTTTAATGTCTGAATGGGCGGCGTATTCACCGTCGGCTTTCGTCTATAAAGCGATTTATAGTACGACTCGGTTCTCAATGAACGTAAGCAGGGGCGCTGCCGTATTTTAATTATTTTATTTTAGAATTGTCAAATCTAAAGAGAAAAATATTGAATGTGCCAACTGCATTTCTTCCCGGGCATGCTGTAAAAAACCAGCTAAGGGATCAGAGGGTTTCTGTACATTGCAATTTAGCCGGCTGACAACACGTCACTACAGCAATATACCTACAAATCTATCATAAATAACCCTGAAAACTTTGTCAGACGTGGCGGAACGTGCTTTGTTTAGGTCGTTTACGCTCTGCTTACTTTAGGGATAAAGGCGTGATTATATGTATGTATGACAAATCTAGTCAAATCTCAAGATGGCAGCAATAGTTCCATTTTTGACCACGTTCATTTAAAGCGTGGTCCTGGTTCATTCAAGCCGCCTACGCGCCGCGTTGACCTCTGAGATGCGTGTGCGCATAGGTGTCGGAACGGCCCTTACCTACTTAAATAATGACCCTTTTCACACGATTCCGTTGATGTGGTGTTAGTCAGTTCAATAAAATTAAAGAATAAGCTTGCACAATGGAAAGATTAAGACATATTACCAAATGGTTTTTCATTCTAAAGACTCGAATACGTTTGTATATCGCTTGACGTATACAAACGTATTCGCGTCTTAACTTATACGCATATAGATGATACATTTGACGCGAATACGTTTATATACTTTGGATGACCTATGACGAGGATATTCATATTTTAACTCATGGTGAATAAGAAGAAAAGCACACACAGCACTGACCCAAAATAAACGGAATGAAGGCAATCAAATGATGAGAGAAACATAATATCATGTAGGCATGGAATCTGAACACCCACATTAAAGACATACATATAATCACGCCTTTATCCGTAATGGGGTAAGCAGAGCGTAAACGACCTAAACAAAGGACGTCCCGCCACGTTTGAAAAAGTTTTGAGGGTAACTTAAGATAGATTTGTAGATATATTGCTGTAGTGACAGTTTGTCAGCCTATCGCTTAAATTGCAATATACTGAAACCCTCGGATCTCTTAGCTGGTTTTTACAGCATGCCCGGGAGGAAATGCAGCTGGCACTATGTATGTTTTTCTCTCGCTCCCAGTCCAGCATGCAAGAAACTCACTTAATATTAAATTTTCTGCATAAGCATTCCTTCATACTTTGCATACCAGAGCCTCTTACCACAATAGTGATAAACAATACCAAGACATACTCGTATCCACAAAGGCTGAAATCGTGATCGACCATTTAGCAATTGACCTGAGTATATTTGCTGACTGCTGACATAGAAAGATCCCTTTTACTTGCCCTGACTGACTGCCTGGCACACTGACCGACTATTATAGAATGGCAATTCACGGTAAAGATCGAAATAGTGGAGAAAACAACGATTTTCAATGTGGAACAGGTCGTGGGAAAATAAGCGAAACCTGCATTTACGCACACAATTGGAGTTTTCAACAAGTAATTACAATTGTAATTCAGTTTTTAATTAATGGTTGTAAGATTTTGTAATTGTAAGGTGAATTCTTTTGTTAGAAATTAAGCTGTAGTTTATTTGGAGGGTTACATATTTAAAGAATTGTTTCCGTGTCTTTTATTTCATCAAATTACAGTTTGTGATTGCGAATCTTGACAGTTACATCATAAATATGGAATTACTAGCGACCTGCCCCGGCTTCGCACGGAAATCATCCGTGTTTCTCTACTATATTATACATGTATTATACATATAAATCTTCCTTTTGATTGACTCTGTCCATTAAAAGAAACCGCATCAAAATCAGTTGCGTAGTTTTAAAGATATAAGCATACATAGGGATATACGGACAAAGAAAGCGACTTTGTTTTATACTTTGTAGTGATGAGATTCAATTTCTGCATGATGCAATAGATAATATATTTTCCTGTAATCTGATAAACCACTTTGTTTTTACTTAGAAAAATATGAATTATGTCAGCATTTCAGCTGTTATATTTAATCCGATTTTACAAATTTTGAATGTTGCCATGATATGCACCACAACAAGCGGCATCAAAGGTTGCCTGGTAGAAGTTGCTGCTTAAGCAATAAGCCCGTCTATTGATTTATTTTTGTTCCTTATTTATTTACCTTCTGTAATTATTTCTGCAATAAACACCGCAGTAAATAATTATTGCATTGAATCAGTTTCATTCCGCCACGTCTGACAAAGTTTTAAGGGTTAATCGTACCTCAAAACTTTGTCAGACGTGGCGGTATGACTTTTGTTTAGGTCGTTTACGCTCGGCCTACCCCATTAGGGATAAAGGCGTGATAATATGTATGTCTGTATAATCATCTCACTAGCCGTATCCCGTATCCCACGGGGTCGGCTACCTAATCTAGGGGATTGAACGAGGGTACTGGTTTTTACACAGAGCGACTGCCATCTGACCTCCGCAACCCAGAAGGGAATATGTATGTGTGTATCAGTTTCAATTATGCATCGTCACGCCATGATGAGGCTGACCTCTGTTGACGCCAGAGTGTTAACTGTCCTGAAGTTCGGCGCCAACCCTGAGGGCTCATTGTCTTGAGGTCTCATTGGCGCTAAAAGAACCCTGAACGAACACCCTGGTAATGGTCCCAACAGATATGAGGTGTTTACATGTTCAGAATTTCACGGTACTGATAGGATTTCAATGTTAAATATCTTCTGGAAGTTCCGATCAAAAATACATGCATATAGTCACGCCTTTAGCATTTATTATGGCGCAGTAAATATGGTAGTAGAGACTCAGCGGTCCAGAAAAAACATAATGTATTTTCTGGTCCACTGACTTGACAGACGAGTTATCAGACCAATGTCTAAATTTGAATACACTGGCTCTTTCATTTCATTGTTTCTTTCATTCATTACTGGGAAAAGAAGCATCTGGATCATTCTGTTTTGTTTTCGCTCCTAGTCCATGACGAAAAGAACTACGATCCGTTCGTAAGTCCGAACCGAATGCGACCTATGAGGAACGCGTTAACGCCTTCTATCTGTCGAGACCTTTATTCGCAGTACAGTGACGCGGCATTTCGGCCAATTCTCTCAATTTTCAGTACAAATGTCACGATCCCTTAACGAGTTGGATTTCCTTATGTCTGGGCGTCATCATGATGCTCCAAGGTTGTATCGATTGGGTGTCAGTTCCGCGTTTGATTGCGGGCAAGGATATTTAAAAACCTGGGCAACATAATACCAAATTATTTATACTGAAATTCTATCAGATGAAAAAGAAAAATTGATGTGATTATATGTTTGTATGTATGTAAACTGGGTATGGGAGACGTAACGCATCTTCAATTTTGTTGGTCATGTTGGTGTTTGCTAGTTGATCGGAGGCCTTAAAGAGCGGTTCTGACACCAGGGTTTATCCTGCCTTTAATCTGACATCTGACACGATAGAAGACGAGGATTTAATTCTTTTTACAGAACTTTCCATATCTTCTACTTTGAGTACAAGAAAACCAAAATTCATTAGCAATTTAAATAAAAACCAATTAAATTACTTATGGTCCCCGTCAATAATATAAAGTAGTAATAGTTTGTTTGAATGTGTAACATATTCCCGTCCATACACAAGACATTATCCTAGAATAGTTCAATTACTACATACATACATATAATCACGCCTTTGTCCCATTCAATTACTACTATAACAGTATTTAATTGCCACTTTTAGTGTGCCCTATAACCATAATGTGGTTCTTGTTTCCTGAGGTCCTTTTATGGCCCTTCCCATTAAGAGACATTATGGGGAATATCGATTTGCAGGTGACCTTTTGTACCTATTGTGGACCAGCTTTGTCAATCTCATAGTACGTCTACATAATGGGAAATTGGAACTTGCCTGTTTGTAAATGTTGGCCCATTATTGGATCGTACGACAGAAAGGACAAACCGAGTGCTTTAAATCTTAATCTATAAGTATTAATATATAACCGAGTGCTTTAAATCTTAATATATAAGTATGGATTTGACAGGCCATTTAGTACTGAAATGACATTTCTGATACGAACTCAAACTGACCGTCACTCTCAAAACCTAATTATAAATACGGGCCTTAGTGCCCTTTAAGAGATACAATACTTACCTAGTTATATACATTTGAGTTACCGAGATAAATAGCGTCCAAATCACTAAGCTCATAATGGACTCTATTCTAGATTCCACCGGCTAAAACTAAAATTAAAATCTATCTGTCACTTTCAAAATAATAAAATTGACAAAAGGACAGGAAATTTACAGTCTATGGTTTACACTTTGTCCGCTACATTTTGCACGTTTTCCCAGTATTTCTGTCAATTTTATCGGCCAAATCATATGACGGATAAAATCGGGTTGGGATAAAAATGAACCACCGACTATAAATCAAAAACGTAAAATCAAAGACCTCCTGCCCTTTTCCAATGTTTTTAGTCTGAAAGTGACAAATAGATTTTAGTTTTAGCGGCAAATCTAGAATCGAGCCCATTATTGACAAACCTTATATGCAATTGTTGATATCATAATCCCTCGAGTAAAAATCTTGTATTACGCTGTTTATTTTACTCTGTCGAAAAAAAACACTTATGTATTATGTAACGATGCTTATTTTTACTACCATTAAACTACCATTACTTAATCCGTATAAAATGCCCAATATGTTATTAGTACCTAATCGCAATAAATAAAACGCACAATGACAGAGCATAAGCCGAAATTCCATGATTTATTACTTTGATTGCAACTTGGCAAATTAAGTTATAATCTACACGTTCATAATGTATGATTATGTGTTTCGAAAATATTGTCACATCGCGTTTTGATCTTTGTTCGTTTGACCTCTATTACGGCTTTGGGCGTCTATTAGCTAGGTACGTGAGAAAAGGGGAGGCAAATATTATGAAGGTATGACTTAATTAATGACTGTCTGATTATCTACAGCGCCGCAGCTTTATTCTTCACTACATAGTATAAAACAAAGTCGCTTTCTCTGTCCCTATATCCCTATGTATGCTTAGATCTTTAAAACTACGTTACGGATTTTGATGCGGTTTCTTTTAATTGATAGAGTGATTCAAGAGGAAGGTTTATTATGTATAATACATGCATAATATAGTAGAGACACACTGATGATGTCCGTGCGAAGTCGGTGCGGGTCGCTAGGTATAAATAAAATCTAGCTGAAAACACCACCTGTCAATTATATCATACACACATAAAGTCACGCCTTGAGCCCTTGAGAAGTAGGCGAGCGTCAACGTCCTCATAATGGGACGTTATGACGAGACGACGTCTAAAAAGTATCATACTACCAATTTGTTTATGATTTCCATAAAAACTAACGGCGTTTACTACAAGACCTTACCACAGCCACGTACTTAATGACCTGCTTGAGGTCTAGGCTCTGAGGTCTGGCCTGCGGTGGCCTGACCAGGGTCAGTCAGGTCTAGGGCCCGTTAGTTGCCCCCTAAGGCCCCTTCCCACGGTCAACAATGCCCTTTTGTAAATAGCCAGCGGTAAAGGGGGCATTAAGGTATATAAAGGCTTTTGTTCGAATTCTTCGAGGTTTAGATCACTTCGTTTACTGAGTTCTGTGAATCTTTGACCGCAAAACCTATTTATACATACATACAAACATATTATCACGCTTATAAACAAACGTCGTTCCGCCACGTCTGACAAAGTTTTGAGGGTTGTTTAAGATAGATTTGTAGGTATATTGCTGTAGTGACAGGTTGTCAGCCTATCGCCTAAATTGCAACATTCAGAGTAGAATAGAAACCCTTTATATACAGAAACCTTCGGATCCCTTAGCTGGTTTTTACAGCATGCCCGGCATATTCTATGTTTTTCTCCCGCTCCCAGTCCAGCATGGAAGTATACCTATTATAGTAAACCTATTTATACTATCAGTTTATGCCATCTATTTTTGCATTGATATCATTAAGAGGAGCTTCTTCTTGATGAGGTTTTTCAAATCGAATTACGTGGTAAGCTCTGTTATCAGAGTATTTTACTATTTTAAAAGAAAATTGTTTAGTTTCGTTGACTGAGCAGAGAAGCCCCTATAAGTTTGTGGGAAGATGTCATCCCATATACCCTATACATAGATATTGACCCCATATAGCATATAAGAATTAGTATATAATTGGAATTAATTTTCTATATAACGTTAGAAAAGGATGCAAATTATTTATAGTTGTAGAGTCGTCGTCGCGACGGCGCTAGGCTTGCGTATGCGCATGCGATTAGGTAGATAATCCTTATGTATTGTGGGAATGTCGCTATTATTTACACTATTTATTGGCTGTGAACAAGTAGACTCTTATGTAACAAAGTATGCTTTACATAAAATGTAAAAAGATCTTTTCTAATCAGAGATGCGATTTTATGTTTGCAATATACCGGGTGTAAGGGACAGCGTCCCGCAGACTGATAGGGATTGCTCAAGCAACGAAACTGAACAACTCTCACCAGGAAATTAATTCAGGAGATGGAAACAAAAATTGACCTTTGTATACAACATCACCACCTCGATCAGTCAACGTGCATGGAAAAGCAAATATATTTTTTCTCTTCCTGAAAAAAAAAACTTACTGATAGTTGTTCAGTTTCGTTGACTGAGCAACCCTTATCAGTATGCGGGACGCTGTCCCTTACACGCCGTATTGTCGATTTTGGCGCTATTATACCTATGTCAAAGTAACTAACCTACATCTTTCGACCATTAGGGTATATGCAGAAGTATCTAAGGCACGTGACACACTGGCGACAAACCATATCAATAAATTACTAATGTATTGCAACAACACATGTTCACAATAAGAGCGCAATATCTTTGCAATATCTCCATGTCTGTGGTATTTAATGTACCCACATTTGTACATTACATTTGTATGTAAGAATTCAAATGTATCTGTTACTAAGTCCTGGCTAATAGGTTATCATCATGCAAAGAAATGTGGTGTAATAAAATAAGACATTTAAGCTAAGCATGTGATACAATTTGCTTCAATGAAGAATTTAATAGTTTTATTACCGACGTATGCATATTAAAAAAACATACAATCTAGTTTTATCATATCCTTACGCAGATCAGCATAAAATAAGAAGCTTATTTAAAATAACGTTTATCGAATAAGTTTCATGTAGATTTTTAAATAGTTATAATATATTAATAGGTATAACTTCTATGCTGGCCTGTGAGCGAAAGAAAAACACAGAATGTGCCAGTTGCATTTCCTCCTGGGCATGCTGTAAAAACCAGTTAGCCAACCAGAGATCCGAGGGTTTCAGTATATTGCAATTTAGGCGATGGAATAACAACCTGTCACTACAGCAATATACCTACAAATCTATCTAAATAACCCTCAAAACATTGTCAGACGTGGCGGAACGACCTGTGTTTAGGACGTTTACGCTCTGCCTACCCCATTAGGTTTAAAGGCGTGACTATATGTATGTATGTATAATATATTGTAACTACTAGTTAGCATCCATCATTTGTCCTTCATTTCTACTCCCAAAATTTTCACAACTTCAAATCCTGCAGAAAGTATTCCAGACCAGGTTAAGCAAACACCACACGTGCGTCTGTCGCACCGACTTGTCGCGCCTTAGAAAGCACAGTCCTAATCACTACACAGTATAAAACAAAGTCGCTTTCTCTGTCCCTATATCCCTATGTATGCATAAACCTTTAAAACTACGCAACGGATTTTGATGCGGTTTCTTTTAATGGATAGAGTGATTCAAGAGGAAGGTTTATATGTACGTGGGACACTCAGAAAGTTTTGCGACACTAAAAAAAATTGTTCTACAGGTACATATATTTTTATTAAATCTTTTCAAAGTACTCTCCACCAGCCTCTATACAAAGATTCATGCGTCTGAACCAGTTTTCAAAACACTTTTTCCAGTCCGCCGTAGACACCTCGTTTACAGCCTGCTCGAACGCAGCCAGCGCATCTTCCGGCGACGAAAATTGTATCCCCTTGAGCTGATTTTTTATTTTTGGAAATAAAAAGAAGTCACACGGAGCTAGATCAGGGCTGTAAGGAGGGTGACCCAGGAGTTTGACTGGTGTGCTGTCCAGGAAGTCCCTCGTTTTGAGCGCGGTGTGAGCAGGCGCATTGTCGTGGTGGAGCAGTAGTCCGCGGAGCCCTGTGTTTGGTCGCTTATTGCTCACAACAGAAAAAAACTTCTGGTAAACATTTGGTAGTATACTATTCGGCGTTAATGTTTCTTTGATCTCGTAAGGGAATTGAGGCCAAGTGGCCAGTCAAATTAAAAAAGCTGGCGATCAAAATCTTCCCCCCGCTTCGAGATCGCTTCACTTTGGTAGGCGTTGGTTCATTTTGAAACACCCAAACTGTCGACTGGCGCTTGGTTTCTGGATCGTATTGATAAATCCAGGACTCATCACCTTTTACGATGTCGTAAACACGCCGAGACGAGCCTGCTTCAAATTTGTTCAGCATATCATGGCACCATTCCACCCGGGCCTGCTTCTGAGCGTCGGTGAGGTAGTGCGGCACCCAGCGCGATACTATCCTCCTCACGCGAAGATGCCCCTGTAGAATCTCGTGAACGCTTCCCGATCCAATCTTTGATATGTGCTGAATCTCCTGATATGTAATTCGCCTATTATCTTGGATTAAATTTTTCACTGCTAGCACGTTTTCTTCCGTAATAGCCGTCAAAGGGCGACCGCTTCTTTCTTCATCCCCCAAGGTTGGTCGACCGCGCCTAAATTCGTTATACCAACGATACACGGTTGCCTTGGAGGGGCTTTCATCCATAAATGCCATTTGAAGTCTATCGAACGATTCATCCGGTTTCAGGCAACACTTGAAATCGTAAAAAATCACAGCTCTAAAATGTTTCCGGCGCAGATCCATTTTTCAGTAAGACACGATACTTTGAATTGGATCGCAAAAAATGTGGAGGGAAATTTTGAAAATGGAACACACATATTTTTACTTACAAGTAATCATATTTTCAAAAAAGATTCTAACCGGCCAGTCTGCCATATATAAAAACTATTTATCGCAATACTTTCTGAGTGGCCTGGTATAATACATGCATAATATAGTAGAGAAACACTGATAATTTCCGTGCGAAGCCGGGGCGGGTCGCTAGTTACTGTTAAGGCACAATTTGCTTAGGTGTATTGGTGTAAAAAAGTGTCTCACAACCAAGTGGGTTGCGCCTTAGTTGGCACGTTTGTAAAAGGCGGAGGCTACCTACGCGCACGCGCATGTAACACATACATACATATAATCACGTCTTTATCTCTGATGGGGTAGGCAGAGCGTAAACGTCTCAAACAAAGGTCGCTCCGCCACGTCTGACAAAGTTTTGAGGGTTATTTAAGATCGATTTGTAGGTTTATTGCTGTAGTGACAGGTTGTCAGCCCATCGCCTAAATTACAATATACTGAAACCTTCGGATCCCTTAGCTGGTTTTTACAGCACGCCCGGGAGGAAATGCAGCTGGCACATTCTATGTTTTTCTCTCGCTCCCAGTCCTCGCTACCGTATTTGTAAGACTGTTATAGGAACAGGATTGGAAGTCTACTGTAATAATCGTTTGAACGGAAATGTAATGAAGAAGGCAGCTGAATTGTAATTGCTGTACAAGGAGTGGCATAGATTATGCTATCAAATCATACTAGATTTAAGGTGATGGGAATATTGGAGGTGAAGATAGGATTTCATACTTCTTAAGCACATTAAAGTACACCTTACCAAGGCAAATTTCAATATTTTATTGTGTCGGATCGAAGCACGGATTGGTGTATATAGGATAAATACCTTTGCCGATTCTGACGTTTCTATCGTATTACAACGACGGACGACGAACCGCAATAAAATAATGTGTACAAAGCGCGAAAGTCTTAAACTAAGGCAAACTTACTTGCTTCGATGGGAAATTCTAGGATCTACCAGTTTTGATGAATTTTCAAACGTCGTCAACAAAATAAGAAGAAAAGTTGCCTCTACAAGTCAGAGTGTTTAAGAAATAAATAAGCATTTAATAACGTTTATAAGACATGTCAACTTTCATAAAGAGAGAGACTTCACATTTATCCCCCGAGGCAAGAAAGCTCGATGAAATGACCATGTTTCACTCAGTCTCACCAGGTAGGAATGATGACAAATCATCGAGATTTAAATCCATTACCTCACCGGGGTACGAGCAGGGTAGTTATAAAGCTATCAGGAGGTTTATAGGCTACTACCTACTATAATAATATATTCTGTCAGTGTTTATAATATGTTAGCTCACCGCCCGCGGTGTCACCCGTGTAGTTTTCGATTGAAATGTCTTATTTATACCTATCTTTTGTTCTTAATTGAATTGGTTACCATGTTTTTTTTAAACGTGTCTATAAACTTCCATGCTGGACTAGGAGCGAGAGAAAAACATAGAATGAGCATTTCCTCTGGGGTATGCTGTAAAACTGGCTAAGGGATCCGAGGGTTTCAATTTATTGTAATTTAGAAGTCACTACAGCAATATACCTACAAATCTATCTTAAATAACCCTCAAAACTTTGTCAAACGTGGCGGAATGACCTTTTTTTAGGTCGTTTACGCTCTGCCTACCCAATTAGGGATAAAGGCGTGATTATATGTATGTAAAAATGCATTGTACTTACTGAGTAGACACAACAGATCATTCAATATTCCATTTTTTTTAATGAAACCAACCTAAATAACAGTTTTAATACCCCATTAGAATCCCATCTCAGCATTACGATAAAGAAATAATCGCTTTGGATTTTACCTACAAATGTAAAAAGATTACTTCTTTCTCGTCATCAAATTAAATCTTATTATTGGTTGTTTGAATAGGCTGTTTACTAGTAATGTATGGTTACATGCGTACGGATGTTAGTCAACTATATAAGCTTATTTCCACACATTCGTAATTAACTTTGCGTTTGGACATCAAGGTGAGAAATTGCACCAAGTAATTAGTTTTCTAAATTACTTTTAAACTTGAAGAGTCACAGTCTTGCGTAAATTATATTAGTCAATTAAATTATTTGTCAGTAACTAAATGTACGTTTGTATGTATGTCTACTAACTAATATTAAATAGCTTTTTTATTGCTGTTCACATGGTAATTTTTTAAATAGGTATCTCAATTCTAATTCCGTGAGGATTGGCGGAAGAGAGAAAAGAGCTATACCCTGCAGTGGGTGGATGAGGCAAGATGATGATGAATACTGATTCACAAGAACAGACCGTAGTTTGTCTCAGACATCCAAGAAGCAGTGGCAAAGGGTCCATACAAGCCGACTCCTGTCGGCTTCCCTTTCAAGAATTCCACCTAACCAAATCCGGAATTACGTCGAAACTATAAAGTACTGTTTTTTTTTATTTTGCTTTGGCTTACCCTCGATAAAACTGCACCCCTCGCCACTGCCAAGTAGTCAGACCGGAAAGACTGAGTTATATTCGCTCGAAGTCTACCAGAAGTAACCTGCAAGTCCTGTGACAACTTTTTCTTTCCTGCAATTATTCCAGCAAGAAATGTGGTTTCATCGGCAAAAAGGTAATATTTTAAACGGTTTCCCACTAAGCGACAGATTATCCTCTAAACATTATTTATACAGGCATTTTCCTGTCTAGACATGGTTTTTCTCAGCTAAATCAGTGAGCGTTTAATTGGCGCTCTGCTAGCATTAATATTGTATGAGTTGCGCAGGCGCCACTGTCCGACGCCAGAGGTTTCTTAGTCCAAGTCTGCTGGAGAATTTACTTAATATTCATATTGGAATATGATTTATTGGCTTTCGAGGAATACAAAGTAAGTCTCTGCTTTATGCAAAAATGACAATAAATTATAAAATGGTAACAGCTTCTTAAATTTTCTGATTCTTTAATTTGATTACCTTCATCACTCCTCTCTGTGTCTTGAAATATACAATCATTATAGAATATTTACCACCCTCGAAGAATCACCAGCAATCCTCCAGAATGCAGTTATTTTCTATCACATAACTTACGGATTTATGTGATCTGTTGGACGTCAGACCGGCGCCGGCGCATACATCTCGATCACTCCTCATGTGTCATTATGGGGGTTATACAGACCAACCGCAATGACACTAGGAGACACGAGATTTTTTCATTAAACATACAAGTGAAATACAGTGATCTTCTTCTTCTTATCGTGTCGATGGAAAGACATAAATCTAACTATGTGGTGGCCCAAAACTTTGCCACTTTATATTACGGATCGCTTGGCAATCATTAGATCCGCTTGCGTCCTTGCTTCCATGCAGGTCACGATGTTAAATATGCCATTGTTTGAACTGCACCGCAAACACAGTTCACATAGGGGTCTCTTCAAGATTCCCCATGTTCTCTTTGCCTCTGCCAACCTGAGTCCGAAGTCTATTTAAAGACTTCCAGGTCAGCCAGGGTAGTTCATGTCCAGAGACTGAGACGAATAAATCACAGGGACGAATGGGGTAAGCAGAGATGTTTCTGGCCAAAGACTGCATCTGGCTACTGCAGTGATAGTCGAATAAATCACAATACACTGTAATCCT
This sequence comes from Scrobipalpa costella, assembly GCA_949820665.1. Taxonomy (NCBI): domain Eukaryota; kingdom Metazoa; phylum Arthropoda; class Insecta; order Lepidoptera; family Gelechiidae; genus Scrobipalpa; species Scrobipalpa costella. The sequence goes on from OX463306.1 coordinate 3,825,530, forward strand.
GGAATCCCTTTTGCTGGTTTTTGCAGCATGCCCGGAGGCGGAAGTACCTGGCACATTTTATGTTTTTCTTTCGTTTCAGTTCAGCTTAGAAGCAAAATATTATAATTTCCTTGCAGTATTATTTACATTTAGGTAGATTTTAATTCTAATCTTTTTAGTGAAAGATTGTTTTTTTTTTAAATCACATGCAATCACACAACCTGCATATATTTGCAGTCGGACTGCTATTTCATATCTGTCTATATAAAACCATAATGTTTACATATCGAATGCTCCGCACGCCTTTGAAAATTTATAGCTGTCTGTCTGCACGTTTGTAAATCTGTAATTAACGTAGTATCGCCTGTAATTTCTGTAGCAGCACGATGTAAACACGCTTTTACTCTGTTTTTGTGAAGAATAAACATTGTTAAATAAGGTAAATTGCATAGAAATATATTTTTTGATAGGTGCAGGATGATTTACCTTGACCGAGTCTAAGACCTTAATCTATCTAAAAGGGATATATTGCATTAAAAAATCGCGATAAGGACCATTTTGCGAAAGCGACATTATGTGAAACGGAAATTTGGGACGCAAGGATAAAATAAAATAAACCAGGAAAAAGAGAAGATGTTTTTCTTGATGCAAGAAATTGTAAATTTCAATCTGTACAGAAATATTACACATTCTAGATCTATTAACATGAATCGTAAAATATGATCTCACTCAATTTACGTAGTAAAATCGTACCTATAACTGTTCGTTTCTATTAAAACCTATAATTTGAGGTTATGTAATTGCAACCGAAGAAAGGCCATAAAACTTTATGACGTATTTTTAATTATGTTAAATGGGTTAAATAAACATAAATATTGAAAGCATCTATGCGTTTGCTAGTGCCCATAGAAGTTACAATTTATTTAAAATGCGAAAATCACGGTTTGCATCCCGTACGGAGCAAACAGACCGTCAATGGCTTTCCATCACGTCTAACCATGGCAAAATCCTTAACCTATATTTCTGTAGTGATAGGCTGCCAACCTATCGTTTGAGATTAAAGCACAACACTCACACACAACACTCCACGTACTTCCTACTGATACATTCTCCTAATTACCCAAGAAGATAAGAAGCTGGAATATTCTACGTTTTTCCAGCATAGAACTAACACTAAATCAAATTCTAATCTTAATTATAACACTTATAGACATCTTTATGAGAACTTGCCTAGATCTTTACTTCTGTTTTAACACGATATAGTTACCTACCTTTAAACTAATACGTTTCAAGAGAAGCTAGCAATTATTGAGATGTTCTGATGATTCCAATAATTACGGAAAGTAATAAAAATATAATGGTTATTGATACAAGAGAAAACCAATCAGTGGTTAGTTACAATTATTTCAGTACGAAGAGTAGTAAAATCCACAGAGAAAATTAGAAATATTACACGTAGGTAAGACTATCATGGACGAAGTAACTCTAGATTATATCTTACGGGTTTGTCTGTTATCTTAGGGCTACTGTAAATAATAGCATTCAGCACAATAAGATGCTACGATAATGCAACTATTTAGTTGTATTTATCATATTAAATTATATAGCCAAATTCATAAAAATCTTATTTTGGCGTCATTCGGCAATTCTTTGCAAAACTTTGCAAATTGTTAATTTTGTGTTTGTATATTTTTCGTGTTGCACATTTTGAGAACGGTGCGTTACATACATAATGCGTTCAAGAACTTTTAGGAACTCCCGTGCTGTTTCCGTTAAACATTAAACGAGACGCCGACTGCGCAGGAGTGTGCAAGAAGTGCTGTAGTGAAGTTTTATGTGACAGGACATCCTCTTTACAATACAATACAAAATTCTTACATACAACAGAAATAATAAGGAAAAAACGTATCGTACAACATAGGCGGCCTTATTGCTTAAACAGCAATTACTACCAGGCAACCTTTGGGTATACAAATTGTACAAGCAGAAAGCGGGATAGTGCCTCTTTAGTCCAAAAAAAAGGGTGTCAGTCATTTAATATACCTAAATTAAATAAAACATGTTAAATATTTATTCAATAGCGAAGATTATAGGAAGTCAAAACCATATTAGGTACTATACTATTACCACAAATTCACATGCTACCAATCTCATCTCGGAATTTTTACTAAAGTCACGTAGAATCACCAGAAGTTATTTCGGCATCACTACAATTATTTCAATAACACTTTTTGTAGTTAAGCTTCCATAACGGTCGTGAACCTTACCCAGGTTCAAGAGTGCATTGACCCCGGTCATATCGAGTAAGTTTTCGAGTCGAAAAGCGACCCTAAGAACCCTGGTGTCAGAGTTTTTAAACCGCATATTAGTAACAGCAGTGGGATCTAGTAGGCTAGCAATAATAATAATAATAGTTAGTAACAGCTAACAGGCCTCTTACAAGGTTTGTGTAACGAACATTATTAATGACAGAGACCGAGTTCGACAGCTTAAATTGCCCTTCGAAGCACCTTTTTTTCTTACAGATAATCACGTGATTCAGGTTGCAGCTTGTCCTAACCTAATTTGATATAGACTGTTCCTGATCGAACCCACCACCTAGGAAGCAGGCTCAAACCACCAAACCACGGAGGCAGTCAACGACCCCGGTTTCAGAGACAGAGAGGTTCCAGATCCGATGAAATTTGAACCCCCGGAGATTATGACAACCAGCAGACTGGTTAATTAGGTCATTAAAAGCAATGCAGTCTTTTTGGGAAGGGTTCGAGCCGTGAAGAAATAAGAGCTTCACTGGCTGGCGGTAATCTTTGTAAACTCAAATTAAAGAAAATATAAATTGTAATTCCATGCTGGCCAGGGAGCGAGAGAAAAACATAGAATGTGAAAGCTGCATTTCTTTCCGGGCATACTGTAAAAACCAGCTAAGGGATCCAAGGGTTTCAGTATATTGTAATTTAGGCGATGGGCTAACAACCTATCACTACATCAATACATCTACAAATCTATCTTGAATAACACCCAAAACTTTGTCAGACGTGGCGGAACGACCTTTTTTTAGGTCGTTTACGCTCTGCCTACCCCGTTAGGGATAAAGGGGTGATTATGTTTATGTATTTTACTTTGTAAAAATAACATCTAACTAGTATACCCTAGCTCAACGTTAACAATTATAGCATTAGATAGATTACTCTAGATTAAGATCTTATCCTAAACATGTGCAGTATAACGGTGTCGCGCATGCGATGATAGATGCGCGTACGCACCTATAATGACGACGGTGATTAGATCATGATATCACATTTTTTGCCACCGAGTGTATGATCGATAGCCTAAAGCTCGTATGTACTTACAGTTAGGTACGTTGACGAGTGTTTTGATCACTTGTGGGCGTTTATTAATGGGGAATCGTAAATGCTGGTCTGGGCGCGAGAGAAAAACATAGAATCTGCCATCAGCGTTTCCTCCCGGGCATGCTATTAAAACTAGCTATCTAAGGGTTTCAGTATTTTGTAATTTAGGCGATAGGCTGACAGCAATATACCTACAAATCTATCTTAAATAAACCTAAAAACTTTGTCAGACGTGGCGGAACGACCCTTGTTTAGGTTGTTGACTCTCTGCCTAGCTCATTAGGGATAATGGCGTGATAATATGTATGTATGTAATCGTAAATGAGTGAATCGATAATCAATCTGTCGCAAAAAATAATCTTTAAATAAGGAAAAGGCCTACCATAGAGATGTCAATCCTATGTGCAAACGTTGCCGGAAATAAAAAGCTCTTACTAGCTTTAGCCACTTTTTTGCACAGTGCGGATTGACAGAATCATTCCACTACCAAATACAGACAAAATTGAGTAACTGTTAAGTAAAAGAGGCTAATGAATGGTGAATTTCTATACCTATTTCTGACTTTTGGGCTGGCCTGAGAGTGAGAGAAAAACAAAATATGTGCCAGCTGCAGCTAAAGGATCCCAGGGTTTTAGTATACTGTAATTTAGGCGATGGGCTGACAACCTGTCACTACAGCAAAATACCTACAAATCTATCTGAAATAACCCTCAAAACTTTGTCAGACGTGGCGAAACGACCTGTTTAGGTCGTTTACGATCTTCCTACCCCATTAGGGATACAGGCGTGATTATATGTATGTATGTATTTCTGACTTTAAAGTTACATCAAAGTTTTTACAGAATAACACTACCCTATAATTTTAGACATCATACTTTTCTCCGAATCTCCGTTACTTTAAGACGTTTAAGGCTTTATCTGCCGAATATCTCCGCCTGTTGATTCAGGACATTGACCCCTGGGGTCAGACTGGTCGAAGCCTGGCAGACAGCGAGGCGACACGGTCAGCCAAACGGCCAAATTACCAAGATTACGTAACTCTTAAGATCCCATTGGCGATTTGATCCGCCATCTTGGAGATTGAAGAGGTCAATGGTCGCGTTCGGGAGTAAGAATATTTATAACGTGTAGTGAGCTTTAAGATCAGGTTTATAACTTATACCTTCAAATTTAATCAAAAAATATCTGATTTTGAAGACGTGAACAAACCTGATCACAAGAAAATATTGATAAAAGTTCAACCTAAACTAAGCGACATATATCTTATTCCAGGTTTGAGCGTAAATACGTTAAATAATATGCACAAACAAAAATAAACTTTAAAAATGCAATATTTCTTACAGTTTCACCGGCACTGGTTGTTTTTTTGTTGTTTTGTACAGTATTTTACACATATTCCCCCTTTTAATTATACCTATTTGTTTATGATCTTGATATTTTTAATTCACCGCGTAAACATCAGGATATTGCAAATAAATGGCAAAATTATAACACCTATTTCTGCGGCTCTCTTTGATCTCACTCGTATCGAGGAAACGAAGTATGAAGCAGGTTTTAATACAAGAAGCTTTTTAAATAAATAAGTTCTAGATATAATTCCACAAACTGTATTTTATAAAGTGTCACTGTACAGTTAATTAAAATTGAAATTATGTACCCAGAGCAACATATCTATAGATTTATTCATAAGCGTTTATTTATGTTACAGATAAAGTCATAAGAGCGTATAAACTCAGGCTTTCCCGGCTTAAGTAAATAAAATTGGCCCACTTTTACTGCGGTTTATTCACTTTAATCCAGTTTAACAAAGTCAAACTCGATTATTTAATTGCCTAGCTGATCTAAAGCCCAGCAGAACATGCTTAAAAAATATGAAGCATAAATATATGAACATTTACTGATTGTTTGTGATATTTATTTCGTAATCAGATTTTTTCTTCCTCGGTATAAGTAACCTTCTCAAGAAAAAAATCCATGAAAAAACTTATTATTTAAACCCGGGCAATATCACAGAACACAAGTCTCACTATACATATCACTGCAATTTGCTCCCAAACACACGCATTCAGCTCAAAAGTGGCCGCCAGCTGATATCAAAGGCGGCGTCGTCGCCCCGAAACGAACTCACGCGCAGACCCGCGCAGTGCAAGTTCATTGCCGTTGCGCCGGCGCAGGCGAGATGCGCAGATAAGCCGGCAAGGGAGAGACGTGACGGAAACAATTCGAAATTTGAAATTTTAGTACCGGAATTTGGTTATAAAAGAGATTTCCAAACAGATATTTAGTTGGGTCAATGGCCGAACCAGGTATCTTAAGGTAGTTCATATTTTCTGATACCAATTGTACATCACAAATTGATAATTTTCTTGTAACATATATGGGTGCAAATTGTAATATATAAGGACAGGAAAATTATATTAATAGCAGAGTTGTCTGTCTGTCGACAACGATCGGCGGTGTTGAGTGGTGAGCTATAATTAATCCGATTTTCAACGCCTTTCGAACGTAAATCGAGAATGAATTATGGACTACTTTTTAAGGAGCTGACTGTACCAATCTGTTCCTTGTTTTGCCGGTGGCTTTCAGTAAAAGTCAAGATAAGTCACAACTGCCTGTGATATACGATGTATCCGCAATTTTATTACACTTTAGACTACTTCTTCTTCTTCTTAGAGAGTGGATTCTCGAGTCAAACAACGAAATTAGGCTACTGAATTTACTTTAAATCATTTCATAAAAGGTCCAAAAAATTACAAAAAACTGTACTGGGCTCGATTCTAAATTTACTGTTAAAACTAAAATTAAAATCTATGTGTCACTTTCAGACTAAAAACTTTGGAAGTCAAAGGAAAAGGACAGTTTTTGATTTAAAGTCGGTGGTTTTATGCATTATCTGCCATTTTTATCCGCCGTCATATGATATATACCTGTCACTACAGCAATATACTTACAAATCTATCTTAAATAACCCTCAAAACTTTGTCATACGTGGCGGAACGACAGTTGTTTGGGTCGTTTACGCTCTGCCTACCCCATTAGGGATAAAGGCGTGATTATATGTACACATATATGTATGTCATATGATATGGCGGATAAAATTGTCAGAAATACTGAGGAAATGTGCAAAAGCGCGTCAAAATCCGTCAATAGCTGGTGGTATGTACAATCGAGCCCGCTATGTATAGTATAATAATCCAGGCAACCTACCTAGGTACTAGAAAATAAACATTTTCGTTAACGGAAGAGTTGACACTATATAAATATAGACTGACTAAATAAGGATAATGCAACACGGCATGATGTGGTGCACGTCAGCATATTGAGTTATTTATAGAATAGATAATACTAGATAGATTCCTGCATCCTGTCATCATTTTAATTACTAATTTAAATCCGTCTTTATTATAAGGTTTTAATTTAATATTACTCAAAACTCTGACGTACTCTAGATTATCCTAGGATTGGGTCTGGTTTCCCTTCTGGTTTGCGGAGGTCAGATGACAGCCGCTGTGTGAAAACCAGTAACCTCATTCAATCCCTTATTATATTATTAGGTAGCCGACCCCTGAGATACGGCTAGGGGGATGATGAGTGTTCTTTGCTCTAGTAGATTCTGCAGTGGAAGTATAAACTATTAGAATCTTCACCATAAAAAATAATAATTTAATTCAATTAATTAATAATTTTCTTCCATGCTGGACTGGGAGTGATGGAAAAACATAGAATGTGCCAGCTGCATCACTTCCAGAGCATGCTGTAAAAACCAGCTAATGGATTCGAGGGTTATAGTATACTGCAATTTTAGGCGATGGGCTGACAACCTGTCACTAAAGCAATATACGTCATGATCATCTGTAATAATCCTCAAAACTTGTCAGACGTGGCGCAACGACCTTTGCTTAGGTCGTTAACGCTCTGCCTACCCCATTAGGGATAAAGGCGTGATTATATGTATGTATGTATGTAATTAATAATTTAAATAAGTAGTATCTTCAACATAATAATTCTAAAGAATCTTTATATTATTGCCCCTCTTAACATACTTCGTTTTACTATGCTACAACCGGGATACCAACTCAACGAGTATGTCAAAAATAACATACCTAGATGTATAACAGTTTTACCCACTTCAGACAAAATTTACAGCCTATTTCTTGCCCATCTTCAACTCTTATAACACACTTGGTTTGTAGCAAGCATTGGATGATGAATGCAGAAGAGTGACAGGAGAATTTAGATCAGAAATGCCATTATAAGAGCCATAATATTTTGATTATAACTAGGAATGAAGTGAGGTATTCTTAAGTGTCTTGTTAATTGGATGAAATATGCGGTTCTTATTAGAGTTTCATATTTTATGATGAAGGAATATGTGTCAAACATAGTTTACTAGGAAGAGATGAATGCTAAGTTATAAAAGGTAATTCTAGTTATAAATGCGAGAGTGCGCCTTTTAAGTCTCAATTTCACGGTGAAACGGATAAGTAGAGTAGAGATTGAAGTGAGCTATGAATGAGGGTGATAAAGTTCAAAGAAAAATATTTAACCACCAAGGGAAAATCCATACATATAATCACGCCTTTATCCCTAACGGGCAGAGCGTAAACGACCTAAACAGAGGCCGTTCCATCACGGCTGACAAAGTTTTGAGGGTTATTTAAGATAAATTTATAGGTATATTGCTGTAGTGACAGGTTGTCAGCCCATCGCCTTAATTGCAATATACCGAAACGATACCTTAGCTGGTTTTTACAGCATGCCCGGAAATGCAGCCTTGCTAGTTATGTCTAAAGGTTTTTATCAAAACCTTTACTCGTCTAGTCTACCTTCTTGTTATTCCTGTATATAAATAAAGCTCATAAAGTTATTGAGTAATAAAACGTTGTAGTAGACTCCCTATTTAATTGCTTCGTTGGCTTCCTGTTTATTTCTAAGAAATAAGTAGTTACAACAGCAATTAAATTATCTAAAAATAAGGATCATGCACATAAAAACCGAATATAAATTAAAAATATTACTTTTTTATTGCGCCATCCTACAATTAAAATTAAAAAGAATAACATAACAGGGGCCAAGTTTATAATAACAGTGTGCGGTGTTTCTAGTGTTGTGGCCAAGTTATGACCAAATTTCCAACTTTACGACCAGCTTACGGCGGTTACAGAGGCCAAGTATAAAACTTGTCGCATCGCACACGCGTTTCGCCGACAACGGTAAAGTCACCGTTAATACCGTATTCATAAATTAATAAAAAATACTCAGTCTGAAAGACGACTACAAGAAAGACCATATTCAACCCACATGACCATAAATGTCTCGGTAATGGACACCATGGTCCGTATGGTGTTAATAAAAAAGTATCGATCCGAGAAAAATGATCATAAATCGACCCCCCGCGGCGTTTGGAGGCCGACAATGATTTAGAAAATATATTTTTGGACCGAAATTGGTTTGGGCCAGTGCCACATATTCATATTACTATTATAACCTATACTGTTCATCTTTATAGGACTGGATTCTTGTATTTAAGAGCTTACATCTATGACAAGCACAACAGCTTAACGGCCTGCACAGCCTAGTTGGCAGTGTATCTGCCTGCTACGCAGAAGAACCCGGGTTCGATTCCCGGCCGGGGCAGACATTTGAATGATGAATTTAAATGTCTGTTTCTCTGTTCTTTGTGGTTGTTTCTGTGCATGGCACCCCGATACAGGGAATCCTAGTGCGGCTAAGGCCCGTATTAATGATCAGCTCTTGAGACTGACAGCGACTTTGAGTTCGTATCTGAAATGTCATTTCCGTATACAACAACCTGTCAAATCTATACTCAATATTGCACTTTGAGTGTGATCGTGTGGTCATCACGGCGTACAGTATATTTTCTGGTGACATTACCTGAAACAAAAATAAAAGACACCATTAGTTTGCAGTTCTAGTTATGTCAACAATCACACATTAATAAACTGTAGGTATAATTAATTCCAGAACACGAACCCATCAAATATAACGGAATGAATCATAAAGATCTTGAACCATGATCATTGTTATTCATACTAATACAAATACAAATAATTTATTCATCAAAATGTCTCACATGAAGCAGTTACAATAGTTCCCACACTAGGCACAGGACTAATAGGACACATGCAAATCAAATAGTAAGTACACTTTTAAATACATTGCGTGGGGTATGGTAATTAGAAAAATAACATCAATGGTTATCTCTGACATAACCAATTTGCAATATTGCGTCAATAAATAAAAAAAAAAATACAATTAAATTATTCTAGCTTATAAAACAAATGTTAAATTGAAGTATCCCTATAAAAACATTCCTTTACCAGTTCAATGAGACAATTTATATAATATTAACTTTTATTTAAAAATAAATATACCACCTAAAAAACCTTTCCACACATCCTGTACACACCGTAGGAGTTAGAGAAAGTTCCGACATGGGAAATCGATGTTCCGATTCGAGACTCGCGTATCTACTAGCGCTGGGCCATAAACATGCGCAAGAGTGGATCGCTCGATCCCTTTCCGTATCGAGATCTACCGCCGCGGTTTCGAGGTTTACTGGGGGAAAACTCGGAGAAATCTACCGTGAATCTGTTACTGATTCGAACAGACACGGATCCGAGTTTTGACAGGAGATAGTCTCAATCTTCTTAGCGAGTGGATTCTCGAGTCGAACAACGACCCGAAGAAGCCTGGTGTAAGAGTTTTTAACCCACCTTGCTACACAGCAATTAGGCCTCTGATATGGTTTGAGTAACCACCATTATCACAGACAGCGACCGGGACCGACGGCTTAACGTGCCCTCCAAAGCGGAATCTTTTATTTTTCGCATAATCAAGTGATTTAGCCTGCAATGTCTTAACCAAACTGGGGAAAACTTCATAAAATGATAAATGTCAACTTTGTTTCTCCTCTGGAAATCGAACCCAGGACCTCCGGATCGTAAATTCATGACTCTGACCACTAGACCACAGAGGCAGTTGTAGTTGTAGATAGTAGGATTGGGCAAACATTTCGTTAAAGTTTTGTATATTTAAATTCTAAAGACAGATGGTGAATTTTTGACAATAACATTTAAATTGCAATTTTTGTACAATACTGCGGGGTATCAGGAAATTTCAATAACTCTACGAATTTGAACAAATAGAATAAAACCTATATGAACTGCTATGGCATTATTAGGTTAGTTATATAGTATTAATAATAATTATAGGTATGTACGCAAATGGAAGATTCCACAAACAATATTCTAAATAATTTAATACATTATTAAATCCCTACAAGGAAAATCCAATAATATGTCTGTAAATAGGAACAATAACAAATAATAAACGTTACATTTATGTTCCTATCTACCTACTGTTTTATTAGTTCCAGTTTATTCCAAATAAACCACTAAAATAAACCTACAATAGGTACTGTTCGGTAGAATTGAGTAGGTACTTACAAAAACACGTTACATAGATTTTAAAAAAAAAACAATGAAATGATTAAATAAACTATACATACATATAAGGGGTAGGCAGACCGTGATCTAAAAAAACGTCGTTCTGCCACGTCTGACGAATTTTCAAGGGTTATTTAAGGTTTATTTCGAGGGTTATTCTTCCATGCTGGCCTGGGAGCGAGAGAAAAACATATAATGTGCCAGCTGCATTTCCTCCCGGGCATGCTGTAAAAGCCAGCTAAGGGTACCGAGGGTTTCAGTATATTGTAATTGAGGCGATGGGCTCACAACCTGCCACTACAGCAATGTACAAATCTACCTTAAATAACCCTCAAAACTTTGTCACACGTGGCGGAACGACCTTTGTTTAGGTCGTTTAAGCTCTGCCTACCCCATTAGGGATATAGGCATGATTGTATGTATGTATGTATGTTATTTAAGGTAGATTTGTACGTATATTGCTATAGTGACAGGTTTTCAGCCCATCGCCTCAATTACAATATACTGAAACCCTCAGATCCCTTAGCTGGTTTTTACAGCATGCTCGGGAGGAAATTCATCTGGCACATTACATTTTTTCTCTCACTTCCAGTCCAGCAGGGAAGATTTATATTAAATAAACTATTAAGTTTAATAATAAAAAACAATAAATCAGCTGTTTTTCTATCAAAGAGCTCCTACCATAGCAAGACCTGAACATCGTAAAGTATCCTCTAAAAGGTATAGAATTCTGTTCCCTGTCCCGCGAGGCTGTATTCAAGTAGTACTGTCGTGTACACACCAAGTGCAGTATTCAAGTTTACACAGGACAAGGAAGCAGGAATACCTGGATGATTAGGGTGTGCGTCCACCACAATTTAATACCTAATGCGACGAGTGTGTACATACATACATACATACATATAATCACACATGTAAACGACTTAACGAAGGTCGTTCCGCCACGTCTGACAAAGTTTAGAGGATTATTTAAGATAGATTTGTATGCATATTGCTGTAGTGACAGATTGTCAGCCCATCGCCTAAACTACAATATACTGAAACCCTTAGATCCCTCAGCTGGTTTTTACAGCATGCTCGGGAGGAAATGCAGCTGGCACATTCTATGTTTTTATCTCACTCCCAGTCCAGCATGGAAGTAACGAGTGTGTATGAGAAGATAATGAAAGAAGATGAAGAAGCGAAAGAAGTTCGTCAGGACCGCGGACCGTAGCAAGCGAAGTTGTAGTCTCTGCCTCGCCCTCTGGGAAAACGCGTGTATGTCCAACGATGAGATTGATAGAACGCTACCCATATCAGCCACGCACCACAAGACGTCCATCATGGGTCGCAGGATAATTACCGTAACATGACCGTGGTAAAATACTCAGAGATGATGTAGTTTATGGGTGGATGTCAAATCAATCTACCTGGCCTCCGTCAAGTGAAAGACTGACAACATCAGATGTCAGCATTTTTAGTTGCTTTACAAATGCGGTAATTAAAATTATAGTATTTTCTTATTTTTTAAACATAGGTCATAAATTGGTTGGCTCAGGTTTTAGTACCATATCCACGTACTATTTAACTAACAACACATACATACATAAAATCACGCCTTTATCCCTTACGAGGTAGGCAAAGCGTTAAACGACTAGTGAAAGGCGCTTTCGCCACGTCTCACAAAAATTCAGGGCAATTTTAGATTGAAAAGTGTACAACACATAGTAGGTATATTAGTATTTGGGTGATAAACAGAATTTTGCGCAGCAATAATTGCGATAGCATTTTTCTACATTTCAGTTCTTGGGAGTCTGCTGAATATTATCAATAGTAGATCCGCACCTTTATCCACTCTTGCGCATGTAACGGAGACCATGTCTCGTACAATTACTGTACGCAGTGCATGTACCTACCAGGGGACATGTAAATGAGGTATGTTTATTGAGGAAACATTAAGGGAACATTACTTTAATGGGAGAAAATGCTGTTTTTTGAAACTGCTTAACAGAAATTGCGAATGTAGAAACTTCCTATTCAAGAGATTTCTATTTGAACGGAAGTATGTAATGAGGAAAATTAAAATATGTCTGTTCGCATAAATGAATGTTAGAATTTATTCAAGGATCGAGGGCGACCTACTTTCCGAACGAAATATAAATCCATACTCTATAAAGACTTCTTTGAAGAGTGTTAATTTTTTTTTAATATTAATGATTATGAAATAAGGTCACTCCGAAAACCCTTGCCACCCAAACAAAAGATCATCCACATAAAAGCACAAACAAAGAGCAAAAGTGCGATATTTACGACCTGACACAGCACGACTTTCGCTCCCGTCGACCTTGTAGCCTCCAGGAGTGGGCCATGATGGATTACCATACAGTCTGAACCGCCCTGTCTTCTGAATGACAAATGGTTGGCTTATGTCGTATCTGTGAATTAAGATAGCTTGGAGAGGAACATAGTATAAGCTACAGCAAAAAATTGAAAAAATTACATGAACATGAATTAGGCATTTAGGCCGTCCAATTCAACAAACCTCAAGAATACAAGTTTTGGAAAATGCAACAAGATAAATTCAAATTTTTAAGTTGTGTAATGCAAAGGGTGGTTCCCCGAAAACTGAAAGTAGTTCCTCAATCAACGAAATCTTCTCCATAAAAATAGATATATTTTGTGGACATCAATATTTCCAGGACTAAGAAGGTTATGCTGTTTCCCGCGTTTCGTCTTTAACCCGGTCCAATCACACGCTCTGAGATATGCGCGTACGCAACCCCTTGTTTTTTGTCTGGCGACGTAGGTGGGAACCTTTTTATTATATTACCGTATGTAATAGCCCTCAGATAACACAGAGACAAGCCTATTGTCTTTGGACCAAACGGACTGTGCTTGTAAACCGCGGGATGAACATATAATCACGCCTGTATCCTTTATGGGATAGGTAGAGTGTCCATAGTCCGTAGAAAAGGGATTTTAGCCACGTCTGACTTAAGATTTTGAGAGTTTATAGCAAGCAAGTTTTTAGTCAGCCCATCGCCTAAATTGCAATACACTGAAATCCCAGAGAAAAGAAAAGCAGCTGGAACATTCTAGGCGTTTTTGTTCCCAGTCCAGCATGGAATATTTTTATTCGGTCTCACTTCAGCATATTTTTTTTATGATTACTCCCAGTGGAAGTAAACTATCCCTGTAAATAAACTTGTCATGTAAAATGAAGGATCGCAAGTAACCTGCGCTTGCGACGATACGATCAGTGATTACACGCTCCGCTAGCGATAGTGAATTACGTCAATATGTTATGGATTCCTTTTAGTATGGTTTGGTTCGCAAAGGTGGACGGGCTTACTGCGGTCTTGACACGTCTGACAACTCGGCATCGCTCGTATCAACAGAATATCTGCCCTCGTGGTTCAGTGGTCTGAGCCTTGGGCTTCAAAGGTATACTTTAAGCCGTCGATCTTTGTCTCTTTATTTGATAGTGGTTGTTAGATAAACCATGCCGTTGCACTGTAAGGCGGTTTATATACTCTGACATCAGGGTTCATCGGGTCGTACAACGATAGAACAACGGATAGCGGCGTTTCAGGTGCATCGTTTGTTTTGTTTGTTTCGTAAGCAGTAATTTAAAAGTTTAAAAGCGGTCCGGTTTTTTGTCTGTCTGCAATTAACAATGGCCGGGGTGCAGGAACAGTTGTCTTATTTTTTTTATTGTCTCTGGTTGTCGTTTTGTGTCTGGTCCTGGTTGCAGTCAGAAGTGATTTGTTTCCCATCTTTCCATAGCTGCCAACCTTACCACCCGACTAAGTGAAGCAAAGAAGGGTAATGTGCTTATGAGCCTAATTAATATCTTTGTTTCACCCAAGAGGGTCAAAGCGTGGACCGGTTTTAATTTTTCTTACATAAATCTATGTGTTTTTATCTTGCTGGCGTGACTGAAGACTAAAGAATGTCAGTGGAGAAAATGAAGATCACCAGATTACATAATATCTCGTAAAATTACTATCAAATATGCGTTACATACTTGTAGAGTATCATTGAATAGGTATTTAATAAAAAAAATACATAATCTCATAAATTTATGAAATACGTAGGTATTTAATGATAATTTAATGTTTATAACTTTATATTAAAAGCTTACTTTTTACGCAGTTGGGTTCTTTTGATTTTTTTAAAAATATTTGTTGTATGAGTGATGACGGCGGCGTTTTCTGAACTTTAGGACTGTTTATGTTTGTATTGTTTTTGTGGGATAGAAAAAGCTAATGTTTATCGATTATCATAATTGAATTCTTTTTAGTTTAAACAGTGATGCGGTGATTTTTCAAACCGGTGATATTTTGTGCTGCTTTTTATCAACCAAAAGAATTAAGACAAGAAACGCCCAAAAGCATTAAAAAATTCTAATCATCCTTGACTTTAAACAAGAATTCCTTTCCCAAATCCCGTAAGATTTCTTCATTATTATCTCCGTCGAGGAAAACGTAATCTGAACCCCTTAACACTTCGCCTGCAGGCATTATCTTTCTGACACTTCCCAAAATCAAATTAGCGAAAGGTTCATCATCGCCCTGATACCATAGCTTATCATGTTAAGTTCAACCATGTAATTTAGCAGACCAATCCTGTTAAGATTGGCAGGCAACCATTAAAAAGCCTTTAGGAAATCCGCCGGGCAATTAAAGAACTAAAGTAAAACCTGGTTCCGTGGCAAATTGATTATATTCGCGAATTCAAGAATGAATGGATACTGATGTAATGGATTCTTCCATGCTGGTCTGGGAGTGAGAGAAAAACATAGAATGTGAGAGCTGCATCACTTCCCGGGCTTGCTGTAAAAACCAGCTAAAGGATCCGAGGGATTCAGTATATTCTAATTTAGGCGATGGTCTGACAACCTGTCACTATAAAAATATCCTACAAATCTATCTTAAATAACCCTCAAAACTATGTTGGACGTGGCGGAACGACTTTTGTTTACGTCGTTTACGCTCTGCCTATCCCATTAGGGATAATGACGTGATTATATGTACATATGTATGCATATTTCAGCGTGTAGGTGTAAATGTGTGCGCAAATGTTGAAACCAGCTAAAGGATCCGAGGGATTCAGTATATTCTAATTTAGGCGATGGTCTGACAACCTGTCACTATAAAAATATCCTACAAATCTATCTTAAATAACCCTCAAAACTATGTTGGACGTGGCGGAACGACTTTTGTTTAGGTCGTTTACGCTCTGCCTACGCCATTAGAGATAAAGGCGTAATAATATATATGTATTCACGGATACGACTTCAATGGGACTCGCAATTCTTATAACAATAAAAAGTACAATATTTTTCTTTCGTTGTAAAATGACCTAGTTTTTTGACCGTTTTCGCTCTTTTCTATCAAAACGAGTTATAAGAAACCTAAAACTGGAAATTGCGTAAGCAACGAAGCTAAATAACTTTTACAAAAAAGATATCGCTTCAAGAAAAAAAAATTGGCTTCCCGATACAAATTGTCTGATCTAGGTGATTTTGTATGAGAAAGTCAAATATTTAATATCCTGGTAAAAGTTGTTCAGTTTTGTTGAGAGAACAACCCCAATCAGCAATCAGCGGGAAGCTGTACATACCCTGCATCTAAAAGGTCAAGCCACGTTTTCCTGCTCTTCGTTAGCAGAATCGCACATCAGCTCATCAGAGTCTCGTCCGACTTCCAAATCGAGCGAAACTTTATCACCAGCGGGCCAGCGGGTAATTGCGGGTGAAATCTGTAAATTAGCACCTAGCGTGCGCGAGCGCAGTTCGTCTTGCAACTCGTAACTTTTGACAATGACACGCTTACCCAGCTTTCCGCTTGTGCAGTGTTTTATTAATTCAATCAGAAAGTAACAAGAATTGGGTTGTTATGCCAGTAGCATCTGTGTCTTGTTATTTATATAAAAAAGACAAGTATATGATGAAAATATTATATATACGTTTGCAGAGTCCACATGTGCTTTAAAAGTGCTTTTAGGCTCGTATTTATAAAGTGATATTAAGTATGGATTTGACAGGCCATTCTCAAGTGCTGTTTATAATAACGGCCTTAGATCCTACTGACTAATCCTTCTTTAGCTAAGAATATATCTTGCAACGAACTATGGTCTACCATTTTCTGTTGTACTTATATTTAAATATTGCTACAATATTTTGTTTATTTGGTTCAATTTCAAATGCTTTATATACATTATGATGCCTGAAACCAACCAAGAACCTTCAACATTCGCACACACACCACAATCTACAACCAAAGGGTTAAAATTATGACTGGCCAGGCAATTTCTTCCATGGTGGACTGGAAGCAAGAGAAAAACATAGAATGTGCCAGCTGCATTTCCTCCCGGGCATGCTGTAAAAACAAACCCAGGAGGAAATGCAGCTGGCACATTCTATGTTTTTCTTTGGCTCCCAGCCAGCATGGAAGAAATATGACTGGCCAAATAACTGGGCAGAGGTCGTGGCGAGACAGTCCCGTTGTCCACAATTGGCCATTGTCAGCCGATGGGTCTGCGCCAGCGCATGTCGTAAAGTGTGGCTGGGAACCGCCACGGGCGTGACTGTTTCTGGTCATATCTGTTTTGGTAAGTGCTATTGACTTGTTGACGACGATTTTTATCTTCCATGTTGGGAGTGATAGAAAAACACAGAATGTGCCAGCTGCATCTGTACTGACTCTCAAGATACTCGAACAAGCTTTTGCTTAGTTTGGGGATCAGGGTTCAACATTTAGTTTGTACGACTAGCAGCCATTAGCAACGCATGTACCTACACAAATTGTTTATATTAGTTCTCTGTACATCCCTATATGTAAGAAAATGTCATGTACAAATCTTTTGTGTGAATAAAGTAAATTTATTATTATTATCTCCACTCGGGCATGCTGTAAAAACCAGCTAAGGGATTCGAGGGTTATAGTGTATTGTAATTTTAGGCGATGGGCTGACAACCTGTCACTATAGCAATATACGTCATAATCATCTGTAACAACCCTTAAAACTTGTCAGGTCTGGCGGAACGACCTTTGTTTAGGTCGTTTTCGCTCTGCCTACCCCATTAGGGATAAAGGCGTGCTTTTATGTATGTACGTTTCGAAGATTTTGGGAGCTCCAAAAATCTGAAAAGTGGGTATCACCTGTTTCGAATATAAACGGTCTGACACATTGTTTGAAAAAAATATAAACAGATATTTTTGAGCTAAACAAAGATCGTTCCGCCACGTCTGACAAAGTTTTGAGGGTTATTTGAGATAGATTGTTTGGTTTCTTTTGTGTTTATGCAATATATATATTGCTGTAGTGACAAGTTGACACTATAGTAAATTGCAATATACTGAAACCCTCGGATCCCTTAGCTGGTTTTAACAGCATGCCCGGGAGGAAATGCAGCTGGCACATTCTATGTTTTTCTTTCGCTCCCGGTCCAGCATGTTGAATTATGTGTATACACGTATATTGCTGGATAAAATCATCAACTAAACTTCGTATACACATATATTGCTGGATGCCCTAACTTAAAATCATCAACTAAACTTCCCGCTAGGCTATGACCTCTGGTTAGGATCCACACGGATGCTTCGTAGAAAACTATTGGTACTCTGCCCTATGCAGTGCCAGCGGCGATTGTCAAGATCCATCTAAGTAACAGTACCCTTCTTCTTATCGAGTGTGTTAACGTATGACTCGGCGAATTCTGGTGTTTCAGAGGTTTCAATCCGCCTATCATTAAAAGCTAATAGGCCTCTGACATGGTTGGTTTAACGACCGCTATCAAACACAGCAGACAAAAAGACAGTTTTTTTTCATAGTCAATCAGCCTGCAATGTCTTAACCAAACTGGGGAAAATTTCACTAAGTGATAAAGTGACAAAAATCTATTTGTGATCCCCCGAGGGAATCGAACCGGAGGTCATCCGGATCAGCTACGTAGTAAACTATCGGTACTCTGCCCTACGCTGCGCCAGCGGCGATTCGCAAGATCCCTTTCTACATACATACGTACAATCACGCCTTTATCCCTAATGGGGCAGGCAAAGCGTAAAAGACCTAAACAAAAGGTCGTTCCGCCAGGTCTGACCAAGTTTTGAGCGCAATTTAAGATAGATTTGTAGGTATATTGCTGAAGTGACGGGTTGTCAGCCCATCACCTACATTGCAATATACTGAAACCCTCCGATCCCTTAACTGGTTTTTACAGCATGCCGGGGAGGAAATGCAGCTGGCACATTCTATGTTTCTCTCGCACTTCCAATCCAGCATGAAAGAATTACCATGAAAACACTAAAACAAAGACTCATTCACACAGAATGCGGATGCTAAGCTGAAATTCGCAGCACGACAGTTTCACCGGCGCAATTCGCACTACATTTTCGCACCAGAATTCAACGTTCGAGACGATTCCGCGTATTGTTTGGCGAATTCTTCAAACGTCCATCCGTTCCGGTTAAAGACCTCGCTGAAATATGAAGACTAATTATTGTAACATTGTTCTGGTCGTGGGAGAGATTCGTACGGTTTTGGGAAGAAGGTTCTAAATTGACAAGCATTTAAATGAACGTTAGCCATTAAATTTTTTATAATTATGGGGTAGGCAGAGCGTAAACGACTTAAACAAAGGTCGTTCCGCCACGTCTGACAAAGTTTTAAGGGTTATTTACGATAGATTGCTGAAGTGACAGGTTGTGAGCCCATCGCCAAAATTGCAAATATACAAAATCTCTCGGAGCCCTTAGCTGGTTTATACAGCATGCCCGGGAGGATATGCAGCTAGCACATACTATGTTTTTCATGGAAGAAATATAATTATATATGTGATAAAACGCTTTATAAATTGTTTTTAATACAAACCACCCCAAACAAAACAAGACTGAAGATAAATTTTATTGTTACTACGCACTTCTATATACTTATTTTATAAACAAGCTATAGTCTATAGTATCACATTCACGTGTCAGTCTAGACATAATAGTACCACTAATAGTGTCACTTCACTATTAAAATAATATTTACGAACATAAACGTAATAGAAAATGCCCATTTACGGTTTATTATTATATTTAGGTCATAATCATAACCATTTACATTTTCAATATCGTTATTAAGTACAAATAAACATGTATTTTATAGGTGTTTAACAAGTTTTAGACGCATGATTAGCATAAAGGTGTCAAATCACATATAAACTTAACTGTGTTGACATATCCGAAACACGATTCACGATGTGGTATTGAAGCCATTCATAAAAACTATAAAACTGCTTCCGTGGTCTAGTGGTCCGGAGGTCCTGGGTTCGATTCTCATGGGAGGAACACAATGTGTAGACATTTGTCGATCTATCAGTTTGTGATATTTGCCAAATCACCTAATTATCTGGAAGAAAATAACGATTCCGTGCTTCGGAGGGCACGTTAAGTCGTCAGTCTCGGTCGCTATCTTTGATAAAAACCATGTCAGAGGCATATTAGCTGTGCTATTAGGCGGTTTAAAAACTCTAACACCAGGCTACATCGAATCGATTGACTCTATACCCAAACGACAGAAGAAGATAAAAACTATTATAGTTTGATTACCTTGATTTCCTAATTAATTTAATAATCTAGGATCAAATTGAGCTTCGATAACAAATTTTTGTTATTTAAGGTATGTTTGTTACTTAATCACGCTTTTACCACTAGAAGGAACAGGATGAAACTTTGCACATATTATAAGGTCCTGAAATACACATAGGCAACTGTTCACCGCGAGAAAACCACTTCTTTTTACGGAAAATCTCATTTCACAGTCACAAATAAACACAAGCGGCGGATCGCGATATTCAGTGATCATATTACTTTACATCTACAAAACAAACTTTTTCACACATTGATGAGCTCATAGTCTGCGCAGGCGCATCCAAACCATTAAAAGGCGTGAACTCTTGACAAGATCGATCGCTTAACGGACTCCTTCCTGCTCTAAAATCAACAAAAATATCAGCCATTTTGATTTACAACATCGGCCATGATTTCATTTATCTACTGATTGAGTTCACAGCATCTCAGATCTTATCTTCAAGTCGTATCTTTTCACACATTTGATGAGATCATTGCTTGTATAAATTTGCTGCATTAAGAGAGTGGGAAACCGGTTATTTTAACCGCTATGGGATTTTATGAAAGATTTTCCAGAGTGTTTATTTTTAGGATTATATTATTTACTAGCGACCCGCCCCGGCTTCGCACGGAAATCATCAGTGTTTCTCAACTATATTATGCATTTATTATACATATAAACCTTCCTCTTGAATCAGTCTATCCATTAAAAGAAACCGCATCAAAATCCGTTGCGTAGTTTTAAAGATCTAAGCATACATAGGGATATAGGGACAGAGAGAGCGACTTTGTTTTATAGTATGTAGTGATTTATTTCAACAAATACGTGG
The DNA here is from genome assembly GCA_949820665.1 of Scrobipalpa costella. Lineage (NCBI taxonomy): Eukaryota > Metazoa > Arthropoda > Insecta > Lepidoptera > Gelechiidae > Scrobipalpa > Scrobipalpa costella. Next base: position 3,846,757 of record OX463306.1, read on the forward strand.
GACACTCAGAAAGATTTGCGACACTAAAAAAAATTGTTCTACAGGTACATATATTTTTAATAAATCTTTTCAAAGTACTCTCCACCAGCCTCTATACAAAGATTCATGCGTCTGAACCAGTTTTCAAAACACTTTTTCCAGTCCGCCGTAGACACCTCGTTTACAGCCTGCTCGAACGCAGCCAGCGCATCTTCCGGCGACAAAAATTGTATCCCCTTGAGCTGATTTTTTATTTTTGGAAATAAAAAGAAGTCACACGGTGCTAGATCAGGGCTGTAAGGAGGGTGACCCAGGAGTTTGACTGGTGTGCTGTCCAGAAAGTCCCTCGTTTTGAGCGCGGTGTGTGCAGGCGCATTGTCGTGCTGGAGCAGTAGTCCGCGGAACCCTGTGTTTGGTCGCTTGTTGCTCACAACAGAAAAAACTTCTGGTAAACATTTGCTAGTATACCATTCGGCGTAAATGCTTCTTTGATCTCGTAAGGGAATTGAGGCCAAGTGGCCAGTCAAATTAAAAAAGCTGGCGATCAAAATCTTCCCCCCGCTTCGAGATCGCTTCACTTTGGTAGGCGTTGGTTCATTTTGAAACACCCAAACTGTCGACTGGCGCTTGGTTTCTGGATCGTATTGATAAATCCAGGACTCATCACCTGTTACGATGTCGTAAACACGCCGAGACGAGCCTGCTTCAAATTTGTTCAGCATATCACGGCACCATTCCACCCGGGCCTGCTTCTGAGCGTCGGTGAGGTAGTGCGGCACCCAGCGCGATACTATCCTCCTCACGCGAAGATGCCCTTGTAGAATCTCGTGAACGCTTCCCGATCCAATCTTTAATATGTGCTGAATCTCCTGATATGTAATTCGCCTATTATCTTGGATTAAATTTTTCACTGCTAGCACGTTTTCTTCCGTAATAGCCGTCAAAGGGCGACCGCTTCATTCTTCATCCCCCAAGGTTGGTCGACCGCGCCTAAATTCGTTATACCAACGATACACGGTTGCCTTGGAGAGGCTTTCATCCACAAATGCCATTTGAAGTCTATCGAACGATTCATCCGGTTTCAGGCGACACTTGAAATCGTAAAAAATCATAGCTCTAAAATGTTCCCGGCGCAGATCCATTTTTCAGTAAGACACGATACTTTGAATTGGCTCGCAAAAAATGTGGAGGGAAATTTTGAAAATGGAACACACATATTTTTACTAACAAGTAATCATATTTTCAAAAAAGATTCTAACCGGCCAGTCTGCCATATATAAAAACTATTTATCGCAATACTTTCTGAGTGGCCTGGTATATAGTCATTACAGGCATGCCCAAGGTAACTATATACGCAATCAAATTATAATTAACAAAAATACAACACGGTTTTGTTATTTCCGTCAACGAACACATACAATTGTCGATTTTCCTGAATGATAGAATTAATCGGGCGTACTGCTCGAGCGGCCGGCGAGTGCGAGCTGGAGGAGATTACACGATTAGTTGTTTTAAAGAGAAAAAATGGCTCTGCCATACAAAATTACTCGACCTGACACAATTTGTATTTCATATTTCGACCTGGAAAGTTGTTCAGTTTCAGGAGTAGCTTCACACCCTAAACCTAAAGTCTGGTCAGCATATTTTTCACTATGTTATAATAAACCCCTGAATACGGGTGATTAACCGTACTCTTAGCACTGCTCATTAGTGGTGCGTATGCGCATAATCGATGGTCGTAACGGGCCGCTTCCTGCGCCCGCGCACTTCGATCGCATTGACAGGCGGACCTATGCGGACCGATGTGATGCAAGGATCGATTCCCACGATGTATGCGCGTATGAGTTACAAATCTATTAATGTTGGTTTAGTTATGTAATTATTCTAATTTGATTACATTAATATCTTGATGTGGACAAAGCTGTAATCATAAAATAATGTGATACAAGCTTCTCAAAAACAATTGTAGTGGCTATCTGTATTAGCCATGACTTTTTGGTCTTGTCTTGTCTTGTCTAGCCATTATTGGTGCCCCACTGCTGGAGTCGTATTTTTGAAACGCTCAAAAACCAGTGCCCATACGAAAGAGTAACTTTCGCACGTTATTTTCATACAATTTACAATGCGAATGTTAGTTTCTCGTATGTGAAAACGATTCGTGTGATTCAACATACGGCTCCTGGGCAAAAAGGTTTGCCACCAATTTCGTCCACTAATCGCGATTAATTTTTGGTCAGCCCGCATCACTACATAGTATAAAACAAAGTCGCTTTCTCTGTCCCTATATCCCTATGTATGCTTAGATCTTTGAAACTACGCAACGGATTTTGATGCTGTTTCTTTTAATGGATAGAGTGATTCAAGAGGAAGGTTTTTATGTATAATTCGTGCATAATATAGTAGAGAAACACTGATGATTTCCTTGCGAAGCCGGGGCGGGTCGCTAGTAAATGAATAAACTAAGAAATCATTTGTCAACACAAGGAACAAAAGTGGTCCCAATACACCACCTCTATTAATTTATGCTTGGAAAGCGTTATCTATACTCTGATTAAGGGAACCAGTTCTATTAATTAGAAAGCGTGAAATCTGACCACTATCCGTTATGCAACTAGAGAGTGTAGATCCTTTACGCACCATTGGCTGAGGAACAATCCAGACAATAACTGTAGATTTATTTGCTTTTCAACTGTAGGACTGTTACTTCCATGCTGGACTGGGAGCGAGAGAAAAACATAGAATGTGCCAGCTGCATTTCCTCCCGGGCATGCTGTAAAAACCAGCTAAGGGATCCGAGGGTTACTGTATATTGCAATTTAGGCGACAGGCTGACAACCTGTCACTACAGCAATATACCTACCAATCTATCTTAAACAACCCTCAAAACTTTGTCAGACGTGGCGGAACTACCTTTGTTTAGGTCGTGTACGCTCTGCCTACCCCATTAGGGATAAAGGCGTGATTATATGTTTGTTTATGTTTTGTTTCAACTGTAGGAAAGTTGTCATCTATAATAATTCACGGAGTACCTATAAGCGTTGGATTGAATTTGCGATCTTCTCCATAAGTTTGAATTTGATTCGAGTATGATAACGGACTGTATCCTGTTCTATCGTATAAATCCAATTAAATTCAAAACAAAATGTGTCTTACGAAATCAATATTTATAACGCTTATTTTATGGCACAATAAAAAAGAATAAAACAATTCCAAATTAATTATTATCTATACAAGAAGATTCTTTCTGCATTCGCTTTAATATTGACACAGGTTTCAGCTCATTTACCGTAAAATCATTAACCACACTCCTCGATGACGAATCCTCATGTTTCCCTACTTAGTCAGCACCAGACAAAGACTCCATACCTTTCCTTTTAGTCACAGTCACACCAGCAGGACCATAATGGGAGGTCTAAGCCAGGATAGCTGCATAAGACCGCAGAATTATAGTCAATATGGCCTGAACAGGGAAACCGCATTATTTCATAAGTTATTGTAAGTAGGTACGGTGTTGATTTGATTGATGACTTGTTTTATTCAACATTTTCTTTGTCGTGTTGTAATGCCTTTTTTGTCTGGTTTAGAATCGAATGTATGACATAGCGCTTCGTAAAATTGTAATACTGAATTATATTCTGCTAAAACCAAAAATGATTCAGCACATATTACTATTTCTTATCTAATTTTCCTACAACTAGGTATTCGCATATATTTCATGATAAAATCTAAAATCTAAAATCTTCCATGCTGGCCTGGGAGCGAGAGAAAAACATAGAATGTGCCAGCTGCATTTCCTCCCGGGTATGCTGTAAAAACCAGCTAAGGGATCCTAGGGTTTCTGTATATTGTAATTTAGGCGATAGGCTGACAACCTGTCACTACAGCAATATACCTACAAATCTATCTTGAATGACCCTTAAAACTTTGTCAGACGTGGCGGAGCGACCTTTGTTTGGGTCGTTTGCGCTCTGCCTACCCCATTAGGGATATAGGCGTGATTATATGTATGTATGTATGTATGTAAAATCTAAAATATGTTTCAATTTGGCACATTTTTTCATTTGCCCTACATCTCAATCAAAATAAATATCAAAGCGAAGCGAAATTGTTTTTAGACAAATTGCTGGAATGGTCGAAATAAACTCATTTACTAGAATCACGTTGAAACCAAAACTCCGGCGCCGACTGATAGATCGCTCTCATTTGTTAAATCACATTAGATTAACGAGCGATGCTACCTGTATCGATTTGTTTAGTTGGTTAAATCGATAAAAAAATATTGATTTTAAGATTAAATTAATTATGTCAGGTACTTTTACATTTACATGCAGTTGTAGCCTGTAATTAGAGTAGCATTAAGCTAATTTTAAGGAGATTTTGTTGAGCATTGTTACAATGTATACTCTGTTGGTTACCTAATAAATAAAATAAACAAGATCATAATCAGTAGAGGAACTCGAGGGTTTCGGTGAATTGGAATTAGCTTAATATTTTGTCAGAAGTGTTACCGTCCTGTCTATAGGGCAGAGGACTACCTACCAGAGGCGAAGGGTCCATACAAGCCGATTCCCGTCGGCTTCCCTTTCAAGAATTCCACCTCCAAGTAATCCGAAATTACGTCGAAACTATAAAGTACTTGAATGTTTTTTTTTGCTTTGGCTTACACTCGATAAAATTGTAACCCCCGCCGCTGCTACCTACCCTGTAAGTACTAAAGGAACAAAGTTTATATTGAAAGATTATGAATACTGGTGAAATTATGCGATGTAAAACATTGTCACAATGGTCCAGCGACATCGTGAAACTAACAGGAACAAACTGGAACAAGACCGTGAGGACATAATAAATATAGAAAAACGTGGGTGGATTTGGGCTGAAAATTATGATGATCTTCTTCTTTTCGTATCAATGGCAAAAGTCACACAGTCGATCTCCAATAGTCGGCGACGCCAACCGCCCGTAGGTTAGCCTCGAGTAAGTCTTCTGCAGTGCAGGTGATGGGGAGGTTGGGGCATGGCAGCAAGTGGTATATAGTTTGAGTAGCCCCGGTTGTCGTTACCAGAATAACCCCATCTCTTTTTGTTCCCGCCGCACCTTCCAACCCCCTATTAAGATGATGTTGAAAACATTGCACTGTTCTGAATAAAATATAAACATAAGATATATGTAGTTTTCTCGTAACAATAATTAGATCGAATTCGATGAAAGACTACATCCGAGCAATTAAAATTAAACATCGAGGTTAGTAGTCCTAACAGTCCAGTTATCGGCGAAATAAAAGTCGAAAATTGTTTGTCCGAAGCGATTTACGGCCATATAAATTTCTGGCAAACGACTCTCCGATTAGAAGCAATGTGTGCCAATGTTTTGCCATATAAATTGCAATTTGTCGAATTACTGTAAAAGGTTAATAAGCTTTGCGAATTATATTGCGAACTAGCGGATTTTATGTCTTGTTTATATGCTTTGCTGATTTAAATGGTTTTCTTTGATTACAAAGTGCAAATAAACTTAAATATTTCAAAATAAAAACACATCTGCCAATTTAAAAATATCGTAAAAGCAACCATGTTACAAACTCAGTTTAAAATTCTTGACTGCCAAGGGTTTATCGGGTCGGCTATATTATTACCTAACAACAAAGAAGACGTACTGTACCTATCAAAGAATAAAGGTATAGTCAAATGGTAGGTATACTATTCATGACGTCATAAATATCGGACTCATACATACAGGAGGGTTATTAAAGATGATATAAGTATTATATTGCTATAGTGATGGGGTGTCAGCCCATCGCCTAAATTGCAAAATACTGAAACCCTCGGCTCCCTTAGCTGGTTTTTACAGCATGCCCGGGAGGAGATGCAGCTGACACATTAATTAATAAAGGTATACTCTAAGGGTATACTTTATCCACATACATAAAGTCACGCCTTTATCCCTAATGGGATAGGCAGAGTGTAAACGACCTAAACGACCTTTCGTTTAACAAAGTTTCGATAGAAATTTAAGATAGATTTGTAGGTATATTGCTGTAGTGACAGGTTGTTAGCCCATGGCCTAAATTGCAATATTCTGAAACCCTTCGGATCCCTTATCTTGACGTCATAAATATCGAACTCATTGCAACACATTAAAATTAATTGCCGAACAAATAACCGATGACCTGGTCAACATACCCACTAACATTTTACATCACATTAGACAATACATCAACAACACTAGCTTAGACATGATTTGTCATAATGAAGTCGGCTCGGTTTCACAATAGGGCATAAGATCACGACTGCTTAAGAGTCGGTACATAGAGTAGACTAGTGCCACCATAAAAAAAATCTTCTTCTTCTGTCGAGTGGGTATCGAGTCTATCGACCCGATGAACCCTGGTGTCAGAGTTTTTAAACCGCCTAGTAGCACAACTATCAGGCCTCTGACATGGTTTGAGTAACGACCACTATCAAAGACAGCGACCGAGACCGACGGCTTAACGTGCCCTCCGAAGCACGAAATCTTTTTCCTTTTCGGACAATCAGGTGATTCAGCCTGCAATGTACCCAGTTTGGGGAAAAAATCACAAAGTGATAAATTCTCAAATATCAACTTTGTGTTTCCCCCCTGGGAATCGAACCCAGGACCTCCGGATCAGGAGCCACTAAACCACGGAGGCAGTTAAAAAAAAATGGGTAAACGTCAGACCGCACTAGGACGTAGTTGTATCGGCGCGGCGCGTCACTGTGCGACAAATGATTCTTTGTATGAGATGTACCGCACTGAAGCGGCACTGGAGCTGCAGCAGAGCGGCGCGGCGCGGCACAGCGCGGCAATGTCAGTTCATACATTTTAACAGTTTTTTTTTTTTCACGCAGTGTCGCGCCGCTGCATAACCGTGCCGCGCCCCTCCGCTGCAGCTACATCCTAGTGCGCTCTAACCTTAAATATCAAAGATACGCGGTGGTAGAAAATATGGATTTTTATTTTAATCATGTACTTATTACTGATTTCAAAGCCTGTTACGAAAAATTTCGGTACTAAAACCTTTAGCCACAATAATTTTACGCGAAGATTTTGTTTTTTAATGTGATTACTGCGAAACCATTCTATGATACCTACATTACTTTTAGTAGATTTGGTTTATGTTTTGTTGAATGCCTCTGCCAAATTTTAATTAATTTTAGACCTACACTTTAATTGCATAAGTATGGTGACAAAGAGATGATTAATTTTTGTGTGTAATTTACTAACATTGGCGCCAGACAACACTAGGGATCTCTAAGTTGAACTAATCTTCAAACATTTGCCTAAGAACATCCGTACATTTATTACGTCAGAGCCCTATTAAAATATAATGGGGGGACATTTAAAAATAATCATTTCTGAAGAGATTACGGCGGTTATACAAGAGATTATTACTGTGTGGTACATCATTGACAACGTATGAGGTTTCGGGTCACGCTAAGCTCAACATTAATAAAATTTGCGTGATATTAGTCAATGTCGGGAGAGCGGAAGTAAGGCTCGTATTTATGAAGCGATCTCAAACTTAAGAGCAATATTAAGTGTGGATTTGAAAAGCCAGTTTGTACTAAAATTACATTTCTGATACGACCTCGCTGTCACTCATGAGAGCTGGTTAAAAATACGGCCCTATGACTTTTGAGAAGGGTTTTTGTTGATCCACCAAAGATATAAGATTTTGAGTGCTTTGAAATTTAAACGGTTTGTTAGACGCTACGTACAAAATACAAATCCATCTTGAATAACCCTCAAAACTTTGTCAGACGTGGCGGAACGACCTTTGTTTAGGTCGTTTACGCTCTGCCTACCCCATAAGGGATAAAGGCGTGATTATATGTATGTATGTATGTATGTTAGACGCTCTACCTACAACGTAAGAGATCTATATAGACTGGATTATCTATAGGTAAAGATTGGATGCCGCCTTAAATAAGCGTTCCCCTGGTGTCAGGCAGCGGTGGCACCAGTACTGGTAGGAGGCCGAGGAAATGGATTCTGGAGGGGCTCGTGTCCAGACTATATGACGCGGACTAGCTTCGCTTCATATACTGTGAAGTGGAAGGCAAGGGGGAAACCACCACACTAAATTTCCCTAAAAAAGGAATAACATGAACAGGATTAATGCTGGCGATAACTCCACCGTCAAGAGCAAAGCTCTTAAATTTATGATGAGAAGATAGGTAGTTTGGTAAAGACCAAGTCGCAAATTCCATAATTACAAAATATTCTCAATCTTCCTCAGCTGACAATAACTCCCATCAGAATTGCAATAAGCCCTTAAGACTTTCCCTGCCAATCATGCGCTCATAACCGTAAACACGCATTACTATGCGCAGGCGCACATTGGCGTGCGTTACGCGTGCGCTCTGAGACACGCATGCAATCTGCATCGGATTATAAGTTGACATATTGCCCGGTGTTGCCAAATTGCTGTCATACAGTATGGCCAAATCATGGATGTATGCTCAAATTAAAAAGGGTATTTTGTAAAAAAGTAAAACACGAAAGGGACCAGCTGGCTACAAAATTTCTAAATCAGAATTAGATTACTAGACATCTTCTTCTTCTGTCGTGTGGGTAAGGATCGACCCGATGAACCCTGGTGTCAGAGTTTTCAAACCGCCTATACCTCTGAAATATGGTTTGAGTAACGACCACCACCAAAGACAGCGACGGGGACCGATGGCTTAACGTGCCATCCGAAGCACGGAATCCCTTGATTTTGCGGACAATCAGGTGATTGAGCCTGCAATGTCCTAACCAAAGTGGGGGAAACTTCACAAAGTGGTAAATTGACAAATATCAACTTTGAGTTCCCCCCTGGGAATCGAACCCAGGACCTTCCCGGATCGTAAACCCATGGCTCTGACCACTAGACTACGGAGGCAGCTACTACTAGACATTTTATCAACAATGTATTTTAACGCAGTAGGTTAAAACCCAAATGAATAAATGTTGTATTATTGCGTCTAAAATTAATTACAAATTGTTGTACCTACGAGTTCGTTTAATACAAGTCAGGAATTACAGAAATTAACAATATTCTCACGATTCTCAGTAGTTTCTAATGCAATCGGAATTTCAAACAATTCGATTCGCTGTACAGGTATGCGCATGGGCTTCTGAAAACCAGCTACTAGTATTATAAGGTACCTAGTAAGTGTTTATGTATTTATATTTCCATGATGAACTAGAAGCAAAAAAAAAAACGTGCCCTCCGAAGCACGAAATCTTTTTCTTTTCGGACAATCAGGTGATTCAGCCTGCAATGTCCTAACCAAACTAGAGAAAAATTCACAAGGTGATACATTCTCAAATACCAACTTTGTGTTTCCCCCTGGGAACCCAGGACCTCCGGATCGGGATCCATGGCACTAGCCACTAGACCACGGAGGCAGTCCCTACTGGAATACTAATTAAATTTAATACCTGAGACGGGACGAAAACGCTCTGATTTTTTAGTCCGTTAAAGTATCCTGTATAGGATTATACATACATACATATAATCACGCCTTTGTCCTAAATGGGGTAGGCAGAGCGTAAACGATTATATAGTATACAATTGTATAGGATTATATACCAACTGAAATCCGCACACCCTGTATAAACACAATGCAACCGGTTTTTTTTACAATCCTCTGTGGAAATAAATTGATTTGAAAACGGACTCTCACCAAAGAGGATGAAATATTCACTACGATATTAATTTTTGGGTTTCGTTTTACAAATTAAATTCACAATTCGATGTACACTGGCTGCAGTGGCACAGCTGGTAAGCTTGTCAGATGTACTTATGGGAAATTAAACACTAACTGACAACGCAATGTACATAAAATCATCTCCCCAGCCTTATCCCGTATCTCACGTGTTTGGCTATCTAATCTAGGGGATTGAACGAGGGTACTGGTTTTTACACAGAGCGACTGCCATCTGACCTCCGCAACCCAGAAGGGAAACCAGACCCAATCCATCATCAGTTTTTCAAGCCGCCAATGCTTAGCACTGGCCTCTGATATGGCTAGGCGGAAAAAGCGCGAATAAACGTACATATGAAATTCGAAAACCGAAAAACACATTGGTACGAGGTGGGATTCGAACCACGACCTCCCGCTCAGGAGGCAGCGGCCCTATCCACTACACCATCGGGCTTAAATAATGTACATAAAATCGTACAGTAAATTGTAGAATTTTTGAAGCATACTTACAAAGACTGAAGCCTCGTGACCCACTTGGCATCACTCATCGATGAGGGACACTATTTTGTCAAATTAATGGGCAGATTTATTACTCGTCCATGCTGGACTGGGAGCGAAAGAAAAACATAGAATGTGCCAGCTTCATTTCCTCCATGCATGCTGTAAAAACCATCTAAAGGATCCGAGGGATTCAGTATATTGTAATTTAGGCGATTGGCTGACAACCTGTCACAACAGCAGTATACCTACAAATCTATTTTAAATATCCCTCAAACTTTGTCAGATGTGGCGGAATTTGTTGAGGTCGTTTACGCTCTGCCTGCCCCACTAAAGGCGTGATTACATGTATAAATGTAAATTGTAGTCTTTTTGAAGCATACTCACGAAGTCCAAGTTTCGTGACCCACTTGCCATCACTCATCGAAAAGGGACAGTATTTTGTCAAAATAATGGGCAGATTATAAGTAAAATTACGAGGCATTTTGGGGGTAAAAGCCTTTGGTAATGTATCACAACACAAAATAACATACTTCCTTAACCGAGGTTTGAAATGAAGACTTATAGTACGTCTTTTTCTTTTCTGTGTTATAAGTAAAGAAGAGACACTCGAGATCATAACCTACCGTTCTCTTGATTTATTATTCACAAAGAGACCGCGCACTACTTTGTATAAAAAAGGCTCAAACGCAGACAATAACACTGATTATCCTAATATAGTGACCCCACACCTGTGGAGCTTCAGAAGCAAACAATATGATCTAATGTAAATGAACAATACCTTTAATTCTAACAAGTGCATAGAGGCGGTTGGAAAAAATACCGGGAAACTTTTTATATTCTCGTTATTAGAAATTAATGTACATACATACATACATAAATCACGCCTTTATCCCTTACGGGGTAGGCAGAACGTTTAAAGCCTCGTTAAAGGCGCTTTCGCCACGTCTGACAAAAATTGAGGGCAATTTTAGATTGTAATATGTATTGCTTTAGTGACAGGAAATTAATGTAATATTACGTAATATGGTAAAAAAATGTATGGCTTATTTGCTCATAACATTAGTAATCTTCAATTTTAATATCTTTGATACTAAATTGTGTTCAATGAGTTTCCTAGAATCTGCAAGTTCTAGGTCATTCAGTGACAAAACTTACGACGTCCTTACCTCATTCGCAGAAGTGATACGCGAACAAATTTACATGTTCCATCCTGCTATACATAACAGCCGCCACTCGTGTTATACAGGATGTAAGGGACAGCGTAACTCCCGCAAACTGATAGGGGTTGCTCAGTCAATGAAACTGAACAACTTTCTCCAGGAAATTATTTCAGAGGACGAATAAAATTGACCTTCCCATACAAAATGACCACCTTGATCAGACAATTTGCATGGAAAATCAAAATTTACTTTTCACTTTCTTAAAAAAGGCCTGCTGATACATATACATACATACATATAATCACCCCTTTATCCCTAATAGGGTAGGCAGAGCGTAAACGACCTAAATAAAGGTCGTTCCGCCACGTCTGACAAAGTTTTGAGGCTTATTTAAGATGGATTTGTACGTATATTGCTGTAGTGACAGGTTGTTAGCCCATAGCCTAAATTACAATATACTGAACCCCTCTGGTCCCTTAGCTGGTTTTTACAGCATACCCGGGAAGAAATGCAGCTGGCACATTCTATGTTTTTCTCTCACTCCCTGTCCAGCATGGAAGTACTGCTGATAGTTATTCAGTTTCGTCGACGTTGTCCCTTACACCCCGTTCACAGGATGTAAAAAAAGTACTGCGTTCCTTTAAACCACATGCTCTAACTGATGATACCTAATTTCAAAAAGCATAAAAAAATGCTTTTTCCATACATCTTTGTATGCATTTTTTGCTCTCCTCATCTTTAATTTTATATGGACAAGGCAAAATTTTATGTAAAGCAAAATTTTTTTTTGCTTTGCTTAAGTTGTTTGTTATGTCAGTAAGCAGAACATGTGGTTTAATGCAACGGAGATTTTTTTAACATCCTGTATTTCATACAGAATCACATTCATTGCCGACAATGTATGGCCGCATTATGCCGTATAAATTGTGATTTAGCTATCCATTGCGGCTCTTAAGCACTATTAGATGGAAGCAGTAAACTAGTTTATTTATCATACATACATAGAATCACGCCTGTATCTCTAATGGGGTAGGCAGAGCGTAAACGGCCTAAACAAAGGCCGTTTCACAGACAGTACTAGACAGTAATAGACGCGTAATATGCGCCGTAATTCGTGCAATAATGTTGATGTTTCCCGTTTTACTGCTCATAGTTTTAAATATACATACATAAACTCACGCCTTTAACTCTAATGGGGTAGGCAGAACTCAAACGACCCAAACAAAGGTCGTTCCGCCACGACTGACGAAGCTTTGAGGGTTATTTAAGATAGATTTGTAGGTATATTGCTGTAGTGATGCTCATGCGCGACAGCGAGTTTGAGTTCGTATCAGAAATGACATTTTAATACAAACTGGCCTATCAAATCCATACTTAATAATGCTCTCAAGTTTGAGATCGCTTCATAATTATGAGCCTAAGTAGATATATCTAAAGAAACCAGTATGTTTGGCCCTGCAACTAAGAAGGTACCTTTTTACGACATAGGTGTCGTACTAAAAATCTGTAACATTTTAATGTTAGACAACAAAGATATTTTCTTCAACATTTTACACACATTCTTCCATGCTGGGCTGGGAGCGAGAAAAAACATAGAATGTGCCAGCTGCATTTCCTCCCGGGCATGTTGTAAAAACCAGCTAAGGGATCCGAGGGTTCCTTTATATTTCAATTTAGGCGATGGGCTGACAACCTGTCACTACAGCAATATATCTACAATCTGTTTTAAATAACCCTCAAAACTGTCAGTCGTGGCGGAATGACCTTTGTTTAGGTCGTTTACGCTCTGCCTACCCCATTACGGATAAAGTCGTGATTATATGTATGTAGATAGGTAGGACTTGTGTTCTAAATACCATACATTTCATCAAAAATCGTGCTCAAAGAAGTCAATAAAATCAAAAATCGATTACTGCAGCCAGTTCTTGCATTATCAGTGAATGATGGATCGATCTTATCTCACAAATATCTGTTCTGGTGGGTAATTAACCTCAACCAATCAGGTGAAAGTGGTGCATGCGCAAGATTCGCCTTCGATCATTACTGGGACATGCGAGACCTTGTACGATAACTGTAAAACTAGTTCTGAAAAATGACATAAATTGAGATAACAGTAGACTGAATTAATGACTTCCGAAAAATCTAGATTTAAGATTTTGAATGTCAGAAGTAAAAGGTAACAGCAAAGTTTTGAAACGTAAGATCTAAAAACAAAAATATTAATATCACTAACTTACAATATGGAATAGAGTTCGTCAGTATAATGTATTTATTCAACCAAATAACATCTCATAGACATAGGCACTTACCGAAGATTACCAAGAAAAAGGGTAAACGCAGCGTGAGATGACCAGCCTCAAAGTCAAATAAAGACGCCAGTAAATCGACCGATTTATTGACACTCACCCTGCCACTTGACAGCCATTGTGTTGCTTACCTGTAAGAAAAAAAAACCTTGTAAGTATAAAGAAAAAAGAACTTTACAATCAAGTATCGGTGTTAGAACCAGACGCTTCCTGATCGATAAGATCGGATCAGATACGTATCTATATCGGAATTCTTTATCGGTATATTTATAGCTTTTTATTGAGGCTGTGTTTCCTGCCAAGTCTTAGATCTATGTGGAATACGAAAGTAAAATCAAGATTAGTGTAACAAGGACTAATAACAGTGTACAATGTCAACATGTTTAGTGTAGTTGATATTTGTACTATGATAGATTATGCCTGATTGTAGAGTCTAGACTAAAGGTTACTAAGACGACAGTGAACTAAGTCTTCAAATTGTCTGCCTCAAGGCATTTCTTCTGCTTAATGTAGCGGGTTTTTCGAGCTGACTGATGACCCGATAAACCCTGGTGTCAGAGTTATTAAACCGTCTAACAGCACTATTGATACGTCTTTGACATGTCTATAGATATATTTGACGGAACACAGTAAATATCTTGTATACCTACTACCTACTTGATTACTTTTCGTTTCCTTCCTGTCTCGTAAATCAATATCCCAAACAAAGCGGTCCTTCAAGCCTCCAACCTCCGGAGGTAAAGTTTACGCGTTCTGCGTAAAGGACCACACGCCCTGCGTATGCGCACCGTATACTTTACTTGAGCAGGTGACAGGCGGTTCCCGACACTGTTCCCTGAACCACTGTGTGGCCGCGGCGACTCAAAGGACTTTGTGTGGGATAAGTGAGAAGAAGAGGAACTTGCATGCTGGAAAAACATAGAATGTGCCAGCTGCATTTCCTCCCGGGCATGCTGTAAAACCAACTAAGGGTTCCGAGGGTTCAGTATATTGTAATTTAGGCGATGGGCTGACAACCTGTCACTACAGCAATATACCAGTATATATGCCTATAAATCTATCTGAATTAACCCTTAAAACTTTGTCAGATGTGGCGGAACGACTTTTGTTTAATTCATTTACGCTTTGCCTACCCCATTAGGGATATGTATGTATGTTAGAGGAAGGATTTAATTCTACACAAATTAGGTGATAAAATGAGTACTATATCGGTAGTATTTTCTGAAACTTAAGAAGCTTTTATAAAGAGGATGACTGTTTAAAAAATACGCAATAATGTCATGTTTTGTATAAGGTAAGTTAGTATAAGTTAGTACTACATGACATTTGATGTATTACTTCGCAAACTGATTAATTTTGCAGACATATTTAAAGTAAAGCTTGTTTTCCCTTCTCTTTCATCACTTACGCTTTTGACCTATCTAAGAAGCCCGCAATGTTATCGTTAGTACGAAAAACCATCGCTGCGCAGGCGCCGCGCGGCCATATGGCGGAAACGGGCCGCATTCCACACTAGATCCATTGAGACACACTGGACGAGGCAAGAACAGCTGATTTCATTAGGCCAGTTCTTCTTACGAGGCTAAAGAAGGCTTCTTGAAAACAATGCCTCCAAAGAATAACTGAGTTTCCCGCATTATCAAAGTCTCTCTATCTCTATGTCTCAACATTCCACTCAAGAAAGGTATTTTTGAAACTGTTGTCGATGTAACTTTATGAATCGAAGATTCTGATAACTTAGTTATCCAACACCATATCAGTTCATGAAATGTTGAAATTAAGAGGAATTTTGAATATTGTTCATATAATCTGATCCTTCCATGCTGGACTGCGAGCGAGAGAAAAACATAGAATGTGCCAGCTGCATTTCCTCGCGAGCATGCTGTAAATACCAGCTAAGGGATCCGAGGGTTTCAGTATATAGCAATTTAGGCGATGGGCTGACTACCTGTCACTACAGCAATATATCTACAAATCTTAAAAACCCTAAATCATTGTCAGATGTGCTCTGTCTACCCCATTAGGGATAAAGGCTCGATTATATGTATGTATGTAATCTTATTCTTCAGACAAAATCAGGCTGACAATATCAGACTCTATACTACAGTTCCTACCCAGAGACCTCCTTATCGAAATCGGTCCAACAACTTCTTTTCGCGTAGGAATAACAAACAAATACACACATTACGGTACAGTACGGGAGCGTTGACTTTCTCTTTCAACAACTAGTGCAAACTTGAGTTAAGGTGTTTAAGACTGCCTGCGAAGGCCGTGGGTTCGATTCCCACGAGGGGATCATAAAGTAGATATTTTTCAATTTATCACTTTGTGCGATTTTACTCAAGATTGGTTAGGATACTGCAGGCTCATTGTCTGTAAGAAAAAGATTTCGTGCTTCGAAAGGCACGTTAAGCCTTCATCTGATAGTAGTCGTTACACAAAACCACAAATTACTAATACGGTAGCGGACAAAACCATAGAGATCTATAGTAGCTGTGCTATTAGGCGGATTAAAAACTCTGACACCAGGGTTCATCGGGTCGTAAACTGATGTTTTTAACCCACTTGATGAGAAGAAAATTGACTTTACAGTAAGGAGTGTTAACTCTCTTTCAACAACTCGCGAAGTAGTGCAAACTTCCCGGTAGTTAAGGTGTTAAAACTTTAACCTCTTTCGATATTATTGTTTCCACGTTCCAGTTTTGAAAGAAAGTTGTTTACGTTTCTCATAAGTTATTGTTAAATTTAATGCTAAAGAAATGTAACATACCTACATGCATGGAATGAGGTCTGTAGTCCCTCACACACACACGCACACACACGCACACACACACATATACAATACAATACAATATACTTTATTGCACAAAAACACAGAAATTACAAATTGCTAAAAAATAAAAGTAGTACAATTGGCGGCCTTATTGCTTATGTAGCAATATCTTCCAGGCAACCAGGCAATAGGAAAAGACAGAAAACATATACATAACGCCTTTATCCCTAATGGGGTAGGCAGAGCATCAACGACTTAAACAAAGGTCGTTTAGCAATATCAAACAAGTTTTAAGGGTTGTTTAAGATAGATTTATATATAGTAGTGGCAGGTTGTCAGCCGATCGGATCGAAACCGTCGAATCTCTTAACTGATTTTTACAGCAAGCACAGGAGGAGATGCAACTGGAACATTCTATGTTTTTCTATCGCTACCAGTCCAGCATGGAAGGTAGTCCCTACGGGTGGAATTTTCGTCACTTAAAACAGTATTTCTCATAGTAACAAACTGATTGATAGATAAAGATAGAGATTAATTTATTAATCATTGTAAATTACAAGTCAAAAATTATAAGCACTTAAGTATATCACATTAATAATTATTTACATTTTATTACTTTCATTATCATTAATATTAATAAAATCATTTTAACTATAGAATGCCTGTTCGACAAGCCAACGCTTAACATACATACATACATAAAATCACGCCTTTATCCCTTACGGGGTAGGCAGAGCGTTAAACGTCTCGTAAAAGGCGCTTTCGCCGCGTCTGACAATAATTGAGGGTAATTTTAGATTGTAATGTGTATTGCCACAGTGACAGGTTGTCAGCCCATCGCCTAAATTACAATACACTGTAACCCTCGAGTCCCTTTTGCTGTCTTCTACAGCATGCCCGGGAGGAAGGGCAGCTGGAACATTCTATGTTTTTCTATCTCTCCCAGTCCAGCATGGAAGTATATAGCCAACGCTTAAGCCGTGATTTAAAGCTATTTAAGCTTGGTGCCTGCTTGATTAAATCAGGTATTTTATTAAATACAGCCCATCACATGCTGTACGTCTATAAAGTCAAAAGGTAGGTACAAAGTACAAACTTACAATACATAATGTGCAAAATCACAACATCAGAAACCCGGAAATCTGACACCATTGGCCTCAATTCATGATGTAATTAAACCATAATTCGGCCATAAGGAAGCATTTAGCTCAAAATTTCGTCCGCAAAATGACTTGGAAGTAATCAGCTGATCTGTCGTTTAAACACCCACACGCAAATTAGACCGAAACAAAAACATACATACATTTAATCACGCTTTTATTCCTAATGGGGTAGTTAGACCGTAAACGACCTAAACACGAGTCTTTTCACCACGTCTGACAAAGTTTTGAGGGTTATTTAAGATAGATTTGTAGGTATATAAGGGATAGCGTCCCGCAAACTGATATCGGTTGCTCAGTCAACGGAACTGAACAACTATCAGAAGGATGTTTTTTCAGGAAGTGAAAGAAAAAATTCGTTTTCCATACAAATTGTCATGTAATTTTGTATGGGAAGTTCAATATTTTTTTTACCAGTACCAGTAGGTAGATTCTATGTTCTTTTTAACGCACCCAATCGGCCCAATCCAGTGTGGATGTTTAACGCCCACACTCAAATTAGACCATAACAAAAACAATTACACGAATAAACGCGAGTTATTCGCCAAGCGGAAGATATTCGCAACGTTGCGCAGGCGCTGACAAATTATTGTTCGCCAGATTTGGAACAATATATGACTACAACAATGTTATTGTTTGCGATACGTATCGGTGCTAATATCACCTGTTATTCAACATACATCGCTACTACTTCTTTACTTTCTTTACACAACATCATCTCCCAAACCTTATACCGTATCTCACGGGGCTGGCTACCTAATCTAGGTGATTGAACAAGGATACTGGATTTTACACAGAGCGACTGCCATCTGATCTCTGCAACTTAAAAGGGAAACCAGACCCAATCCTAGATAAGGTCACAGTTTTCAATACACCAATGCTTAGCACTGGCCTCTGACATGGCTTAACTTTTAATATCTACAGTATTAAACGATATTAACCGGGACCAACGGCGTAACATGCCTTCCGAAGCACGCAAAAAGCACCGAATAAACGTACATATGAAATGCGAAAACCGAAAAACACATTGGTACGTGGCGAGATTCGAACCACAACCTCCAGCTCAGGAGGCATCGGCCCTATGCACTCCACCATCGGGCTCTTTTATCTTTACTAGTCGCTGTATGATAAACTATTGCTAGACTTGCAAAATGAAACATGTGACGAAGCATTAAGACGTCGATTTAAGAAACTTTTATTAGAAACAGCATTTTACTCTGTAACCGAGTATTTGGATAGTAATATCTATTTCAAATTAAAGTTTTAATTTATATGTATTTTGTAATATAAGACTAATTTGTATAAATTATTATTGTTCTTATTTTATTTTCATTTATTATTTGACATATTAACTGAATTTATATTGATCAATTTTGTTTTGACGATCACATTGCGGAGGAAATTATTCAATTACATACATACATACATAAAATCACGCCTTTATCCCTTACGGGGTAGGCAGAGCTTAAAACGCCTCCTAAAAGGCACTTTCGCCACGTCTGACATAAATTGAGGGCAATTTTAGATTGTAATGTGTATTGCTGTAGTGACAGGTTGTCAGCCCATCGCCTAAATTGCAATACACTGTAACCCTCGAATCCCTTTTGCTGACTTCTACAGCATGCCCGGGAGGAAGGGCAACTGGAACATTCTATGTATTTTTTTCTCTCCCATTCCAGTATGGAAGATTATTCAATTGATTGTAATTTTTTGTGAAATAATTGTGAAACCTGTATTGTGAAATTAATAAACTAGGCTGAACTGAACTTTGATACAAGAAGCCAGCACGCAATGGTGCATGAAAATGTTTGAAAATTCCAATTGTCGTATAGAGGCTGTATATCGCTATTTGTAACTAGCTGTATAAGGTCAGGAGCGTATCTATTGTTCAAGCTCGCGGTTCGAACTGACATATTTATTTGGAGAGCCATAAGTTGCTGCATTCTAGATCCTTGATAGGAAATACTGCTTTTAGAACATGTTGTCACATGCTGTCACTGCGCATAGGCATCCTGGTTTTATTTTACATAATACAAATAGAATCACGTCATTATAAGACTTTTTACCCGACTGCGCAACGCAAAGGAAGTTAATGTGTTTATCAGCCTAGCTTTGATCCTCTTTGGCGCTCTAGAGACCAAACGCATGGCCGATTTTAATGATTCTAACGTCAATCGATTTGTTTTAACCACGCAAGTGTCACTAAAGACATTATTTTAAAAAATCAATATTACGACAATTAGACACCATTTTGTGAAAATGAAAAAGAAAATGTTTCATAAAAATTAAAATCTACGAGTGGATTATCATTGAAAAGGTATTTGAAAATCAATTCGAGTTTTAAACAACCGTTTAGGATAAAGGTTAAACTCACTTTGTATTCTACGCAGTTCGAATTTATGAACTTTTAAATTTCTTGGTAATATTTTTTTGTTGCGTTCTAAAATCATACGATATGGAAATGAAATTGATTCATTTTATTTTATGACCGTATACAATTTTGTTACCAATGGTGCAAAAACTAAATCAGTCTAATATGACTCAAATGATATTTGATACATTAAATAATATAAAAAAATATATAATGGAATTATTTTTATTAAAATAAATAATAATAGCCTGTCTCAAACCATTTCACGGTTAGTTTGGAACGCAAATAGATTTCACTTTAAAAATAGTCTTAGTATCTACTATACTAGATAAATTTCTATAGACGTTGAGCTAAGAAAATATATTTAAATTACTAAATATATCAATAGAGGCATATATATGCTAAATCTATCCTAAATAACCCTCAAAACTGTCAGACGTGGCGGAGCCAAAGCAAAAAAAAACATTCAAGTACATTATAGTTTTGAGGTAACCGAAAATAACACCGGATTTGGTGGAGGTGAAATTCTCGAAAGGTGAGCCGACGGGAATCGGCTTGTATGGACCCTTCGATACATATAATAAATAATAATAAATTCTTTATTTTCAGTCTATTAAATAAACGTGTGTGTGTGTGTGTGTGTGTGTGTGTGTGTGTGTGTGTGTGTGTGTGTGTGTGTGTGTGTGTGTGCGTGTGTGTGTGTGTGTGTGTGTGTGTGTGTGTGTGTTGAGTGTTATGTGTGTGTGGGTGTGTGCCATTTTACAAAAAAAATATGTTGTGAATTATAAATACTTTACAGATTCTTATATATATTCTTTATTGTATTAAAAATTTACACATACAGTTGAACTTAAAACTAGGACACAACAGGCGAGCTTATCTCTATAAGAGATCTCTTCCAGCCAACCTAGTGGGGATGAAAGAAGGGAAAAACACGGGAACAGATACAATAACTAAAATTATAAAATCTGATAAATTATAGTAATACTAATACATATATAACAATAATAGAAAAAACTAATACATAACAAAATAATATATAAGATATATACGTATATTATGATAGATAAAATATATATATATGAATATAATACATATTATTAACATCAGAGAGAGGTCATAAAATGCTCTTTGAGTCTCTTTTTAAAAGTGAAAACTGAAGGACTGTCTTGAAGTGATTTAGGAAGTTTATTCCATAGTTGGATAGCCCGGACAGTAAAAGAATGGAAGAAAAACTTTGTGTTTGAACCAGGACACTCAAGCACCTTTGTGATACAAGCGCGCCTGGACCGGGAATCAGGAGGTAAGAAACGGAATCGGGAACGGAGATATTCAGGAGAAGTAGGGTCATTAAGGATCTTGTAAAGGACGGTGAGGATGTGCACGTCGCGGCGAAGTCGGATAGGGAGCCATTTTAGTTGAGCGCGAAACTCGGAGATGTGGTCGAATTTGCGAAGGCCAAAAATGAATCGAATAGCAAGGTTTTGTAAGCGCTCAAGTTTATTAAGAAGCTCCTCAGTGGCATCTAGATAACATACATCGGCATAATCGAGAATGGGGAGGAGAAGTGCTTGTGCAAGCATGATTTTAGTGTTAAAAGGAAGGAAATTCTGGAGTCGTTTGAGAGAGTGGAATGAATAGTGCATACGCTTGCTAACCTCATTTACCTGTGCCGACCATGACAAGTCACAGTCTAAAATCAACCCTAGATTTTTGGCTTTGTTAGTATACGGAATGCGTACACTATTATAAAAAATATTAGGTATATCAGCATCATTAATCCCACTTCTGAGCCTGCTGCTACCAACAATCATAGCCTGTGACTTAGTAGGATTCACAAGCAGACCAAAACTCCTAGCCCATTCCTGCACAGCAGCAAGATCAATATTGACAGCAGCAACTGCCTCAGTGACGTCAGGTAAGGAGAAATGTCTGTAAATTTGTAAATCATCTGCATACAGATGGTAGGGAGAAGAAATGACTTTTGAAATGTTATTAATAAAAATAGAGAATAGAAGAGGAGAAAGAACGCCGCCTTGAAAATTCTTCGTAGTTTTTAGATTTCAGTAGAATAGTAGTTGCTCTTTTTACAATCCCGATACAACAAGGAGTATATGTTTATATTTGTGTTTATTTTATTATAAATAAAAGCCGAGAGCCAGTTGTATTGATGTTGAGCAAAACTTGTGCGTACCCTGGGTTGTGTTGCTACCAGATTGTTGATATATAATCACGCCTTTATCCCTAATTTTTAAATATTATCATTAACAAAACGACCATTCATTAAATCGCTGACGATTTACCAACCCAATGAAAACTTAGCTCTCTAACACGAGTAACGTCCGATCAGATGAATCATACTTTATTTGGACCTGCTTTTTAAACGGAAAGAAAATTGGAAACAATCACGAACATACATACAGCTAAACATTACAGTGCCACCTTGTATGCCGATGGTATTTTTGGCACTGTCTGTCACAAAGATTGATGATGGTAAAAAGACCATTAGCCTCAGATGCAATAAGGTTTTTGTGAAATGGAATTTTTGGTATAAAATGTATGAGGCTTTCAAATTCCTTGGGAAATGTACATACGTACATATAATCACGCCTCTATCCCTAATAGGGTAGGCCGAGCGAAAACGACCGAAACAAAGGTCGTTCCGCCACGTCTGACAAAGTTTTGAGGGTTATTTAAGATAGATTTGTAGGTATATTGCTGTAGTGACAGGTTGTCAGCCCGTTGCCTAAATTGCAATATACAGAAACACTCGGATCCCTTAGCTGGTTTGTACAGCATGCCCGGGAGGAAATGCAGCTGGCCCATTCTATGTTTTTCTCTCGCTCCCAGGCCAGCATGGAAAATGTTCTGACTACTTAATAACACACGGTTTGGGTTTCTATACTGGCTGTGAAAAAAAAAACCTTAAGGTTATGAACTATGCGCCCATGTTAAGGAACAGAGGTCGATTATGATTTTTTTAAATTGGGTCTTCCATACAAATGGTGCCAGCTGCTTGAGTCATTTTGTATGGGAAGCGATGGGAGGGAATCGAATCCACTACTTCTTATGTTCAAACAATTAGATATACTACTTTAGTGTACTTACATACCAGTGGAAATAACCCATTTAGTTCCGACGTGTAAGAAGAATGTAGCCCTGTCTATAGCAAAACCTTTAAGGACATTCTGAATATTAAGTGGCTTAAGTAGCACAAAAACATGTTTACCAACAAACTACTGGATGCAGTGTGGAAAATCACACATGTGCAGTAATATCTAGTAGTAATACCATAAATACTTAGCTTGTTGCCTGTGACTTCATTTGCTTAAGAAAATATAAATAAATATAGTTAGTAAAGTTACACGATATGAAAATTATTAGGCTCAGATTATAACACGTAAATGCATTTATGTTTAGAATATTAAAGAACTCTCTGCCTGAATCAGATTCTCTATTCTATTCGGTTTTAGAAAGTAAGAAAGAAGAAGAAAGAAAGAAAAAGGAAGGAAAAGCAAAAAGTGACCGACTTGAATCGCGGTTTTATTCAAATATACAAGTCCCGAAAACGAGATTTCAAATATCAACAAAGAGAAAAAACAGACTGAATTACATGTCATATAAGGAACAGTACATACATACAGTTACGCTTCTTTCCCTAATGGGATAGGCAGAGCGTTGAAAGTTTCTAAACAAAGGTCGTTTCGCCACGTCTGATAAAGTTTAGAGGCCTATATTGTTGTAGTGACAGGTTGTCAGCCCACTGCATTAATTGCAATGTACTAAAATTCTCGGATCCCATAGCTGGTTTCTACCTTTTCTAGCTGGCACATTCTATGTTTTTCACTCGCTCCCAGTCCAGTATGGAAGTAAGGAAAAGTAGAGCCTTTGAATTTTGATATGAAATACTTACGAGACAAACAAACAGTTTTATTACATTTTCTCATGATAAGTGCAGCAATAGGAGTTGTTATTCCAGATCAGTCACGCCGATCACAACACGTGTTCTTTAGTGAGTGAGTCACTCACTTCACTGCGCGGAATATTCACACTTTAGATTGGAGGTTGCAGTACCGATAAGGGGGGCCAATAAAACAAAACACGTGATTTTTTTATACGAATATGTAAAAAAACAAAATTCGCACCAAAAGATCACGACGACGTAACAATTTCACGTGGGTGTTCAATTCTTTGTTTACATAAAGACTTCGTCTATAATATACATACATAATGCCAATGGACTAAAAGCAGGTTTATAAATCGTTCTTCCACGCTGGACTGGGAGCGAGAGAAAAACATAGAATGTGCCAGCTGCATTTCCTCCCGGGCATGCTGTAAAAACCAGCTAAGGGATCTAAGGGTTTCAGTATATTGCAATTTGGGCGATGGGCTGACAACCTGTCACTACAGCAATATAAGTACAAAACCATCTTGAATAACCCTCAAAACTTTGTCAGACGTGGCGGAACGACTTTTGTTTAGGTCGTTTACGCTCTGCCTACCCTATTAGGGATAAAGGCGTGATTATATGTATGTATGTATAAATAGTTCTATCCACGAACAGATAGGACATTTATTTTTACAGAAATATAGGTAAGATATATACGATTCATGGAGGCCCGTAATTATAAACGGCACTTGAGACTGACAGCTAGTTTGAGTCCGTATCAGAAATGTCATTTCAGTACAAAAGGACCTGTCAAATCAATACTTAATATTACTCTCAATCTTGAGATAGCTATATAAATACGGGCCTTAATCTTTTCCGACCGTGCAGACCCTTTTTCACATGCTTTTTGGAATAGCCCCATGATGCAGCATTTTGAGAAAACTTTGAAAGAGTGTTTTAAAACGTCCTAACAATGCTTAGACCATATTATTTATATCGGTATATCGATATTTAGTAGAATATCTATCGTAGATTAAGTAAGCATACGATTCGAGGATATCGATGAGTGTGTTAACTCATTTATCTTTAGTCTGCGCCTGCGCCGAATGTGGCATTTAAGTACCCTATTAGACTTGTTTTGGATATAATTGCAAGCGCCTTATAATTGAAAACGTGGCAATACCGTTTACGTCTAACTACGATATTCAAAATTGTAGAAAATAGTAATTCAACTAAAAAGAAAATTAACCGACAGCTTTTTCAGTATCAAGACAAATCTAACGACATCCCTATGCTCTCTAAAAAAGTTACCATAAGAATCCTTAGTACCTATGTGCTACTAGGTAGTTTCAAAACTGTAAAACCAGGGTTCATCGAGTCAATCGACTCGTTACCCACACGACAGAAGAAGAAGAAGTACCTATGTACATGCGAAAACCACAGCCTCCTTCGGATAGATCACTCGACGGCTCAGTTCGTTAGAAAATCGGCAAGCCACGCGAAGGTCGTGGCTTAAAACCTCCTTATTTTAATATTTTTAACAACCTCTTTCTAAGCTGGTAGTCGGTTAAACATACTACGTACAAAAACATCGATGTAAGTCTATGTTGATTCAATGATTTCCATGATTCCACGAGCTTATTAGTCAAGTAATTTACATATTGAGTATGCCGATTGACCTGACATTGATTGAATTACAAGTGGCGGTAAACATCAAGTGATTCGCGATACAGTCGGCTAAGCATTCATACTTAAAAGTAAATGAGTAATATGGTAATAACATACTACTATGTTGAGGTGACCTCTAAATACTGGTAGAAATATTTTGCACCGTTAAAATTAAACTTCTTAATTCAATTGGCAAATAGTAGGTATTTGTAAATATTCGGAAACTTGAAAGGCAATAAAAATTTGGCATAACGACAGAGATACAAGTTAAATGAAATTCACTCAAAAACAATTTGCGAGAGTATTAAACACCGTTATGCCGATATCAATTGAGGGCTACGATCAAAAGTTCAATATCAATTAACAAACGAAGAAAAACTGATTTTAGTTAGCTCTTTTATTGCGCAGGCGCAGTTTGCGCATTCTTAATCACATATAAATTTTTTTTAGGCAATATTTTTTTTTTCATAGAATTAGGACGTTAAATATTATTACTGTAAGGCCGTATTTGTAACCAGCTCTCAAGAGTGACAGCCAGTTTGAGCTTGTGTCAGAAATGTCGTTTCAGTACAAAACGACCTGTCAAATCCAAACTCTATATTGCTCTCAAGTTTGAGATCGCTTTAAAAATACGAGCCTTAGTCTCTTGAAAGCAAGTTTCGTCCACTATAAACAATTTTAATTAACTTCACCATCACCAGGCCTCAGTATAGTACACCCTTGTCTGCTGAGCTGACACAGATCCATTAGGTACACCATATTTCTAACCGTTTATAAAAAAAAAGAAGCAGACATAGCATTAAACAATTTCATACATTCACCAAAAGTCGTTGACCACACTATCTCCCGAAATTTAATTGCTCGCATGTAGCAGGCAATAAAGAACATCGGGCAAATTGAGCGTTGCCCGCGGCCGTTCGCGAAACCGCCTCGTGAAATACGCTAATGTGGCTGATTACAGCGCATCTGCCACCGGGAATGGTCGTGTAAATCGTCAAGTAGTGTGGCCATATAATAAGCGGACGGCGGATTGAGGTATGCCCATTGAATGAGCTTGTGAAACCGCCTCGTGAAATACGCTAATATGGCTGATTACAGCGCATCTGCCACCGGGAATGGTCGTGTAAATCGTCGAGTAATGTGGCCATAAGACATGCAGAAAGCGGAAAACGAGATGGACGGTTTGCCACACGGAAGAGTAAGTATAGTGGCAACTATGGAATTCGGGAATCAAGCAAAATTGTACGTATATAGGTACACTATTTTTGATCATGGTCTCTTTACCCCCATCGTGTGGTTTGTAACGTCCCTTGTGTCAGAGATATGAAACAGCTTAATACGGCTCTGAAATGGTTGTGTTCTTATCACATCCACCTCATTTCATATTACTAGTTATAATAATTAAGTTGTTACTACAGTTTTCATTAATTAAAGGAAGAGAATATAAAAAGAAAGTATCAAAGCTTCTGAAAATACGTAACACCATCGGCTTGTAATGGAAACTGGTATTATTACAAGGTTCAATTTATCGCTAATCGCTAGTACTCTGGCCCACCCATACAAGCTATGATATTATAAATTTCAGGCTTGGACGTAAGAAACTACCGTTTCCGTACAGTTCCCGAGAAATGGCCTTTCCTCAGTTACGCAAACATACAAAACTTCCTTATTAATAATAATATGTATGCCTTCGGAGAAAGGTGCCTAACCTGTGATCTAAATAAGTAAGATTATGCTTGGAGACTGTTTCCAATACCCATAAAAAAAGACCTGTGAATGAAAAAAAGAACTGGAAAATCATACAATCAAAGTCCAATATCTTATTAAAATAGTAAGATGCGTTTTAACGTTTTTACCAAAAACAAAACTGACACATAGTTTTTTTAAAAAAGCACGACTACTTGACAACCTCCTCCTTTTATTTGGAGTCGGTACCAAAACATATATTTTTTTAAACACGTCGAATTGACAACCTCCTCCTTTTTGAAAGTCGGTTATAAATCAATTTCTTGGCCGTTACCTACATTACACCATCGCATTCACATAAAGCCTGACATTTTATTTGTATACCAACAACTAGGATTTCAATTACAATACTGCTAATAAACGTGACTACAACATAACTATTGCTTATTATGTTGCAGAAATGTCTATTAAATACATATGATCATTTATTAAACGTACACTTATACAGGGTAGAACTGCCTCCGTGGTCTAGTTGCTAGTGCCATGGACTCCCGATCCGGAAGTCCTGGGTTCGATTCCCAGGGGGGAAACACAAAGTTGATATTTGAGAATTTATCTCTTTGTGAATATTTCCCCAGTTTGGTTAGGACATTGCAGGTTGAATCACCTGATTGTCCGACCATTCAGAGGCCTGATAGTTGTGCTACTAGGCGGTTTTAAAACTCTGACACCAGGGTTCATCGGGTCGATAGACTCGATACCCACTCGACAGAAGAAGAAGAACAGGGTGGAAAAAACAGGACTGCGTTCCTTTAAACCATAATGTTATATTAAAATTAAATCTTTCGTATAGAACGTTTTTTTTTAGTTTTAAATAAAATTCTGCCTTGTTAGTCTTAGTCTCTTCCATGCTGGATTGGGAGAGATAGAAAAACATAGAATGTTCCAGCTGCCCTTCCTCCCGGGCATGCTGTAGAAGTCAGCAAAAGGGACTCGAGGGTTACAGTGTATTGTAATTTAGGCGATGGGCTGAAAACCCGTCACTATAGCTATACACATTACAATCTAAAATTGCCCTCAATTTTTGACAGACGTGGCGAAAGCGCCTTTTACGAGGCGTTTATCGCCCGTAAGGGATAAAGGCGTGATTTTATGTATGTATGTCCATAAAAATTGCAGATCCCGTAGAACATATTTGTATGGAAAATAAAAATCGAGCTAAAATGTTTGTGCTTGGTGAAAGTTGTTTGTTATCATTAGTACAACATGTGGTTTAAAAGAACGAACAACTTTTTTCACACCCTGTATAAAATTGCGTTATATCTGTCGTATATTGAGGTTAGGTAAATATGTTCTAGAGTTTAGAACCTAGATTTCTAGACATTGAGGTCATATAAATTGATATTTTAATGTGTTCAACGTGACAAAAGCAATTAGTTCTGAGGACACGTCTAGTTAGTATTTAATGTAGAATGTTCCTAGTAATAGGTGGCATTTCATAGTAGCTAGGAGCATATCAGGTATATAAAACCCACATTTTATGATAATTAGATCAATTTTGAACGTAAAATGTTGTATGTCTCAGAACAAAGACATGTAGCTAATGCCAAAATTCACAAATATAAAACGTTATATTTATAAGAACTTCGACTACAATACCAGGTGTAAGGGACAGCGTCCCGCAATCTAATAGGAGTTGCTCAATCAACGACACTGAACAACTTCCACCGAAAAACTCTTTCAAAAAGAGAAAATAAAATGGTTTTCCATACAAAATGTTCATATCGATAACACAATTTGTATGGATAAGCTTTTTTTTTTTCACTTCCTGAAAAAAAAACCTGCTGATAGTTGTTTAATGTCGTTGACTGAGCAACCCCTATCTGTTTGCAGGACGCTGTCCCTTACCCCTGGTATAATCTGTTTGTCTTACACAAGACTTTACAAAATAATGAATATCTAACTTCATAAAAATTACTATAGGTAGTCAATGGGGGCAATTCGTACGCAAAATTACTTAATTTTGACTAAAATCGTTACCTGTCATTTTCTACCATGGGAGAACAGAAAG
The DNA here is from genome assembly GCA_949820665.1 of Scrobipalpa costella. Taxonomy (NCBI): domain Eukaryota; kingdom Metazoa; phylum Arthropoda; class Insecta; order Lepidoptera; family Gelechiidae; genus Scrobipalpa; species Scrobipalpa costella. The sequence continues at coordinate 3,876,031 of OX463306.1, forward strand.
GGACGGCAACAATTTTAGATTTAGTTAAGTTGCGTCCTTAAGGAATCGGTACGTAACATTAAATTACGTAACATAGAAGCGCACTTCTTGGATTTATCCCTCAGTTGACTATTACTGCTTAACTTCCATGCTGGCCTGGGACCGAGAGAAAACGATAGAATGTGCCAGCTGCATTTCCTCCAGGGCATGCTGTAAAAGCCAGCTAAGTGATCCGACGGTTTCAGTATTTTGTAATTTGGGCGATGGGCTGACAACCTTTCACTACAGAAATATACCCACAAATCTATCTTAAAGACCCTCAAAACTTTGTCAGACGTGGCGAAACGACCTTTGTTTAGGTCATTTACGCTCTGCCTACCCCATTAGGCGTGAAGCATAAAGGCGTGATTATATGTATGTTTGTATGTTGACTATTACTACTAAAAGAGTTAGGGTGATCCTATCCTAACCCAGCACCAACTTTTTGTAAAATTATATTGGTGTCCCACACAATGAACTATGCAATAATTTCATGCATCATCATCTCCCTAGCCTTATCCCGTATCTCACGGGGTCGGCTTCCTAATCTAGGGGATTGAACGACGGTACTGGTTTTTACAAAGACCGACTGCCATCTGACCTCCGCAACCCAGAAGGGAAACCAGACCCAATCCTAGATTAGGTCAGAGTTTTCAAGCCGCCAATGCTTAGCACTGGCCTCTGATATGGCTTAACGACTAATATCTACGGTATTAAACGATATTAACCGGGACCAACGGCTTAACGTGCCTTCCGAAGCACGGAAAAAGCACCGAATAAACGTACATATGAAATTCAAAAACCGAAAAACACATAGGTACGTGGTGGGGTTCGAACCACGACCCCCCCGCTCAGGAGGCAGCGGCCCTATCCACTACACCATCGGGCAATAATTTCATGCCATTTGTGCAATAAATCATAACCGATACACTATATCTTAATTACTTACACATTTTCAAGATCAGCGCATGCTAATTATTTCTTAATTAACAAATTCATAATATCAAATGCATAAAATTATGCAGTCTGATCATTAATCATAAGCTTATTGACAAGTTTAATAAAGACTGAATATTCATAGAGTTATTAAACTAAAGATGACGAAATCTTGCATAATATCGATTTATATAGTATAGTTATTTTGTTTATCTACTTATTTATTTACTGTTTATTGTATACAAGTAACATGAGAAAGACAATACACAAGGAATAACGACACAACAGGTACAGCTTATTTCTACTAAGAAATTTCTTCCAGCTGACCTACGGAAGTGAGACTTAAATTGAGAGGCAGATTATATATAGTTTATGTTATTATATATAGTTACTAAATTATCTAAAGTAGTAACTATTTGTTGATCATTTGTCAAAGCTGTATAATTATTTTCTCATTGATCTGCATGCATTAAATCATTAACCGAGATGATTATAAAGATTTATGAGCTTCTGATTAAAGCTAAGCGAGATTCATGCGCCCGCGCTTTGAATTATTTTGCTTCGACAAATAATATTCAAATGAGTATGACATCATTACATTACAGAAGTTCGGACACATGCAGATAAGTGAAATTAAAGAATACAAACAATTTATACATACATCTAATCACGCCTTTATCCCTAATGGGGTAGACAGAGCGTAAACGACTACTAAAAAAAGTTCGTTCCGCCACGTGTGACAAATTTTTGATGGTTATTTAAGATAGATATGTTGGTATATTGCTGTAGGGACAGGTTGTCAGCCCATCGCCTAATTTGCAATATACTGATACCCACGGATGCAATATAGTATATTTCTAATGTAATATAAGTTTTGAGATTTTCGCGGTTGTTCACTACAATTATATTGTTATTTTGAACGGTAAATATAATGGCGGTAATAATTCCCTTCAAAATAACAATTAAATTAAACAAGTATTTAGAACACATTCAAAATTATTGTGGTTATTTTTTTTTTGTATAAAAGCAATATAGTTCAAGAGATATTCTAATGTCATATAAATGTTTTTGTATAGTCGTTTATCGCTTTTAATTTATTTTAGCGAAATAAAATAAAAGTATTGTGAAATCAACGCCTTCAAAAAATCTAGTAAGAAACAAGATTTTTTTACTGTGCAATATTTTTCAATCTTTTTAAAACCTAACTCACATGACCTTACACGTGATTGAAACTAGAAATATAATAAATACTAAACTGCAAACCTTATTACCATATTCAATTTTAAATATAGAATTAATCTAACCGCCATCGCGATAACTATCTCCAACAAGGAGCGGCAACTTGCGCGTACGCAGGCAAGGACGCAAAGATACAGTAAAGGGCCATAAGTATTGCACATCAGCTATACTACTTCCATGCTGGACTGGGAGTGGCAGAGAAACATAGAATGTGCCAGCTTCATTTCCTCCCGAGCGTGCTGTAAAAACCAGCTAAGAGATCCGAGGGTTTAAGCATATTGAAATTTAGGCAATGGGCTGACAACCTGTCACTACTGCAATATACCCACAAATCTGTCTTAAATAACCCTCAAAGCTTTGTCAGACGTGGCGGAACGACCTTTGTTTGGGTCGTTTAAGCTCTGCCTACCCCATTAGGATTAATAGCGTGATTATATGTATGTATCAGCTATGCTCGGCGTTGTAGAGCGCTATATCTAGTACAGTAGTACACCGACTGGCAAACGTCACTTGCTCTTCCCAAGTGTCGATGTGCAACATTAACGGCCCCGTACTGTATGTAAAAGTAATTGTTTAAACACTTTAATCGTTCACTAACAAGCTCCAGATTGCTGTCAATTTGTACCGTCGATCACAGAAAATTCAGCGCAAAAATAAACCTTATTAAAACGCCTTAAGATCCAGAAAATCTTTGTGTAATTGCGTTTATTAAAGTACCAAAGGAAGTGCCATTCTTAGGTATTTTAATTGGCTGAAGACAAATGAGTGCTTTCAATGACAATGCGCAAGAGTTGTTGAAAGGTAGGTTTTAATAAGTGGAGACAGATTGATTGGAAAACCTTGGACGCAAAAGGTTAAATAGAAAATTATTGTTTATGGATCGTGTCGGTAGTTAGATATAATTTATGGCTAGGTATTTATTTTGTCAATCAAAAGCCCTGGGAAATCTAGCAGCCTGGATTTTTAAAACTACTAGCTTTTTGGTGCATGAGTTTTCCGTGGGAATAAAGGTTTTTTTTTTCTTTCCGCGCTGGACTGCGAGCAAGAGAACAACATAGAATATGCCACTTGCATTTCCTCCCGGGCATGCTGTATAAACCCGCTAAGGGATCCGAGGGTTTCAGTATATTGCAATTTAGGCGATGGGCTGACAACCTGTCACTACAGCAACATACCTACAAATCTATCTGAAATAACCCTCATAAATTTGCCAGACGTGACGGAACGACCTTTGTATAGGTCATTTACGCTCTGCCTACCCCATTAGGGATAAAGGAGTGATGTATGTATGTTTGCACAATTCAGCCACAAAACAGAGAGTTACTTTCGGTATAATTTTATGAATACGGATAAGTTACAGCTACCAGGCTACCATGAAACGAGAGGCATTGCCAATTCACTTTCAAACGAAAACGTGACAAACATTCGAATTGATCTTATCACCAGCGATTGCAAACCTATCAGACCCTTATCGCCAGGACATATGTCAAGCTGAACCGTTCTAATTTTGGTGACCCCTGGCCTTTATATCACGACGTCTTCGACCTTGGGTCTGGTAATAGCAGAACCACAGAATATACCGGGTGTAATAAAAATAGCTGACCAAACGTAAGGAAGTGGTCCTAGTGAACCTACCTATGAAACTGAACAACTTTTCCAAAGGAAAATAGGTCAAATTTGATGAAAAGCTGGCCTTTATAGGCTGTAAGGGTCAGCGTCCCGCTAACTAATAGGGGTAGATAAGTCAACGGATCTGAACAACTATCAGCAGGATTGTTTTTTCAGGAACAGAAATATAAAAAAAATCCATAGAAATTGTCTGATTGAGTTGATCATTTTGTATGAGAAGTTCAATTGATTTTTCATATCTTTAAAGAATTTTCTGGTGATGATTGTTCAGTTTCGTTGACTAAGCTACCCCTATCAGTTTGCTGGCTGCTGTCCCTTACACCATATTATTATGTAAAGGAGGACCAGTTTTCCTTCATATTTTGAACTATTTTCCGTTGGGAAATTTCTTGTGCGGGATGCTCTTTCTTACACCCTTATATTGGATGGTAGCGCTTGAGCCAAGACATTGTGTATGGGAGGACGTTTTTTCATATTTCGATTTATTCTTCTTGGGGAAAGTTGTTTAGTTTTATCGGTAGATGTCACCCCAAAGTCTGTTTTTTGTTTGTCTCAATTTTTTTTACACCCTGTATAATGCAGAACGTAGTCGTGACTGGAACTTTACGTATGACCGCTCCCTTTTCGATACTAATCTACATTATGCTGAGAATTGGTTTTGGTTTTGTTGTTATGGTAAGCGTTGAAAATAATCACATTACGTTTTAGCGAGGTCATCATAAAAACAAAGTTCAATTTAAACTTAAAGCTTATTGCTTTAAAAAAAACCGTATCGAAAACAATAGAAGTTTAATTTTAAAAAGACAATCATCAAGCAAGATGCCTGCCAGAAATGAAGACTTATATAAGTAATAAGTAATTTATTTTATATTCACTGAAGGATTACAAAATGTTTATTTTTAATACCGGGAGTAAGGGACAGCGTCCCGCAAACTGATATTGGTTGCTCAGTCAACGAAACTAGACAACTATCACCAGGAAATTCTTAAAGGAGACAAAAAAAAAATGGCATTCTCATACAAAATTACCACCTCGATCAGAAGCAAATATAATTTTAAATATCCGAAAAAAATCCTCTTGATAGTTGTTCAGTTTCGTTGAGTGAGCAATCCCTATCAGTTTGCGGGACGCTGCCCCTTCTTCTTCTTCTTCTGTCGAGTGGGTATCGAGTCTATCGACCCGATGAACCCTGGTGTCAGAGTTTTTAAACCGCCTTGTAGTACAACTATCAGGCCTCTGGCATGGTTTGAGTAACGACCACTATCAAAGATAGCGACCGGGACCGACGGCTTAGCGTGCCCTCCGAAGCACGAAATCTTTTTCTTTTTCGGACAATCAGGTGATTCAGCCTGCAATGTCCTAACCAAACTGGGGAAAAATTCACAAAGTGATAAATTCTCAAATATCAACTTTGTGTTTCCCCCCTGGGAATCGAACCCAGGACCTCCGGATCAGGAGTCCATGGCACTAGCCACTAGACCACGGAGGCACTGCCCCTTACACCCGGTATTTTATAACGAAGGCACCTTTCCTTTAACACAAGCAACACTAATGCTCATTTAATCAATATTACCCTCGACTGTTATGCCTTATAAATAGCACTTCGAAACGATAATACATCTCACGAGTCCCACAGTCTCATTTCAGAGGTAAATGTTGTATTACCCAATATTAATAACAGTCAATACAAGCCTCAGGGCTTTGCAAAATGAACAAGGAACTGCTAGATCAATAGCGATATTAGCCAAGGTAAAACTGGAATATAGCTATTCAATTTTAGCTCAGTCTCACAAACACTCTTTTAGAAACACACACAAACACACAAGCAGAGGAACACATAAAATTACCGAAAGATATCTTCGATTTCCTTAGATCGTTAACAGTGTAATTAAATTCATCTCATTCTTCCATGCTGGCCTGGGAGCGAGAGAAAATCATAGAATGGGCCAGTTGCATATCCTCCCGGGCATGCTGTCAAAACCAGCTAAGGGATCCGTGGGTTTCAGTATATTGTAATTTAGGCGATGGTCTGACAACCTGTCACTACAGCGATATACCTACAAATCTATCTTTAAAAAAACCTCAAAACGTTGTCAGACGTGGCGGAACGACCTTTGTTTAGGTCCTTTACGCTCTGCTCCATTAGGGATAAAGGCGTGATTATATGTATGTATCTATGTAAAATTCATCTCAATTATAAGGCATAACTTTCTCATACAAAAAAAAATCTCATATATTTACATACCTGGAATTTTGTGTTGTTGTAGTGACAAGTTGCCACCAGTCTATCGTTTTAGTTGCAACACAAAACAAGCCTTCGTATCCCTCTGTACTCTACAGAATTTTGCAGCATGGCCGAAAATATTTGCAGCTATTACATTCATCATTTTATCATAGCTACCAGCCTAGCATGGAGATAAACTTTTTATAAAATACAAGCAAAGGTACTCGACCGAAACAGGATCAGAAATCGTGTCTAAAATGGGAAAAAACTTGGGCAAAGCTAATCGATTTGCATTCGAGTTTGTCGACAATTTGGTGATGGATAATCATCGATTACTATTGAGTAATCGAGCATCATCATCTTCTATTGAGAAGAGATCATTAATTAGGCGAATTTACTAATCAATGACATACAATCATTTCTGCCATGCAGCGAATTAAGTTAAAAGCCACGTCGGTAACTATATTTCTTTCAAAATGTTTTGTTTCTTTTTTAAGTAGGTATGAACAGTCGTGAAAGATTCAAAAAATATATGAGTGAACAGTATAACATGTAGAAACGACTTTAAATAAAATGGGTAGACAGATTTTTCAACAAAAGAAATAACATAGCAAATCATACCGAAACACATGTTACAAAGCTCATTACCATTAGCCGGAAGTACAGCGTGGAGTCGAAACATGCGCACACGCATCAAAGCCTAATGACACGCGGATATTGTTCGTATTTGGACATTATGACTTTTGTACATTATGCTGTTATTATCGGCATGCGTGTTAAAGAAAGTAGGGTAATTTGATACGTTAAGGGAAATTTTTGAATTGTGATTGTCGAAATTTTTGTTACTTGAAAGTTATTCTAACCTACACGAACATATAACGATAAAAACAACCAAAATCATATTTTTTTTTCAATGTAGGATTGTACGTTTAGGAAATAGTATCATTGACAAACTACATTGGACTTTTGGTCTAATTATTACACGTTTACTTACTCTCTTCCATGCTGGACTGGGAGCGAGAGAAAAACATAGAATATGCCAGCTGCATTTTCGACCGGAAATGCTGTGGAAACCAGCTAAGGGATACGAAAGTTTCAGTATATTGTAATTTAGGCGATAATGCAACCTGTCACTACAGCAATGTACCTACAAATCTATCTTAAATAACCCTCAAAACTTTGTCAGACGTGGCGGAACGACCTTTGTGTAGGTCGTTTACGCTTTCCCTACCCCATTAAGGATAAAGGCGTGATTATATGTATGTATGTATATACTTACTTTAAAGTGATGGTGTTATTTATGACCGACCACGTCCTAAGGACGGGAATTTATCGTTATACATCGAGCTGGAGTAGAGAATTCAAGAAAAAATCAAGGGTAATTTAATGCTTAGTTCGCATTTACCATAGAAAATGGCATCTTCACCACAAAGCGACCCTCAAACTCTACCCATCAAAGCACACCAGCCTTCAAACCCATCACTTCTGGTCTTCTTAATCACCGATTACATCAACTTCCTCTTCATAAAACTACAGATTACAATAACAGTTTGATTAACATTGCTCGGGATATTAGTGTATAACATTCTTAGAGTCCTACAAGATAGGCAATGTACATCGTAATTGTAATTTGTAAATTCTAATTTTCTAACCGTGAACGTGCCCATGGAACTGTGTCTAATTGAGCTATGGCGAGGCGAATCGGTGACAAAGATGCGTACGCGTCTAATCGTAAGACAAAAAGATTTAGGCAGTTGATTTGTATTTATACAGCCATTGTCTTTGCTTGCAGTCGGAAATGAAGGCTAATTCTTAAGGTTTCAAGGTTTTTTGGTGAGGTAAGTTTCACATTTCAAGTGGCCTGCCTTTTTTATTAGGTACAATACATTGTAACCCTCAAATACTTTTGCTGTTTCTTGCAGCATGCCCGGAAGGAGAAGCAGCTGGCATACTTTTCTTCCATTACCAGTCAACTATGGACAATTAAGATGCACTTTATCAATTCTACATAAGGCACTTCATGAAAAAATAAATATAACTTTTTATTCAATGTTGCCAAACCACTTTACTTTGATGGTCATAAAAACTTGGTAATAAAATAAGGAATTTTCGTGGATGATGTAACGCGCCACTTTACGATCTCATAGCGTAAATTTTACATTAGCAAACTAAGCACATGAACGAAATAAAAACATAGCATGAGGTGAACATGTTTCGATGACTTGTAGAAAATGATGCAAGTTTTAGTATTCACTTGTAACACTATTCGGAGTGATATAGTTATCTGTGAAGGACGGTATCATAAGCTTGTCTGAGGATAAGTTTGACTAAACAAACCCTCTTTAATAAAATTATGAGAGTTTCGCCAGAGTTCATCTCTTTCGCAATTGCCCTCCTACTGGAAATCAGTTTCGGTCCAATAGGTACCAAGCAGCTTGTTATGTTTTTAGTAATATCTGGGAATGCCAGTCCATCTTTTCGATGAACTTGCTCTATCGAAGCTGTCTTTTTTCTCTGGCCTAGACTAGAATTAAAAAATAACTAGAATTCTAACAGTGAGCACATAAAATCACGAGGACAGAGGGGTCAATGCACCCTGCACATCTTCATAATGCACTACATGTCTATTCCATATTTAAAACCCATTCCCACGTCACGTAACGACAATAGGAACGTTCATATTTGGTGTAGTGTTGAAACGGAACGTCATTACCCTACGTTCGTTTCATTCCTTTCTCCGGCCACGTTTGGAGGAGGCGTGGTAATTAGCGATGGAACGAGCATCATCAGTGCAACCATAACTGGTAGATCAGTGTTGCCAGCACACCAGTAGGTAATACTAGTATTAATTGCCTCTGTAATTTTCAATAATAATAAATATTTTTGACAAATTTACGTGAGTACTGTAACATTTACAAGACAAGATAGTTTGCCATAATACTCATTTATCACTCTTGGCAGGCAGACTGCCGAGAATCGAGCGAGAAGATATTTATTTGGGAGACTCTGGCCATTTACTGGATTCATTCCATAGTCGCCTTTTACAAAAAACAATATTTCCCTACTTTCCCCGTCTGGCAACCCAACAAGCCCGGTTCGCACGCTCCACATTGCGCGCGCGCAGCTTCGGCTGAACTGAATGGCGCAGGCTTTGTGCCGCGTCATTAGTCGCACGGGGATATTCGGAGGTCTTTGAACTTTGCATGCAGTATTGCAGTTATCATTATAAGGACATAACAATATTTCCCAGTTTTCCCTGTCTGGCAACCCAACAAGCCCGGTTCGCACGCTCCACATTGCGCGCGCGCAGCGTCGGCTGAACTGAATGGCGCAGGCGCAGGCTTTGTGCCGCGCGCGTTATTAGTCGCACGGGGATATTCGGAGGTCTTTGAACTTTGCGTGTACTGTTGCAGTTATCATTATTTTATTTGAAATAAAAATGGAAAATTGAGAAATATGGTGGTTTGCAGCTGGTGTTATAATATATTTTTTTACTATACAGGCCAAAACCTTAGAAACCTTTCAAAACCTAAAAACTTTAAAGGTTTCATTAGAACCGATGTGGTTTGGATGCTATTCTGATCTGACCCGATAACAAACGGGTCCATTCAAAAAAGCTACTAGTTAGCTACGTGTCGGAAACGATGTAGTAAAATTTTAATTAATTGAAAGAATGTAAAAAACAACATGAAATAAAAAAGGTAGTAGGTATGGAAATAAGCGGTGCCTTGTTCAGAGGTAAACAAGACTATTCCAGCAAATCATTTTTAAATAGAGAGCAGAAAAAAACGTGCTTATATGAAGATGGTATCTAGGTTGTATCTTACTAGAGTTTAGTATGCTCCCCTGTACAAACTGGTATTGAATAAATAAATACAGGCGTGTTGAACCTACCGCAGCGACATTGTGTTTTGATAGTGTTGCCAGACTTAAAGACACAAAATAGCACCAAAATGTTATTTTATACGGAGATAAAATCACGGCTTTACCCCTTGCAGATAGGCCGAGCGTCAATGGTGAATTTGAAACCACCTACCATGAAAATTAAGAAATTTAATGGCCTTTTTAATGGTGTTTTTCTTCCATGCTGGCCTAGGAGCGAAAGAAAAACGTAGAATGTTCCAGCTGCCCTTCCTCCCGGGCATGCTGTAGAAGTCAGCAAAAGGGATTCGAGGGTTACAGTATATTGTAATTTAGGCGATGGGCTGACAACCTGTCACTACAGCAATATACCTACAAATCTATCTTAAATAACCCTCAAAACTTTGTCAGACGTGGCGAAACAACCTTTGTTTAGGTCGTTTACGCTCTGCCTACCCCATTAGGGATAAAGGCGTGATTATATGTATGTATGTTTTTCATGTAATTGGATTCATTTATACGTACCGTTGGGCATCAAAAGTTAAGTCAACATAAATAAATATCCAAAGATGAACTACTTATTCTTTTTACCAAAAGGTTTTTCACGTTGATCTATGACCCGATGAACCTAGTGTCAGTTTATAAAACCGCCAAATAGCACAGCTCATAGGCCTCTGATGTGGTTTATGTTGACCAGTGGAAATCGAACCCACGACCTCCGAATCGAGATCCACTTGACCACGTATGCAGTTTAATAGCGTAATATATTGTTTGGGAAATTATTAGGTTCAATTTTTTATATGAGTATGACTGTTCCTGAGCAACAATTGTCCGGCCCATCTAGCAACTCCGGCGCATACACAGATACGATCGCGGCACGGGCTGCCGATAAATTTAATTACCGGTCCCCACCTGTCCTCCACCAGATTATGCTATCGAGGGCACAGCGACAATAAGGAGAAAAAAAAAGAAAAAATAAGCGGACCAGTAGATAAGCCTCCAGTATAACGAAGGAAAATAATAAAAATTGGTATTTATTATCTGTTTTTAACGTGATTAATTAGAGTGTGATGTTGTGTTCTTGTGAGTGCAAAAACTGATGGGAATTTTTCTAGTACTACCTACCTAAAGAAAAACATAAGATATTCAAGATAAGAATGCTATTGTAGGTATCCAGATAGCCAAGGGAGAAACGCTTCTAGCTGCGTATAAATCTGTAGGTCGAACGTCTAGTAGTTAACATTTCAGGCTATTTACACTGAGAATGAAAACAAACTTTACTCAATACATATAGTCACGCCTTTATCCCTAATGGGGTAGGCAGAGCGTAAATGACCTAAACAACGGTCGTTCCTCCACGTCTGGAAAAGTTGTGAGGGTTATTTAAAATAGATTTATAGGTACGAGTATATTGCTGCAGTGACAGGTTGTCACCCCATCGCCTAAATTAAAATATACTGAACCTCTCGGATCCCTTAGCTGGTTTTCACAGCATGCCCGAGAAGAGATGCAGCTAGCACATTCTATGTTTTTCTGTCGCTCCCAGTCCAGCATAAAATAAACTCTATTGGCGTATTTTACACAATTTATGCTATAATATCTATACTTAAGGAGCCATCAAGTTATAATTATAATTTTTATACGAAATTCCCGAAAGTAACATTATGTTGTAATGATGTTTCGAGAACGCCGTAGCCATAAATGGGTTGCAAATTTACTTTCATGGAACCACCATCGCCATACCGGCCGGTGGGGAAAATCACAAAGGACTTTCACATTTTTAAATACCATATGCGCGTGAGCATGTTGAGGTGTGCTTTTAGTTATTTCTTTTAAAGAAATATTTTTTTCTACACATATTGTCTTCGCATTGTATCTTCGCTGCAGCAATCGAGGGCACATTTCATCTCATTTCCTTGGATGACTTGCGGTACCCCTACTGGGCATCCATAATATTATAATATCTATCGCAAAATAATTTAAATCATTTACACCACTAAACAAAGCTTTATGTCTGCTCTATGATTTACACGAAGGGGAAGCTATGATCTATGAGATTTTAAACGTCGTGTTCTACCCATGAAAACAAATAACTTTCCCGTACAAAAAATATTTTGAATCAGCAGATCTAGTCAGTACAATCCATATATAAGAATATTTTCAAATATTCACTAAAATCTCTTCAGGTGAACTCAAGGTCACCAACGAACAAATTCCAATAGTAATCGTCATATCTGTCATACCGGGTGTAAGGGACAACCCCTATCAGTTTGCGGGACGGTGTCCCTTACACCCAGTATAACTATTGTTAGTGGCCACAGACAGACACAAAGTTGTTCATTAACACTGGTTAATGAGTGTAAATAGTTATGACTTTTGTAACGAAGTCGGTAGACGGCGAACGTACGATTTCAAGGTTCTCAAAATTGAATGTGTAATAAATAGCTACATTTATTTGCATGGTTTATAAACATGCAGGCTAAAAATAGTATTGTTCTACAATTTGAGAAAAGGAAACGAAATAAACAAAAAAGGTATAAATGGCAAGTGAAAAAGGGTTTGGCAATCGTGCCCCGATCAAATTGGGGACACCCTGAAAAAGGTCAGGTCAGATGTGCGTAAATCCGATGACCCAGCATAAAACTAGATCGTAGCGTTGTAGCGAAAAGAGATGGGAATATGTGTTTAGTCATTTCAGCATTCTGAATCAATGGAGTAATGCCAATGTAGTCCGCTATTTAAAAGCCTGTTGATTTGAATATTCATGACACTTGTTAGTCATTCAGGAACATTCCAAAGAAAATTAAAAACATTCGTTTATACCGGTTGTTAGCGTCCCACAAACTGAAAGGGGTAGCTCAGTCAACGACACTGAACAACTTCCACCAGGTAATTCTTTTAGGAAATGAAAAATGGTCTGATCGAGGTGGACATTTTGTAAGGAAAATCCAAAAATGATTCTTTCTTTATTTTGATTTTCAGTTAGAATTTGTCCGTTGCTAATGAGTTCTTACAGGAAATAATATCAAGTTCAAGAAAGTATTTTAATGAGTTATTTATGGAGTACGCCACGCCTTATGGTCATCCTTAATAGTAAAGTAGGAAACAGTCGACAGCAAATGCAAAGGTCCGCTTTATCACAGAACAGGTATTTTGTACTGCGCTCAAGTTCACATGCTTATACTATGACATTGATAAATAAGGGCATCTAACCTTTGATAAACAATAAACTAACTAGATGCACAATCTCACTCAAAAAGTGTCCGCTGCAAAAATCTGCCCATCACGTTAATCGGGGAGAAATTTCATTAAGTATCTATCACCTTGCTCGCTCGCGGCTTTTGACGTGCCACAAGGACGAAGTGCTCAGTCAAAATGATAGTATGTGCGAGTGCAGACTTACTTTAGGTGCCAACTGTGATCTCAACATCAAATTCGACCTACCCTACAGTTGAAATTGACTTTATTCCATCTTGATACCGACTGGCATTTGTTGTAATGTCTTATTGCGAATTTCATAAGGTAGATTATATTCTGCTCATGATTCACATGATTCGAATATATTCCTTAGTCAGCTTCTTGCATGAAGATGTTTTTCGTGTTTTAACAGTTTTCACATATATACATACATATAAACACGCCTTTATACCAAATGGGGTAGGCAGAGCGTAAACGACCAAAACAAAGGTCGTTCTGCCACATATGACAAGGTCTTGAGGGTTATTTATGATAAATTTGTAGGTATATTGCCATAGTTACAGGTTGTTAGCCTATCGCCTAAATTGCAATATACTGAAACCCTCGGATCCCTTAGCTGGTTTGTACAGCATGCCCGGGAGAAAATGCAGCTGGCACATTCTATGTTTTTCTCTCGCTCCCAGTCCAACATGGAAGTAAACAGTGTTCTAAGGTGCATAAAACTTGACATTGAAACATAGTGTAATAAAGCGCTGTACAAATCTCTTGACTGCTTCTTAATTGCGGTGCATCCTCATTGCGGACGGCACGTAAACGTCCACAATTATGCCCTTTAAATGCCACAGAATATCACAGAAATATCACTGGCCACTTACACTTGCAAACGTCAAGAAAAAGAAATCTTTATTCTTTAATTGCTGCGGTCTTAATCCACTAGCTGGATTTTTAAATTAAGAATAGAGCATTTCGGTTTCGTAATGACAAAAGGTACAACGGTTTGATACACTGCTTGTTAGTTACAAATGTTGAGAGCAAGGATCTGTTTTGAACAGGTAATGCATAGCAAAATCATGCAAAATATATGAGGAATTCGTAAGTGACCTAATTATGCCCTTTAAATGCCACAGAATATCACAGAAATATTACTGACCACTTATACCTTCAAACGTCAAGAAAAATAAGTCTTTATTCTTTAATTGTTGCGGTCTTAATCCACTCGCGGGATTTTTAAATTCAGAATAGAGCCTTTGCGTTCCGATGCGACAAATTTTACTCAAGATTAATTGCTTATTTTTCACAATGTTGAGAGCAAGGATCAGTACATACATACATACATAAAATCACGCCTTTATCCCTTACAGGGTAGGCAGCGCGTTATACGCCTCGTAAAAGGCGCTTTCGCCACGTTTAACAAAAATTTAGGGCAATTTTAGATGGAAAAGTGTATTGCTATAGTGACAGGTTGTCAGTCAGCCCATCGCCTAAACTGCAATACACTGTAACCCTCGAGTCCCTTTTGCTGACTTCTACAGCATGCTCGGGAGGAAGGGCAGCTGGAACATGCTATGTTTTTCTATCTCTCCGAGTCCAGCATGGAAGGATCAGTAACCAAGAGGTAATTAATAGCTAAACTGATGCAAAATGTATAACCTTTTCCAAGTCTGGCTCACAGCTAACATTATTAGAGCTCGTATTTATAAAGCGATCTCAAGATTAAGAGCATTATTAAGTATGGATTTGACATACCATTTTGTACTGAAATGACATTTCTGATACGAACTCAAACTCTCTGTCAGTCTCAAGTGCTGTTTATCAATACGGGCCTAGCTCGCGATATGGAAGTGGAAGAAATGCCAACTTAATTGTGATTTATTTATACGAATGTAATACGATACTTTTATTAATGTTTTGTTTTAGCTTTAATTGTTTTGAGAATGAAACTGATTGGATTCTTACCCTTTAGTTTAATGGTTGTCAACGTGTAATTAAGATGCAGACTTCAGCTTACCTGGAATTAAAAAATACATGATTAATGAGTTGTAATTTTGTTGTAATTCATCCAAAGGAATATAAATAAATGTCATTTAAACATAGGTCAAAACCTGAAAAACTTGGTATGCAGGAGAAGTTGCTCTTCCACACAAAATAACTTGAGTCTTGCTGTCACCATTTGTGTGTGATGGTCCATATTTCTTTTTACATTTCGACCTATTTTCTTTGGGGAAAGTTGTTCAGTTTCACTCCCTAAAGTTTGTCCGGCAAATATATTTACACCCGGTAAACAAATTTGTCCCTTACACCCGGTTACACCCTATACCGGGTGTAAGGGACAGCGTCCCGCAAACTGATAGGGGTTGCTCAGTCAACAAAACTGAACAACTTTCACCAAGAAATTCTTTCAAAAAATGAAAAAAAAAAAACTTTCCATACAAAATGAACAACTCAATCAGACAATTTGTATGGAAAATATTTTTTTTTTTCACTTCTTGAATAAAACTCCTGCTGGTATTTGTTCGGTTTAGTTGACTGAGCAACGCCTTCCAGTTTGCGGGACGCTGTCCCTTTCACCCCTATAGAGTGGTAGCCCTAACAGCGGGCTGAATACCGCTGAAATGCGCTTGCGCACACTTACCTTCTTCCTCACTGGCCGCATATTAGCGTAAGTACATTTAATTTGATAAGTACTTACCTACTTGGATCGAATGAGGAGAAATAATTAAATGTTATTCGTCGAAACTCTTAGTTACTTGCCTACATTCTTCTAGTAGTGACTTTATACATTACAGGTATTTGGTTTACTTGTACTTCCATGCTGGACTGGGAGCGAGAAACACATAGAATGCGCATGTAACACATACATACATAAAATCACGTCTTTATCTCTGATGGGGTAGGCAGAGCGTAAACGTCTCAAACAAAGGTCGCTCCGCCACGTCTGACAAAGTTTTGAGGGTTATTTAAGATCGATTTGTAGGTTTATTGCTGTAGTGACAGGTTGTCAGCCCATCGCCTAAATTACAATATACTGAAACCCTCGGATCCCTTAGCTGGTTTTTACAGCACGCCCGGGAGGAAATGCAGCTGGCACATTCTATGTTTTTCTCTCGCTCCCAGTCCAGCATGGAAATAAAGATTAAAACAGATTAGGAAAACTTTAGACTCGATATCGATAGTGATTAAATGCTAATATCGATCTAATAGTTTTATAAATTCTTCCATGCTGGACTGGAGAAAAACGTAGAATGTGCCAGCTGCATTTCCTCCCGGTTATGCTGTAAAAACCAGATAAGGGATCCGAAGGTTTCTGTATATTGCAATTTAGACGATAGGCTGACAACCTGACACTACAACAGTATACCTACAAATCTATCTTAAATAACCCTCGAAACTTTGGCAGACGTGGCGGAACGATCTTTGATTAGGTCGTTTACGCTCTGCCTACCCTATAAGGAATAAAGGCGAGATTATATGTATGTATGTTTTTGATTTAACGAAGACTATATTTGTAAAAATAAAAAATACTCTGTTTTTGTTAATATGTGTGCATAAGTTTGCATTGACAAAAGTGTGTGTTAAATATTTTTTTTCGCACTTAGGTAAATAGGACAGTGACATTTATATTTTATTATTATTTGATTATTACTAACCTGTTGTGTCCACAGGACCGTGAGACATAGAAGAAAGAAGGGGAGGCCTTTGCCCAGAAGTGACATATATAGCAAAAAAGTATATATTTGTATTTTATATTTGCATTTTCTTCCATGCTGGACTGGGAGAGATATAAAAACATAGAATGTTCCAGCTGCCCTTCCTCCCGGGCATGCTGTTGAAGTCAGCAAAAGGGACTCGAGGGTTACAGTGTATTGTAATTTAAGCGACGGGCTGACAACCTGTCACTACAGCAATATACGTACAAATCCATCTTGAATAACCCTCAAAACTTTGTCAGACGTGGCGGAACGACCTTTGTTCAGGTCGTTTACGCTCTGCCTACCCCATTAGGGATAAAGGCGTGATTATATGTATGTATGTAAACCAACAGCTTCACTAAATACAAATGGTGCTTGATATGACTACAAAGCCAATTACAGGTCTTCAGCAATAAAATGTTTAAGCTTGGCGACATTACCGCACACCGATTAGGAAGTAGTAAACGCAGCTATTACAGTTGCAATTAGACTGAGACACATCACTGCCACAGTAGAAATAACGAACAGTCAAACATCTACACACACGCGAAATGTGGTAATGTGGTGGTTCCATCCCAATCGAATACATTTTATGGGCATTTGCATTTGTTGTTATAAATAGCTATCTATAATAAGGATAGAGCTCAAGAGCTCAGAATCAGCTCTTGGATCGAATGATAACGCTATACCTAAATACTGTCAAAGAAAAATTTGTTTCGTTTTGGTTTGGATAATTGAATTCCGAAGAAAAAATGGATGATCCCAGCATCCAGCGAAATTTGAGCGAGGTAAGCAAAACGAAACCGCAAGCTACCCGTCTAATACTAAGGTTCGTATTTATAAAGCGATCTTAAGATTGAGAGTAATATTAAGTATGGATTTGACAGGCGATATTGGACTGAAATTTCATTTCTGATACAAACTTAAACTGGCTGTCACTCTTGAGAGCTGATCATAAATACGGGCCTAAAATTCGGTTCTGGGAGCAGACAAAAATGTATAAGCATAGGTTTTGGTCGCTTTTATGAAGGTGTTTTGCTGTTTCTTACTTTTACTGTAGCACTACCAACATTCCAGGCTCGTGTTAATAGCTTTTGTTGTTTTACTGCTGTTATTATTACCACAAGTTTACTTCTGTAATATTCAGTGTGACAATTATTTTCTAAACAAAATTGGACGTGCTCCAATAATTTATAGCAGTTGAACCAAAATTGCTGAGTTGGGTCAAAAATTTAACTTTCCTGACTGGAAAAAAACATAATAACATATGATCCTACCGATGCCTGCTGAAAGCCACTAAAGATGCCACGGAACTCGGTGTATTGTAATTTAGCGACTGGCTGACAATCCATAACTACAACGATTACAATAATTTAGTGTTTCGTATGTCGCAATCAATCGCACAAAAACAAAACATTTATAACGCCGTAGACACTCTACCTTGCCAATCATATAAAAGTTGTAGGCTTGATCGATCATCTGTATAAGAAAAAGTTTACGTGCTTGCTTGCATGCAAGCTCTAAAAACAAAACAATTGTAAATGTATCATTATGTCAATAAAAACACAACTAACCCATAAGTGATATGACATTACAAGTGGAATCAATAAAAACATCATAAAACCATAACTCTTCCGTCTCTTCAGCAAGCGTTCGATTGACATGAGCTGGGAAGAGTAAAAACTCCCATGAGTTAGGGGTGCCACAGTTTAATATGCGTGTAAGAGACAGTTTCTTGCAAACTGATAGGTTATGCTCAGTCAATGAAACTGAACTACTTTCACAAAGAAATTCTTTCAGAAAAAGAAATGCCTTCTCCATACAAATTGTCGAATTGAGGTGGACTGTAGAATTTTACTTTTTCAATTCCTGGACCTTGTACCAGATAGTACCAAAACTCGTGAAATTAGATTTATGTTGACAGCATTTAAAAAAAAGTATGCGCGGACACAAGCCAAGATTTCCTTCAGACCGTCGTCGTGTCATTCAAATAGGACAACACGGGAAAGTGTTACACACGCAACCTTTAAAGTTTGTCACAACAGCGAAAGCGCCGGCCTGAATGCATGTAGCAGCCCTTATCGCTTGCGCGCGCGCACCTGAGATGACATTTGCCTGATCGTGACTGCGAAATGACAAGTCGTGGCATTCTCAGTGAATATATTTTTCACCTTTGCGAAAGGAGTCGTGATCGGTAACATTTGTGGTTCCCGAAAGCGATCTAATCGAAATGGGTCGCGCAGCCTGCGTCGTGCGCACGCGGCGTTGCGCAAACGCAGGGAGAGTGCGGCAAAGGCAATGCTATACTTTACTCCTAACTAAGCTTAAGTTCATACACGCCTTTGAAAATTCGGATCGTAAAGGTAGCGTTGCAGGACACGTTGGTAGATTGAAAGTTAGCGTGTAGGAAAGACTGCCCTTATCAAGCATAGAACTCATGATTTGGACCTCCACCTTTAGCACCGAAGGACAGTTCTTCCTCCGAAGGCCTGCCAATCACAGCCCCTGCTCACGCTCGAAGCAAAAAGCCGCTTTCTCATCTCGACCCCGCATCCATAATCCATCAGGACACAGTCCGGCTGTCAGTAGCAATCCGGTTGTCGTCTTCATTAACATCGGCGGGACGATTATTTTTAGCTCCCCTCTCCGCATTTTTGCTCCCATCGAGACAGCATACCTCCACCGTAATTTTATAGTTCCGGAGAAACTTACAGGGAAGCTTAAACGTCTTTAATTATTGCTCAAATGAGCCCCGTGGCGCCATTACGAAATGTTTCTGATGTTGCGGCGGGGACGATTAATCAGAGTGTATCGCTCGATCGCAAGCATGCGCGCGCGCACGCCGGGCCGGGCGGGGGGTTAAGTAATTCATCCTGGTGAATGTGGCAATTTACCACGTTTCCATGTTGCGGGAGACACAACAAAGGGCTAGCAGACGGGCGTAGTGTTGCACAATGCGGGTACGGTGCCGCGCGGCGCCGACGCCGGTCCGCGCCGGATTTATCGCCGCCATTGTTGTTTGCTGCGCCGGCGCACGCCGCCGCGGTGCATGACCGCTTCATTTGTGCACTGCTTTCATACACATTTTTATATTTCATAATTCTAGTCTAAGCTAAACGGAAACTGTCTAGACAATGCAATGAATACTTTCTGTCTTTTCTTTGGCATTCCGCAGATCAACAAAGTAAAGAGACAGATTTTCTATTCAGGCTAACAGCCAATGTAAGATAACACTCAAGGGTCTTCCATCCTATGGACATCTTGTTTGACCAAATCCTTCCGTGCTTTTAATAAATAACTTACAAGTACATAGCGCATATTACAACATTTAATCCACAACGAATCAACTCGAGTAATGGAATCAGATCAGCAACGCGTCATAAAATGTCGCCGACAGTTATATTGTTGGCAAACAATGGCAGCGATTATCAACGCTCCACACTAGGCTTACTGTTACACCAGATAAGAAAGAGTTCGCAAAATACCTACCTACAGGGAATCACTACACAATATTGAATTATTTGTTTAGAAAAAGATATTCCTTTTGAGAAGCAGAAACAAGAGGACATAGTGAAAGCGGATATGGAAGAATGTTACACCACCGGATGCCGAAGCTTTTTCTACATCTCTCAGCCGGAATAGCAATTTAAAGTCTCGTTTGCAATGGAATTTGCTTCCAAATTTCCTCAACCTTAAATTGCCTTTTTTCAACCTCGGAGTAACGTACATTACATTACCTCCTATAAAAGGAACTTTACTTCCATGCTGGACTGGGAGAGATAGAAAAACATAGAATGTTCCAGCTGCCCTTCCTCCCGGGCATGCTGTTGAAGTCAGCAAAAGGGACTCGAGGTTTACAGTGTATTGTAATTTAGGCGATGGGCTGACAACCTGTCACTATAGCAATACATATTACAATCTAAAATTGCCCTCAATTTTTGTCAGACAACGCGAAAGCGCTTTTTACGAGGCGTTAAACGCTCTGCCTACCCCGTAAGGGATAAAGGCGTGATTTATGTATGTATGTATAAAAGGAAGCGTAACAATTTCAACACTTTCTGCACAGACCAGGATGAAAAGCAGATAAACGTTATTCTCCATGCTTGTAGACATAAATTATAAATAGCGCAGAAATTACACCTCTGATTGGCGCAAAATGAAACGTTAAATAACGGACTAATGAGTCAGAAACGTCAAAACCAATCGGCGACCGACCTGGAGTTTTTCTCACAGAGCGTATATGGGATAAAAATGTAACATGTAGGACTGTAGGTATGTCCGTATAGGGCAGTAGGCTGGTGAGATGTCTTTTATATGACAGGCGATTACACACAACGATAAAACGCTTTTAAGTACATCGCTGGTAAGTGGTCGTTACTCAAACCATGTCAGAGGCCTGATAGTTGTGCTACTAGGCGGTTTTAAAACTCTGATATCAGGGTTCATCGGGTCGATAGACTCGATACCCACTTGACAGAAGAAGAAGTACATCGCTACCTTGCGATAGCAAGGAAGAATTTATGTTGTTAATGAAAGATATCCATGATGGACTGAGAGCGATAGAAAAACATAGGTTGAGACAACTGCTTTTCCTCCCACACACACACAATCACGCATCTATCCCCAACGAGGTAGTTAGAGCGCAAACGACCCGAACAAAGGTCGCTCTGCCACGTCTGACAAAGCTTAAGGGGTTACTCCAGATAGATATGTAGGCATATTGCTGTAGTGACAGGTTGTCAGCCCATCGCCCAAATGGCTATATACAGAAACCCTCAGATTCCTTAGCTTGTTTTTACAGCATGCATTCTGTGTTTTTCTCTAGCTCCCAGTCCAGCATGGAAGAATTTAACAGTGTCTTGTAATTTAGTCGAAGGGCTGACAAGACAACCCGTCACTATAGCGATACACATTTCAATCGAAAATTGCTCTAAATATTTGTTACGCTCTAACCTACCCAGTAAGGGATAAAGGCGTGGCTTTATATATGTATGCTGCCTTGCTAAGGTGGAACGAAATAAATTTATTTTCTATTCTAAGTGCCGTTTTTACAAGTGGTAACGGGCAAGCAATGTATAAAACGCTGGTACAAAATACGCTTAGATGTAATGCTAGATTGCAAAGGCCGAAGTTATGAGTCAGCCTGTGCCAGCCAGTGCTTGCCTAAGGTTTGAAGTGACAGACAAACCCTTCGTTTGTTGAAACCTATTAACACTACGTCTAAGTTTTAAATGAACGTGGGCGGGGGCGCTTTAACTGCCTACGTGGTCTAGTGGTCAGAGCCGTGGGCTGACGATTCGGAGATTAGGACAATGCAGGCTGAATCAACTGATTGTCTGGCAGAAAATGGATTCCGTGCTTCGGGGGCACGTTAAGCCGTCAGTCCCGGTCCTATTAGCTGTGCTATAAGGTTTTAAAACTCTGACACCAGGGTTCATCGTGTCGACTCGATACCCATACGACAGAAGAGACGGGACCGCTGCATTTTAAGAGAACTTTTAAAAATGGCGTTGGCGGTAGTTTTCTAAAAGATTTATTGCACCCACAGTGCTATTTTATTTCTGAAAATATTATAAACTAGCGACCCCGGCTTCGCACGGAAATCGTCAGTGTTTCTCTACTAAATTATGCATGTATTATACATATAAACCTTCCTCTTGAATCACTCTATCAATTAAAAGAAACCGCATCAAAATCCGTTGCGTAGTTTTAAAGATTTGTGCATACATAGGAATATAGGGACAGAGAAAGTGACTTTGTTTTATACTATGTAGAGATAACAAATCAATGTAGCTTAGCGATTTAGAGCGTTGGGCCGGTTTTCCAAAGACGCGGGTTCAAATCCCGTCAGCAGTCGATTTTTTCATTTGTTATTTCTAATATATTTAGTTACTGTTTTTACCACGTTCATTTTATTTTAAACCCTTCTGTTAAGGGTTTGTGCTTTATGTTAATGGAGCAGATAGACACGCGAAGGGAAAATGAATAGGAAGATAGTGGGGCTTCGTAGAAAGATTTTTAGTTGTTGTTTTGCCTACTCATGCACCTATTTCCCTACGTATGCAGACTTTAATACCGGGTAAGGGACAGAAACTCTGACACCAGGGTACAACGGGTCGATAGACTCGATACCCACTCGACAGAAGAAGAAGAGACAGCGTCCCGCAAACTGATAGGGATTGCTCAGTCTACCAAACTGAACAACTATCACCGGGAAATTCTTTCAGGAGATGAAAAATAGAAATGACCTTCCCATACAAAATAAACAAGTCGATCAGACAATTTGTAAGGAAAACCAAAATATTGTTTTCACTTCCTGAAAAAATACCTGCTGGTTCAGTTTCGTTGACTGAGCAACCCCTATCAGTTTGCGGGACGCTGTCCCTTACACCCCGTATAACTAACTTTCAAAGACGTGTTTTGCATGCATTCGAAAATTTCAAAGAGCTTATGAAGATGCTACGACGGTGTAAAAAGTCTAGACAAAAAATAGTCGGAGTCTGCTTAAATAGAATTCTTGGGATACTAGAGGTACCTAAGTGTTAAAATAAAAATTACAAGTGCCTAAGATTTAGTTGTCTACAATCTCAATGGGCATACCCAACAGACATGGAGCTATAAAGCCCATTCAGGAGCGCGTACAATTAAATTGCCTTAAAAAATAACAAATACCTTCAGACGACTAAAATGCCGTATAAACACTAATGAGAGCCTAATTGCGCTTAAAGACCTATTCAGAGATTCTTAAGGAGCAAAAACTTTATTAATCAGTGCTCTTGATCTGTCCATTACCCAATGTTTTACTTTTTTGTGCTTTGTTGGCAAAAATTGCAGTTTAAAGTGAGCGCTGTATACCTGTATGTGCATAAATTTATTTCCAAGTCTGTACATATACATACATATAATCATCCCTTTATCCCCAATGGGGTAGGCAGAGGGTAAATGACCTAAACAAAGGTCGTTCCGCCCAGTCTGACAAAGTGTTGAGGGTTATTTATGATAAGATTTAGTAGGTATATATGGCTGTAGTGACAGGTTGTCAGCCTATCGCCTATATGGCAATGTACTGAAACCCTCGGATCCCTTAGCTGGTTTTCACAGCATGCCCGGGAGGAAGTACAGCTGGCACATTCTTTCTTTTTCTCTCGCTCCCTATATGTGTGCATAAATTTATTTGCCAAATCTGTAAAGGGGTTTGAATCGAATTAAGTATGCTGATAAAAAAACAAGCTTTGTTGATACTATAAGGAAGTTTAAGGATTCATACGTAGAAACGTAGCTCCTATTTTTTATTCTTTCTACTTATTTTGGCTTAGAAATAAAAATAAGTTAATTGTATAAAAATAGTATCACAAAACATCACATTGTGGACGATAACTCAAGAGATGAGTTGAGTTAAACTCGCATGTGTACCTAACATTAAGTATCTAGATTAGGTTTAGTTTAAGAACGTCTGTGTGTATAAATAATAAAAACAAAAGATTAGCATATCTGCAATGCATAAATAGAGCTGTACAGTAAAAAGTAATTATTTTAATAGTTTTTGTGATAACGTGCACAAAATACTTGCGTCAGAAGATTGCTATATCCAAAACCATATTGCAGCGGTTGTGACATTTAATTTCGAAGAACTCTAGAAGTCAAGTCTAAGCCCATTTTTAGGTTATTATACCTCCATGTCAGCGCTATAATAAACCACAGGTTTAGATAAGGCATAGCGTTTAGAAAACTAGTTGAAACTGGTTTGTGCTATAAATGCGATAGAGCAATTACATCTTCAATAAAAGGAAGGATATAATTTGCTCCTACGTTGTGTTCCCGCCATTAAAATTATGGATCTAAGAGACATAAAAATGTCTTCATGTCTTCATATTGAAACTGTGTGATGGTATTCGCTGTACTCAAATAGAGACATTAGACCAAAAATGGATTTGGTTTCAAAGAAACCAATACAATCATCAATACTCTACTTATAAAATTAGTTGTAAAGTGTCACAAAAAACAACTCCCTCTTATGTTCATATGCGCCCTAAGGGTCTGACGGCGGTGCGAAATCCCATACAAACGTAGTTAAGTTATCATTTTAAAACCGTAAAACCAAACTTAACCAAACTTTGTACACATAATCAAATGCAACATATCTATGTTTCTATTTAGTTTCCTTTTAATTAAATAAGACCAAAATACCGATTTTGCGTAAAAATCGCCGTAATAAAATTTGCTCTTTAATTTCGTACTTTATTAATATTTTTAATCCAAAACTAATTAGGAACATAGATATGTTGCATTATGTGTACAAAGTTTAGTTTTACGGTTTTAAAATGAAAACGTAACTACATTTGTACCTATGGGATTTAGCACCTTCGTCAGACCCTTAAGTATTTCCACAGGCAGGCATCTTATTATTTAACAATTTATTGTACACAAATAACATCATAAAAACAGGACATAAAAAACAAAGACACAACAGGCACTGCTTATTTCTAAGAAGAAATTTCTTACAGCAGATCTACAGAAGTGATAATTTTAACGATACGCGGATAAAA
The DNA here is from genome assembly GCA_949820665.1 of Scrobipalpa costella. Lineage (NCBI taxonomy): Eukaryota > Metazoa > Arthropoda > Insecta > Lepidoptera > Gelechiidae > Scrobipalpa > Scrobipalpa costella. The sequence continues at coordinate 3,901,371 of OX463306.1, forward strand.
CGTGCACAAAATTTAATACCTATCAATAAAATAATTATATAATGTAAATATTTTACATAAATATTAACAAGAAATAAATACATACTTTCAATTATATACATAATCAAAAATAAATAAATACTTATAGCTATTTACATAGAAATATATACCCTAAACACGGATTACTTTGACAGGGAAAGATAATGCTCTTTAACTCGTGTTTTGAAGACAGCAGTAGCATCTTTAGTTAGGTTCAAGATAAAAATAGAGTATAGACGTAGTATCAGTCCTATGATCTAATTACCAACCTTATAAATTAACCTTGCAGTGACCACAGCTTATCACTCAGCTACCAGTCTGTAAGGATCCTGTCTAGTATCATTATGCCTATCAGTGTCACAACAATAACATAGAATAACTTCTTCTTCTGTCGAGTGGGTATCGAGTGTATCGACCCGATGTATCCTGGTGTCAGAGTTTTTTAAACCGCCTAGTAGCGCAACTATCAGGCCTCTGACATGGTTTAAGTAACGACCACTATCAAAGACAGCGACCGGGACCGACGGCTTAACGTGCCCTCCGAAGCACGAAATCTTTTTCTTTTTCGGACAATTAGGTGATTCAGCCTGCAATGTCCTAACCAAACTGGGAAAAATAGAATAACTAATAGTAATAATAGTTTGGTTTAGCTGGCCTGGGAGCGAGAGAAAAACATAGAATGTGCCAACTGCATTTCCTCCCAGACATGTTGTAAAAACCAGCTGAGGGATCCGAGGGTTTTAGTGTATTGTAATTTAGGCGATGGGCTGACAACCTGTCACTACAGCAATAAACCTACAAATCTATCTTAAATAACCCTCAAAACTTTGTCAGACGTGGCGAAACGACCTTTGCTTAGGTCAAATTACGCTCTGCCTACCCCATTCGGGATAAAGGCGTGATTATATGTATGTCTGTATGTAATAATAGTTCTCTTAACCGATTTTAGGTGACGGCAAATCTCACATAGATCAACCATCTGCGCGGGACTTGTTTTGAGTGCCGAAGTGTTTGCACAACACACAAGTGCACTCTCTATTCCTTCAATCTCTTATTCTGATGACTGACTGACACGACCAGAGAGAAATAAGGCGCAGGACCAACTATTTACATGCCAATCCGACAGCATGGATCATCTTAATTATCTGAAAATCAGGTGATCAGCCTGCAATGTCCTAACCAAACTCGAAACAACAACACAAATTCGTTGTACCCTGTCGGGAATCGAACCCGGGACCTCCCGGGTCGAGAGCCCACGGCTCAGACAGCTAGACCTCGGAGACAGTTAGTAACTGCCTCTCAATAAGTGGTCTTAGCCATGGGATTTGGATCCAGAGATCGTGGGTTCAATAGACACTGGTTAAAGTTGATATTTGCCGATTTATAACTTTGAGAGATTTTCCCAGTCTGGTTAAGACAATGTAGGCCGAATCAACTGTCTGCTGTAAGAAAAATACTCCGTGCTTCGGAGGGCACGTCAAGCCATCGCTCCCGGTTATTGACTTTGTTAGTGGTCGTTGCATAATACATGTCACCTATTAGCTGTTAAGCGGTTCAAAAACTCTGACACCAGGTTTCATCAGGTCCATAAGAAAAAGAAGTACGCTGCAAGTGTGTAGACTGAGTCTATAACAGAATAGCTATCTATGCACGGTAAAGAGAGATGCTTTGACATTCCGTTGCGCACATGATCTCGGTTTACCGTTGCTAGTCGCATGCGCATCAGGTGGCGAACAATGGGCGCCCCGCGTCGCGGCCTTGCGCGCGCGCATGTCTGCACGTTAGATGGCGACGGTAGCGACATCGCGCGGTGACAGTGATGAACAGTGAAGATGTTTAAAAACTTGTTTGTTTCTTTAAGGTAGCATAGATTGTGCATAGTGGCCACTTTAGACATACAATCACGCCTTTATCCCTAACGGGGCAGACAAAACGTCAACGACGTAAACAAAGATTGTTCGCTTCGAGAGTTATTTCTGATAGATCTGTATATTGCTATCCTGACAACTGAAACCCTCGAATACCAATTATCTCGAATAAGTATTATTAAGATGATGATGATTATTAAGATGAACTTAGTAATGTGCACTATCCCGCTCAAAGGTTGCCTGGTAGAAATTGCTGCTTTAGCAATAACGCCGCCTATATTGTACTGTATTATTCCTTACTTTTCTGTTATATGTATTAGTATGTTCTTTGTGCAATTAAGTATATTGTATTGTACCTTAGCTGGTTTTTACAGTATGCCTTGCAGGAGAAACAGCTGGCATATTATGTGTGTTTTTTTTACTCCTAGCCTAGCATGGAAGGATACATAGCAGGTTGTGTTTCAAGTAATGTAAAAGAACCAAACTCGCAATCATCAACACGAAAACACCAACAATCACACTTACCCTAAAACAGACACAGCTTAGTCTAAAAGCCGCCTGATGAGTGATTCGGATGCATGCGAAGTGCAGCATTGCACCCCAACCACATGCATGCACATATGCATTGTCATTATCAAGGGAATAATGCACTTCCTGGACCACTGTGACACTTGCATGAGGGTTGCGAAAGGGTTGAGCTATATCTAGAATTGCTCTACGGATTTGCATGGTCTTAACAGAGCTTTTGTTGTGGTATGCAATATGTTAAGTTACAACTAAACCATTTCAGCGGTTTGAAAACTCTGACATCAGGGTTCATAGGGTCGTTGTTCGACTCGAGAATTCATTCGTTAAGAAGAAGAAGAAGAGTGACAACTTTTGTAAGTGTCTTGATTATCAAAGGTAATTTTGGGCATATTTAATGTCAATCAATTTCTTTTTTAAGGCGCTTGTCTTGCAATTTCAGGAACATTAATAACTTGTGTGGAAACTTATTAGCATTTTAAGAAATCTTGTAACAATATTACGTCAGAAAACAACAAGGGCGTAAGTAAGAATCAGCAGATGCCGAGTGTCGCAGTCTATCCCCCACCCCTATCTATCTGTTGACAGTGTTTATATTTCGCTCTGTCTTCCGTTGACTCATGTTAATGTATGAGCTGTGGGCTTTTGGGAGTTGGCAGAAATGCCAGACAGATTAAATCTGGTATTAAGTACTTATGTGCCAGACGAATTATGTTCGTTTACTTGAAAGTTGATATATTGTGACAATGATCGCATGTGGCCAAATAAAGGCGATTCTGCTTAACAAAAAGTTGCATTATAAGCGCCATTCTACACAGGAATCATAGATAATAGTCAACGAAAAAATAAGGGAATGGACATACTTCTTTGCGTGATTACATCATCTTATACTGTACATTACCATATCGCTAACCAAGGGCAAAGAAAATATAGTATTAGCTAACGCTAGAGAAGAGGCACTCCCACCCCCGATCTGAAATGTTACCTTACCTCGTCTCCCCCGCACCAATGGGTACGCGAGCCGGTTCGACTAGGCAGCACGCACACAAACCCGCTTCAAACCTGTACAAACACGTTTTTGCGCATGTAGTACGAAAATCGGCGGCTTGTATGGAGTGCCTGCCCTGTGCCAAGGTTGACGAGAATGACCCATGTCCAGAAGTACTTTCTGCTAAGGTGTCAACGAATGGTATAGTTATGTCTAAGGTACTTTGCGAGTGACTTTTGAAGTTAAACCACACGTAGTTAATCCTTCTTACTGGATATTAAGTTGGCAACCCACGAAGCTGTCAATAACTAGTTAAAAGGTAATAAACTACCCACAAACCGTTATTCCACTTTATTACTGTTTATTCTTTATTGTCGAAGCCAATTGATTTTCTGAATCGTACAGTAAATACGTTTTGAAAGGTAACACGTTTTGACGCCGGTGATTTTAACGGCTCCGTAGTAAAGGGCACTTTAAAACACCCACGTTGAAACTTCGGCAGTTAGGTAGAATACGACTAGATTTCAACAAGCTGATGTAGTCAGATACGTTCCGTACAAATTTAAAAATGGTAGGATGATAAATGCTATGGCTATATTTTACCTTGGGAAAAAAACTCATTCCTTTAAGAAAATGCATTTAAATGTACATAACTATTTCTGCTTAATTTGATATATCAAAACTTCTATCAGATCAGACCCTATTCTTTGATCACAATACCTACAGGTGCTATTTTACCAATAGGTATTTATAAGTTTTCACTTCAGCTGTTAATCAACCGACTACGCAAACAACAAAAAGGCTAATTAATAGTTTCCTGGATGCCAATTTCAACGTGATGGGTATACAAGATACATACATTTGCATACGGAGCAAAAACATAAATTAATCTAGAAAAAGCAGGGAAAATTCATGTTTTCCGTCACTTTTAATTTATAAGTTTTGGTTACGGTAAGCTTAGCTCAGTTTACATCCTATAATAATTCATTATTTATTACATAGGTAGGCACTTCCTCTTTGAACGTAACTTCTTTAAATGGACCGCAATCAAAGTAGATTTTCAAAAATGGAGCCCCTGTTTATAGGCAGATAATAATACCAGTATAGTATTCTACATCATTATAAAACAGTTGTAATTTAAGTTCATAATGTCTTCCTACTCCAAGTAACATAAAACATCATAGATTACAATGAGCTATACCAGATCGTGACTGCAAAATTATACTTCCATCACCTTGGCAGTGGTAGCAGTCATCAGCGTAAGAACAGTGACGTCATAACTGCGCGGGAGTTGATAGTTTGATACTTGAAAGGCACAAGCTACCAAGCTGCGAAGTCCTTAGACTGGACTCGAAGAAATTGACCCTGATAATATTTTTCAGTAATGATGATTAAAAATTATTCCGATTTTTGCGATAATGGATAATCTGATATTCATAAGTTTTGCAAATAAGTATTCAATTTATTGCTCTGTATTTAGATTCGAAACATTCTTGATGTAAATTGATACTACCTTCTTAGCAGTTCTGGGCCGCCACATTGTGATAGTTACGTGTTCCATCGACACGATAAGAAGAAGAAGCAGGGTGTTTCTGGTCTGGAGAGAAAAATATGAATCTTATTCTCATCCTCAAAGAAGAAAGAAGATCTTCTAAAAATCAATTGCATTGCTTTTCCATAATATTGACATAAGCATCCGCCACTCTCTTTGTCCGATCATTCGTGTGTTGTTTTAAGAAGCCATGTTATAAAATAAAACGGTTTAATACGTTTACGGCTCAGCGTTTGGGCGGCTGCACAGTGTTAATGTCATCGGAGGCGCCAAGAATGCGAGAAATGCAGCGTGAGGTATTCCGTGTTCCAGAACAACCAAACCACAAGAGTTATTAATGAATTTGAATAGGGAAAATCACTTGCCATCTGGTGCATCTTGGTTTTGGAAAGTTCGATATGTGACAAACATACATACATACATACATATAATCACGCCTTTATCCCTGATGGGGTAGGCAGAGCGTATACGACCTAAACGAAAGGTCGTTCCGCCACGACTGACAAAGTTTTGAGGGTTATTTAAGATAGACTTGTAGGTATATTGCTGTAGTGACAGGTTGTCAGCCCATCGCCTAAATTACAATGTACAGAAACCCTCGGATCCCTTAGCTGATTTTTACAGCATGCCCGGGAGAAAATGCAGCTGAAACATTCAAAGTTTTTCTTTCGCTCCCAGTCCAGCATGGAAGTTTGCCCGGGAGGAAATGCAGCTGAATATGTGACAAAGCTAATATTTTTTGGCTACTTCTACATTGCATACATACCAATATCAGAAACCATTCACCTACATGATCCTTTGGAAAGAAGGAGTCTATCTCTATCAGCTGCAACAGTCGAATGCTAGATCCCATATCGAAGTCCTACCACGTTGGAGTCAATTGCTAAACTCAGCACGTTTACCCAATGAATCAGCTGGTCCAATGTAAAATGGCAACTTTCGCAGGCCTGCTTATATGCCCTTAGGTTGACCCTAGGACATTGGCTAGTAATCAATTTAGAAACCAAGACTCAGTCACTGCAAAGCTCCAACAATTTACCTGAAACAAAAACAACAAAATAAGTCCATTGCAAAATCATTCCGTAAATATTTGTGGACATAAAGTCGTATTTATAAAAGCAGCCAACAAAATCCCGGTATTTGGACGGCTGCATCTCATAAAGTGCCATCAGGTCAGTCAGGAATGCAAGGCACGCACCGAGAATAATTTCAGAGTTACATTGGAATACTGAAGTAAATAAAGGGAAGCGTTTGGGTGTTTTGGCCCAATAAAGCAATACAGTCCATCCTAAAATAATCCCAAGTTGCGAATTGAAAAGGCCTTCAATAATCTTATAAGGTAGGTAGGTATTATCCTAATAGAGAGTACCTAAACTTATCTGTCTATCGCGACAAAAGAACAACTGTACGTACTTACTATGTTTCCAAATGGTTCGAGAGAAACAGTGCATGCTATTAGTATTTACGCATATGGGGCATTGAATTAACGTGTACCACAACACTTTTGTATAATAATGCCAGATCTAGTAGTTCGTATCACTTGGTATGCTAATACCAAAATAAAAATCAAAAGTACCTACAAAAATGCACTCATTTACATAATTCCATGTTCTCAATGCACTAATTTAAAGCTGGCGCCGCCTAACGAATGCGCTTGCGCAACACGGCGACGATTTTTACATAAAAATGGCCGCCGAATCTGAGAATTGAATTTTTATTGTTAGTTTTTACCAGCGTATCTGTGTCGCGGGAATAATCGTTAACCGTAGAGAGAACTACAGTTAGGAATCTGACGGTAGACGATGCCGATTAATCTGTGATACTAGGAATCGAAAAGATTTCATGAATAAAATTGCTAAGATAAAAAAAAACTATAAAAAAAGTTTTTTTTTAATTAGAAATGGGTTTGCTGTTGACTCTAGATAATGGGTCATGACAGAGTCGACGATGGAGTGAGCTCACTCAGAAGAAGCCTGTTATGGCACAGGTAATCTTACGCACCGACGGAACACAGCATGCTTTTTGGCGCCAGATTCCGGTAGGAGGGTGGTCTCGAGCCAGGCAGCCCCTACATAGCAATATAGCTAGCAAGCCTACTGATCTCATAAAAAGTCGGACGACTTTGTAAACGTTTATTACTTTTTAAAAGATAAAAGTATTTTTTCTAATACACTTTTAAAATAAATTGTAAGTTATTCAAGTTATATTTTATTTTATTTTTATATCACCATCTTTTACCACTTACAGAACTTATCCAACTGAATATTATATTACAGACATAGATTAATAAACCAAGACGAACAAAATATCTTCATACATGCTTTTTAACATATCAAAACCACAGATTATACACGTGTTCCATTAGTGTACGAAGCATGGATACTTGAGAGACATCCATAACTGACATGCGTCTGCGCATACGATATTAAATGCGCTATTTGTATACTTCCATGCTGGACTGGGAGAGATAGAAAAACATAGAATGTTCCAGCTGCCCCTCCTCCCGGGCATGCTGTTGAAGTCAGCAAAAGGGACTCGAGGGTTACAGTGTATTGTAATTTAGGCGATGGGCTGACAACCTGTCACTAAAGCAATACATATTACAATCTAAAATTGCTCTCGATTTTTGTCAGACGTGGTGAAAGCGCCTTTTACGAGGCGTTAAACGCTCTGCCTACCCCGTAAGGGATAAAGGCGTGATTTATGTATGTATGTATGTATTTGTATATTCTTCTTCTTGTCTATTGGGTTTTTAAGTCAATTTGAGCATAAATCTTGGTATCAGAATTTTTAAACCGCCTATAAGTAACACAGCTAATAGTTGACATGGTTTATGTAACTACCACTATCAGCGACAACAGCCTGGACTAACGGCTTAACGTGTTCTCCTATTCCTAAGCACGGAATCCTTTATCTTACAGACAATCAAGTGAAGCAGCCGGCATTGTCCTAGCTAAATTATGGAAAATCTCACAAAGTGATAAATTCACAAAAATCAATTTCGTTTTCCCCATGGAAATCGAGCTCACGACCTCCGGATCGGGTGCCCATAGCTCAGACCACAAGACCACGGCGGCATCCATAACTGAGATGCATCTGCGCTTAAGATATGAAATGCGCTATTTTTATATTTTGAATATGGAATACTCGGGACGTTCATTATGGGCTTTTAGAAGAAGATACTTTTTCTTTATGGGCTTGAGATTACGTGGTGGAAAGTAGAGATTGAAAAAGGAGAATAAATTCGTCCATAAATACACTTAACATTACGTTCCATTCCAATCTTATTTATGACGATATACTTAAGTCTGTACTTATGTCGATTCTGCACGTTTTTTACGATGTTTTACTGTGTGGGTTAGTTTTTGAGTACTTATAGTCCAGCACAGTGGTAATCAAGACAGATGCCACGATTTTAACTAGAATAAATAGTTTTGTGACTCTAATTAATCAATTGCTTTTTTTAATATATTAATCGCTAACAAAGGCACTGTCAGCTAAAATTGAAAGGGCCGTCATTACGTTGTAGTTATTTATTTTTTGTTACATGACAGTTCAGTTTCATAATATAGTAAGTTTAACGTTCTATATCCATCACATTCGCCCATAAAACACAAGGTGTCACTAAAACGCGGAGGTGTGTTATAATTGTGAAACATGATTTATAAGACAATGTTGAATGTGTTACTGTATGTTATACGTTACTATGTGTTGCGGACACGCGTTTGATGCGATTAATTATGTCTCATGCCGATGCGTGGGCGCAACAACTTTATAAAGCACACATGGTGTGGTTCTATTTGTCACTTGAGCCTTCACCGCTTATGTTTCATAAAAACATAGTTACATGAATTAATATTCTATTAACATAAATATATATACATATAACGAACAATGGGCTAGGCAGAGCGCAAACGACTCAAACAAAGGTCGATCCGCCACGTCTGACAATGTTTTGAAGGTTACTTAAGATAGATTTGTAGGATATTGCTGTAGTAACGGGTTGTAAGGTCTAAGGGATCCGAGAGTTTCAGTATATTGCAATTTAAGCGATGGGCTGACAACCTGTCACTACAGCAATATACCTACAAATCTATCTTAAATAACCCTCAAAACTTTGTCAGACCTGGCGGAAAGACTTTTGTTTAAGTCGTTTACGCTTTGCCTACCCGATTAGGGATAAAGGCGTGGTTATATGTATGTACGTATGTGATAAGAAGGACACACTTTGTACGATGCTAGCTGGACGTATCATAATAGAATGCATCACAGTCCTAAATGCATGTTCAGGCACAATAATGTGGCGAAACTACAAACACAACACCGACACAGTTACGTATAAAATTTGAATTTTAGAATTTTACGAATTTTGGAAACCGTTATTCGGATAAACAATGACACAACGCGTGTTGACCTTGCTAAGCGAATGCGAGTTCGTCGGCCTAAATAAATTTATTTAACTTAAACAAACGTTCTGACTACCTCCGTGGTTTAGTGGTCTGGGCCATGTGCTTCCCTATCCGTAGTTCGTGGGTTCGATTCCCACGTGGGAAACAAAAAATTGATAATTGACAATTTACATAGTGAAAATTAACCTACTTTGGTTCGGACAATGCACACTGAATCACCTGATTTTCTGGTGGTTTCAGAGGGTACGTTAAGCCGTAGATCCCGGTCGCTCTTTATTGATAGTGGTCGTAACACAAATCATACCAGAGGCCTATTAACTGAACTAGTACTAATTTGCGGTTTAAAACTCTCACACCAGAATCCATCGGATCGTTCGTTGACTCGAAATCCTACTCAATAAGAAAAATACATTTATTTAACTAACTAAAACAAAGCTTAGGTACCCATGTTATTGGTTAAACAAAGCGCAAGTGATATTTGCGGGTAAAAGGGTAAATACAGATGCATTTCTCGTGTGCATTAACGGTAAGTAATATTTGATGAGCCCCGTGCTGGGCGCCAAATTGGCGGCAGGGGTAATGCATTCCTTGTGCATACAATGCGATGATGCATTATTCTTGCAAACAAACAGATTGCTTGTGTTATCTTAAATAAGAGGGTTACTTGCCGTTTATTTGGTTCAATGTGAGTACTTATTAAGCAACTCTACATACATACATACTATCCCTCCTGTATCCCTAATGGGGTAGGCAGAGCGTCAACCTTTGCTTGAAAGGTGGTTCCGCCCCGTATGACAAGTTTTTGGGTTGTTTAAGATAGATCTGTACATTGCTGTAGTGACAGGTAGTCAGCCCATCTCCAAAATTACAAAATACTGAAACCCTCGAATCCCTTAGCTGGTTTTTACAACATGCCCGGGAGGGAATGCAGCTGGCACATTCTATGTTTTCCTCTTGCTCCCAGTCCATCATGGAAGAAAATTTGCGTTTTATTTTGCTTTATTCTAACGAATCTAATTATATTTTAGCAACACTAATATTTAAAATACAATTAAAGGATAGCCTCAAACTCAAAGAACGGTTAAGTTCTATAGAAGTTAGTATGGTCAAATAAAAATGCATTAAAAGTGTAATTGTAAAAGCTAGTTTAAGCACATACTCAGACAGAGGGCATTGAACGTCTAGCCGATGAGTTTAAACCGCGCATATTTATTTGTCTGCTCCCCCAACTATAAACGCAGTCTCTTGAATGCATTACTACTTACGTGTTGCGCTTGCGACCCTAATCGAGTGCCTAGTTATAGAGGATGTAGCTAATACAAATATGAATATTTGAAGTTTAAAGATGGACGCATGATATTGAAAAGATGATAATCATTTAGGTAGGTAGAGGTACTTATTACAACTTTCCGAAGTAGATGAGGAGTTTATCCTCATGTCTATTCTAATTCTTCCATTCTGGCCTGGGAGTGAGAGAAAAACATAGAATGTGCCAGCTGCATTTCCTTCCGGGCATGCTGTTAAAACCAGCTAAGGGATCTGAGGGTTTCTGTATTTTGTAATTTAGGCGATGGGCTGACAACCTGTCACTAAGCAATATACCTACAAATCCATCTTAAATACCCTCAAAGCTTTGTCAGACGTGGCGGAACGACTTTTGTTTAGGTCGTTTACGCTCTACCTACCCATTAGGGATAAAGGCATGACTTTATGTACGTATGTATGTCTATTCTAATTAATCAAAAATGGTATTGCAGTATCGAAAAATGTTGTCAAATAGAATCCCGTCCGTTGAAGAAACTTACCTAAGTTTTGTAGGTAGGAACACTAACTTTAATAAGATGCCTGCTGATAATTTAAATCTCTGCTAGTCATTTTTTACACCCTGTATAAAACTTAGTGCTCTTAAATACACAGCCACGTGTTGCAACCCCAATCTCTGAGTTGTAAGTACTCTATGTTTATATTTCGCAGCCCACTGGGCAATAACACTTTAGATTTCACAGGGCCACAGGGCCTTACTAACCCTAGGGGTCTTTGAATTCACAGGGCCCTTCTAACCCTAAGGGATTATAGTCACGTGGCCAAATAAAAAAAAGTTACCATACAAAAAGTAATTGCACATAAATTATAATAATTGCTTCGACCAGTGTGTATGTGACAAGTTTAATTGTTCGAAGCGTTTCGTAATGGTTTCTAATGTTTGGATTTATATTAAATGTTTTGTTTAATTAAGCTACTGACCCACTAATGGATATTTATAGCTTTGGGCCCTTATTTTATATTGACCTTTCCAACAATATTTTCTAATCAAATAGGAAGAAAAGGAATAAACAAATATTTTAAAACAGAATTCAAACAACCCGACTGTAGCATGACTTATAAAAACATGTTTAATGCATTAATTATTCTAAGATTAAGTTTTTTCCATATGACTCATATATAATGTATTAATCTCCTTTTAATTACCTTTATTTTGATACCCCACTTAATAGGTTCAGTAAATCATAAATTATTAAAGACATACGATTTATAAATTTTTCTGATTTACAATATTTTTTTTTTTTTTAATTAAACCTGTCTAAGAACACTCGGGTGCTTGAGACCAATCGAATAATACCCTAATTGTCGAATTCTATACAGTCGTTTCGGAGAAACGAGGTAATAAAATAAATATCAGTAATTACATACATACAAGATACGCGTGAAAAACATAACCCTTCTTTGACAGTCGGATAAAAAACAACACAAAGATTTTCTTTACCCTGAAATTGAGTCCAGAACCTTTGACGTTGAAGTCGGCTTACCAACACTCAAACCTTCACACTACAATACACATTTATCCTATAATCTTCTTATACCACATCGGAAGTTACGCAAATAATCCTTCGACTAGTTATAATTCAAAGCGATTGGCTGAGCTGCGTGGGCGCACAGGCGGCATACGATCAGCTACTGTCGGAAGCTAACAATGAGACCAACTACATTTAATTAGCGTTATTCACCGCCTTAATAACCTTACATTAGTTCCATGTTTATTATTATGTTGATATTGAAGAGTTATTGTATAAAGAAAATATTTTGAGCCATTTTATTGATAGTTTCTGATGAGAGAAGGGAGAAGCAGAGATATAGAGATTTTAATTTTAGCTGAGGGTTATAGACAGACAGAAAAGAAAGTTTATTTATATCACTGTCACAAAATATCACACAAATAAGCAACAAAAACAAATTGATTTATTTAACTTCAATTTAAATACACACTACCTTAGAAGAATATTCCAAGTGTTTCCATTCGAAGATCGCAAGGAAAAGGAACAGATTCCAGGCTTAATTCCATTCTAGGAATTTGCTTTTCACTTGTGTTGCTTTCGCTTGGCTACCTCTAGGATCTAAGGCTAGTTATAAAATTGAATTTCAACCGTCTGCGCAGGCGCAACAGGGAGATTCTCATATCGTTTGAAAGATATATTCACTCAAGTCAACTAGTACTGTTTAAGATTTTTAGAGTGTATCATTATTATGACTGGGCTGGCCACGTCAACCGTATGCCGAATGTTCTATGGGCTAAAATTACCACCGAATGGGAACCAAACGCAATAAGGCGACGTGGACGACCCCGAAAGAGGTGGCGCGATCAATTGGACACATATCAAAAAGAATGGCGAGTGCTATCAATGGATCGTGATAAGTGGAAGGAAGGGAGAGAGGCCTTTGCCCTGCAGTGGGACACCACAGGCTCATAAATAAATAAAAAGTAATTATTAGCCTTAAACAAACAAAAATGTTTAATTCTTCTATACCTAATGTTAAAATTGACATGTTTTGTCTACATAAAATAAATACAATTACAAATACCTACAATAGCTAAACAACTGTACCTACTGGAGATGGTTTTAGACGGGCACAGATTACAAATTTCCTTACATTAACTTGTTGAGATTTGATGGTATAATACCAACTTTGACTTTGACCTGTTATTTATGTTTTATTCGGTCGTATATCGATAAAAAGATTGGAAGTAGGTACTATCTCATCGTCTAAAGAACTCTCTTTGTCTCTGAAATATTTGCCTAAAATGAACCGTTGCACGATCTAGACATTAATATATTCCACTTAAAAAAGAAATACTTATAAATATATGAAATACTGCCCGCAGAGAATAACCCTGGGTGCGCGCGCGCAGGCGATAAATCCAGTTCGACGTAAGCTCAAGGGCGCGGTATTTATAGCATGCGCGAAGGACGCCGGGTCCGGCCCTTCTTAGAAAACAGACATAATATAGCGATGCATCTAGCTAGGAGACGAGTGCATGAAATAATAGATAGGTTTTCTGCTACGTAGATGGTTATATATATAAAAAAATGCTAGTTTATTAAGTTTTTATTAAAAGGAGCGGTATTTATAGCATGGTACCTAATGCTGATAATTTCAATATTCTTTTCCGTTTTTAGATGCTTCTTTAATACTAATGATATCACTTATTTACTAACAAAGCCATGATTATTCTACACATATTTTGACATCAGTAACCGTTAATAACACACCGTGTTCGACATCTCAAAAGGCGTGTATTTTTAACTTGAAGGACGACCAGAGCAGCCCTTCTTAGAAACCAGGTATGTGGTTAGGGTGATAACACTGCTAATTGAGGGGTGCCAGTTTGACTCCGGGCTAAACTGGTAAAGGTTTGGTTAGCGAATGTATGAGATTTGATAATATTTAATTTTATAAATACATGTTACGATATAGATCTACTAAAGTAAAGGGTGAACAATAACAAATATTTTTTTGGATTTGTTTGTTATTTTGTTATTAGTGTTTCAAATTTACTTCCTTATTTTACTTCCATGCTGGACTGGGAGAGATAGAAAAACATAGAATGTTCCAGCTGCCCATCCTCCCGGGCATGCTGTAGAAGACAGCAAAAGGGACTCGAGGTTTACAGTGTATTGTAATTTAGGCGATGGGCTGACAACCTGTCACTATGGCAATACACATTACAATCTAAAATTACCCTGAATTTTTGTCAGACGCGGCGAAAACGCCTTTTACGAGGCGTTTAACGCTCTGCCTACCCCGTAAGGGATAAAGGCGTGATTTTATGTATGTATGTATGTGTTTCAAAGCAACGGGTTGGATACTCTCACAATAAGTTTAACCATCATCATCTCCCCAGCCTTTTCTAGAATTTGTCGGGATTGTCTACCAAACCAATGGGATTGAACGAGGATTATAGTTTTTAACCGACTTCCAAACAAGAAAAGGAGGAGGTCCTCAATTCATCGTAAAAAAATACATGCGACTGCTATCTAACCTCTGCAACCCAGAAGGGAAACCAGACCCAATACTAGATTTTGCTATTCTCACCAATAGACTGCCTGTAACAATTCGATTACATATATAATTTCAAATACATTGTATCATGAATGTATTGCACTTACCCGACAGATCTATTTCTAAGAGCTAACTGTGTGTTTATCTTTAGCTGAGGTCTGCTTAGTTGTCAAGGCTGTTGAGCTCAGAGCCTTGTAAAGGACGACTCAGAAAAACAACGACTCCTGTGATGGTTGTAGTCTAATCCTTACTTGTTTTAGTCACCGAGAATATTAATACTTTACTAGACTATCATATGCTTGCGCCAGTACCATATTTTAGTCCACATGTGAATTATTTAAATAATTTATCGTGTTAATTTGTGTGTGTTTTAGTACCTAGTTTACCTATATTGTAATCTGATATATGTTACGCTTATTTAGTAATATAATCAAAACCCCGTAGTTATTACGTGACACAAAAAGAAAATTGACGCTCACATTTTTGTCAAATGTTCATCTGCTACTATCTGTCTTTAGGTATCATCTGCTACAATCTATAATTCTATAGATTTCTCCCACAAATTTCATACAATCTATATTTAGACTAAGCTCCTTAAGCCCTGCGTCTGTCTTTAATGTCTGAAGGGCACAGTGGCCAGGCAAGGGCAAGGACCGGGCGAATTTTAATGCCTTTCCTCGAACCGGGGCAAAGGATGCCGCCAGAGGGTAGAATACATCATCGTCTGGCACAAGTCGGCTTTGGGAAGCTTTTTTTGGATGCGCAAGAGCAACATTGACAGGCGCTTTTGATTAGACAATTTATTTGCATCGTATATTCAGAAAAATACTTTTTATCTGACCTTAAATAGAAAAATTGTTAAGAATGTACGTAATAATATTTTCATTTTCATCATAGCAGACAAAAATAATAATGCACCTTTTACTTACAGAGAGATTGATCCTGCTTCTATCTATAAAGAAATTTAGTTTTATAGTATCTACATTAAAACTAAATTTTTACTTATTTAATTGTACGATCACTACATAGTATAAAACAAAGTCGCTTTCTCTGTCCCTATTATATCCCTATGTATGCATAAATCTTTAAAACTACGCAACGGATTTTGATGCGGTTTCTTTTAATGGACAGAGTGATTCAAGAGGAAGATTTATATGTATAATACATGCATAATATAGTAGAAAAACACTGATAATTTCCGTGCGAAGCCAGGGCGGGTCGCTAGTACATGATAAAACATTCTTAAAACAGTCAATACATACAAAACTCCTGTAGCGTGCAAGCTACTATAAATAGTTTACAATACAGTTGGCATTGACCCGCCTTGTGTGTTTCCTTGCTTACATTACATCACGCGATAATGATGATTGCGGTAACAATACCGTGTCATAACACCCGTAATACTGGGCCCGATGGTGTAGTGGATAGGGCCGCTATAGAGCCCGATGGTGTAGTGGATAGGGCCGCTATAGAGCCCGATGGTGTAGTGGATAGGGCCGCTATAGAGCCCGATGGTGTAGTGGATAGGGCCGCTGCCTTCTGAGCGGGAGGTCGTGGTTCGAATCCCACCACGTACCAATGTGTTTTTCGGTATTCGAATTTCATACGTACGTTTATTCGGTGCTTTTTCCGTGCTTCGGAAGGCACGTTAAGCCGTTGGTCCCGGTTAATACCGTAGATATTAGTCGTTAAGCCATATCAGAGTCCAGTGCTAAGCATTGGCGGTTTGAAAGCTCTCACCTAATCTAGGATTGGGTCTGGTTTCCCTTCTAGGTTGCGGAGGTCAGATGGCAGTCGCTGTGTGTAAAAACCAGTACCCTCGTTCAATCCCCTAGATTAGGAAGCCGACCCCGTGAGATACGGGATATGGCTAGGGAGATGATGAACACCCGTAATACTGGGAGTTCACTGAAACTTATTTTTATACTATGAAGAAGGAAAATACATTTAACTGGATGATAGTCTACCAGATGTAAGGGACCCGCAAACTGATAGAGATTGCTCAGTCAACGACACTGAACAACTATCAGCAGGATATTTATTCAGTAAGTGAAAAAGCAATGGCTTTTCCATACAATTTTCTGACCGAGGTGAACATTTTGTATGAAAAAGCCATTTCTTTTTCCCTTCCTGAAAGAATTTCCCGGTGGAAGTTGTTCAGTGTCGTTGACTGAGCAACCCCTATCAGTTTGCGGGACGTTGTCCCTTACACCTGGTATAATCATTATTTTCTACAGGCACTTGTAATATGAAAGTATTTCACGACTCCTCAGATTCCTTCTTTTCTAGAATGTGGGGATGCTAGTACATTTAAAAGAGTTTAAAGTCATTTAATCATCAATTCTGTCTTGGTCATTTCTAACCCAGATAAGAATCAAGAGTAAACCCGTCGCAAATTATGTTGCGTTCTCATCGCTGTCTGTTCATGTGAAAACATATTTTTTTCTGTACAATGTATGCCATTTATTTGTGTTTCTTCCATTCTGGACTGGGAGCGAGAGAAAAACAGAGTATGCCAGCTGCGTCATCTCTGGGGCATGCTGTAAATCAACTAAGAGATCCGAGAGTTTCATTTTGGGCTGACAACCTGTCACTACAGCAATATATCTTACAATTCTATCTTAAATTTTGTCAGACGTGGCGGAACGACCTTTGTTTAAGTCGTTTATGCTCTGCCTAACCTATTAGGGATAAAAGCGTGATTATATGTATGTATGTAAATTTTAATAAAACTTAAACCCACTGTTTTTTTGTGCAGCTAAGTAGACTTCCATTCTTCAAAAAAGTAGGTAGGTAATAAATAGTTACTAAATACATCTAAAACAGATTGAGAATTATTGTTCTAACCTTTGCAACGCTCATTAAAACAACAACGAAATATTGCTCTATTTCAGTTCATTAACCTTGGAACACCTGTAAGATTAAGTGGTCACGGAAATACGATATTGGACCTAAGGTTCATTGGAGAACAGGAGAGCACAGGCGAAGCGGGAATACTCTGAAATAGTAAACATAGCAAAATAAATTAAAACTAAAAGAATCAACCAATAAACAAAATCAGGATGGATTCTAGTTGTGTTCTATTTCATTTTCAAACTACAATATACACAGTCGTGGGTGTCATTAAAAATAAAAGTACAAATGATAGAAAACTATACAGTTTTTATTCCCCATTCCCAAAGGTCTTTTGCAAGGCTAAAGTATATTTTTATGTTCGGCAAACACAAGTATATCTATTCGAAGTAGGTATTAATCAAGCAACTTATAACGTTTTTTTTTTTACCAAGCTTAAAACAATAAAACCATACAAAATATTTCAAGCAGTATATTATCTGATGTAAAATATTGTCCATCCTTTTAATAGGGTTAAAAGCATCCTGAACTTCTCAAGTCTGACATTAAGCGTCTTAAATCGAAAACAAAGATCATTTGCCATTTTTTACCAAGCTTAAAATTAAGCTGTTGACGTGATGAGCTTTCGATATTAAATTCACCTTATACAGAATCTAGATATAAGTGTTTTGATGTTATTTACCAGGCAATTTTCTAAAAATATTCCCGTATTAACTTGATTATGCTTGCTACCTCACATCTCAATCCATAAGAAAGGTGCAGAAACGAAAGAAAAAGCAATTGAATCAATTTTTTTGCAGCATTCCTGCGCCTGCGCACTCTCGCTAGTGCAATAAGACCGCAGCCTAATCAAAAACATCTATTTCTTTGGCCATAACCCCGGGCGGAAAGTGAAGCCCGCTACGAGCAGGAATGCCATAGAACAACTACTCTATAGACATCCCCCTTATTGGACTATTCAAATATAATACAATACAAAACATTTTATCGCACGAAGAAACACAAATACATGCAACAGAAAAGTACGGAACAAAACAGTACAATATAGGCGGCCTTAAAATGAACAGTGACCAATGCATGAAAGTAAGAAACAATTGTCTCACATGTCTTAATAAGTTTATTTGTATAGACGATTGAACAATTCAGTACTCCTCATGTAATAGATGTCGGCTTTTCCACCCGAGTTTACTTGCGGCTAATGTGATTAATTTATCATTATCTTCAAAAAACAAATCGAATAAACCGAATATCATGAAATTAAATTCTTACTTCCTTGCTGGCCTGGGAGCGAGAGAAAAATATAGAATGTGTCAGCTGCATTTCCTCCCGGGCATGCTGTAAAAACCAGCTAAAGGATCCGAGGGTTTCAGTATATTGTAATTTAGGCGATGGGCTGACAACCTGTCTCTACAGCAATATACCTACGAGCCTATTTTAAATAAACCTCAAAACTTTGTTAGACGTGGCGGAACGACCTTTGTTTAGGTAGTTTACGCTCTGCCTACCCTATTAGGGATAAAGGCGTGATTATATGTATGTATGTAAGTAAATATTTTTTGTCAAACTATGTCACAATTTTACTTCTGCGACGTTATTTCAAACTTTTTACCTGGTTTTTCCTATAAACTATTAAAAAACTAACAACAGTGTGTGTAATAATAAGGTTATTCACACAGTTAAACGACAATACCTAGAACATCGCGTGTGTAATAATTATAGTAATTAATGGCGTGACATTTTATTACGCAACATGAACTAGATAATTGCTACAGTTACTTACTGTATACCTATAGCAGAGTAGTCGACGCTCTGAAACGATTCTTTGTTTTAAACTTGGTAAATATTCTTTGTTGTTTAATTCATTCATTGATTCATGTGCCTAGATTCATTTCATTTCTGTTATTGTCGTTTCAAATTAAGCTCATACCTACCTCTCGATGTTAAAAAGACTTGAGAAATACTAATCTAGACATTTTGAGATGAAAATCTTCGGATGTATTGCAATCTCGCAGAGTATGAAAGCAAGGTAGCTCAGTTGGTTAGAGCAACAGCACAGATCAACGGGGTCGTGAGTTTGAATTAAACTCATTAGAGAACATTGAAGTTTTATATTTTTTAAATTTTATATTTTTATGTTTTAATGTCTACAGGTGTATCAGTCTGTGGTGTTTCGAACAAAGCGCAGTGATACCGGCGCGGGAGCACGTTATTTACTGCGGCGTTCAATCACGAACAGGAATTGCTTAGGAATCATCTGGCATAAACCCCGGTAAGCAAAAACAAGTAAAAAGAGGTTTGCTTCTTTTTGAATATTACTAACCATCACTTCTTGAATAGCCATTTTAATACAGCGATATTGAACGGTTAAAACATTGCACATACATATAATCACGCTTTTATCTTAAACCCAAACTTCCATGCTGGACTGAAAGCGAGAGAAAAACGTAGAATGTGCCAGCTGCATTTCCTCCCGGGCATGCTGTAAAAACCAGCTAAGGGATCCGAGGGTTTCAGTATATTGCATTTTAGGCGATGGGCTGACAACCTGTCACTACAGCAATATATCTACAAATTGATCTTAAATAACCCTTAAAACTTTGTCAAACGTGGCGTAACGACCTTTGTTTAGGTAGTTTACGCTCTGCCTACCCCATTAGGGATGAAGGCGTGACCATATGTATGTATGTTTATCCTAAAGACCGGAAATATCACGAGATGAAGAGATAATCCCAGGACCGGAGGAAGTACCGAATGCTGACCTCCAAACTTCAGTATGAAGATGGCACCCCATGATGATGATCCCAAATGGGGTAGGCAGAGCGTAAACGACCTAAAAAAGGTCGTACCGCCACGTCTGACCAAGTTTTGAGGGTTATTTAAGATAGATTTTGTCGGTATATTGCTGTAGTGACAGGTTGTCACCCCATCGCCTAAATTACAATATACTGAAACCCTCGGATCCCTTATCTGGTTTTTACAGCATGCCCGGGAGGAAATTCACCTGGCTCATTCTATGTTCTTCTCTCGCTTCCAGTCCAGCATGGAAGAAAATATATCCTTTCCTATCACTGACCATCTATTTTAGTAGCACAATTTCCTGTCGACCGTAAACACTCAAGGCATGCTTCAAAAGCGAAACCCGATTATCATAACGGCATTAAAAACTATACAGCGGGTGTACGTATATGAATTATCCAAATGCATTTTATGCATAACTTTTATTTTCATTGCTTACGCGCATGTGAATGAATGAATGAATGAATGAATGATTTATTGTGCGATTAATTCGAGTTACAATAGCAGTTACAATTGCTTACAATAAATTATGTCTCACCAAACTCTACCTTTACAGGTATACACACATAACTTGTGACCGGTATCTTGAGTGAAACTGTATGGAATGAATAGGGATACCATACATACATACATATGTATGTAAGCTCTTTATTGTACCTTAAAAATTTTAAAACTAAAAAGTAACATATAGTCACGCCTTTATCCCTAACGGGGTAAGCAGAGCGTGAACGACCTAAATAAAGCTCGTTCCGCCATAGGGATACCGGCGTGAAAAAAGTTAATTTGTCATGCTTCATTTGACAGAAGCTTTTCTGTATGGATACTTAGAATATCTGCGAGTTTTCCATTTCATTTGCATTGTAATCGTTTGTTTCGCTTTTATGTCACAATTTTTAAAGAAGATAAGATAAGAATATACTTTATTGCACAGAAAAGACACAAGAGAAAATAAAATAAAACAAATAGTAGTATAAATAGACGGCGTTATTGCTAAGCAGCCATTTCTTCCAGGCAACCTAAGGGCACAGGCAAATAAAAGTTGAACTAGTGGGCTGGTAAACGTAAATAACCTACTTAGGTGTATATAATAATATTACATTATTTAACTTCCATGCTGGACTGGGAGAGATAGAAAAACATAGAATGTTCCAGCTGCCCTTCCTCCCGGGCATACTGTTAAAGTCAGCAAAAGGGACTCGAGGGTTACAGTGTATTGTAATTTAGGCAACGGGCTGACAACCTGTCACTATAGCAATACATATTACAATCTAAAATTGCCCTCAATTTTTGTCAGACGTGGCGAAAGCGCTTTTTACGAGGCGTTAAACGCTCTGCCTACCCCGTAAGGGATAAAGGCGTGATTTATGCATTTATGCATATTATTTAATATTACAGTAATTATATAAAGAATTAAGGCGTGACAGTATGTGTTTATAAATTTGTTATTGAAATTGCTTAATTTTTTGAAGAGGCCATCGTCATTATTTCTCACATCATAGTTTTCCATATTTAGCAACTCTCTCACTGCTGATATCTCAATACTCTTCATCCATTGCTGCGAGGCCTTCAAATTTATAGCAGACACGTCATACAAAACAAGCCATTGACATCTGATTATGCAGAAAGGGCACATCCATAAGACATGCGTCGATCCAACATGGCTACCTGCTATGGTCCAGCCTGGTCCAGTTGCTGCATTCCTGAGTACAGTTCGCTGATGGATGTGAGCTTGAGTCGTCCCTATTGAGTTGGAGTTGCCATCTCGATGTGTAAGTTCAACCCATGGTTGTAATAATTTCAAATCTAAGTATGCGTCGTCATAAATATGTGGAATGGCAACATATTGGTGAGACTATGCATTTGTAATCCTCTGTCGGACAACATACTGAAATACCTGTCGACTCTATAAGACTCTAAAAATAAAATAATCCTTAGGATAAATAGGAATCCATTTGTATTATTTGCAACGGCTCGAACTCTTTACTCTATTCAAAACCAGTGGTAATTCAGAAAGAGTCAAATAAGACAGTATCATATATCGTTCCTTATAGTCTTTAAAATCTTGATTTTAATTTAGACTTTCGAGCAATATATGCGATACCAGCAAGATGATCGCTCCAGTTCTTATTCGATTCCAGATTTTTATTTAGATGGCAACACCTTCTACCGCCGAGCCATCCCTATTGACATCTCGTGCGCTTACGCAACTGCGGGCGACGTCCTTGCCTGCGCAAGCGCAAGGCCGCGGGAGTTCACCGACCCCGGCCGGAGCCCATCGGTTCCTTCCCTACTGCGCTCTGGGGAAATATCCAGTGTCAGTACTGCTCAGTGGAAGCATCATCGTATTCTACATAAACTTGAATACTATAATTCAGTAGCAAAAAAGAAGTAAAGGGCCACAAAGCTTGTCAGTGTGGTGAAATGATGAGGTATTCGCATCGCAAGACATTCGTGATAAATGCTGAAGATCAAGATATGACAGACGAGGATATACGACATTAAGATGATTAATGAAAGTGACAGAAATACATCGGGAGATGTTTCGTTTTGCCTTAAAAATGGTTGACTAAAACAAATTACAAGTAAGCTTGAAACTCTCCAGCTTACAAATTCCTAAAATATCTACATGCCCAGAGAAGGACCTAACTTTTTACAGCCTTTTGCGGAACCTGCCTATAAACCAGCAGGGAATAGGGAATAGCAAATGCTATCTAGTATATTAAATGCTATCTGGTTTTTAGCGCCGTGAGAAGCAGGAACTGATGTTGCTAACACGCTCGTCGGTCGGCTACAATCTTACTTTTAACTGTTAACTTGCGATTACAAACGAGTATGGCCACGCGACCGAGTCGTTATAAAAATCTGCGAGGGTGGACCTTATTGCTACTGCAGAAAGATCATTGTTGATAGTGAAACCGGGAGTTGATCGGATGTATGCGACTGACAACTTCTTGGAGGAAAAAAATATAACCCATATGATTGGATAAAGAAGGACAGAGGACTTATGCTCATTTAAATGAAAAACTGCCTCCGTGGTCAGAGCCAGGGGCTTACGATCCGGAGGTCCAGGTTTCAATTCCCAGGGGGGAACACAAAGTTGATATTTGTCAATTTAAGACTTTGTGAGTTTAGTTAGTACATTGCAGGCTGAATCACCTGATTGCCCGAAAACAAAAAAGGATTCAGTGATGCGGAGGTCGCTGTCTGTGATAGTGGTCGTTACTCAAACCATGTTCTGACATGCCTCTGGGCCTAATAGCTGTGCTAATAGGCGGATTGAAAAACTCTGACACCAGGGTTTATCGGGTCGTTTGACTCGAGAATCTACTCGCTATTTTGTTTTTCTATTTTTATTTATTTATTCATATACAATTAAATATTGTGTTCGAATTTTACATTTCAATAAATTGTCACTAGAAAAGTAATATAAATTTAGAAAATAATATACCTATAACCATTAAATTGAGCATTAATTTATAATAAAAATAAGTACATGTCACAATAAATTAAATATAATACTAACACTAAATAGGTAATTAACATTTTACGCCATCATCCCCTAATTATTAAGAACTAAGAAGAAGAAGAATGAAAAACATTTTACGGTTTTCTTTTTATCTAATAAACAGACTTCATTCAGGACAGAAAGAGAGTGATACAAATTTCTTATATAGATTCTTTTTTGCATTAAAACACAAGAAATAAAGTTCACATAAAGTTATGCAAGGGCATCTTACAGAAGGTACCCTGTCACTAGGTTGTTCACTCTCTGCCTACCCCGTAAGGTTTGACCTAAATTATGTATGTTAAAAACAAATTTTACTTTTATAGGCAGGCGCCATAGTAACTTCAATAGAAATAAAACCCGGAAACATGAAACCAGGTAACATAGAGCACATAAAACGGATAGCACAGGGACTGATTCTACTGTAGACACAACTTATGTCACTTTCTATAACTTGAATAAAATAGAGACAGTAACACAACAGCTGATTATAATTCTGTCAAAGTGAAGTATATTGCTTTAAATAAGACGACAGCATCTACCGTCTTATTTAAGTTGTAAAACGTCACTTTGACGGAATTATAATCAGCCGTTGCGTTTCTGTTTCTATTTTATTCTAATCAAAGATAGTGACACATACATACATATAATCTCGCCTTTATCCCTAATGGGGTAGGCAGATTGTGAACGACCTAAGCAAAGGTCGTCCCGCCACGTCCGACAAAGTTTTGAGGGTTATTTAAGGTATATTTGTACGTATATTGCTGTAGTGACAGGTTGTCAGCCCATCGCCTAAATTGCAGTATACTGAAACCCTCGGATCCCTTAGCTGGTTTTTACAGCATGCTCGGAAGGAAATGCAGCTGGCACATTCTATGTTTTTCTCTCACTCCCAGTACAGCATGGAAGTTAAACTAAAATAAGTTTTTTCTTCTGTCGAGTGAGCGAGCGAGAGAAAAACATAGAATGTGGTAGCTGCATTTCCTCCCAGGCATGCTCTAAAAAACTGCTAAGTTTTGCGAGGGTTTATGTATATTGCAATTTAGGCAATAGGCTGACAACCTGTCACTACAGCAATATACCTACAAATCTGTCTTGAATGATCTCGAAACTTTGTCAGACGTGGCGGAACGACCTTTCTTTTTTAATAGTTTACGCTCTGCCTACCCCATTAGGGATAAAGACATGATTAAATGTATGCATGTTACAACAGAATCGGCACCACAATCTGTGCACTAAAATCCTTAGGAGAAATATCCGATGAAGTTATAAAATGTAATGGCGCTGGTGCAAATAGTCATTTACAGTCTACAGTAACATCCCAGTATTATCAGATTTGAGTATCTCCATTGGTTTTGCCTTAGAGCAGAAAGCTGTAAAATCTGTTTACAATCGTGTTTAGGAATACGCTTTGTGCTTGTGCTTATTGAAAACTAGCGACGCGCCCCGGCTTCGCACGTAAATTATCAGTGTTTCTCTACTTTATTATGCATGTATATACATCTTCCTCTTGAATCACTCTTTCCAATAAAAGAAACCGCATCAAAATCCGTTGCGTAGTTTCAAAGATTTATGCATACGTAGGGATAAAGGGACGGAGAAAGCGACTTTGTTTTATACTATGTAGTGATGGGAAGGATTTTGCATATTGCTTTAAATAATCTGACATCAAGAATCTTAGACTCGTTCGTCAAATTGACAAATAACTCGATAGAAGAATTAAAATACTGTTATTTTGTCGCTGTGTGCAATTTCAGGCCGAATGTGCCTAAAAAATTGTGGGCACAGTGCAGTACCTAGATACATTCGTAGGAAAAGCTGCATGAGCCGTATTTTTGAATCACTCGAAATCCAATACGTGAACGAAAGAGTAATTTTCGCATGCGATTTTCATACAATTTACCATGCGCATTAGTGTTTCGTATGCGAGTTCGATTCGTGTGATTCCAAAATGCGGCTACTGGATTTATCCCTCCACCATTTGACACTTGCGGGAAAATTTGAGATGATGCTATTCCAACCCGGTACCAAGTTCTAATCCTTTAATGGACATGAGCAATTTCATATCATACTGAGCTTCCAGTGTGGTAAACCATCATGCCTTAAGAAGACTAAACGTAGTGCAATCTTGCATTGTGTCGAAATTGGTTTCATGCAGATCCTTGTATGAGAAAATATAATTACAGTGAGAATTCTTTGTTGCTACACTCTTTACAATGTAACGTAAATAATGCAAGTGATGAAACCTCAGGTATAAATTAAATAGAAAATGATAAAGAAAATGCTTCATTACAGCATAGCGAGATTCTTGGTCTTTTACATGTCAATGTGTGAATGTATGAATATGAACAAATCGAGTACTATAAACATACTCCAGCTCGGTTGGATTGAGCCGCAGCACGCATCTTCCAATCCCAATCGTTTGGAATTATTTTCATGTTTTATGGCATACAATTCTTTTTCCAAATCCAAAAATTTCCAGTACCAAAATATTTCTTAGCCACTCTAGAATCAGGAACTAGCCATCTCAAGCCGCAGCCTGGGGCAGTTATGCTCGTAGTTGAGGTGCGTGCGCAGGCGCAGCGCGTAAAACCACCTAATGGCGATTATGTACTCCCATAAATGTCAAGCGCGAGTAATGTATCGAAAGAAATAACTATGGCAACGCCCAAATTACACCCTGCTGTTTCCTATGGCTCTTACAAGATAATTATAAAATAGTAGTAAATTTAGTTGTTTAATAGTTAGGTACTATTAAAAACCCCATTTAAAATTGTTTATATCAATTGTGTGTGTCTTAGCAATGTAATAAATATTTGATACTCAAATAAAACCCTGCAGATGTTTATAATCATAATATTGCACAATTTGAAAAGGTGATGTCTGAATGCTAAATGTAAACATAATGTTTTATCACGCGATATCAAATTGGGGGTTAGGCACAAACGACTTCATCGCAAACAGCCGCAGGCAAAAGCTAGTTACAACATAATTACACATAGTTCAATTCTTGATGCACATTGTTTCAATTTATTAATGTAAGTATTATAGGTATTATTAATTGAAGCTGAAATGTTAACGTGTAAAGCACCCGAACCACAAGATCAAAACATCGTCAAAAATTTATTGACCTTCTTAAGGCCTTTCTAACCCGACCCATGAAACTTGCCTCTAGGTACATACGTATGTCAAAATATGAAGAAAAGACCCTCGTAGTCAAGTCAATTTGTATGGCAGATTCTTTTTCAATCCATGCCTTGCGAAAAATTGTTCAGTTTCATGACCAGATTCAAATTATTCGAAGAGCATATGCCCTTTTTATTACACGTTGTATGTCAGTCAACGTGTTAAATAATTACAAACTGCCCTGGAATTTGAAGTGTTTAGTGTCAGTAGGTGATAAAAGGGCATAGCAGTCAGCTGATAGAAACAACTAGGTCATTCTACGTTTAACTACCTATTATCTATTGTAAACAATGTTTATAGTTACGCAGTAATTAGTAGGGATGAAGATAATATCGCTATAAGTAGGTCTAGTTTTTGTGGAGTTGATAAATACTGTTTTTATGTCTGGAGACGAGGATCTAAAGCGAAGATGTATGATCTAGAAATATCCCGATAAGTTCTAAGTTGAACGTAAGTATGACTGAACTTTAAGGACCCAGATTATCACACATTAAATGGGTTTTCTGTAAAGTAGCCTTTATATTAAATACTTCTGGATCTGTAGGGTTCAACTGTTCTATTCATGGATATATTAGATTATAAACTGTCTTCGTAAAGCTTAACTTCTATAAGTACATCCACACCAATGTCACCATTCACCTCAAAGGTAATCCACGGAAGCAACCTAACGGAAAACTTACCGGAAAAACATGTTTTAATTTAAATAATTATCACCATAAAATCTTCAAGAACGAATAGATGGCGCCTAACCAATGTCGCCAACGTACTAAAAAGACCTCCCAGCATTGCCAACAGCTGATTACAGTAAAGATAAGATTTACTGCCGCTGCGGTCTAGTCTTAGCCATGCGCTCCCAATCCAGAAGTCGTGAGTTCGATTCTCACGGGGGGAATAAAATGATAATACTTTGTCAAAATCATTTTGTAAGGTTTTCCGCACTTTGATTAAAACAATGCGGGCTCAACTACTTACCTGATAGTATCAAGAAAAATGATTCTGTGCAGCATTTAGGGGCAGGTTGCAATGGTCGTCACACAAACCATTTCAGAGGTCTACTTACTAGCTGTGCTATTACGTGCTTTAGAAACTCGGACACCAGAGTTTATCGGGTCGATCGTAGGCTGGAAAATAACCACTGATAAGAAGAATAATGTCGTCAACCTAGTAAAAGACCTCCCATTGCCAACAGCTGATTCCAGTAAAGATAAGGGGTAAAGGTGATCCGCTGAGGTGCGCGTACGCAGAAATCTATAGCTTCATATTCTCTTACCTGGAACAAGGAAATATGATATCGTTAGAACTTTATTACAGTTTTATAGTTGTAAGTTGCGTGGTACCAAGATTACGGTGTTATACAAAATATTGTCAGTCAATATACCTCTTGCAGCTAACTGCATGTACTTAAATATCATTGATTCTCAAAGAGTTTTTTTAGTTCACGCAAAAACAATATTATTTATTCTAGTTAATACAGGTGGCCTAAGCTGCAAGGCTTAATTATGAATACATATTTCTTTATATACACTTCCATGCTGGCTGAGAGCGAGAGAGAAACATAAAATGTGCCAGCTGCATTTCCTCCTGGGCATACTGTAAAAACCAGCTAAAGGATCCGAGGGTTTCAGTGTATTGTAATTTCGGCGATGGGCTGACAACCTGTTACTATAGCAATATACCTACAAATCTATCTTAAACAACCCTCAAAACTTTGTGAGACGTGGCGGAACAACATTTGTGTAGATCGTTTACGCTCTGCCTACCCCTTTAGGAATGAAGGCGTGATTATATGTATGTATTTCTTGATAGACTTTCAGACGCAACCTGTCGCCATCTCATCAAGCAACCACAGAATGTGCATCACAAAGTAACCTCCCATGTTGGGGAAAATGAGAAAATGACATATTATTATAAACTAAGAGACCGTTTCGTAGCCTTACTTGGTTTTATAAGACGTTCCCGTGAGAATAGGTTTGTATTATAAAGTACTAGTGTACTAACTAGTAATGTACAGCATTAAGGCTGGCACGGAAATCGAATCCCATTCAAGCAGTAGTTACGTAACATTTTTTAAATGGTTAGACCGAACTTCACGAAATTCTGTACACATAATTAAATACAACATTATCTATACTTATAATTAGGTTTCATTGGAAAATATCAATCACAAACAAAATAATGGCGGACATACGATTTTGCCTGAAAATGGCCTAAAATTTAATTTGCTATCCTATTTTGTACCTGGTTAAAATTTCGATACTAAAAGTCATTATCATCTCCCTAGCCTTATTCCCGTATCTCTCGGGCTACCTAATCTAGGTGATTGAACGAGGGTACTAGTTTTTACACAGAGCGACTGCCATCTGACCTCCGCAACCCAGAAGGGAAACCAGACCCAATCCTAGATTAGGTCAGAATTTTCAGGCCGGCAATGCTTAGCACTGGCCTCTGACATGGCTTAACGACTAATATCTACGGTATTAAACAAAAATGAGGGTAATGTGTTTATCAGCCTATGTAAGTTTGTATGTTTGATCCTCGGTGGCGCTCTAGAGACCTAACGCGTGAGCCGATTTTAATGATTCTTACGGCAATTGATTTGTCTCAACCGTGCGAGTGTCACTGAAACCATGATTTTGTGAAAAAATCAACATGGCGACAATTAGACGCCATTCTGAGAAAATGAAAAAAATCAAAGTCAAAGAAATATGCCGAGTGTTTATTTAAAGTTTTAATGCTCACTTTGTATTCCACGCAGTTGGGATTTTTGAACTTTTTGAATTACGTTTTTATTTTTATTTCTTGAGAAAAAACCTTTGCGAAAGTTGATCAGTTTCTTTGACTGAGTAGTATCAGTTTACATGAAGCAGTCTCATACATCTTATATACACTAAGAGTCACGCTCATTTCGACGCCTTCTACTCTACAAGTCTACACTAACAGAGAACAAAGGCAACAAGCTCACCATTAATATTGCAAATATCGCGACTTGCGCAAGCGCAGCCCGGCTCGTATTGCGCTCAGATCTCGTGGGAAATTTATTGTGGCCAATCGGTTTAACTGGAAATTAGAATAGCCCATTCGAGCTTACGATGTTGCGTGGAGAATTGCCTTTCTTATTCGAAGGTAAATTTTATATCGCCCTATACTTCCTACTTCATAAAGCTGATATTAAGTTTATGAGGGTAATATTCGTGTAATTGTAAATTTTACTTCATGCTCTTTATAAATATCAAGTTTGTAGGTAAATTGCGAAGAGAATTCTAGATGCCAATGCTGTACTTACCATAAATACCTCCCCATTTAAAACTATACCCATTTATACCATTCTTCCATGCTGCTCCCAGCAAGAGAAAACCATAGAATGTGACTGCTGCATTTCCTCCCGGGCATGCTGTAAAAACCAGCTAAGGGATCCGAGGGTTTCAGTACATTGCAATTTAGGCGATGGGCTGACAACCTGTTACTACAAATTACCTACAAATCTATCTTAA
This sequence comes from Scrobipalpa costella, assembly GCA_949820665.1. Classification (NCBI taxonomy): domain Eukaryota; kingdom Metazoa; phylum Arthropoda; class Insecta; order Lepidoptera; family Gelechiidae; genus Scrobipalpa; species Scrobipalpa costella. The sequence continues at coordinate 3,931,899 of OX463306.1, forward strand.
ATAACCCTCAAAACTTTGTCAGACGTGGCGGAACGACCTTTGTTTAGGTCGTTTACGCTCTGCCTTCCCCATTTGGGATAATAGCGTGATTATATGTAATGAATGTATGTATGTGATTTAGTATGCATGTAATATCACCACAGGAAACTTAACAGATTATTTTGGCACACGACAAAGAGACTATCAGCCATTATTTGTATCCGCCAAAAAGACAGTCATCCATAAACCACGGTTGGCTGACTCCAAACTTAAATATTTGCTAACGGTGGCCTGTTCGTGACACACAGCTGTCCCTCCAGTCACGTCCTAAGTTCACAGAGTCAAACATTCGCGGTGCAAGGAACTCTTAGTGGCATAATGGCATGGCAATATTATGAATGCGGGACAGTTTTTCCTGCTCAAATGGCGATAATATTTCGAGATATTTCAAGAATATTAAGTAATACCTATCGTGTAAAGGAAATATTAAAAAAATATATACTTAGAGAGCACCTTTCGTACCTTAGAAACATTTTCAGAGACAGTGAATGAACGGAGAACAAGCGTTTCTTTTTGAATAATAGATTTTGACTAGCGACCCGCCCCGGCTTCGCACGGAAATTATCAGTGTTTCTCTACTATATTATTCATGTATTATACATATAAACCCTCCTCTTGAATCACTCTATACATTAAAAGAAACCGCATCAAAATCTGTTGCGTAGTTTTCAAGATTTATGCATACATAGGGATATAGGGACAGAGAAAGCGACTTTGTTTTATACTATGTAGTGAAGAGTTGCATCCCATTGCAGAAAAGCCTACGGTTGGGAAGTATACTCGTTTATTAATCAAAAGCTTAGCACAAATTATCAAAACGAACTACTGCACTACTTTCCGCAATCAAAACCAAAGCGCATAATCACGTTTGCCCGCGCGCAGCTTCGTGCGTTTGCGCAGTGCGTTATCGGCGCCGATACGCGCAAGTCGCAGTTCCGCGTTGACGCGATTTCAGGCCGTTGATTATCAGTAACGGATATCATTATGTAATTGTTACGGCTTTTACTGCTATTATGCACTGTATAGTACTATGTTCTTCCGTATTCGTTTAGTATTCAGTGTTCGGCTTTTGATTTATTGATGTCGCCCGGTTTAGCTCTATTTTGGGTTAGACTAGACAGAGCGACTACCTCGGTCAGGTCAGACCTCCGATATACAATTCAGTTCAAAAATAGATTTAGCTCGATTTGAATTTAGGCTTTGCCTGACTGTACTCTATTAGAAAGGACCATTAGATGAAAATTTCTGCATTCAAAAATATACAGTGGAATATGAATACTATTTCATTTAGTAACAGAAAACCCTCATCCGTTGAAATCTATCGATACAATAAAGATAGTGTCATGTATTAACTACCACAGTTATAAAATAGAAGTGGCAAAGGTGTGAAAAGCGGTCTTCCTCTTTACGACACCACTAAAACGCATAGATCAACGGGACACAAACGGATTCGAATGTGTTACCTTTTACACAAGAACTCAGTATGTTACATTTACGCAGCAATAAACTGTGGTTGGAATACCGTTATGTTCTTATAGGGTGATCATTTTCACACTAGAATCCTTTGTCAAGGAAATAGTATGAGTATGTGACTGTGATTTTCCATTTAACATCATTAATTAGGTACTATTAGAAATGATCTATCGAATATTCAAACATTGTTATTTTAAAAGCATAGGTATTAGAATTACAATAATAAGCTTTTCTAGGTCATCAATATTAAGAAATGCCGACAGACAGTTTTAAACGGTACCGATAAGTCACATTCGCAATCTGGTGTCAGAGGTTCTAAACCGCCTAGTAGCACAACTATTAGGCCTCTGACATGGTTTGAGAAACGACCACTATCAAAGACAGCGACCGGGACCGACGGCTTAACGTGTCCTCCGAAGCACGATATCTTTTTCTTTTCGGACAAACAGGTGATTCAGCCTGCAATGTCCTAACCAAACTGAGGAAAAAATCACAAAGCGATAAATTCTCAAATATCAACTTTGTGTTTCCCCCCTGGGAATCGAACCTCCAGATCGGGAGTCCATGGCACTAGCCACTAGACTACGGAGGCAGTTGTAAGATTCGCAATAAAAAAAAATCTTTATCGAGTCATTGAAAATAGAAGGGTCTCTATAATAAAAACTATACAAATAGGGTACCTATTGATAGAGATAATGAAGAGCTTAAACTAACGGTAAGCCAATTTGTCCAAAACTAAAGCCATACTGTACTGATAATGTTCGTAATAAAAACTGAACTGAGTGTAACTACCGTTAAATAGAAGTAAAGCATGTATACAAAGTAAGGCAGTAAAGTCGCAAATCGCAACCGGTTTGCGATAAGATGTCGCCTGTCAAAGCGACGCCTGCCCAATTTGTCGCAAACACGGAACCTAGCCTTACACGAACGAACTTACAAGCATTCTTAAGCATAGGTACACTTTAGCAGCGTTAAGATGGTAAATTGTAAAAAAATATGGAATAATTGAATCTATATTATGATTTGGGTCTTTGACATTTAGACGAAAACTAGTAGTTGATTTTTTATTTTTTTATAACATCGTATAGGCCTAGATCGTATGAATATACAGCCTTGCACTAACGAAGTACCTAGCACTTCTTGCTAGCACCAGACGTATATATTGTAGGGGCGGGACCGACAGATTGACAAGCTATTTTCAATACAATGCACAGTTTTTACCAAGTTTAGAGAACATCGAAATGAACACGTGAAGTTGACACGTTCTATGAATCACGCGGACGTTTGAATCACGATTTATTACACTCTTAACCACTACATGCTTAAAAATAAAACTAGATGAAATCTGCACATAAAAATGTTAAAATTATTTCAGTATTTCAATTCTGAGAGAATTTGAAACTAGACCGTGGGAGCCCTAGCCGAAAATAATCTTGATTCGACGTGATCGAATTCAGAATTCAAAATCCGTTCGACTTTTAAACTATAATTTTATTTGCGCATACGCATCGCTTAGTACTGTTAAAATAATTATCACTCATCATATTATCTGGAACATCCAAATTTGCGATTGGTTCAAAGCGCAAAGGACCAAAATTGCATCCTTGCAAAAAAAATCAATTTTATTATCATAGAACATTGAAATAAAAGAGATTTTCTGAAAGATTTGTCTCTAAAAATAAAATGAAAGACCATTTGAAATTTTCACCAATTGCTTCTCATATTTTCATGAATTAGACCAAACGCAAACGTGACCAAATGCCACCAAACAGTAATAACGTTGCAAATCGCATTGTATCAAGTTGCAACACTGAAACTGAGTATTTTGTGTGACAGAAGACGATTTATCAATCTCCAGTTTACTATTTTAAAGGCTTTCGCCAAGCCTATTGTTTCATTCCCGTGTGAATCAAATTGTGCGATTTTCAACAAAATTAATAATCTGCTTTATTTGAGTGGCAAAACATCTTAAAGACTGCGTTGCGTAGGTGTTAAGTTTATGGTTTTGGAAGACGACTACGGTCTTTTGTTAATAAAATTATAGTATTCGTTAACCAAACTAAGTAGTATGCAGGTACTTATTAATTTTGCTGTTAACTACTGCCAATATCAATCGGGTGTAAGGGACAGCGTCCCACAAACCGATAGGGGTTGCTCTATCAACGGAACAACATTCACCAGGAAAGTCTTTCAGGAGATTAAAAAATAGACTTTTCCATACAAAATGACCGCCTCGATCAGACAGTCCTGGTGATAGTTGTTCAGTTTCGTTAACTTAAAGTGAACCCATATCACTTTGCGAGACGCTGTCCCTTACACCCTGTTTAATAGGTATTTAATGTGTGCAATATTTTAAAGCAAGTTTGCCGCGCATAAAACTGTTATTGAAAAAAATCTAACAAGCTGGTAAAATACAATAACTCTCCTATCCTTCGTATATGCAGGCAGTACCTACAGTGCTCTTACTATTGCGACTAAACGGTTATCAAAGGCGATAAAGAGCGCCATGGCAGCGTGCGCAGGCGCAGCTGCATCGCCATCGCCGTTGTGACGATAAAGAATGAATGGAACAGAGATCACCAACCTTAGTGAGCAACTTGGTTTTTGCTTGTAAAAAACATAGTCAAAAATGTTATTGGATATTAATGTAAAGTTACTGTTTAAAAAAATAAAAGGTAACATAATACGTTAAGTGGTTTTACTACATTTTTATGTTAAAAAATATAATAATGTTATAATTTTTTCTTTGTGTAGTGACGAAATGAGTTTTCTCGTGGGAATGTGGTCTTTTTCAGCAGTAATGATTTAGCCTATGTATTATTTCATGTCGTAGTCATACCTTAATTCTAAAATCATAGGTACACTGGTAAATAAAAGTGCCTTAAACTTAGGAAACATCTATCATCTTAAAAAGTCTATAATGCGCCAAAAGTCCGCCATCTCTCTCATAGAGCTCTTAGTTGCGCGTACGCAGCGGAGCTTCCGGTATACTTGACCCGGTTCGCGGTTATTATATCGAACAATACAGTACGGGCAATTGCAACACAATAACACTTCGTTTAGTTTAATACGGAGAAATAGAATAGCTAGGTGGATATCTTTCAACACGAAGGAAGGTATGATTTTATGGTGTTTAAGACATTTAGGTAACTTAAATTGTAGCCAAATTTGTACTTGCTTTGATTCAGTTATTGATATAAGCTAGCTGGATTTAATAGTCAATAATTATCATCATCTTCCTAGCCTTATCCCGTATCTCTCGGCTACTTAACATAAGGAATTGAACGAGGGTACTAGTTTTTACACAGAGCGACTGACATCTAACCAGTAACCCAGAAAAACCAGACCCAATCCTAGATTTGGCTTTTGCCAGGTTAGGTTAGTGACCTAACCAGCTTTTAGAGTTTTCAAGCCGCCAATGTTTAACAATGGCCTCTGACATGGCTTAACGACTAATATCTACAGTGTTAAACTATATTAACCAGGACCAACGAGTTAACGTGCCTTCCGAAGCAATTTAATAGTCACTAATATCAAATACTAGCTGACCCGGCGAACTTTGTTCCGCCTTAGACGCCATAAATGAGCAGTTTTTTTTTTTTTTTTTCATCCTCTTTGACTATATTTGCAGCACGCATTCAGTCAATTCTATGTCAAATGTCTTAAGGTTACATTAAAAAAGTTTAATAATTTTATATGGTGGTTAAGTATTTTTAAATTTTCTAATTTTCCGCGCAATTTCCTTATTTTTTTCTTTCATAAGAACCTTCTCCTGATAATAACGAACGGAACAAAAAAAGAATTAGCGAAATCGGTCCAGCCGTTCAGGCGTGATGCCGTGACCAAGGGAAATAGGGATTCATTTTTATATATATATATAGATAGGTAGATAAGTGTTTTGTTATAGTTATAAGGATAGGTAAACAAAACAGTAACATAAATCGTTTAAATTAGTTTTGAACATACATACAATCACGCCTTTATCCCTAATGGTTAAGGCAGAGCGTAAATGACCTAAACAGAGGTCATTCCGCCACGTCTGACAAAGTTTGGGGGTTATTTTAGATAGATTTGTAGGTATATTGCTAGTGACAGGTGATCAGCCCATCGCCTAAATTACAATATACTGAAACCCTCGGATCCCTTAGCTGGTTTTTACAGCATGCCCGGGAGGAAATGCAGCTGGCACATTCTATGTTTTTCACTCGCTCCCAGTCCAGCATGGAAAAAAGAATAGAACCAAGTAATAAATCAGCATTTCTGGGTACCAGCAAATTAACAGCTGTATATTAGACTGTACTGTACTGTATATTTCTTCCATGCTGGACTGGGAGCGAGAGAAAAACATAGAATGTGCCAGCTGCATTTCCTCCCGGGCATGCTGTAAAAACCAGCTAAGGGATCCGAGGGTTTCAGTATATTGTAATTTAGGCAATGGGCTGACAACCTGTCACTACAGCAATAAACCTATAAATTTATCTTGAATAACCCTCAGAACTTTGTCAGACGTGGCGGAACGACCTTTCCTTAGGTCGTTTACGCTCTGCCTACCCCATTAGGGATAAAGGCGTGATTATATGTATGTATTAGACTGTATAATTATAGTAGGTCTATTACGTATACTGTCGCCTGCCGTCTACCATCCACTATCGAGTATTGAGTGTCGATAGAAATTCAATTTCTCAGAATACAACCACTAATTGACTGACACACGGGAAAGTGAATTTAATTATCACCAGTTCGTTTTAAATGTTACTGGCTGTTACAGTACGGGGCTGTGAATATTACATATCGACCCTTGGAAAGAGACAGTAACATTTACAGTCGTTGTACAATTGCGGCAGAGATAACGCTCTAAAAGCCTTCCAAGCTGGCCTGGAAGCGAAATAAAAAAAGCGTGAAGGCGTGGGCTCAAAAGAAAAACATAAAATGTGCCAGCTGCATTTCCTCCCGAGCATGCTGTAAAAACCAGCTAAGGGATCCGAGGGTTTCAGTATATTGCAAATTAGGTGATGGGCAGACAACCTGTCACTGCAGCAATATACCTACAAAACTATCTTAAACAACACTCAAAACTTTGTCAGACGTGGCGGAGCGACCTTTGTTTAGTTCGTTTACGCTCTGCCTACCCCATTAGAGATAAAAGCGTGATTATATGTATGTGTATGTAAGTATAAAGCTCTAAAAGCCGATGTGCAATGTTTATGGCCCTATACTGTTACTGTGCTAGTGAAATTGTAGTCAATTGAGTTGTAAATGTAGTGAGAAAGAAAATTTCGTTGGGGACACGACACTTGAGATAGGAAAGCCGAGATAACAAGTCTTGTTTGAATGTACAACGTGCAATTCTAATTCAACGTACGGTACGATTTAAAAACAAACAACAGTCCACTCCGCGGTGGTGTGTAGTTTGTATTTGTACATACATACATAAATAAAATCACGCCTTTATCCCTTACGGGGTAGGCAGAGCGTCAAACTCCTCGTAAAAGGCGCTTTCGCCACGTCTGACAAAAATTGAGGGCAATTTTAGATTGTAATGTGTATTGCAATAGTGACAGGTTGTCAGCCCATCGCCTAAATTACAATACACTGTAACCCTCGAGTCCCTTTTGCTGTCTTCTACAGCATGCCCGGGAGGAAGGGCAGCTGGAACATTCTATGTTTTTCTATCTCTCCCAGTCCAGCATGGAAGAAACATTTGTATTTGTATTTTATTTATTAAGGTACACCAGCAGAAAACACGTCAAACAATGATCAAAATAACTTATTTCTAAATAGTTCTGACGTGCAATCCAATTTAGGTGACACAACATTTGCAGAAAAATAAACAAAACTGTAAGCAGAAAAAATACTTAATTAAAAAGACTTACACAATTATTTAAAGAATGATAAAATTAAAATCAATAAATAAATACATCATTAACTAAAATTATAAAGCAAATAATAAATTAAATTTAAATTAAATCACTTAAACTAACCAAATAAATTAATCAACTAAACTAATTAAATCAATATTAAATTAAATTTAAAATTACATCTTAAAATGGGCGTGTAGCTGTTGTATGAAATGAGCCGGGGTGTCGCAAAACACGTCAATTTGGGACAAAATTAGTTAGTTGCCTATGTACTTACCTAGATTTTCCTTATACCGAGAGTAACAGAAAAGGTATATGCACCCGAAAGGATGTGAATGTGCACATGAAACTGAACAACTTTCCTCAAGGAACATATGTCGAAAAACGAAAAAAAAAAAATTGGCTTATGGAAGGTAATTTTCTTTTTCGTTTTTCGATCTATGTTCCTTGAGGAAAGTTGTTCAGTTTCATGGGCAGATTCACATCCTTTCGGGTGCATATACCCTTTCTATTACATCCTGTAGGTACTTATTGAATCCAATAATTATGGTGGTACCATAAAACGTAGGCATTTAACCACATTTCAGTTCTTTATCGTATCTAGAGCGTATTAAATAGATACATAAATCATTGACTTCCATGCTGGACTGGAAGCGAGCGAAAAACTTAGAATATGCCAGCTGCATTTGTACTGGGCATGCTGTAAAAACCAGCTAAGGGATCCAGTAGGGTTTCAGTATATTGCAATGTAGACGATGGGCTAACAACCTGTCACTACAGCAATATACCTTCAAATCTATCTTAAATAACCCTCAAAACTTTGTCAGACGCGGCGGAGCGACCTTTGTTTGGATCGTTTGCGCTCTGCCTACCCCATTGGGGATGGAGGCGTGATTATATGTATGTATGTCTAAATCATTGACATAACATAAAATCAACATGAATGGGAATAACCTGTAATCTTTAAGCACAAACAAACAAACAATTAATCACATTATCTTTTCCTTAAGTCATCTTCATTATACTTTATCTTGTAATTGTCACACTGACACAATCAAGTGTCATTATCACAAAAAATATGGCCGCTTTTGCGTGATCTTTTGTCATTAGGTCATCCATGGTGGTTTTTTAAAGCCCACAGGCTAACGTGTTTACATGTTAATTTTAAATAATATTGAATGGTCACGAATATGGTAATTTTCAAAGTCTTTGTAACACTGATTTACAAGTTAATTTTTTGCAGAACGAAGTGTTTTGTTTATATTTTCACGATGTCAGATGGCAGTCGCTCTGCGTAAAAACCCTCGTTAAATCTCCTAGATTAGGTAGCCAACCCCGTGATATACGGGAGAAGGCTAGGGAGATGATGATGATGTTGATTTAAAATTAACGGAATCAATAATTGACCTACCATGCTGCATTTCTTCCATGCTGGCCTGGGAGCGAGAGAAAAACATAGAATGTGCCAGCTGCATATCCTTCCGAGCATGCTGTAAAAACCAGCTAAGGGACCCAATATACTGAAAATATTGTAATTGAGGCGATGGGCTGACAATCTGTCACTACAGCAATATACCTACAAATCTATATTAAACAACCCTCAAAACATTGTCAGACGTGGCAAAACGAACTTTGATTAGGTTGTTTACGCTCTGCCTACCCCATTGGGGATGGAGGCTTGTATGTATAATTGACCTACCACTGAAACAGTAGTTTATGAAGCTGCTGCATAATAATGGGTATTTTTTTAATACGATTATATGTTTCAGAAGTTGCGAGGCGTTTTTAGTGAGCTGTCCCCTACAGGCGTGATCATATGTTATATCTCCATAATATCTAGTTTATCAACTAATGTTTCGTGACTCCGACACGAGGTCAGCGCTGCGCTGCAAGCTGCGCAGGCGACGCAAGAGGTGCGCGCGCGCATAATGCTCACATCCGGTAACTTTCCCATGGAGAGAACTGAGAGGTGAATCTGGAGAGTGCAATATTCATGTTAACAAGAGAAAATATCAATTTCAGCTACAAGACCTGATATTGTCACATTTTGTGATTTATTATTTGATGTAGAATAGGAAAGTTCCGCGATTCAAACAAAATTATCTCTTCTGTATGTCTGCTGTAAGAAATTTATTTTTGGAAATAATTATTGCCTGTTGCGTCTTTGTTTTTTATGTCTTGTTTTTATGATGTTTCTGTATACAATAAATTGCTTGTCTGCCAACAGATTTAATTTAAAATCAGGGTGAAAAAGTAATAATAAAACATTTTACCACCCAATCTCTATCAGTCAATACACCTGACTCGCTATATCCCATTTCATAAAAGGATTCTAAACAATAGGGGCTATTGGAACCCTTGATGAAGACAAAGGATATCAGTCAAACAGCCTGTCAGTCAAGTTGACAAAAACTTGACTTTTAAAGATAGGAGCTTTTGTTTCGAACGCGTGAGAACTTTGTTTTTCTATGAAGTGTAGCGGTTTGAAATCGTCCCTTCCTGCCTATTCAGTACTTTGCATCTTTTTGCGTAATGCATAATTTACACACAAAAAAGTCACGGCTTTATCCCTTACATGGTAGGCAGAGCACAAAGCATATAATAAGAAAGAAAATAATAAATTCGTTTCTGGCAAGACTCGAACCTGCGTCCCTGGAGTCAATAATGATATCGCCTCACATTTTTTTTTTAAAGTGCTACGAACGATTTTATTATTTTCTTTCTTTCATATAATATGAAATAAAAATAGCATTGTAAGTGCTAAAAATCCTCAAAAAATAGAGCATAAAGCGCTTAGTAAAAGTTGCTTTCGCTACATCTGACAAATATTGAGGGCAATTTTAGATTGAAATGTGTATCCTATAGTGACAGGTTCGGCCCATTCCTAAATTACAATACCATGTAATAATCCTCTGCCATGTAACTTTACTGGTTTTTACAGCATGCCCGGGAGGAGAAACAGTTGGCACAATGCATGTTTTTCTATCGCATCCAGTCCCAGTCCAGCATGGAAGAATGGATTGCATAACTTCATGTGGGTAAATGTAGCTAACCTTTTTGGCTCATAAAATTGAATCCCATAACATCGCAAAGTGAAAGTGAAACCCATTTTGGTACATTGTAGCAACAGATAAGTTTTACAATTGAATTAGGTTTCGCTGGGTTGCCATTTGAGACAACTCGTGACCTCATAATATACAGGGTGTAAGGGACAGCGTCCCGCAATCTTTATGGGGGTTGTCAACAGTACTGAACACTCACAACTTGCACACGAAAAATCTTTTAACAAGTGTTTTTTTTTTTTTTTGCTTTCCTACACTGACTGAACGAGGTGGTCATAGGTACTGGTCATTTTGTATGGGGACAATGGGGATCCCGAAGTTTATTTTAGCTTCCTGAAAGATTTTTTTTCATGGAAATTGTTCAGTTTCGTTGCCTGAGCAACCGCTGCGCTATCAGTTTGCGAGAAGCTGTCCCTTACACCCTTTATAATAAATAGGTACAACTCATGGCCTAGAGGCTGATAGATCGCGATTTTATAGGTCGTGTCGGGTCTAGTCGCCGGTTTGCCCGCGGTCAGTTCAGAGGGCTACCCTTTGCCCTCTTTATGAGATTAGATAGTCTATGGTTCTTAGTAAAGCATGTTGTTTGTCGCTTAATGCAGCCTGGTTTCGATTGGTCCCCGGTTTGATTCCAGGCCGGGCAGATATTTGAATGATGAATTTAAATTTCTTCCATGCTGGACTGGGAGAGATAGGAAAACATAGAATGTTCCAGCTGCCCTTCCTCCCGGGCTTGCTGTAGAAGTCACCAAAAAGGGATTCGACAACCTGTCACTACAGCAATACATATTACAATCTAAAATTTTCCTCAATTTTTGTCAGACGTGGCGAAAGCGCCTTTCACGAGGCGTTTTATGCTCTGCCTACCCCGTAAGGGATAAAGGCGTGATTTTATGTATTATGTAATTTAAATACCTAGTAGCAGGTATTCTTTGTGATTGTTTATTATGTGTATGTCCAGTCCATGGCACCCCGATACAGGAAATCGTAATGGGGGCTATGAGTGAAATTATGTGTAGTGGCTTCTTTATCCAAATTTTTTGTTGTTTTAAAAAGAAAAACTTGTTGATACTTACGATTCAAGTTTTACTTTAACGAACCAACTTCATGACTTACCTGGAACAAAATAAAAAAGAGAGATCAGTCAAATGTTTCAGATAATAAATAAATATTAAAATGATTTATTTATAAATAAACAAGATTAGATTAGATTTATTGATTTTATTTTATAAATTTCATAATTACATTACAACAATAATAAAAATGTCCAAGGATAAAACGATCGTCAAAAAATAACATCGGTAACAAAATAAATAGTGGATCGAACACGTGAAGAGAAGACCTAAACGTCCAGGGGGTTCGAAGGGAGGGAAGACCGAAGATCAGATGGTTGGATGTGGTCCGAAAAGATCTTGGTAAGAGAAAACGAAGAAGGCAGATCCCACCATCAGATGGGAATAATAATTGCCAAGGAGAGGGAGAGAGAGAGAGAGAGAGAGAGAGAGAGAGAGAGAGAGAGAGAGAGAGATCTACATTAATAGGTATGCATAGTATAATCATCAGACTTCCATGCTGGTGTGGGAGCGAGAGAAAAACATAGAATGTGCCAGCTGCATTTCCTCCCGGGCATGCTGTAAGATCCAGCTAAGGGATCCGAGGGTTTCAGTATATTGTAATTTAGACGATGGGCTGACAACCTGTCACTACAGCAATATACCTAGAATTCTATCTTAAATAACCCTTAAAACTTTGTCAGACGTGGCGGAACGACCTTTGTTTAGGTCGTTTGCGCTCTGCCTACCCCATTAGGGATAAAGGCGTGATCATATGTATGTATGTGTCATCAGATCTACAGATCGGTATCATAGTTGCTCAACTTCTACCCAACTTTAGCCCTAAATAAGTGAAACCCTTAACCCCGGAAGACCACCATTTGTATTCCGCATTCGAGATCGAAAACTACATACAAGGTTGCTTAACCTAAACGCCACCTTCTTATGGCGAATCGAATTAGCCCATTGACTATATTCGATGGTATAGTAATAGCACAATAGTACCTACAATAAAGGGCCGTAAATATTGCACATCAACATTAAAAAGAGGCAGTCACTTTAGCCAGTCGTTATAACGATTTCGCTCTACAAACCCGAACTTAGCCTATGTGCAATATTAACAGCCCTACACTCCCTTCCTCTTGTCGATTTCTCTCGTAAACTCGAGCTATTGTTGCAGTTTCGAAACCAGAGTTCTACATAACGTTTATTGCCTTTTTGAGTGCGCCGGAGTCGAGGAACCTTTGGTCTTTGCAACTATGACATAGAGTTTGGTACTATTATGTATTCTGTGGTTGTGCCACAGAATATACATGTGGGTATAATAGTAATGGTTCTAAGGCTCGTATTTCTAAAACCGATCTCAAGATTGAGAGCAATATTAAGTATGGATTTGACAGTTTATTTTGTACTGAAATGACATTTCTGATACGAACTCAAACTAGCTGTCAGTCTCAAGTACTGTTTATTAATACGGCTTTAAGTTTAAGCAAGACTATTATATAATGAGAATGAAACTGAAATGCGGACTGTAAAGGGCTTTGTAAAGGAAATGGTCTAACACAGGTTCGAACGCATAATGAATCGTCAATAACAATACAATAATATCTAAATATCACTATAGAGTGTTAGAGGCCTATACATACATACATATAATCACGCCTTTATCCCTAATGGGGTAGGCAGAGCGTAAACGTCCAAAACAAAGGTCATTTCGCCACGTCTGACAAAGTTTTGAGGGTTATTTAAGATAGAATTCTAGGTATATTGCTGTAGTGACAGGTTGTCAGCCCATCGCCTAAATTACAATATACCGAAACCCTCGGATCCCTTAGCTGGCTTTCACAGCATGCCCGGGAGGAAAAGCAGCTGGCACATTCTATGTTTTTCTCTCGCTCCCAGGCCAGCATGGAAGTAGAGGCCTATTAGTTGTACTATTAGGCGATTTATTAACTCTGCTTAATTGCTTCCATGCTGGCGTGGGAGCGAAACAAAAACACAAAATGTGCCAGCTACATAACCTCCCGGGCATGCTGTAAAAACCAGCTAAGGGATCCGAGGGTTTCAGTATATTGCAATTTAGGCGATGGGCAGGCAACCTGTCACTACAGCAATATACCTACAAATTTATCTTAAATAACCCTCAAAACTTTGTCAGACGTGGCGGAACGATCTTTTGTTTACCCCATTAGGAATAAAGGCGTGATAATATGGATGTATCACTATGGAGTGCTAGAGGCCTATCAGCTGTGCTATTAGGCGGTTTAAAAACTCTGACACCAGGGCTCAACGGGTCGATCGACTCGAAAACCCACACTACACAATTAGAAGACTATGAAGTTGCTAAACTAAGTACTTATGACTAGTTGCTGAGAGTTCTATACTCCAAAACAACTTTAGTTTTGTAGACATAATGGTCTACTTACCCCTTAAGATGACTGTAGAAGCTAAGTGGCGCCCCCATCAGTAAAAAAAACATAACTCACTAAAAACATCCATATATCGAAAATCCAGTCAAAAGACTAAGTACTTCAAACTCATGTCAGAAAAAAATTATTGAAAACTATGTTGTGCAGATTGCCTGTATATTTTTTTTCCTTAATCTTATAACCTTTACCAACTGATTTTTTATTCCCTAAATTCCCAAACAAATATAACAGTATCTGAACTTTGTAGACATTTTACAAAAAAAAAAATTCTGAACGCACACATGATGTCTTCAGAAAATAATAAAGTTGTGGCTTAAAGGTCTCAGCAACCAGGCCATAAGCTCAAAAAATAAATAGTTGTTACACTATTTGACAGGATTGGAAATAAATTTCCGAACGCACACATGATGTCTTCAGAAAAAAATAAAGTTGTGGCTTAAAGGTCTCAGCAACCAGGTCAAAAAAAAATAGTTGTTACACTATTTGACAGGATTGGAAATAAATTTCCGAACGCACACATGTCTTCAGAAAAAAATAAAGTTGTGGCTTAAAGGTCTCAGCAACCAGGTCATAAGCTCCAAAAAAAAAATAGTTGTTACACTATTTGACAGGATTGGACAACAAATGTATATAATAAACAAATCAGCATCTATTGAAATGATAAAGTATTCATTACATTTATCGAGTTTTCATTGTTTTTAAGATGTATTCTGCTATTCGGGACGGAAACAAATCCAACAAATCAAAAACCATGGCAATCCGTCCAGCCGTTCTCGAGTTATAAGTGTTGTAACAAACACGACTTTCTTTTATATATATATATATATATATATATATATATATATATATATATATATATATATATATAAACACTGACCTAAATTACATACACGCGCCTGAAACTGTTAATAATTAATATATAAACTGACTGTTTGACTGAAAACCTTGACACACTGACCAGACGCGAAGCAATAATGACTTAGAAGAGTCGACTCTTTGTTTTGAACACTTGAAACACAAGAACATATGCAAAAATGTTCCCGTGAGAAGCACTTGCATACCAAAGGATTAATTAAACATGATTTTTATTGAGAGATTTTTAAAGCATTCTGAAATTGATCGTATCAGCAAAAAAATATGTCTTATGATTAAAAAAGTGACTAATAATTGTACTTTCATAATTCGATAATCGTCGTTTAACATGAGATTAAAAGAATGCCACTTCTTATTCCGAGATACATTTTAACCAGTAAAAGGGGCTCGACGGTTTTGTCGAAATGCGATTCATACACTATATTCAATCGATATCATAATTTGTAACACGCGGCTATAACATACATACTCGTACATACATAAAAAAAACGCCTCATAAAAGGCGCTTTCGCCGCGTCTGACATAAATTGAGGGCAGTTTCAGATTGTAATGTGTATTGCTATAGTGACAGGTTGTCAGCCCATCACCTAAATTACAATACACTAACCCTCGAGTCCCTTTTGCTGACTTCTACAGCATGCCCGAGAGGAAGGGCAGCTGGAACATTCTATGTTTTTCTATCTCTCCCAGTCCAGCATGAAAGAACATACATACATATAATCACGCCTTTATCCCTTATGGGGTAGGCAGAGCGTAAACGACCTGAACAAAGGTTGTTCCGCCACGTCTGACAAAGTTTTGAGGGTTATTTAAGATAAATTTGTAGGTGTATTGTTATAGTGACAGGTTGTGACCCCATCTCCTAAATTGCAATATACAGAAACCCTCGGATGCTCGGAGCTAAGGCTGGTTTTTACAGCATGTCCGGGAGGAAATGCAGCTGGCACATTCTATGTTTTTCTCTCACTCTCAGTCCAGCATGAAAGTATAACAATTTTCATTAAATCGACGCAGCTGTGTCTAGCCCCTAGAAGTAATTTTAAATTCAAATATGTTAATTCTTAAGAACAAGAAAACTATTAATATGCTTATTATTTACATCACCCACAAACAAACATTATCTTTCGCAAAATTTCATAACAAACATACGAATGTCCAAGATTTCTCCACAAAGATTAGCCTCAGCCTCATCGACTCCTACGCACGCTGCGTTTCCATTATTCGCATCATTATACTAGTGGACAGTGGCATGAGATTGTTATGTCAACCGCAATGGGCATTACGTGATCTGCAGTAACTGCACTCATATTTGCAGTGGCTATGGTCTGTGCAGACAAAATGCAAAACAACCGCAAAAGGATTGACTGCAAATGTAGGCTTAATTGACAACCTCTTTGTTGAAAGCATAACATTACAACAAAAAAATACTTTGTTGCACGTAAGAAACAAATCATAAATAACAGCAAAAGACAAGTACAACATAAGCGGCCTTATTGCTAAGGTAGCAATTTCTTCCAGGCACCCTTTGGGTGAAAGAAAAATGCGTAGCGGTAAGCGGGATAGTGAAAACCTAGTCAAATAAGCATCCTAAATATATTACATTAAATATAATACATACAACTTTACAACTAAAAGCAGTGTAGCCAAGCCAAATCAAGAAGTTGCTAACTTCTTATTATCACAGTCTATTGTACGCAACAAAAAAAAAATCCACACAAACGAATTCTCAGACACAAGACAGTCAGAATAAAACACAAGATGCATTCATGAAAACAAGAGGTATACATCAATAAGTGCTTTTTATGCAATTCAGGTCTACTTTTCCAGTATAAAGATGTGAAATTGTCTCCTTTCGGCTGACAAATGTTTTCAATCTGCTTTTTCATGCAAATTCCTATCTAATAGAGCCTTCTCTTACTTTGCAGTTGACTTGTCGTCGATCTGTATAGCCCCTCAGCAATGGAAGCTACAAGGACGCACTAACCGCTAATTATGTGCGCATGCGCCGATGGCAGGCGATAGCGCGGGAAAAATGCCGTGTGGGTGTTTAGCCCGGCCTAATGAGAACAGTAATGAGCACAGTTTCCGAATGAGCCTAGTAAGTAGGTGCATTATCTATGTAGGTTTGAAACGCTAAAGGCGATATTTATGTTCAACATTGTGTATTTAGTTAAGATTTTTGTGAACAGCACGACTCAAAAAATTTAAAACGTAACTACTTCCATGCTGGCCTGGGACTGAGAGAAAAACAGAGTGTGCCAGTTGCATCTCCTCCCGGGCATGCTGTAAAAACTAGCTAAGGGATACGAGAGTTTTAGTATATAATAATTTAGGCGATAGGCTGACAACCTGTTACTACAGCAATATACCTACAAATCTATCTGAAATAACCCTCCAAATTTGTCAGACGTAGCGGAACGACCTTTGTTAGGTCGATTACGCTCTGCCTACCCCATTAGGGATAAAGGCGTGATTATATATATGTATGTATGTAACTCTTATCAAGAAACGATTTTCACCAAAAGGAAGATGACAAAAAGTAGGTCACTAAATAGGAATTCAATTTTCTGGATGTGAAGAAATAAATTATTCTCTAGAACTCAAGACATACATACATACATAAATCACGCCTTTATCCCTTACGGGGTAGGCAGAGCGTTTAACGCCTCGTAAAAGGCGCTTTCGCCACGTCTGACAAAAATTGAGAGCAAGTTTAGTTTGTAATATGTATTGCTTTAGTGACAGGTTGTCAACCCATCGCCGAAATTACAATACACTGTAACCCTCGAGTCCCTTTTGCTGACTTCAACAGCATGCCCGGGAGGAAGGGCAGCTGGAACATTCTATGTTTTTCTATCTCTCCCAGTCCAGCATGGAAGAAAGAACTCAAGACGCATCCTCTAAGTATGTCCGATTACTATTTGAGAAGACATCATATTTATCACCAAGTTAATTAAGATTTTCCTAGAGCTCGAGATAATTTATCTACAGACAAGCCTTCTTTTTTCATTAAACATTTCGTGTTAAAAACGACCTCGACAAGTTAAACTGGTGACCCAAAAACAAACTTCTATTAAGTTTAAACCATAAAATCCACATTCCTATTGAAATACATCATTTTAATCAAGATCTTGCGTACGAGTATATGCCAAAGTTTAACGAGTTAGATTGAAACCTTTTATGTCCGTGTCAATTTTAGACCTTGATTTATATTTGGGATATCCGTTTCAATATTAAATCTTGAAAACATTTATTTAATTTTTTTAGTACGAAGTAGAGTAGTGTTTTTTTGAGACCATTTACCGCGGCTATCGGATTTTAATATAACTTCACACTGAAGTACGATTTTTTAGAGTCAGTATATTTGTATTTACTTAATATTTTGGGATACAATTGATTTTTGTTAGTAATGAATGATTTTAAGTTTATTACTTTTAGTTTTATAAATGTAGGTACTGTTTATTATTATTAAAATTGCTATAATTAGTACTTAGAAGTAAATATTGTAATGTAACATACGTTCCGCTCAATTTGCAATACCCTAACAGGGTTCATGTACCTCAACTGACCTATTTTTAAGAACTTTTATCATTGTACATGAAGGCAAAATAAAGAATTTGAATTTGAATTTCAATAAGTAGTCATGTGTGAATGAGGACGACGCCATTACTTTTATAGCACCTTAAGACAAAATATTCTAATAAAAACAGCCATCTCCGCTTTCCAAGCAAAGGTAGGAACAACTATTACACAGTATTTAACACAAACCTATTATTACATACCGCAGCACCATTACAATCAAGATTTCTAAGTCATTCAGCCTTGAGCCTCATTCTTACATCAAAAACACCGCTGACAATTATCCTCACTCCTAGAAATACTTTTCTATCAGTGGCCAGTCTTGGAAACTAAAAAAAAAGCGGTTGTACAACGAGGTGCGCGCGCGCATGACCTGGTCACAGCACGGAACCGAGCGTACGACTTTACAGATCATGTGGGCAAAGTGGATGAAAAACAGCCTTGAGAATGTCAAAGCTGAGGTTATTAGATTTACTACACACATATGCCTAGTCATAGAGAGCGTCAACAACCTCATTTATGGTGTTTTTGTGTCTAACAATTTTAAAGTGTCATTTTACTAGGTGTTTTACGCTCAACCTACACCGTAAGGCAAGGGATAAAGGCGTAATTTATGTATGTAAACATGTTGTTCTTGACTCTAAGCCAGTAGGTGATAGTCAACAGCCACCAGTTTTCAAATAACCTGACATTTTCCTACACTGCATTTTGAAATTTCCTTTACCCCTTTCACAACACACGGCATCAAAGTTTATACTCCCCATCAATTCAGTTTCGAAAGTACCAGGGACCTATAGGTCTACAACAGTGGGAGAACTGAGAGCAACACGTCGTGCACGATTATTTCCAAACAATGCACTGTAAAATGTCAGAGCACTTGGCTCAATTTATTTACCCCATAGCTCACTTGGCCAATATCGCTTTCAATGGTGCTTGCACGCTGGTTTCTCATGACAGCCTGGTGAATTGTTTGTGATATGCAGATTTTGTTATGATTAGGCAGGCAAGTACAAACAGAATCTATCTAACATTTTTGTTACAGACGATATTTATTTTTTTACAAAGAATGACTAAAATTAGCACGAAGTCAATTCAGGAATGTCAATTGAAAAAACAAAGTCAGCTTTAGTAAATGATTAAGTAACAAACTCCAACTCAAAAACAACAAATTCTTAATTTGAACATTAACCGAAATAACACAGAAACTTCTAGAAAACTGCATTGCCCTTGCAAATCAAACAAAGAACTTAAATTCATCATTATAAAGACGTCTGGAGGTTAGACTGAATAACTGGAAGCGACGGACATTTCATTGTTGTTAATGAATGGACTTCTAACCGACAAATACGTCGTTTTGAAGCAAAATTAATCACCCCAAAACTACCAAGGATTCAAAATGATTAAAGACTGTTAAATTGCTGCTATTGAAAAAGTTGCTGTCCAATTTTAGGTCATTAATAAATAACACAAATAATAATTTAATCTAAAATTGTAATAAAATAATCGTTTAGCACATTGTAGAAAAAAACCTTGAAAGTTGAAGCGTTGGGTTGAAGTGGAATACTTCAGTATAGTAACAACAACATTTAGATATAAGTCAGGTGCTATAACTTAGGTCATAGAAACGAACAGTGTGTTGCCCAATTGGCTAAATTATGTTTCTTTGTTGTAATTACGTCAAGTACTTTGCAGCTGCAAATAATAAGAAGCCAAACATTTTGAAGACACTGAGACTTCGTCATTTTTAAGTAGACAAATTGTAAGTTTCGCAAGATTTTGTGAATTTTACAAATAACATATAAATAAATAGAAATTGCATATTGTGGCTTAGCTACAGAATTTATTATTTAAGTAAGTAGGTAAATCGTTTTACATAACTCAACTTGGCAACTGGCAACTAAGTCTTAACCTAAGCCAGTGAACGTAAGGTCAGGTGGAACAAATTGACAGTTCATTTATTAGCATAATACCTATACCCCCCGAGCGACAGTGGTACCATTGTAGTCGTAATGCGATTACAGACATAATTGACAAAGATTACAATCTAACACGTACCCTTCTAAAACATTGTCCCGACATCTATGACATACAAAGTTTCGGCTTTGACATTTATTAAAGCATTTGATTCAGTGTTATCGCTCCTTTGTCTAGCCATTTAGCGAATTATATCTACCCTTGACCTGCTGTCACAAACCTGTACAATTATAACCATTACAGCCTACATGCTTAACAAAAATGTTGTGCCGGAGTGTGGGCTCAACAATCTCTCATAGTAGCGATCGCAGATTAAACTTAATATAAATTAATTTTACGACATCGCCCCGTCTAATTGCACGTCTCTGAGATGGGATAATGGCCGCCTCGATCGAGCATCATCTTCTAAACTGTTATTAGATAACAACAGTGCAGGAGGGCGCACCCTGTATTTACCGGGATATATTGAAAGCCGTCCGGCGAGTAAAATCATAAAATAATAAACCTGCGTTAATGCTGAGGTGTTACTTCCCGGAAGTGGCGCGTCGAGACACCACGGACACTCGAGCGGGTACTATGGCTCGTATTAAAAGTGTTAACTTGTTTACAAATTCTGACATTTAGCTCGGCCTCTGGTGACATTCGCGGGGGTCAGGTGCGCGCTGCGGCCTGCGCGGGCGCTGCTCCTGCGTAATTGCGCACGCGCCTTCCGACAGCCGTCCCCGGGGGGCGGCGACGCAACAACGGAAGCTTAATTATAATCTTGTATCTCCTTGACACCAGCCTTTTAGTTTTTACAACACGGTTCGAATCGAAATACACCGTCGCGGAGTGTGTACTAGTAGAAGCAAAGTAAACAAACAAAGGCTGCCGACGACGCCTTCTTTCCGGCGTTGATCACTTCTCCGAAGCCAAACAAAGCGTTCCCGGACACGCTGCGGCAGCTCTCGTTCCTTCTGCGATTGTTGCTACTGAGTACTGAAGCTCGAAGCAGTTTCGGAGCGATTTAAGCACGCATCCGTGCGTATCGCATCGTCCCAGCCACTAGCGAGGTTCCCGCGGTCACTGTCTCGTTGCCCAACAGAGGCGCGGTGCTCACGAGTTGTTTGTAAAGGTAATTAAACTGTCGAGTTTGCACCGCCCACAGAGAAGACGGGACGTTTCAATTAGTGGCGTCTAATCCCGAAGTGAGTGTCGCAACAACGCCACAAACGCAGCGTTATCAGCTAGATAGCGATAAGCACTCTCGTGAGAGTTTACATTACACGGCAGACGTTGCGAAAGGAACGAAAGCGGGCGCGATGTGGGGCACGCATTAATCTTGTACAAGTGACACGGCCAATTATTGGGGCCGGGGAATTCGCAGCAATCTCGGGCATGATGCATCTAACGACGCGCCGAGATCGCCGGCAGCATTGCGCCGCCCGGGATGCCTTGCCCGTATACGACCCGCGAGCGTGCGCTGCGTTTGCGCAACGTACGGTAGGCGTTAGCTGTCGCGAATCGTCGCTCTAGATGCGCGGAGACAATGCGCGTTGCGCCAGCGCAGGCCACGACGCGTTTCGCAACGTCTACGCGAAACTCTCGGGGATTTACGGATCACGGAAATCTGTTATGTTTAGAATAATGGCCGACGATCTCGAGGATACCGCAATTTACATGAGATAGTGCAGTGGCGATGTCGACAGAGCTGCGCAGCCGCCGGCGGCGCCCACTCTCGCGTCGGCGTGCTCCAAATTAATATTATATTGTGTTACAATTACGGCAACGTACACAGTGTATCTGGCAATAGCCGGCTATCGGCTACATCGCGGCGTATTTGGGTCACGCCAAATTGCTTCTCTTATCGCGTTTTCGCAAATCGACAGTGGGCGATCGGTTAAGAGTAAATGTCACATCCTTTCCCTTATCAATCAGCGGGTTTCTGCAACTGGGTGGTAAGAGTGGCATTCGCATTCCATAATGCACGGAGCACAATGGCCCGGGTGTGATCGCTCTCAGAACCTGACCGCCGTGGGAACCGTACGCGTCAAATATGCGACAATGCGCTTTGTTTAGTGCGTGCGCGCTTTCTGGGGAAAATATACGCGTAAACGTCTTACTACTGTACATCCATGCTGGTCTGAGAGCAAGAGAAAAACATAGAATGTGAAAGCCGCATTTCCTCAAGAGCATGCTGTAAAAAAACGGTTAAGGGATCCGAGAGTTTCAATATATTGCAATTTAGGCGATGGGATGACAAACTGTCACTACAGAAATATACCTACAAATCTATCTTAAATAACCCTCAAAACTTCATCCGTCATACGGGGTGTAACGACCTTTGTTTAGGTCGTTTACGCTCTGCCTACTCCATTTGGGATAAAGGCGTGATAATATGTATGTACTCATACATCTCATACAAATACAATTGCCGAGCTCTTGCTCTTCTTTCAAACGCCCCATTGTTTGAATGTAGACGTTAAAAATAACATATCCTTAGTACTCGTCGGAGATGAAAGAGCATACAAATGGGCTTGAAACAAAACTGTCTGTGACTCAGAATATAACTTCGCAAGTAATTATCACCTCGACATGTTAAGGCTCGTATTTATAAAGCGATCTCAAGATGGAGAGCAATATTAAGTATGGATTTGAAGGTCCTTTACGTATACAATATATTGCCTGAAATGTATACCAGCCCAGTTCAACTTTTATTTTCCTGAACCCTAAGGTCGCCAGGGAGAAATTGCAGCTTGGCAATAAGGCCGTCTTTTTGTACTACTATTTGTTTCATTTTATTTTTTATTTTTCCTTCCATGCTGGACTGGGAGAGATAGAAAAACATAAAATGTTCCAGCTGCCCTTCCTCCCGGGCATGCTGTAGAAGTCAGCAAAAGGGACTCGAGGGTTACAGTGTATTGTAATTTAGGCGATGGGCTGACAACCTGTCACTATAGCAATACACATTACAATCTAAAATTGCCCTCAATTTTTGTCAAAAAAGCGCCTTTTACGAGGAGTTTGACGCTCTGCCTACCCCGTAAGGGATAAAGGCGTGATTTTATGTATGTATGTATGTTATTTTCTATTGTGTCTTTTCTGTGCAATAAAGTATATTCATATCTTATCGTATCCTTTTGTACTGAAATGACATTTCTGATACGTACTCCAACTAGCTGTCAGTCTCAAGTGCTGTTTATAAATACGGGCCTAACTGACTTATCTACACTCTTTTTACTTGGCTGAGGTCATACGGTGTCGTCCATTAGTGTAACCTGTTTTTTTGACAATAGGCTATTTTTAGTCTAAGTTCCATCTTTGTACTTTGTAGGTCATATTTGTTTACTTAGCTAACGGTTAATTCCAAATTACTGTTGATATTTACTAAACAGACAAATAGACAGGTACGTATATTATTAATAGTGGTCAAATATAAACATACATACATACATACATATAATCACGCCTTTATCCCTAATGGGGTAGGCAGAGCGTAAAGGACCTAAGCAAAGGTCGTTCCGCCACGTCTGACAAGTTTTGTGGGTTATTACAGATGATCATGACGTATATTGCTATAGTGACAGGTTGTCAGCCCATCGCCTAAAATAAATACTATAACCCTCGTATCCATTAGCTGGTTTTTACAGCATGCTCTGGAGGTGATGCAGCTGGCACATTCTATGTTTTAAATATAAACAAGGTACCAAAACTGTACCTAAACATTCTACATCAATGACATAAGCAACCATGACGCCCAAACTAAAATATTCAGTTCCTGACCTGTCATTTCCTAGAAAGACAGCTAGACCGAACAGCCCATATCAACCTTACAATAACTACATATCAACCTTACAATAACTACATATCAACCTTACAATAACTACATGAACTATTGTTCGTTTGTTGGTAAGGAATTTGTCAAGACAATGTGTCAAGTGCAACTGTGTAAATATGGCTACCGAACGTGAGGCTTGGTAGTGTTTAGATCCATATGAAACTCAACCTTGCCTCAGTAAAGATATCGAATTACTTTTTAAACTTAGACAAGATTTACATACATATAAACACGCCTTTATCCCTAATGGGTTAGGCAGAACGTCTGACAAAGTTTTGAGGGTTATTTTAAGACAGATTTGTAGGCATATTGCTGTAGTGACAGGTTGTCAGCCCATCGCCTAAATTACAATATACTGAAACCCTCGGATCCCATAGCTGGATTTTGCAGTATGCCCGGGAAGAAATGCAGCTGGCACATTCTATTCTGTTTTTCTTTCGCTCCCAAGCCAGCATGGAAGAAAACATAGACAAGATTTACCTACGAATAGTACTTATGGAACTAAAGATTTCATCATAATAATATCAATATACTTTTTGACTCAAAGTGCCACTATGTAGACTTCTTCTGTCGAGTGGGTATCGAATCTATGGACCCGATGAACCCTGGTGTCAGAGTTCTTAAACCACCTAGTAGCACAACTATCAGGCCTCTGACATGGTTTTGTGTAACGACCACTACCAAAGACAGCGACCGGGACCGACGGCTTAACGTGCCCTCCGAAGCACGAAATCTTTTTCTTTTTCGGACAATCAGGTGATTCAGCCTGCAATGTCCTACCCAAACTGGGAAAAAATTCACAAAGTGATAAATTCTCAAATATTAACTTTGTGTTTTACCCCTGGGAATCGAACCCAGGACCTCCGGATCGGGAGTCCATGGCACTAGCCACTAGACCACGGAGGCAGTTATGTTTATGTTTACTATGTAGACGACATTCTAGGATACTTTTGCTGACCATAATTGTAGAATGAAAATAATAAATTCGTTTCGGGCAGGGCTCGAACCTGCGTCTCTGGAATGCCGATCCATCGCTCTACCACTAAGCTACCGAAAGTTTCCTATCTTTATTTGATAGTCTTCTTCTTCTGCCTAGCGTTTTCCCGACCTGCTGCTGGCGGACCCTTCCAGCTATTTCTAGTCCACTTTGCCCGGCCCACTTTGCTTTATTTTATAGTATGAAATAAAAATAGCATTGTGAGTGCTAAAAATCCTCAAAAATAACTTATTTTTTCTCGCAAACGTTTTTTTTTTTAAATATGATGTCGGTCTAGTAATACTTATGTCTAGTCCAGTCCATGCTGGACTGGAAGAGATAGAAAAACATAGAATGTTCCAGCTGCCCTTCCTCCCGGGCATGCTGTTGAAGTCAGCAAAAGGGACTCGAGGGTTACAGTGTATTGTAATTTAGGCGATGGGCTGACAACCTGTCACTATAGCAATACATATTGCAATCTAAAATTGTCCTCAATTTTTGTCAGACGTGGCGAAAGCGCCTTTTACGAGGCGTTAAACGCTCTGCCTACCCCGTAAGGGATAAAGGCGTGATTTATGTATGTATGTATGTATGTAGTCCAGTAGATGTAAACTGTGATTATACAGTCAGATGTTGTTTTTATTTGGGTCTTGTAGTGACGTCATATGATTCACAACTGAGTAAGCATAACACTCAGACTCCCTGTCTACTATTTGTCTACTTCTAGACAGACTTATTTACGTTCGTACATTTTTGCAACTATTGCCAACAATTCTACAGTCGCCCACGTCTCCGTGAATGGTTGATTTAGATTAATTATTTTTATAGGTCGAACGTTGGAGTAGCTTTTTTCTTTATCCAAGGTCAGTTATGCTATTACTAATATGAATGTAGAACTAAGATGAATGTGACACTTTAGACAGGTTACAAATCAGACAATTTGTATGGAAAAGCCTCTTTTTATTATTAATTAAATTGACTGAGCAACCCCTATCAGTTTGCGGGACGCTGTCCCTTACACCCTGTATAATGAACCCGTTACGGTGCGTCATAAAGTCCAATAAAAAGATGAATGGATCAAAGGAAAAATAATGACAGCATTTTAAATGCAACCGCCCATAAATTCCACGCCCCTATATCAGTTGCAAATCGACGGTCAAACACAACAGTTACCGTGATTTGTGCCCATTTGTGTCTGGAAAAATGTACCCGAAACGTAAAAGGTGTGGCAGCCAACGACCCCAACATATGACTCATTCAACCGCCACCGGCAAACTGGCCACTGGCCACTTACTCTAACCGTCGAAAAAGAAATAATCAAATTCAAATCAGGAAGGCGTAGAATTCGTTTTTGAATCTGGAACTGCACATTTGAATTTGGAACCGGTAGAGACGCAACGTATTCAGTTACAAGATTATAAGTGTGAAATAACTGTACATAATATTACAGTTAATCGTTATTTGGCACTGTAAGCAATAACATTTCAATTTAGATGCATCGGAACGTCAGAACTACTCTTTAATTGAAAATAATGATAGGAATCAGGTTCGTAACTCTTGTTCAGTAGCGGTTTTCTACTTTCCAAATATACCTACTATTATTAATGATTTAGAACTAAGCCACCTGTCCAAAACTCATAAGAAGAAAAATATAAATTATAAAGCTAAAGATTTAGTAGGTATGGTACATATAGATCGTATTTTTAACATTGTTTTATTTAGATACTCAAACAAATGATTAATATTATACTTCCTTTACTTTCTCAATAAAACAATGAGGTTAAGGCCGTCCAAAGTACCAGGATATCATCGGCGTAGTGCAATACTTCATAACCCGCGTGCCCTTACAGGGAAGCCCTGCAGATGCTATCTCGTTGAAGAATGGGACTAGTTATTGCTTATGACAACTAATAAAATGCGATTTATTGCTAGTCGTACAGCCTTTAGAGGATAGAGTTTATTTTCTGAGACCGTCAATACTTTTGATTTCGGAATACATATCGATGTTTAAGGAATAATGGGTTTAGAATGGAACTGGAAATGCATGATGGTCATGAACTTCCTTTAAAGAAATAACATATTTTATTGTGCTCAAAGGTACTTGACATAATATAAGAAACGTAGCATATACATTTTGAGGAAATATTGTTTTACAAACAAATCAGGAACATCTGTATCTTCAATTAAATCTGGCCAAGTGCAGATTTGAGGTGCAATTTTAAATCTTATCTTATCTTATCTAGCCATTAGTGTCCCACTGCTGGGCAAAGGCCTCTCTCCGGTCTCTCCACGACTCTCTGTCCTGTGCCTGTTCCGGCCAGTTCTCCAGGAAGGCATCGAGTTCGTCTCGCCACCGCCGTCTGGGTCGGCCACGGCCAATTTTAAATATGTATGTTAAAAATTTGCACGAAACAGTGTCAATGTCATTAATAAACCTTTCTAGACACATGTGCAAAAAAAACTAAGGTCTAGATCTTCATCGACAGTTAGGAATTAAAATGGTGCGATTTAGCTTACAAAAATGTAGAAGAATAGAGGTCATTCGATTGGTTTTTGATCTAAGGAAGTAGGTGTACTTACTAGTTTTTTCTCGATACGAACGTTTCGTATCGAGAAAAAACTAGTAGGTACACCAATTCATTTGAAGTCGAATTGAATACACCTTCAGCTGAATAATAATTTCAAATTCCAAACTCATCTTGAGAGAAAATAATGAAAGGAAATGTATGTTAAATTGGATTTGAATTTCAAGACCTAGATTGCTTGAGCAAAATAGAAACATGGAAGCACTTTCTTTAGAAATTATGCACAGTTGATAAGGTAGTGTTTATTGAAATGAACATTTTCTAACATACCTACATACATTCACAGGTACACTTTCAATTCTTTTTTCTATTATTTGTCTTCTGATGAAGACGTTTTGGTGCTCCCGCGGTAAACAAAATGTCCTTGCACCGGTATACCTTTGGATAATACGTACCTTACTTTATCCTAACTGAAGGACTAAAATTGATAAAAGTACGGTATTACTTACACTCAGGACGATAGATGCGGCTTTGTACGTCTACAAGAACCGCTTCATTAATTTATTTCATGCTGGACTGGGAGAGATAGAAAAACATAGAATATTTCAGCTGCCCTTCCTCTCGGGCATGCTGTAGAAGTCAGCAAAAGGGATTCGAGGGTTACAGTGTATTGTAATATAGGCGATGGGCTGACTACCTTTCACTACAGCAATACACATAACAATCTAAAATTGCCCTCTATTTTGTCAGACGCGGCGAAAACGCCTTTTACGAGGCGTTTTACGCTCTGCGTACCCCATAAGGGATGAATGCGTGATTTTATGTATGTATGTATGTATGTACCTCATTAATGTATTAAGGATATGTACGTAATGTTATTGTATGTTATGTACTATGTAACTGTTTAGCGTAACAACAGAAGCACAGAATATTAATTAACCACCCATTGTTTATTAGCATTTACAACATCGGAACAACATCTCTTGCGCATGTCTTACCCACACAACCTCTGACATTGACGCGCCTAATTACTGGATGTGCGCGAATGCGAATATATGCGCACGCGACGGTCATTGACGGACGAGTATTCAAATGTCAATCTCTTCTAGTAGTTAGCTGTGTTTACTCGCATGTCAGGAGGTAAGATTCTTTTTTAATTTAAGCTTTTGACTTTAGTTTGGGTCAGAGTTGACAAAGACAGGGTCGACGATGGAACGAACCCGGCTACTAAACAAAATTGTTTACTTCCACTTTAGGGTTCTAAGTATGCATTCGCAAAAACAGACGCAGGTAGTGAGTTCCACTCATTGCCGTGCACTTTATGAATGATAACTGGACATGTTTAAATTGCTTAAACCCCATTGGCTAGAATTACTGCTAAGTTCAAATATTTCATTTTGTTTTGTGCTTTACTGTACCATTGTTTGTTGCACCATTATTATAACAACAGTTTCAATTATACAGTGATACGATCTTCCAAAACCTTTAAATATCAACAAACTTGCAGAATTCTCAGCCGAATGCATCCAGATTTTTCGATCCGATATTATAATAGCAAATTGGAGCGGCGACCTTGTTATTGTATTCTAATGGCGGCGAAATATTCCATTGTGCGCTTGCGCATGTACTTTAATTTTGTACAGTCAACCAAAGAGTTAGAGTACCAGAGCCACTCCAAAGCGATGAATTTTCTCAGCCCCCGTAGCACCTCGCCGCTAGATAACAAATTATATTGCATTTATCTTTCAAATTTCCATACGATTTGACAGATAGGTATGATAAAAGGTGGCTATCGCGGCTGCATGCATTTATTAATATTTTTAGATAAGAATTTATAATGATTCTACGGTTTATTAATCTGCACAATTTAACGAAATTTCATGCTAAAGTATAAACTTACCCGGGTAAACTTTATCGGTTTGTATCGGCCCTGATCACATAACTCCTTGGTTGGCTGTACTCTTTGTACCTTCGCCGTGCGAGGACAGAGCTTGGGCTTGCATCTGTGACATTTCGTGCAGAGTACCAAAATGTTCGTGCTGAGTACCAAAATGTTAGATATTGCGGCGATCTGATTAAAAACGAACTTCGTTGATGTTTCATAAGTCTTTTGCGATGATATAGCACGATTTTATAAGGCTCAATCGCAAAATTTAACACCCGCAAAATGTACCATAGCCAAAAAACGTACCATTAGAATTTGTATGTATCAGTTTTATCGTATCCTGACATGTTTCTTTTGACAGAAATTCATTTTTCTATCACTGTAAAGAAGATTTCTATTTCAAAATTAAGAAAAAGAATAAGATATGAGTTTACGAGTCTCCAAGTAAACTCAGTACAATTAACAATACCGACATCTGCGCAGACGCATCTCCTGCAGAACAAGATTAGTTCCTTTGTGAAATCTCGTTCGTTTGTTAGTCTTGCTAAAGGTGTGCTTTCATACAACCTTTTGTTGCGTCAGTGGCTTTTTGTTACGAAAAATAAGAGATTTAAAGCCCTTTTCTGAGGAGGGTGATACGATGCATTTTTGTGATATAAAATCACCTTTCTTATGTTGCCATGAAACGTATGTTGGTTATTATTAACATACTCGAAGTTGCAATTGAGAGTCTTTTGATTTAGCAATATCAAACAAAACATTCGCTTATCCTTGTTGTATTAGCACAAAAATAACGATTGACACTTCCATCCGCTGAGTCAGACCACTCGACTTCCGGACGAGGTTGAGCAGCACAAATGTCACTCATTGACCTCTCATCTCGAGGATGGCACCCACATATTGACACCCAAATAGCACCCGAAACTTCAACCAATCAGAAGCGAGAGATTCTCGGTTAGAAAAACGAACTAGTTTTTGAAGAGCAATGGTAAGTTCATGGGAATCAGGTAATGTATGATTAGTCAGAGTGTAAGAAGGTAAAACAAATGTATCTTGTTCTCGTGTAGAGAAGGAAGCCTTTTAAAAACACACACTGCTCTTAGTTCATTTATGATGAATGAGACTCATCTCACACACTTGATGAAATAAATGTTAAAATAAAAAGTTTATCTTAATCCATTTCTTCAATGTACCATGAATGTACCACCTACATTTCCTCCCAGGTATGCTGTAAAAACCTGCTAAGGGATCCGAGGATTTCTGTATATTGCAATTTAGGCGATAGGCTGACAACCTCAATACAGCAATATACCTACAATTCTATCTTAAATAACCCTCAAAACCAGACGTGGCGTAACTTCCTTTGTTTAGGTCGTTTACGCTTTGCCTACCCCATTAGGGATAAGGGCGTTATTATATGTATATATGTATCTTAATAATAGAACTATTATTGAATCTTTAATAATTACTACAAAATATTTCGACAATGTAATCTTGCTAGGTAGACGCAAAACTCTAAAACACAATTACTATTATGTAAAACATCTACCCCGTAACACCTATTTAGCATAGACAATAATATAGCAACTAAGTGTTAGCAACTCATCAAAGTTCAGAGCACGTGGTTATATAACGACAATGCGTTATATGGGACAATCACGATTAACCTAAATTGACGACCATCAACTATCTATTAAACAACTACCTAACAGCACGACTATCTTCATGTAATTGTTGACTATTTATAACACTGATACAGAAAGATAGAAGATGGTGTTTGTCGGTTTGTCCGCATATTGTTTACTTTAAAATACCTTTTACTTTAAATACCTACAGCCCAGCAGTGGGACATTAACGGCTAGACAAGACAAGGCAAGACCTACAGCTTTGGACGAAATGACAGCTTTCTGTATATTATACGGCCAATTTCACATGAGATTATATTGATAAAAATATTTTGTAGGTACTTCATTAATAAATATAAGAAGTTCTGTTCCAAACTAAATCAGTCATATTGGATTGGACGTACCGACTAGACGGGAAAATATAAGAAACCACAGAGTAGAAACCTAGGTGCTCTATGTAAGAATTTCAACAAAAAATATTATAAGGATTGACACCCAATCTTGTAGTTTAATACAAATCCAAACCAAGCAGATATTTACACAGGCAACCATTCTTCTTCTTCTTCTGTCGAGTGGGTATCGAGTCTGTGGACTCGATGAACCCTGGTGTCAGAGTTTTTAAACCGCCCCCGCCCCCCCGTTTTTAGCCGACCACTATCAAAGACAGCGACCGGGACCGACGGCTTAACGTGCCCTCCGAAGCACGAAATCTTTTTCTTTTCGGACAATCAGGTGATTCAGCCTGCAATGTCCTACCCAAACTGGGGAAAAATTCACAAAGTGATAAATTCTCAAATATCAACTTTTGTGTTTTCCCCCCTGGGAATCGAACCCAGGACCTCCGGATCGGGAGTCCATGGCACTAGCCACTAGACCACGGAGGTAGGTTAGGTAACCATTAGTAACGTATAAGTACAATGCGCAAATTAAGCCCTCGACTTGCAATTTAGGCGCACAGACGCTCGCTAAATACGCATTGTGATACTTGCGCCGGCGCCGACGAGAGGATGCGCCTTATTAGCGCTATTAGATGTTCCTCTGCTAAGGTTGCGCAAATTTAAATAAGGAAAAGGTATCTTCAATCTTACTTTGCTCATCAGATAACTATAGCTAAGAACCTTGAAAAGTAGAGAGGCTCTGTGATTTCTAAATATCATGGCGTAGGTATAATGTCACGAAAAAAAAAAAACATTTTTCGCTGCCGAACGGAATAGAGCAGACAATCTTTCAATCTTCCATGCCGGCCTGGGAGCAAGAGAAAAACATAGAATGTGCCAGCTGCATTACCTCCCGAGCATGCTGTAAAAGCCAGCTAAGGGATCCGAGGGTTTCGGCATATTGTGATTTAGGCGATGGGCTGACAACCTGTCACTACAGCAACATACCTACAAATCTATCTAAAATAACCCTTAACTTTGTCAGACGTGGCGAAATGACCTTTGTTTAGGTCGTTTGCGCTCTGCCTACCCCATTAGGGATAAAAAAAAAAAAAAAAAAAAAATCGACTGTTTCGATCACCACCAAACCCAATCGTAAAGTCTCGTAGGTTATATTCTTCGCTTCTACATTTTTAATGCGGACAAGGAATGTAACTCCCTGTCCGCGGATCTGTTTCCGGAACGTTATAACCTGGGCCTTTTCCATCAGGTGATATGGTAGACAAAAGGTTTGCATATATAAAAAAAATACAAATAATTTTCCACCATTTGCGAACCCTGCTTGCACTCATGCGCAACGCAAGTAACGCGCATGCGCACAACAGGCCATTGAGATCGGCGCCGAACGAATCGCTAACTGATAAGTGCGGATCAAACTTAATGAGCCATCTTATACATCTTGCATCTGATCTTGTTACTGAAGAGGTTTTTGCAAGGAAGTAGGTACGTAGTGTTGAAGATAGGTAATTTATTGAACATTAAAATATCTTGGGTTGATAAGATCTTTATGCAGGATAAAAAGATCATCCTTCGTTTTCCAGTTAGTAGTGCATGATGGTAGGTAGGTAACTTTTTTAAGTACTTCGCTTGAATGAGAATTGGCAAATACTATATATGCAAGGGCATTCACCACCCTCCTTTACTGTTGCCAAGAATAAGACGTGTCCAGACCAGAAGTTATCAAAATGACAAATTCTCAAAACAATACACCTTATGTCCCATGATGAGTAACCCACTTTTCTCTTCCACTGAGATAATAAGGCCAAATGTATACTTGGTATAAAAAATCTGTTCTACTAAACTGCAAGCCAAAAAGCTTCTGAAGTACCCAATTAATTTGCACTAGCTTTTACATTTTCTCCTCACCTATCTACATAGTAAAGTGCACATTAATCTACCCTCAGAGGAGTACCCTCATTCATCACGAGCACTTAGTAGAATTGGGACGGCACGCGCGAGGAACGCGCAAAACGCAGCGCACGCGCATATGCGCCTTTCACCTTAATGCTGGGTTATAGGTTATTGGTACACGCATTATTATATTTAGTTGTTATTATAATGTTCGGTATGGAATGTTGGGACCTAACATTGAGGCAGTTTAGATATTAGAGATATGTGATTTGGTTTCTAAGATACCAGCATTCCGCATATTATCTGGGACGCGATGAAAACGGCTTTTATTATTGCTTGCAGTCTCTGTCTACCCCGTAAAGAATATAGGCGGCATTTAAAGTAAGTAGGTAAATGTTTATCATCAGAGCGACTACGTGGGATTACAAACGAATTAAAACTACAGAAATAAATGTGATGATTTCGACAATGGTTTATACATAGGTAGACGTGACAACGAATTATGAGATATTCGTTTTATATTTTTACAAGCAATATGAATAATATGATTATCACTTACCTTACGAACCTCGAAAGCCTGAGAAATTCTCTAGCAGAAACCTAACCACGTTTTCATTTAACAAGTACTTATCTGACACTATTTGAGAATATTTACTAAGTACAGCCTATGCCCTTTGCCATACGACAAACTACAAGAGAAATCAGGGTCCGTTACTCGAAAGCTAGAGACCACCATCTGAATTAATATAAGTACCTAGATATACACCAGGACCTATAGGAAGGTAACCTAAGGTACCTAAGTAGGAAGCTAAAGTGAGTTTAGTGTGTTTATTCGAATGTCGTAGTACCCTTAGGCTAGGCCTAAGGCTTAGGGTATAAGTCCAGCATACCTACATCCGGCAGTCGAATTAAAGAGAATAGGCAGAAGGTTTTGCTGTAAATTAAATACTTATTTAAACTAGTAAGTCACAAAACCACTTGCCAAGCGTGGCGACTATGGCAAGCTCTTCAATCCCGAGGTTGGAAGAGTCATTGGTTAAGTAGGTAATGGACTTTCTGCCATATGGATTCGAATTTCAACTAGATTTTACCAAAACAAACTGTTAAATAATGAAACGTCTAGAATTTCACCGGGCTGCTTAGGGTACGGTAGCTCAGTTGGTAAAGCAATTAATGGATTTTAGACTACAGGCTCATCAAATTCTACTAGAGTATTTTTTTAATTACTTATATTATTACTTCCATGCTGGACTGGGAGAGATAGAAAAACATAGAATGTTCCAGCTGCCCTTCCTCCCGGGCATGCTGTTGAAGTCAGCAAAAGGGACTCGAGGGTTACAGTGTATTGTTATTTAGGCGATGGGCTGACAACCTGTCACTATAGCAATACATATTACAATCTAAAATTGCCCTCAATTTTTGTCAGACGTGGTGAAAGCGCATTTTACGAGGCGTTAAACGCTCTGCCTACCCCGTAAGGGATAAAGGCTTGATTTATGTATGTATGTATGTATATTACATACATACATAAACCACGCCTTTATCCCTAATGGGGTAGACAAAGCGCAAACAATCTAAACAAAAGTCGTTCCGCCACGTCTAACAAAGTTTTTGGGTTATTGAAACTCTCGGATCCCTTAGCTGTTTTTTACAGCATGCCCAGGTCAGCATGGAAGAAAGGACTTATATTAAATATTTAAAAATGATATCCCATGTACCCATGATCTTTTACGCCCCATCCAAGACTTGTAGTACAACTTAACTTGGCTAAAGCAGTGTGAGAACCTTTAGCTTTATCGAGAATGCATAATTGGACATGACTGGGAAAGAATTCGCGTGATACCGATCTGCTTAATGCGTGCGTCTGCGCAGCCTTAATGACCTACTGGAATTTACAAGTATGAGGTGCTTCATAAAAATAGGTCTATCAGGTAAGGTGATGTGGTGAAGTGTGAGAATAGTTTGCAAGGTTATGGAATCCATAAAAAATATTATACATGATAGAAATATTAAATCGTACGATACGAGTATTCTTATTCTTCAAAAAGAAGAAATAGGTACAAAGAAAACTTTTGTTGGTGGCTCAGTTATATTCATGTAATGTAATTTACGGTACTCGTAAATAGCGTTTATTCGGTGCCGTTAAAAAATAATCATTTTTCTCTTATCTGCGCGTCAACTCTTCATTCTAAGCTAATATATTTTTTGGATCATGCAACAACTTGACAATGTTTTTTTAAGCAAATAGTAATAATTCAATATTTCCTCATCATCCCTAAGAAAAATAAACTAAAAACCAAGTAGGTACTTGTTCGAATTGAAGCGCATGCCGCCAGCGCGTTGGATCAAAAGCTGCGCGCGCGCAACACGAGTGCCATTGCAGTAATAGAATAATTAATGGGCACCGGCCGGCAAGGGTCACTGCGCCTCTCCCTCCAGATGGAAAGGGCTAGGAAAGAAATCGTACTGCAAGGGAACCAAGTCAAGTGTGACCGGATTTAAGTCCTTTTAATGGACGCTATTATATTTACTTCTTTTTTAATATTCTTGGCGTGTTG
The DNA here is from genome assembly GCA_949820665.1 of Scrobipalpa costella. Lineage (NCBI taxonomy): Eukaryota > Metazoa > Arthropoda > Insecta > Lepidoptera > Gelechiidae > Scrobipalpa > Scrobipalpa costella. The sequence continues at coordinate 3,967,912 of OX463306.1, forward strand.
ACATCGCGTTTGTATCGATGGTATAAAATCTAATACGTTTCATTAATGTTTCTTTTCTTACAGGTATAGAAAATATCCAACAACATGAATGAAATGGATAATTCAGATAATTTTATCTAAGAATTTAACTGTATGTAAAGCACCGAGTCTGACAATTTTAGTAGGTCTTTTAGAATTGGAAGTTTAAAATTTTACTACAAATGACTGAATTAATTTTAGTACTAGGTATGAACACGGTACGATCCTCTTTATTCCCTGCAGTTGGGCGAGTGCTCGTTCATAGAAACCGATTCATTTGACTTGCGCTGGCGTTCATTGTTTTGATGTCAATGTTTTCAAGCCAACCAATGACCTGTTTCAAAGCGTAATCCGAACATAAAGAAGCGAGTTCAATTCTCATAAGCCTCTACACACAAACATGCATAAAAAATACGTTTTTTATCCCTAATAGGCTAGGCAGACCGTCAAAGACGTAACAAAGGTCGTTCCGGCACTTCTGGCAAGCTTGAGGCTGGGCGCCCGCCGCGCTCATAAGTAATCAGTGCTTGAGGTATTACAGATAGATCTGTGGGTTGTAGTGACTGGATGTCATTCTATTGCCCAAATTGCAATACACTGTTACACTCCAATCCCTTTGCTGACTTCTACAACATGCCCAGGAGGAGAAGCACCTGCCATATTCTAAGTTATTCCATCTCTACCAGTTCCGCATGAAAATTCAACTCTCATAAGCTTCTAGGCCACCATTATACACGTATGAATATTCTGGGTAATACGATGAATTGAAGATAGGCACACCCTTACCCATAAATCGTAAAATACCCAATTGTTTCCCACTACCGCGAATTGTATTCGACCCAGAAACCAGACAGTATGAAACCACCCAAAACCGTAAACATATCGCGTTTCTAAAGATCAGAGCCTTACGTCCGTTCCACTTACGAAACCTCTGAAGGCTTGTTATTAGCCATTCAAATCGTGGAAACAATACCCTCGGTTAGGGGGTCGACTCACAAACAGACAAACTCATGCAAATGTCTGACACTTGCAAATAATCGGCTATTAGTTACCCATTGTCTTCAGAGCTAAGATTTCGCCTGTAAAACTTAGAAACTCAAGAATTTATGTAAGAAGGAAATGGGAGGAGAAAAACATGGTGGAAGACAACCATGACCTATGTCTAAGAATAGCATTACTCGGAAATTCATTACGGTTCACTCCGACAAGATTCTCTCTAGAGAAGAATTTGCAGAATCCCGTGCAATTCTGTCATGATGTACTCGCGATGCATTCACGCTGCACGTCAGATGTTGCAACAAAAACCAAAGAAGGGCACAGCTTACAAGGAACTATTGGTGTTTTTATCAGGCTGATTACTTACGTAAATGGTAGACGTCAGTCACGCTGGCTGTTTAGAAAGAGCTCTCGATAAATGGGCATGCAATTTTCAAAGTGCGGGGAGTTGCGCCGGCGCAGGCAGGGTGGCCGACGTGGATCTAATGTAATGCAAGCGCTCGCGGCGCTCCCGACTTGAAATATCACGGAATCTCGCAATAACCCAGATGAATATATGTATTTCTACCGCGGAACGAGCTCCAGCGGAATTAAAGTCGATTCTAATATCCATAATCTTAATAGGTGAGGAAATTATGGGATCCAGCCTCCTATTATAGTAGCCGTTTAGTCAGCATTTCTCTTTTATAACGCGGTAGTTTAGAATGAAGATGTCGGTCAGGCGGTTAGGTTGCGCTTGCGCTGCAGCGGGTGGGTCAAAGCCCTCTAACAGCTAAACAAACTCGACGCGACCTCCGCATTTATGACAGAGATGATTATCACGACCTCCACCAGTTTCCTGCAAAACTGCCATCTTAATCGAGACGCTGAACACCCACGAGACGACGTGGCTTGTTAACCAACTTTATTAGGGTCCAAACAAGGCGTGGACGGCCCCCAGACATAAACAACCAAACGACAGGGCCCCCAATCGAGGACACACCGCCCAAACAATTTTTGGCAAGCATTAAACCTTCAACGCTATTTGCGATACTAATTTAATTACTCATAATGGAACATGAAATCTCACTGCAGATAAATCTTGATTCAAGTGACAAATTGCTCGTCTCAATGCGCAATTGTTCAAGGAAATCATTCGCGACAGTCGAGCTGAATTCTTGGTCTTATTTTGCACTTTATCACGATACACGCAACGCGTTTCATTGTATTCTGATGCGCGGAGCAATCCCGCAGAGCTTCCTGATCCCATAGGTTAAGCAGATATCGCCAGTGAGAGTTCACGACACGGAAGTAACGTACGAACGTGTTGAGGGGTCCGAAAGTGCTGATACCAATCTGCGGAAGGAATACAATCACACACAGGAGCCCCTCTCGCTTCCATTGTAAGCAGGCGTCGCCGTAACGACTGCCCTATGAACTATAATACAATACGGCCGAATAGCAAACACAATGTAGAGAGCAGGAGTACCAGGAAACGTTCCGCTCTGCATTTCTCCCGAGAGAGAGTTCGGAAGGTATCGCATTACGAGCGTCCGTGAGTATGACTGACAACCGCGGATGTGTAACATGATTATGTCTGAACGGTACGGTAGCCCGATGGTGTAGTGGATAGGGCCGCTGCCTCCTAAACGGGTAGGTCGTGGTTCGAATCCCACCACGTACCAATGTGTTTTTCAGTTTTCGAATTTCATATGTACGTTTATTCAGCGCTTTTTCTGTGCTTCGGAAGGCACGTTAAGCCGTTGGTCCCGGTTAATATCGTTTAATACCGTAGATATTAGTCGTTAAGCCATGTCAGAGGGCAGAGCTAAGCATTGGCGGCTTGAAAACTCTGACCTTATCTGGTTTCCCTTCTGGGTTGCGGAGGTCAGATGGCAGTCGGTCTGTGTAAAGACCAGTACTCTCGTTCAATCCCCTAGAATAGGTAACCATCCCCGTGAGAGTGTGGATAAATCTAGGGAGATGATGGTACGCTTCACGACGGCACGGTGCGAGGGAGCCGCCGGCAGAGCACCGTAAACCACGGCTTTTGTCGACGTGTAATAACTTTGAGGAAAGGCGGTAATCGCGCGGCCTACTTGCGCCCGCGCCTGCCCTGCGGTGGGCCCGCTACACCGTCTCAATCCCGCGCCCGTTGCGCCCGCGCGGGCCGTTTTTCAGCGTGTGTCCGATGCTCGCACGATAACACCGGTACGTTCTCGTAAGTCCGCATAATGATAACGGGGCCGGTCCGATGTGCATATCGCCGGGTCCATCAGGGATGCTATCTCAGCCAGGCACGCGTTTAGCCTCAGAGTCTAGCTTCCAGCATTCCAGTTTATGTTATAATCGGTCTTTGACATAAACATAATAGGAGCGATAAAAGTTAAAGAGAGTTTAAGTGGTATTGTTCCGTGAGGGTTTGCTACAATGTTGCGTCGTAAAAGATGGCAGGAACTAAATGGTTCCCGTCTTCGTTTGACAGATGCTCCATAAAGCTGAAGCGGTAACTTTGTCCTGTTCCATCCAACAAGATTGAATGACCAGAGCAAGATAAAACGTTGCCATATTTATGAGCAACTGCACTATTTATTGATCTATTCTATTCTTCAGAAAGTTGTTCAGAACAAAAGAGTGAGAGACTCGTGAAGACCAGCAATCTATAAATGTCAAAAGACCGTTTCTGAATAGTGAGGACTTTGACCTTTGTTTTTTTTTTTTAATTTCAATCTTACTTTTCAGTATAAGTGGTTGAAGGCATAACAATACAGTGTCAATACATAAAACTTAATCATGTTTATGTTGCACTCTGTAGACTAGGTATAGATATATGAACAAATTAATACAAGACACTATTTCTTGTTTCTAATTTCTGCATGAAATTTATGCATTTGTTTATACGTCACTATTGTACTACAGAACCAGCTCACGTGTGAGTATTATACTAGTAAATGTAATATTATAGTCACTTATAGGTATAGCAAGAATAAGGAGCAAACTACGCAGAAATATCAAGGTGCAAAGTGAATACTTAACGTTATTCATTGCTGGTTAGGGTAGATCAAGAAGTTTGATCTAGGTGTAGCTGTTGTATCATAAAAACAGATAAAGGGAATCGACATAAACTTTCCCTTCTAATAATCCTTACATTCACTGCGGTCCTGGGCAGCAATGCGCAATCAGGGAAGACGTAGGTAGGCATACATTCGATAACACATAGTCCTCAGAAATTGAACAAAAATCGGAATTTGAAGCCAACAAGTCCGTGCAAATTGTCATCATATAATGGTTTTAGGTGAGGTTAGGCTAGCAATGGTCATCCAAATCACAATTGGACTCTCCAGGACAGTTTCATACGTTAGTGTCTCAGGCCACGTGCGCAAACGCAACGCTACACGGTGCACGTGCAACGACCGAGCCAATAAACTGCGCAGGCGCAAACTGAGGGAAGATTGTTTATAAGGCGTTGTAAACATTAGAGTAGAATAAGAGGTTTGTTGTCATACAAATTACCATGTAGGTATATAATATTTTGTTATTGGACGTTGAAGTTTCTGTTTAGTGAAGTTAGTGGTTCAAGGAAACGACGAAAACAACTTTGATTGGGATATAGGAACACTCTTACAGAAGGGTTCAGTTTTATGGGTGCTTGGTGAACCCATTCAATAGGAGAAGATGACTTTTATGCACAAGATAATGTAGAGATTGACAAAAGACTTATCCGAAAAAGTTATGATTGAAACGCAAAGAAACTCCTGAATCAAACTTGTTTACAAACGCAAGGATAATAGGACCTTTGAAACACGGGAAGTCGCAGTAATGTTATTGCTACAGTGATCTTCAGATGCGAAGAAACCTGTTCTGTTGAGGGTTGTCAGGCATCAGGATAGGGACAGAAAAGATCCTTAAACAAATGGTATTTTAATGTCTAGTCTTTTCAAATTTTAAACATGTGGACGTGCTTGCGTGCGAAATTGCTACAAATAGGTCTTTAAAATGAAAGTACCAATCATACATTCTGATTTATGTCGTACAAGAACATGAAAAACTGCCTCCGTGGTCTAGTGGCTAGTGCCATGGACTCCCGATCCGGAGGTCCTGGGTTTGATTCCCAGGGGGGAAACACAAAGTTGATATTTGAGAATTTATCACTTTGTGAATTTTCCCCAGTTCGGTTAGGACATTGCAGGCTGAATCACCTGATAGTCCTAAAAGAAAAAGATTTCGTACTTCGGAGGGCACGTTAAGCCGTCGTTCCCGGTCGCTGTCTTTAATAGTGGTCGTCACTTAAACCATGTCAGAGGCCTGATAGTTGTGCTACTAGGCGGTTTAAAAACTCTGACACCAGGGTTCATCGGGTCCATAGACTCGATACCCACTCGACGGAAGAAGAAGATTAAAAAGGTTGTTCTATTTTCTAAGTCCCGTCAGGAAAAAAGGCAAATGCTGTATTTTCATGGAGTACTGGTAATTTAGCAACCCTTCTTCTTATAGAGTAGGTTTTCGAGTCAAAGACGGATCCGTTGCTGTTCTAATATTTAAAGTGGCAAAAGTTAGCAACCCTAGTCTAGTTCTATAGGATAGGAGTCCTAGCTGCATTCCTCAGAGAGCCGGATTAAGCTATTCCTTAGCCGAGGAACTTTGTAAGCAAATGGGCTTGAATCTGTCGTAGGGGAATGTAAATTGGCCTTGATTTTGCTTAGGTGAAGATTACAAGTGTTCTTGAAAGGAATGTTAATAATTAAGTAAAGAATTTCCTTTTTATGGATATCTATTTTAAATTATCCTTAAACTATCCTAGTCACTAAGGGGAATTGGCTTTTCATGTATGCATGTGTTCATTTCAGTCATTATCTCTAGCCTTTTCCTGTTTTTCACGGGAGAGGTAGCCCTAATCAAGGGGATTGAAACCAGTAGCTTTAAACTAGTCAAGAAGAATAATATTCTAGTCACTTTTTCTCTGTCAATTTTAATTTTTCCTATGTTCAAGAGCAAACCCATTAAAAACCAAGTTAACCTTAAAATCAAGAAAAGAATGATTCTTTTATTCACCATGATTACCGCATAACCTCATTCAAGATGAAGTCATTACTAAAGCGGAAACGAAGATGTAATTATCATAATTTAATTTGGTGGTTGTGCGCGTGCGACACCGAAATCGTGACGTCACGTGAACGAAGTGATTCACTCGTCAAATCGTGTCGCTGAGGTGCGCGAGCGCATACTGATCGTGATGCAGGGTTGGTAGAGAAAAGAAATTATAGAGTTAATTCTGTAAAAGATCTGCGAGATGATATGATATGTAACTAATTATATTCAAAAATGTTAGCGCATTGTCTCATCAAAGACAGATATGTTATTTTCTTGAAATGTAAAGCAAATATATTAAATTTTACATCTACAAAATAATTTATGCACACTTTCTCAATATAAACATATCTTAGAAAATATCACTGAATCCAAGTTTTTATTAGAATTTCGACTGTTTTTATTTTAAAATAGGAATTATTAAGGCAACCCTACACTAGCACAAACCACCGCGGAGTACCACACTCCTGCGCATTAACTAACGAGCGTGTTTTATTTTACTCACATTCATAACACGAACGAACCCATACACTTATTGACGCGGCCGTTCCAGAAACTGCTGGATTCTTACCTGCAATGAAAGAAACATCAGATTAATAAAAATTAAATAAGGAATAAAAAATTACAAATCCTTACTAATATTATAAATGCAAAAGTTTGGATGTTTGTTACCCAATCACGCTTCAAACACTGCACGGATCGGGATTAAACTTGGCACACATATAGGTAGGTCCTGGAATAGGTCATCCATCCTTTTCACCGCGGGAAAACCTCGGAACCTGCGGAAAGCTAGTAGATTATAATTTCACTAACGGTTCTTACTATCTTGCTGGTTTATAATCGCGTCACCTTATATTATATACCTATTTCTTATGGTGTCGTAAAAGTCGATAAAGAAAAGTAATCAGGTAATGTGCAGCAGTATCTCCTGAGAATATAACATATTTCTGTTCTTATCAATCCGCCTGCCAATCGTTTTAAGTACGGCAACTATACTCTCCTATAGCTGTTGTAAAGACTCACTAGAAACGTATCTATTCAATAAATAAAAACAACAAGTTATGCGTAAATTCAAAACAACGTAATAAAAAGCTTTTGATAGATAAGACTTTCTATTTATTACTACGTATCGGTTCAGTTCACATCAAAATATGATTAGATAACTAAGTAATATCGAAAGTGATACAATAAATTGTTATTGCAACAAACAAATCTAACCGAACCTCGTAAACAACATTTCGATTGCTTCGTTACTTAGAACTTCAATTTCTTTAAAAACCTTTCTAGTTTTAGAGTCACCTTTATAATAAGGAACTTAAACTTAGTTCATTTGATTTGGCATGAACAAAAACCAATATATACTTACACTTACTTACTAATCGCTAAGAGTGGAACATAACCGGCTGCTGTACTGTCCTCTGGACTTCGCAGCATATAATGAAAGATATACGATAAATAAATAACCTAGTTATTTGTGCAAATACTAAATGATTATTATCTGAGGTATCTCTTACGAAATGTACTTCGAAATCCTTACTGTTTCTATGACATTTACATGTGTTTTATAATTGTATTACGGTTGGAACGAATCAGTAGCGATGTCTGACAATGCTTGTGCAACATTTGGACGCGAATGCACACGAAACAGTTCAAGGTAGTGTTTTCAATCCAACACATCTCAGCCGAAGCACTCTTGCGCAACTCGGTACGTTTGTTTCTAAATCCACGCCAACAGAGATACGAATCGATGTCAATTTTAATTGAACACACTCCTCGGTGAATGAAACCTAAATTCGTTAATAAATGACAAGGTTACTTGGGACAGATAAAGTCGAAGTCTTCAAGAAAGTAAATACTGTTCTTGCGATGTTGAACGCTTAATAAAACAACATTTGCATGCAACAATGTAAGTGCGAACTCGTTGAGTCGAGAAGAGGAATGTTAAGCACTTCATGTTTACATTCCGTCTGCTACATTGCCCCTTGGAACACGTTAAGACAATGACTTAGCACGTCTCGCTCTCGCTAACGAAGGCCTTAACAAACTGATGCATGATAATGCCCTTCAACAAAAGCCGTCAGGGCCGGCCCTTCTCGACAGCGAGATGACAAGAGGTGCGGGTCAAGAGGTTCCCAGCGATTTCCACCAGGCGAATGTGAAATGTTGTCCCTCAATACCCGCTGACGAACTATCATTAGCAAGGCAGATGCTAACGACGTCTACAGAGAGGTCAGCCTTTCATACCGCACACGACCCACCCATAATTCCATCGCCTTATCGATGCATAAATTATTTACTTATTCAATAGCCGTATAAAGGAAAAACAATGTACGAAACCGCGTGTGTGTCACCGGAGCGTGGAAACTGAATTACGTCAGAAATCGTGACGGCAACGTCGTGGCATCAATGACAAAAATAATGAACTCGCAGCTATTATCCGAGCTGATACCGATCGTGGTGCATGTGAACAGGAGTATGGAGTACCAGCGGCAGCCGCCATCGCCATCGCAGTGAACAAAGGCCCTTGCATAACGCGGGAAAACATCCGATCACGACGCGACCGCCCCGACACCATTATCGAACGAGGAATAGCTAATGTCGTAGATAGCAAACACGCAATTAACTCTTCGGCCGTACCTTATAATTTAGCTTTACACGCGAAAGCTACTCACGATTACGATACGAGGACCAAGCTCGGGCCAATAATTCCGCCACCAGAGGTCGTTAATTAAAAAATTCTCGGTCATTAATCAGGCGGCGGGCTTCGATCGCGATCCGCGAACCCGATTTATTACGCCCCAGATAAGACAACTCCGCAGAGATCTACGCACAGATATTCAATTATTTTATTGACCACAAACTAGAGTTTCCCATAACGAGACATTATTAGGAGCGATACTAGATAATACCCGACGGGTACTATAAATAAACCCTCGAAGAATAGCGTAATGCCGTTAAACAGTTTCACCAGGAACAATCGGCCATGATCAGATCATTTATTAGGTGCGTTACGCAAACGGCCGATATTTTGCGAGGAGTAATGAATGCGCAACTGCCTCCGTGGGCTTGTGGTCTCAGCCGGAGGTCCTGGGTTTGATTTCCAAAAGTCGAAAGTTCACATTGTGAGATTTTCCCCAGAGTAGGGAAAATTAGACGGTTTGAAAACTCTGATGCCAGGGTTCACCGGGTTGAGTGAATCGAAACACACTCGATAAGAAGAAGAATTAATGCACAAGTCCGACACGAGTTGCGCAGGGGCCGAATAATTTGCATAGTAAACTGCGCATTAGACGAGGTGTCGCCGGACAAGCTAACGGCTTCATGGAAGGCCAGCTGAGGCTGATCCCACTTCTGATCATGAGCTTTCCTCAGTTTATAACTCCGATGGCGCGATATAGGCCCGTTGGTTCCCGGAAAGCGTTGGCGTAATGTTTGGTGGAGCAGAATCATCCTCTTATTCTTCTTATCCAGTGAGATTTCGTGTCGACAAACGACCCGATGAAACCTGGTGTCAGAGTCTTTAAACCGATTACTAGTAACAGCTAACAGGATGTTTTATATAACGACCGCTATCAATGACAGAGGCCAGGGGCGAGGGCTTAACGTGCCCTCCGCATCAAGGAATATTTATTCTTACAGATTAGGTGATTCACCTGCACTGTGTTAACCAAACTGGTTTTTTGGTGGTCTGGCATGCAGGCTGAATATTAATTGTCAAATATCAACTTTGTGTTCCCCCTGTGGAAATCCAACCCTAGCCTCCGGATCGGGAGCCCATGGTTCTGACCACTAGACCACGGAGGCAGTTAGGCCCGTTGGTTCCCGGAAAGCCGTGTTGGCGTGGTGTTTGTTGCCCGGTGGACGCTGAATCATGTTCCAGTAATAATGTTGTAAGTGTTGGTACGGCCGCGGGTGGTCGCGATAACGCTGCGCTGCGCCGGCGCATCTCAGCGGGCGCATTGTCTAGCGCACCATTGATAAGATAATTACCTGATCCCTGCTCTCCTGCTTTGTTTGCACTATCACCTTGCTTTAATTAAGACACAGAATGACGTCTTTGTCTAGTTTAAATTCTCTACGCAATTGCTTAGTGAGCCTTCTCGAGTGGATTTCGACTTTACAAACTGCTTATAGCATAGCTAATAGGCCTCTGACGGTTTACCTATGTGACGACCACTTATTAAAAACAGCGACCGGGACTCCAAAGCACGGAATTCTTTTTATTTTCGCGCAATCAGGGTGATTCAACCTGCTATCCTAACCTAACAATCAAACTAGGAAAATCTCACAATGTGAAGTGACAGAACAAAGATTTAAAAAGAGCTACAACTCCTTGTATCCCTAATGACCTAAACAAAGGTCGTTCGGCCACGTCTGACAAAGTTTTGAGGGTAATTTAAGATAGTTTTGTAGGTTTATTGCTGTAGTGACAGGTTTTCAGCCTATCGCCTAAATTGCAGTATACTGAAACCCTCGGATCCCTTAGCTGGTTTTTACAGCATGCCCGGAAGGAAATGCAGCTGGCATATACTATGTTTTTCCCTCGATCCCAGTCCAGCAACTCCTAGTAAGGTACTGTTATTGTCGATCATGTTGCATAAATGCATAATAAAAGTGAAAATCGTCAGTTATTATTACAGCGCAGTCGTCACATCCGGTGGGGACTGAAGAGTTTCCTAGCATCATTGAGCCACTTTGCTTTCTAGGAAGAACCTCGCTATATGATGGACGATGAGAGACGCGTTGCATACTAATGATCCTAACGCTTGTTCGCAGGGCGTGGTAATATCTTGGCTTTGGATACTTTCATATGTTCCATGCTGGACTGGGAGCGAGAGAAAAACGTAAAATGTGCCACCTGCATTTCCTACCGGGCATGCTGGAAAAACCAGCTAAGGGATCCGAGGCGTTCAGTATTATGTAATTTAGGCGATGGGCTGACAACCTATCACTACAGCACAATACATAGGGTTATTTAAGATAGATTTGTAGTATTTGTATTTATACCTACAAATCTATCTTAAATAACCCTCAAAAGTTTGTCAGACGTGGCGGAACAAAATTTGTTTAGGTTGTTAACGCTCTACCTACCCTATTAGGGATAACGGCGTAAAAATGTGTATGGATACTTCCATGTACTGCGAAACTAGATGGAAAATAAACCTTTCTGCTGCGACATGTTTCTGATTACTAAAAACACCAAGCAAAGCTCATATTGCCCAAGCTGTTTGCATTTCGGTTCAAACATAAAAAAGTCCATTGTGTCCATAAAACATAAAACCCACACAATCGACTCGCACATAAAAAACAATTACGCATAACAAACCTCGCAAAGCGTATTATGTCAAGGTGAACACTTTCAAAGGCATTATCGAACGGATACATAGCTCATGCATCGAATTGACATGTTCGTGAATGTGTACCGCCTTAAGCAAAAGGCAGAGTTCACATTCCGTATCACGATCAATGTTACAGCATAGACAACGCAAAGCCTAGTGTTATTTTAATTTGTTATTCAGTGGCGACTAAGCATACAGCCCGCCTGATGTTAAGCACACCTACTTCTAATTGTCCCAGTAAACATAACATACATAAAATCACGCCTTTATCCCTTACGGGGTAGGCAGAGCGTTAAACGACTCGTAAAAGGCGCTTTCGCCACGACTGATAAAATTGAGGGCAATTTTAGATTGATAAGTGTATTGCTATATGACAGGTTGTCAGCCCATCGCCTAAATTACAATACACTGTAACCCTCGAGTCCCTTTTGGTGACTTCTACAGCATGCCAGGTAGGAAGGGCAGCTGGAACATGCTATGTTTTTCTATCTCTCCCAGTCCAGCATGGAAGGTCCCAGTAAATCCTAGTGAAATGCGTTGCACAACGTGGGACCTAAGGTGAAATGTCTCTTGTGCCAGTAATTTCACTGGCTCACGTGCCCTTCAGACCGAAACATGACGGCGAAATAAGAATGAGGGGCTACTCCCCCAGAAGAATATAGTCTAGCTAGGTCCAACTGTCGTGACAGCTTTTTTTTAACGCATAATCAAGGTTCGAAAACTCTGACAAAAAGCTAATTTGGCTGCAGATCTGACAATACGCAATAAAACTTCGCTAAGTATTTGCGCAAGCGCAAGCGACACGAAAATTTACTTGTACAGCCGAAACTCATGAATTTTCAAGTAAATGGCCGAACGGTCAGGAGCTGTATTTTTGAATCCCTCGAAACTAAATTCGCATTCTTCTTCTAATCGAGTGGCTTTTCGACATACGACCCGATTTACCCTGGTGTCTAGACTAGCCAATAGGTCTTCTACACGGCTAAATGCAATTAACATACGAAACAGTAACATTTGTTTACGATTTCCATACAATTAGGCATGCGAATGTTAATTCTTTCGTTTGCGAATTTCAAATCGTGCGATTTCAAAATACGTCTCCTGATTTTGCCGACTGCCGAATTATCCTTTGGCATTCGCGGAATGTCTTCGACCGTGAAGAGGCAAACGACCTGTGGCACCTGGGTAGGTAATGGAATTCATCTCACACAGAACCGTACCGTTAGGATGAAACAATGATCCACTGTTGCTTGCTATTGCGCAACTAAACATTATAAACCACATGACGTCAATGATCATCAAATTAAGCCTCTCTTTGTTGATTTATTTTAACAATTTATTGTACACAAAAACATCATAAAAACAGGACATACGAAACAAAGACACAACAGGCACTGCTTATTTCTAAAAAGAAATTTCTTACAGCAGACCTACAAAAGTGAAATTGATTGATTTAGAGTTGGTGGTCGTACGAAAAGTGCTCCTGTCTTATCCGTACCATGTTTGTTGCAATAAATATTTTCTGATTCTGATCAAATTTTATTTTTCACCCTTCGATTGATTTTATGCCACCCACGGGCAGATTGCGTACTGCTCCATTGACCTGGCACCACCTGGGATAAACGAATGATCTAATGGACAGCCTAAATTGACAGTTATTGCCAAATCGAAAACGAGAGCGCAACTCAAGTGGTCGCAGTTTCGTCGCCCCAATTGGCAAGTGATGTGGAAGACCGGAGTATGGCGCCAGCTTAAGAGGTGGAGGGCATCGGTCAGGCACCAGACAGTCCAAAAATAAACAATCTTCAACTCGATTGCATTCGGTTATTTTTGATGTCGATGCACAATCGATTTTCTGGTTTCGACAGCACTTCATATTTGATTTTTATGGTCTTCTCGTTTAGAGAGGATTTTTGAGTTGACATTCCACGACGATTTTGTTTTTGAATTGCCTAATAGCACAGATAATAGGTAGGCATCTGACATGGTTTCTGTAACTACCACTATCAAAGGCAGCCTCCAAGACCGGCGGCTTAACGAGCCCTTACGATGACGCGATTTTTACGGCGTGTTTACGCAAATTTCTGTATCATGAGTAGGTATAAGATTCCGCTGGTATGAGCATGTAGCCCGACCAGGCCTCTTCAACCGCCCACTGCAGTTTATCTAGGTCACTGCCAATTTGCGAACCAGGCATCATTGTAATCGCGTTACGCAGGCGCCGAAACCGAATCCCACTCGGGGTCAGCCCGGCGACATTGTTATCTGAACTTGGCGTCCGACCCTCACCTGCGCGCGCGCCATTACGCAACCATTTTTAAAATTAAAACTCGCTTGTTGCGCGTCACACGTTCCTTCCCATCTTGAGGACGTCAGGTTACGGGTAAATAACTTCATCATGCCACATAAAGCATTATTGGTTACACATGGGAAGGCTGGTCTATCGATCGTTTGCGCGAGATAGCACAAGCCATAAGATCAGAGATTGTACCATCGTGTCCGCCTGGTGGGAACTCCAAACAAGCGAGTAATATCTAGCCATAAATAAGACTGAGGCCCGATATGAGCCATGTTTCCGCTCAGATAATATCATGCTTAATATGTGTCTAGTGATTTTATTACTGAGATATATTTTCGGAAGCTATTAAACGGTATAAACATGTCCGTCGGCGTACCTAATAAAATAATTTACATCGGTCCAGGAAACTTGTAATACGTTACCGAATAAGGGAATAGTCGTTATAGCCACGAGGCGCAGTGGAACATTTCCTGACTACAAATCAGAACAAAATCAATAAAATCCATATTTTATAGTTGCGACGACAGCTTTTGAAAAATTTACTCATTTGGTGGAATAAATTGCGCGGGCGCAGGCAGCAGCGCGCCGTGATTTGCGGCACGGCTCGACGCAATTATCTCGCCTCAAGCTCGTTGCATATTTTAATTTAAACGACATTAAAATAGCCCGGAACTGAACGCCCAAGGGCGCGCTACAACGATATTTCACGCCGAAAGACCAAAAATCGGTCGCACCCCAATCTCGAGGCAGCAAGAGTCAAAATCAGTGACGGTAAGCCACGGCGCGCGTAATGCGTGCGTTGAACTTAAAAGGTTGTGACAGGGGTATTACGGTAATTGCCTTAATTTGTAAACACAAAAAACGGCCGTCGACTCGTCGTATGTTAACCGAGCGCGAAATTAAATAACCGCGCGCGAGTAGAGCGCAGCGCGACCGGCGATTAATTCACTTAGAGCGCCGATTGCGGGCCAATTAGCGCGTCGCGTCCGCCCGTGGGAACATTTACAATTTTTCCACAGAAATTTTTAATTGCATAATGCGACGTCTCTATTCAAAGCCGGTTTGTGCCGCGTGTTCGGTGCGCATGACACGTCCGCGACACGTAAGGCACGCCGGTGCCGACGCCGGTTGTTAGCGCGCTATCTGCGCGAAAAAATCGCACACGGGTTTCGGTTCATGGGACGCGGGCGCGCTCCTAACGGCCGACTTTGCATATCATTTGCATGAATCTCCCCGTGACGAACGCGGTCGGTATCCGGCAGGAATTCGCGCAGCCACAGCCGGTCGTTGACTGATTCGCGCCCGCCCTCACCTGTTCACATATGGCCCGATCTATTGTCAGACAGAAACAACACAGCGCAAACAGTGAATCATCATCAGCCGGCCTTTTGCGGAAGGTCGCCACTCGCCGTCGTGGCCAAGGATGCCGGCGACGCGTAAATCAAAACATTTAACGAGGAAACCGTCGACGACATCGCTCTGCAGTCTCCACAAGCTAGGTTTAATTAACCATCGCCTTAAACGGTCGACCTTCAAACGACAAGAGAAAGATTAATTCGCAAACGCACGATAAATGAGACATCGTCGTATTCCGATCGCAGAACTACAAGGAACCATTTCGATTTCTTCAGAGGCGTGTCCCTATCCTTAGAAGCGGTTGAATCGCCTTGACTCGGAAATATCTCGATAAACAAGATAGTTTCGCGCATTGACGGGTGTCAAGAAGTCAGGAGTAAGGGGATCGGTGTTTCCTAAAAGGCTATAACTATCGTCCCACTCGTCGCGGTTTGTCCGTATAGGGTATAAGTGAATGTCGGGTGACTTTTCATCGTCTGTAATTGGACCCTCATGGGCTGAACCCGAAAAGGGCTGCGCGTGACCATCAGCAGTATCGTTTTCCATCTCTACTGATTTACTCTGGCCATTACCACCGTTGTACAGGTGTTAGGCGTTCAGTAGGTGATAATTGCGTCCTCTAGCGGTGCAAAGTTGCAAACGATTCGATCGTTTAGATAATGATCGCCGCCATTTGCGTGCGCTACTCTTTAAGGACATTGCTTGTTATCTGATGTGCTTTTCCAATAATCAAGTCATTTAAGACTCCATTTATATGCAATTTAACAAAAACCTTCGCAAGTTCAATTCTAATAGCTTCTTTATTGCTGAGGTCAACTCAATTTACCAAATGACAAATCTTTAGATGAGTATAATAATCTTTGGATGAGTATTCCCATGGAAACCAAAGTCCATACTGGCGGAAAGTATTCATAAAGAAACTCTCACATCTACTAGATCAAATCTTGACAAAAGTCGGAGCCCTTACATAAACAAGCCCTTTCTAATCTCTTCTTTCGCTCTGATCAGATCAGGTGGTTATCTTAACGACTTTTCGCCATCTGAGCCGAACAACGAGCCGACAATGTTTTTCCACGATTGTAATGCGCGCCCCGGGCGACTACGACTGCGTCTGCGCAACTCAGTATTCAACGGGAGTAAACTGAATGGCAGACTTCTTGAAGTAGTTAATGAAAGTTTGCCAATGTAAAACTCACACTTATGCGCTAGATTTAAGATTGAATTTTCGATGCGCGGCCTTTGTAATTCTAAGTCAAGTTAATTGCCGGTACCTATACCGTTCGGCCATTATGGCACTCGGTAAACGTATCAGGTAACTTACTTGTCTAGTTTGCCTACTTACTGTTTCTGATACTCTAGGAAAATATACATAAATATAATCATGCCTTTATCTCTAATGGGGTAGAAAGAGCGGAAACGACCTAAGTAAAGGTCGTTCCGTCACGTCTGACTAAGTTTTGAGGGTTATTTAAGAGGTTGTCAGCCTATCGCTTAAATTACAATATACAGAAACCCTCGGATCCCTTAGCTGTTTTTACAGCATACCCAGGAGAAAATGCAGCATAGACAGGAAAATTTACTAGCGGAAAAGAGGCTTAGACGATTTTTATGTATCTACGTTTTATGAGGAGAAGATGGTAAACGTTTTGACCTTTTCAAAGGCTGCCGGAAGACATTATGCAGATATGCCTCGTCATAAAATGAGAATCATTTGACATAATTGTTCGTTTCAAATTGCATTATCCGTTTCCTATGGTTTGGAGCTAGTAACGGAAAGGTAGTAAAAACCCGTATCCTGCATCTTTATATATTATTTATTGCATTAAAATACAAGAAATGAAGTTTACAGAAAGGTATGCAAGGGCGAACTTATCTCTATGAAGAGATCTCTTTCAGCTAACCCACTGGCAGTTGAGAGAATGAGAAACATTTTAATCTTTGATGACGGTGAAAAAATCATGTCGAAAAAATCATACTTCTACTCTAAGAAAAGTACAGTCAATCACTCATTACTCGTATCACATACATACATATAATCACGCCTTTATCCCTAATGGAGTAGGCAGAGCGTAAACGACCTAAACAAAGGTCGTTCCGCCACGTCTGACAAAGTTGTGAGGGTTATTCAAGATATATTTGTAGGTATTGCTGTAGTGATCGGTTGTCACCCATCGCCTAAATTGCAATATACTAAAACCCTCGGACCCTTTCTCGTATCACATGGAGTATTAATATGAGCACTTATAATAAGAACTGCCTCCGTGGTCTAGTGGCTAGTGGAATGGACTCCTGATCTAGAGGTCCTGGGTTCGATTCCCAGGGGGGAAACACAAAGTTGATATTTGACAATTTATCACTTTGTGAATTATTTCTCAGTTTGGTTAGGACATTGCAGGCTGAATCACCTGATTGTCTGAAAAAGTAAAAAGATTTCGTGCTTCGGAGGGCACGTTAAGCCGTCGGTCCCGGTCGCTGTCTTTGATAGTGGTCGTTACTCAAACCATGTCTGACGCATGATAGTTGTGCTACTAGGCGGTTTAAAAAACTCCGACACCAGGGTTCATCGGGTCGATAAGACTCGATAACCACTCGACAGAAGAAGAAGAATAAGAAAGGTCTTAAAACTAAAACATTTTTACCACAGCTGCACTAAGTAACTTCTATCATCAGTAAATACTTGGGAACCATAAACCTTCGAGTAGGAATGACATGGTTAATTAAAGAGAAAGCATCTTTACATCGTGTTGTTGGATAATTCCTATGAAGAATTCTTTAATGGCATTTAAGTACTATTTATTACATTAAATGAATTACTGGAGGTATCCGGATCCTAATAAGGCAAAGTCGGTCATATATATGACACTTGCGTTACTAAAATCGCCGTTATCGCAAAGGCATAAGATCTGTGATAAGTGTTGCTAAAATATGTAGGCAAGTAAAAGCTTGCTACACTCTTACTATGCAGTTTTTTTTTTATATTGTACACATCAAAAAGGTGACAAGTTATAAGTATTTCGCTTCTAAGGCTCGTATTTGTAATCAGAACTTGAGACTGACATCAAGTTTGAGTTCGTATCAGAAATGTCATTTCAGTACATTATGAACTGTCAAATCCATACTTGATACTGCCCTCAATCTTGAGGTCGCTTTATAAATACGGGCCAATGTATTTCTAATAAGCATTTCCTAAAAATCTTTCTCTTATCGAGTGGGTTTTCAAGTCAAACAACGATCCGATGAACCCTGGTGTCAGAGGTTTTAAACAGCCTGGTAGCACAGCTATTACACGACAAATCATGATATGGTTAGTGTAAGGACCACTATCAAAGACAAAGAATGTGGAGAAAATTTTACCAAGTAATAAATTGACAAATATCAACTTTGTATTCCCCTGTGGGAATCAAACCCATGACCTCCGTATCAGAAGCCCTTGGCACTGACCACTAGACAACTAAAGCAGTGTACCTCCTAATGAAGTACAACTTCAAAATCTCTCGCACACATCAACACCATTTCCAAGTTCCAAGTTCACGTGCACTCTAGCCTTTACCTTGGCCGCTGTTACCAATTAGCGAGTGAATATTCAAGCGATGCGCGTGCGCAGGAAGAGGTGTTCCGGCGCCGCTGGCCTTTCCCAACCGAGTTGGGGTTAGGAGACCGGCGTTTTAAACACATACATAATATATGTATGTTTAGTCACACCTGTATTTCAGCCATGTTGGCCTGGGAGCGAGAGAAAAACGAAGAATGTGCCAGCTTCATTTCCTCCCGGGCATGCTATAAAAACCAGCTAAGGGATCTGAGGGTTTCAGTATATTGTAATTTAAGCGATGGGCTGACAACCTGTCACTACAGCAATATACCTACAAATCTATCTTAACCTTTTCAGCGCCAAAGTCTGATATATCAGACATTTAAGTTTCGGGCCCTCGCCGCCAAAGTCTATTATATCAGACAAATAAATCTTACCAATCTAACTCTATTTTTTCTTATTGTTATAGTACCTGACGACATATTCATACCATTTTCAGACAGTTTATACTTTGGTTTATCAAAAATAACAATTTCACAATGTATTATAATGTTATTTTAATTAGAAATAATTAAAAACAAAACCGTGTTTATTAGCTAAATCCGACTCTTTTTTTACTTCAACCCTCAGCGCCAATGTCTGATATATCAGACATTAATCAGACATTAGTGATGTTACATTACAATGTTACTACCAAAACCAGAAATCTGGAACTATAAGTGTTAACTATAAAGAAACATCTAAGAAAGTAAAAATTATACGGGTATTTACCAGGCCACTCAGAAAGTATTGCGATAAATAGTTTTTATATATGGCAGACTGGCCGGTTAGAATCTTTTTTGAAAATATGATTACTTGTAAGTAAAAATATGTGTGTTCCATTTTCAAAATTTCCCTCCACATTTTTTGCGAGCCAATTCAAAGTATCGTGTCTTACTGAAAAATGGATCTGCACCGGGAACATTTTAGAGCTATGATTTTTTACGATTTCAAGTGTCGCCTGAAACCGGATGAATCGTTCGATAGACTTCAAATGGCATTTACGGATGAAAGCCCCTCTAAGGCAACCGTGTATCGTTGGTATAAAGAATTTAGCGCGGTCGGCCAACCTTGGGGGATGAAGAAAGAAGCGGTCGCCCTTTGACGGCTATTACGGAAGAAAACGTGCTAGCAGTGAAAAATTTAATCCAAGACAATAGGCGAATTACATATCAGGAGATTCAGCACATATTAAAGATTGGATCGGGAAGCGTTCACGAGATTCTACAAGGGCATCTTCGCGTGAGGAGGATAGTATCGCGCTGGGTGCCGCACTACCTCACCGACGCTCAGAAGCAGGCCCGGGTGGAATGGTGCCGTGATATGCTGAACAAATTTGAAGCAGGCTCGTCTCGGCGGTTTACGACATCGTAACAGGTGATGAGTCCTGGATTTATCAATACGATCCAGAAACCAAGCGCCAGTCGACAGTTTGGGTGTTTCAAAATGAACCAACGCCTACCAAAGTGAAGCGATCTCGAAGCGGGGGGAAGATTTTGATCGCCAGCTTTTTTAATTTGACTGGCCACTTGGCCTCAATTCCCTTACGAGATCAAAGAAGCATTAACGCCGAATGGTATACTACCAAATGTTTACCAGAAGTTTTTTCTGTTGTGAGCAACAAGCGACCAAACACAGGGCTCCGCGGACTACTGCTCCACCACGACAATGCGCCTGCACACACCGCGCTCAAAACGAGGGACTTCCTGGACAGCACACCAGTCAAACTCCTGGGTCACCCTCCTTACAGCCCTGATCTAGCACCGTGTGACTTCTTTTTATTTCTAAAAATAAAAAATCAGCTCAAGGGGATACAATTTTCGTCGCCGGAAGATGCGCTGGCTGCGTTCGAGCAGGCTGTAAACGAGGTGTCTACGGCGGACTGGAAAAAGTGTTTTGAAAACTGGTTCAGACGCATGAATCTTTGTATAGAGGCTGGTGGAGAGTACTTTGAAAAGATTTAATAAAAATATATGTACCTGTAGAACAATTTTTTTTAGTGTCGCAAAACTTTCTGAGTGTCCCACGTATTTTGGGCATAAAACTTTTTAGTGTGACGTAATTTTACCACAGAAAATGCATTTATTTTCGAATGATGTTTTGCATCGCATCTAGTAAATAGCATGGTATGCCACAACACTATAGAGACACGATCATGCATCAGTCTCGTACGCCAACGTCTGATATATCAGACTTGGAAGTGACGTCAGAGGCGATAGATGTTTCTAGAACTATCTATTTAGTGTTGTACAATGACGGTAGGAGTTATCGATAAATTATGGAAGTACCTTGCAAAATCATGTTATTTAGTGGGTTACCATCTTTGCGTTCTGTGTTAATATAATCAAAATAACAAAATCAGTTAAAAACACTAACTTAATTCAGTTCCCTGCCTACCCCCCAAGCACAGGGACGTGATTATTTGTATCCTTAGCTTTTGCCTATTTAACACTTAGTTCAAATGAAAAAGTCTTATCAAAAACGATTGAACATCACTAACTAAATTCAGTTCCCTGTCTACTACCTACCCCCTAAGTACGGTGGCGTGATTATATATAGCCTTTATCTTCTCCAGGTTACCATCTATCACCATACTAAATTTCACAAAAATCCGTTTAGCCGTTTAGATGTGAATGAAATCACTAACTAAATTCAGTTCCCTGCCTACTACCTACCCCCTATGTACGGTGTTGTGATTATATATAACCTATGTCCGTCTCCAGGTTACTATCTATCATCATACCAAATTGTATCAAAATCCGTTCAGCAGATTAGGCCTGAAAGAGCAACAAACAAACAAACAGACAGACAGACAGAAAGACAGAGTTACTTTCGCTTTTATAATATTAGTATGGAAGTATGGATTTTTAAATCTATAATTAAATCAATAAGTTAAAAGTAACTCTTTCGTAAGGTATCGAAGTTTATGACCGGAAGTTGACACATCACCAACACTCGCCGAAAACTCATATTAAGCGTACGCCACTGTCTGATATATCAGACACGTAGTGATGCAATTAATATCATCATTACTTGTGCGATTTTTCACTGTATTAATACGCCACTGACATTTCAATACATTTTAGAATGTTTCGAGGAGTAAAACATAATAAAGTAAATCCCATGAACTTGAAAATAACTTTAGATATATTTTTAAAATGATTTATTTATTACAAATTAATAAAATCGATACTTAATATCGCCAACACTAGTAAATCAACCACGTTTATTGTCGTGGCGTGTGGTGAACGTTTTTGACGAAAACTCTTGGCGTGGAAAGGGTTAAATAACCCTCAAAACTTTGCCAGACGTGGCGAAACGACCTTCATTTAGGTAGTTTACGCTTTGCCTACCCCATTAGGGATAAAGGCGTGATTATATGTATGTATGTATTATGGGGTAGGCATAGCGTGAACGACCTCTTGGAAGGGCTTTGCGCCGTTAACCCATCTGAGGATTCCTCGTCAACTGAACCCGCAATAAACTGGACCCGCGGGATGAGACGAATCATAAAATCACTACATAGTATAAAACAAAGCCGCTTTCTCTGTCCCTATATCCCTATGTATGCATAAATCTTTAAAACTCCGCAACGGATTTTGATGCGGTTTCGGTGCGCTTTTAATGGATAGAGTGATTCAAGAGGAAGGTTTATATGTATAATACATGCATAATATAGGAGAGAAACACTGATAATTTCCGTGCGAAGCCGGGGCGGGTCGCTAGTAAATAATATTTTATATTCGTTAACTGAACCCACTTTTAAGTTTGCATAGGAAAACCCCGAAAAAGTACAGTTTGCAACATAAGAAGCTTTTTATACGCAAACATCAAAGTGGGTTCAGTTGACGAATACAAAATATTATTCACTTTACGATTCAACTCATCCTGTTGACGAAGAACCCATTTTAGAAAGAACTAGCTTTGTGATCGGTTGTCAGCCCATCCTCTTAATGTCTGTCTTAACAGCTAAAACCTCATCTTCCTCTATTGATGTCTACACGGATGGGAAGAGAAGCAGGTTAATCATTTTATGTTTTTCCACTCCAGCATGGAAGTTATTTAGAATTTAGATATATCTATACTTTACTAATACTTTTTTAGCATTAGAAATTATGTAAACAAAGAAGCATAGTGAACATAAAAATCAGCTGACCTAATTTTATCAAGTTTTCATCTCATAGGCATAGAATTCAAAGGGTAGGTTTATCCATGTAAAATATATAATAACTGGCCAAGAGTGAAATGAATGAATGAATGTTTCCTAGTCAGACTACGAAACCCCAAAAATCATAACATAAAAAGGTACCTTGAGTTGAACGAGAGAAGACAATTAAGAACTCCAACGTTCCGTTCCATGATTGCAACCTTTGCTTCTTTAGGTCTTTTACAGTACACACTTTTCAAGATGGTACTTTATTAGTATTATTTTTTGTCTTATTTTGTTGTTCTATTTAAAATTATCTTAAAGTATTTGGATGAAAGGTCACAATAATGTTTTTTTTTACTAAAATAATTAGCTATTATTTCACATATTTTTCGCTTGCCCCAAAGTAACGTATACAATAAAAAACCCATGTTTTTTTCTTTCTAATACTTAATAAAAGTAAATATATTTAATTTATTAACATGTTTGTTGCACTGACCCGCGTCAGTTTATTTTACTCCTCTGTTTCCTATTGCCTGGTTGCCTGGAAGATATTACTACATTAGCAAAAAGGCCGCCAATTGTATTACTTTTCTTTTTAGCAATTTGTAATTTCTGTGTTTTTGTGCAATAAAGTATATTGTATCGTAATAAAATGAAGTATAGAGACATACAAATATTACCTACTAAGTAACTTTTCAAAACAAACTCATCAGCGACAAATGTGCGGTCAACTAAGTAAATAAGTTTCCTATCTCTAATATCAACTCTACACAAATTTCCCTCATCACCGAGTCATACAAATAAATTGCTCAATTTCGTAAACAAGCTTTTCATACAAATTGCTTGTTAATTCAAAACCACAAGTTAGTTTGTTTGTCGGACATTCAGCGAGGAATAATCCAAGAATGTTATCTACATGTAGTAAAATATTGATATTATGACACTTGTATGATAACCCCAATTTGTGCGAGGATTATTAACCTTTATAAATATGTATGGAGCTTAGAACTAGGTACCAAGTTTGGGACTTATCATAAAAACACGACTTTCAATATTAGTGTAAAATTCATTGCTGCGTTCTTTTAATCAGTAATCGAATTCAACAGTCGCAAGCGTTCAATGTTCTTTAAAGTTGTCTTAATAATTGTTGTATCTAGTAAGTGAGTTTATAAATTGTTATCAATTAATGCTTAGGTACAAACTCGAAAGTGCTGTATCTAGGAATTGAATGTCTAGTTAGTATGAAGATACAATAAAAACAATGATAAACACAATTTTATCTCTCGAATAACGGACATCATTTTAATCGAGGTACCTACAATTATATATTTACATACATATAATCACGCCTTTATCCCTAATGGCGTAGGCAGAGCGTGAACGATCTAAAGAAAACTCGTTCCGCTACGTCTGACAGAGTTTTGAGGGTTATTTAAGATAGATTTGTAGGTATATTGCTGCAGTGACAGGTTGTCAGCCTTTCGCCTAAGTTGCAATATACAGAAACCCTCGGATCCCTTAGCTGGCACTTTCTACAGCATGCCCGGGAGGAAATGCAGCTGGCACATTCTATGTTTTTCTCTCGCTACCAGTCCAGCATAGAAGCAATATTTAATTATATATTTACTTTGCAATTACTTCGAATGATTTCAAGATCGTTTCTTATATGAATTTAAACTTCATTTTACTTAAAATTGTCTCGTAATTTAATTTTCTTATTACTTTTCCTAAGAAAGTGGCATTTAGGTTCATTTAGCTTTAGATAATGCTGCACGGATTAACTGTTTAATTACAGATAAGAAGCGAATATATCATCATCTCCCTAGCCTTATCCCGAATCTCACGGGGTCGGCTACCTAAGCTAGGGGATTGGACGAGGGTACTGGTTTTTACACAGAGCGACTGCCATCTGACCTCCGCAACCCAGAAGGGAAACCAGACCCAATCCTAGATTAGGACAGAGTTTTCAAGCCGCCAACGCTTAGCACTGGCCTCTGATATGGCTTAACGACTGTCTACGGTATTAAACGATATTAACCGGGACCAACGGCTTAACGTGCCTTCCGAAGCACTTAAAAAGCGCCGAATAAACGTAAATATGAAATTCGAATACCGAAAAACACATTGGTACGTGGTGGGATTCAAAACACAACCTCCCAGCTCAGGAGGCAGCGGCCCTATCCACTACACCATCGGGCTCTCGAAGATATTACTAACAAATGATATACCAAAATAAAAACAAGGATAATTAAGTTAATCTTTGCTTTATATTGTCGACTAAAGATCAAGAACATGTCCATTTAAGTATAAATAATGCGATGTAGCAACCAACATGAGCAGAAACCGAGTATAATTAATTACATCATAACAATGTAACATAACAATAGTATATCACTAACATACTTGATGAGACCACCAGCTATTTCAATAACTTCTTGCGGTTTCCTCCTACATACATACATACATATAGTCACGCCTTTATCCCTAATGGGGTAGGCAGAGCGCAAACGACCTAACAAAGTCGTTCCGCCACGTCTGACACAGTTCTGAGGGTTATTCAAGATAGACTTGTATGTACGTGGGACACTCAGAAAGTTTTGCGACACTAAAAAAAATTGTTCTACAGGTACATATATTTTTATTAAATCTTTTCAAAGTACTCTCCACTAGCCTCTATACAAAGATTCATGCGTCTGAACCAGTTTTCAAAACACTTTTTCCAGTCCGCCGTAGACACCTCGTTTACAGCCTGCTCGAACGCAGCCAGCGCATCTTCCGGCGACGAAAATTGTATCCCCTTGAGCTGATTTTTTATTTTTGGAAATAAAAAGAAGTGACACGGTGCTAGATCAGGGCTGTAAGGAGGGTGACCCAGGAGTTTGACTAGTGTGCTGTCCGGGAAGTCCCTCGTTTTGAGCGCGGTGTGTGCAGGCGCATTGTCGTGGTGGAGCAGTAGTCCGCGGAGCTCTGTGTTTGGTCGCTTGTTGCTCACAACAGAAAAAACTTCTGGTAAACATATGGTAGTATACCATTTGACGTTAATGCTTCTTTGATCTCGTAAGGGAATTGAGGCCAAGTGGCCAGTCAAATTAAAAAAGCTGGCGATCAAAATCTTCCCCCCGCTTCGAGATCGCTTCACTTTGGTAGGCGTTGGTTCATTTTGAAACACCCAAACTGTCGACTGGCGCTTGGTTTCTGGATCGTATTGATAAATCCAGGACTCATCACCTGTTACGATGTCGTAAACACGCCGAGACGAGCCTGCTTCAAATTTGTTCAGCATATCACGGCACCATTCCACCCGGGCCTGCTTCTGAGCGTCGGTGAGGTAGTGCGGCACCCAGCGCGATACTATCCTCCTCACGCGAAGATGCCCTTGTAGAATCTCGTGAACGCTTCCCGATCCAATCTTTAATATGTGCTGAATCTCCTGATATGTAATTCGCCTATTATCTTGCATTAAATTTTTCACTGCTAGCACGTTTTCTTCCGTAATAGCCGTCAAAGGGCGACCGCTTCTTTCTTCATCCCCCAAGGTTGGTCGACCGCGCCTAAATTCGTTATACCAACGATACACGGTTGCCTTGGAGGGGCTTTCATCCATAAATGCCATTTGAAGTCTATCGAACGATTCATCCGGTTTCAGGCGACACTTGAAATCGTAAAAAATCATAGCTCTAAAATGTTCCCGGCGCAGATCCATTTTTCAGTAAGACACGATACTTTGAATTGGCTCGCAAAAAATGTGGAGGGAAATTTTGAAAATGGAACATACATATTTTTACTTACAAGTAATCATATTTTCAAAAAAGATTCTAACCGGCCAGTCTGCCATATATAAAAACTATTTATCGCAATACTTTCTGAGTGGCCTGGTATATTGCTGTATTGACAGGTTGTCAGCCTATCGCCTAAATTACAATATACTGAAACCCTCGGATCCCTTAGCTGATTTTTACAGCATGCCCGGGAGGAAATGCAGCTGGCACATTCTATGTTTTCTCTCGCTCCCAGGCCAGCATGGACGACTTTCATCCTGTATAAATTTTAATTATTTAATATAATACCTAATGTAAGAAATGAATCAAAACATCTATGAAGAAATGAATCACAATAGTGCAAGCACAGTACTGCTTCCGTAGTCTAGTGGTCAGAGCCATGGGCTTACGATCCGGAGGTCCTGGGTTCGACTCCCAGGGGGAAACACGAAGTTGATATTTGTCAATTTATCACTTTGACAGGTTTTCTCCAATTTGGTTAGGATATTGCAGGCTGAATCACTTGATTGTCTGAAAAGTAAAAGGAATCCGTGCTACGGATGGCACGTTCAGCCGTCGGTCCCGGTCGCTGTCTTTGATAGTGGCCATTACTCAAACCACGTCAGAGGCCTAACAGCTGTGCTACTAGGCGGTTTGAAAACTCTGACACCAGTGTTCCTCGGGTCGTTGTTCTACTCGAGAATCCACTGGCTAAGAAGAAGCACAGTACTACCTATATGTTAGCGTGTTGAAGAATCATTATCTATTTAATTTTGAGCATCTTTCGAACCTCCCTCTTCAAAATCTTTACACTAATCAGGAATACACAGAAATCCACAAAAAAACAAAAATATAACCCTTCTTTCTCAGACTCTTGACTAAAATATACTTACAACCCCTTAAAACAATGCGAATACTTGCCAAGTCTTCAAGTTTCAACAAACAGTTTCCTCAACTCCTCGAACTATCTTTCAAAACTTTTCCCTCTTCATAACCAGCACTCTACTTCAACTTATGGCACTTATTGAGCGACTTCATTGTCAACAGAGCACTTCAAGGCGATTGGGTAAAACCGCAAACCACCGATAAAATAATACCGCTTCTTGTTGTATTTACAAGCTAACAGAGCTGCTTTTACCACTCTTTGCTCGAGAAAGTTTAATAGAGTTAAGCTTCTATTTCTATGACCTATAAAATCAAGTAGGATAAGCCGTCGGTCCTTCACAGTGGTCGTTACAACGACCATTTCAGAGGCCTATTAGTTTTACTTTTAGGCGTTTTAAGAATTCTGACACCAGGGTTCATCGGTTCATCGTTCATCTGCCACAGAATGTCGTATTTTTGAACAGTCAGATCATTGATATAAATCTTCTGTACTTTGAGTAGTAGGTCATCCACATAAATATTCAGCTCCGAGCCCAACTTAAAACTAAACACCTCCAAAGCTAGCACTAGCTATGAAGTAGGTATGCTGATGCTGACCTATTACTTATAAGGTCAGTATCCTAACCGTTCCCACGACCGTCGCTAGGTATATCCTCGCGCATGCGCTCGTTCCGCGCCGCCGCGCATCACGGCTCCTGCGCCCTCTAATAGCCCTGAGGGTCTGGAAACTTTGCCCCTAAGGTATATGCTAATTCTCGTGTTGTCGAAGTATTAAACGGTGTTTTTTTATTTGTCTGTTCTTGGCTTGAGCCTAGGTCTGGGCTGGAGGCCACCACGAGCAAGACAGATGCGACAATGGAGCAACCTTACCAAGAAACGTCGAAGGCACAAATATCAACAAGAAAACAGCAGGTTGCTTAGCTCCAGAAGACTTCTTATTGCCTACCACTGTTTATGTGGAATTATCCAGATGTACTATCTACAAAGCCTGTGATGCCATTCCCATCTATTACATCGGACTTATTTCTTTTGTCTATTGCTAATACCACAAGCTCCAGAACAAAAGCAGCCAATTAAACGAAAAAACTTCTTCCCAAGTCTTTAATCATCCTTTTATTACAACCGACATCTACAATCTGCATTGCATGCGGCTGAGCTAAACATTAACATGGTTCCCGGTCGTTAACAATGGCTGGCTTCGTGCTTCGCGATGGGACCTCCTCAGATAAAGCTCTTCTGACGTACAACCCGTGCCTTAGAAAGTATACCCTGTAAATAAGCAATGTACGCAAAGTGGATACTTATCTATGACGCTGACTGTACATACAGTCAACGCCAATTAAGGTATACCTTGGACATTCTCTGGTCGTGTGGTAAAGGCTAGTTTCGGACTAAGAGATGCAGCAGACTTTGTGAAAGAGTGTAATAGTGAATTAAAGGACAGGACACACAGCAAGCGTATGCAAATATGCAAGGTGTAACGCGTCTATAGAAGGGACAGCTACATTAGAAGGATTTCTACATTGTCTATGCTTAAGACCAATGGAATAGATAAAGGCGATGGAAATGTATAAGGTAAATTTGCTATTTTATTGGATCTAACTTAAGGCAAAATATAAGTTATGATCAGATGCAGAAGTCATCAATAACTAGAGCTACCAAGGTATTGCGGAGCTTAAGCACTAAAAACACGAAGAAGACATTTCGTTTCTCCAAATCACCTATTACTAAAGTGTAAATCAAGCTTTACTGCCCCGTACTCTATGGACTATAGAGTACGCCATTAGCCGTGTTATGATCTCTGGTACTTAGCATTACCAGCGCGGGCGCAGCCGTGGCGCCGTCTTGGTGCCTGATAACGCGAGGTATAGGATGTTCGCGAACTCTGCGAAGTGATGGGTTCCTGGTACCTCGGTGATAAGGGTATGTAAATATGAAACTGCTTGCACAGCAAAATAGGAGGCTTTTTATGCATACTAGCTTTCAACACAGTTATTGTTAGATACTCTGGACTTAGTTTTGTTCTTTTATTTTTCCAAGCATCGTTTTTTGGACCATACACATACATATATATAATCACACCTTTATCCCTAATGGGGTAGGCAGAGCGTAAACTACCTAAACAAAGGTCGTTCCGCCAAAGCTTTGAGGGCTATTCAAGATAGATTTGTAGCTATATTGCTGTAGGGACAGGTTGTCGGCCCATCGCCTAAATTGCAATATACTGAAACCCTCGGATCTCTTAGCTGGTTTTTACAGCATGCTTATTTTTGGACCATAAGTGAGATTATTAGTAATCTGTATCTTCCTTTCGCAGAAAACCCGGCATCTTGCAACCCCACCGAAACCTGTAAATTTCTCAGAGCGGCTAATAACAACATTTATGACAGAGTGGCAATTGGACAAGTGGTTACATAATTGCGGCAGGCGCGCAGGCGCAGTGCGCACCCTGTGCGTTGGCGTGCGCCGACGCCGGCCGAGGTCTAATAATAGTCGCATGCCATTCCCCCGCGGAGCCACACAGTACACCTGCCGGACTTTCCTTTTTCATACAGCTTTCCCTTCAGATAATTGATAAAGGTTTCTGGAGCGCCACGTAAGAAAAAGGAACGTAAAAAAATACATACCTTATATGAAATAAAAACATAATAAATTCACCTCGGGCAGGACCCGATCCTGCGGCTCTGGAATGCCGGTCCCTCACCACTGAGCTACCGACGTAGTGGGAGTGACTGAACGAATTTGTCATAGTCTTTCTTATATACACTTCATAGCGACATCTAAAAATATGTAAAAAGAAATGGTACAGGAATTACGAATTTCCCTAATCCGATTTAGAAGCCTTACAGGTAAGTAGAACAAACAACTCATCAGAAACCGATAAAGCCGATTAACCAATCAGGCCAACGAATTCTCCACGGAACCGAATTGCCTACAGTTCCACGTAATAATAATAGACCGTTCTAAGTATTTCGCTGCGGTTCACACCTCGACAACAGTCCGTTAATGACGATATACGTCGAACCATCAGGTCCGTTCACGGTTCTAGGAATGCTCTTATACTCAAAACTCTTGTGAAAAACCCGCCACCGTGTGGTACTCAGGAATTCTGTATAATCGTTCAGCCTTCACTGCGGTGGAAATGCGGCTAATTAAAAGAGACCAAACGAGGTGAGAGAAAAGACATTTTGATTGGATCGTAAGGTGCGCAAGAGTGTCGTTTTCCATTTTGAGATAAGCCTTCCGAGACGTCCTTTAAATTTTATGTTCCATTGATGCTACAACTATCCCTTTTACTTATAGGAAAGTATGGGAATTAAAAAAGTCTTAACGATTCTCCCAAGTAAATATCATGGGAAAATATTTTCTACGGAATGAGGAAGATTCCTCCACTTCAAGAATGTCAATTTGATTTGCTAGAAACGCTTTTTTTGTTGGAACTATTTTTCCCAGATTGTTTTGGAAGGAACCATCAATGACGACTCAAAAAAATAAAGATGGCAGTATATTGGATACCTATATGTTTCTATGCAGGACTGGGTAGGATCTAAAAACATAGAATGTGCCAGCTCCTTCTACCAGCAAAGGGATTCGAGGTAGAGTAGGTATTGTAATTTAGACGATAGGCTGACAACTTGTCACTATATCGCTTCACATTTCAGTCTAAATTGACAACAATATTTGTCAGACGTGACGAAAACGCCTTTCGATAGGAGTTGTACGCTCTGCTTACCCCTTAGGGGATAAAGGCGTGACTTAATGTATCGTAGTGTTCAAGTATAACCAGACTTGTTCATGTAGGCGAATAAATCTGGCGAACGCGTTGTTGAGCAGCAATTGAGCGTCCAAAATGGCGACTGGAACAATTTGTCGTAACAACCAGGGCTGTCAAATTGCAACACTTATTTGGTTACACGTTTCCCAAGAATGCCAGAAACCCGGTCTGGTAAATAATTATATCGAGATTTCGCTATACTTTGGTTTGAAATGCGAATTTTAAGAAGTTTTATTGGTAGTGGTCCCTGCCAGGAATTTAATATACCAGTCATAGATGTACTATAGAGAAGGGCTTATAAGAACTGCGTAAGTCCCTCTCTTATTCTGTATCTTTTTTACTCTATGACAGGTATTTTTAATCTCTGACAGACCTCGCAAACTACAGATTTAAATCGTCAGTCAATCGTCGAATTTTTCTTAATTGCAAGGAATGATCAAAAGTCGACGAACTGTTTTTTTATATAGTCTGCGAGGGCAATGCAAAAAATCACATGTCGATTTTTTTTAAACCAGCAGCCCTGTAAAACACACGAATATTACAGTACAAACGACATAACGGACGCAGTCAAATCGCACGACGACGCAACATAATTATGGCGGTACTTGACACCTTAAGGATAAGTCAGCGAAACTGTTTTCGACGCAAATTATTTTAATTCAATAATTGTACACTTTCAAAAACATGCGACAGCCAGAGAATTTCTGGTCAAAAACATACATTTTCTGATTAAAAGCGTAGTTTTTTAAAGGCTCTTGTAAGTATTAATTGATAGCTCCATTTGTCCGTTTTTTTTCGCTTTAGATAACAAAACACACAAATCATGCGCATGCACATCAGATTACAGGACGCAAGATTACGAACACAACAAGTTCTGAGCCAATTACATCGCAACGCAAATCAAGCATCAAAACTACTTTTTCCTTGTCAAGTGCCAATAATATGCAAAACTGGAGCGTAATAGTGTAATAGTCGTTAAGTCTTGCTTAAGGTGCGAAAAGAGCAGAGGTGGTGCCTCTTATTGTAATAAATACAATAATTGTAATGATTTTATAATCATTATAATCATTATTGTGGCATATCGTTGTACTTATGTACAACGATATGCCACAATATGAAGCAATTCTTCATTTTATTACCACTAATATCATAAGTACATAGTATAAAACAAAGTAGCTTTCTCTATCCCTATATCCCTATGCATGCTTCGATCTTTAACGGATTTTGATACGGTTTCTTTTTAATGGATAAAGTGATTCAAGAGGAAGGTTTATATGTATAATACATGCATAATATAGTAGAGAAACACTGATAATTTCCGTGCGAAGCCGGGGCGGGTCGCCAGTAATTTATAATTAGTACCTATCTATGTAACATGAAAGAAAGAAAATAATATATTTGATTCTGGCAGGACGCGCACTGTAAGTGCTAAAATCCTCAAAAATATGTAAAAGTACCTATCTATGCTATTCAGTGATCACTTCTAGCACTTTGGCAATGCAAAGCTTAGATTCAGACTTGATGGTTTAAAAAATGAAGAACGACTTCTTGTTGTAGCAAATGGCAAACCGTAATTATTTATAAAAATGTTTGTATTTTAAATACAATGATATTATTACGAATGGTGGCGCCACCACTGCTCTGTTACAACCTTAACGCGGTTTTTTGTAACAAAAACCAACATAGCATTACGTTTCGCCGAGATTACATGATTAAGTCGTTAAGTAGTCAGTGGCCGATGTATGTGTGTGGACCCTTATCTTTTGAGTGGGTAATTAGGGTCAAGCCACATTGACTTGGGCAAGATACCATGTGACAGTTGCAGCAACTTTGTTGCAACGTTTCGTTGTTCTGTTCGAAACATTGTTGTTGATCTTTTAGAAAAAAAAACACTAACATAATGTAACATACATGACAGGTAGTCGGTCCATCGCCTAAATCACAATACACTGTAACCCTCGAATCCATTTGCTGGTTTTACAGCATGCCTGGGA
This sequence comes from Scrobipalpa costella, assembly GCA_949820665.1. Taxonomy (NCBI): domain Eukaryota; kingdom Metazoa; phylum Arthropoda; class Insecta; order Lepidoptera; family Gelechiidae; genus Scrobipalpa; species Scrobipalpa costella. The sequence goes on from OX463306.1 coordinate 4,001,120, forward strand.
GGAGAAGCAGCTGGAACATACTGTTTTTCTTTCGCTGCCAGTCCAGCATGGGAGACACTATAAAACACTTTAATAATAGTTTTTATGTTATTATTATAAGAGGACAAGAAAAGCTTTCTTAAACAGTAGCAGTGAACTCCCTGACGTATTGAATCTCTTGCATATTATAATTTCTATCCAACCTTGAGAATAAGCAACAAGACTGGTTCTTTGTGTTCAAAGAGGTTCTAATAACCATAATCTCACATTACAAAGTATAAATTATAATCTATCTTACTGTAGTAGGCGCCAGTACCAATTAAACAAATCGATCTATGAGAAAACGTATGGTTAAGGTGGTTTCATATCTGATGAGATGTTTAAGATATTTTACAGTTGATAGAAATTGTGGCTAATTAATGCCTATTAGCGATGAAGATGATGGTTCGACACGATCACGTGATCAATTTGATAAAAAATCACAACATACTGAATAGTATTAGGAACAGCTCGACTGGAAGTGATGAAAAAAGCATAAAATGTACCAGCTTCTTCAATGTTGACAGTCAAAGGATCCTGAGTTAGGCGAAGCACGTTATGGAAAAAAAACTTGTTGCACGAACCCCATACATTCTGATACGACTTCCCTCATCATATCATGATGGTTAGATTAAGACATACATACATACATATAATCACGCCTTTATCCGTAATGGGGTAGGCAGAGCGTAAACGACTTAAACAAAGGTCGTTCCGCCACGTCTGACAAAGTTTTGAGGGTTATTTTAGATAGATTTCTAGGTATATTGCTGTATTGGCAGGTTATCAGCCCATCGCATAAATTGCAATATACTAAAACCCTCGGATCCTTAGCTGGTTTTTACAGCATGCGCGGGAAGAAATGCAGCTGGCACATTCTATGTTATTTTCTCGCTCCCAGGCCAGCATGAAAGAAGAAGAAGATTAAGACAGCATGTAAAAAAGCTTCAACACACCATTTCCACAGAGGTTGCGTGTTTCGTCAGGTAAATTAGAACACACGGTGGCTTAGTGGTTAGAGAATCAGCACGGTACGCCGAAGGTCTTGGGTGAAATCCCGCCTGGGTGAAACTTTTACATACATACATACAATCACGCCTTTATCCCTAATGGGGTAGGCAGAGCGTAAACGACCCAAACAAAGGTCGTTCCGCCGTGAAACTTTTAACCTCTTTATTTTCATCCTGCGCAAGAGTTGGTCTGGTCGCGCCTTTACCTAGCCGGGTGAATGGAGTCTCCGGCATGCAAATCGCGAGGAAAAGGTGTCAGGGAGACCCGAGACCCAGACCTAGGGCTACCTACAGTACCTAACTGTCATTAGACTAAGTGGTCCTAATCTAAATTGGACTGGACTGACCTTGGGATTTGCAAAACTGGAATCATTAGATTTATCTGTGATTTTAAATAATTTATGGAAAATTAGATCTTGAATAATGAAATAGGGTAATCAGACTAATCAGTGATTGATTTTGCTGAGATATTCAATAATTTAAATATGATAAAATCTGTAGATGTTGGGCTGACTTTAAGGATCTCTTAAAAAATCTGAAATAAAGCATTATCATACAGCAATATACCTAGAATTCTATCTTAAATAACCCTCAAAACTTTGTCAGACGTGGCGGAACGACTTTTGTTTAGGTCGTTTACGCTCTGCCTACCCCATTAGGGATAAAGGCGTGATTATATGTATGTATGTATGTATTTAACTTACCTATATCCTATACTTTACCTATTGATATCGTCAGTGTGGGAATGCTTAAAACATTAAAGAATATAATAATAAAAAGTCGTCATTTTAAACACCTGTTGCATTGTCAGAAAGTTCCTCACCACGTCATCTCAACGGATCCGATCACACTTGGCTAAGGCCAGTGTGATTGGTAAACACCACTGAAAGGAGAGAAAAACAAAAGGACGATACAAACAATAATAATGCTTGCGTATTCTTAAGCTTCTGCGCGACTCGACTTTAATCAAAAGACGTCATCGTAAAAAGAAAGAATTGAATTTATACGCGTGACAACCCTAATAGTAATTCTCCAAACGAGCCGTATTAATTACACTTAACTTGGAGTTGCAGTAGAAAATGACGGGTCAGTCGATTTGATTACTATCTGTACTGTTGAAAATATACTGCCAGCTTTTCCTCTTAAGTGAAGGCGGCCTTTTCAAGTGGTAAGCAAATGTCTAAGTTAGTTAGATCGAGATATTTACTCATCGAGTAATTAAATAGGAATTGATCACCATCATTCATAAGCTAGCTAGGAATTGATATAAGTAACAATATGGATTTGAGTTAGTTTTTAGAATATGGTTGTATATCGACTCGACAAACCACAATATAGAAGAATAGCAGTTGAAGTAAGCACTCTACTACAAATAAGTAAATGAGTTATTTCAATACAAGAGCTGTAGGTACGTTGCATAGTAGCATAAGTAGTAACTGCCTCCGTGGTCTAGTGGCTAGTGCCATGGACTCCTGATCCGGAGGTCCTGGGTTCGATTCCCAGGGGGGAAACACAAAGTTGATATTTGAGAATTTATTACTTTGTGAATTTTTCCCCAGTTTGGTTAGGACATTGCAGGCTGAATCACCTGATTGTCCGAAAAAGAAAAAGATTTCGTGCTTCGGAGGGCACGTTAAGCCGTGGTCGTTACTCAAACCATGTCAGAGGCCTGATAGTTGTGCTACTAGGCGGTTTAAAAACTCTGACACCAGGGTTCATCGGGTCGATAGACTCGATACCCACTCGACATAAGAATAATAAGTAGTTATCCAGTCGTAAACACAAACGAAAGAAAATTTAATAAAAACAAAGGAATTAGAAGATTAAAACGAAGATATTTGAACCCAAGACAAAGTTCAATCGTATAATAGCACCGATTATTTATAAGAGAAAAAAATAAATAAACAAATAGTAGGTAGTACAAATGGGCGGCCTTATTGCTAAGCAGCAATTTCTTCCAGGCAACCTTAGGGCACAGGAAAATAAAAGTTGATCTAGTGGGCTGGTATACATTTCAGGCAATACATTGTATTCCAACAATTACAATATTATAACCAATATGTACAAGAATCCATGCTGGCCTGGGAGCGAGAGAAAAACATAGAATGTGCCAGCTGCATTTCCTCCCGAACATGCTGTAAAAATCAGCTAAGGGATTCGAGGGTTTCAGTAAATTGGAATTTAGTCGATGGGCTGACAACCTGTCACTACAGCAATAAACCTACAAATCTATCTTAAATAACCCTCAAAACTTTGTCAAACGCGGCGGATTGACTTTTGTTTAGGACGTTAACGCTCTGCCCACTCCTACCCTATTTGGGATAAAGGCGTCATTATGTGTATGTATGTACAAGAATCATCCTGCTACCTGGCTGCACCAAGTCACATGTTTGCGGTTAAGTCACATTTGCGTGGTAGCTGCATATCAACACAGGAATGCGAGTTTATGCAACACTTATGCTTACTTCCTTATAGCACTTCCAAGTTACTGTAAATCTTGGCTAAATTATTGACATGGCACTTCATTAGAATACCGTAAGGTATTGACGGGTTTCCAGGGATGTTCGTAAAATAAACTGAAATATTATTGAAAGCTAGTCTGATGATAAACGGGCAATTTTACTGGTTTCTGTAGTGGACGGTGAAAATAAAGAATTAGGCAGCAGCTGCTGCGAAAGCCTGTATTGCAATTAAGAATACTATTTACAATAATTTAAAATACTTACATTCACTTCTGAAATGAACTTTAATATTTGTCTGTCGTGGCGATGTCTTTTATTGAGCTGTTGACACTGTACCTACCCAACAAGAACATTTTGAGTCTGTTAGAACAGCAAACACAAGTTCGGTTCTTTCAAGACCCAGTTTTTACATACATCTATATAATCACGCCTTTATCCCTAATGGGGTAGGCAGAGCGTAAACGACCTAAACAAAGGCCGTTCAACAAAACAACTGACAAAGTCTTGAGGGCCATTCAAGAAAGATTGTACGTATATTGCTGTAGTGACAGGTTGTCAGCCCATCGCCTAAAATACAATATACTGAAACCCTCAGATCCCTTAGCTGGTTTTTACAGCATGCTCAAGAGGAAATGCAGCTGGCACATTCCATGTTTTTCTCTCACTCCCAGTCTAGCATGGAAGATAGACGAAGACCCAGTTTTTCCATGATTGTATTAGCTTATGGTGACGAAATCAATAATCAATTTTCACACGCTCGCGAAATTCAAAACCCGAACAGTGGAACTAGCCGGTCCGATAAAGACATTTTGGTCTCGACTTTCCATCAGTCATGCATTAGTCACACTTTTTCTTCCAAAACTGGAAGCCATAGAACTCACATGGCGGTTCTACAAGATGCTTATGTAACGTGGTTGTTGTATACTCGTAGGTCAGAAATGGAGTCAACTTTCGTATTTGAAATTGGTCAAGAGCAAGATTCTACACTCTAACACGTTCGTACGAATAAATATAAATAGTATACAAAATTATGTAAATAGATTTATTTTTAAATTTGTAACAGCTCTGAAATTTCTAACCATAAATGATAACATGTAAACAAACAGATAAGGTTTATTAATTTTATTATGAGTTTACACTTTAAAATAAGTAATCCATGTGCCTTAGCTTAATATAATAACACAAACATTTATTGTTCCCTAAATAATTTACAGACAGTTAAAGGAATATCATGTCTATATGCCTCAGTGTAGATAGTGCAAACAAAAGAGTCGGTATTAAGACTAAAAAGAAGTGTTAAGTGCTAACTAACATCTCATCACGGTGACACAACAATACTACAAAAACACACCGTCACAAGCAACAAAACAAAAATAAATTCATCGTAATCAGCTCAAGAGCACGCCGGTTCAAAGTCAGTGAAAGTGGTCGCGTCCGATGCGCCAGCGCAGCCCAAGCATTTTCTAATCGCCACTTCCGAACACTCTCGCACAAAACAAGGTTACGTAACCAACCTGATAGGCTACAGTTTTATGGTCTATGGCCTGGGAACCACGAAATTCTTATTGAGCGGGTTTTCAAGTCGAAAATCCCGATGTAACCTGGTGTTAGAGATTCAAACCACCTTATAGCACAGCTAATACCAAGGGCCCGTAATTATAAACAGGTCCTGCGACTGACAGTTAGTTTGAGTCCGTATCAGAAATGTCATTTCAAGACAAAACGACCTGTCAACTACCCAATATTACTCTCAATCTTGAGATCGCTTTATAAATACGAGCCTAGGTGCCTAGCCTCTGATGATGGTTTGTGAAACGACCTCTATCAAAAACAACGACGGGTTCAATACTTTTTCTTAACAGTCGACAGACACTCAGATGATCCAGCTTGCATTGTCTTTGCCAAACTAGGGTAAATCTCACAAAATAATAAATTGACAAAAAATATTAATATTGTTTTTCACCCGTGGAAATCAAAGCAACCACCTCCCAATCGGGAGCCCAAAGCTCAGACCACTAGACCACGGGTTAGTTACGTAACTAACCAGATAGATCTATGGCCTGGGAACCACCTGATGAGACGGCGAGTATTGTTAGTTCTACATCGAGGAAATTCTAGACCATTAGATCGCATGTCCATTTAGATTGGTGTCGATTCTGTTGTATTATTGTTGTTGTTGTATATTACTTCCATGCTGGACTGGGAGAGATAGAAAAACATAGAATGTTCCAGCTGCCCTTGGGAGGGCATGCTGTTGAAGTCAGCAAAAGGGACTCGAAGGTTACAGTGTATTGTAATTTAGGCGATGGGCTGACAACCTGTCACTATAGCAATACATATTACAATCTAAAATTGCCCTCACTTTTTGTCAGACGTGGCGAAAGCGCCTTTTACGAGGCGTTAAATGCTCTGCTTACCCCGTAAGGGATAAAGGCGTGATGTATGTATGTATATTAGCAAACTACTCCTTTGCGCAAAGGTAGCCTGTCAGAAATTGCTACCCTAGCTATAACGCCGCCTAATTGTACTCTGTTTTGTAATGTTCAGTCCTGTACAATGTGTTGTTTATGTGCAATAAAGAATATTTGTATTGTATTGTAGACACAACATCACTTAGTTTAGTCCTGTCACTTTCTATAATTTGAATAAAATAGAGACGGCAACACAACAGCTGATTATAATCTCGTCAAAGTGATGTTTAAGACCTAAAATAAGACGGCATGGGAGCTGGTGTAGACTTTTTAAAAGCAACACTTTGACATAATTGTAATCAGCTGTTGTGTTGCTGTCTCTATTTTATTCAAATGATAGACAGTGACCAAACCAAACTAAAAATTGTACAGATCCACCGCGATTTACATACAGCTATCAGCGGCGCTGTAGTCAAGTAAAGTTTTGGCATTTTGTAGTTCTCAATTTGTCCGTCTGAACAAAAATCGCCAACGATCTATGCAACAAAATCGGCCATTGTTTGTCGTAATACCTGAAGAATACGTTTCTAAGTACGCAATTTACTTGTCATCTTGGTTAAATTGGAACAGACACATCTTCAGATAATGAGAATTACGAAATTGGGTTTTGTCTGCTCTGCTTATCAATAAATACATATGTCGCAGTTGTACAAGTATCTTATCTCGGTATTTAAAGAAAAAGTAAGTTAGTACGGTGCTGTTTTATCTCAAATACCTCACGGAGATCTTTTTGATAAGAGATAGAGACATTGTCTTGCTTGCTTGTAAACTGACTGGGACTGGGAGCCAGAGAAAAGCAAAATGTGCCAGGTGCATTTCCTCCTGGGCATGCAGTAAAAACCAGCTAAGGGATTCAAGGGTTTCTGTACATTGCAATTTAGGCGATATGCTGACAACCTTTCACTACAGCATTATACTTGCAACTCTATCTTAAATAACCCTCAAAACTTTGTCAGACCTGGCGGCACGACTTTTGTTTAGGTCGTTCACGCTCTGTCTACCCCATCAGGGATAAAGGCGTGATTATATGTATGTATGTATGAATGCTTGTAAAGATTGCGAGTGTAATATTAGCGAAAAACCACCAAATGTCGTAACATTTTACAGTTAAATGTGACTCAAACAGTATGGAACTAGGGTTTTTACGTCGACACATCATAATAAGTTCTTTGTCATACATAACTGCTATGTCCTCTTAATTAATTTAATAAAGAAAAGGAGATTGTTAAGTGACCTCTCACTCAATCAGATTAATACATCAACAACGTAGATTCTACGTGATACTTTATGGTATAGTCGTTCCGCCACGTCTAACAAAGTTATTTAAGATGGATTTGTACGCATATTGCAAATCGTATAATAGTCATAAATGGATTTTAATTGTAAGCACAAGAAATAAACAGTCATGACTCATATGCCCACCATCTTTTAATATCAAAGATAGAAATTGTACCAATCAAAAAGTTAAAACATCATCCCGCCTGCGGCTTTTAACCAATTTCTACTTTTTAACCATTGTTTTGCCGAGTTTCGTTTTATTTACACTCACTTTCATCAGTTGTGACTACACTGTCGCTTAGAGTCGATTAATCAAAGGTCAGGTGTCAGCCATATTGGTTGTTATCGAGTTTTCCATTCGAAAGCGTTGTTCTTGAACTTGAACCGCCTAAACTAGGGTTGACACATGCATACATACATAAAATCACGCCTTTACCATTAATGGGGTAGGCAGAGTGTAAACAACCTAAACAAAGGTCTTTGCGCCACGTCTGACAAAGTTATGAGGGTTATCTAAGATAGATTTGTAGGTATACTCGTATATAAAGGTTGACACGACTTAAAAAAATTACATTAACTTAATACAGATGCACGCAAGTGCGTAAAGATTGACATAAGCTATAGATCGATTATGTTTTCATTATTTATTGCCTATAATAAAAGCAAATATAAGAAGATTTCAGAAGTGCGCAGAAGTAGGTCATAAAGAACATTAGATTTGAACATCATTCTTTTGTTGCTGTCGTCATCTCCCTAGCCTTGAATAAAATAGTTCTAGACTTCTTCCTATCCAAAGGATTTTCTAGTCGACGAACGACGCGATGAAGCCTGGTGTCACGAGTTTATAAACCGCCTTCAAGTAACAGCGAATATAAAGAAATAACTGACATATACGTAGTTTATGTAACGACCACTATCAAAGACAGCGATCGGAACAGACGGGTAGTTCAAGAAAAAATTACTACCTACACGATGTAAATTTATTAGTTTATCTGTAGTTTGTTTATTATCAGCTGGCAACCCTGCCGATCCCGCGAAATCAGATGCCAATTGGTCGTCGCGTCACCCAACTTTCGCGCGGACCGGAAATTCGCTATAAGCCGCGTCGAAAGGTGAATGTCAAGTTTAGTTTATGCGCAGACGCAGCGACGATCGACACGAGCGAGGATTGTTCACATCAGCTGATCGGGCCGGTTCCGTTCAAAACAAGACATATTCAAAACATGTTTTGAGTGATTGGATGCAGATTTTCGATGGGAACTTTTTAAGAAGGAAGGCAAGAAAGTTATTTTGACAGGATGAAATTGATTTTGATACTTGATATTTGATAGATTTCCGCTCTGTGGTTTCACCTGTAGCTTTTTAAGTTTTCCTATAGGAATGAGGAATTATGTCGCGATATAAAGTTGTCTTGTTTATTTCCAGGATTCCGTCTATCGTCCTGTCAAATTTAATTAAAATCCGTACAAACAAATAGTTTGCTTTTGATTGGAATTCTATTTAATATCCAGCATGGTGCAGTAACTAAGTATTTATTAATCTGTGATATTCCACAGCACTTCAAACACACCTACGCTTGACAATTCTAGAGCTAACAGTAAACATAGACCGCTCCGGATGTCGCTATAGAATGGTCCATAATAAACGACTATGTTCATGAATGAACACCGTGCCGGAATGTCTTTTACTGTGAGACTTTGAGTAGTAGTCTCACACACCCAAAAGAGGTCACTGAGAACATAGTGGCACAGGAGACAAGACCCCTACCGTTATAATGTCTTTCGGTCGATAAATCCATACTAATAATATAAATGCGACAGTAACTCTATCTGTCTGTTTGTAGCTCTTTCACGCCTAAACGGCTAAACCTATTTTGATACAATTTGGCAGGACGATAGATGATGATCTAGAGACAGACATAGGCAACTTTTTACTGCGAGAAAATACCTTATTCCCACAGGAAAACTAATTTAGCTGCGAATTAAACCGTGGAGCGGAAAGTTAGTGTCTACTAAATTGTCAAGGTGGATACTGGATAGAAACCGAGTCAATGGGACTGCAAATATTAATATTTCAATATGAAACGTTTGTGGGTTGTGTTGTAGGCAGAGCTGGCAGAGGCAGACTAGTGGATTCTGTGTGAAAGGAGTGGAACCCGGTCTATAAGTTAATGTTTCTGTATTCTATACGGAATTCAAATACGTTGCATTTAATTAGACACTTAAAATGGTAACTGTGGTAAGAACATTTTATCTGTTTGCCAGTAAAGATAATGAATGCCTTCTGTCAAGACATGAAAGTGTTTGTTAGTGTCTAAAAAATAAGTAAAAGAAACTTACTAATAGTTAATAATTTTGCCAATTGTATGTGTTCAGAACAAAATGACCTATTACACATTTTATGTCAACTTACCTATTTCTGTTAGTCATAGTACTTCTTTTGTCGTGTGTGTTTTCGACACGATTTTTAAAGTAACTATTACTGGAATAAACTCAATTTAAAAACCGCGACATTAATCAACCATTCAATAATTTATCAATAAGCTAAACAAACAAGTAAACAGCTTGTTGCTACTAACAGATCCGCGCAAGTGGGTGCCGCGCCGGCGCCGACATACCTGCCTGCGCGCGCGCACTGCTGATTTATGTAGGCAAAGGCAAGCATTTTCACTATGTACATGGGTTTTCACTGCACAAATTGTAAAACCCTTCTTTCGCATATTATGATGGTATAGGGCTCATAAGACTGGAAGAAGTGGCGTTATCTCGTATGGAGGCCAAGACTCACTTTGGATCACTAAGCCAACGTAGTAAGGGTTTTGACATCACGGATCATCGGGTTGTTAGCCGACTAGAAAAATCCATTCGATAAGAAGAAGAGGAAGGGGTGTGAATGGGTGGCATGCATTTGGCATAGAAAAAACACCCACAGATATACGATGAATATTTTTTTCGTTTCGTTTTTGTAACAATATCTGAAATAATATTCGACCGACAAAATTTAAAACTAGATCGCAGAATAAACGGATCTAGACTTCCGTCTCGTATCGAGTTTCTCATACAAATACGATATAGAATTTCGTTTATAATCTAGCAAGTCATGTTCATGTTAAATTTCATCAAACACGTCAAGACTTATAAATACAACTAAATTTCTGTCGTATTCTCAATATTTCATTAAATGTTGAAATGTAGGCCATAGACTTGCCTATCAGCCATACTTTGTCAAGTGCACAGCGTTTCATAACTGTTCTTTAGACAAGTATGTACATTCCGCAGATTTTCTAGATCATTCTAGATCTAGTTTCCTGCCCATCTAGGACGGGACGACACTGTTAAAACGTCAATAAATGAAGACGTTTGAGGTTGCCATTGAAATTCTATTACTAGTTTTCTATTTAGCAGGTTAGTGTTAAGATAGACAGTCTAGTCCAGTGTATGGTGGACGAGAATACATTAAATTTTAAATCTTAACGACTAGGTTTTAGAGTCGAATAACGAACCGATGAACCCTGGTGTCAGAGTTTTGAAACCACCTAGTAGCACGGTTATTAGACCCGTAACGTGGTTTGAGTAACGATTACTATCAAAGATAGCGACCGGGACCGACAGCTTAACGTGCCCTATGAAGCACAGAATCCTTTTTCAATCAATTTTAAATCATAATCTTTATTCAACCAGCAGTAAGTCAGTGTTGACGCTAATATGATTAAGATTTACACAGACGTAAAGCGGACTTTTCTACGAACGACAAAGCAAAGACGAAATCTTTGCGTAACACGATAGTTCCAATCCAAGCCCAGTGAGTAGAGTAGGTAATATAATAGGTAGTATTATTATATCGTTTTATAGTCCCTTTATCGGTTTCGAATTAAGCGGTCGATAGCCGTTAACTGTGACGATAAGATTGCAGGTTTGTAAAACGATATTGTTTTTTTTTTATTAGTGTTGTAACAAAATTGGCGTTGTTGTTTTTATTTAAAGAGATGCCCCAAATAAGATTCAAACTAAGTATATAGGTAGGTAGGACTCTTATATGAAAAAAATATGCTCTGTACCATGCCTCTTAAAATCGCAAGATCTCTTCTAAAATTACTCGTTTCTGATCTGATACATATAATCACGCATTTATCCCTAATGGGTAGGCAGAGCGTAAACAACCTATACAAACGTCGTTCCGTCACGTCTGACAAAGTTTTGAAAGTTATTTAAGCTCTGTAGTGACAGTGAGTTTGTAGTCTGATCTAATAAATTTTCATTAGTATTGAAGAAGTATTATAATTATAGTTTTAGTTTTCTTTAAATTTTTATTTTAGGCTTCAATCAAATGTGAAATTTGTTTTCTTTTTACTAGCGTAATAAAAACAACTGTATTTTATGGGAGAGCGGTGCCTCCTGACACAGACCTTTGGCTTAAAAGTAGGCATCAATCAAAACTGTTATAATGCACATTGTAAAAAGAAATAAATGATTTATGATTTATGATAAATATGATATAATATTTTGTCATGTTTACATAAATAGAACATCGTACACACTTTAGGTACACAAAGTAAACAAACTTGTTTTTTCTCTACCATACCCAAACATGCGTCAAGGCGATATTCACGGTTCATATCATGACATAACATACACCGCTATACCCGAAATAAGGTTATGTACATATTCGTACATGTCCCATCAAGGTTACGAGTAGAGGATCTTCCGGTATTAGAAAAAAACCGCGAATTTGACTCAAGGTGACGTAACCCTATACGGCCATAACCTTAGTACTACTTAAACAATAAAATAATAGGTTAGATACTAATGAGTAGATACTATGGCTATTTAATATGGAACGAAGTAGGCAATCAAAGAAATAATAATTCAGTAACCAAAAAATCGTGGTTGGGTCGCTAATGGAAGGAATAATTGTTACAAAACTAGTTATATTTTAGTTATATATTGCGTGAGACCTGTTATCTGCATAACACCGTAATAATCTGGTACAATTTTATGACTATTCCCTTTTTCAATAGATACCAGTATTTCTGGAAACATTCAACTGTTTCTTTATTGAATTGTATTGTTCATAATCAACAAGTCTTGTTGCGTCAAAAACAGTTATTTTTTATTATTATCGCGACACAAATGAGAATTTAATTAAAATGTTCATTAATCACCTCACGCCTAATATCTCCTATGTCTAAAATCGTTTGGCAGGTCAGACTTGACAAATTATTTTTCAGACAGTAAAAAAATATTTTATGGCAGTGAAAATAGAGTTTAATATCAATCTGCGCTTGCGCAACGAGATGAACCTATGTCGTAATTCTAGGCACTCAGTCAAGACTTCAGAGTGTCGCCCTTTAATCTAGATATTTATTCATCCGATCTAGAATTAGTGCTAATTGTGAATGTAGGCTAATTTAATTAGACAGGTTTAGATTCTATGAAATGTTACTTTGAGAATGTCTCTTCATAATCCGTTCCTTCGTTTCAAATTAGCAACTTTTTATGAAATGTCAAAAACACTTATTTCTATCAAAATAGCGAAGTACTCAAATCAATAACTTCTATATTTTGAACTCGATTATTAAATCTATAAATGCCTTTTTTTTAAAATGAACAATGACAACCACAATATTTTAGCCAATAGTTTTAAGTTTTGATTTTTTTAGCTACCCAGTCAACACGCCTTTTATAACTGCGATAGTAACAAGAGAAAATCATACCTTTACACCCATTTGAATCATCTTATCAGTGTTTCTTGGATTAAGAGATATTACCTGAAAAATAAAATAAAAACAATTAAAGCAAATAAATAACAGGTTTGCGCCGACACCGGTACATACTTCGAGTGTTTGTTAAAACTGTCAAACGCAATTCAAATTTGGAATTCGATTCTGCCAACTGGCATAATCAAGTATCGGGAGCAAATAGATCAGTGGCAATTGTGCAGGCGCATCCACACAATTGGTGGGTGACCTGCGACCCGCCAGCCAATCACAGTGGCCGATGCAAATCAGCTGTTCATCTAACAGATGGGCAATGTAAGTAGGACAATTGGTGGTACTAGGTAAGGTACTAGTGTAAGAAAAATGGGGTTGGTTGTCAATCAATGCTAATTATTTCCATACGTCAATTCAATAGCTTTAAATTTAAGAGCATATTTTTGTGTTATTTGCACAATTACTACGTTATATATCTTAAACTATTTAAATACAAAATAATCCGTTAAGATTGTTAAATTAATTTACAGTACAGCAACTTATTAATAAAAGATTGTATTGACATCTATTGCTCAATAAACATCAATGTATTGAGTCCAAAGGGCTTAGCATTACCGAGTATAATTGCCACCTTGAGAGCACAGATGAAACTGTTTATTTCACCTTGGATTGTCAATTGATCAATCAATAATCAAGTTTATTTTGATAAACCTTTGGGGTTTTAACATACAGCTTCTGCCAACTGCTTCTGTGGTTTACCCTTTTTCTCTTGATAGGTACAGAATTTTTCAAGCAAGCGATTAATTTTCTTTCACTGTTTCCAGTTTTATTAGGACAATGCTCAAACAAGCAAACACTGACCAGGCGATCGTGATCTTCCGGGAATTTCGTCTGCTGACTTTAATACATTAGCACTAATATCAGACCTCATGGGGAACTTAAAAACCATACGAAAAGAAGCACCACTTTGAGATAATGAAACTGTTTATTCACCTTGAAATGACAATGGATCAATCAATAATTGATCAAAGGGCTGTTACAAAACATCATCTTCTGTCAAGTGGAGCGAATATCGAACTATCAGATCCGATTCGATTCGGCGCAAGCGCAACATCGATGTTTGAATGTAGGCTAATACCGGCCAAGGACGAGAGAATCGATTGTGGGAGTACGGACAGTATCGAATGGGTATCGACTTACAACTGGTCAATAAATCTTGGTGTAATACTATATTTTTAGTATTGAATTGGTCTTTGGTAGGATTAAGAGGCTGTAAATGAAATATTAGACAAAGGTCTCCTTCCCACCTATACTATACACGGATATGTTGAACTTTTACAGGTTAATAAGTACAAAACAATCTAATTTTCAACTGAGTCGTATCAACAAAATTTATTTGTCAATCAATCTAAGATTCCACCGTCTGTTCATTGATCGATTAATAAGTTCTTTAATTACATTCATTGTATCAACAATGTTTACAGTTGTGAAGTCAATACGACCTTGTGCTCAGTGACCGACGTTGGTATTCGCGACCTACTGAGTTCTTTGTCTTATTTACTCACTGAACGAGTCCTTGTCATTCATCATCATCAATTCATCAGTTTGTTTAATTACTGCACTTTGTTTGAATGAATGCAGCAGCATTTTAGCGCTGAAGTATGATCCTGTCGCCCAATCAAGTGGTCCTTTATAAAATAGCCAACAGTGATTGGTTCATTAGCGCGTGACGGTTTTGAGAGCGCTAAAATTGCTCTTTAATCAATTTTAATGAAATAATAACAAACTTACACGTGTGAGATATGAACTCGTATTTCTCGCACGTGGATGTTTCTAAATAATAGGAGAAATAATTTATCTGGACAGTTAAGTTTCCTCTGAGATGTAACAAATTTATTATTGATTTAGTATTTTATTAGAAGGCAATAATGTAATAAGTGGAATAAAATAAGAGTATCGATCATAATGGCAGACAGCCGGTGTGACAGAGTGGCGCAAATGATCGATCGGTGACGCAGAGTGCAGTGTGGAAACAACAGTATTGATTGAATACAAGAATAGAATATCGTCACTGAAACTAGTAAAAAAGAAGAAAATATTGTATTTTAACAGTGTCACTGTTTCGTTTTTTTTCAATTATTGATTGACTGAGTCTCATCTTCCCAACGTTCCAAATGTTTATCTTAATAAGTCATCATCTCATACTTTCGCAGGGTCGGCTACCTAACCAAGGTGATTAAACGAGGGTACTGGTTTTTACACAGAGCGACTGCGATCTGACCTCCGCAACCCAGAAGGAGAAACCAGACCCAATCCTAGATTAGGTCAAGAGTTTTCAAGCCGCCAATGCTTAGCACTGGCCTCTGATATGGCTTAACGACTAATATCTACGGTGTTAAACGATATTAACCGGGACCAACGGCTTAACGTGCCTTCCGAAGCACGGAAAAAGCGCCGAATAGACGTACATATGAAATTAAAAAATCGAAAAACACATTGGTACGTGGTGGTGTTCGAACCACGACCTTCATGCTCAGGAGGCAGCGGCCCTATCCACTCTACACCATCGGGCTCGCATATCATAAATAATGTTATCTTTTTAAAAATTTACTTATTTAAAATGTAACTAATTGAAATTTTAATAAGCACTTTGGTAGACATCGAGGCTGTTATGATTATGATATTAATTACAGCACAAATCACTTTCTGAGTGCTAATGGAACGATCGGTGACTTATCTTGTCAATCTATCTCCATAATATCGATACGGCCAGAATGAGACCACAATTTCGTCACCAATCACCATATCGCTTTAATTGGGCCATTGGTCCAACTGATATAACCCTATAACGGTTAATTGTTCCTTTATTGTGGTCGATAATTGCCTCCGTGATCTTGTGGTTTGAGTCCGATTTATCCTGGGTTCGATTCAAAAAAGTTGATATCTGTCAATCTTTCACTTTGTAAGATTTTTCCCAGTTTGGTTAGGACAATGAATCACCTGATTGTCTGGTGCGTTAAGCTGCCAGTCTCGGTTGCTCTCTGATAGTGGTCGTTACACAAACCATGTCAGATGCCTATTAGCTAGTAGGCGGTTTGAAAACAACTCTGACACCAGGGTTCGTTGTTCAACTCGAAAACGAACTCGCTAAGAAGATTGGGCCAGCCATTGGCGAAGCTGATTATAGCCCTAAAACAGTTTATTGTTCCTTTATTGACGTCGATTGAAGATTTTATTGGTGTTTGTTGACACTTTGGTCGTTGAAGTGGTTTTGGGAAATCAAAATGGCGATTTTAAGGTTTCTGAGTAAACAAGCTGCCCGGTTTATTGGAGCAGGTCAGAGAAAATTGCTTAAAATCAGATCAGTGACAATGTCAGGTCAGCCGTGACGGCAAACTGTTTCTTAAAATAACCAATAATGAAAAGCCAATTCGAGAGACCTTCAATAAACATCTTTTTTATATAAAAAAAAGGTTATTTTGCAAGTAGTGTAGGTTCCACCTCCTGAACCTAGAGAATATTCTTAATAGTCCTGCTTATACATACATACTATAAATATAATCGCGCCTTTATCGCTAATGGGGTAGACAGAGCGTAAACAACCTAATCAAATAACCGTATATATTGTTATCACATATTCAGTTTTACAGGTTGGCTGGAAGAGATCTCTTTATAGAGATAAGCTCACCTTTGTGAACTAAATTTAAGTTTGTTTATTTATTGTAAACTTATTGTACACAATAAAGAATATATAACAAAGGTCGTTCTGCCATGCGGCACGTCTGACAGAGTTTTGTGGGTTATTTAAGATAGATTTATAGGTATATTGCTGTAGCAACAGATTGTCAGCTCACGGCCTAAATTGTAATATATTGAAACCCTCAGATCCCTTAGCTTGTTTGTACAGCATGCCCGGGAGGAAATGCAGCTGGCATATTCTATGTTTTTCTCTCGCTCCAGCAGTCCAGCATGGAAGATCCTGCTTATAAAGGATCTAATGTCGGCTTGTTCCAAATCGTATCAGTTACCTCTATGCTAGATAAAGTCAAGAACAGTCCCGTATCAAATTAAACCTTATTTTTGCAATAACATTTTTAATGAAAATACTTACATTTAAAATGGTATGTAGTTATAATTCTATCACTTTAGTTATTGATATTATAATGAATTTACACCCTGTATATATTTAGATAGAATTAATCACTTGAATTATTGAGCATACAAAGAACACTGTATACATTACCCTATTATGTTTACATCGATATTTCGTTTAATAAACGCTCAGCTATCAAAAGATTATGAATAGGTCGGCTCGGTTTCACAACTGATCAAGATCTGATGAAAGAGACAAGGTCATTGTGAAGCTGTGAACGCTCTTTGACATGGAGAAGTCAGGGTCGAGGTATGATGCTATCATGGGGACAATTGGAAAATTAAATAATTGTTATAGTGTCGTGTTATGTGCATTAGTGAAAGGTGTTTTGAATACCCTAAACCGACGAGCGTGCATGAAAAGATTGATGTAGATGAAGCGAAAGAAGTTTGCAAGGACCGTAGCAAGTCGAGGGAAGTGATCTCTGCCTACCCCTCTGAGAAAGAAGCGTGACGTTATGTATGTATGTATATTGAATAACAGAACATTGTACACTCTTTAAAAGAGTGTAAGGGATAAGCTTCCAGCAAACTGATAGGGGTTGCTCAGTCAATAAGACTGAACAATTTTCACAAATAATGCTTTCCAGAATTTGAAAACTCTCATCTAATCTAGGATTGGGTCTAGTTTCCCTGGTTTCCCAGTTCCGTCGTGCAATCATCTAGATTAGGTAGCCGACCCCGTTAGACACGGGATAAGGAGATGATAAATTATTTCCGGAATTTAAATAGAAATATTGTCTTCCCCATACAAGATTACCACCTAGATCTGACAATTGATATGCGGAAGCAATTTCTTTTTTCATACCATAAAAAATAAATCATTGTGTATGTGGGATTACGGGAAGCTTCCTAAAGAGCACACAAGCCAGATAACTGGCCACCCATTTAACTTTAAGCAGTGTTAAGCTTAATTATTTTTCTATAGAAGCTGTGTGTATCGCCAATTTCTGAAGTAAAGTTTATTTTTCTGTTATACCGCTATTAGCTGGGTTGGCTCTGTAAAACACAATTTAAAAAAAAAACTGAATAGTTGTCATAAACAGACCTGTTACTTAAACCTTTTGTATAACACTGGTATAAAATTCTATTACCAATTATGATGCTGGATAATCTCTGAACTGACATGTCTCTTACACCCGGTATAGATTTATTTTACTATGTCCCAGTGTATGAACTAATGTATCGATAAGTGGTGCAACCGATCGGATCAACTATCGGGAGCTGGTCGTGCGCAGGAGTCGTGTCCACGCGTCACTTTAGCGTGCATTCTGCGCCCTTGACGTATCGAACTAGACTATTAGACTATACGCGCATAATGTCATTATTTTGAAACGGTTTTGATAGTTCAAGGAGGTGCAGCTGATAGTTTTAGTTTTATTGTTTCTTTCATCATAGCATGTCGAGTGAATAACATTTTAAAGAGGAGGAAAGCAGTTTTAAAACAGCAATGCTCCGAGTTACTCTGGCTGGAGTTACGGTAAAGCTTCTGTGGTTACTCGGAAATACAGTACCTACGTAACGATTTTTTCTGCACATTTTTTTTATGAGCATTATTTTCAACCATTTTATAACCCTCAAAACTTTCTCAGATGTGGCGTAACGACCTTAGTTTAGGTAGTTTACGCTCTGCCTACCCCATTAGGGATAAAGGCGTGATGATATATATGTTTGTATGTATTATTTTCAACACAAAATACCGCACAAATCTGACCTAATATTTAAAACAAACACAGTCCTTAAAAGCAATTGAAAAATACTGTTCTCATTCCATAAACAAATATTCGCAAGACGTAAAAGGTTGCCATTAAGATGTGAAATTCAAATCGCAAACAAATGGTGGTTCAGAATCAAAACACTGGGTTCAACATTCGATGCGCCCCATTTTTGGAACCAAGTACGTCCTTGAGTACTTCACGAGTGCAATTTGAGCTTAGGCTTAAAGTGTTTGGCGCCACGACTCCTGCGCATCGACTCTCGTAATTTTGGAGGAACAATAAATATTTTCGTCCCTAATGTTTACGTTCTTATTATAATTTAGTTAGTTGAATTTGCAAAGAAACCTAGCCATACCAAGATCGATGCCGTACTTTTAAATTTCTGAAGATCGGGTTTGCTATTTATAAATCTTTGTTTTGAAAAGCCAGTTGTAGTCTGAACCAGGTTCTATTAGTATTTTTTTCTGAGGATTCATAATCTAGATAACTCCTGCGGAAAAGCAAACGTAAGCATTTTTTTACGTTTGAATCCCCAGCAATTTTTTTAAATGACCTGTATTCACTCTAGTACTAAATTACCATATTCCAGTGCGATTTAACTTGGCAAGCATTATCCATGCTGCACAGTGCAGGCGTGTAACAGGATTTAGGGCAGCGCCGGCGCCGGCGCAATCGTGCGTGCGCAGGGTGCCTACGCAGTCTGGATCTAACGCTTTTATTGTTGCCATTTTGGATCAATAAAAATATAAATGACTAGCTTTTTGCCCCAGTTTTACCCGCTGTAGAAAGTGGCCTTTGGTACTCAGGTTTTCTTGTTTTTAAATCGATGAAAAGATACTATAGAAGTACAACTAGATATAGATTACAGTAGTGGGTTACCGAGTTCTGCATCGTGAAAAGTAAATTGATAAGACAGGTTAATAGGTTTAGGACGATGAAATTCCCAAAAAAAAAAAACTGTACTCGAAGGTTGCCTGGTAGAAACTGCTGCTTTTGCAATAAGGCCGTCTTTATTGTACTGTCACGTTTATTCATTTTTATTTCTGTTTTAATGTGTTTTTTGAATTTTGATTTGAAGAATATTGTATTGCATTGTAAGTTGAAGTAGGAGTTCGAACAATGAGACATTTTTACAGGTTTTTAGTCATCAGCTAGGATTGCATTGTGGATTGGACCTGATCAATGTGACCATAAAACAAGAAACAGTTTACAGCTCATTCATCTTAAGTCAGATTTCCCTTAATTATTTCATTTTTATTGCACATATATCGACATTTACTATCGATTCTCACGATGCAATATCTTAGCTCTACCAAGGATATTTAGGGCATGCGCTGGCGCCGCTAAATCGTGCGTGCGCGGGATACCTACGCGGCATCAGAGGCATGACTAATTAATCGCCTGTAGGCGGTCGCGGGCTCTCGGACTAATATTGTCACAACAGCTGACTGGGAAAGCAAGCGGATCAAGGGCGCCAAGAATCTTGAGTAGTTAGATATGTTGAATAGAAATTATTCCAAGCTAAACTTATACAAAGAAAAATATGTAGCACCATCTGATACGCTTACTTCCATGCTGGACTGGGAGCGAGAGAAAAACATAGTATGTTCCAGTTGCATTTCCTAATGGGCAAGTTGTAAAAAGCAGCTAAGGGAACTGAGGGTTTCTGTATATTGCAATTTAGGCGATAAGCCACAGCCTGTCACTATATCAATATACCTACAAATCTATCTTAAATAACCCTCAACACTTTGTCAGACGTGGCGGAACGTCTTTTATTTAGGTCGTTCACGCTCTGCTTACCCCATTACGGATAAAGGCGTGACTATATGTGTGTATGTATCTGATACCCTTCCTAGGCATAGTTTTTGAGCAAGTAGAAGATAGCTTGGACTAATATTGTAACTACAGCTGACTGGGAAAGCAAGCGGATCAAGGGCGTCAAGAATCTTGCGAGTAGTTAGATTTGTTGCATAGAAATTGGATTGACAAAAAGCAGTAGGCGGTGGCAGGCTCCACAAGCCGTGCCAAGACTGTGTTGATCATAGAATTAAAAAAAGATTCCTTTAAATGAAGCATCATTGCTTCCATGCTGGACTGCGAGAGATAGAAAAACATAGAATGTTCCAGCTGCCCTTCCTCCCGGGCATGCTGTTAAAGTCAGCAAAAGTGACTCGAGGGTTACAGTGTATTGTAATTTAGGCGATGGGCTGACAACCTGTCACTATAGAAATACGAGTACATATTACAATCTAAAATTGCCCTCAATTTTTGTCAGACGTGGCGAAAGCGCCTTTAACGAGGCGTTAAACGCTCTGCCCACCCCGTAAGGGATAAAGGCGTGATTTATGCATGTATGTATGTTAAATGAAGCAAAACATCTGAGCACTGAGCAGCATCAAAATGTTGCTCAAGTATTTTGTAAAACTGCGGTACTCAGTTAAGCTGAGTTCTGATACCAGTAGTAAATTTCCATTTAATTTCATCACGTTTAGGTAATTATAATTAACATTATATCATAAGGCCAGGCTTATCACTGACTTTTGCTCTATTCCTTGTATTGCATAGATACGTACTTACGTATATCTGTATCAAGTCATGTACGTATGACTCACAAATTAATACCCATATCAATCGCTTCGAAAGATAAGCGTTATCTTTAACCTTCACGCTTTGCAATACTATCGATCCGTATAATTTTAAAGTACCCAGGAAAGTAATAAAACGCAAGTTAATGTACTAAAACTGAGAGGTCATAAGGTACAGGTCATTTTAAGAACCAGGATGCAAAACTAAAGCTACCTTGACAGACAAAGACATGACAACAAAGTCAAAATATCCTTTTACAGAAAGATGGCAAAGTATAAAAGTGTGTTGCTTCCGCGATGACTGCGCGGGCGCATACCAAAAGGTTAACGAGCGACATTAAATGCATTTCTACGTGTCTTAAGGTGTGTTTCCACCGGGTAAAGGGATGCTGTATCGTTACTGATGACGTAAATTTCTGTATCGACTATTTCCAGTTGTAAAAATGCGCTATTTCTATAGAAAGTTTCTATTGAACTTGATCATTTCCTTGTGCCCATTACTTGATTGTTTATCCAGGCATACTACGCCAAAAGCAATGCAGGAAGAAATTCTGCTACTGCCATTAAATATTTTTATTTGTATGTAAGCCTATCCAGTATTCGCGCACCTTTACACAGGGTCGCAGTTAGTTATAAGTGCCTACAATTCCTGTTACCTTTGTTTTGTCTGTGCTTTTGTTGCGGGTCATAAAAGATGACACGTTAAGTCCCTTAAAATGTTAAGCCTTGGCCTTTAAGCCACTTTGTAGTGTAATAACAATGAATGCAAACATTCGCTTTGTAAGGGTTTTACGAGACTTAAAAATGGCTATCTGTGGCCAATAAAATAATCTTAAAAAGTTATAAAAATAGTTGACTAAAGGCAGTTGGACATGCGGCGTCAAGGAATTAATAAAATTAAAGATCTTTCAGTTCTCAAGTTCAGGTAACGCCATGGATTTTCCGAATGATTAAATATGATGTCCGTATTACCTTCGAATCTTTCTCTAAAATATCTGACTTTGGAAGCTGATGAAAGCCAACAAATCATAGTCGTTGCAGCCGCGTAATAACCCATGTAATGCAGGACATAAGTCATCTGTCTCTATGTATAATTATTTTATATGTATTGGCGTTTCTTCTAATTAATAGCCATGCTGGCCTGGGCGCGAGAGAAAAACATAGAATGTGCTAGCTGCATCCTCCCGGGCAAGCTGTAAAAATCAGCTGAGGGTTTCAGTATATTGCAATTTAGGCGATGGGCTGACAACTTGTCACTAAGCAATATACCTATATTTCTCACCCTCAACACTTTGTCAGACGTGGCGGATCGACCGTTCTCTAGGTCGTTTATGCTCTACCAACCCTATTAGGGATAAGGTCGTGAATGTATGTATCTATGTAAAAGTCATTTCCCCAGTTCCTTCCCTGTACAACCGACAAAAACCAGCTTCCCAGCAGTGGAGGAAACGACTGTTCTCAAACAAACGTCAAATTACATAAACCTCTGACGTGTGAGAAAACTGTAGCGGATTAAAGGTCAGAGGAAACTCAGTGGGAACAGTGCAGCTGTGAAAATCTTGTACACGTTTCTAATTGTGTACTTTCTTGACAAGTGACATTTGTAAGTAAAATTGTAAGAGGCGATCTGATAAACTCGTACTATACTTAAGAGGTTATGGAAAAGGCGGAATGTGAAAGTTGTAGGTTTTTATAAGATACTTAGAGAAAAGTATAGTGTATTGATAAATAAATACAGACATATAATCACGCCTTTATCCCTAATGGAGTAGGCAGAGCGTAAAATACCTAAACAAAGGTCGTTCCGCCACGCCTGACAAAGTTTTGAGGGTTATTTAAGATAGATTTGCAGGGTCACAGGTTGTCAGCCCATCGAGTAAATTGCAATATACTGAAACCATCGAGTCCCTTAGCTGTTTTTTTACAGCATGCCCGGGAGGATATGCTGCTGGCACATTCTTGTTTTTCTCTCGCTCCCAGTCCAACATGGAAGTAAAGTAAAAGTGATATTCCAGCTAGCATCGATGTTTTATTATGTGACATACGAGTATAGTAAAGTTTTATTGAAATTAGAATAGTAAACTACATTCTTGTTCAACAGACATATTTCGAATCAGTTCTCATACTCCAACTCCTGAGGCCAAATAGAGTGGAACATCCTTTACCGAGGACAAACGAGGCTAATCCAAAGCTGCAATCACGACAGTCTATCAGACCAGATCAGATGTTCGTACATCCAGTACAATGCTTGCAAACAGGGCTCGACGATGGCGGATCACTGGCAGGGTTGCCACTCTCTCAAAACGATTCTCTTGATTAAACGGGCTGAGGCAAAGTAAATAGCCCAAAAATGGAGAAGTCTGGAGGATTTTCACTGGCATGTGGTACTTTTGAAATTTTATTTTGTGTACCTAGGAAGTCAAATCACGCCTCTTCTACTGTACCTACCCCCAATCATACCAAACAAAGCCAGGCAATACGAAAGAGAAACATTTCTTATGCACTAGCTTATATTTAGTATTTTTGGACTATTTAAGATTAACAGCTGTTCTGACTGACTTATTTGGATCAATAGCTAGCTAAATATTAACAATTATTACATCACAATAAAAAACGTTATCCTGTTTTATTTACCCAGCAGCCCTGCAGCAGACAGCTAGACACAGACGCAGGTGATTCATGCGTTATAGAGCGACATGCGCTCGCGCAATACCGTAAGGGACCGATTATCATCAATGAAATATATCAATTACCACAATCATAGAAATTTCCACTGTTTTGTTTACCCAGCAGCCCTACAGCAGACAGCTAGACACAGACGCAGGTGATTCATGCGTTATAGAGCGACATGCGCGCGCGCAGTACCGTAAGGGACCCGGTTACGTTGCGAATAAATCGCGAGCGCGTCGAGATGGCCCCTAACGGACCGAAATTGGTATTTTATTTATGTTTCGTGTTGAAAAGTTGTGATGTCTACTACAGTTCAACAATCCCGAGATCCAGTCAAACATCTGAAACATCCTTAAGGAATATGTATAGCATTGACCACACATACATACATACATACATATAATCACGCCTCTATCCCTAATGGGGTAGGCAGAGCGTAAACGACCTTAACAAAGGTCGTTTCGCCACGTCTTACAATGTTTTGAGGGTTATTTAAGAATTGTAGGTACATTGCTGTAGTGACCGGTTGTCAGCCTATCACCTAAATTGCAACATACTGAAACCCTCGGATCCCTTAGCTGGTTTTTACAGCATGCCCGGAAGGAAATGCAGCTGGCAAATTCTATGTTTTTCTCTCGCTCCCAGTCCAGAATGGAAGAAATTCAGCATTGACCAACTTAGCAAATATCGCTTGATATTTTGTGGTATTCGAATAAGGAAATCAATGTTAATTAATAACAACGAACATAAAATGTAAATGTATTTATTCTCGATTCAGTCGCTTAGTGTTACAAGAATAACATACAATCACGCTAAGCAAAATTTGCAGCAAAGTTAAAGTGAGATTTTTCTTTTTTAAGTAACGAGCATGTATATTAGGGCCATATTTATAAAGCTATCTCAAGATTAAGTATGGATATGAGAGGTAATTTTATACTGAAATTACATTTCTAATACGAACTCAAACTAACTGTCAGTCTCAAGTGCTGATTATAAATTCGGGCCTTAATGAATATCAGCGTCAATGTTTTTCTCTTCATGTCTCGTCGAGATGATAAACACGCCAAGGTTTAACGGTAACAATAACTCGGTCGCGATACGCCGATTCGTGTATGTGTTAATTTGACGTCTGTTAATGAACTGAGAGACCAGTTTGTCGAATTGCCACTCTGTTTGTTATCTCTCAACGGACACGCCTTGAATTCTTCTTGCTTTCCTGTACGTATATTATGTTCCTATATATTTGTTCGTTATTTCTTCTGTTTACACGTGATGTACGACCCGATGAATCCTGGTGTCAGAGATTTTTATACCGGCTTATAGCATAGTTTGTGCGACATTAAAGACAGCGAACAGGACCAACGGTTTAAGGTGCCTTCTGAAGCACGGACACATCTTCACAATCAGATTCAGCATAGGTAAGTACAGTGCCCTAACCAAACAAGAAAAACTAACAAAGCAATAAAAATACAATCTTATCTTCCCCGTAAGATTCGTAAACCATGATTTCTGGATGGAGAGCTCAAAGCTCAGACCACTAGACCACAAACGCCTTTTTACCTGTTGTGTTTTGTACGCAATTTCCTAATAGAGACAGTTTGGCAACTTGCAATTTGTGATTGTGTTAACTAGTTAGCTAGAGAACGAATTTCAAAACACAGTAAAACAAATACGGCAAACTGGGTGTGGCTGTTGAGATAACACGAACCTAGAAGGTAGTAGTATTATATATTCTGTGCTAGAAGTGCAATTTATGTGGTTTCGAAAGACATCAGAAAATTCGTATAAATCTATTGTGCAATTAGGGCAGTAGTCAAATTAGCAGGTACCTATTGAATAAAATACGACACTAAAGTCAATGAATTAGTAACCCAGAGGAGGTTTGCTAATCTCACGTACATACCTGAAAACAACTTAGGATTATGCCAGCCTGCCTTTCCGTATACTGGCTAGTTAGTGGCTTTCATAAAAAATCTGAATGTGCATCTACATATACACCGTCATCATCATTCCCTTGCCCTTATCCCATTATTTGCACATTCCATTGAACCCTATCAGCCGTCAGTTCGACACTCACACCTGTTTTCAACATATCATCTTTCACACAGTCCATCCATCTTTTCTTTGGTCGTCCTCACCCAACATATCCGTCCACATTTAAATTCAATACCCTTTTACCTATATGACTTTCATCCCTCCGCATTACATGTCAATGATCTACATATACACCGTATTTCATCTAAATCCATTTCAACGTGAAATAATGAACATTCTTGCAAACTTTCTCATTTATATTACAAACAATATCCAAGGCTTAGTAAGTTTACTCTAAGATCCAAGGTTTATTCTAGACGACATCTCGGTGAGTCATCGCAGTAAGCCGGCAAACCAACAGTTTACCAACAGTTCAATTCATGTGCCTAACGGTATAGTAGACTGAGTAAAGTATCATGAGGAAACACTGAAGTTGTTCCAGTGACGGTATACAGTAATGGTTTTAATGACTGATATACGTACATACATAAAAAACAAGCTTTCCCAAGGTAGGCAATAAGATAGTCTTCGCATTCGAATAAGTAGGTGGGTTCCTACTTTGCCAATCGATTACTTGTCTAAACTACAAAATACCGATGCTGGAAATTCAGGCAAAATCAGGCTTTTATAAAATGAACAGGAAGAGCTCAACGCGAATTTCTGTTTTTGTTAACCCATTGGTCTAACAAGCAGATTCAGAAATGGTCTAGAATATGACGATTTTTTGTTTGTAAGTACGTTTCGAATGTCCCTAACAAACTTCGCAAACTAATAAAGACAACAAACGTCTCACACTGCACACTGCTCCACAAACAGCAAAACTAACGGACGGATCATTTCACTTCACATTTGTAATGCGCTTGCGCAGGCCGCGGCGTGGGAAATGTCAACTCACTGTCACACCTACGGCCGCGCATTGTGGTCTTAATGCGAGTAGGTGTGCTCGCACTTGACGTATTTATCTTGGCGATGTTTTAGATGCAGCAGAGACATACTCCTATCATAGTATTAGGTATACATACATACAATCACGCCTTTATCCCGAATGGGGTAGGCAGAGCGTAAACGAAATAAACATCGGTCATTTAGGCTAGATTTGTAGATAGATATATTGCTGTAGTGACAGGTTATCAGTCCATCGCCTAAACTACAATATACTGAAACCCTTGGATCCCTAAGCTGATTTTTACAGCATGCCCGGGAGGAAATGCAGCTGGCACATTCTATGTTTTTTCTCTCGCTCCCAGACCAGCATGAAAGATTATATTATAGTTATTAGGTATAGGCGTAGATATTTTTAAAAAGAGTAAATATCAGTGCATTAATTTGTTGTTTTGTTCATGCCGAATTTGACAAGAAACTTACGCGAATTTCATAAGTAGAATGACGGTGAATAGCAAAGTAAAATTTTATGCCAGTTTTTTTTAAACGCTATTAAAACAAATAAGTAAGACTTTATCGCTGTGTAGTTTAATTATTTTTCATGATAACATAGCATGTACTCGTACGTATATGAAAATTTCACACTGCACCGAGCGTAATGAAAGTAATTTCAGCGATTAAATTTAATATTTTATAGCTGCAAAAGAATGTGTAGATTGAGCTATAAAACTACTGAATACGACACGCTTTTACAAGCAAGCAAACCACACGAACATACACTGTAACGATAAACGTATTAAAATTCAACAACAATGTAAATTATGTATAAAAAATAAATATGAAAATATTTTCCTACGGGCATATTTCGTGTTTATAACTTCATGTGGCGCTGCAAAGAATATTAATATTATAATGAGTCGTTTTAATACCACGATGCATCTCTAGAAGGGCGGGTAATAACATAAATCGTATGCAAATTGCTGCGCCGGCGCATCGTACGTTTTTGGCTATTTTATTAATGGCGGTGTTATTAAGAATCAATTTGCCTTTCTTAAACCGCGCTAAATGGCTTTAAAACATTGTTTTCGAACACAATGGGCCGCCATCTTGATTCTTCCTGCTCGGTGCGTATGCGCAAACTCGCACCGTGATTAATTGCTACAGAGAACGACAACATTGTCTCAATCTTATTAAAGAGATTTATTTTTTATATCCTGGAACGTTAATTAAATTAAAAATAAAAACGGTTAAACGACAAGTGGATGTATTGAATCGATCAACAACAGAATGGACGATATATCAAGTGATGACGTCACAGTATTTCCCTCGTGAAATGATCGAGTCAGAATTCGATATCAATGTGACGCAAACGCATAACTTTGTACGTATTATCTCTAAAGTACCAACCTACTAATTTGTGGTTATATAAATTGAAACACAATTCAATTCAATCTTAACAATTGTGAAATTATTGAAGGCAGCTTGGTTGAATAGGCTAGCCTATTTATTTGGAACCGATCGATATAACCAAACTACTGATCTTATACTATGTTATTTTGCAACATCGCTTATTATTTTATAAGATAGTATTGCTTGTAGGTGGTTTAAGAATGTTACTACGTATGACGATGTTATTGACGCATTTTCTATGGTTGAACAAAGCTTTCATTTCAGAGACGCAGGTTTGAGTCCTGCCAGAAATGAATTTATTATTTTCTTTCTTTCATATTAAATGCTTTCATTATTTGCAAGAATATATATCACCTGAATTCGCCGTAATATTTAACATCCGATCAAGATAGTACCTATTGGTCTATGTTTTTCTGGAGATAAGAAATTATAGCCTTAAAAAACATATATCTGTTTACTCATGGAAAAAAACGTCCAAACATTTACAATCAGTCGGCTAGTTTGATCATTCTTCAAAAAAAAACCTATCACCAAATCATTAACAGAACTCAACCATCATTGTCTAGATACGATCGAAGACATACAAAAACCCATTCAAATTAACCTCGTAGAGTCTGTGAGAACGGACAGGTAAGGCTCAGTTCACACCAGGAAGCGTCGCGACGCGGTGCGACGCTGCATTTCGTAGTACCGCGAAGTGACAGACTGCACCGCGCGGCGCAGCGAATTACTACGAAATTTTAAGTTGACAATGAAATGTCAATCTTTTTGCCTAACCTAGTAAATAAAGTTCTATATTGTTTTAGAATAGAAATTGCGAATCGACAGACATTAGGAGACATACATATAATCACGCCCTCTATCCCTAATGGGTTAGGGAGAGCGTAAACGACCTAAACAAAGGTCGTTACGTCACGTCTGACAAAGTTTTGAGAATTATTTAATTTGGATTTGTAGTCATATTGCTGTAGTGACAGGTTGTCAGCCTAAATTGAAAAATACAGAAACCCAGCATGCCCGGGAGGAAATGCAGCTGGCACATTATATGTTTTTCTTTCGCTCCCAGTCCAGCATGCCGCTTTCCAGTGTGAATTAACCCTAGCTCCAAGCTTAACCGCTATAAAGCCGTGCTTAACAATGGTGATCCAAACTAGGCAGGCTGTCGGACGCAAATCGGCACCTGCCGATGACCTCTGAGGCACTGGATCTCAAACTGTTAAGTATGTAAAAGAATGTTCGATATAAACAAAGACTATGGGAAGATTCGGAAGAAGGCAGTATTAACCAAACCTTTGCAAAATATTTTAACGGAATTTTTCAAAATTTACCTACCCCTCCGGAAAAGAGGCGTGATTATGGGTATATATGTCAAAAACTCGACATGAAAATTGACTTTCTGCAACGCTGACAGTTTCTGATCAAGGGCCAAATGCAAATGTTACCAAATGCACTCAAAACCTTTATTAAAAAATAAAATCATGCCAATAATACCTAGTAGACAGACATGTTCTAATTTTTTACATAACTGTAGGGGCATACTAGAAGGGTTAATTTTATATTATTTCTGCTTCGTGTCCATTAGTTTTTTGGAAATAAAATTGAGAAACTCTGCCCTAAGCTAACGGGTAGCTCATAGTCGCGCCATTTATAGAAAGCCCGTGAGAATACATCAGCTAACCCGCTGACGGATAGACGGGAGGGGTCTCTCTAGTGTGGCGGTGGTTTACCTATGCGCCCGCGCAGCACAGGGGAGGATTTCAGAATTTAGTATTCTTCCATGTTGGAATGGGAGCGAGAGGAAAAACATGAAATGTGCCAGCTGCATTTCCTCCCGGACATGATATAAAAGCCAGCTAAGGGATTCGAGGATTTCAGTATATTGTAATTTAAGCGATGGGCTGATAACCTGTCACCACAGCAATATATAATCAATTTTAAAGTACCCACAAAACTTTGCCAGACGTGGCGGTAGGTCGTTTACGCTCTGCCTACCTCATTAGGGATAAAGGCGTGATTGTATGTATGTGTTTAGAGAACCAACAATGCCTTATACTAGACATGGACCCCTCCCAGTTGGGAAGTAAACTACAGACCAATGCTAGTTGAGCCTCCATTTGATAGGGTTACCTGACACATCACGTCCTGCCCAGATTGGCCTGCGTAGTCCCAAACTGTTTGGCGCCGGACTCCGGTGAGAGGTTGGTTGCGAGCCAGGCGGCCCCTTGCGGAGCCTACCACCGCTTTGTAGGGATCGTTCAGTCGGACTTATTCACAGGCAATTCTGTGTTGCCGTTGCCCAGGGTGGACCACTAGGAGGTAGATTCCATCCCACCGCAAAATGAGTTAACGTAATGGAATTCCAATATACTCTACAGCATCACAATAACTTCCCAGGACTCGAAATTCGATTCCAGCGTGTCAGAGGTCACGCGCCGTCGGCATTTCTGCGTGTGTGCCGACGACCGTTAGCCCAAGGCTGGATACGCGAGCTGACGATCACGGATAAGATCCTTTAGGGCCCTAAATGCGGTCCTGACAAGTCAGAGGTCACGCGCCGTGGGCAGGTCTTCCAATGTGTGCCAACGACCGTTAGCCCACCGTGGCCCATCGCAGCCCAGGGTTGGCCACGCGAGCTGCAATCACGGATAAGATCCTTTAGGGCCCAAAATGCGGCCCTGACAAGTCAGAGGTCACGCGCCGTGGGCAGGTCTTCCAATGTGTGCCAACGACCGTTAGCCCACCGTGGCCCATCGCAGCCCAGCGTTGGCCACGCGAGCTGTCGATCACAGATAACATCTTTGCCAATTAACGATTGGTGCAGGTGAATTCTTGACGTTTATTGGTCAGTACCGTTCGGAGGGTTATTCCGTTGGGTTGTAAAACGATTGTTAACGTACCATCGTACCTTCATTGGTGCCATCAAGTATCAATCCGTACATACCTGAAACAAAAGTAAAACATTATTCGTACAGGTCTGTTACTGATATTAGATAAATAAATAATAATAAAAATATTTATTGCTTCAACAGGTAGATATAAATTTCTAACAATATTCGAAGTCCCCTTTTAAGCAAAACAGTTACTTGTGATAGGGGGCTCCGCTCTTCTGTAAATAATTAAACACATTACCTATATAATGCCGAAAATTACACTTATAAACATATTTAGATTAAATTAAAGTAAACATGAAGTACTTAATTAAAATATAAATGTTCATGTGCGCGAGCGCGAACAAGCATGTGAGTGTGTGTGTGTGTGTGTGTGTGTGATAACTTTAGTTTTAACAGTGTTAGTATTCAAAAACTATTTTATATTATTCAATACAACTGCAGTATACTAGACGTACTATAACTAAATTACGTACTAAAAATCTTAGGCAGCCAATCGTACTACTTAATTCTTTGCTTTTCAGTCAATTGACGTTGCGTTGGTTTGTCTGTGGTTTGACATCGTTTGGGGTTTAATTTTATAACAGTTCTCCAAGTATAGTAGAATAACCCACCGGAATGTGAGGTACAGTGATTTAATATTGACATCTGATATAAACTTGAACTTGGCTCGCGTTGTGTATGCGAAAATCGACGCTGTTATTCGACCTACTTCGTGTCTATAATTTGATGCGATCAACTGTATTTTTCACGGACACGTCAATGTATAAAAGTTGCTAGACATGCAACGATTGGAGGAATTTGTTTAATTTTTTTTTTAAAGGAACATTATGCACGTCATGTGTTTGTAGGTACTCAGTATGGTATGTCACAATTATTACAACAAAAGCATGTAAATCGTTAAGGATATATAAATACTTGTTTAAATACGAGCACTTAAAGTAATGTGTTTAGGACAATAATGTTAAAAATTAAATTAAACAAGTTACTTAATAAAAACTGCCAAGTTCCTAATAATTTCAATCAACAGAATAATTGTTCTTAAAATTAACTTTATTGTCTCAATAATATTACTTGGTCGTATGTAAACAAGTACGTTGATCAATTTAACCTAGTATTTTTTTGTAGAAATGCAAGTTCTGAAACGCGGTATCGAAGTTTTCTCAGCGATCTGCAGATATGCAAGTTCCAAACTTGTTGCCCTCTGGCCTCAACACTTTACTCCTAAAAGACTAACTATTGGCTTCGAGTAAGTAGGTTAACATAAACATAGAATTAAAAAGTTTTACTTAGTACCCAGAGCAGAAAACGCCGCTTTTTCCATGCAAATTGGCAAGTTTCTCCCTAAGCTAAGTAAAGGAAAGCATGGAAAGGAAAGGAAACTCAAGTTAAGTCTTAAGTTAGCTAAGTGTAGGTTTCCAGAGAGGAAGTTACGTTGTAACTGGAGTAGAGGAGACAGCTGACCAGATATCTTGGTGTTAGATATCCGACAGATAGTCGAGTAATAATATGTACAGGATGTCACAAAAATAGTTTAATATTCTATAATTAATATTTGATTATATAAGGTATTTTAAACATAGTTGATTATAAAAGTAAATTTTAAAACGTTGCGATCGTAGAGCACTTGAACTAATGCCTCAGATATACCAAGAGTAAAAAAAATGCTGGCCACATTTTACGGTGAGATTCTGCTCATGAAACTGAACAATTTCCCCAAAGAGCATAGGTCGAAATATAAAAATATACGGCTCTCCCATACAAACTGACTCGAGCCGCTGACACATTTTTTTTTTAAATTGAATTTCGATCTATATTCCTTAGGGAAAGTTGTTTCAGTTTTTTGGCTAGAATCCTAAAATATGGACAGCATTTTTTTTTACTCTCTGTATATATCTTTTTACTGGTTTATGTAGGCACTTAAAACAATCGTTTAGCGGCTATATATCCTTAATCAAATCAATAATCCACGGCCCACCTTCCTTTATACTGATACCTGTAGACAGTATTATGATAAACGGTGCACTGCATATATGCATGTGCCTCTGTGCAAAGCCCGCGCCGCTTCCTGTTCGTATAATACGGCTATTATCAATTAAATGTGGGTTATATGTGTTGTTTATGTGTATGTAAATTGATTAAGCTTATTTGGTTTGAAACAGTGGGTTAGAGTGAGATCTGTTTGATTGATCTATAGGTAATCAATAGGATTATGGTGATTCTGGTGTAACTGCTATGTTATTATATTTTATTCTAACTAAACATTGTATAAAGAAATATAACTGATATGAAATTGATTTCTTCCATGCTGGACTTGAGCGAAAGAAAAACATAAAATGTGCCAGCTGCATTTTCTCCCGGGCGTGCTGCAATTTCCATTCGGGGTAAAGGCGTGATTATACGTATGTATGAAACTAAGCCCGATGGTGTAGTGGATAGGGCCGCTGCACTGCCTCCTGAGCGGAAGGTCGTGGTTTGAATCCCACGACGTACCAATGCGTTTTTCGGATTTCGAATTTCATATGTACGTTTATTCGGCGGTTTTTCCGTGCCTCGGAAGGCACGTTAAATATGAGTCGTTAAGCCATGTCAGAGGCCAGTAGTGAGCATTGGCGGCTTGAAAACTCTGACCTAATCTAGGATTGGGTCTGGTTTTCCTATTGAGTTGCGGAGGTCAGATGGCAGTCGCTGTGTAAAAACCAGTACCCTCGTTCAATCACCTAGATAAGGTAGCCGACCCCGTAAGATACGGTATAATGCTAGTGAGATGATGATTGAATAAAGAAATGTACAGCTCTACATCCGTATTTTCTGAATCATTAGCAAAATCGATTCGTTAATTAATAAAACCAATCCACTAGTAATTCATAAGCCTGTTTTAATGCCAATATCCAGATTGATCTACCGTTAGCAGAACAAGTCCTAGACTGAATTTAGTTATAGCATAATTACTTTAATTAAATTGAATTACGTATCGGTAACCAATACTATACAGCCCTACCATTAAATTACATAAGAACTTGGCAAGGGAAAGCCACACTATTTACGTACCTAAACTTATATTTATAAGGTTTATATTACTTTGAACTCAATTGACCTAACAGAGATTAGTAAAAAGCAACGTATTTTGATAGTTAAACTTAATAAAATAAGGTTTATATTGCATTGAACTCAAATCACCTCACTTACGGATTACCCAAATCCTCGACTATATATCAATATCTTTAATCCTAAATTGTGTTTAGGATTAACATGTCTGTCAACACTAACGATTAAATAAATAATATGAATTTTAGTGCCATTCGGTTTGTATCCGAATCGTGTTCGTGAATTTTTCATGTAAAACGGATATGGATGAGTGCGCTGTCATACATTTACTAGGAAGGCCAATTCGGATCACAAAATATTCGGTAAAGGATTCGGGCCGGTGCAAAGCGCCCTTACTATAGACACATTTCTGCATGACTCTACATAATATGTATTCGCATGTATGTATAGTTAGGTAGACATGATCTATTTTTGCGATGATTAACACATTTTGACCGCTTAAGTATTTTATTTATTTACTTAGTATTTTACGTTTATTATTCACACACAAATAGAGATACGTTAACATCGAAAAGATAAGATGCAAAATATTTATAAAATAAATAAGATAAGGCTGTTTCTGGAAAATCCTTGGTGTGAATGATATGACAAAGGAACAATTAACATTTTAATTAAAATAATTTATACTAAGTAATTACGCATAGCAAAAGAGTTGAAATTCTTCCCTCTCAAATAAAAGCTAACAGACTTTTGAGTGAGTTAGCTCCAACGTCTGTCACCGCTGATCTAGATTAAAAAGTCAAGAGCAGACCCATACAAAAAGGAACATTCAATTATTAGCAAAAAGTGCACAGAACACTACAAAACGAAGATACATTTAACGAACACAATACAACACTAATATAACAAGGTGCACAAAAACCTAACAAGCTATAAATACGTACACACGTACAAATTGCAACCGGCGCAGGCGCACACGGAAAACGGAAAAGCGTTGACATTCGCACAAAAAGCGCAACAAACCAGCATGGCGCAAGCGCAAACTGTATGCCTACTGTCTAAGCTTTATATGAAAGTGGTGGTGGTATGAAGGTGGGTCGCTCGCTGCTTATAGAGAACTGTCTTTCTGCTTCTTGACATATAGGTATCGAGTCTTTTGAGCCGATGAACCCTGCTGTCAGAGTTTTAAACTCACAGTCAGACTAACATGGTTTCGTGTAACGAATACAATCAAAGACAGCGCACGAGACTTTACGTGACCTCCGAAGCAGGGGATCTTTTTCTTTCGTAAAATCAGGTGATTCAGCCTGCATTGTCCTAACCAAACTGGAGAGAATCTCACAAAGTGATTTTACAATTATAAACTTTGTGTTCCCACCTGCGAATCGAACTTCCGGGTCGGGAGCTCATGGCTCAGACCACTATACCACGGAGGCATAGGCGGTGATAGTTCGTTCTTTCGCCACGTCCATTCAAAGCTTTGTGGTACTGTATGCGCATACGCAGGCTCGTGAACGGTTTTCGCAATATTTCTATACGTTCTGTGCGCCAGATTGATTGAGATTTTGATATTTAACATTCAATCTTGTATAATGTTTTGCTCTACAGCTGTTGGATAATAGTAGTTTGCAATCACAATTATTTGTTACATTGCAAAAGACCTAGGTATAAATAAAACTCTGAATGCCTACCTCTTTTGACCAGCAAAATACAATTAAGTAATAATTCGTTATTGCACCAAAAAAAAAACATACAAGTAGCCTTAAATACTGTCTAGTCTCTTATTTTTTTAATCCTTTATCTTGGACATGTGTACAAGATGTCAATAACCTTTTGGCATGTAATTAATCAGTTTAACATCACAAAAACAATGATATCTCAAGATCTAATTTATCGATCAAGCCACCGATCGTTATACGCAGTAACAACCAGGAAGATCTACACAGGAGGTCTGAATCACCCAACTACGGATATATTTGGATAAAGCCACAAAAACTACAGAGACCGACTTTTAAAACTCTTGTAAAGATTTGTCATACAATGGGGCCGATTCGGTAAGAAAACCACTTAACTAAAATGATTGCCGTCACTTACTGTTCTCTTCATTTGCAACTCCAAATTGCTAACAGTAACAGATTAGTAGAAATTTAAATAAGTCTTATTTGATCTAGTCCCCTTCGACTATCAGGAGAAATTGGTTGTAAAAGGATAAAATATCCTTCGGCTATTGGGTATTCAGGAGAAATTGGTTGTGAAAAGTAACCGGATAAAATTTCGTATTTCTTCTAACAACACTTGTGTGTCTATATCTCGTAATCGATATTATATTTGCAACTTAGTACAATATTTTTATTTTTTAAGAGATCAAAAGTCTTTTAAGAATTCTGCGACTGGATTGTTAAATAGAACTATAATTTTCGTAAATCGTTCGAGTAGTCCAAAAATAGTTCCCAAAATTGAAGTTGGTATAAGTACGGCCACCCACGTGGCAGTGTTACTACCAAATTGCTTGAACACACGTGTTTCTGTTCTGATCAAATGTATGCGGAAGTGTTTAGCCAGTGTTTAATGTTTATTTGGTGTGCCCGGGACTTCTTCGGGAAGTAGGACTTGGTTGATGTTTTGTCTGTGCTATTAACTGGTGTTTTTTGAAGTTTCCTTTGGTAATTTGAAGAGTTTTGATAACTTCTAATAAAAGCTAATTTGTCACCGCGATATATCGAGTATGCGCACTTCACTACACATAATGCTCTCTTTTTAATTACAAAATACAAATACAATTATGAAGGATTATATTAGGTACGTACATACATAGGTACATATAATCACGATATCATAGATTTGCTGTACAGACAGGATGTCAGCTCTTCGCCTAAATTGCAATATACTAAAACCTTCGGATCCCTTAGCTGGTTTTTACAGCATGCCCGGGAGGAAATGCAGCTGGGACATCCTATGTTCTTTTCTCGCTCCCAGTCCAGCATAGAGGAATTTTTTGATCGTGAAGCATGATATTAGATACAAAAATAACCTCGCTATTGTGAAGTGTGACACGCACGAGATAATGCGACGACATAATTAACGATCAGAAACAAAATTAATAAAATGTAAAAACAAACTTAAAAACTACTAAACGAATTTACTTTATTTTTACATTTAACCTGTATTTTCTTAAATTCTGGATAATTCTACACCTGTCAATAACCCTCTTGCCCAAGCACCGAAAACCTGCGCCTACGCATGCATATTCATACAAACTCTTTAATTGTTTACATCACGCAGCTGAATTTTCAACCAATCAGCTGTCCAGCTCAATCAGCCAATGTCAAGACTGTTTCCTGAATCGAACAGACGTGGCACGAGATATTTTTACCAATAATTACTACAATTATTTCATTAAATTAAATAAAAAGCTGGTCTTGAGCTTACTTTGTTGCGAAGTGTTTGTTCTATATGAGGAAGTGAAGTTAATTGAATACATTTAAATGTACTTTAATTATTTTTTTCAGGTATTTTGCTTTCTTTGATATGAACCGCAGATCGTCTAGTTTGATAAACATGTCTATAAATATAATCGTTAATAGTGGATCTTATTGGGCAAATCGTAATTCCATTCGTTTTAACTATAAATTTATAAATTGACTTTTTTTAAACTTCCTAGGCTACTCTCATTTATAAATACATCTTTGTACAGTCCAATGCACTCACAACGATTATCAAAGAGATTGAAGGTAGGGCTGTCTCTAATAGCAATAGGTACATCTTATCTAAAACGCCCTTCAAAAATTGTCTACCGTGGCGAAATCCCCACAGGAGTTTTACTTACCTCGTAAGAAGTATTACTTGATGTATAACATATAGTCAGACATTAAAAGGCTTTTGGCCTGTTCCTCTTCTTATCGAGAGATTTTTCGAGACGACGAACAACCCGATGAACCCAGGTGGCCTTAAAGCTAGTGGGTTTTATACAGCAGCTAAGGCAGCCCTACACATACCTATACCGGGAACGGGTCCTTTCACACTGGTGCGAACGTAGTTTTTGCTCAGGAGTTATTAGTTGTAACTGGATTACTGCCTTCATTACAGGGTAGCATTATGCAAATCGCATAAGAGTTGAACGTTTCCTTGATGTAATTACAAGGTTATAAAAAGACGAGTATAGAAGAGATTATAGTTAGTATCAATGGCTATAATTTGAGAGTATTGTATTTGGGGTGGTATGGAATCTAAGTATTTTGTATTTTGTCCGGCTGAACGATCCTACTTTTAAACAAGTGGCGGTAGACCAGAGTCAAACTCCAAGCAGCCTTTCCTTTTCAATCCTTCCTTGCAATGTGTGGGAATGCCAGTCCCTTTACTTCAAACTTTAGTGTCAGGTGCCACCGTCATCGAATCTATCTTGGTCGCTTCTGTCCTCTTTAAGCCCATTTTCACAGATACTCGATTTGTCGAGATTGCGAAGAGGAGTTCATAGCAAATGAAAGAATGTGGAAATCCTTTAAAACGTTTACAAGTGGCTGGAATGTAGCTTCCTACAACATACTTCATAGAATTAGCTATGTAACAGGATTAAGTTACAGGTATTCCTGGTTACATTTAATCAAGATAATATTTATATTAGATCAGGATTAATACGAAACGAATCGGACCTGACTCGTTGCAAATTGTAAAATTACTTTTCCTTGGCCTTTTAGCTACAAATAAGATTAAACATATTTGTATCTTATTGGTATAAACCCGTTTCCTGGTATCAGATCTAGATAATTATAGGATGTAGATCAAATTATGTGTCAGTTTGTTATTATGTTTTCTTCAATATTTATTTCCTATATTACTGCTAATTTACGGTGCTGTTATTTTGCTAGTATACAAATTTGTTGTGCTTAAGGCTACAAATATACGATCTATACCAGACCTAGTGAGTGAATGAATAAAGAATCAGAAGTAACATATAGATAATTTTACATGCTGGACTGGGAGCGAGAGATAACATAGCATGTGTCAGCTGCATTTCCTCCCGGGCATGCTGTAAAAAGCAGCTAAGGGATCCGAGAGTTTCTGTATATTGCAATTTAGTCGATATACCTTGGGATTGAAACGGGATTTAATCTAGACATACCAAGAATGAAAAAGGTCACAAGGCCTAAGCCTAAAATGTCTTATAATAAAAGTAATTTGTATTCACAGAAGCGTTATAAGAGCGGTATCAAATGCCTTTGTGGAGTCATCCTACTTGGCACCATTCCCGGACATCTAGGTCCTAGAGTGTGCCTAGAGTTAGCTAGATATTGCACTGCCTAGGAGGCAAATAAGCAGATCGTATGACAGAGTTAACTTACGAAGCTGGTAAGGATTTAAATATTTTCTAGAACACATTTTATTTATTCAGGTAACAAAAAAAAAATACTTGTTTAAATACGAGCACATAAAGTTAAGTGTTTATGAGAATAATGTTAAAAATTAAATGA
This sequence comes from Scrobipalpa costella, assembly GCA_949820665.1. Taxonomy (NCBI): domain Eukaryota; kingdom Metazoa; phylum Arthropoda; class Insecta; order Lepidoptera; family Gelechiidae; genus Scrobipalpa; species Scrobipalpa costella. The sequence continues at coordinate 4,040,927 of OX463306.1, forward strand.
ATCAAGTAACTTGATAACAACTACCAAGTTCCAAATAATTTCAATCAACTGAATAAGTAACTTGATGATTATTTTTATATTTTTGAATTGTAAACAGTTTTCTTGGTCAATTTAAATTATTATTTTTTCAGTGAAGACACTTTATTACACGAAATTACTGGCTGCAGAGGTACTCTAGCTTAGATCTTACGTAGCGCAACGCGCTTTTCTGTCCTAGACTGTGTCCTATAGTCCTAGGAACTAATATTTAGTGCATTTTTAGTGTGATATAAGTATTTTTATGCAGATTTCGGTTGTTAGGCGGCCCCTAAACTTAGTGGCAACTGTTTGATATATTTTCTTCTTAGCGAGTGGATTCTCGAGTAGAACAACGATCCGATGAACCTTGGTGTCAGAGTTTTGAGTAACGACCACTATCAAAGACAGGGGACCGACGGCTTAACGTGCTGTCCGAAGCACGGAAACTTTTTCTTTTCAGGTAATTCTGCCTGCAATGTCCTAACCAAACTGGGGAAAATCTCAGAAAGTGATAACTTGACAAATATAAACTTGGTGTCCTCCCCTGGGAATCGAACCCAGGACCTACGGATCGTAAGCCCATGGCTCTGACCACTAGCCCACGGAGGCAGTTGTTTGGTATATAAAAATGATATTTGCACTTATTAATAACGTTGTTAACTAACTCGACCGACTGCGGAGGCGGTTAAGAACCAATAAATCATTTCACAAACACTATTCAAATTTAATTTGCAAACACAATCAAAACGACACACGGCATTACCAACTTGAAGCACATTAACTTTTTTTACTGCCATTAATTTTAAAAGCAAATCGTTTTAAAATGGCGCGAAAAGACGGGCGTCTCGCGTGATATATTGTATGCGCGGGCGCACCCACGCACTATTAGCTTATCCTAGTTCGCATTCAAAGGGGGTGAGGGGGGAACCATTTGCATTTTAATCATACGACGTTTAGTCGGGTTAATGTGTGGTTATTCATTAGGAGTATGGAGTGACTGACGGTTACTATGCCGGTATTGTCAAAGCGGAAATATAGGCAGGTAATACAATCAAAGGACATTTTAACTGCGGACTTTTTAAAATTCCGTGCTGACCTGGGAGCGAGAGAAAAACATAGAATGTGCCAGCTGCATTTCTTTCCGGCATGCTGTAAAAACCAGCTAAGGGATCAGAGGGTTTCATTTTATGGTAATTCAGGCGATGGGCTGACAACCTGTCACTACAACAGTATACCTACAAATATATCTTAAATAACCCTCAAAACTTTGTGAGACGTGGCGGAACGACCTTTGTTTAGTTCGTTTACGCTCTGCCTACTTCATTAGGGATAAAGGGATATATGTATGGATGTAAAAAAAATGTGTTGCGTGAAAATTTATTTTATTTATTTATTTATTTAACAATTTACGAAGGTGATGGTGAAACTTTACTAGGTCGTTAGCGTTAAATAATTAAAAACAAAGTAAATATGTTTTAAGGACCTAGACTAGAGTAAAGAGCGAACCCATTTAAAAAAAAATAAGACATGCTGGTCTTAAAATATATATATATATATATATATATATATATATATATACTCTTGAGAAAGAATAAAACATAACAAAGTGTTAAGAAGAATAAGATTAAGAATATGATTAATAATAATACCTAAGTACTTCATTCTTTACATGATTAATTCCTACCTTCCTAAAATGGTAATTGGTATTTAATGGGTCTTGAAACCTTGTGATCGGTTTGATCTAATATATTTCGTGATAATAAACTTAATTGAATAGTTGGTCTAATTTCTAAACAGTTCATTAGTTTAAGGTCGAACACGTCATTATTTTGCATCATTAAATTAATATAGTTAATACAATTTGATTCATATTAAAGTAATAAGGAGAATCGTGCTGATCTTTATATACAGCCTTTCTATCCCACACCCTATAAAAACACGGATTTTAGCTCACGAATGAAATATTTATACATATAATCACGCCTTTATCCCTAATGGGGTAGGCAGAGCGTAAACCACCTAAACAAAGGTCATTCCGCCACGTCTGACAAGATGTCTATAGGTATTTGTTTTTACAACATGCCCGGAAGGAAATGCAGCTGGCACATTCAATGTTTTTCCCTCGCTCCCAGTCCAGCAAGGAAGAATACTAATATTGAAGAATATATAACATGGAAGAATAATAAATAATATTTTATTCTACGCAAAATAATAAACCTCAACATCACTTTTCCATAAAAGATATCAATCAGCAAAAATTCCAGTCACACATATACAAATTAACAAGTCAATTCAAGACATCAACAGAATAAAAGGCCCCATTCTCACACAACTAAAAACACAAAAAAAACATACAATAAGGAAGCATTAAGTCCCACAATTCGCACATCAGATAAATCATTATACTGCTAAAGTGCTATAAAGAGAGAAAAAAGGGGTAAATAAAAAGTTAAGCAGGCGGTCGTCCTTGCGAGCAAGTGATACTATAAGTGATACTACTTTAGTACTATTATATATTCTGTGGTGACACAAACATTGCTATTGTCTACATGCGCGTGCGCAAACACATTCCAGATTCGACTCGAGTGCAGTACACTGACTGTCCTCTAGGTAATACAATGTGTACTGCCATGACAGCTATGCAGTGTACAGCTAAACTAAGAATTAAAAGAATAAAAAAGACTCAATTTTTGAGTCTCTCAACTTAAATTTCTTTCCCCAGGCTATTTTTATTAATAAACCTTTTTAAAGCTTCTTATACTCTTTTGAAAGATGACGAAGATTATCATTTGACAAAATACTTAAAGGTCTGCCGGAGTAGTGAAAACCCATACAAACGTAGTTTTGCTTTTATTCCTAAACAGTAAAACCAAACGTAATCAAATTACGTACACAAGACCAAATTCATCATATCTATGATTATAATTAGGTTTGGTATTAAAATATTATGAAAATATTATATGGAGTGTACAACTAAATTAAGAATTAAAAGAATAAAATACTCAACTTATATTTCTTACAGCAGGCTATTTTTATAAATGCAAAATTAATAAATCTTTAAAGCTTCTTATACGGTTTTAAAAGATGACGAAGATTATCTTTTGACAAAATACTTGAGTGCTCTTCTTTCCAAGGATTGAAATCTTCCACATTAATTTGAAAGAGAGAAAACTATATTTATTCGCATGTATTCGGGTAAATAATTTCAGCCTTTTTTAAGTAGTACCAACATTAAAATCTCTAATAATTTTTCGAAGTAGGTACAACTTCCATTAAAATCTTGACTAAATTCAGACGATGCGCACGCGTCGTGTTATCGAACTTTCTCGCTGCGAACGAACAGAGTATTGTTTATGAAAAGCGGGTCAAAAGAAAGCGATAGAGCAGACAGAGACGGTCACTCGAGCTATCTCCCGTCAGAGGTCACGGCCGGAGGGAACGTACGACAGAATTGCAATAAGATGAAATGGGACAGGTTGGGGATAAATTGGGATATTTTGGAGTTGAAAAGAGACCGTCAGGGGTTGAAATGGGACAGGCTGGGATTTGAAATAGGATAGGATGGGGTTGAAATTTGAATGGGAATGAAATGGACGAGACTGCGGACAAAAGGAACGAACCGAGTGTTACGTGCTATTTCCCTTCAGAGGTCACGGCGGCTGGAGTTGCAATCAGAAGATGAAATGGAACTGGGGATGAATTAGAAAAGCTAAGGAAGAGAGGAACGATAACAGAATACTGTTTAGGAAAAACAGGTCAAAAGAAAGAGAGATGGTCAAAGGTCACGGCCGGGGAGCGCTGGTACGTCAGAATTGCAATCAGAGGGCGTTTGACATTGGAGAGGCTGGGAAAGAAATGGAGCAGGCTGGAGGTGAAGTGGGATACCCTGGGGGTAAAATATAAAGAGATATGGATGGAATGGGGCAGGAAGAAGAGACAGGGCCAAGCTGGGGATGAACTAGGACTAGTTCGGGATGATCAAACAAACCCTGGTGTCACAGTTTTTAAACCACCTAACAGGGTTTTGACATGGTAGCTAGCATCGACTAAAAACGATTTAAAAATTGGACCAGTTAAAAAAAATGAGGTAGCAAGATAACCCGTGAGTTCAGTCAGCAGCTGCATCAGCTACCGTTTTGCGACAACGGTTATCGTTTCTGCGCCTGCGCCGGATTTCTCTTTTCGATCTTCTTACAATACTATAATTGACCGCAATCATTGATTGTTTCCGACTCGACTCGACCTAGAATCTCGAGTACGCCTTTCAAAAAAAGAATGTTATCAAATCTTTGTTAACATTTTTTTTATGGTAGATATTTGACCACCTTTTTGGGAGCTCATTTGATACTGTTAATTTGATACTAAAACTTAGTTCCGCAGTTGCTATATTAAAGATCAAGGTTTATTAACAAGGTGTCTTAAATTGGCATTGTTTAATGCTATTTTGAGTTATGCTTACGCAAAATAAAAAATAATGAACATAATACTAAATTAGAAGGTTATTTGGTACTCTTTTTTGACTTCTTTTGTTATTGAATCAATTTCGCAGCATGTTTACATTTATAATAACCATTTAAAAAGAAAGATACTTTTATTTGATAATAGTGTGATTATTGCAATTTAGGCGATGGATTGACAACCCGTCACTATAGCAATATACATAATCATCTGCAATTCCTCAAAACTTGTCAGACTTGGCGGAATGACCTGTTTAGGTAGTTTTTGCTCTGCCTACCCCGTTAGGGATAAACGCGTGATTTTATATTATGTATGTGTGATTATAATACTTAAAAATAGTGTACGTTATATAACGACACGGTTCCTGTAACCTAAAACCCATATATTTCGTCCAAACCATTAGTAGAGACAAATAGTTTTCTATTCGAAGGGGAGACGGTGCCATAAGTGGATTTCGTATGGAGAATGATCACCAGATGTCACGGTTGTTCAGAAATCGGGCATCTGGTTTCGTGGTTGGGGATTCGCTTGATCACATTTTGGTAATATAATTCTGAATTGTCAATTTGTAAATTCAATTAAGATTCATTGTAGTATAAAAACTTTAATATGCGCGCATTAATAGGAAAATTTGGATGAAAACGTTTCTATTTATAATTATGATACAAACACCTAACCTATACGTAAATATAGCATAGTACCTAATCATAATAATATGCTCCTGTCATGCCTATTTTGACCTAGACCCATAAAACTAAAAACCACTGGCCTTGGCATACAAAAAATCACAATAATGCATCTCTGGTTATTCTACGAATGGTCAAGAGTATGTTGATTAGCTTATACAAAGAGGAAAGAATTGTATTTAAGTGTGTGTGTGTGTGTATGTATGTTCGTAACGAATAAACTAAAAAACTACTGAACCGATTTTAAAAGCTACGTTCACCCTGAGTAACATATAGGCTACTATTTACGGCGGGAAAGTACATCATTCTCACGGGAAAACTTATTTAGCAGCGGGTGACACCGCTGACGGACGGCTAGTAATTTATAAAGATGGAAATAGAACACATTGCGTTATCAAAAAAGCAAAGGAGCACTTAAGAATCAACAAATAAAGAAATCTGAATGTCAGTACAAATATATCTAATCTTACTTTTTATTTTATTATTAATAATTTTGAATTTGATTTTAAAATTTTGTAATTGATGAATTTAGTGACGTATAAATTTTTATTTATTAATAAATGATTGAATTGAATTATCAAGATTTTTTTACGACAGCAAACTTTACCGAGAACCCATAACCTAATTGCAAAAGGAAGATAAGAAAAAATATCTTCCATGCTGGCCTGGGAGCGAGATAAAAACAGTGTGCCAGCTGCATTTCCTCCCGGGCATGCTGTAAACACCAGGTAAAGGATCCGAGGTTTCAGTTACTACAGCAATATACCTACAGATCTATCTTAAATAAATAACCCTCAAAACTTTGTCAGACGTGGCGAAACGATCTTGGTTTAGGTCGTTTACGCTCTGCCTACTCCATTAGGGATAAAGACGTGATTATATGTATGTATGTAGAATCAAACCCATCGCTAAAGACATACTAACGCCTAGCAGCAAATGATTAGGGCGTCATAGAATTTTAAAGGATGCACAACGCACTAGTTCAAGAGCTCTATTTTTGAATCACCGAATCGAGAAGAGTAACATTCGCATGCGATTTTCATATTATTTGGCGTGAAAATGTTGTTACTCTTTCGCATGCGCATTTTGATTCGAGTGATTCAAAAATAGGGCTCATGTATAAAACAATATGAAGGGATTAAATAACAGCTTCCTTTGTATAATAGTCGCATACTACAGAAGCCGCAGCGATCTAGAACTATCTGAACTTAGCAACAGCTGATTAGAGTATCATAAAATAAAAGGATGCAAAGGACGACTAGGAGTCGTATTATTGAATCACTCGAATAGATATTCGCTTGCGAAAGAGTGACATTCGCTTGCCAAGTAGTATGGAAATTGCACATTTTGATTCGAGTGATTCAAGCATAGGGCTCTTGTACAAAACAATATGAAGTGCATAAATCACAGCTTCCTTTGTATTAATAGTCGCATCCTACAGAAGCCGCGGCGATCCACCACTATCTGAATTGATGGTTTCCGGCGTTGCGCATACGCATCTAGCTTGTGACTTGGGGAAATTGTAGACGAGTTACATACGCCATTGCAAATATCTGGCTAAAAATAAGCATACGAACATGAATTACTTACATATAATCACGCCTTTATCCCTAATGTAGGTAGGCAGAGCGTAAGCGACCTAAGCAAAGGTCATTCCGCCACATCTGACAAAGTTTTGAGGGTTATTTAAGATAGATTTTTCAGAATATTGCACTAGTGACAGGTTGTCAGTCGATCGCCCATATTGCAATATACTGAAACCCTTGGATCCCTTATTTGGTTTTAACAGCACGCCCGGGAGGAAATGCAGCTGGCACATTCTATGTGTATCTTTCGTTCCCAGTTCAGATTGGAAGATTTACATTAAATCAAATTAAAATGTTCTTCTGATGAGTAGGTTGTAGTCAACCAAAAACCGCCTAAAATGCCTTTGACGTAGTTTATGTACCGACGACGATCAGGACCCAAAATATTAAAAAAATTGCCTACGTCCCTCATCTTTGGTTCACTGTCATCTAAAGCGTAGGTTAGCTTGCAGCTGCCTATACGACACACTTCATTTGGGCATGCGCGTGAGTCTGTAGAAAGTGGCGCTTTGTCATCGACCAACCGCCAACCGCTCGCCGAAAATCGAACGCGCTGACAGAGACAGACAATCAAGTTTCTTATTAGAGTGAAAGAGATGGTAGAGGCAACATTTGGCGTTTTCATGCCAAGTTTAATGTCACACGTTGCTGGAATTCGTTTTATAATCTTGGGATGATGAATGTGAGTTGAAACAAAAATGTGGTAATCTTTAATTAGTTGTTTCTTTCCGCTTATTAAAATGATAGTTTTGTGTTGGACTCTACTAGCGATATTTCTAATTCTACTTAATTATATGTTGGTGTTCTTCCATGCTGGCCTGGGAGCGAGAGAAAAACATAGAATGTGCCAGCTGCTTTTCCTCCCGGGCATGCTGTAAAAACCAGCTAAGGGATCCGAGGGTTTCAGTATATTGCAATTTAGGCGATGGGCTGACAACCTGTCCTACAGCAATATACTTACAAATCTATCTTAATTAACCGTCAAAACTTTGTCAGACGTGGCGGAACGACCTTTGTTTAGGTAGTTTACGCTCTGCCTACCCCATTAGGGATAAAGGCGTGATTATATGTATGTATGTATTACAATACCAGTATATTTAAGGCTTCTCTGGATGATTTCCCTCCATAGTCGACTCAGTTGCGGTCATCAGTAGTCTAGAATAGACTCAAGAACAAACCCTTCGGAATTAAAAAAAAGAAAACCATTGGCATTACGAGAGAGGCAATCAATCTACGGAAGATTCCTTCAACTTACCGATTATATTATTACCTAAGTTATACATACATACATACATATAATCACGCCTTTATCCCTTATGGGGTAGGCAGAGCGTAAACGACCTAAACAAAGGTCGTTCCGCCACGTCTGACAAAGTTTTGAGGGTTATTCAAGATGGATTTGTATTTTGTACGTATATTGCTGTAGTGACAGGTTGTCAGCCCATCGCCTAAATTGCAATATACTGAAACCCTCAGATCCCTTAGCTGGTTTTTACAGCATGCCCGGTTGGAAATGCAGCTGGCACATTCTATGTTTTTCTCTCGCTCCCAGTCCAGCATGGAAGAAGTTACCTAAGTTATCTAACCCGGAAAGCATAATGTGGAATAATCTAACATTTCTCATGATGATCGTTTGCCAACCCGTGCAGTACTGCATAATCGGACCCAATTTCCTGTCCATAATCATTCGAAATCCATTCTACTTGGTCATCTCATCATGTCTGGTTATGTCACAACTAGGGAGACATTATAATATGAGAGTATTGTTAGAGAGTGTTCAAGCTTTGGATAGAAACACCGATTTTGATAGTTTAACGTTTTTGAACAATACAAAAGAAAATACGAAATATTTTCAAAGGACATAAACTTTAAATAAGGTATCCAAAGTATCCTTAAATTTCTTCATGTATGTGTAAACGAGTACTTAGGTCACGCGGCAATAGCTCTTACAAAAAGTATTGGACCCATTGATTTATTTTAATAATAAATCAAATATACTGTATCGAATTTGTGTGGTGTCGGGTTAGGTCCCCGTGTGGTGCCGGGTTAGAATAGCATCACCCCATAACTTCCCGTGGGTGTCGTAAAAGGCGATAAATCCAGGGAATGGGCAGCAGCGTTCCCTGTGAATGGAAAACTTCTACTGCGCTCACCAACCCGCCTGCCAAGCGTGGTGAGTATGTGTGTGTACCCAAGTCCAGCAATGGACTGTTGTGGCTGATGTTGATGTACATATATACATATAATCAGACCTTTATCCCTAATGGGGTAGGCAGATTGTAAACGACCTAAACAAAGGTCGTTTCGCCACTTCTGACAAAGTTTTGAGGGTTGTTTAAGATAGATTTGTAGGTATATTGCTGTAGTGACAGGTTGTGAGCCTATCGTCTAAATTGCAATGTACTAAAACCCTCGGATCCCTTAGCTGGTTTATACAGCATGCACGGGAGGAAATGCAGCTTGAACATTCTATGTTTTTCTTTCGCTCCCAGTCCAGCATGGAAGTAAGATGTTGATGTATCGAATTTATTGTTCCAAAATTGGTACCGGAAAGAGACGGCGTTATCACAATTCATCATATAATAATAGTCGAGACAAATCTGAACTAGGAAATATGAGTGATAATGTATTGAATCACTCGATATGACTATTATAAGCAACAATAACAAACCAAGTCGATATACTCATCGAATATGACCTTTGGTCGAAGTGCCCAAAGGTATTTTTTGTTGTCCAAATTGATTAACACCTAATCCATATCATTAATTTCTTGTCATTACATGTGGCCGAATTAGTTTTGTATGTGGGTGTACTGGAATTTAAAGCGACGAATACAATAGTAAACCTATAAGTAGTCTTAGTGGTGTTAGTAAAAAAAAATGGCGATACTACAAATAGATTGTGACGATTTGTTTGTGTTTTTAAGTTGTACCTATATTTGGGTGTAGGAAAAGACGAAGCCTTTACGACAAGAAAAAAATCTGTTTTATTATTAGTATTAGTTGTAAACTGGCTTAAGGTTTACATGGTAAAAGCTTCGAAGAACATACTTATAAACATATTATCACGCCTTTATCCCTAGTGGGGTAGGCAGAGCGTAAATTACCTAAACAAAGATCATTCCGCCACGTCTGATTTGAGGGTTATTTCAGATAGATTTGTAGGTATATTGTTGTAGTGACAGGTTGTCAGCCCTTCGCCATAATTGCAATATACTGAAACCCTCGTATCCCTTACCTGGTTTTTACCAGCAGAAATGCAGCTGTCACATTCTATGTTTTTCTCTTGCTCCCAGGCCAGCAAGAAAGCTACAAAAAATATAAACATAAAGTACATATGAAACAAAAAACGCTTCGCTAAATCACTGGACAACGTGACAGACGACATTTTAAGAGAGCTGCTAAGCTGTTGTAAGAATGCTATAAGAATGCGATTAAAGAAGCCTTATAAGGGATGACAATTTTGTTGTCACATGCTTGACGCATGTCAAGGAATATTTATAGAATACATGAGGAAATAAACAGTCGGAATTACAATACAGTCGATGCAAAACGTGCAAAATGAATCGAGTGTGGTCACAAGCTAGGGTAATCCTAACACCGCTTATGTGGCATGGTTCATTCGGACATAATTCATAATTTATTCATATTATCTGCCTGCAAGTAACTGGCCAAAAATTTTGCTTAGTTTCTATATTCTGTCTTAACCCGCCATTATTTTATTATTATTACTAGTCCACTGTGTCAAACTGCTGGGCAAAGGTCTTATTCACTGTGTCTTCCATTTCTCGCGGAAAAGTAAAAGCTTCCACCAGTCTTTGTGAAAGGTTTTAAGATCGTCATTCTCACCTTCAGTTCAAACAAAAATAATTCATAAGTAACTCAGATCTTATAATGCAACAAAATAGCAGCCAGCCAGTGTAGATCCAGCTTAGATGCGCAAGAGACGACAAGCTATCGGGTTACGCTCGTTAATCAAAGAAGCCGCGAGCCGAATGTCAGCGCGGTGACGACGCGCAGGCGCAGACACCTTCGCTAGTTGGCGACGCGAGAAAATTTGAAATTAGAACCTGCTGGAATTCTGGGGTCACCTGAGTTCATGGCACGTGGATGTGGGGTAAATATAAGAGTTCATAAAGGAATATGTACTTGTAGAGAAAAGTCTTCTTCGATTAAACATAAGGTGATATTGGGTTAAGTTCTTATTGGGCTCGATTCTAGATTTGCCGGCTAAAACTAAAATTAAAATCTATCTGTCACTATAAAAATAATAAAATTAAAAAAGAAAAGGCGATTTATTCTCTATGGTTTTACACTTTGTCCACTAGATTTTGACGCGCTTTTGCATGTTTCCCCAGTATTTCTGCCAATCATATGACGGCGGATAAAAATGACAGATAACGCACAAAACCTATAAGTCAAAAACCTGAGAGAATAGATCTGCTGTCCATTTCCAATGTTAAAAACATTCTGAAAGTGACAAATAGATTTTAATTTTAGTTGTGGCTTGACGTTTTATGTGCAGGAAAACAGGTTTCCAATTTCGAACGACGAAGCATAAAATGTTACCAATATATTTTATATTAGTCACACAAAAACGGTTGCCTAATTAATTCTGCATAAATATGCGAGAGCCACGACTCCCCTTTGCCCCGAGGAGTATGAGTCACAATCGACAGGATCTTTGAGATCATTCAGCGATGGCGTCACCGATGAGATGCAAAATGTCAATTTTTTACCAAGATCAACAAGATTAATAGTAAACAATCTTTGATAGATAAGTTTCATTGTGTTCAGCAAAAAATATGAATAAACGAGATGTCAACGACCGAAAATACTAGCATAATAATAATAAGGTAGATTCAAAAATAAGCAAAACTATTTTGAGCACGAATTCGCATGCATTCTAACCAGACGTGATCAACAGCCCGCCGACGTTAGGCCGCTCGTCGGTCTGCGTGGCGCATTATACAATACCTGCAACAAAACAAGCAAACATTAGATGAATTCAGCGAGGTAGGGCCTCAGAACAATGGCCACAGACGGAGAAAGGCCACGCGCAAAGGTCACAGGCTCCACGGCCCACGGCTACACCCCATTACACATTCATGGATGCGCCCGCGCACCACCACAAACAAAATTTTAATACCGCAAAATAAATCCTTAAAAATAAAATCCATTTCATCCATGCTGGACTAAGAACGAAAAAAATTGAATCTGCCAGCTGCTTCTCTTCCCAGGCATGCTGTAGAAGTCAGCGAAGGGATTCCGAGGGTTAACCGCAACCTGAACTACATTTAGAAATACGCATCATAATCTAAAGTTTCCATCAATACTTGTCAGACGTGGTTCCTCGTCTTTTAAAAGGCGTTTTACGCTTTGCTTACCTCGTAAACAATAAAGGCGTGACTTTAAGTATGTATGTAACATAAAAATCCTCACAAAAGACTAAAGCGACATTGAGCGGACGTGATTTTTCCGCGGGCATGAGAAATCTTAGCCGTTAAGGGCAGCTAAAATTACATTTCCTCATTCGGGTTTCTTTAACTCTGTTTACACGGTTTTTTGTTGAAACCCCTGACGCCTTGACATTTGGGACGTGAGAGTTAAACAGTTAAACCATCTCGAGAGAAATTATGAGTATTTCAATGGTGCTATAAAGCCGTGTTTCTGTCTGGGATTAATTGATGGAGGCACGTCGTCGGTTGCGCTAGCGCAGGGCTGCACTAGGCTCGAGAGTCGGGGGGCGGGGGGCGTGCTCCGAAGTGCACGGTTTATGCTAATGCATTGTCGAGCGCTGCATGCCTGACCACCCCTTAGCTAGCCAACTACAAGCGCTAGCATTCATTACCTGCTCATAGTTTCTCTATTATTTTTAGCTCATGATGAAATGTTTTCTACAACGCTATGTCAAGTTGATAATAGATAAAGTAGGTACGTGTAAAGTAACAAAGAATGAGAGCTACCCACTTGTTACTGTGAAGTATAATGATAAGTGTTATCAGTACTAAATTGCAAAGTAAACAGTAATTTGAGTCGTTAATAAAAAAAAAATAACGTGTGTGGTGCTCAGACAATGGAACGACTAGTGTTTGGTCGAGTGGCCTGCCCTTGGACTAGCTGCTCACCGCGCATGCGCCAAAACAACCACCGCGCAAACGCAAACATCATTAGCCCGAGGAACGCAGACGCACTATATTTACCGCATAACTTAGGCATACCATAAATTAAATTTAACCATTCTAATCCCGAAGAGTAATGTCGGGGCGTGCATGCCCGCGAATAGGCCTGCCCTCGTAATCCGGGCTGATTGTAACGTATGGAGGTTGGATACTTGGATCCGGCGACAAATTCGCCGCGGCCCTTTAGCACGGCATTCCGTTTCCCGGCGGATTGAGCCGTCAGGAGCGGCGCAAGATTTACAGCGGCGATACCCAGCGCCCTTCCGCCGAGCTGATAAATAGCCCCTCTAATTATATTTACGCAGCGCCGGCCGCCGCGCGATAAATCCCGCGGAATGCACCGGCCGGCGCGCGCGCACCGATACCGCCCGCCCGTCGCTCGTTACATCCATCACACGAGACACGTGTATTAGTCCCAAATTAGGCGGAGGCGATAAAACTAAATTTCCTTCCATTACCTTCCGCTTGTTCATCTATTTTCATTTCATCCCCGCGAGTATTTCCGACAATCCCGACGAGCATTTCAATTAAGCTTATTTATAGGGGGATTTCGACTTGTAAACAAATCAGGAAGCGGGTGACGCGTATCCTAGGTCCTGGTCGACGGAAATACTCCGGAAGATCAATTAGATGCGTCGCCGTTGAACTTCCAAGGTTAGGAGAATTTGTAAACACGAGATACATCTCCACAACAAATGTTTTACTGTCAATATTGGCTGAGAGGCCTCGAGTCTCGAGATATGGAGTGCGAGGAATTTGCAACGTAGAACCGTGATGATAAGAGCACTGGTAGTAATTACGCGAGTCACGAGGCAAGACTCCTGCTCAGAACATTCGAGAGCGCGAAACGCCTCCAATTTAACTTTAAGCTCCTCATTTGGACGCGTCAAAACGTAATTGTGAGTTGACATGCTTTGTACACGCAAGGACACGCAACGCAATCATAAACAGGACGTGGCCGAACTTCTCAGTACGCAAGATTTCTCGGGAGGCAAGACATTACATAATTCTGACTCTCCTTTTGTGATTCATACACATCTGATTCAAAACTACACAAGTGTGCGTGTGCGTCCCTGTCGAGGGCATTCGCATACATTGTTGCCACTCGTTCTATGTCAACAAACTATCCACGACGTTTTATAGTGGATAAAAAGCCGATAAATTCACATTCCACGCAAGTGATTCAATTCGACGATAATGTTACTTGTGGATAGAATGAAAAAGAAGGATCGCGTACAAGATTCCTTTTGATCTTAGTCTAAAAATAATTGTGAGAGGCAGCCTGATAAAAGATGCAATCTGGTCGACTAGATGCGGCATAGCTGGGATGGTTACTACTAAAATATTGTCAACACGAGACGTGGTTTGTTTCGAGATGATATCATGCATCGGGGTATCTCTGTGGCATGCGATCTATGCAGACGATTCCCAGTAAACAACTTCCTGCGAACTCTGACACGGGAAACTATGTCTTGTTGTTCAAAAAATGTTTATAGAAGCGTTGCAATATGTACCTGCAATGAATTGAAATCATTTCGAGCCCACCAAGTTTATCTCGCCGGCATCGGACAAGTTTCTCAGTCGAATTGTAATTAGGTGTGTCTCGCTGTTACCTATTGCCACCCATATCTAGACTTCGAAGGTCGGCTAGACTTTCGCTCGCTGCGTGGCTTGCCGCTACATTATGCGACTGGCCCAACCCGCCGGCGGAAAATCTAGTCGCCTACACAGCGTGGCCGTACCCGGTGTATAAAACGCATTACCATAGAAACAATCCAACTTCAAAATGGGAGCCGTGTTGACATTGGCCCACAACGTTTACTTTTGTAACGATATCGGCAGCCCGCATTCCTTCGGTTGTTTTGTTTAATGAGAGGCGAGATCCACGTGTGGGTGCGTTACACAACCCGCCATCGTTCGGAGCGCGCGCAGGTGACGCGAACGTTCGTCGTCGCTCGCCCCGGCCTTGCGCGCGAAGGGCACGACCGCCGACCGCCGGCCATAGCTCATTCCAGGACGTCCGCGGAGCGTGACGACCGCACTAACTATCCGCTGCGAGCCGGTCTTTTCACGCTAGAACCGGCGAGACCGGATACGACGCTTAGGATTCAACTTAGAAAAAACTCAGCGTACGTGGGAACGGAAAGCACGGTTTGCAGGTGCAAAAAAGTCACCTTTTTAACTGGCAGATAACGTATCGTCACAACGGCCGCGGCCTCGCTGCACGCGGATCGGGTTTCGTTCCGCAAACTCGAGATAGCTGCGCCTGCGCCGCGCGGACTGGCTGCATACCGCGGCTAACCTCCTGCCTTATCCAACCCTCGCGGTCTTATTTGAATAAGAAATGCGAGGTCAAGTTTATATATGACTCATTAATTAATCCGAGTTTCCTGAGTGTGTTACGAGTGGCATTCTTCCGTTAGTCATAGGGCTAAGTCGGTCTGGGAGCGGGTCGCTAGGGCTAAAAGCGGTGTTCTAATAATCGACGTGCTTAAAATAGTGTTGTGACAAACGAAACCGAAATTGTCTTGTGATGCAACGGCCCCGAATTTAGCCGCGCGTGCGGTGCGGTGCATCGGCCGCGGTGCGTCGCTGGCGCCGGCTGCCAAGAGGCTGGCATTTCGCACTAATGGCACGAATAAGATATTAGCACGGATAGGTCGCCGCCCGATGCATCTATCCAGGTATTCGGAACATGAATGTCATCAGAATTAACTTGGGATTATGCTGAGTTCGATGGGTGAACCACGAATTCATGTCTCTTCTCTGAGAATATCTATTGGATGCCCCAGCAATATTATACATATTCCATAGCAAAATGTTAAACATTTCATTACCAACTTCTTCAAACCCTTAACACACTTTCACATATCACCGCCAACAATCACAAAACAAGTCCTTGAAATCAAAAAGGTGGGATCTCATGTTTTTCGCAACTGGTTCCCCGCAAAACACCGTTATTGCTTCAAGAGAGTTATGCAAGGCTCCGGCGCATACTTCAATCCTGCATGCGTATGCGCAGGGTTTCTAAGAACACGTTCGTATGCAAAACGTGTTCGGACACGGCGTTGTGTGACGTATAAGTCGTATAGCGCTTCAGCTGGCCCCCAGATGAAAGTAGGTTGATGGATTGGTACAAGGCCCATTCGAGCACGATAAGAAGAGGCCAAATAAGCTGATAGTGATAATAGAAATGGCAGGCGACGTTTTGAAAAAAAAAAAGAAACATGCACGCACATTTGAAACTTTAAAGTAAGTACTCTGCACTTGATTTTTACACATCGTTCTTTATAAAATGATGGCGTAGCCTTATGCTGTTTTTAAATGAAATTCAACGAGTAGTACAGAGTATAGGACTACTAAATAGGCAAATGTAAGGAGTGTAGTCGTTTAGAGGCGGTTATTGGCAATTTCTCCGCCGTCGCTCCGGGCGGCTCGTTTCCCGGGAGCAGATAGCAGTTTTTGTACTGGCACCGGCGCAAGCGCAGTTAGGCCAGATATACACTAGCTTATGATGGTACATTATGATGATTAGATGACCAAGTTTTTTAAAAAAACACAAGGATTTGCTGTTTTTGACGAACAACTCAACAATACTACTGGCCTGGGAGACGCCTATGTGGATGGACGCCATGTTCTGTGGTGGACTATTCTGAATGGCATAGAAAAACAACGCCTACGACAAACCAAGAGTTCCAAAAAGGGTTGGAATAAAAACAATTTGTGGCATTCGAAAATCAAAACAATCAGCTGATCGCCAAGATCATGGAAACGTCGATCGGAAGAGATAAAGAATCAGGTCAACAATATTTTTTAGTACAGTCTACAGCTGTAGGTTAATAAAAATGCATAGCTTGGTATATCTCGGCATATCATAGCTGCATGTATGACAGGCTGAACGGTGGACTTTCTACGGCTGAGCCGCGGCGTCGCCCCGCCGGTTTCACTTTCGAGCGGCGGCGGAATGCGGGCGGACCTTCGACCCTCGTGTCATGATCCCCCCGCTGGTGCACCTTCCTTCACCCCCCCGCTCCCATACCACCCTGAATGCACATGAAATATCCTTGGCGAATTTGTATGTTATGGGACATCAGGAATCGGGTAGAAAAGAAGATTGTCATTTTTCGAGCGGTGGCGGAATGCGGGCGGACGTTGGACCCTCGTGGTGCACCTTCCTTCAGCCCACCGCCACCCTGAATGCACATGTGTCATGCAATATTGTGACAGCTGTTAGTCCTATCCTATGGGCAGAACCACAGAATAATAAACAGTACCTTAACAGTAGCAGAACTTTGAAAGTGAGTCGCACTAATCGATATTTAGCCAATCAGTTCACGCAATGAAAACTAAAAGGGATACTTGTTTGTATTCTTCTTCTGTATTTTTCTTCCATGCTGGCCTGGGAGCGAGAGAAAAACATAGAATGTGCCAGCTGCATTTCCTCCCGGGCATGCTGTAAAAATGGATCCGAGGGTTTCAGTATTTTGTAATTTAGGCGATGGGCTGACAACCTGTCACTACAGCAATATACTTACAAATCTATCTTAAATAACCCTCAAAACTTTGTCAGACGTGGCGGAACGACCTATGTTTGGGTCGTTTACGCTCTGCCTACCCCGTTAGGGATAAAGGCGTGATTATATGTATCTATGTATGTATTCTTCTTCTTCTATCGAGTGGGTATCGAGTCTATGGACCCGATGAACAATGGTGTCAGAGTGTTTGTATTGAAAGGAGGGCTAGACCTCGACGACTTCAGATTTCATTATGAATAACACTTATCGGTTAGTGTAGAAACAGTTCATGCTAAACTATGATTGATACATTCGAGCAGCGGCAGAATGCTGGCGGACCTCCGACCCTCGTGTCGTGATCTGGTGCACCTTGCAACCGTGGCCTCAGTTATGGTAACAGGAGCAAAAACAACAGTCCACTGGTGAACTTAGGTCTCCCTTGCTAAGGGATATTTTTTGTGCCCACCACGCTTGGCAGGCGGATTGGCGAGCACAAAATGTCAAATACACAGGTCTTATGTCGACTTCTACAACCAACACCTTTGGGAAGAAATGGGTAGTCCCTATTTGAAACTTGCATCACAGAGTAAAATATAATCACTATGTCGGAAGTTATACATGCATACATATAATCACGCCTTTATCCCTAATGGTAATGGGGTAGGCAGAGCGTAAACGACCTAAACAAAGGTCGTTCCGCCACATCTGACGAAGTTTTGAGGGTTATTTAAGATAGATTTGTAGATATATTGCTGTAGTGACAGGTTGTCAGCCCATCGCCTAAATTGTAATGTACAGAAACCTTCTGATCACTTAGCTGGTCTTTATAGCATGTCCGGGAGCAAATACAGCTGGCACATTCTATGTTTTTCTCTCGTACCCAGTCCAGCATGGAAGACAACGTCGGAAGTAATACATCAATATAATTATTATATCTGCAGAATTTCTATAAAACGTTAATCGAAGTATAATAACTTCTCGTTCAACTAAATACCGCTAAACGTCGATTTTACTAACTTCACTCCCTGAGGCGATAGTTTGAGAAATAAATCATTCACTCTTCTAATCGTTGAAGTTATCTAACAACTATTAAAAGTTATGTTTATTATTGCACTTTTACATACAGTGAGTACGTAAAATATGTAATAGCAAGTTTCTCTCACTATCACTAATATTGTAGCCCAGAATTGTATCATTTCTTTCATGCTGGACTGGGAACGAGAGAAAAACATAAGTGCCAGCTGCATTTCCCCCCGAGCATGCTGTAAAAACCAGCTAAGGGATCCGAGGGTTTCTATATATTGCAATTTAGGCGATGGGCTGACAACCTGTCACTACAGCAATATACCTACAAATCTATCTTAAATAACCCTGAAAACTTTGTCAGGCGTGGCGCAAAGACCACTACAAGACACAATTGTTTAGGTCGTTTACCCCATCAGGGATAAAGGCGTGATTATATGTATGTAGAATTGTATCATCCGTCCCGTTCTCTTTTCTTTGGTGTCGAAAAATACTAAATAAGGGAAGATTTTAGGGGATGTGCAATAGTTTTCTATTGCAACCTATCTTCTTCTTCTGCTTAGCGAGCGGATTCTTGAGTCAAACGACCCGATGAACCCCGATGAACGACTACTAGCAAAGACAGCGACCGGGACCGACTGAGGGAATCCTTTTTTACTTATCGCACAATCAGGTGATTTAGCCTGCAATATCCTAACCAAAACTATGATATTATGGTATACGTATAATTTACATTTGAAGCGAAAATGTAAACAAACCACCAGGTCTAGTTTTAAATAATGCATTATAGGATTTATAGGCTACAATATTGCGGAAATCCACTGTATAAAATTGTCGTTAATAGCCTAAAAAATAAGTCAGCACAGCAGTAAAAGGAAATTCGAGACAACAAGAACCGCTTGACGCTTGGAACTGGTTCCGTTCGGCCTCAAGGGGAGAGGAAATGGGGTGCGGGGGGGGGGGGGGGGGAGTGCAGTTCAAACAAAATAAGCACATTTTATAAATCGAACGGCCTACTGGATTTCTATACTGTTCCAATACTGTATAGGTATACCTACCTAGGTATGCAACGAAACAGTATATCTCTGTTTATATTATAAACAATATACATACATATAATCACGCCTTTATCCCTACTGGGGTAGGCAGAGCTAAGCAAAGGTCGTTTCGCCAAATCTGACAAAGTTTTGAGGGTTATTTAAGATAGATTTGTAGGATATTAAATAGAACAGTATAGAAAAACGTTTATTCATGAAACAATACTCAACATACAGTAATTTAATTTACATATTGCTGTAATGATAGGTTGTCAGCCCATCGCCTAAATTGCAATATACTGAAACCCTCGATTCCTTAGCTGGTTTTTACTGGATACCTGGGAGGAAATGCAGCTGGCACATTCTAT
Organism: Scrobipalpa costella; assembly: GCA_949820665.1. Lineage (NCBI taxonomy): Eukaryota > Metazoa > Arthropoda > Insecta > Lepidoptera > Gelechiidae > Scrobipalpa > Scrobipalpa costella. Next base: position 4,060,798 of record OX463306.1, read on the forward strand.
GTATTTTTCTCGCTCCCAGTTCAACATGGAACAAATAAATTATATTACACGGTAAGTAAATACAAAAGAACCCGTCAGAAATCAGATAAGACCTCTCGTTCTCATCCAGAGTTTCGAAAATTCACTATCAATAGTAATTTCTTGTATTGCGCTCGCCAATCCACTTGCCAAGCGTGGCATAAACGTAAGTAGCCCCTAAGTTGAAACACAGTAATTAATATCATAGCTGCACGTCACACGACCTTGCGCGTCATCGGCGCAAGCGCATGGAAAGAACCAACATTCATCAACAAACAGAACCATTCAATTCTTATATTCATTTATTACAATAAAAGTACCAAAATGGTGATTTACCCCAGAAGTATTTGAGTAAGATTATGTTATATCAATCAATTATTTTCTAATTTTACTTGTAAATGTAAACTCTATATTACTTAGGTCTGGAGTTAGTATTTGTATGGAGTATGGTCCTGTAAGTTTCTTATGAAATCAATTTTAGACTTCTTTTTCATAATATCAGCATTTATTTCAATTCCCTAAAACTGGTCTTATATGGTAGACATTCAGATTGTATCCAGTAAGAAAACTCCACATATAGGTAAATACTAAATAATGGATTATCAATAAAAATATATATTTACATTAGATTTCATTTCTTCCATACCGGACTGGGAACGAGAGAAAACATAGAATGTGCCAGCTGAATTTCTTCCTGGGCATGCTGTAAAAACCATCTCAGGGATCCGAGGGTTTTAGTATAATGCAATTAAGGTGATGGGCTCACAACCTGTCACTACAGCAATATACCTACAAATCTATCTTAAATAACCTCTTAAAAAATTTTGTCGTACGTGGCGTAACCTTTTGTTTAGGTCATTTATGCTCTGCCTACCCCATTAGGGATAAAAGCGTGATTATATGTATATATTTACATTAGTAAATCAAGCCTATAGATAAGTGAATGCTAACTGACCTAAAAGATGCAGTGGTATCTGCAAACAGCTGATCTATTCAATTAAAAGTAAAAAAAAAACATTTTAGTAATGTTTTCATTTGTAAATTATGTAAGTTCTGAAATATCAGGGGGTCAAAAGTGCTCTGAAATGGTTCCAGAAAAGGATGGTGCCCCAAGATTATAAAATTACTTGTGTAGATCTGCTATAAAAAAATCTTTTTAGAGATAAGTAGATAGTAGATATTGTGGCTTTAATTAAAAGTATAATGTTTGTATTTTATTGTGTACAATACACAGTTAAGTAAATCTAAACCAGTGGTGCACAAATATTGTTTAAGATTTCATTACCAACCCACTCTTAGGAATTGTATTATTTTTTAAACAAACTATTTATGTACCTACCTATTCTTTAGTAGGTATCAGCCAGCGGTAGATGTTTATCTGATACATATTATCACGCCTTCATCCCTAATGGGGTAGGCAGAGCGTAAACGACGTAATAAATAAAGTTTATTTCGCCACATCTGACAAAGTTTTGAGTGTTATTTAAGATATTATAGGTATATTGCTATAGTGACAGGTTGTCAGCCTATCGCCTAAATTGCAATTGTATATCTGATATGATGTGATAACACAAAATTTATCTGATCACACTTTTTTTTAATCTCCTTTCTAAGATTTTATCAGTAAACATAATTTGCAAACTGTACCCAATTTATTTCAAATATTAAAAACCTTACTACCAAAATTTCTTACAATAAAACAATCTTATCTGGTACTATCAGTCTTTACACTTCATCATACTTTATCTTCAAGGTGATTGTGGCAACACTTTAAAAATCTTTCAAGTTTGTAGAACATTTGTGAATATAGAGATTACTTTTCATTGTCTATAAATTCATTATGTTCTCTCAACTCAACTATCAAGACAAATTATTAGGCTGTACAATGTTAAAAAGAGTATCCAAAAAACAGTCAAAAATATCTTCGGAGGACTATTAATAGTAACTTTTAATTAGATTATTTTTAACCTGACAATATTGTTTTGGTTAGTTCAGCTTAAAGATCATTATGTATATTTCAATTTTATTTTCTACATTAACTTTTGTATGTAGATCAGTAGAGTGGGACTTTATCAGCAACAGGTAGCTGGTATGAAAAGCAAGATAACCTCCGCTACAGCCTCCCTAGTACTTAGCCTAATAAAACACCTCATTCAGTACTTTGCCACAAAAAACACCTTGTTCTTAGTTTGAATCTGGTACACAGACTATGTAGACTGTAGATTACACGTGATAGGAGTACTGAAGTTACTGACCTTGCAAAGGGGGTCTGCTCGACGTGATAGATGTCTGTAATGGGCTCCGAGCGCATGATGCTGCGGAGCACATCCTCGGACAGCTCCAACAGTCCATCGCTTGCCGTCTTGATATCCGCCTTACTCAAACCACTCATAACACTCATTTTCAAACGTGTAGACGACTAACGACCGAGTCGAAACAACCAAATATTTACTCCCAAGTGTCACTAAACGATACACAGTAGTTCTTACATGCAAATAATACACTTATTTACGTAGAAGAGGCATCAATTAGACCACCATGAAATATTTTAATATTGCCTCCGGTTTCTTAAAAGGTAACAGAGTGCTCTCCCTTGTCATCGCGAGACGGTTACGGGTTTGAACGAAGCTCCACACCAAATAGCCACGGATAGAACAAACATTAAATCACTTTATCAATAAATTCCAAATGAAAAGTAATAAAATTGTTTATTTACACTCGCGTTTCGGAAAAACTGACAAATTGACAATCGCGGCGGAACAGCAGCGCATCGACGAGCCGATCGCACTTCGCCGTACACGTTTCTGCCGTTGATGCAGCGATCACACGGCAACGGACTCGACCGAGCGGCCTACCATGCCATTCAAATCATGAACACGGTGTTTGAGCCTGTCCTCCCTTATAATAAGTTTCAAAGTTGCCTAGCAAGGCTGTACGGCAACGTCGCATACAAGACATAACTTAACGAGATTTCTTTACTTAACTCTAGATGGCGCGCAAAAAAGTTCTGGACAGCGCCATCTATTGTCAACTGTATTTTTTTACTCGGAAGAGTTGGTCTGCTCACGTACTATGACACGTCCACTACACAAAGGTTTATAGAAGTTCGCCTTGAAATTACTAGATGGCGTTATTTTAAATTTTCGTTTGATGTAAAGGAAATAAAATAACTAAATTGAGCACTTATTTCTATTTTATTATAGTTATGTAAATTAATTTAGTAAAAAATAATTAGGCATAACACTTTTCATCAGCTGTTTTCCGCTGGTAGATGTTCGTTGACTGTTTCAATAATTTTTTTCACTTCATCTTCTGTCAATCTTTCTTCACTTTCTTGCACAATCTGTAAAGAAAATGTAAATTAAAATATGTTAATTGTTTGCTTCCCTGAAATTTTATGTATGTTCCGAGCGTCCTTCAATGCAGGCCTGAGAGCGAGAGAAAGAAATAGAATGTGCTAGCTGCATTTCCTCCCGGGCATGCTGTAAAAGCAAGCTAAGAGATTCGAGGGTTTCAGTATATTGTAATTTAGGCGATGGGCTGTCACTACAGCTATATACCTATAAATCTATCTTAAATAACCTTCGAAACTTTGTCAGACGTGGCAGAACAACCTTTATTTAAATAATTTATGCAAACATCAACAAAAATCTGCAGTTTTGTGTAGGTGTAATTCGCACAGGAAAACACTTGCTTAACATGCAAAATACGAACTTAAAATGACTATTCGGGAGATTCCTGATTTAAATGATCAGACAGGCTGGCAGAAAGTGGACAAGTATGACTTTATGCGGAGAGGAGTGGAACAGGCTTTCAGACCCCTTTGCCAGTGGGCACACAGATACCACTGACTTATAATTAATTTGAATTTTAGCACTTACAATGCTATTTATATTTTATATAACACTAGCGACCCGCCCTGGCTTCGCACGGAAATCATCAGTGTTTCTCTACTATATTCTGCATGCATTACACATATAAACCTTCCTCTTGAATCAATCTATCCATTTAAAGAAACAGCATCAAAATCCGTTGCATAGTTTTAAAGATCTAAGCATACATAGGGATATAGGGACAAAGAAAGCGACTTTGTTTTATACTATGTAGTGATGAAAGGAAGAAAATAATAAATTCATTACTGGCAGGACTCAAACCTGCATCTCTGGAATGTTGGTCCATCAATCTACCAACTGAGCTACATAAACAGTAGGGGGAATGAAGAATTAAAAAGACAATGACTTATAATAAATAATAAAATAAGTAAAAATGTTAACAAGGAAACATTAGGGGTTCAAAACAATTTAATTTATGTGATTATGCAATTTTATTTTCAAGTTATCATTTCCAAAATGTTTAACATATACATACATATAATCACGCCTCTATCTCTAATGGGGTAGGCAGAGCGTAAACGACCTAAACAAAGGTCGTTTCGCCACATCTGACAGTTTTGAGGGTTATTTAAGATAGATTTGTAGGTATATTGCTGTAGTGACAGGTTACCAGCCTATCGCCTAAGTTGCAATATACTGGAACCCTTGGATCCCTTAGCTGGTTTCTACAGCATGCCCGGGAGGAAAAGCAGCTGGCACATTCTATGTTAGTCCAGTGTGGAAAATGAATATTGAACATACCAGTTGTATTTCAAGTTCAGTTCGTGGAGGTGTATTGACCATCATAAGTTTTTCTGTTTTCGTCAACTTGAACTGTTTCATAGCTTCAAGGAACTTCTGGATTGACTGCGCATTTTGATTCTTGCACTCGGTATCTTGTAGGTAATGAACTGTCTATGTTAAAAAATAAACATATTATTAAAACATGTATATGTAATAATTTGAATCTTTGTGAAAATCCTAGGGATCTTGCATAAACACGGATAATTAGACAATGCCACCATTGTCGAGTTTACTGTAATAAGTCAGGTTTTCTGTTTGGTTGACTTTTTAAATTTCGAGCATAAAGACATGGTTTCTGAACAATCAGAATAAGACTTAATCAGTAAGCAAAATCTAACCCATCAGAGTTAAGAATATCATGAGAATATTATATTACTAGAACAACAAGTTTTGTCGAAAAAACCGTGACTCTTGCAGTTGACAATGTTTTCACCATTGTGTAATTAATTTATCCACGGTTTCTCATAATTCCTGGAATTTTCCATTGGAGTGTACCCTTTGGGACACTATGGCACTTCATAGCGCCCCAAACCCCATACTCCAACTCCTACACTCTGCCCTGAACTTTACTATCTGACCGGATTTTCGCAAAGATTCAAATTATGAAATCATACAACAATTTACACTTGTGATTGTCGGCACTTGGTGAAACTCCATATTTATAATGTTGTTATTAAAACTTGTACCTGTGTCCCTTTATATAATTAATCCTATTGGTTTCGTTAACTTATAGCATCATCAGGGATTTTACACACATAATACACAACACATAAAACATTTAAATAAACCATTCATATTTAGCAAACAAATCCCTGATGATAAAGAAAGAAAGAAAGAAAATACATTTATTCAGTACCCGATATAACAAAACATAAAAAAATAAAATAAAATACAAAACATGGACACTGAAGAGGGTACCCAACTCAGCGTATGCTGCAGTTTAAAGCTGACGCGCTGGTTTTCAGCTGGGCCCATAGCATTTTTTTTTACCCAACATACACTGATGCTATAAGTTAGCAAAACCGATAGGATTAAATTATATAAAGTGAAACAAGTACAAGTGTTTTAATAACAACATTATTCATCCTACAACGTAAATAAAGTTTTAATTATGAATGTAGATGAACAAAGAAGGAAAATATAATGACAGTGCAGTGTTTTTTTTTTTTAATTAAATAGGTATAATTAGGGCACAACAAGCGATCTTAGAACCTAAATTATAAAGTAAAAAGTACAAACAACTAGTTGTGTACAATAAACTGTTAAATAAATGAACTAGGTACATGCAAAGTGTACTTTGTATTTACCTCGTATGTAACAGTGGCAAGTGACCCTTCCCTTTTATGCTTCTTTTGAGTATTGTCCTTTAGCTCTTGCAATATCTGCATCACCTCATAATTACAGAGGAAAGCGGTATTCGCTTTGATACTGAAATAAAAATCCGTACGTTATTCCTAGGAACAATATTAGTAAAAAAATATACAAAAAGTAATTATATTAGGACTTACGTCTCCATGGCTGGTAAATGTAAGGGATTTTATTTTAATGTGAATAGTTTGTTACATTACATACATTGTAACATATTTACACATATTTAGTAAATTAAACGTTTTGTTTTTACAAATATCCCATTACGAAAGGCAAAGAACATGAGACCATGCAGCCTAGTCATCAGTATTTAATTTATTCTTTGGTAACCTTAACCTAATATAACCTTCGCTAACCTAAAAGTCATTTGAATGTACCGGAGATTCACATTCCAATGCTCAATAGACTTTTGCGCAGGGATATCCATCCAAATTATACGGTAACGCCTTCCTTTGTTTCTTACTCTTACTACATTGTTTCTCGCCAGCAGGTTCTTATGTTAAATCCAGCACATTAACACAGTAAACACTGCGAGAAACTCATTAAGAAGAGTGACAATAAAATCCATCCGATTTTTCATGCTCCTCGCGCAAAACCACAACCACAACCTAACCGTTAGGTGTTAACCTAGAACTCATTAGAATTCGAGTGTGGTGCCCACGTTCCAATGCTCAGCGTAGATTTACGTGGGAGTGTCGAGTCGAACTATATAGGATTTTCGTACTTTATTTCTTACTTCCACTGCATTGTCTTTCACTACCGGTACATTATTATGCTAATCCCATAACACTATCACAATAATAGCCGCGTAAAACCAATTTTGGAAAGCCAGAAACTCAATCAAACTTCCATGCTGGACTGGGAGAGATAGAAAAACATAGCATGTTCCAGCTGCCCTTCCTCCCGGGCATGCTGTAGAAGTCAGCAAAAGGGACTCGAGGGTTACAGTGTATTGTAATTTAGGTGATGGGCTGACAACCTGTCACTATAGCAATACACTTTTCAATCTAAAATTGCCCTCAATTTTTGTCAGACGTGGCGAAAGCGCCTTTTACGAGGCGTTTATCGCTCTGCCTACCCCGTAAGGGATAAAGGCGTGATTTTATGTATGTATGTATGTAAGAAACTCAATCAAACAAGCGATTCGTTACGATACCCGCGCAAAAAACCTCACGTTTTTCATATAATTATTTTTATGGCACTAGTGATACTTTGTGCCAGTGTCAAGTTTTTTTTTAAATTAAAGGTAGGGAAACTAATCGCGAAAAGGAAAGGAAATTATGACTGAAAACGAAAGGAAATTATGACTAATGGGAAAGAATGGAGAACCATAGATAGGTTTTTAAAGATATAATAGTCCATAAACTAAATTTTAATATAATTAAATATAATAAAGGATGACAGTATGCTATAATATTGAATTGGGTCAATTAAAAAGCAAGAGATACAAGTAGGAAAAGGGTCATGAAGTGACTTGAGGGATTGCAAAAAATATGGAACGGATTACTACCACTGAACTTTTAGAAACAGATAAGTCTAATCCATTGGAATCAAGCCAATTCTTTAAAAATCCAAGAAAGGAGGTTAGTGAAGTGTAAGCATTTTATCATCTTATCCAGCCTATAAATGATCCCACTGCTGAGCCTATAAAGAATCATCTATAGTATATAAAAGTAGGTCGTCAGCGTATTGAAGGATGTTTACAGAACTTTTTAATGATGATTCTTAGTCATGCGTGTAAATATTACATAGAAACGGTCATAAAACAGACCCTTGAGGCAATTCACCAAAAGTAAAAAAGCAAACCACCATTAAGAATTTTTTCCCTCTGTGTTTTTTATCTGTGGTGTGCAAGCAAGGAAGCGAGATCAGATGTCAACTGTCAATGTCAACTTTATGTCAAAGACATATTTTTTTTGTGTTAAATGCATAGACTATTTACTTCAATGTTTTTCTTTTTAACTTCAATCTTATACTCTTTGCTTCAATCAATCCTTCATGCTGCATGACCTTTTTCTACTGATCTAAATGTGAACGGCTGCAAGCACCGTATGCGAAGCACCCACACTCGGGTGCACCCAAACAGGTAGTGTAGTTTAGTTATAAATTCATGTCATGATTGAGAAGCCACATCAGATTTTTAAAATCTGATCTCAACATTATTTAGCAACTAAGTAGCTGCTGATTTTGCAGCACGAATTCTGGATTTAGCAGCAATATATATCACTAGTTATATTAATTCAAAAGTGGCTCCTCAATCTAAAAATCTGAATTGAGGAGCCACCTGGAACTCGTTGAGTACCTAATATATAAATATTTTTGAAAATTTTACATCAATTTTTAATTAATATAACTAGCGATATATTTTGCTGCTAAATCCAGAATTCATGCTGCAAAATCTGCTACTTTGTTGCTAAATAATGTTGAAATCCGCTTTTAAAAATCTGATATCTGCTCAATCCTTACGGACATATAGATTCAGCTTACTAGATCTAATACATATTATTTAGCCATATAGATCACCATTTCATAATATTTTATAGTATGTCATATGTCTTGCTGTTCCATTTAATATGTCGAGATATGTATTTAAATATGTATTCTCTAAAATTAAAGTTTTTAGAACCAACTTCGTCCGTAATATTAATCAAGAAGTATTTGCATGCGGTGCAGCGAAAACCGATTCTCCCATAAATGCTTATTACAACCATTATACAAATTTGAGATTACCAGATAACAAAATATTGGCTACATACGTTTGGATTGATGGAAGTGGTATACATATGCGTTCCAAAGACCGAATTCTTAACGAAGTTCCATGTGATATATCATTGGTTCCGAATTGGTCTTTCGATGGTAGTTCCACAGGTCAAGCAAAAACCAGTGATTCTGACACGCTTCTAATACCTGCAGCTATGTACAAAGACCCATTTCGTAAATGCCCTCACGTAATAGTACTCTGCGAGACGTACTATGGAGACGGCACTCCAACAGCCACCAATTATCGTGCGCATTGTGCTGAAGTTCTCAATAAAATATCAAATCAAGATCCATGGTTTGGTATAGAACAAGAGTACTCAATGTTTGACTTAGATCTTTGGCCACTAGGATGGCCAAAAACAAGAGGTTTTCCTGTTCCTACAAAGAACGAATTTTCGTATTGTGGACATGGCGCGTACGTTGCTGGTCGAGAGATTGTCGAATGTCATACAAGAGCTTCTTTATACGCTGGATTGGATTTCGAAGGAACAAACGCAGAAGTGATGAAATCGTCCTGGGAGTTTCAAGTAGGCACCACCACGGGCATCAAGGCAGCTGATGATTTATGGATGGGCAGATACCTACTAACAACAATTGCCGAACATTTTGGAGTTATTATCAGTTATCATCCAAAACCTATGGGCAAAGATCAACCAGGAATTGGATGTCATCATAATTTCAGCATAAATAAAATGCGGTGTGATGAAGGTATAGTTGAAATTGAAAGAGTCTGCAAAACTTTGTGTGAAAGGCATGACAAACATATTAAAAATTATGGTCTTGGAGATGGCGAGGAGAACAGAAAAAGACTAACTGGAAAATTTGAAACTGCGTCTTTTGATAAATGTAGATGGGGGGTTGCTGATCGTGGAGCAGCTGTACGATTACAAAGAAGTGTAATGACAAAACGAAAAGGATTCCTTGAAGATAGAAGGCCTGCAGGTGATTGTGATCCCTACCGAGTATGTGCACTCCTTGCAGAAACCTGTTTGTAAAAAGGAAACTTTATTCTTCTTGTTACTATTGCTATTACTGGCCATCAAAAATTCAAACCATGAAAAATGATGCACATCGTGTCATTATTTCAGAAAATTCCCATCAAATTCCATGCAAATTTTAAGTAAGATTAACAATTCTCTCTAAATTACTGTGAAATGTAAAAAAAAAAATACAAGATAATTATGGCTGCTATGCGGAAAAGTTTTCACTTATTGCGGTATTTGACTAAGGTTACAGTTTGTCCAAAAAGAACAATACTGGCGCATAATGTAAATCATATATGCAATAAGAAAGTGATGGACAGATATATGAGGCTTCCATTTCCTTGTAACAAGGTTTTAGCAACGTACATATGGATCGACGGGTCTGGTATTAATATGAGGACTAAAGATAGAATTCTGAACTGTACACCGTATTGTGCAGAAGTTGCACCAGACTGGGCATTTGACGGCAGTTCTTGCGGACTGGCTGCAACGGATAACTCGGATACTTCTTTGAAACCTGCTGCGGTATGCAGAGATCCGTTTCGTATGGAACCCCATGTTCTAATATTGGCAGAAGTCTACCAAGGAAGTGGTGATATTCCGGGTGTTACAAATCACCGAAAATATTGCAATGAGTTATGTGAATACTGGGGTGACCAAGATCTGTGGTTTGGATTGGAACAAGAGTATACCATGCTAGATGTAGATGGCTGGGGTTTCGGTTGGCCGAAAGGTGGAGGTTTCCCCGCAGTTAAGTATGAATTTAGTTACTGTGGAGTCGGAGCTAAATATATTGCAGGAAGGGATGTGCAAGAATCGCACACAAGAGCATGTCTTTACGCTGGACTTGACTTTGAAGGAACCAATGCAGAAGTGATGTACGCTTGCTGGGAGTGGCAAATCGGAGTTACCACTGGGATTAAAGCGGCTGATGACATGTGGCTATCGCGATATATTGTCATGCGAGTTGGAGAAGACTACGGTGCGCAAATAACGTTCCATCCAAAGCCATTTGGGGAGAAACACCCTGGTGTAGGCATGCACCATAACTTTAGTACAAAACGGATGAGAACAGATGGTGGTTACGAATTTATATTAGAATGCATCAAAAGGCTAGAAAAAAACCACATGAAACATATGAAAAAATATGGTGTTGATGAAGCAACCAATAGAATGAGATTGTCGGGTAAGTTCGAAACAGCACCATTTGACAAATTTTCTTGGGGAACTGCAAACAGAAAAGCCTCTATACGCCTTCAAAGAGATATTGAGAAGAAAGGCAAAGGTTTCATGGAAGATAGACGGCCCGCTGGCGATGCGGATCCTTACATCGTGTGTGGTCTACTACTGGACACTTGTCTGGGCCCGATTGGATCTAACAAAGGAAAATGTTAACAAATATAATGCATCTTGCATCAGTCGTCTCGTTTTCACGTCACGTCACCTGCATTCCTGTTTTGTTAGACGTGCCGGCCATATTTGGCACAGTTTCTGTTGTAAATGTATGCAGCAATGGTGCCATCCAGTACTTTGATGCAAGGTGAAAACACGATCGATGATGTGAATGTACTTCCATACTGGTGATGCACTGTAGATTTTTTTAAAAGAGATTTTGAATGATATGTTACTACAGATTTGTATTTAAAATTATATATCTTTGTTTTCTAATTTTACCTTTTTTAATTGTTTAATTGTTGTTGACAAACATAAAATAAATTATAAAGTAGCTTGCGACTATAGAAAATTGTATAAGTTTGAAACTTATAAATTCTGCAATAGTTGCAGGTTAAATATAGTATGATTGTCCGGAATTTGTCGTTTTTATTTCGTAACATACAAGAATTTAAAACAAAATATTTTCCATAAATATGTTAAAATTATGATGGTTTCCCGTACAGCCAAATTGCAGATATCAAATCCGTACATAAAAATAAACACGCCTGTTTCCCCTTATCCGTTAGCCCTCAGTCAAGTACCGTAATCTAAATCTAATAAGTTTATTTCCTGGTATTTCCTTTCCCTGGATGTCCATTTCCCTGAACGTTTATTTCCTTGAACGTCTACATCCCTGAAAGTCTATTTCTGGGACCCCATTTCTGGAACGTCCATTTTCTATAATATCCCTTTACTTGGTATTTTCTTTAATATTCTAAAGGGTACTCGTCTAATACGTAGAGCTAATAAGGGGCTGTTCACACCGAGATGTAAATAACCATCTCGGTCAACCAATTTGTATGGAAAGGTAAAAGAAACATATCCTGAAAGAAATTCCTGGTAAAAGTTAGCCCAATCCGTTTCTGGTGTTTGAGTTGAGTTTGAGCCCATTAGACTACCGGGTTTAAGGGACAGCGTCACGCAAACTAATTGGTTGCTCAGTCAATGATACTGAACAACATACACCAGGATATTATTTCAGGAAATGAAAAAAAAAGGCTTTTCCATACAAATTGTCTGATCGCGGTGGACATTTTGTATGGAAAAGCAATTTCTTTTTTCAGGACGCTGTTCCTTACACCTCGTATAATTTACAAAACGGTCAAGTGCAGGGGACATCAGTTAAATTTAAATTGAAAAATTCCGAATAATATATTTAATTTAACCATTAAGTCAATTACAAAGTTTACAAAATATGTCACAATAAATCTAAATCACAATGTCAAAACTTAAAACTAAAACCTACTCAGTCAAAAAGACTGCCCCGTATCGTACCTGGTGGGAAAGTACCCATCACACTGGCAGCATTCCCTCGTTGGATAGCCAACGAGATGTGCTGTACAGGTCAGATCCGTTCGTGTTTTAACCACCGCCCCAGTTTCTTAATAAAATCTTTGGCTTCTGCACACCAAGAGCCCGCAACCTCCATCGCAAAAGGCACGAAATAGTGCGATTCGCACAAATTATCATATTTGGCCCGCTTTTGAGAGGCGTCCCACCCAGCCGCCGAGCCAGCCTCACGCGTTGTTCTAGGGAGATGAGACGCTGCAAAAGTTCTAACGCAAGAAGCATCCCAGATGAGCACAGCGTGCCCTCCCCAAGGCACCAAAGTAAGCCCGTCAGGACGTTTTCCATCGGGGCGGCTTAAGACCTGGTGGCTCCAGGCTGCAGGGGATCTCGGCAGACACTAAGGCACGACGGATGATGTCGTTGAGCATGGTGCCGCGGGAATCTTCCTGCACTTTTACCACAGCTCAAACCGTGATATGTCTTATTATCTACCGGCTTACCACACCTGCAGACATGTGGCTCGCATATATCACCAAGTCGGAGGGCCACCGCCACTCTCAATGTACCGTCCAAGATGGTACCCAAAATTGGGGAAGGGAACGCATGCAGCCAGGCACCAGCCTCATATTGGGTCGCTAAGTACCTAAGACGCGCAATGTCCGATGCAGTTGCCGACTCCATCAGCCCACCGAAAATTGCCTTGCAGACTGGTCGTCCCATTGGCGCTGCACAGAAGGGTTGTCCGGATGTGATGATGAAGAGCACACACGTGACCAAGCAAACAGGGCCTCATCTGCGAACGGAGTACCTATTATTGTTATTTATTTATTTTTATTTTTAAAAAGGGTTATAACCAAAATTATGTTTTGTTTAAGCATGTTATATTTTGACTTTTAGTTATTTAATGTTTTTATTTTATCTTAATTCCCCAAGTAAATGGGATAAGGGCAAGCGAATGATGATTATCTTATCTTAATTCTATATGCCCTCTACTTTGATGTTTTTAAATGATGTATGAAAAGGATAAGGGCTGAAAATCAGTGCTACCACTGTTGCTTTGAGTAACATGGTAGCAAAATACTGAGACCCTCACCTTTTGCTCTCAAACCGAACTATTGTGATTGTTATTTTATGTGATTTTGTTTTAAGTGTGTGAATAATAAAGGTATTTTGAATTTGAATATCTATTCGGTCACCCTAGGATTGAAAAATGTTAGTGACTAAACCGATCACTTCCCTCGCCGAGGCCAAGAAAGCCGGCACATCCATATCCTGTATTCTCTCGGATACCCAACCCTCCGTGGCGCACGGGTAATGACGCCTGTACCCACTGCGAGTCATTAGATTTACGTTAAGGATACTACCCAAAGTGTTCCTGAGATGATTATCCAGGAGTGTGACCTCATCCGGAAACAACCAGGTAGGGGCAGTCTTCATAACGTACACCAGCTTTGGCAGAGAAAGGCAACTCCTAAAGAGAGTCAAAGCCACGTGGGAAGGCAACTGCTGCAATTGTTTCCGCGCTTTTGAAAGTATCCGCTTTTTACCCCGCAGCGCCTCAGGTACCACTTCCCCGATAACTGAGGCTCCCAACAGTTCAAAATCTAGCTGGTTCAAAACTTTGATACCGGGAATTTTGGTAAACTTTGATAGTTCTACAGAGTTCGTTAGCGCAGCAGCACTACACGGAAAGAGCTCACATTTTGAATTGTTGACAATCATTCCCAGCTCTTTCAGCCCCGGTATAAGCGCTGCAAGGTGCCTGGCAACGACATCAGGCGGGCCACCGACAATACCATCGTCGAGGTACCATAGGTTAAGGGGAGTCTTCAGTGAGCGTAACAAGCTGTTGATGGCCAGACTGAACACATGGTCCAATGGGTCATCTTGCTGCGCCCTCACCTAGGACGCAATCTTATGACCGTTATACGACAGGTATCTGGAAGCAACATAGCACTGCCAGAGGAAGGGATATAAAATTGGGACCTTATCCCTTACCTCGGGCAGCACTACATCCCTCTCAACAGAGTTGAATGCGTTCCTCAGATCTACCTTTAAAATCACATTTCCAGCGTTGGTAGCATTCAATGCAAAAGCACGGGTGGCATGAATAGCTGCTTCACAACCTAACGGAGTACCGAAACCAAGTTGCTTAGGCTGTAAAGTCTTTGCCATTTCGTTCTTAACACCCTAACATCCCAATTTTGACACTAAATGGCGTATAGAACTTTCTACCGCAATTGGCCTGATTTCCCCGTCCTTCATATTCAACGCACACAACTATGCACCGTACAGAAAAGGGCAAACTTCGCTGTTAAGCTTGCCCCTTAAAAGAAAATTCCAGAGGCTGGTAAGTGAACTAAGAAAGCGCGTACCGTTGTCCCCAGCTGACGGTGTTGTCAGTTCTTTCAGGTGTTGTGGACGTAAGCCATCTAGGCCTGCCGCAGAACCGGCGTGGAAAGACCCCAAAGCACTTGTTACGTCATCCGAAGTCACCGTAAGGCAAAGACAGTTTTCATCAGACGCTGGTGGAATAGTGTTTGGCCTAGAAGGCAGCGGGTGTCTGTCCTGCAAGCCGGATGGAAGGGATAGAAGGCCGTGTTGCTCTAAGTTTTACAACGTCGAGGGCTAACCCTCTTTTCAATCAAAACAAGTAAACCGATCAGTTTTCATTACGTATGAATTTTAGACTACCGGGGCGCACAGGGGTGCGTTTAGAACCGCTTAAACGATCGAGTTTTTGCCAGGTGAAAACTTATCCTGCCCGTTCAGAGGCGCTGCCTGTCCGACGAAATTTTGACTAGGTGAAGTTTTATCCGGCCCGTTCAGAGACACACCGGAAGTGAAGTTTTATCTGACAGCGGCGAAGGTGAATGGTTTCCAACGATAGCATTGCCCAAATTCGCGATCATCTCTCTGGGATTAAAATAAAATATAAAACCTCGCTGGACCTGCTAGGAGGGATGATTTTCTAAGACGCAGTCCCGGATAGTTTGTGTGTCAAGCGGGAGATGCTCCTTCATATCAGACTGCACCTACAGCAGTTGCCGGCCCATGTCGCCCTCACTCTCCTTCGCAGCTGCCTATCGTTACCGAAGCTCGTGTACATTTTGAGGACTTCTCCAACGTGACTTTACCCAAATGAGATATCTCAATTGGATGACGATATGGAAGCCACGTTGGAGAACATCCTCAAAGTACAGTTAGATTCATCACAATAGTTACAGGCGACACTGCCAATCCGTCACGGGGGATTGGGCGTGAGGTGTGTGCGGGATTCCAACCTTTCGGCCTTCTTGGCATCCTCCCATGAGGTAATCGGTCTAGTCACTAATATACTGCAAGTTCAAGGTGACGGTCTCGAAATCTTGAAGGAGGCATTGAGTGCCTGGGCCACCACGGATTGAGCTGTAGTAAATCAGCTGGATGCTTCCCGCGGCACTATATGCTTAATAAAATTGTTCGTCGTGCCCTAGTGTCTACCAGTTTACCCTATACTTTAGAGCCGCCGAGTTTGAGTCGCGTCGACGGGGTATGGCCGGACGGGCTAACCCTAGTCCCTTGGGAGAGAGGTTGCTCGCTGATATGGGACGCAACGTGTGTAAGCACTTTCGCCGTCTCTCACCTACCACGCACACTGCGGACAGCAGGTGCGGCTGCGGAGTGGGGTGCGGACCAAAAGCACATAAAGTACGCTCCACTAAAGGGTACTTATCTATTTGTGCCCTTCGCAATCAATATGTGGCCCCTGGTGTAAGGAGGCGAGGGCGTTTGTGTAACAGTTGGGGCGGCGATTGAGGGACCATAACGCAGAACCTCGCGCCGAATGGTACTTGGTGCAGCGCATTTCACTGACCATACAGCGCGGAAACGCAGCCAGTGTCATGGGCAAATTTGCATCCAAGTACCCGTACCATTCGAGGTGGGATTTTATTCTAAAACTGTACCTATGTAGCTTTATTTTTTCGTTAAGTATATTTTTTATTAATAAAGATTTTATTTACTATTTGTTATAATTTGAGTATTGCCACAGACAAAAACGTAGGAAATCAAAAGCGCGAAAGATAACAACGCGATTTGTAACTGTAATTATAGGATCAGTTTGATTACACTGTAAATAATACGGATGTGCTATACGATACGCGATACCGTGAGAATATCACGATATGAAGTATCGAGGTTGGATCAAGGTTGTATCGATATAATGAGCACCGATCGTACTGGCAGTATTATCGCAAGATCCGTGACCTTGAGTATGGATCTGCCAGGACAAAAGACCTGTCATAGAGAAGAACAGATAAAGAAAAAGAGGTCTTTTTATTCAGGTTGGTTCATACTCAAGGTCATGGATCTTGCGGTAATACTGACGATGCGAACGCTGCCATTGACGTCTGTACTGAGTGGAGTTCGTACCGTGCAGTTGCATTTACACTAAAGTTTTAGTCGTTATCCAGTCTGTAACTTAAACTACTGGATGGATATGGATGAAACTTCGTATACAGTTATATTATAACCAGCAATGATACATAGGCTATATTTTGGCGCAGAATAATATATTTATTCCACGGGAAAAAATAATTAGCTGGGACTAAAACCAACCAGTAAGTATGTAGATCATACCCAACTGGTATTTCAATGATTCGTTGTCTTAATCAAGAATTTAAATATTTATTTATTAGTTTAGGAATCGGAGGGTTTCAGTATATTGCAATTTAGGCAATGGGCTGACAACCTGTCACTACAGTAATATACCTACAAATCTATCTTAAATAACTCTCAAAACTTTGTCAGACGTGGCGGAACGACCTTTGTTTAGGTCATTTACGCTCTGCCTACCTCATTAGGGAAAGGTAAATTCATGATATCCGGATCGTAATCTAAATTTCGTGCGATAATACTGACAGTGCGAACGCTGCCAATGAGATTGATTGTCTGTAGTACGTATTGGAGCGAACCATAGACAAAATTGACAATTAAAAAAAATAAACATCCGCCATTTTCATTCTTTTCTCTATTCCTCTCGTCATATGGCGTGAAGTGCAATCGCGTTTGTCCGCCATATTAAATGAAATCAATAAAATAAGACAAAATGTCGCCTTACTAAAGTGCATGAAAAAATCCATCAACATCCAGTTTTTGTGTGGTTAAATCATCAAGAGGATCACAATGGAGAATTCCTACGGTGTGGGGGTTGTGAATAGATACGCTCTTTTTTTGGACGACGAGACCGATCCTCTTGATGCGTTAAAAGCGCGAGAGCAAGCGAAGGAGCTCAAAAAGAAGACCAAAGAAGCTGAAAAAGAGAACAAAGGCAAGCCTGAGGCCAAACCGAAGGCCAGCAGCGCTGTCCCTAGGAAAGGAATCAAGGAAACTCAAAATGTGAAGTCTCAAGAGACCAAGAGTGGTGGTGAACAGCAAAAGAGTAAGGGACCGTCAGCTCGGCCAAATGAGCGCAATCCGGAGCGTAACACAGAGCGCCCTCCGCCTCGCCGTCGTGAAGATCGGCCGCCGCCGCAGAACGGTGCCGTTGAGGGTAAAGACGGTGCAGTAAGACCTCCTCGCCGCGAGTTCAGCGACCGTGATCGCAGACCCAACTACGAGCGCCGCAACTTCGACAACCCCGAGGGAGGCGAACGCCGCGGCCCTCGCCCGCCGCGCGAACCCCGCGAGAATCGCGACCGCGACGGGCCGCGTGGGCCCCGTACCGGTTACGATAACCGCGGCAAGCGCGAGTTTGATCGTCGCTCCGGTTCTGACAAGACCGGTGTAAAGCCGGTTGACAAACGCGAAGGCGGCGGTCCTCACAATTGGGGCACCATCAAGGACGACATCGACGAACTGAACAAGACCGGCTCCGAAGGCGAGGTCGCCGAGGAGAAGGCCGCAGACGCCGGTGCCGGCACCGGCGCAGGAGGCGATGCGCCGCCGCCGGAGTCCGGAGCGCCGGCCGAGGAAGAGCCGCGCGAGCTCACGCTCGACGAGTACAAGGCGCTGAGGAACGCGCAGCGCACCCAGCCTCAATGGAACCTCCGTAAGGCGGGTGAAGGCGAGGACCTGAGCCAGTACAAGAACTTGGTGCTGCTTGAGAAGAAGAAGGAAGGCGGCGACGATGACGACAGCGACGATGACTATGATATCGCTGACTTCCCGCAGCGCGTGGGTCGCCAGAAGCGCGTGCTGGGCATCGAGTTCACGTTCAGTGACACGGCGCGTCGCGGAGGCGGCGGTGGGGCGCGCGGTCGCGGCCGCGGTCGGGGCCGAGGCGGCGGCCGAGCCCCGCGCGAGGAAGTGCCCGTGCCCGAGGAGCGCCCTCCGCAGCGCCCACAAGCTGTGCCGCCCAAGGTCGATGACAGCAAGGACTTCCCGTCTCTTGGCTAGTTTTGCAGTGAGCCTTCTCTCCCCTTTCGAAAGTACGATAGAGATACAAATTTAAATATTGTATGTACCATTATTTTTGAAGTAAATATACAAAATATTTACACGAGTGTGTATTATATTACATTGAATTTTAATTGATTTTGACGTTGACCGTCTATCTGTGAATCGACTTGTTGTAATCCTGTAGACTCGAGACATCAGGTTCACTAATTCATGCTCATGTGTTATGCAGGATGTAAGGAGGGGGAGGATATATTTGATACATCTTAAGTTTTAATTTCAATACACATTATAGCTATGGTATTGCATACAGATCTATCATACTTAACAGTAGCTTTTATCATATTGTAATCAGCTTATGATTTTCAACTTTCAAGAGTTATGGATAAGGTTTTTAACTTGCAGGTGACATACTATAATGAATTAACTCCGTCACAAGTTAGCGTAGAGGATTTGTGAAGAAATAACCCTTGTTGCATTTTATATCACAAGTTTGTGTTAACAAATGCAGACTTTGGGAACTGTAAATAGTTATATATGTTTAAAAGATAAGGTCTTAACAAGGTTGATTTTTGTTGTTACACAAACTTCTTGAAAATAAACATTTTGTATGTGTGAATTTTTTGTTCTTCATTGCTCAGCCACCAACTTCCATGTCCTGAATATTTCCTCCCCCATTTTATTGTTATGTAGGAAAGGGGTGAATGGGCAACTAATTTGTCAATTAGTTTTAGTATACTTGCCTACATTATTGAAAATGTCTAAATACATGCCTCTGGTTTACAATGAACTAATTTGATTTATCCTTGTTCCTCAAACTTTTTTTTAAACCGTCCAATTTGGGGTTTCTTTGTATTGTTCTCCATGGAAATGGAACATTGACTTGAGCATGATTCAAGTATCTTTCTCCTCTTCTAGTAACTAGATAATCATATAGTGGGTGTAAGGGACAGCGTCCTGCAAACTGATAGGGGTGCTCGGTCTACGAAACTGAACAACTTACACCAGGAAATTCTTTTAGTAGATGAAAATAAAATTTGACCTTCCCATACAAGATTACCACATTGATCAGACAATTTGTTTGGAACACAATTTTTCTTTTACACTACCCAAAAAAAAAACTTTGTGATAGTTGTTCAGTGTCGTTGACTGAGCAACCCCTATCATTTTTCGGGACGCTGTCCCAAGTGAACTAGTGGGAATAGAGGGTCCCTTACACCTGGTATGCAGGGTGTTAATTTAATTTTTCGAGTTGCATTTTTAAAATATGATTATGACCTTTCACGTTACTGAAACACCCCCTAAGCTATGACACGCAAATAAATTAACACTGTATGTATAAATATACAGCTTATATACAAAAATTACTGCGTTCCTGTAAACCACGTAATCTATTAGTGATATACATCACAACCCACACATTAACTAAAATAAATAATAATATTTTTAGGGAAATCTTGAATTGAAGCACTATTAAACTAATTGTTCGGCTAACCAGGTTCACCTAATTTACCAATTGTTCAGCTATTAAACTAAATATTCAACTAACCATGTCGCACAAAAAAACCTAAAACGTCGCACTAAACATGTTCACCTAAAATAATGGATTGTTCACCTATTTATTCCCTTTTCTTTACCTATAATACTAGATACCTCATATTTGGTACAAGAAAAGTTTCTTTAAATAATTATATTAATATTTCCATTTTTTTTTTTATTGGTAGTTCAATAATTGAACTGCTGGGATTAGAGGCAATTTATTTAGGTGCAAGCCAGGGTGAGGTGATGTTAGATATGTTGTGATTTTAACCGATCTTCACGAATCATGGAATAAATTTAAAACTGTATAAATATAGTCACAGTTGTTCCTTTGAAATGATTAAAGGGACTAGGGGGACAAATATGTCCCAATAGTCTCTTTGAAGGAACTGTCAATAGGAACGACGTGGAATAAATGTAAGTGACAAATGGGATATTGACTCGAGAAGAAGAAGTGGGACAAAAACCCCTTTGGTTATTACGCTCTGCCCCGTCACGACAAAGGTGTGACTATGACTACCTTTCTATCTGTGTATTTTTATACATGAAAAAAAACGTACTTTTTACGTTTAACACACTCTGCGCTTTGTAGGTGTATTTTGTTGAGTCGTCATTTTACGTTTGTACATTATTATTTGCCGAAGGGAAGGGTTGTTCAATTAGAATTAAACACATAAATAAGTATTATGGTATATTGACATGTTTTGTCACTCACACGAAAACAATTCGCTTAAAATTTTTACACAATAAAACAATAGGTACACAGAGTAAAATATTCAACATAATAGATTTATTAAATTATTTACAAAAATAAACATGAACTTAAAAACCTCGGTAGAATGAGTAAAATGGAAATAAATAATCTATTTACAATTTATGTATTGTTCATCAAATTGTACCTCTACATGATTGATAATTGGTTAATACATACTTAGAATAAATTTTTACATAAGGAACATTTTATTAGTAAAACAAATCACATTTATAGATTGATTGTTAAAACATATTAAAAATGATACTAGGAATAGATTTGAAAGTTGAATATAAATAACTTATTTTAATACATATTGGGCATCTACTGTACAAGTTACGATTCTATATTGTAAATTAATTTTGGAAGTAGCTTAGTCATTTCATTATAATGTCTCTATGTTTACACCCTGGCTCATTCTATTCATTAGCTGAGCATGTATGTGATATACGCTAGGTCATTTATACCCAGTTGTCTCTTTTGGCAGTTCCTTTAAAGGGACTAATGGGACACTTTTGTCCCACTTTTTTCGTTTTTGTGTCCTTTAAAAGAACTATCTGAAGCGAAAACTGGGAACAAAGGCGATGGGTTTCAATTTCTTCTGATTTGCATTAGAAAAACACAAGGGTGTCGATGTGAAATATTGAGGGCAATTCTGTAAGAACACGATTTAAGGGGCCAACAGTGGCGCTACTTTAACTTAATATCGACTAAATTTAGTACCACCCTTTTATGTTCTCACATGATAGAATGTTCTCACATGATAGAAAATTATAGGTACGGACTTATATTATTAGTTAGGTCAGGTCATGTCGTGTGCAATGGATTGCCCTCATTATGTATACTGTACGTAATCAACTTATTTTGCATGTGTTAATGTTGATCTGTCCCATCAGAATAAGAGATTGAAAGAATAGAGAGTGTACTTGTGTATTGCGCAAACACTTGGGCACTAAAAACTAGTCCCACGCAGTTGGCTGATCTCTGGGAGATTGGCCGCCATCACCGAAAATCGGTTGGGAGGATTATTATTAATATTAAATGTGTATGAAAGAGACATCAACAGTTTTCTTGACATTTTAGCTTCATAGGAAATATACAGATGATGACTAGTGCTGCATCTTACTGTCGTACAATACTATTGCATCTTACAACAAAATCTTTACTACGTCATTTATATACAGTAAATATTTGGTAAGCTATTCATAAAAAACATGAAAGTATACGAAACATTGCTCTTTTTAGGTCTATGAATCCCACTTCTGACACCTCGTCTTCTTTATAAAGTGGAATAACTTACTACACTGTTATAATAATAAGGTCATTCTCTATTAAAAGTGCAATGCATTTAATAATAATTAATTTAAATACAATTTTCAATGTGACTTAAGATTATTTACTTTTGTTATACAGGGTGTAAAAAAAGTACTGCGTTCCTTTAAACTACATTTCACGTCTCGTTTTACTGATGATACCAAACGCAAAGCACAAAAAAAGAAATGTCTTTTCGATACAAAGATACTCTCCTTGTCTGCAATTTTGAATGGACAAGTCAAATTGTATTATGATGTAAAAATTTATGCTTTGCGTAAGTTGTTTGTTATATTTAGTAGAACAAACAGTATTTTTTTTACACCCTCTGTTAAAATCCTGGGATTTGCAGATTCTTGTATTGATGTGGCGTGTATTTTTTTAAAATAAGCGAATATCATAATGTCATATTAATACGCAATAATTACAAATTAGTGACGAAAGCGTTATATCTAACACGGAAGTACACCTTCCGTTCACAGCCACAATATTCTTACTTTACTCTACGACAAAGCTTTAAATGATCGCGGCAAAAGACAAAACTAACGTATTTTTTATTGTTTTTCATACATTGCAGCGCCATCGCCATGTTCATTTAAAGGCTTGTCTTACGTAACAAGCGAAGTACTTTGCTAACCGTATAATGCGTATAAATAGGTCTGTAAAATGTTTTTCTACTAACTTCTAGTCCACCTAAAAAAATATTCTGATTTAAGAAGAGTGAAATTTAAAAATGTAGGGTATTTAAGACACCAAAATACTAAGACAATTCAATAAAAAAAAAAATTATTAGTCGCTTTCATTATAATTCCGCCAGCCCAATTTTGGAATTTAGCTTTATTTTTAATATGAATGCGGAAATCTTGAATTTCCGCACAACTTCTTGTATTCAGGGTCGTTGTAACTTAACTACGCATTCGCTTACTATATCTTTATTATTCGTTGGGAAAAAATTGTAAACAAATAATAAATACACAACGGAATAACAAGATAAGTTTTCATATCACTTTCACTTCAAATTTTATTTGTGTTTAAGACATTTAGTAACCTAAAATAGAACAAGCAAGCAAAATGACTTCATTATCATAAAGTTGCTGCTTATGTCGCAAAAATACGAACTTTTATCTAGCAACTTTAATTTTGGCCTTTGACATGGCCTTGTATCGCGGTTATATTCCGCATTCTCGATAGATAGTGACCGCAGCAACAAAATTTAATGAAATACGTAGTTCGTTACTAAGTAATTCGTTAGATAAAAATGCTATTATCTCTATTAATAGAAATTGAATATGCATTTAATGATGACCCACAGAAACTGTATAAAAGATTGACATCAAAATGATGCACTAGTATACCCACGGAAAATCTGATAGAGATGATAATTTAGTCCAATTTTCTAGATTTCTTTAGTATCTAAACTGGTACCCTTTTTACTTTATATCGAGATATCATCAAATTAATTAAATCGTGGTAAGAACCCTTTAAAATGTTTCATAGTTATTTAGGAAAAACATCTTACACCAGTCCTATTACTTTGTACGCATTATACTATACCTACACCTATCAACTAGTTATCATTTGACTCTTATTTACACCGACAACAACTACAATAAGTATCGTTATAATATAGTACAGCTGGGAATAGCATATAAATACACAATGCGAGCGTCGACCCGCGTTATCTGACCGCAGACAGAAGATAGTCTTACAACTACAATATTCAAGGTGTAACAGAACGGGTGTATGCACCCGAAAGGATGTGAATCTACACATGAAACTGAACAACTTTTTCTAAGAAACATAGATTATAAATATATTTATTGACCGCCCATACTAAATGTGCTACCAGCTGATGCTTTTTCACCTATTACACCCTGTATACAGAATGACAAGGCTTTAAATGGAAGTGGGCGGGGCCGCTGCCTTGTATGGAATACTGACAAAAATAGCGTTGGCGGCTTTAGTTCCTTTTATAGCCACGTTCATTTAAAGCCTTGTCGTGCTGCAGTGTATCGAAAGTTTCTTCACAATTTCTGTCCCGAAACGGCAATTTCTCGATAAGAAGCCAACCTAATAATGGGCTCATTTGCTTTCATTCATTCAATCAACCTGCGTCATGCTGGAAATCAAACAGCTGCTACAAACAATTCTAACAAAAGAGTGCCATGGAGAACCATGCATCTGTAATCTGATACAAGTTGAAAGACACTCAAGTGAAGTCTACTGCGCATCAATTTGGCGCCAATCGACGACCGCCATTTTGAATCTGTCACTCTACAGCGGTACTACCGGTGCTTGTCACGAGAACGGTACTACGTGTTCGAAACTCGAAAGCTGCGAAGTTCTCACTCGATGCCGAACGTGTTGGTTTCTTCGACAGCTAATAAAACTTTTTCATACAGAAGCTGTGGAGTAGGGTAGGGGGGTAAATCTAGCCTGTTGAAGCAGGTGTGTGCTCTTGGTAATGATTCTACTCGTCCCCAGCGTTCTATGCAAAAGCGTCTTGGTCCGGTTGAGCCGCGGAGCGCTGAGAAACCTTCGTACGGTATTGATGAAGTGCCAGTGACGAATTGAACCAGGCGTAGGCGTTGCTCGTTCGTGAATCTGGGGAAAGAGGGTTGTGGTTAGTTCGATACAAAGATCAAATCTTACGTGTTACCTAACTTAAACACCAAAAAAACAATGTGGCAAGAATTATCTAAAATATTTCACATTCTAGCCCACACTTGACCAGTAAGATATGAGTAGGATTTCAAAAAATAAAATTTCCTTCCTCAGCGCCATCTATCGACAATTCCGGTGAAAGCTCATGGTGACTTTTTTCTTGCTATCAAAGAAAAACTCGGAAACGTACTTCTGTGTCCTAAATTGTGACACCATAATACTCTAAACCTAAGTAAGAAACCCTTACCTGTCAATAGCCTGCCAGAACCACACTATAACATGATGTACATAATCATAGCCGTCCCTATATTATTAGTGTTATTTCTCTGGTTCAGGTGCACCCGCTATGGCCAGCTCTAGTTATTATTACCTCGATATTTTGACCTCACCATTGACTTATTACCTTGATATTTCGACCTCAATATTGTCTTACTATCTCGATATATCGCCCTCATTATTATTGAGTGTTTTTTAACTCATTATTGTGAAAAGCTCACCTGTCGATAGCCTGCCAGAACCACACGATGACAGGAAGTGCGTCGTGGTAGCCGCCCCTGTACTCCGTGTTATTCCTCCAGTCAGCTACGTCCAACTCTGGAGCTCCCGCTATCACCAACGCTAGCTCTTATTACCTCGATATTTCGACCGCACCATTGTCTTATTACCTTGATATTTCGACCTCAATATTGTCTTACTATCTCGATATATCGCCCTCGTTATCACCTCGTTTTTTAAACTTATTATTGTGAAAAGGTCACCTGTCAATAGCCTGCCAGAACCACACGATGACAGGATGTGCGTCGTGGTAGCCGCCCCTGTACTCCGTGTTATTCCTCCAGTCAGCCACGTCCAACTCCGGAGCTCCCGCTATCACCAACCCTAGCTCTTATTACCTCGATATTTCGACCTCACCATTGTCTTATTACCTCGATATTTCGACCTCAACATCTCGATATATCGACCTCATTATGAACTCACCTATCAATAGCCTGCCAGAACCACACGATGACAGGATGTGCGTCGTGGTAGCCGCCAACTGTACTCCGTGTTATTCCTCCAGTCAGCCACGTCCAACTCCGGAGCTCCCGCTATCACCAACCCTAGCTCTTATTACCTAGATATTTCGACCTCACCATTGACTTATTACCTTGATATTTCGACCTCACCATTATCTTACTATCTCGATATATCGACCTTATTATGAACTCACCTATCAATAGCCTGCCAGAACCACACGATGACAGGATGTGCATCATGATAGCCGCCTCTATACTCCGTGTTATTCCTCTAGTCAGCCACGTCCAACTCTGGAGCTCCCGCTATCACCAACCCTAGCTCTTATTACCTCGATATTTCGACCTCACCACTGACTTATTACCTTGATATTTCGACCTCAACATTGACTTAATACCTTGATATTTCGACCTCACCATTATCTTACTATCTCGATATATCGACCTTATTATGAACTCACCTATCAATAGCCTGCCAGAACCACACGATTACTGGATGTGCGTCGTGGTAGCCGCCCCTGTACTCCGTGTTATTCCTCTAGTCAGCCACGTCCAACTCTGGGGCTCCCGCTATCACCAACCCTAGCTCTTATTACCTCGATATTTCGACCTCACCATTGTCTTATTACCTTGATATTTCGACCTCAACATCTCGATATATCGACCTCATTATGAACTCACCTGTCAATAGCCTGCCAGAACCACACGATGACAGGATGTGCGTCGTGGTAGCCGCCCCTGTACTCCGTGTTATTCCTCCAGTCAGCCACGTCCAACTCCGGAGCTCCCGCTATCACCAGTTCTAGCTCTCGTGCGTCGAACGCTGCCACAAGTCGAGGGTCTACCACCTGTGGGGAAAATTGAGACATTGTAAGTACTACATAAGTAACTCTGCCAAATGGCCTGTTTGAGCCATGAATTCCCGATCCTCAGGTATAATTGCCAAGAGAATACAAAGTTGATATTTGTCAATTAATCATTTTATGTAATTTTCTCAGTTAGATTACGACAATGCAGACTGAATCACCTGATTGTCTGTAAAAAACTTCTTTGCAAGGCACGTTAAGCCATCGGTCGCTGTCTTTGATAGTGGTCGTTACACAAAAAAACCATGTTAGATAAGCTGTGCTAGCCGATTTTAAAACTTTCAAACCAGACAATTTAATGACAGAAGAAGAAGTTTAAAAAAAACGACCTTAAAATCTCTTAATCAAATAGGCGCAAATTACAAATGAACTAGATTGACTTTGGTAGCCAACTTACCTCATGGAACCCTCTAACCAGCCACTCGGTCTGCTCAGCGACCCCCCTCTCCACCCTCCACCGCACCACCCGCTCCAAGTATTCCTTCTTATTCTTCTCGGTCACTGCCACATCTCTTCCCCCAGGCTTCAACTCTCGCTCCAGAACTCTTCCGTCGGCCAGTCGCTCTGATACGGCGAAGGTCAGCTCTAGGGATGACACGCATCGAGCTTGCTGGAATAGAGAAAAGTGGAGTTAGTTGCGGAGTTTGATAATAGATGGCGTTAGTAGTATTGACTTTGCTTGTAAATTATAGGTCTTCCATGCTGGACTGGGAGTGAGAAAAAACATAAATTGTGCCAGCTGCATTTCCTCCCAGGCATGCTGTAAAAACCAGCTAAGGGATCCAAGGTGTTTCTGTATATTGTAATTTAGGCGATGGGCTGACAACCTGTCACTACAGCAATATACCTACAAATCTATCTTAAATAACCCTCAAAACTTTGTCAGACGTGGCGGAACAACCTTTGTTTAGATCGTTTAAGCTCTGCCTTCCCCATTTGGGATAAAGGCGTGATTATATGTATGTATGTATTATAGGGAAACTAGCGACCCGCCCCGGCTTCGCACGGAAATCATCAGTGTTTCTCTACTATATTCTGCATGTATTATACATATAAACCTTCCTCTTTAATCACTCTATCTATTAAAAGAAACCGCATCAAAATCCGTTGCGTAGTTTTAAAGATTTATGCTTACATAGGGATATAGGGACAGAGAAAGCGACTTTGTTTTATACTATGTAGTGATTGAGGTACTACTGCCATTTAGATAGTAATATACCGGGTGTAAGGGACAGCGTCCCGCAAACTGATAGGGGTTGCTCAGCCAACGATACTGAACAACATTCACCAGAAATTCTTTCATAAGATAAAAAAAATGACTTTCCCATACAAAATGACCACTCCATTAGACAGTTAGTATGGAAAAGATTTTTTTTTTCTTGATAGAATTTCCTGGTGATAGTTGTTCAGTTTCGTTGACTGAGTAACCCCGACGCTGTCCCTTACACCCCGTAATATTATATGATTCTTACTTGTAACCATCGCAAAGACGCTGCAAACTGGGCGTCCAATGCGTCGACATCTTCTAAAGCCGGCGGTAGTCTGAGCAACGCGCGGTAGAGGGCGCGTGTGAACCAAGCTTCTAGCAAGTAGCCGTGCACGAGGGCCAGCCCTAGCACGCGCCCTGAGAAACGGAACCTGGGGAAGAGAGACAAATATATATTAGATGGTTTTTCTTTCAAATTTATTAAGACCTCGAGGTACCTAGCTTAATTTTTTTACATACATACATATAATCACGCCTTTATCCCTAATGGGGTAGGCAGACCTAAACAAAAGGTTGTTTCGCCACGTCTGACAAAGTTTTGAGGGTTATTTAAGATAGATTTGTAGGTATATTGCTGTAGTGACAGGTTGTCAGCCCATCGCCTAAATTACAATATACTGAAACCCTCGGTTCCCTTAGCTTGTTTTTACAGCGTGCCCGGGAGGAGATGCAGCTGGCACATTCTACGTTTTTCTCTCGTTCCCAGTCGAGCCTGGAAGAATTAAATTTAAATTACATTCAATTTTAAACCCATTTATTAGGCCCTACTGTCAATATGGATGTTATTTTTATATTTATGGATAGTCGTAGCAACTTTTGTCGTAGAAACTAAACAACTTGTCTAAAAAAAATAAAAAAAACTGACTGACTGATTTAGAACCTTCAGGACCTACGTATAGGCAACTCAACTTTTTTTCTTATTGAAATGTAATGTAACCCATGATTCCTGGTCAAACTTATTCTGTTTTAAAAGTACGCACCTTCAAGTTTGTTATACCCTTCATATTTATTTTATTTATAGTTTTGTACCTAAAATAAGTTCCTCGGGCCTAGAGCTCTGATCCGCTTTAAACAGGTACCCAAATAAATAAAATCTACTTAAAACCTCAGTGAAGCGTTTTGCTCAAACGACCGTAACAATATAAAGGCCGTCACACACGACTTAAACATATTGAATTACCAAATATTTTCGTCATTTTTTCGTCACACGCAAACAGAAAAAAAACCATGCATCTGCGTACGGCAACTTTAGTAATTCGATATCGCGTGTTTGCCGTAATTTTAGTAACACGAGATGTCGTTCTAGTATGGGATAAAGAGACTGCGTCGAAGCAATTTTTGCTACGAATCGAAAATAGACTTGTTTTTGTTACTCAACGGTATATGTGTTACTATTTTTTAGCTACACATATTTTTCCAGCATCTTAATCAACCAAGGTAGGACTATTTCTTTAAAATAATAGATACTCATAATTCTGTGTGGTAAAATGCGAATTGTTTTTAGGTAAAAGACAATAAATACGTGGTTCTAAAAGCTAGTCGCCATTGTAAATACCTGACCTAACCCAACCGACATAATAAAAAAAATGCTTGTTACAATAGTTACATAGATGAATATATTTTTTTAATTCCTGTAACTGTCTTCCAACATCATAACATAAATTAAATATTTTCCTTAGATTTCAACGTGTATCCTGAATTCTGGTTCAATACGTACCTAGAATTCAAGATACATTTGGAATGGAAGGCAAACATTTCCTTGAGGGTAGTACACCGTTACACTATCAATTGTGTTAAGGCGCAGGTGCCCAGAAGATCCCGTTAGAAATTATAAGGAGCTCTTACTCATCTATTGTTGCTACTATTAGGAAATCAATCGAACTTCTTTACATACAATACTAATTGTTGATTGCGTAGTACTATTGGCATTCGATTTGTCTTTCAAGTGTAGAAAATATGTGTCAAGTTAGGAACTCTAACAATGCTATTTATAGTCACCAATGATATCCAAAGAGCGACTTTTAGAAGTGATTTGATAACACACAATTCACAATTATCCCCCAACAGAGACGTCGAAAAAAAATAACAGGGTTGACTTTTCATAGTTATCTGATTAACAATTTTGTATGTAACTAAGTGTAATGTTTCTTTTTTTTATTTCGTTCTTTGGGCTTTGGGTTTCTTTACCATGAGCGCATGCGTAGTTTTACGTATCTGTCACTAGTAAATACTAAACGTATTTCCTACATTAAGTTTACAAGGGTGCCCGTGTTACTAAGTGAAGTTAATTACGGAAGCATTAGCAACAGTGTCAGAGTCAAAGACAGTCGTAGGAAACAGTCAAAACCACAGCTAGCGTTTCTTATGCCTATTTAGTCACTTGTAAAGATATGGAAATAGGCCTATTTTGTTAATAGGCATGGAATAACAACATTTGAAGGCGAGTACAAGTCACAAGTTTAAAGTGAAGTGTAAAGTGCTTTGCGCTCTTCCTAATAATTTCATATTTCTTGATTGAAAAAGTCTAATACCGAGGACAGATTTCCTAAGTTCGGTATTGTTTTTCATCTCCTGAATACGCCTATCAGTTTGCGGGACGCTGTTCCTTACACCCGGATTTTTTTAAAATTAATTTTGACCAGAATAAATAGGTAACCACACTCTACAAGACGAATAATAAAATAAATCAATGGAACAAAGAATAAACTCATAAAAAATATTCTTTTGAAGATTATTTTTTTTAGCTTGCGCATACGCATAATGTGTACCGAAGCGAATCGAACACTCACCAATACCACCTGACGCGATAATACAGCTCTAATTACGCTATTTGCCATAATCGAGGCTGATATACAGACAATAACAAGCTATTGATTCCTATATTACAGAATTATAGTAATTGTCACTTCAGAGCAGCCACTTAAGAGCAATTTCCATATTCAATGTAGCATTCAGGATATGTGTGAGACGACAAGAAAATTTAGTAGTTTTGCTATTTGTTGCCATAATTTAATGCTAGAACAAGGACTAGGTGTGACAATGTAGTTAAATGTCGTAGAAGGAATAATGATATAACTGGTCGCTTGGTGGGTGGTCAATTATGTATTTACTGCACGTAATATATAGCTCAAATATGTTAGAATCAGACTACAATACAAGTGTTGTTGTAGTTACAATACATCGTCAAACGATAGTGTGATGAGTGGACTAGGGGTCGTAATTATAAATCAATTTCAAGATTGAAAGCAATATTAAGTATGGATTTGACAGGCCATTTTGTACTGGAATGACATTTCTGATACGAACTCAAATGTAACTTATATACGTATATAAGTTTTTTCACGTAAAGTCACCTATGGTACCTCTTGAATAGCCTTCTAATGATGAAAGAATTTCTAAATTGTTTCAGTAGTACATCTATATTATTTTATCATAAACATAAAATACAAATCTTGCTTCATAATCATAAGTAGGTAAAAGAAAACTCACCATTCATGATGGTTATCAACGAACGCAGACATCGGCGAAACATGAACCGTGTAGGTATCATTCGCTGAATATTCGAATAGTCCGTAGTAAGGGTTGAAGAGTTCTCTTGAAAGCAGGAAGAAGAACTCCCGACTAGGTCCTCCGTAGTCCAGGCCTTCTTCGCCGTCCCAAATCACGCAGAGTTTGCCCTTCTGCAGTTCCTTCTTGCCGCAGGACATGATGCGACGGAACGCGTCTTCTAGGAGATGCTCTCGGCGGATGTGGAGCCTGGAAAAGTTGAAGAGTTTTGTTAGGTTCTGACTTTGACTGAAGCTTGCATAGGACAATCGAGATCAGGTCAATGTAGCTGGTTGTCTCGAAGATGATTCCGTATTTCGGAGAGCATGTAAAGATGCTTCGGTTCCGTTCGTTTATAAAAACCATGTCAGTTGCCTATTCGGTGACATTATTCTTTTATCAGGATTCATGGACTCGACCTCAAAAACCAGGTTTTAAATCTATCTATTTTCCACATGTATAAAATTTTTGGTAGAGCCTCGATTCAGGGTCAGGTTACTTAAACAAAAAATCTAGGCAGCCTTAAATCAGATCTATTTCGGAATAACAAGTAAACCAGTCTGAAAACTCCAAAATCGCAGGTGTCACATTTCCATTGTAGCTTCCAAACTTCCAGTTCAAACTTGCCATTTTAGCCCATTCAATGTGGTATCCGACAGACAGAGTTAACTAGGTCAGTCCTATTTCTACACCGTACCTATCTCTAAGAATAGCGTGCCCTATATAAGGCAGTAACTTACTGAGGGACACGTCAACTCGTGTTATTGATACTGTGACTATTTTGGAGCATACATGAGATATTCCTTGAGGTCTAGTTTGGCAGTTTTGAGTGGGTGTGATTGTGATTTCATACTCCCACGCATTTTCAGGCTTCAGAATTTGGAGACTATTCTCTATTCAGGTTTAGTTTAGAATATTGAGTAGTACTCACCCACGCATTTCAGCCTTTATAATTTAAGGTACTTGCCTATTCATTTAGTATAGCAAATTCTTGAGATGACTATGATTCGTAGTCCCTTTGGAATATTGCCGTCTGATTTATTTGATCTTTGCACTTACATAAAATTAATATTGTTGGAGTAATACACGGAAAAGCTTGTTATAGGCGGAGAAGTGTAATAGAGTTTTAAAGCACTCTGGGCAACGGTATGTAACTCTAGACTACTAAGTACTTACTTGAGCTTGCCAGGCCCCTGCCCGTACCCCTTGCTCTCTAGCTTGCGGTAGAAGGCGCGGAGTTTGGCTTCAAAGTCCCTCCTCTGCGGCGCTGGCGCCCTGGTACTCCTAGCGGCCGCTGGGGAGGCGCCGGGCGAAGGTGCGCTTGCGCCGACCGTCCCGCAGCCGCCCGCCGGCACGTAGCTCATGATCTCCTGCTCGAACAGGCTGGAACAAAAGGAAACAGACTATAAATAAGATTGTATTTCGGTAGACTTTTAATTTGGAAAATGATTTGTTCTTCTTGGCTAGTAGTCAAAGGCGATAGAGATAGAGGCGACGATGCGATAAAGCGAGCTCACCCAGAACATGCCTTATCATATTTGTTTTAAACGTTATATAGTATCCATTCGAAAATACAGCCGCAAAATGCATTGTTTTTAGAGTAGATACTTTATGATTTTCGTTGCTACCGAAAACAATAGCAGCTATCTTAAAATCAAGTAAATAGGAGACAATAATGTCGTACATATTTGGCTACCTACTTACATAGTAAATTAATGTGAGGAATAAGTACTTTGTAGCAAGTTTGCAAGACAACATTGTTTAGGTTGTTTACTACTAAACTACTTTGAATAGACACACAGCTTGATCTAGCAATATTTTAAGGCTTAACCATAACATTTATCTATATATTGTTTGTTTTCTACACAAAGACGGAAAAGGCCTTCGGTGTCCTTGGTATTTAGATTATTATGCATAAAATGTCCTAAAATATTGATGGCAAAACGGTGAGGGGGTAATAAGCTATCATCAAACAATGAAACTATTTCATTAATCAGTATATTTCTTATTCAAATTGAGAACAGAAAAAGATACAGTACTTGAAAATGAAAGTACATAAATACGACCTAACATGCCGCAGTCAGTGCAGAAAGTATGGTCGGGTTACCGACATTTTAAAAGTCAACAGAACACGTTAATTTTGAGAATGTGTGTCCCAGAACACGCAGAGAAAAATAATTGCGAAAAAAGTCAGTACTGTTTTTTTTATTCATTTAACATGAAGGCACATTATTTAAGACTATCTTTGTCTCATGGAGTTTAATAGATAAAATGGTAACTTATCGTACCTAGCCCACATTAGCCCATTGATGTTTTTTTTTTAAAACTCCCTTTTTAATCTATTGCAGTTAGGCTTTGGAATCTATTGCCTAGATTCTTTGAAACAACACCTTAAAGCTCACTATATTTCTCTACATTAACCGCTTGCACTTGCGTATTTCCCTGAATAATTAGTTGTAACATTTTCTTTCATTAATATTATATATATTTATATATGTATTATAATATATAATATTTATTGTATTTCGATGTAGGTATAAGTAATTTATATGTATGACTTTTTA
Source organism: Scrobipalpa costella (assembly GCA_949820665.1). Taxonomy (NCBI): domain Eukaryota; kingdom Metazoa; phylum Arthropoda; class Insecta; order Lepidoptera; family Gelechiidae; genus Scrobipalpa; species Scrobipalpa costella. Next base: position 4,095,226 of record OX463306.1, read on the forward strand.
TTGTTATTAATAATATAAATACACCTAAGTAGCATATTTACTTACCTATACAATATATTGCCTGAAATGTATACCAGCCCACTAGTTCAACTTTTATTTTCCTGTATGTACCCTAAGGTTGCCTGGAAGAAATTGGTGCTTAGCAATAAGGCCGCCTATTTGTACAACTATTTCTTTAATTTTATTTTCTCTTGTGTTTTCTGTGCAATAAAGTATATTCTTATCTTATCTTTTCTCTTAATTTTTATTTTAGTCTCTTTGATATTGGCAATAGGAAAATGGAGAAAGAAAATTATGAGAGACTTGCTCACAATAAGTACCTACGTGTGCTTTCTCTGACTACTTAGTAGTAAGTACTAAGAACTAATAATACTTAGTACTTACTACCTAAGTATTCGCAAATCGTGTATCATTAATTCAATGCCGCAACGCTTTCCCTTTCCTATCGATTGATTTATAATGATAAGGAGTTTACTTTGCACTTAAAACTTTGAAACATTCTATTAATAAGTATCTGTAGCTAAGAATAGCTCATACAAAAGATAGGACGAGAAGCATAAAATTGGATATTTTTAAGAAATGTGGGACCGGAAGAGCCATTTCTTTACTCTACATACTCAACGAAATGCTTCTCTGTACAGCACTTTTTAGGCACATTGTTAAGTTCGTCGATTGTTAGAGGTAATTTCGAGAGTATATATCATGTTTAATACATATTCAAATCCAATATTTCTTAGTCCTATGTTACGAAACATTGAACCTTGTTAAAAAAAAATCAAATAATATCGCTAGCAATACTAAATTGGTCGGATTGTCCATAACAAGAACATAGTTGTGCTGGTGACAATTTGTTTTGGGTCATAAACTCCACCCATGCAACAGAAGAAGGTCAGACGTGCCTACACTTGCAACAAAATTGTAAATGGACTGTTGTTTTAGTAGGTAGGTATGTACCTGGTGCAGAAATATGTAGCATGGAATCTGTATTGTCAAGTGGTAGTTTCATAGATCACACGATCATTAAAGATAAAAAGATAGATGGGTGGTTATATGAAGCAGTCCTATTTGAATCATCCCTTTAAACTCAATAATAAATAATTTAAAAAAATCCGAAAGACGCGCCATTGTGGTTCTGCGTATCCCGTAAGAAAACAGGTGTGAATTTATGTGTGTTCATTTAAAAAGTTACAGTTCCTGAGCATATTTATATCATATTTTAAAAGTTAAAAACAATCTTACAGCACGGTCAATACACACGTAGTTTTTGTAGCATTGACATTGAGAATGAGAGCGGAAATCATCCAAGATGACCATAAAATCTGCAGTGTTTTGGCAACCAGAAAATCATGAAATAATTAAAAACATTACAAATTCTGATGGGTCAGTTTTAATTAGGTCTAACGAGCTCGGTGTGAGAAAGTCTGGTGATTTACTAGAGCGTGTCAAAATTACTTATAATAATCTTGCGTTTGTAGTGAGCGTATGGTGCGCGTGAAATACACTAATTGAGGATGTGAACTATATTCTTCAATTTGGAAATATGTTGGGTTAAGTAAGACTCAAAGATTAGATCGAGCAAATGTTGGACTTGAAGTCTGAGGAATAAAGAACCATTGATATTCAAGTCTACTTCTTCGAATTGGCATCTCCGTCCCCCAAATTGTTTGTAGATAGATGCCTGCATTGCATAACAAAAGTAGTAGATAGTTCCAAGACTATTATGTACGTACACAGTACCTAAACTAAACAAATGTACAAATGATAGGATTGCAATGTTCTTTTGAAATAAACAATCGCTGTAAGATAACAGCGCAAGCGCATATTGCACTGTTTAAAGTAAAGCCCTCGAGGATCAGTCTGTCTGACAAAACGTGGGAGGCTTAGGACACGACTAACACCTTCATTTTGTAATAGAAATACTCAAATCCACGCTAAAAGCAGTCCCTATCGATCAGCTTGCTCAACTCAACACTTATGCAACTGAGCGAGCTTTCCTTGAAATGATCTCGGGCTAAATGCCCAGGAGGGGCAATGAACTACAGATTATATCCAAAAAGAGGAGCTAGAGGCCGGCCCACATTAGACAGAGACAAAACGTAACTCTAGGCTAGTCCGGGTAATCGATTTAGCTGGTCGAGGATCGAGATTTAGAGGCGCAACGCCCCGCCCTCGGCGCAACATCGAGATTCGGTAATTAGTATAATAATTTCATTTGGGGCTTGAGCCAGGTGAATTATACACGGAAAAAAAATCTACGTGAGGATGCGGCGCACGCACCGATCAGTCGATAAACCTCGATCCTCGGTTATTTATAGTGTTTGATTTTTTTCATAGATTTATCACAGGTAAGGCTCTAATGTGGGTTTTGGAGGCTTAATAATATGTAACGCTTCCTCAGGGGTTGAACTTTATGGAGGCATAAAAATAATCTCACAAAAGATTAAACTTCGAAAGGTTCGATAGCAGTTGCTGGCAGGTGTTGCAAGATTGATATTATTACATCTGAAATTACAAGCAACCCTGATTCATTTAAATGGTGTAAGTGTAACCGATTGCCACATAGCACAGCTCGTAGACAAAACAAAACGAAATTCGGCGCACTGTGAGTAGAACTTGCAGAAATGTTTTCGTTGAATCGCATGCATTCGCGACTCGCGTTTCTTATACTCAAAGTCTCCAACAAAGTTTTAAAAGTGACTGACCCTAGATAAAAAAGGAAACTATTGTGATGGATTTATATACAGCTGTAACTGCAACATAGAAACAGTTTTGTAAATGAGAAAGAAAACTGGGCCAAGTGTACTACCCTGCATAAATTTTTACAGCGTGTAATTTTCTTGGATTAAGTTTATTTATTGTATACCTGCTATGGTCCTTTCACGGCTTATTCTAACATTGTAGCATGATTATCAGTATCAATCACATTGAAACGTGATGGATACGTGTATTGATTTTAAGCAAGCCTTCGACAAACAAAATATTGAACATTATTACAAGCCCTTTTAAGACTAGCCTTCACAAACTTTATTATTATGTAATTATTATTTGTAGCACGTGCCTATTGCTTTTATTGTGTATCGTATTGTTCAATGGTCGCAAATCGAATGACAAAGAGATAATTGAGGAAATATTGAGTTTGTTGCTATAGTTGGTGGATTGGTACTTGCAAGGGCGTGGCAATGGTTGCTGATCGAAATTGATTTTTCGATTTATGTCGCTTGCGGTAAAATCACAAGTATTTTGATATTTGCTTGTGTCTTGGAAAATGTTATAAACGGTGCAAGCTTTAAATTGATGACTTTAACAAAATTTATAACCTGATCCAGAACTAAGATACGCTTTTTACAAAACCCGTGAGAAAACTAGATACCGCACGCGATGCATGTTAAAAGTGTATCTTTGTTTTCCACGGTTATATTACCGATTTGATCAACTCCAATTGTTGGATAATCCTTTAATAGTCTGTGAAAATGATCGCTTCAAACATAATATGTTAGTGTATTTGCGGTCAACACATTAGAATGATCGTCAGCGTTCATATTTTTATAACCTCTTAGTTATCTAGTATTTTGATTGCTTACTTTGCCTTATGTTTAGTTTTTTGGCAGTTATTATTCTTATTTAATGGTATGGTAGGGCCCGCCGTTCTGATTTATGTTTCCATTCCATTTAAATTTATGGCACATTTTTTCAGTGATTCTAAAGGAACTAAGTCTTTCTCTCCCACATGTTACTTATTGAATGTAACAGCTAAATTAGTAAGACCCTAAAATAGATAAAGAAGTCTTTAACCCCAGCCTCCCAAGTCGGTCATTTCAACGATTTCAACGCCGAAAGGAACACAGAGTATCAAGATTTATAACACTCGCCAAAGGGCAATATTTTTACGAGCAGTTGTAATTATGGTTTCTGGTTCAGAGGCTCCACATTCCATCCTCTACGGAACCCTTGAGGCCGCGGGCCGGCTCATTACCGGTGATTAGGGAAACCTAATCGCATTTGGAAGGTTTGGATTCGTTTGATATTTTTAGATTTGAGGAATTTGATACAGATTGGCCACGTGTAGTGTGTTATCGGTAAAGGAAGAAATGGGCAGCAAGGTTCTTTTCGCTTATATAATTATGCATTGCGCTTGTCAAGTGGCCTGCTAATCGTGGTGAATATACCAGGTGTAAGGGACAGCGTTCCTCAAATTGATAGGGGTTGCTCAGTCAACGACACTGAACAAATATCAGCAGGATTTAATTTCAGAAAATGAATAAAAGAAGACTTTTTCATACAAAATGTTCACCTCGATCAGAAAATTTGTACAGAAAAGCCAATTTTTTGTTTAGAGTCGTTGACTGAGCAACCCCTATCAGTTTGCGGGACGCTATCCCTTACACCTAGTATTATCAACCCTCCAGTAGACTTCCTGCAATGATATGGTAATGTAGGTAGGGTGACTGCTGGCTGGTGGCTGCTTTGGTAATAATTTATATTAGCTCTAGATTCTGGTGTCTGATAATGTCCTTGATTGTAATCTATAACGGTAAGTTGTGCTTATGATAACCTTAATTAATTTGATTAAAGTTGGATTTACGACGATGTGTAATCTTCTTCTTCTTCTGTCGAGTGGGTATCGAGTCTATCGACCCGATGAACCCTGGTGTCAGAGTTTTTAAACCGCCTAATAGCACTACTATCAGGCCTCTGACATGGTTTGAGTAACGACCACTATCAAAGACAGCGACCGGGACCGACGGCTTAACGTGCCCTCCGAAGCACGAAATCTTTTTCATTTTCAGACTATTAGGTGATTTAGCCTGCAATGTCCTAACCAAACTAGGGAAAAATTCACGAAGTGATAAATTCTCAAATATCAACTGACCACTAGACCACGGAGGCAGTTAATATGTGTAATATAACTAAACGACTCTAAGGCAAGAGTTTTAAAAAAATCACGTGAATTGAAACTTGATGAGTGTTACTGAATAACGGAAGTAATACATTACGGATAAAATTATGGTATTGCAAGAATTTTTGTAATTTCCTTTGCGCCTATTTTCGAAATCTATCATCAATCTAGATAAGCTATAACATTACATAACATGGGCAGGCAATATGCATTTTCTTATGTTTATCTTGTAAATCATTTACGAATAGACTAGTAGCACGCATTGCAAGGATGTTTCTTATTTCTGATCTACTTACTTAAAGTACGATAATTATAAGTTTCTTAGGTTAACTAATAAAGTCTTCACGACGAACAAATTAGCAACCTGCATTATTATAGAAAACTCGTACTGTAAGACTATCTTGTATAGAGGCAATTTTTAAATCATTATCTTTAGTTCAAGGAGTAAAATTCAAAATGCTGACAGTATTTCTAACTATCTTTTCCATGCTGGACTGGGAGCGAGAGAACAAAAATAGAATGTGCCAGCTGCATGCTGTAAAAACCAGCTAAGGGATCCGAAAGTTTCTGTATATTGTAATTTAGGCGATAAGCTGACAACCTGTCACTACAGCAATATACCTACATACCTATATAAAATAACCCTGAAAACTTACGACCTTTGTTTAGGTCGTTTACGCTCTGCCTACCCTATTAGGGATAAAGGCGTGATTATGTGTGTGTGTTTAACTATGAAGCTGTGAATTGTCATTTTACTCAACTTAGATCACAGCTTATTCTGGTGCAAGTACCTCTCAGTACTTCCAAGTCATCAAGCGGCCGGCAATGAGTTATGACGGCCAGCGGCGCCTGCGCACGTCGCGGAGAAAGTTACTAGTTACCGTAACAGTTACCGGACAGTTACTGGCCATTGTGTTATCCTACCGTTTATCTTTATTTACCCCTTTTAGGGAGCAAATGCTCCTTGGAATAGGAGCGTCGGGTAAAGAATGGTTTCTTGGACTGTTTGTTTGTTTTTATATCTATTTAGATAATGAGAGAAGTCGTTATGGGTGAGTTATGTGTGCCATTTTCCCATTGTGCAACATACCAGCTGCGTTGGTGAATTCAAAACTGTTGGAGACTTCAAATGGTCAAGGATGCCCTGCCCAGTTAACATAGCAAACTAACTGATATTAATGTTACCTTCGTAAAGTTTTCAATAATTACTAAAGCCATATAGGTATACTAAGAACAAGGACTAAGATACAGAAATAATCTATCTATCTTTAAATTGTTTAAACTGAGTAAATGGTCGAATAAATACCCCGTTTGGATTCGATTCGGTCGAATAAAACCCAGAGATCAAATCTTTCGTATGAAGTCCAGTATACTGTGGCTTGATCCTAAAGGACCTCTCAAGGCTGACTAAAAAGTGAATTCAGATCCAGCCGATGAACCTTCCATTGACGGCCCTAACTACCTGAATGTCTTGTGCTACGTCATCAGACGTCAGCGGGCATCTGATAGCTCGCAGTTGCCACTCCCGCGCACCTGTCCGTTCCCCGAGGCTGCGAGGTTATACCACTGATTATAAAGCAAGATTAGATACTGGGCGTTTTGCTTTTCTTCCTTTTTTGAAGTTGTAAGTTTTGTAGCGATTCGGTGTTGATTGAATTGCGTTGCGTTATTTTGAATATCTATCTCGTCTTTATCTGTAACTTGACCAGTTCATAGAAGGTTAGGTTCATGTTGTATAGGTACAAAAACTGGTCACATTTGTTAATAATAAATTTACACGGTGTAATATATGGAGCTCGAGCGCAGGCTGCGTGCAGCCTGAGGCTCTACTTAACTTAGCCATATTTCAAATGCAAAACATGGTATAAAAAATTGCCACATTATTGAAAATTCTCGAATAAACCAATACTACATTTCACCAGGAATTTTCTACCTTTACTTGTACCGGAACACCTGGCATGCGCATACGCAGCTTAGCCTGCAGCTCGCACGCGCCGCTCGAGGGATCCCGACGCCATTATAACTTTCGGCGGAGTCGTGTGGGACGGCTGCGTGCCTCTGTAATCACTACGGTCCGGTGCTGCAGCCCTAATCATTAGGTACACACAACGTGCTTTTAAATTATCAATAGTGGTGATGAGTGACCATGGGGTACCATAGTATTTTCTGTTTAAAGTAATTTTGAGAGACTATATTTTCGGAGGATTGTATTTGGGACGTATTTCAAAATTATCAATAGCTAGTGGTGATGAGTAGTATGAACAATTTTATTTTAGACTAGCGACCCGTCCCCCCGTCCCGGCTTCGCTTCGCTTAGTGTTTCTCTACTATATTATGCATATAAACCTTCCTCTTAAATCACTCTATCAATTAAAAGAAACCGCATTAAAATCCGTTGCGTAGTTTTAAAGATTTATGCATACATAGGGATATAGGGACAGAAAATCGACTTTGTTTTGTACTATGTAGTGAAGTAAATTTCAAAGCCAAAAAACTGAATGACTGTTTTTGTCGTGTATTTCAAGAAGAAGGCGATAAAAAGCACCATTGTCAACTAAAATCTCACTCAAAAGAGCGAAACTAAAGAGAGAAATCATACCAAGCAATACAACGCTAACGATAATGACAGAACACGACTCGTCCCCTATTACAAAACGAACGACCTTGCCTCCCAAACGAACTTGTATCGTCTCCTCGAGCCGCGAGCGCAAGAAACGTAACACCACGGAATATACAGGGTCTTCTTCTGTCGAGTGGGTATCGAGACTATCGATTCGATGAACCCTGTTGTCAGAGTTTTTATACCGCCTAGTAGCACAACTATCAGGCTTCTGACATGGTTTGAGTATCGATTACTATCAAAGACAGCGACCGGGACCGACGGCGTAACGTGCCCTCCGAAGCACTTTTTTTTTCTTTTTCGGACAATCAGGTGCTTCATGTCTGCAATGTCCTAACCGAACTGGGGAAAACCTCACAATGTGGTAAATTTTCAAATATCAAGTTTGTGTTTCCTTCCTGGGAATGGAACCCAGGACCTCTGGATCGTAAGCCCATGGCTCTGACCACTAGACCACGGACGCAGTTATTCTGATCATAATACTTACATAGTAATTTTGTATGGGCAATAAAAAAAATACATTTGCTGGATGAATTTCTTGTTTTCAGTTTCGTTGATTGAGCAACCCCTATCAGTTTGTGGGAAGCTGTCCATTACACCCTGTATAATTAACGTAACACCCGTAATAGCTGCGCGAGCGCACGGGTGAAACACGGTCATTACTTTGTACCAGAGATAGCTTTTGAAATATGTAAATGTTAGAATATAATGTAGCTGTCTTCGATGCTATAAAGAGTTTGTTGTATGCTCTTGAATATATTCAAACAAGTATTTTAAAAAAGAATTTAAACAACCCGACTATAGTATCTATAAAAACATGTTTTAAAGCATTAATTGTTCTAAAATTTAGCGTTATCTAAACCAGTACTCTCGTTCAATCAGCTAGATTAGGTAGCCGCCAGGTAAGATACGGGATAAGGCTAGGGAGATGATGATGATATGAATAATAAATATATTTAATTACCTTTATTTTGATACCCCGTTCGACAGGTTCAGTAAAAAAAAAAATAAGTCTTACAATTTTGCGTCTAAAACCAGCCATTTTTAATTTTGAAAAGTAACCCCTTTCTAAGAACACTCGGGTGAATAAGACCAATCGAACAATACCCTATTTGTCGAATTCCATCCAGACGTTTCGGATATACGAGGTAATAAAGAAATATCAGTACATACATACATATAAGATACGCGCGAAAAACATAACCCTTCCTTGACAGTCGGGTAAAAAGGGTGTAAATATCAAGCTCTACTTAATTTAGTAAGTTCTCTATAAAATTGTATTGCAATAAATATAGTGCATATTTTATTATATTAGTTGTATCACCTACTAAGGTGTTGTGACTAAGTCTTTGACAGATATTGCAATGTAAAATTTCCTAACAGAGATTGAACAGATACAGAAGTAATAATATTAAAAATATATTCACAGTTGTTTAATCAATAAATTATATATTTTAAAAGACAATGCAGACGATAAAAAGGGTACGATGCAATTATCAATGCTATTTTTTGTTATGAACAATAGTTGCAAGTAATCTAAATTCTCATTATCTTTATTCATTTTTCCCTAAAGGTCGTCTCAATGCCGATAGAACGGAATCAAATCAATATTCTATTTTAAATCAGATTCTGACCGTTATTGTGTGGAACAATCGGAGGCTTAAGCTTCGTGTCAATATTTGAATCATTCTCGGAAGTAATTTGATACTTTTTGGGACCCCAAGGTAAGGCAATAGATTTCAAATAGTAATTATTGTCTAAACGGTGTCTCCCGTTTCTGAGCTTTATGTTTCACGGGTTTTTAATGTCTGTTGTATTTTATGTCGTCCACATAGACGTAAGGAGAGAATGATTTTTAATGAAACCAAATCGCGATTCACACAGTCAAGAGATAGCTGTAGATTTCTGGTATCGGAGGCCAAGATCCACTTTGGGTCACTGTACGACGCAGATAGTAAGTAAATGAGTTCAAAAAAAGATGTCATTTAATACTTTCGCGTAAGTGACAAACATCTGAGTGATGAGTTACTACGAGCAACGACTGATCAGCCTCAATTTATAAAAAAAAAAAAAAACGCACCTAATTTCCAAGACATGTTCTCAAGGATATGACTGACGACCGAAAAGAGTAGATAACTAGGTTTCTAAGAAAGGCAATACCTGTAATACGCAACTGCACATTATTTGCTTGTCGATTCAGACAATAAGGGTATATTTTACGCAAAGTTCACAATCAAATTGGTCATTGTGCGTACGTACTTGCCACTCGCCAAGCCACTTGCCAACGATAAAACGCATTCGCGTGTCCACAGAGAATGCTAATTGTCCCGCCATTGTTGGGTCCGTGGAAAAATCCGTATAAATGGATGGATAGATTATTTTTATTGCCGTACAATTTTCGTATTTTACTTTATTCCAACAAAGAATTTACGAATTCTTTTAAGTTTTAAAATAGCATAGAAATGCACTTAATTTACCAGTTTGAATATGATTCGTTGTAGGTACTTTTTATTTAAAAATAAGGCAATATATTAAAGGAAAAGAAGAAAATATACACGGGTATTAAAAGTAAAAATGAAGAATACATACATAAATCACGCCTTTATCCCTTACGGGGTAGGCAGAGCGTTTAACGCCTCGTAAAAGGCGCTTTCGCCACGTCTGACAATAATTGAGGGCAATTTTAGATTGTAATATTTATTGCTATAGTGACAGGTTGACAGCCCATCGCCTAAATTACAATACACTGTAACCCTCGAGTCCCTTTTGCTGACTTCAACAGCATGCCCGGGAGGAAGGGCAGCTGGAACATTCTATGTTTTTCTATCTCTCCCAGTCCAGCATGGAAGTATAAAAATGAAGAATTAAGAGGAAATCTTTCTTCAGCAGTGTGGTTTAGACCATATCCATTGTCCGGGTCAATAAATTGATAAAGAAATTGAACTGAATATTGTAAGTTTACTATACGCAACACTCCTTCAATTACCGTTATAATATCGCCAAAGTAGAGCTAAATAATGTTTCTAATTTATCAGCGTTTATAAAATAAATGCATTTACGTTTAACATTGCTCCAGGTTATAAAACATAACAATATTTAGACAAATTGTTAGCGTTTATTAGCAGACCGCAAATTTTTCAAAAAACAAGGCTAGTGTAAAATTAGTTTTGACAATATGCATTGACACTGAAATAATGTCTTGGGTAAATTGGTTCCGCGTTTCGGTAATGCTACAAGGTAGTTACCTATTTGTGTTACAATAACGTCGTCCTTTGGCTAAAATTAATTTAACGAATCTTTGATAGCTTCTTCCCAGTAACAGTTATAGTTTCTTTTTTGTGAAGCGTATTTTTAACTATTTCAAAAATTTCTGTTATGTCATGTGATGATTGAACTCTAGAATTTCCATGATATTTTCGTGGTTTTAAAGATTTATACGTGCATTTATGAACTTACAGCAAAATACATACAAATCTATTTTAAATAACCCTCAAAAATTTTTCAGGTGACGCGGAGCCACCTTTATTTAGATTGTTTACGCTCTACCTACCCCATTAGGGATAAGGGGTGATTAAATTATTTATCAACTTCTTCTGTCTAACATTTAAGGAAAAATAAACTGTATTTACCTATAGTAATAATTCAGTTATTATCAACACGTGAGAAAACAGGTACCAAGCTAGGTGCTAATTTGGATGATCCCTCATTCTTACACGGTTATAATCATTAGTTATCATAATGTACAAATTGTGGGTCAATTTTTATAACTTCTTCAAAGTTTTTGCTTCAGTTTTTTAGGTCTTTAATGAGAACTTAGATCCTTTTTCCTTTAACCAATTAGGGAATGGGGGTTTTACAAAATTGAAAACTTTAGCTAAACTGCGATTTAATAGTAGGGTTGGGCCGGATATGCTTGATATGCACATTAAGATGTTTCAACAAAAAAGGAATCAGGCGCAAGATTCAAAAGCATCGTCTTGATCTTATGTGTAAGGTTATTCTTCCTCTTTAGTACTTAGAAAATATTCGTTCGCACCATGAAAGGATTCTCATACATAATCCATCTCAACATCATGTGTAGAATATAGAGCAGGAATAGTGCCGATCAGAATTTCGTAAAAAGAATTGTGTCACATGGTTATGATCCCGTTCATGCAATATCCCCAAAACATCTATGAATCTAAAACGGCTCATAAAATAAAAGTTTCAAATTGACTTCACCTCGGGGAAACAAATGTAAACAAAACCTGTTTTTTTTTCAACAGCATTGTTTCAGTGGCAAGGCCAAAGGACATTAGCATGATAGTAACGAACACTAGCATTACAGACATGCATTCAGTCCTTTCAGACCATAAAAGAATAATTTACCTGCTAAATTGCCTTTGTTAGATCATAATCAAATGGGTTTTTTTTTTCTTCCATGCTGACCTGGGAGCGAGAGAAAAACATAGAATGTGCCAGCTGCATTTCCTCCCGGGCATGCTGTAAAAAGCAGTTAAGGGATCCGAGAGTTTAAATATGTTGTAAATTAGGCGATAGGCTGAAAATCTGTCACTACAGCAATATACCTACAAATATATCTTAAATATCCCTCAAAACGTTGTCAGACGTGGCGGAACGACTTTTGTTTAGATAATTTACGCTCTGCCTACCCCATTAGGGATAAGGGCGTGATTATATGTATCTATGTCTTATTTTTTCGTTTCGTTTGGTAGTTTCGTATTTTTAAATAAAAGGTGTGTAATGGATCTATCAGAAAATTTGTGCCAACATTTTTTTTATTAGTGGGAGGAATTTTATCGTTCACTGAGCAACCATTTTTAGTTATTGGTAAACGTGTATTATATCCGGTATAGTTCTGTAAAATCTTTTTTTATTTTTTAAAACAATGTATTCTTTCTTTCTTCTAGCCGTTTTTACACAGCCCTAGAACAGCACTCGTCGTCTCAGCCGATAGACGTCCACTGCAGGACATAGGCCTCCCCCAAGGACCTCCACGATGATCGGTCTAGCGCCTTCTGCATCCAGCAGCTTCCCGCGACCTTCACCAGATCGTCGGTCCACCTTGTGGGAGGCCTGCCTACGCTGCGTCTACCGTGCCAAGGCAGCCACTCCAGGACTTTCCTACCCCAGCGGGAGTCGGTCCTGCGAGCAATGTGCCCCGCCCACTGCCACTTAAGTTGAGCAACTCTTCGAGCTATGTCGGTGACCTTGGTTCTCCTCCGGATCTCCTCGTTTCGGATTCGATAGCGGAGGGAAACTCCGAGCATAGCCCTTTCCATTGCCCTTTGAGTGACCTTGAGCCTTCTTATGAGGCCCATTGTGAGTGGCCAAGTTTCGGTTCCGTAGGTCATCACTGGCAACACGCACTGGTCCCAGACTTTTGTCTTGAGACATTGCGGTAGTTGTTTGGATGAGAAGATGTTACGTAGCTTCCCGAACGCTGCCCAGCCGAGTTGGATTCGACGATCGACCTCCTTCTGAAAGTTGGACCTACCCAACTGGACTTTTTGTCCCAGGTAGACATACTCGTCGACAACTTCCAGAGTAGAGCCTCCAACCGTCAGGGAAGTGGGTGCAACAAGGGAGTTTGACATGATCTTCGTCTTCTCCATGTTCATTTTAAGACCCACTTGTTGAGAGGCTCTATTGAGGTCATCGAGCATTGTACCGAGGTCCTCCAGGGTTTCAGCCACAATAACAATATCATCGGCAAAACGAAGGTGAGTCATATTCTCGCCATTGATATTAATGCCAAGATCCTTCCAGTCCAGAAGCTTGAAGACGTCTTCCAGTGCTGCGATGAACAGTTTTGGAGATATAACATCTCCCTGTCTCACTCCTCGCTGCAACTGGATAGGCTTCGAGTTCTGGTCCTGAAGACGGACTGACATGGTGGCGTTTTCGTACAAAGACTTCAGCACTTCGATGTACCGGTAGTCGATTTGGCACCGCTGGAGTGACTGCAGTACGGCCCATGTTTCGATCGAATCGCAGGCTTTTTCGTAGTCCACAAACGCGAGGCAGAGTGGTTGGTTATACTCTTCGGTCTTCTGTATAACTTGCCTCAGTGTATGGATGTGGTCTACGGTGCTAAAACCTTTTCGGAAACCGGCTTGTTCGGGAGGCTGGAAATCGTCGAGCTTGCGTGCGAGACGGTTCGTAATGACTCTTGAGAACAGCTTGTAGATATGGCTCAGAAGCGTGATGGGTCTGTAGTTTCTCAGCAAGGACTTATCGCCCTTTTTGAAAAACAGCACCACCACGCCTCTGTGCCATGCCCGTGGCGTTTTGCCTTCGAGTATGACAGAGTTGAAGAGCTTCTGCAGTGCTTTTAACATCGGTTTACCACCGGCTTTTAGAAGCTCTGCCGTTACTCCATCATCACCCGGCGCCTTGTTGTTTTTAAGCTGTTTCAGAGCCATACTAATCTCGTACAAGCTGACGTCCGGAATATCTTCCGTGTAGTGTCGGGTTAATCTGGCTCTTGGGTCTGCAGCCAGATTATTAACAGACGATCGTGTGGTAGCATATAACTGCCCATAGAACTTCTCGACCTCCTCCAGAAGCTCTGGTTTGGACGATACGATTCTGCCATCATCGGTCTTCAACTTCGCCAACTGGGTTTGGCCTATAGACAGATCTCTCGCGAACACTTTGGAGCCTTTGTTGCGCTCGATTGCCTCTTTAATACGGTCGGTATTAAACTGGCGTATGTCACGAGTCAAAGATTTGGAGATCTGCCTGTTAAGCTGCCGATATCGCGAAATGTCTTCCGACGACTGCAGAGCCATATCGCGTCGTTCCTCCATGAGCTTCAGGGTATGGTCAGAGGTTTTTTTGGTTCCTTTTTTACGTTTGGCTTTAAAGAATTTAGAACCAACCGTTAGGACAGATTCCACGACCCTGTCGTTATAATCGTCCACTTCCAAGCACTCATCTAGGCAATCAAAGCGGTTTTTCAGTTCGAGCTGAAAACTGTCAGGGTTTTGGATTTGGGTAGGTGCCGGTCGGAGCGTAGACTTCATCAGACGTGACCTCTCGGTTTTGACATTTAGATTCAATGTGCCTCTCACCATTCGGTGATCGCTGCCCGTTTTGAACGAATTGATCACAGAGACATCATTGAATATCCGCTTTTTGTCTGTCATGATGAAGTCTATCTCATTTTTGGTGACACCATTGGGGCCCTTCCAGGTCCATTTTCGATGTGGCCATTTCATGTAGAAAGAGTTCATCATAAAGAGTCCCTCCTTCTCCATGAAGTCGACCAGCATTTGACCTCGACCATTCCTCGTCCCAGTACCAAATGGCCCAATTCTCAGCTCGTCACCGCATCGTTTGCCCAGTTTAGCGTTGAAGTCCCCCATGACCACCGTGTAATGGGTCCTGGAGGTATGCATGGCTCTAGATATGTACTCATACATCACCTCCACGTCCTCATCGGGTGATCTCGATGTTGGGGCGTATACCTGTATGACCTTCAACGAATAACGTTTAGTTATTCTGAGTATAAGGTATATCACCCTATTCGAAACACTTCCGACCTGTACAACGTTGTTCACGAGGGACCTGTGGACGATGAACCCGACACCATGTTGGGACAGACGTTCGCCCTCCCGGAAATAGAACAGGTTACCTGACTTAAGGACTATCGAGTCCTCTCCCTCTCTTCGGACTTCAGATAGCCCCACAATGTCCCATCGTAACCTGCTCAATTCCTCCTCGAGTTCTACCAACTTCTCATCCAATCGCAAAGAACAGCACTATCTTGAAACAAATTTGATATCAGACTGCCACGTCATATTAATTAGGATACATTTTTAAAACAATGTGTTCTTTCCTTTTTCTAGCCGTTTTACACAGCCCTAGAACAGCACTACCTTAAAACTAATTTGATATCAGACTGCCACGTCAAATTAATTAGGATACGTTTTTAAAACAACGTATTCTTTCCTTTGTCTAGCCCCTTTTACACAGCCCTATATCAGTGCTAGTCTAGTCTGGCAACTAATTTGATCTGGCTGCCACGTCATATCAATTAGGACACAATGCATTTAAGGACTTCCGTCATTGCGAACAAAGCGTTTCATTATTCAAACCAGTACTTTCAACCCCTTTAGCTGATATCCTGTACTTGTTATGATGTTTATATAAAATAAACATTGAAGTACCCTATTATTACAAGGTACGTGGATGCAACTGAAGGGTTCTCAAGTAGGTATCATTGTTATTTTGAATCTAGGGTTTTCGCCCTTCTCAATATTCTGAATTTATGCCTGTCTAGTGAATATTTTAGAAGACATTTATAACGGATGATGTATACCTACTTTAATATTGATTATTAAAAAAAAAAAATCTTCCATGCTGGACTGGGAGCGAGAGAAAAACATAGAATGTGCCAGCTGCATTTCCTCCCGGGAATGCTATAGAAACCAGCTAAGGGTTCAGAAGGTTTCAGTATATTGCAATTTATGCGATGGGCTGACAACCTGTCACTACAGCAATATACCTACAAATCTACCTTAAATAATCCTCAAAACTTTGTCAGACGTGGCGAAACGACCTTTGTTTAGGTCGTTTACGCTCTGCCTACCTCATAAAGGCGCCAAAAGGATCTGATCAGATCAATGTGCTTACTTCCTTGCCCTCGCCATCTACATCCTAGATACATCTCTGCCCAGACTGATACTAGCGACCCCTACGTCATACAATTAGGACATTACGACCGAAGGACTTCCGTTACCATTGGCAACATGCAGCAACACCATTCATTATGTATATTAACAATGTGTGTGTGTTTGTCCGCTCGCAATTATCCATACAACATGTGGTTGGCGCGATCTGTTTAACACTGTAAACACATTTGCATGGAAAGCTCTTTAAAAAAAGCTAAATTATTCATAATTACATACATACATACAAATAATCACATCTTTATCCCTAATGGGGTAGACAGAGCGTAAACGGCCTAAATAAAGATCTTTCCGCCGACAAAGTTTTGAAGGTTATTTTATTATATTAAAGATAGATTTGTAGGTATATGGCTGTAGTGACAGATTGTCAGCCTATCGCCTGAATTGCAATATAAAGAAACCCTCGGTTCCCTTAGCTGGTTTTTACAGCATGCACGGGAGGAAATGCAGCTGGCACATTCTATATTTTTCCCTCGCTCCCAGTCCAGCATGGAAGTAAGCTGTATTGAGCTATCTGTAAATTACAAATGGTTCAATACAGCTTCACAATGATAATTTTAACAAGCTCTAACTATACGTAGGTACACCTAGTACATTGATTAACAATATCAATTTTGGAAATATAAGTCCCGCAATGTCTAAAAAGTATTGCAACTTTTACAAATTAACTACTTATATCAACGCAAGTTTCTTTCTAAATGAATGTTCAAATACCAATCCAAAATACAATTCGAAATTAGTAACATACGACCTCATTAAGATTCCGTCTGCTACATTGTGTTACCCGACCGGAAGTCCTGCCCTGTCCTGTGCCCCCATTGTTACCACGAGGGGGGTTTGACCCCCCCGGCTGGTGGGATTGGTGGGACTAATTTTAGCAACTCTTTGTCTGGTGTAAACAAAGAAATGTGGCGTTTATTTGCGTGTAAAGGAGTGTGTACCAGATGTCGTCCTTATGGTCGGATGCTTCCACTGTCGGTTTGTTTTATTTAAATTGTTACTATAAAGTTGTTAATTTTAATGAATTTATTGTTTCTTTGAAGACTCCGACAAAATATGTCAGTAATTTCTACATACATACATACATACATAAAATCGAGCCTTTATCCCTTACGGGGTAGGCAGAGCGTCAAACTCCTCGTAAAAGGTGCTTTCGCCACGTCTGACAAAAATTGAGGGCAATTTTAGATTGTAATGTGTATTGCTATAGTGACAGGTTGTCAGCCCATCGCCTAAATTACAATACACTGTAACCCTCGAGTCCCTTTTGCTGACTTCTACAGCATGCCCGGGAGGAAGGGCAGCTGGAACATTCTATGAACATTCATTCTATCTCTTCCAGTCCAGCATGGAAGAAAATGGCAGTAATTTCTAAAATATTTAATTTATTTATTTTGTATTTTAAGGAACACCACTACTGAGCAGCCACTCCAAACGCTTTTCGTGTGGCAACTTTTTGGGCTGAGAAAATTTGATTCGCCGCGATACGCAAAGAAGAAGAAGAAAAAGGAAAACCAAGAGCTATTAATAATAGAATAGAATTTTATGAGACAGTAATTTTCCCATCGTTTGTTCGTACAGATAACAAAAATGACAATAAGGGAAAACCTTTATTCTGATTGCAATGTCCAAAACCATAAAAGGACAGGCTGTTAAACTAAAAACCTATAATTCTAATACAAATATGAAAAGTGATAATATCGTACATATACGTATAATGAACTGAAAAAAAGAACCTATAATCCTGAAATGCAAATATGAACAATGATAAATCAATAGTGACTAACAAGGGGGCAATGGCTGATTGACGGAAAGGCGTGTCATTGCAAACAGTTATTAGAATTACATACATACATAAAATCACGCCTTTATCCGTTACGGGGTAGGCAGAGCGTAAAACGCCTCCTAAAAGGCGCTTTCGCCACGTCTGACATAAATTGGGGGCAATTTTAGATTGTAATGTGTATTGCTGTAGTGACAGGTTGTCAGCCCATCGCCTAAATTACGATACACTGTAACCCTCGAGTCCCTTTTGCTGACTTCTACAGCATGCCCGGGAGGAAGGGCAGCTGGAACATTCTATGTTTTTCTATCTCTCCCAGTCCAGCATGGAAGGAACTTACTTCATCACTTTACCAAAAACTAAAAAAAAAGAACTTCACACAAAAAAAAACCCTGCCTTTTAAATCTCAAGAACAACTCACTTCTGCTAGCATCACTTAAGAAATATCACTTTGTGGTTTCCTTTAGACAACGCAGTAACCGTCAGGTGTCCAGTTTGCCCTCCCATTATTAAAAAAAAGAAGTTATTGCATAAAACACGTTCTCTGTCGCACTTTCCTATTCATTATAACTTGTAACCACATCTCGTGGGAATCCTTGCGCAATAAAAACTAGCAATCTAAACGCGTAAAGAAGATTCCTGGCCTCTGATTATCCAGGCACATAATTAGGGCAAAAACTGGATGGTACAGTCGACCAAGGGGTTAGGGTACCAGGGCTGCGCCAAACCGATAAAGTTTTCTTAGACATTTCTTTTATTTATGCAGCGAAGTTGCTCATTCAATTGTAAGGGCTTGTTCAGACCTTGAAACCGAAAAACTTTCTTTGTGGAACATAGGATGAAATATGAGATGGGAAATCTATTTTTCTTCTTAATTCCATAGAGAAAGTTATTCAGTTTCATGATTTAAACAAGCCCTTTAAACTTCTTTGTTTATTGAAAAATCTCGTGTTCTTTAGATAAGATACTAAATGTTAGTAGAGTTTATTAACTTGCACAACAATATACGAAATCTTATTTTTTTTTTAAAACAAATACCCGAGTAATCTTTTCCCGTTTGGAGCAGCCCTGGAACCCTAACTCCTAGGTCGACTGTACACTGGATTCTGGGATGGCATTGTGGAGCTGGAACTGGTTGCCAAGGTGGACTGCCCACAAGGACTGCCAGGATCGAAACCTGATTATCCGATTTGTGCCTTGGACTATTTAAACGTGTAACAGTATCCATTTAATAGATGGTACTAGGAGCAAGACTTTTAGTTTTACTTCGACACGATATACTTCCATGCTGGACTGGGAGCGAGAGAAAAACATAGAATGTGCCAGCTGCATTTCCTCCCGGGCATGCTGTAAAAACCAGCTAAGGGATACAAGGGTTTCTGTATATTGCAATTTAGGCGATAATCTGACAACCAGTCACTACAACAATATACCTACAAATCTATCATAAACAACCCTCAAATCTTTGTCAGACGTGGCGGAACGACCTTTGTTTGGGTCGTTTACGCTCTACCTACCATGTAAGGGATAAACGCGTGATTTTATGTATGTATGTTCGTAGGAGTAGACAACAGCTTATTGCTTACAATTACAATTTGCTTTCTCAACAAGATTATTAAAAATAATGACAGGAAGCAAACTGACCAACCTTTTAATTTGTATTTTTCTCATTTCGCAACTTTGCCCTTTTGCTTTTCGCCCCAGATTCTTAACCGGACATTTCGGTAGTACGCAGTTACATTTACAAGAAGTTGTTCCAAATTATCGCAATTCTTATCAAACGGAGCTTTTGAAACGCCGCCAGGAATGTTAAAGAGTACTTATTTCTTTTACTTATCGTGAAAGGAAGTGTGTAGAGGTTACTATTACCGGTAACCGGTCATTCTAGTAATATCGTGAACGATAACATTTGATAACGTGTGGACTGTTTCTTCCATGCTGCCTGGGAGCGAGAGAAAAACATAGAATGTGCCAGCTGCATTTCCTTCCAGGCATGCTGTAAAAACCAGCTAAGGGCTTCGAGGGTTTCATTATATTGTAATTAAGGCGATGGGCTGATAACCTGTCACTGCAGCAATATACCTACAAATCAATTTTAAATAAATAACCCTTAAAACTTTGTCAGACGTGGCGGAACGACCTTTGTTTAGGTCGTTTACGCTCTGCCTATCCCATTAGGGATAAAGGCGTGATTGTATGTATGTATGTCCGGAGACTAATGCTATCTGAAAAATACTAACATAAATATGACAATATACCACGTAAAGATTTAAAAAAATAAAGATTACAATAATATCTTTATAACGTTAAATTTATAATTCAAACTTAGAACAGGCGTTTCGCTATTCGTATGTCGTTTAATTCTTTTACTAAGATCCTAAAAATGAAACCGCTAATGCTCGAAACAGATCGCCTCTAACGAAATGTGTGATTTATGCTCCTAACTGGCTCTAAATTATCAACAATAGGACGCGACTTTAAATTTTATAACTATCGTAAATCGTACTTTTTTTTTGTAGGTTTCGGTTTCAGACGTTCGTGCTCCTATGTCGTTAGTCGGCCAATCAAATTGTCGTAAACGATAATAGTGACGGTCGTAAGTCGTATCCGACTCGTTCGATATGGGAACCGTGGTATCGAGATCGTCTTGATACCATTGTGAGTAGGAAAGCCATAAAGTCACCACTTTCGAAGAAAAAAGAAATACTTTTGTCGTCGCACCTCTGATAAAAATACTGAATTTCGAAATGATATAAAGAAAGAAAGATATAATGAACTTTGATTTCAATTATACATATCACGCCCGGCAGGTACTCAAAATTGTACCCGGTGTAAGGGACAGCGTCCCGCAAACTGATAAGGGTTGCTCATTCAACGAAACTGAACAACATTCACCAGGAATTACTTTCAGGAGATAAAAAAAGAAATTGACCTTCTCATACAAAATGACTTCTTCGATCAGAAAATTTGCATGTTTTTTTTTCATTACCTGAAAAAAAATATGCTGATAGTTGTTCAGTTTCGTTGACTGAGCAACCCCTATCAGTTTGCGGGACGTTGTCACTTACATCCCGTATACAATGATTTCGTGGTCAACACAAACCAGAGAACCAGAGAAAGTCCGAATTCATACGACAGTAGAATATTGGTCACGCTAACATAAACTCCAGCTTTAAAGCCAGGTAAATCCTTGTCACCTCACAGCATAGTTCGGACATGGTTCGGATTTGGGCAAACACCATACCAAGGATTAGACGAGTGTGGTGAATTACTATATCCATCCTACGGTCAATGGTTTTCAATCGCGATACTTTTTTTGTTGGATCCTTGCCTGTCTGTCACATATCTTTATTTCTTTTGTTAAGTCCTAGTTCGGAGTGAATTGAAAGAATTTGGGGGATAAGGGGAGACTACTAGACACGAACTTAGTTTTTTATTTGGCCCTAAGCAGACCCAAATCATCATCTTCCTAGCCTTATCCCGTATCTAACGGGGTCGGCTACCTAATCTAGGGGATTGAACGAGGGTACTGGTTTTTACACAGAGCGACTGCCATCTGACCTCCGCAACCCAGAAGGGAAACCAGACCCAATCTTAGATTAGGTCAGAGTTTTCAAGCCGCCAATGTTTAGCACTGGCCTCTGATATGGCTTAACGACTAAATCTACGGTATTAAAGGATATTAACCGGGACCAACGGCTTAACGTGCCTTCCGAAGCAGACCCAAATAAATATTTTAGAAATTACACCATGAATTTTGCATAGCCATTATCTTACTGCTACCTATCAGGGGCGAAGGGTCCATACAAGCCGATTCCCACCGGCTTCCCTTTCAAGAATTCCAGCTCCACCAAATTCGGAATTACGTCGAAGGTATAAAGTACTTCTTCCATGCTGGACTGGGAGATAAGAAAACATAGAATGTTCCAGCTGCCCTTCCTCCCGGGCATGCTGTAGAAGTCAGCAAAAGGGATTCGAGGGTTACCGTATATTGTAATTTAGGCGATGGGCTGACAACCTGTCACTACAGCAATACACATTACAATCTAAAATGTTCTTAAATTTTTGTCAGGCGTGGCGAAAGCGCCTTTCACGAGGCGTTTTATGCTCTACCTACCCCGTAAAGGATAAAGGCGTGATTTTATGTATGTATGTATGTATAAAGTACTTGAATGTCTTTTTGTTGTTTTGGCTTAACCTCGGTAAAATTTCACGCCTCGCCACCGGCACCTATTTATTATTTTTCTGTCGCGTTGTCAGATCAATGAACGACCTGCCGAACTCATTTTTACATCTGCCACCTAATAGGTATATAAATTGTTAGTCCTTATAAAAATATGGCTGAATTCGAAACTATTCTCACACCTTAGTGATAACTGTATAATTGCTACGAAGATGACGAAGATAACTTCCAACAGTACGTTCACGCACGCCTAATCTCTTCACCACGTTATTAAAAACTAGCTTTCTGTCAGCTGTGTCACCCAATGCTTAATAGGTTTTCCCATGTGAATATGCACTTTCCCGCGGTAAAAAGCCTCTGTTACTCAGGGTAAACGTAGCTTTCTAACGGTGAAAGAATTATTGAAATCAGCTCAGTAGTTTTTGAGTTTATTCGTTACAAAGATACACACACACAGAAATCTTTCCTCTATACAATATTAGTATAGACAAATTCATCAAAATCTCCAAAACGTCCAATGAGTACTCAAACCTTGGGGAAGAGAATTAAAAAACTGTTATCTGTCTATACCTCTCCTTTATAAGAGCTCACAATAAAGGATGTCCTTTACCCTGGTCCTTTGTAGGAGCCGCTTCCAGAAATGGTCCTAAATCTTACAAAGACGCCAACACAATCAGTGTTTCCGTAAAAGAAGTACAGTCAGTCACCTAAATTCACAAGTTACACATTAGTTCTTATTTCAATCACGGTAAGAACTAAATTCTAGTCAATGTAAACATGGTTGTGAACGTAGTAAAGATTTCGTCCAAGAGTAAAGAGCGATTGAAGAAAATATTGGGCCGTTTAGATGTTACCGTGTTGGCGATAAGTAACATCAAAGGTAGCGACTTTAAGATACATAATTCAATAATTTACTTTCACTCGTTTTGTAAACATTTATTAGGATAGTAAAAATAATGAATTGAAATCAGCTGAACGTAATTTATAATAGACTGTTATAGATAAACATAGAGTGCTGCTGTTCTTCTTCTTCTTCTTCCGTACTGGACTGGGAGAGAAAGAAAAACATAGAATGTTCCAGTTGCCCTTCCTCCCGGGCATGCTGTATAAGTCAGCAAAAGGGATTCGAGGGTTACAGTGTATTGTAATTTAGGCGATGGGCTGACAACCTGTCACTACAGCAATACACATTACAATCTAAAATTGCCCCCAATTTATGTCAGACGTGGCGAAAGCGCCTTTTAGGAGGCCTTTTTCGCTCTGCCTACCCCGTAAGGGATAAAGGCGTGATTTTATGTATGTATGTATGCTGCTGTTAGTGTAATTTCATAAAGATAAAGTATAAATTTGTCGATAGCTAATTTAACCGGAGAAAATGACTGAAAACTCTACCAATAATGAGCCGACTGTACAGTTTTGGTCGTCGACATAATAACCGACTTTTTTGGTATCGGAACGGACAAAAACCAACCTCTCCTCAAAATCGATACCAATACAATACAATCCACCTGATACAACCGTACTAATGTGTTTTCCGACAAAATTGCCTCCAATATCAAAACATTCATCATAATGATTCCGAGCGCACGATTCGATCGAGAGTCGAAGCGCTATGTAATTTAGCTTTGAATTTAGAACGGGATGTATGACGTCATCCAGTGTTAGCCAATCACGGTCCGGCATCGGCCTAAATCGAGACCTAGAGCTTAGTTCCGTAAATGTGGAAAGTGCTAAGCCTTCACTTTGTCTGAATGACTCTATTAACTTAAGCGGTGTTTCTGTAAGGGACGTTAGGGCCCGTATTTCATTCAAGTTATCTCCTTAGACTTAAGATCTTACTCAGTTTGGAAACCAGGACTCTAAGTTGTATTGGACACTATTTTATTTGAAAATTTGAAACTCGTGTAAGAATATTATCTCAAGTATCTAGTAACGACCTTTGTTTAGGTCGTTTACGCTCTGCCTACCCCATTAGGGATAAAGGCGTGATTATATGTATCTAGTACAAAAAAATACAAACTTACGAATATAATTTCGCGTTATATCCCTTTCCAAATGTTACAACAAGAAAATTTTTAATGGTCATTACCACAAGTAAAGGAATAGTCATGGCAATTCTGTTGCAAGAAATATTTCTAATCTTAGAGATAATGTAGTAAACACATGTCGTTTACTTGAGGATATTGCATTAGCTCTGCAATGATGACAATTTATTGATGAGTGATGTACTTAGATGACTTTTATGTAAAGATGATTAAGAAATCACTGTTACTAGATAGTCAAAGATGGGAAATGCAGAAGAATATACGTTTGAATGATGACAAATTTATTGAAATAGAAATGTATTTAGATATTTATAATGTCGAGGCTATGAGGAAATCACTGTTGCTTAGATAGTAAAAGATGGTAAATATAGAAGAATGGAATTTTGACAATACAGTAAATATGCAATGATCTTATCAAAAATCTCCAGAAGTAAATGGGAAACCATTAGCATATGAAAGCTAAATAGTGATAACAACGTTATTTTAGATAAAGTCAGGACGAGACAGGACAAATATTGATAAAGACATAATAATAATTAATATATCAAAACAGGTTCCGGACAATGTCGGATAAACAAACAAAAGGACAGTTATAACATAATACATACCTACAATAATTAGAATTAACTAAAGTTTACTATGTGAAAGAATTAGACAAAGCTAAAGAGACACAAATTAATGATCTTCACAGGGTATAATGGATCGTGTGACGTAATTTTTGCATAACCGAAATGGAAGCGAATGCGTGTGAGAGCCGGAAACTTGCGCGTGCGCACCGAGATGAATGGAGACAAACACGGGATCATTATGCGCCGGAGCATTAGTTTCATAGGAGCCACTTTCGAGACATTAGATGTAGGAAATAATAAATCTACTAATACTAATGCTCTAACGTGTCAAAAAAGTTGATGAGGGTATAATTTTAATCTTAGAAACTGCAACCGAAAATGCTGATTAAATTTGAAAAGTCAGTTATGAAAAATTCGCCTCGGGATTTTGGACAGGATTAAGAAACGACATTCCGAAGGTCACAGATTCAAACCCTGCCTGCCCCCAGGATTTTTCATTACTTAGTCTTCAAATTTAAGAAGTAAAAAAATTTTGTGCACTTGTTGCCAATAATATTAAAAAATATTATTCTGTAAATTCTAATTCTTGGAAAAAGGCCCGATGTGATCACGATCATGTGTGAGTAATAAAATTGGGCAACTCTAATGTCATGCAACTAACAAGATGAAAACCGTCCAGTTATGCATCCAAGATACGCATCAGACAGACCGTGGAAAAGCGCGCAGTGCGTCGGAAAGCGCGTACGCAGCGGAGCAGACGAACGTGCGAATAGGAGCGCTTGCGCAACTCGCAACGTACGCGCACGGGACCCAGCCGACCGCATGGGTAATACGCTTTTATTACCACTGTGTTTTATACTGTGGTTTCGATTTGATTAGTATACGACTTTACTACAAAAGGCTGTATTTTCTGTCATAAAGAAACAGAAAGGGATAAAAGACAATCAACTTTTATATTGCTGCTGTCAACTACAATCTATTCTGAGTCAGTTATAGATATCAGTTAACATCTTTTCACATAACGACTAAAATAAACCAGATTCTTGTAAATTCTCTAATTTGAAAGGATTAGTCTCTAGGAACTGTCCCTTTCAATTCTCTCATGATCATGAATTCATGACAGAAAAACACTTAATTCATAAGTCGTGTACAAACCGAATCGACACCAAAGTTTACTTCTATTTATCTGAGATGGATTGCAACGATAGAGCCAATTTTCCCAATCGAGCAAACGCGATGTAATCGTGTTGATACAGTTGCTGTACTGTCACTACTCACTACACCTAAACAAACTGACGTAAAGAAAATATTTGAATTTGTGCATTTAATTGGGTATTGTTTGGGATGTGGTTTTGATATTGTATTGGAAAATAACTAATAATGCGCTGCCTACACTGTTAGGGATAAAGGCGTAATTGTATGTATTAGGAAATAACTGGAGCAGAAAATATTCATAATCCAAAACGAATATTGTACATCTTAATTAGGGTGCAACGATAAATTTTGTTTAATATCTAACAAGAAATTAAAAATATGAGTTCTTAAATTACCAGTAATATACCTTTAAATCTGTCTAAAATAACCCTCAAAACTTCGTCAGACGTGGCGGAATGACCTTTGTTTTGGTCGTTTACGCTCTGCCTACCCCATTAGGGATAAAGGCGTGATTATATGTATGTATGTATGTAGTTCTTAAATTAAGAAACATGAAATGAGAAGATTCACTCGAATGCGATTACGCTATGGTTCAGTTGGCAAGAGAATTGACACGGATCGCTGGTCGTTCAGAGCTTGACTTGAACTTTCGTTTCCCGTGATGCACATACACATAGACACTGAAAATTACGCCGAAGATGATTTTAGAGATCACATCCTTTTGATGTTTATCACAAAATTCACACACAGACTGAAAACAATGCTAAAGCTTCTGGAGATTAAATCTTGGCGTTATCTTTTAATTTTTGTTACAGAATTCCACACTTACAGATTGAAAAGCTCGCAGAAAGTTTCAGAGATTAAAAGCTAGTGTAATCTTTTATTTTGATGTTTTACACAGAAAAGCACACTTATGGACTAAAAACGACACCGACAGTTTAGATTTCGAAAGTTGACTTTAACTTTTGTTTCTTCACTCTGAAGTTTGACTTGAAAAAGCACACTTACAGACTGAAAACGACGCCGAAGGTCTTGGAGATGACCCCCATGGTCTTCTTCCAGCCCTTGATGAACTGCTGGCGGCGGCGCGCCCGCCGGGGCGTCGCCGCCCGCGCCTCCAACTCCTCGTACGTGTTAATCTTGCCGGCTTCCGGAGCCAACAGCCGAACCCCTCATCACTCACTGGTATCACTCAACACGGGCCATAGGAAAGACTGGATTTTTTGGTCATTAGAATACAATCGTTCGTTCCTCCCCGATTGTTCGGTCCAATTTGAATATCAAATCGGGTGAGGGTTCGCGTGTTTACATGTCAGAAGCGGAGGGACGTGCGTGCGCTCTGAGCGGCGGCGCGGAGTACACTGGCCTACACTGGCGAGTCGTGAAGGCTCTGCCACTCGTAGGGCTCCCGCTACGCCGCTACGGGGGTGAACGAGACTTGTTTGACGGTTGTAGTGCTTGTAAGGCGTAAGCTCGCGTGAATCATTCAATGCAGTCTGCGCGCCATCTGCATAATTCTTTCCATTGAGTGGAAAACCTCGCGGAAGTGCCCCTTGGCAGGCTGCCTCTGACTCTACACGCGACCATTATCTTAGGGCTTCCAATGTTAAATATAGAGAGCAAAATTGTAGTGAATAACGTGGTAGCTTGGTAAATTTCTAACGAATGCACAATAAAATAAAAGATTATCGTAAGATCCTAATATCGTTCTGCAATAAGAGGCTCAATATCGAAAAGCTCGGTGGAAAATAAGATTTAAGGAATAAAGTTAAATAACTTTAGCAAAAAGAAATTGACACATGACTTTCGTAAAAGAAATACAAAATCACGTCTATTTTCAGAAAAGGGTAGGCAACGCGACAATAGCGTTATCGACACAAATGACTGCAAATTTTTAAAGGGAACTTTCAGATAGGGCAGCCCTAGTCACAAACAATTGGTGTGTCTCCAATCCAGACATGTGACCACTCTGAACAGCATTGGGTATTGGTCGCCAGCCGCCGGGGGCTGAAGCTCGCGTGCACCAGGAGATGCCAACGCACCTGTAAATCATGGGGCTTTGCCCTTGTTGCTTTAGCTGGACATATCAAGTACAAATAGGCGTGTTTCTCGGATCGTACAAAAATAGATTCTATCACAAATATACATATAATTACGCCTTTATCCCTAATCGGGCAGGCAGAGCGTAAACAACCTAAAAAAAGTCGGTCGTTCCACCACGTCTGACAAAGTTTTGAGGGTTATTTAAGATAGATTTGATGTAGGAATATACCTACAAATCTATCACTACAGCAGCAGTGACAGGTTGTCAGCCCATCGCCCAAACCACAATATACTAAAGCCTTCGGATTGCCTTAGCTGGTTTTTACAGCATGCCTGGGAGGAAATGCAGCTGGCACATTCTATGTTTCTCTCAATTTCTCTCGCTCCCAGTCCAGTATGGAAGAAATATGTTGAGCCTAATTCATGTCATCATCATTAATATCTGTTCACTGATGGACATACACCTCTAACAAGGAGCGACATTGAGTCCGGTATTCGAACAATTAATGGACAATTAACAGCCAAGATACTAACAAATTAATGTTTTCGACGTATCCAAAAAATAAGAAATAAAATTAAAATTAACACGCATGCATCGATTAAATTGCACTGCACATACCTTGATATCTGAGTCTAGTCTAGTGCAGCTTAAATACTGCATTCAAAACAAGTTTATAATTACAACTAACTTGACCATAAACAATCAATAATTGATCTAAACTTTAGCAACCAAGTCATCATAAGCTTTTTTAGGCTCCAAATTGCAAAATTGAAACAATTACGTTGGCACGCGAAATTGAGATTAATACTAGGAAATAATAAGCAATATTGCAATGAAAGAGAGAGCCATAAGTCTAGACTAGATCTTTATCGCATCGGAAGACAGATACTAATGCGAGAAAGGTGTCAGAAACAATTTCCTGGGACAAATACTTGGTACCTATCTATAAAACTATAACCACAGCAAGGATAATCAGGGTACCGTAGTCAAATAGGAAAATTTTACATAAGTATTATTCGAATTTTGCACTTATTTAAACGACTTCTAACTTAAATAAAAGATGATCACCACTAAATCGGTAACCAAGCCGCCGAATTTGAGAAAATTGCAAGTTTTTGCATTTCCACTTTTAGTTTAAAACTAGCGACCCGCCCCGGCTTCGCACGGCAATCATCAGTGTTTCTCTACTATATTCTGCATGTATTATACATATAAACCTTTCTCTTGAATTACTCTATCCATTAAAAGAAACTGCATCAAAATCCGTTGCGTAGTTTTAAAGATCTAAGCATACATAGGGATATACACACACACACATAATCACGCCTTTATCCCTAATGGGGTAGGCAGAGCGTAAACGACCTAAAAAAAAGGTCGTTCCGCCACGTCTGACAAAGTTTTGAGGGTTATTGAAGATAGATTTGTAGGTATCGCTGTAGTGACAGGTTGTCAGCCCATCGCCTAAATTACAATATACAGAAACCCTCGGATCCCTTAGCTGGTTCTTACAGCATGCCCGGGAGGATATGCAGCTGGCACATTCTATGTTTTTCTCTCGCTCCCAGACCAGCATGGAAGTAATACATAGGGATATAGGGACTGAGAAAGCGACTTTTGCGAGTGATATTTCTTACCCAGAAGGGTAGCTTGTTGTCATCGACTCTGTCTCGGTCTCTTCTGGTATAGACACGAGTTAAGAGCAAAGCATTCGCAATTATTTTTTTTACTGCCTTACTTGTACTATGAAGAAACGACAGTCAGTGAGGTAAATGGAGCAATGATCGCCCACTCAGAAGTATTAAGAGCAAATTGAGCGAATGCAAGTGAAACCAACAGTTATTGGTCACAAGTTGATGTCAGACGCAATGATGTCAGCTCTTGACTCATTTTATGTGGATGATACAATAACGGTTAAATATCCATAAGGTTCATAATTTATTAACCTTATTTTAATAAAATAAATATAATTATTTACATGTGCAATTTATCGCAGACGATAATAGTATCATTAACTCTACAACTAACAAAAATAACAATGTCTTAAAAAAAATACCTACGAAATACCTTACTTAGACAAACGTTTAAAAAACGTAAGAATACTTGTAAGAATTAATAAATCATATCACAAGCACAAAAATACACTTTAACATTACATGTCGAAACATAACTGAGATTAAATTAAGTAGGATTATGTAGAAAGATTATCGAAATTGATGTTATAAAGACCAACAAACATCTCAAGCATTATAATACTCGTAAGTGCAAAATAATTTCTATATTGCATAATATGTGTGTGAAACTGTAATAAACGTATTAGGTAACAATACATAACTATGAGGAAAATAAGTAAACGGTTATAAACAGTTCATAGAAATAATAAAAAATGAGAAAGATGTTTGTTGGGTTGTTTGTATGTCTAAAAACTACTTAATCAATAAACTAACTCACATAACAAAATGTTTAAATTAAGTACCGAATCGTAAAAACTTTGTAATGAATTTGATGACATGTCTTAATAATAAAAACATGATGGAACTGTGGTTCCTAAACCCGTGACTCCAGCACACCAACAAACAACCCCCGCGGGGCAGAGAGGGGAAGAGTTTCCCAAACATTTCCCTTCCCCTCTCTGCCCTGCGCGGGTATGTTTCGTGTAATCTTTCAGAGCAGGAGTCCCAACTTAATGATTTATGTGTATCATACTTCCATGCCGGACTGGGAGCGAGAGAAAAACATAGAATGTACCAGCTGTATTTCCTCCCGGGCATGCTGTAAAAACCAGCTTAGGGATCTGAGGGTTTCTGTATATTACAATTTAGGCGATGGGCTGACAACCTGTCACTACAGCAATATACCTACAAATCTATCTTAAACAACCCTCAAAATTTTGTCAGACGTGGCGGAACGATCTTTTTTTTGGTCGTTTACGCTCTGCCTACCCCATTAGGGATATAGGCGCGATTATATGTATGTATGTATGACATTCGTGATCTAGACTGAACTATAAAAAAAAACAAATAGATATCCTAATTGCAGTTCCTAGAAATTTATCAAATTTGCCTTAGGATACATCATTGATGCTTTCATCATGACACCCTGCTGTGCATCTACATTTAAATTAATTTTACTGCAAACTTATGTTAAAAAAACACATCAACGTCAGCTTCCGACACTCTTTAATGTTTACTGCGAATAATTGACATAAAATTGTGTGTAAATTAAAATAGTAATAATTCTCAGTAAGAATATAATGTCACTTATAATCTTTTCATTGCGTATTTTTATTCTTATAGTTTTCGATATCATTATTTTTATTTGTCTTCTACTTCTTATCGAATGGGTTTTCAAGTCGACGTTCCTAATGAACCCTGCTGTCAGAGTTTTTAAATTACCTTCTAGTAACAGCTAATATGCTTTTGACATGGTTTTTGTAGCGATCACAATTTTCGACGGAACGGCTTAACGTGCGCTCCGAAGTACAGAATCTTCATATGTAAACAAAATATATTTTAAACATGCAATAAAATATTTGAATACGAAATAAACATGCGCATTCAACAAACAACTTAAGTAATTCTTCGTACATAATATCAAGGGAGACACACGTGCGTTATCGTGACCTATATCTGTGAATCATCTTATTTTATTGTATGGGACCATCTTATTCTATTGTATGTAAGGGCCTGATTTGTATGCAACAGTTCTTTTTTAGTTTAGATTCTTGACGTGGCAAGAATAACTGAATATTTGTTTTGGAAGATGCAAAATACTAGTTAACAAAGTTAGCATTTTGTAAATTTGATATAGTATTTTTAAGACACGCTTATACAGAAAAGTGTATAAAAGGTAAATAGCGGAATATTTCAATTTATTTATTTTGTTCGTGTAAGAAACAAAATTAGTCATGTAATAATGTGCCAATTACTTATAATAGCTCCCTGTTTTGTGCCTTAAGTAATTTTCCAAAATACATATTTTGAGAAAAGGATATAAATAATAACTAAGTACGGACAGATAATAATACAAAAGGACACATTGTTGCAGAAACGAAAAACATACATACCTATACCTAATGAGAGTGTGACTAATACAGGAACTAATTCGAGACTTGTAGAATAATTATATTAGCAACATAAAGCGAAAATAGCAGTTGAGTTACCGCATAGCCTAGTTGGCAGTGCATCTGCGGGTTTGATTCCCGGCGGGGCAGACATTAGAATGAAGAATTTAAATTTCTGTTTCTGGGTCTGGATATTCTTTGTGGTTGTTTCTGTGTATGTCCATGGCACCCCGATGTAGGGAATCCTAGTGGGGGCTATGAGTGTGATCGTTTTATTCTTTTGTAGTTCTGAAACTATGAAGATAGTAAGATAGTATTCCGTAGGTCAGCTGGAAGAAATTTCTTAGTAGAAATAAGCTGTACCTGTTGTGTCGGTATTCCTTGTGTATTGTCTTTCTCATGTTACTTGTGTACAATAAACAGTAAATAAATATTTGTTGCAGAAAGAGAGATAATTCGCTAAACAATCTCTTGCCAGGCAGGAAAAGATTTCATGATGTAGCAAAATTTTATTTCAAGTATAAACCTAATACTAATACGAGTAATATCGTTTAGAAGCAAGTTCAAAAATAATTGTACTATTTATCAGTAGTATCCTTGAATTAGCGTGGTAATTACTTATTTTACACTTCGATAGTAATAATGAGAGAATGAATCATACGCACGTAGCACGCATGCGCTGTAACTGTAAGGACAACGACAATCCATGATTGCAAGGTCCTGTACAATTTGATAACAATGATTTCCATACTAAAGTGAAAACAAACAAAAAAAAACACGAGTGTCTAAATATGTACCTATTTCAGTTTATCTATACGTATATTAATAAATTATTAATTTCCATGCTGGCCTGGGAGCGAGAGAATAACATAGAATGTGAAAGCTGCATGTCCTCCTGGGCATGCTGTAAAAACCAGCTAAGGAATCCGAGGATTTCAGTATATTGTAATTTAGGCGATGGGCTGATAACCTGTCACTACAGAAATATACCTACAAATCTATCTTAAAATAACCCTCAAATCTTTGTCAGACGTGGCGGAGCGATTTTTGTTTAGGTCGTTTACGCTCTGCCTACCCCATTAGGGATAAAGGCGCGATTACCACCAACTTAACATGTAATTATGGTTAAATAAATGATTTGATTTGATTTTGATTTGATTAAATATATGTATGTATATTAATATAGTTACTCTGTAAGAAAATAAAAAGCTGCCAATAGTTATCGTTAGATATTTTTATTAGATAGTGAAAATGCACACATCACGTATAATACAAATCTATGAGCAGCATAAATGATGTAATATCTCAGCAATAAATCAAATACATACAGAAACATGAATTTTAAAATACAAAAATACCTTATCAAAATGTAGAGATCGCCTGATAATCGATAATTATTACACTAGCTGCTAGGTCATGACCAGAAAACCTATTTCATTAGTTATTCAAGGTGCAACTTTAGACTTAGTCATATATTTTTTTCAGATATCTTGTTCTTCCATGCTAGTCTGGGAGCGAGAGAAAAACATAGAATGTGCCAGCTGCATATCCTCCTGAGCATGCTGCAAAAACCAGCTAAGGGATCCGAGGGTTTCAGTATATTGTAATTTAGGCGATGGGCTGACAACCTGTCACTACAGAAATATACCTACTGTCTTAAATAATAAATAGACGTGGCGAAACGACCTTTGTTTTGGTTGTTTACGCTCTGCCTACCCCATTAGGGATGAAGGCGTGATTATATGTATGTATGTATCTTCTTCTTCTTAGCGAGTGGATTCTCGAGTCGAATGACAGATATCTTGATCAACTGAATTTTGAAATGCACTTTCTTTGATTTCCACTGAAATGTAAAATCTAAGAGTAAGCTACAGCTAATTTATATCCTGTCCCTTTCAATTTTGGATGTATTGCTGTAGTGACGGGTTGAGTTGAGGGTTGTCAACATTTCACCCCATCGCCTAAATTGCATGGAATACACCAAAACCCTCGAGATTTAAAAGCAGGACAATGCTTTTTTAGGTAATAAATAAAATGGTATTCGACCAATTTCTTAACAATCCATCCGCATACTAATCAACCCTAAGTAATTTTAATCGCGTTCAACGAACTGTGAATCCTTATTAAGCTACATTAGTCACCACACTTCGTACTAGGTATGTCAGCGAGTACTTACTGTCACCGTATTAATATTTATTGCACTATTGTATTTAATTTATGATTCTTGATACTTATTTGCATTTGGGTGCTATTAATTTGCGTAGATTTGAGGACGGGCTATATTTGATGAAATATATTCAGCCTTCCTGGCTATTTGAATGAATTTACTTCTTTACAGAATGCCAGCACTGTAAATACTTATGCTTTCTGGAACATTTTGAGTGGAGACCGTTTATGGTTAATTTACTTTCGTTTTTTTTCTTTCTCCTATGCTGGACTGGTAGCGATAGAATAACGTAGAATGTGCCAGCTGCATCCCCTCCCGGGCATGCTTTAAAACCAGCTAAGGGATTCGAGGGTATATTATAATTTAGGCGATGGGCAGACAACCTGTCACTACAGCAATATACAGTTCTATCTTAATCCTCAAACTTGTCAGACGTGGCGGAACGACCTTTGTTTGGGTCGTTGGCGCTCTGCCTACCCCATTAGGGATACAGGCGTGATAGTATGTATGTACTTTCTTTTCAATTTAAGACAAGATATTTCATTGCTCGATAGACAACGTAAAAGGTATTAATTTTCATACTTCTTATGGACTACTACCAATGGTATATTAATAGTAATAAAAATAGAGCAATATAACAGCTTTATAAAAACACTTTCGCCACCCATAGAGAGAACTTCAATAATACTCTACTGTAATCTCCAGGACGCGTCTTTTAACGCCATAGGTTATTATGTTCCACTTGGTTTTAATTTTACGCGGCCATCATGGCGGCCATAAAACGAAGAATCGCCGACACATGCGCCCGCGCAGGAGCAGTAGCCGCTCCCGGTTTCATGATAGACACTTATTCTGAGAACATTTTGTTATTTTTACTACAGGAGTGATTAATCTTTTTACCATTTATGTAATAAAGTTAGATGATATATGTATAAAAGAAGCAACGAATCCAAAAGCCACCGAATTAAATTTGTGGTAGGATAATGTGATGTTATACATTTTATCTCCTGTCCCATTTCCGAAAATTTAAACGGTACTATAAATTTATATTATGTGATGTGATGGGTTTGTTTCGCTATCGACTTGATTCTTGTTCCACACCGGCGGTACACAGCAAGCTGCTTCTGTGTATGTCATTCATAATCAATCAATCTCTGGAGAGGTCCTAGGAATACGTGCATTGGATCCCATTCCTGTCGCCTGATGACCCATTTCTTGTCTGAAACCGACAGCGACACACGAGATGACGAGACGCGCGTGCGCCGATCGGTAATGCAAGATAAAATAACTAGCTAAATAATGTAACTAAAATAAGTTCAGTATTTTATTTCTACATCATTATAAAAAGAAGAATAAAAGGTCTGTTTTGTTGTAAAACGGTTTGTTGCATGCTAACAGCATTCACTACAATAATACAGAAAAATAGTATAACCACAACGACGTCTATGTGAAAACGGTTTCAACGAAGATACTAGCCAAGTGGCGCCCCCATTAGTAAAAAGAAACATAATTAACTAAAAACGCAGTAAATCGAAAATCCGGTCCAACAAACTCAAGTAATAGTAATTAAGATAATGTAGAACCTTATAAATTAGGGATTCATAGTTGAAGTCTACAACGAACCGTGAATCGCTAATTACTAATCGTCACCTTAAGACCCTACCTATGCTTCTTCTACTTTTCGAGTCATTGATTTGATGCTTAACTTATATTATCGACCTATGCTTAGAATGTAAGGAATATAGGCGTGATTCATCATTATTATCAGCCTGTATCAGTCCACTGCTGGACATAGGCCTCTCCCATGGCACGCACTCAGCTCGGTCTTTAGCCGATCTCATCCAAATTCTGCCTGCTTCTTTTTGAATATCATCGCTCCACCTGGTCCTACACTACGATTTCATGTACGTAATATTATTTGAGTATATATTGGTTCTCCCTACTTATCAGAAAAGTTTTGAGTCAAAAGCTACCTCATCAAGAAAGAATTTAAA
Source organism: Scrobipalpa costella (assembly GCA_949820665.1). NCBI lineage: Eukaryota > Metazoa > Arthropoda > Insecta > Lepidoptera > Gelechiidae > Scrobipalpa > Scrobipalpa costella. Next base: position 4,131,439 of record OX463306.1, read on the forward strand.
AAAGTCACCAAAGGACCCTTGGGGCCAATTCAGAGCACTCCAGCCCTTTTGTTGACCAAACTGTTTGGGTAATAAAGACGGGCGCCTCAAGCTTATAGTTTGAGACAGTTAACTTGACTTAGAAAGACACAGTCCACGCTTTGAAAATTCTACCTTAAATTCAAGCCCTTAAGTGAGAATTTTACAAAGACAAAATTCTTTAACGTCTTCAAGAAGATTTCCGTTTAGTGTACTAATTGATTTTATTTTACTTCCACCAGCCTTGGACAAGGGCGCACGACGCTTTAGAAAAACGTTACTATAACGTTATTCTGTTTTGTCGTCTAATGACGGAGTATTATGGCCTTTTGGGACGTCGTCAGGGTCCTTTAGTTGGGGACACGCGACTGGTAACAATAAAATTGAGTGATAATTCTTAGATATTTAAGAGATATTTTGTAAATATGTTATTATATTTTCTTCTACCCAAAAGTTGTCTCGAAAGGATGCTTCTGCTAAAAAAACTATATTTTCATTTTATCACAGAAGCCTTAAGGATATTTGTATAAAAAAAATCTTATGTGTGTGTTGGCATACAGTGTTTAGTTTTATTATCTACCTTTATATTCTACTTTATTTCATCATTATTAATTTAAAAGCATTGCTCTTGCTCTACTATAATTAAACCGGTAAAACATGAAACAGTTTTGTGATCAAGATCATCAATTTCTTACGCTTCTTGATATTGTAGGACTACAGAAAAGACCTCATCAAAAACATCAGACTCTCCCTAAGGCAGCATAATAGCCGCATCCTCACCGGGTGCGTCTACCTGGCTGCGCCTGCGCCGACCGACCGTATACTACTGCGGTACCGTTATGAGATGAGAAAAAAACATAGTTTATGCACCAGACACGTTGCCAGGCAAAGGGTGAGGAGAACTGACCTGTGATTGTACAGTTCGTAGGAGATTTTACCATACTAATTATTATAATAATAAAGCTTCATTTAATTCCATACAAAATTAAATTACATTATAATGTTTAGCCTGCATATTAATTAAATAACAATGTTTAATAAGTAATATATTGATTTTATAATCACGCCTTTATCCCCAATGGGGTAGGCAGAGCGTCCAAACAAAGGTTGTTTAGTCACGTCTGATAATGTTTTGAGGGTTATTTAAGATAGATTGCTGAAGTGACAGGCTGTCAGCCTATCGCTTAAATTGCTATGTACAAAAACCCTCGGGTCACTTAGTTGGTTTTTACAGTATGCCCGGGAGGAAATGCAGCTGTCACATTGTATGTTTTTCTCTCGATCCCAGTTCAGCATGTGTTGATTTTAGCATACATTAATCACTAATGTTGTAAGGACCCCCTTCGGGTGAAAGCCTCCTCCAACAAATTCCATTCTTCTCTATCTTTTGCTGTGTCTAGACAACTTTGTCCCGCGACTGTCACTATTTCATCAACCCATTTAGACCTCTCGCTCTTGTACCTAGTGGTCCAGACCATTTTACTATTTGTAAGGTCCACCGATCATCATTATATCTAGCAACGTACATACTACAGGCCTTCTAATCTTAAGTAGAGTATAAATAGGGTGACTTTTGCTAGAACTTGAACGAAGGTTTTCACGATCTATGTGGTACTTTCTACGTGAAACACACGTGGGTGGTGTAAGAAGAAAAAGTCTAATAAATGTATTGTCTTAACTACTTTTTTTAAGATAGAGAAAAAACAAAACTATTGCCTAGAGATCAGACCAAAAATCACTCCCGCTTGAATACGTACAGATATATCAAGCTGACTGTACAATAAAAACGCGATAACAACTATAACTGCGAGAAATTACGACAGATGCTCGATATTTGGTTGACATGTGAAAGCACCTTTATAGACTTTTTTGTAGATCTTACCCTACTTAATCTGTTTTGGAAAGATAATTTTGAGAAACACAATGTTGTAAATAGAAAAAAAAATGTTGATGCAATGTTATATCGCGTGGTAGAATAACTGTTTAAAGGCTATTGGGAATCTTGTACCCATACATACATAAATATAATCACGTCTTTATTCCTAAAGGGGTACGCATAGCGTAAACCTTCCGTCACGTCTGACAAAGTTTTGAGGGTTATTTAAGATAGATTTGTAGGTGTATCGCTGTAGTGACAGGTTGTCAGCCCATTGCAAAAATTGCAATATACTGAAACCCTCGGATCCCTTAGCTTTTACAGCATGCCCGGGAGGAAATGCAGCTGTCACATTCTATGTTTTCCTCTTGCTCCCAGGCCAGCATGAAGAAAAAAGTTTAACTAAATGAGAAAATTACCCAACACGCAAATGTTAATTAAGAAAAGTTAGTCACGAACAAAGGAGATAATGATTGAAACTACAAAGAAAACTGACAAAGGAAAGACAGTCTGAAATGAGACTGAAGACTCAAGATAATCAGAAATGAGAATGCTGATTATAATTAGTTCAGATTAAAAATGCCCGCTTTCAAGAGCAAAATAAATAAAATAAAAGAAAAATTATCAAACGTAGTACAAAAATATAAATAAATTCGACGGTTTCTTTCAGACAGTTTTTCATCATTTCGTGATAAGGACTCTATCTACTTTCTATTATAAGTAACTAGTGTATAAAGCTTTCTTTTCTTCCATGCTGGCCTGGGAACGAGAAAAACTTACAATATTCCAGCTGCATTTCCTCCCGGGCGTGCTGTAAAAACCAGCTAAGGGATCCAAGGGTTTCAGTATTTCAATTTAGACGATGGACTGACAACCTGTCACTACAGCAATATACCTACAAATCTATCTTAAATAACCCTCAAAACTTTGTCAAAAGTGGCGGAACTACCTTTGTTTAGGTCGTTTACGCTCTGCATACCCCATTAAGGATAAAGGCGTGATTATATTTATGTATGTGTGTATTATGCTTCTGAAAATCACAACAACTTCTAAAGCCATCATAAGCTACAAAATCCATAATGAATCGCAAGCTAAGCCCCACACCGGATGGTCTAAATTAGGACAGGGGCCGACACATTCCTAAAACGTCTCATTGGTTTTGTTGTCGTCTGTGATGATGACGTACGTATAATCATGCCTTTATCCCTAATGGGGTAGGCAGATCTTTAACGGCCTGTACAAAGATCGTTCCGCCACGTCTGGCAAAGTTTCGAGGGTTATTTAAGATAGATTTGTAGGTATATTGCTGTAGTGACAGGTTGTCAGCCTATCGCCTAAATTGCAGTATACTAAAACCCTCGAATCCCTTAGCTGGTTTTTACAGCATGCCTGCAGTGAAATGCAGTGATGATGGCATTATGAGAAAATGGGATTCGGAGAACAGCACGTGTGTTTGTTTCCAGTTATTCATAGAATTTGATTTCATATTTGTTTGTTTATTATTAGACAGATAAGCCTGAAGTTGAGACTCTGAACTTTGCTACGCGTTAGCTTATAAAAGGACCAGAGTTAATTGATTGGCGGCCTTGTTGCTAAGTTACCAAATTAATCTATGCTATGCAATGACAGAACTAAAAGAGTACTGAACGTAAACTGGACTATCCGTTTCAAAGCTCTCTTCTGAAAATGGGTACACTTACTGTTATGATTTCTTTTTTCTTTTTATATCGTATGACTGATAAGTGGTTTCCCACAAGCCAACACCCTAGTGATAATAAATACCACAGATTGTATAATCTACAAACAATTAAAGCTTAACACGCCGCCATTCCTTCTGTATAATAGTTAAGCACTCATTTCCGATAACCTAATGACCTCCAACCTTAAGCCGATAGGCACCACAGATTATCCTAGCCAACAGATTTATCATAGAAAAAACAACATAACTAACCTTGGGCCACATTTTTCAATCCTGTCTTCGTCAGGCAGCCCCAATTAGCCAGGCAAACAATGGTGCGATAACATCTAATGATGGCCGCTAATGAGTTAGTGGACACGATAAGGACAAGTGGCCAGGTGTATGACCTGGTTGGCCAGTCAAGAGAAAGAATGGAGCTGGCAAAATTTGAGTACAAAGAATAATGAATTTGGTTTCTAATGAAATACGTTGACTTTTTCATAAATACAAAAGTAGTCTGGGAGTCCGCAGATATAGGTAACGTCTCATTCGCTTTAGCGCAATAGGAACTATTCTATATTACAGCTGGGGCGTTTGACACAGAAAAATGTGTAATATCTAACAGATGATGATACATTTTACAAGAATGAATAAAGTTACGGTACAACCACGTGCTATAATCGATCGAATACGTAATCATAGTCATCGTCGCAAAGGTACCCATTTGCTAACACATTGCTTCAAAAAAACATGTCGCGTTCTATAATTCCCACGGTACAAATAAAAGATTGGCGAAAAGGGCAAAAACCGTAATAATACGCTGTGCGCGGAAAGGATGCGCGCGCGCAGGTGCGTTCGCGACAATGCGTATGAGCAGATTGTGCTCAACGGAATGCGTATTGAGAGCATAATATACCGTAATTCGAGAGTACATTTTTTATTAACTATATTCCTGTTATTTATAAATAGTTCAAGGCTGTTATAGGCAAGAACACGTAAAAAATCAAAAGAAAGAAGAAAATCAGGTGATAAATTGCTAAAATTGCTGATGCTGAACTTTGGCTTTATTCAGCGCTATGCAGTAATGATTTGCTTTTGACCATTTGGATAATTGGAAATTTTAAATCATGTTCTGGTCTATTATCTTTAAAGCTACTCCTAACTAGTGAACTTAACGAGAAAAACTAGAAATGCAGATTTTGAAAAGAGGTAGGCAGTCTTCAAAACCGTACCAAATACAAAATCAATCAGAAAGTACAAAAAAGGTTTCAATTTTATAAATTGCTTTACCTTCAACAATCACGGGGTAGGTAAACAACATAGCTTTCAAACTCTTCGTAGTAATTACATCGGTAAATGTTTGTCGCTTCGGGCTTCTTCTGTCACGTGCCAACCAGCTGACCTTTCAGCGGTTTGGGGACGGATTTAGGCTTGTAATTTGAAAGCGATCTCAACATTGAGAGCAATATTAAGTGACGGTTCGAGTATCAAACTCCACAAAAACGATTTTTGCAAAATGTCGGCAAAATTAAAAACACGCATGTTGAAATGACTACTGTTTTAGCGGGTTTTGAAACGAAACCTCACTTTTCATGTCATTTTTATCAGGGTTTTAGAAAATTTTGCTACTGAATATTCAACTGATCTTACACAGGCTTGAACGTACAGAATTGTTCACGCCTTATTTGCCTCACTTATGCACTCTCACTAGTGTAGGTCAGCTGGAAGAGATTTCTTTTTAGAGATAAGCTGTACCTGTTGTGCTATTGTTTTTTATGTTTGTGTCTTCTGTATGATTATGTGTGCAATAAATTGTTTAATAAATAAATACAGTGACACCATCAGTTAGAAAATACAAGAAAAGCGTTTTAGCGGGTTTGGAAACTAGACTACTCAAGTATGGATTTGACAGGCCTACATTGTACTGAAATGACATTTCTGAAACGAACTCAAACTAGCTGTCAGTCTCAAGTACTGTTTACCGATACGGGCCTTAGAGTTGCAGAATCCGGCCGGAATATAAGTCACAAATTGAACTTGGGTTGGGATGCACTAAACGAGTGACTACTCACTTACTTATTCTTAATACTACATCAGGAGAACCTTTGGAGGTTAGTTATAGTATGTTTCACAGGCTGACTAGTGAATCTCTCAGCCAAAATGGAATCTGAAGTTTTGACCACCGCGCTACCACTTCTTGTGACAAGCTAAGATTTATCTTCAATTTTACTACTTAAAAATAAAGAGAGAAACTCTATACAGATGAATGCGTTAATATGTCAACATTTATAGCATATTTGATATCCGTTCAATCTTTGACCTCAATTATTTCCGGATACGGGCCTGTTCTCTGACGTTGTTTCTGGATTTCAACCCCCGTGTGGGCGAGAGCTTAACCCTCCTACGATCCTACCACAATTTTGTGGAACGGCTATTTAGGTTATCCAGAAAAGGTCACTGATGTCACTGCGAAGTGAAATCTGGGTTAGCAAAAGATAATTTTAAAGCTTACTTAAATTTAGCGTGGTTTCTACATTTTCTCCTGTAGCTGTATTCCTTTTCTACTTACCGTTATCTCTGCGAAGATGTCTCGAATTAATCTATTCAATTCTTACCTGTAACAAAAACATGTATTCATTAGATTACTCTTTTCAAAATCTCAAAAACATACATACATATAGTCACGTATTTATCCCTAATGGGGTAGGCAGAGCGTAAACGACCGAAGCAAAGGTCATTTCGCCACGTCTGACAAAGTTTTGAGGGTTATATAAGATAGATTTGTATAATGCTGTAGTGACAGGTTGTCTGAAACCATTGAATCCCTTAGCTGATTTTTATAGCATGCCCGGGAGGAAATGCAGCTGACATATTCCATGTTTTTCTCTCGCTCCCAGTCCAGCATGGAAGGAATCTCAAAAACACAATCATAAAATAAGATCTACAGGAAAAATTCATTGAAACTATGGCTAAATATAATTTCAACGGGTAAATATAATAAAAATAAAATAAATTATACGAAAAGAAGATAACAAAAAGCTGTGTATTTCACATGTCGGTGGATGTGGCTTGAAATAGTCGTCGCGGGCGCACGCGATCGCGAAAATAACGGCCAACGCGGCGCCTGCGCAGCCTGCCTTGAACTGTGCGCAGTCATGTTGTTTACACATATTTGAAGGGATATACTTAGGATATCTCACATTGTTCTTACTGAGGAATAACTTAAACCTGTTTCGGTATTTTTATGCGCATCTAATGTAGAGTTACTTCCATGCTGGATTGGGCGCAAAAGAAAAACATAGAATATGACAGCTGCATTTCCTCCCGAGCATGCTGGAAAAACCAGCAAAGGGATCCGAGGATTTCAGTATATGGCAATTTAGGCGATGGGCTGACAACTTGTCACTACAACAGTATACGAGTAAGAAAATAGGAGCTCTATGCAAACTGTTTTCAATAATTCAAGTCTGTCCAAAGTGAATAAAATCAAAATCAATTGCGCACATGCTCTTATTATCACCTACATGACCAAAGTATAGTCGTTTGATACATACATACATATAAATACGACTTTATCCCTAATGGGGTAGGTCGTTCCACCACGTCTGTCAAAAATTTAAGGGCTATTTAAGATAGATTTGTAAGGTATATTGCTGTAGAGACAGGTTGTCAGTCATCGCCTAAATTGCAAAATACTGAAACGGGACCCCTTATTTTTACAGCATGCCCGGGAGGAAACGCAGCTGGCACATTCTATGTTTTTCTCTCACTCCCAAGAGAACATGGAAGAACATTAGATAGTACTTTTGAATATTAAAATTTAAATGAACTTGATTGACCCCCGAATGAAGACGGTAGCATAAAAGTTTTACAATACAAAAAAAAGTATGCACCTACATTAAATCGTATGAAATTGAAATATCATCCAAGAACAACGTATGCGCATACGCATCCAGCTTCGCCTTGAACTGTGACTTGAACTCGTTTGCACTGTTTCAGTGTTTACTTTATCTTCAGAGTATTCTCGTGTAGGAATTATTAAGACATTTGAACATCTGCCAAAAGGGGGAACCTCCTGTCTTTGAGAATATAAGTCAGATGGAAGTCATTGCTTCCATGCTGGACTATGTGCGAAAGAAAACCAGAATGTGCCAGCTGCATTTCCTCCCGGGCATGCTGTAAAAACCAGCTAACAAATCCGAGGGTTTCAGTATAATGCAATTTAGGCGATGGGCTGACAACCTGTCACTACAGCAATATACATACAAATTATAACTCTATTTTAAATTACCCTCAAAACTTTATCAGACGTGGCGGAACGATCTTTGTTTAGGCGTATACGCTCTGCCTACCTCATTAGGGATAAAGGTGTGATTATATGTATACATGGAAGTTGTTGTAGTTAAATGTATATAATATCAACGATGGTGCAGGCATCATTCTGCTTGGATGCGATGCGAAATAATTATATCTATACTTGGTTTATTTAGCGTTGAGTTATCGATATCAACTTGCCTTGCAACTCATAAACTGTTTTTTCTTTACAACTTTAAAGTAAGTCAACCGCAAAACATATGTTTGTAACAAGATTATAGTCTACCGTGCCGAAACTTGAACATCTGCTAAGTTGCAAATAAAAAGCTGTTTATGGGCAAAACACATTGGTATCTAAAACTCAACGTTAAATAAACGAAGAATACCATTTTAGCATGAATATTAACAAAGTAAAGTAGTTAATGTACGAAAATCATAATTTAATTTTATAAATAACTATGTACCTAATATGTATACGCTATTGTAGAACTCAACAAGTTCATGTGACGAAAGCTCTACAAACCCCACATTAAGTTCAGGAATTTTCTGTTATAATTAGAACGTGTGAGGTGAGGAGTGAAGACACGTGAGTGAAATAATCAATATACGTGACACCTCACGTGAACTACGTCATAAATACGTCACACCTCGAAATCAGGTTACTTGTGACGTCAGACACGAGGACGTAGAGTTCGATGATGTATTGAGTCGGTGTACGATAGAAATGCCTACTATAATTATTTTGTAAGGTCATCGTAGAGTAAATGAAGGACTAAGCAATTACGATCTATTTTCAGTCTGGTATATTTGGATAACCTTTACGAAAATGATGTTCCAAACTAAGCAAAGTATTGAATATTTTAGTGGTTGGAAAATGTAAAGTTGGATGACCCCGAATAGTTAGAATTAGGACATGGAAACATGGATAGGTGAAACTTGATGAGTAAATCCGATGGAAATCAAACGGATAGATCTTTGTGGCCTATATCAGAGGCCAGTGCTAAGCATTGGCGGCTTGAAAACTCTGACCTTATCTAGGATTGGGTCTGGTTTCCCTTCTGGGTTGCGGAGGTCAGATGGCAGTCGCTCTGTGTAAAAACCAGTACCCTCGTTCAATACCCTAGATTAGGAAGCCGACCCCGTGAGATACGGGATAAGTCTAGGGAGATGATAAGATCTTTGTGGCCTATGCCAATATGGACTGAACCACAGAATATATAATAGTACTAGGACTGAACTGAACGTATGAAAACTTACGAGTACATTCGGCTTTTATCGTATTAAATTAACTTTTAGTCAGACCAGTCACTAATCCAATCTTGTCGTCACAGAGTAATTTAAGATTAAGTACGTTTATTTAATTTCCTTCACACACAAATAATCACGCCCTAATGAGGTAGGCAGACAGGAAGGTAGGATGACAAAGTTTCGAGGGTTATTTAAGATAGATTCGTAGTTAAATTGCTGTAGTGACAGGTTGTCAGCCCATCGCCTAAATTACAATACACTGAAACCCTCGGATCCCTTAGCTGGTTTTTACAGCATGCTCGGGAGAAAATGCAGCTGGCACATTCTATGTTTTTCTCTTGTTCCCAGGCAAGCATGGAAGAAATAGGCTGTATTAATTTCCTTCAAATGTCTAATGATACTCACTCAACAACCAATGTAAGTCAAAAACCTATTTACAGTATATGCTTTGAGTGCGTAATTACTGCTTTTAGTTCGGAAATAACGCTGTTGGCGATAATTTGCAAAGATAGTTAAAAGGTAAACAAAACTGTGTGTTAAATTTACTTAAACAAAGCATTTTAAGTGCTTAGGCATATCTTAAAGAGTATGAAATTGAACTAAATTATAATATACTAGCGACCCGCCCCGGCTTCGCAAGGAGATCCTCAGTGTTTCTCTACTATATTATGCATATATTATACATATCACTCTATCCATTAAAAGAAACCGCATCAAAATCCGTTGCGTAGTTTTAAAGATCTAAGCATACATAGGGATATAGGGACAGAGAAAGCGACTTTGTTTTATACTATGTTGTGAAGTAAAACAAATAAAATATCCAGTAAGATACGTGCAGTAAAACAAAATCGTCTAAGGCTCGTATTTATAAAGCAATCTCAAGATTGAGAGAAATATTAAGTATGGATTTGACAGGCCACATTGTACTGAAATGACGTTTCTGATACGAACTCAAACTAGCTGTCAGTCTCAAGTACTGTTCATAATAACAGGCCTAAGTTTCAAACAAAAAACGTAACGTAAGTGTATTTAATCAATACTTCGAGAAAACAATTAATTCTATCATTAAACATCAATCAGTGGTTATTTATAGGATTCTATAAACTGTTAAACGGTTAAATTGATGGCTGACTGAAGTATCTTCAGCTTAAATGATTGTTTTAGATACAATCAGAATGCTAACCTATTTTATTAGGATGTGGGTAAAGCATGGTGCACACTATGGTTGTAAGATGATTAATATTAAAAAAAAAAAAAAAAAAAAAAGCATGATTATACTCACAGCCCCCACTAGGATTCCCTGTATCGGGTTACCATGGCCATACACAGAAACAACCACAAATAACACCCAGACCCAGAAACAGACATTTAAACTAAAACATTTAATTTTTTCACTGTTATCAACTGTTCGACAACTGATGTATTTATTAAACATTTTATTGTACACAGAAACATACACGGAACAATTACATAGGGAATCAAGAAACAACAGGTACTGCTTATTTCTAAAATGAAATGTCTTACAGCAGAACTAAGAAGTTCAGATTGTTTTCTTCCTTGGGAAAGGAACCGCTCTATTAGCGAAGAAACGGCCAGGGCAAAAGAAAGTGGACCCTGTCGAAAGACGGGGAAATGCTAGGAAGAATTGCCCTTTTTTTATCCACAGGCCAACGATGACTGCCTATACCGCACCCGGTATCTGGCCTTACACCTAAGGGACAGCCATATCCGTCCTGCATACTAATCGTAGCGAAACTTAAACTGAACAACTTGCACCAGGAACTTCCCCATACTAAATTACCACCTCAATCAAGCAATTTGTATATGAAGCAAAAGAGCTTCATTTCCAGAAAAAAAAAACTTGGTGATAGTTGTTTAGTTTCGTTGACTGACCAACCCCTACCAGTTTGCGGGACGCTGTCCCTTACACCCCGCATTTATTAAACTAGACGTTAAACATTAAAAAATAACAGATGTTTGTCTTGTAGACTAAGCCTAATTTCATGCCCTAGCGATTGTATGCAAATGCCCGCATGGCGTGCGCTTGCGCCGGCCCTGACGTCTGCTCAATTCCGACACTTGCGAAACACTTGATTGCCAAATTAATTGGTTTAAGGACCCCACTTGTTTATAAGCCCCCATTGTAAGTAAAGCATATAATTTACTAGTGCTTATAGCGAGTTAGGAGATTGTAGGTACTTAGTACATAAAGTTAGTAAGTCAGTTGTTCCCAAAGTGTCGTGACTCGTGACCCTCTGGTGGGTTCATCGGACAGTGTGAGCGCTATACCGGGTGAAAGGGACAGCGTCCCGCATGCAAATAGTGTTTGCTCACTGCTCAGTCAACGAAACTGAACAACTTTCACCGCGAAATTCTTTCAGGAGATAAAAAAATATATACCTTCCCATACAAAATAACCACCTCGATCAGACAATTTGTATGGCTTTCTATTTTTTTTTCACTTCCTGAATTAAAAAAATTTTGGTGATAGTTGTTCAGTTTCGTTGACAGAGTAACCCCTATTCGTTTGCGGGATGCTGTCCCTTACACCCCTTATAATCAGCAGCTGAACGATTAGTTATAAAAATAGAAAACAAATACCATAAACTAATCCTCATTACATTAAAACTTCTATTATTTTCATCGGAAAACTACCAAATTACTTACTTGAAACTGTAAAAGCCTGGTAGATTTCAATTGAAATTAAACGCATGTCCAATGGATTGAACACCATCAAACGAAGTAGCGTGGGCTATTTTAGTACTTTCATTACGAAGACAATCGTATGCTATACCTACTTGTACTGAGGATTTAGCAGGAATTAATTTTGGTTGATCAAGTCCGTTTATTAGTATCTGAAATTAGGATGAATCTGATAGTAATACTTGTGAAGGTGGACGAATGCAGTGTAAACTGTTACATTAACAGGGAACGCTGCTGCCCGTTCGAATGAATACAATTATAGATACATACATATAATCACGCCTATATCCTTAATGAGGTAGGCAGAGCGTAAATGACCTAAACAAAGGTCGTTCCGCCACGACTGACCAAGTTTTGAGGGTTATTTAAGATAGATTTGTAGGTATATTGCTTTAGTGACAGGTTGTCAGCCTATCGCCTGAATTGGAATGTATACAGAAATCCTCGTATTCCTAAGGTGGTTTTTACAGCATGCCTGGGAGGAAATGCAGCTGGCACATTCTTTGTTTTTCTCTCGCTCCCAGTCCAACATAGAAGCAATAAAATAACCCCTTAGTCTGATTCACGTCATCCACAGATAATATCCATCCACATGGGCTACTAAGACAAGGTATTCTAAGACAATATTCGCTTAGAGTTTTTGATTAAGTAGGTAGTATAAATTCCAGCGTAATCGTTACATCCGGTCGCGTGCGCTGCGAACTGAATAGCGCACAGGTCATGGTTCCATACACGCGTTATTGACGGTGATTTCAACTGTAGGTAATAGCTGTCTCTTTATAGATTACTGTTTAAGTATCTAGGTGATGCATATTTCATCATCTCCCTAGCCTTATCCCGTATCTCACTGCTACCTGATCTAGGGGATTTAAAGAGGGTACTGGTTTTTACACAGAGCGACTGCCATCTGACCTTCGGAACCCAGAAGGGAAACCTAAATCCGCAAATTTTTATCACTGGCCTCTGATTTAGCTTAACGACTAACAGCTACGGTATTAAAGGATATGACCCGGGACCATCGGTTTAACGTGCCTTCCGAAGCAAGGAAAAAGCGCCGAATAAAGGTACATATGAAAAACACATTGGTACGTGGTGGGATTCGAACCACGACAGGCAGTGTCTTATCCACTACACCGTCGGGCTCTAAGTGATGCATATTTATGGCAAGTAAATAAAAAAATCATACATACATACATATAATCCCGCCTTTATCCCTAATGGGGTAGGCAGAGCGTAAACGACCTAAACAAAGGCCGTTCCGCCGCGTCTGACAAAGTCTTGAGGGCCATTCAAGAAATATTTGTACGTATATTACTGTAGTGACAGGTTGTCAGCCCATCGCCTAAATTACAATATACTGAAACCCTCAGATCCCTTAGCTAGTTTTTACAGCATGCTCGGGAGGAAATGCAGCCGGCACATTCTATGTTTTTCTCTCACTCCCAGTCCAGCATGGAAGATCAGAAATCCGTACATTGTACATTCAGAAATCCGGGATAAGAAATAATACAGGGAATGAGCAGCAACGTTCCCTGTGAATAACTTCCACTCCTACGCTTGAAAATACAACTGCTCAGCATGGAGAGCATGGCACATATCCCTTAGAATGAGGGAAGCTCATGCCCAACCAAGTACAAGTAACTATTATATATTCTGTTGTCCAACAGTAGATTTTTGCGGTTAATTTATGTAAGAGAGCTGCAAAAATTCTAACTAAAGTTCGCATGTCAGACTACAATGTTCATAAATAATACAACGTAATAATAATTATTAAACTTCACAGCGTTGCTATTAGAGGAATTAGGACCGTATCTTATGATGATCTCCTTGACATGGAAGTGTTGTTTCTAAGACTTATTTTGTGAAACAAAAAATACCATATTACTTGGCGAGCTTGGAGAAATTGTATACATACATATAATCACGCCTTTACCCCTAATGGGCTAGGCAGAGCGTAAACGACCTAAACAAAGGTCGTTCCGATGCGTCTGACAAAGTTTTGCGGGTTAATTAAGATAGATTGGTAGGTATATTGCTGTAGTGGCAGGTTGTCAGCCTATCGCCTAAATTGTAATATACAGATACCCTCAGATCTCTTAGCTGGTTTTTACAGCATGCCCGGGAGGAAATGCAGCTGGCACATACTACGTTTTTCTGTTGCTCCCAGACCAGCATGGAAGTACAATTGTATATAGGTTTTATATTTAGTTTTAGTATTTGTGCATTCTTGGAAAAAGTACTGTCTAGCAGAACATGCAAAAAAGAAGAGGATTCTTTTAATTTGCTTCAATAAAAGAAGAAACCAATAGAAAAATGTGGTTAATTTTGTATGAAGAAATGAAGATAAATGATCATTTTGGTTTAAAGCTATAAGCTCCTACTAAATGTAGCTATCTAAAACTTTGTGAACTGTCGATCATGGCTACAAAACCTCCAATATCCTGAACGTGGGAGTCAAAATCCTATGAAATTATCGTCTTATTAACCTAATAAGAAGGCTTACCATGCCATGGGAACATAGAGACCCACCGGTAGAACAAATTATCCACATGAACTATTATTGGTTCACTTTGATTAAAACCTATAGAGATCCATAGTTCATAGAACGTATCATTTAGTAAGAAGAGTTTCCAAGGCATTTTGGAAAAAATATGAATAAACCAGAGGTATGTGATTATAGTTTACTTAGGTATTATTACTTGGTTACAACAACTACTTAAGATTTTGATAATTTTATGATTTAATTTATGAAAATGCAGTGGGTGTTTAAAGAGTACTTATCTTAAATAATTCGCCCCATAAAATGATTGTTTGTTTATTTTTCATACATACATATAGACGCCTCTATCCCTAATGGGGAAGGCAAAAAAAAAGGTCGTTCCGCCACGTCTGACAAAGTTTTGAGGGTGAGGGTTATTTAAGATACATTTGTATTATATTGCTGTAGTAACAGGTTGTCAGCCCAACGCCTACATTGCAGTATACTGAAACCCTCAGATCCCTTAGCTGGTTTTGAGGGTTATTTAAAATACATTTGTAGGTATATTGCTGTAGTGACAGGTTGTCAGCCAATCGCCTACATTGTAATATACTGAAACCCCCGGATCCCTTAGCTGATTTTTATAGCATGCCCGCGAGGAAATTGAATGTTTTTCTCTCGCTCCCAGTCCAGCATGGAAGAAATTTACTTTCTTAAGTTTCTTAGAATCATAGATATGCGTACGTGTTGTTGCACAATATTCTGTACCTACAATTAACGGTCACATCTGTATAAATGGAAATATTTTTACCTTGAACACAGACACAAATCAGGTGCGAATCTATGACTCTTTTACTTTTAAACAGGTAGTTTTCCGTCAGGTATTTCCTTACGCATAAGGCGTTACAGTTTTTCTATGCAATCTGCGTAGATAATTAGCCTAGTTCATGGAAAAACTATAGTTCTTTTAAACCGTAGTGACATAAGTAAAGGATGCGTTATAGGTGGGTGTGATGCGTTATAGGTACCTGCCACCGTGCTCTAGTGGTCACTGGTCAGAGCAATGGGCTTACGATCCGGAGGTCCTGGGTTCGATTCGTTAATTTATCACTTTGTGAGGTTTTCCCCAGTTTGGTTAGGACATTGCAGGCAGAATCACCTGATTGTCCGAAAAGAGAAAGGATTCCGTGCTTCGGAGGGCACGTTAAGCCGTCGGCCCCGGTCGTCGCTTTGATAGTGGTCGTTATTCAAAACCATGTCAGAGGCCTAATATCTGTACTACTAGGCGGTTCGAAAACTCTGACACCAGAGGTCATCGGGTCGAAGTTCGACTTGAGAATCTACTCGCTAAGAAGAAGAAGGTGAGTGTGAGTATGACTAACTTACTTACTTCGACTTTTAGAAAATCAGAATCCAGCTGGTCGTCTTTCTGCGCAAACAGAAAAAACTAGGAGAGACAGAGGTCGTATTTTTGAATCACTCGAATCGAAATTTCCATACTTTTTGGCATGCGAATGTTAGTCTTTCGTATGCGAATTCGATTCGAGTGATTCAAAAATACGGCCCCAGAAGGGTTGGGCCAAATAATTTCGATGTATTATAATTTACTAGCGACCCGCCCCGGCTTCGCACGGAAATTATCAGTGTTTCTCTACTTTATTATGCATGTCTTATTTTTAAAGCATAATCTTTGACCCAAATAAACGAGAAAAATAAGTATCTCGGACGAACCCTGATTATCTGATGACTTTTAGTAATATTAGCATATTTTTACGAGCTATGGAATCCCAAGTGTTCGTGGAACCATTTGGTGAAATATGTCCCGATGTTAAAACTCATTGTCGGCATCCCAACGATTTAACCTTTTGCCAAAGTTAGCTTTATTTCTCAATAAATCTTATTAAACTGTCTGCTGCACAATAAGCTGAGTTATTTGCTTAGGTAATAATGACCATAATTGGATGTAGATTTTCCGCTAATTTGTATCCTTATTGAGTTGACTGAACGTGCATACAGATGCGTCTCTGAGTCATTTAAGTGATACTAGTGATGTCTGGCGGTTTCACTTTAAATTGTTTTTAAATCTTTTTCTTATTCGGTTACCATTCTAGACCTCAGAAATATATACCTACATATTTATGTTTAATTCAACTATGTTAGTCTCCGCATTCATCGGATTTGAATCGAAAATACCCACAAGAAACGGCTTTCTTTATCTATACTAATATTTTAAAAAGGAAACAATTGTGTGTATGTTTGTAACAAATACGACTATAGTGAATTTAAAAATTCTTTCACCATTGTAAAGCTACGTTCACCCTGAGTAACATAGGGTCCTTTTTTACCGCGGGAAAGTAAATCATTCCTCAGGAAAACTTATTTAGTAGCGGGTGACATCGCTGACAGAAAGCTGGTAATTCATACATACATACATATAATCACGCCTTTATCCCTAATGGGGTAGGCAGAGCGTAAACGACCTAACCAAAGGTCATTCCGCCACGTCTGACAAAGTTTTGAGGATTATTTAAGATAGAATTGTTACCGACAAATTATTGCTGTAGTGACAGGTTGTCAGCCCGTCGCCTAAATTACAATAATTCAGCTTATTGCCTAAATTGCAATAAACAGAAACCCTCGGATCCCTTAGCTGGTTTTTACAGCATGCCCGGGAAGAAATGCAGCTGGCACAATTCTACGTTTTTCTCTCGCAGGCCAGCATGGAAGTTCTTAGGCGGGTAATTCATATACAGTGTATTAGTATTTGTTTTAGTTTTAGATTATTTTTAAATGATATGCCTATGTGAGTAGGTATATCTTGAAAGTATAGGTTTTAAAATGACTCACGGCATACATCTTACGAAAAATAAACCTATGGCGTCATGTCATGAGCTAATTAAATATTCTTTATCTTCCTATATCATCACTACATAGTATAAAACAAAGTCGCTTTCTCTGTCCCTATATCCCTATGTACGCATAAATCTTTAAAACTACGCAACGGATTTTGATGCGGTTTCTTTTAATGGATAGAGTGATTCAAGTGGAAGGTGTATAATACATGCATAATATAGTAGAGAAACACTGATAATTTCCGTGCGAAGCCGGGGCGGGTCGCTAGTTTGAAATAAACACTAGATATGACACACCAATTAACTACATTGAGACGCGTTAAAAGAGTGATTTGTTCTCTGATTAACTGTAATTATATTAAAGACTTAAAGACCTAATGTGTACCTAAGACTTACATCCGTATTACCATGGTTTATTTATTAGTTGCTTATGTACTAAATACTTACCTACTAGCCTGCCTTCGTGGTTTAGCGGCCTGAGCCATGGGCTCTCGACCCGGAGGCCCCGAGTTCGATTCCTGGCGGGGGACAATGACTTTGTGTTGTTGTTTCTAGTTTGGTTAGGACATTGCAGGCTGATCACCTGATTGTCTGAAAAGTAAGATGATCCATAGGCATGTAAATAGTCGGCCATGCGCCTGATTTCTCTCTGGTCGTGTTATTCAATCTGTCCCATCATAATAAGAGATAGAAGGATCAATAGTGCACCTGTCTGTATGTACCGCAAAAATACATGGGCACAAAAAAAAACTTAATTTGTTACTGTAATGCCTAACAGAATGTACGGTGATCACTGCACTACATAGTGTAAAACAAAGTCGCTTTCTCTGTCCCTATATCCCTATGTATGCATAAATCTTTAAAACTACGCAACGGATTTTAAACGGATAGAATGATTCAAGAGGAAGGTTTATATGAATAAGACATGCATAATAAAGTAGAGAAACACTGATAATTTCCGTGCGAAGCCGGGGCGGGTCGCTAGTAAATTATAATACATCGAAATTATTTGGCCCAACCCTTCTGGGGCCGTATTTTTGAATCACTCGAATCGAAATTTCCATACTTTTTGGCATGCGAATGTTAGTCTTTCGTATGCGAATTCGATTCGAGTGATTCAAAAATACGGCCCCAGAAGGGTTGGGCCAAATAATTTCGATGTATTATAATTTACTAGCGACCCGCCCCGGCTTCGCACGGAAATTATCAGTGTTTCTCTACTTTATTATGCATGTCTTATTCATATAAACCTTCCTCTTGAATCATTCTATCCGTTTAAAATCCGTTGCGTAGTTTTAAAGATTTATGCATACATAGGGATATAGGGACAGAGAAAGCGACTTTGTTTTACACTATGTAGTGCAGTGATCACCGTACATTCTGTTAGGCATTACAGTAACAAATTAAGTTTTTTTTTGTGCCCATGTATTTTTGCGGTACATACAGACAGGTGCACTATTGATCCTTCTATCTCTTATTATGATGGGACAGATTGAATAACACGACCAGAGAGAAATCAGGCGCATGGCCGACTATTTACATGCCTATGGATCATCTTACTTTTCAGACAATCAGGTGATCAGCCTGCAATGTCCTAACCAAACTAGAAACAACAACACAAAGTCATTGTCCCCCGCCAGGAATCGAACTCGGGGCCTCCGGGTCGAGAGCCCATGGCTCAGGCCGCTAAACCACGAAGGCAGGCTAGTAGGTAAGTATTTAGTACATAAGCAACTAATAAATAAACCATGGTAATACGGATGTAAGTCTTAGGTACACATTAGGTCTTTAAGTCTTTAATATAATTACAGTTAATCAGAGAACAAATCACTCTTTTAACGCGTCTCAATGTAGTTAATTGGTGTGTCATATCTAGTGTTTATTTCAAACTAGCGACCCGCCCCGGCTTCGCACGGAAATTATCAGTGTTTCTCTACTATATTATGCATGTATTATACACCTTCCACTTGAATCACTCTATCCATTAAAAGAAACCGCATCAAAATCCGTTGCGTAGTTTTAAAGATTTATGCGTACATAGGGATATAGGGACAGAGAAAGCGACTTTGTTTTATACTATGTAGTGATGATATAGGAAGATAAAGAATATTTAATTAGCTCATGACATGACGCCATAGGTTTATTTTTCGTAAGATGTATGCCGTGAGTCATTTTAAAACCTATACTTTCAAGATATACCTACTCACATAGGCATATCATTTAAAAATAATCTAAAACTAAAACAAATACTAATACACTGTATATGAATTACCCGCCTAAGAACTTCCATGCTGGCCTGCGAGAGAAAAACGTAGAATTGTGCCAGCTGCATTTCTTCCCGGGCATGCTGTAAAAACCAGCTAAGGGATCCGAGGGTTTCTGTTTATTGCAATTTAGGCAATAAGCTGAATTATTGTAATTTAGGCGACGGGCTGACAACCTGTCACTACAGCAATAATTTGTCGGTAACAATTCTATCTTAAATAATCCTCAAAACTTTGTCAGACGTGGCGGAATGACCTTTGGTTAGGTCGTTTACGCTCTGCCTACCCCATTAGGGATAAAGGCGTGATTATATGTATGTATGTATGAATTACCAGCTTTCTGTCAGCGATGTCACCCGCTACTAAATAAGTTTTCCTGAGGAATGATTTACTTTCCCGCGGTAAAAAAGGACCCTATGTTACTCAGGGTGAACGTAGCTTTACAATGGTGAAAGAATTTTTAAATTCACTATAGTCGTATTTGTTACAAACATACACACAATTGTTTCCTTTTTAAAATATTAGTATAGATAAAGAAAGCCGTTTCTTGTGGGTATTTTCGATTCAAATCCGATGAATGCGGAGACTAACATAGTTGAATTAAACATAAATATGTAGGTATATATTTCTGAGGTCTAGAATGGTAACCGAATAAGAAAAAGATTTAAAAACAATTTAAAGTGAAACCGCCAGACATCACTAGTATCACTTAAATGACTCAGAGACGCATCTGTATGCACGTTCAGTCAACTCAATAAGGATACAAATTAGCGGAAAATCTACATCCAATTATGGTCATTATTACCTAAGCAAATAACTCAGCTTATTGTGCAGCAGACAGTTTAATAAGATTTATTGAGAAATAAAGCTAACTTTGGCAAAAGGTTAAATCGTTGGGATGCCGACAATGAGTTTTAACATCGGGACATATTTCACCAAATGGTTCCACGAACACTTGGGATTCCATAGCTCGTAAAAATATGCTAATATTACTAAAAGTCATCAGATAATCAGGGTTCGTCCGAGATACTTATTTTTCTCGTTTATTTGGGTCAAAGATTATGCTTTAAAAATAACTAGGTGGATCTCAGATCCAACTGAGATTCGGTGTATTTTTCTGTGGGAATAATATATTTTCCTGTAGTAAAATACACCAAACTATTTAAAAAACAATAATAGTCCTCCCACCAATTTTCGGTGATGATGGCCCATCTCCCAGAGATTGGCCAACTGCGCAGGACTAGTTTTTAGTGCCGAAGTATTTGCGCTACACATAGGTGCACTCTCTGTTCCTCCAATCTCTTATTCTGATGGGACAGGCGACTGACACGACCATAGAGAAATCGCAGCATGGATCATCAGGTCGAGAGCTCACGGCTCAGACCGCTATACCACGGAGGCAGTTATTTTAAGAAAATAAGCCATTTATAAAAGAAAGCCCATTTCAATGATTTCGAACATTTAAAAAAATGCGTTTTCATATTATTCAAGTATTTAATGTATAGTATTATGTTCATTCACATTTTAAAGAATGTTATTTAAATTTACAACAATGACGACTAGGACTATTCTAAATTTGATGATACCTTCTGTGTAGCAAAAAATAAACAAATATTTAAAGTTCCAAGAATGACATCCAATTATAATCATAAATGGTGACCTCTAGCCTCTAGGTATAAAATATGTCAGCAAATCGTGCAGACGTTTAGTCGAGACATTTGACAAGAAAATAAAACTAAAATAAGAGTGAAGTTTAGCACTGATTCATAATTTGCCTTCTTTTCGAACTCTGGAAATTTCAGTGCTGTTTTAATAAGTATAATCCTCATTGCCAACAAAATCATTAAAACTTGTTTGAAATATTACATACATACATATAATCAGGACTTTATCCCTAATGGGTTAGGCAGAGCGTAAACCGTTCCACCACGTCTGACAAAGTTTTGAGGGTTATTTAAGATATATTTGTAGGTATATTGCTGTAGTGACAGGTTGTCAGCCAATCGCCTAAATTACAATATACTGAAACCCTCGAATGCCCGGAAGGAAATGCAGCTGGCAAAATGGAAGAATGAAATATTACGTCAAACAAATGAAAAAAAAAACCCTTAACTTATCGAAATTACTGAAGAGGTGCAATAACATTTGTACTTTATTAGTTGACATGTCACCTTAACTACTTTCGAGCGCCTTAAGTAGAAGATAGGGGCCGCAATACACTTGTTTGTAGAGGGTATTATCACTGATCGTTAAAATATTTGAAGTTATTAGCCACTGAGTTACGGGCGTGAAGTTATCAGTGAAGTGAACCTTTGTTCTTGTCCTTGAATTATCTAGACGTTAAGTCGCTTTGATATGTATGAAAATAGTACGTCAGTTTCCAGGTATTTTGTGGGATTGCTCTTGAATCAAGACTCTTGACTCTAACGTAAATCAGGGGTGACAAAAACTAGAAGACACAGACTAGAAGCCTGTTGAGGTTTGATCTAGATTTGGAGAGATAAGGGTTGTGTGCATTCGGAAACACAGACGCAATAAAGTTTTAAGTCCTAGTTCAAATCATAGTTTTTAACAGACGGATAATGAAATGCTGTTCTCTAAACCCTGATTTCAGTCAGACTTTACGACACCCTATAGTATTTCGAAATCAGTTTTAGAATTATGTAGGTAGTTATGTGATAAAGGTAAATAAAGTTTCATGCCTTTTAATCGAAGATCATGTTTTTAAAATAAGTTTTAGCTTTTAGTTATGACAACATAATGAAATATTATTTTAGTAATTTAACTAATTTGCCAACACGTATCATTTATTTTTAAAATGTGTAAAAAAAAAAGACATGAATCTTTGTTTACCTTTATTCTAAATCTGAGTTGGAAATACTATAGTAACAAGATGGGGTTGTGTTATTACGACAGAGACATTTGGATCTTTGGAAAAACAAAATTGAAAGTACTTATTATTTCATAAACAATTATGCAAAGGTCTCTTTATCTATCGCAGTATTTACATTGCCACTTACTGCCTTGTAATTTATACAGGCTGTTCAAACTCAAGCAAGGGCGTTTAAAAACAAACAGAGATTGAAATATGGCAACATTGGAGACGAGGTAACATTGACAATTGAAATGCCGCCATATTGTGAGTAGCCATGTTTGATTAGGCGGTAAATCGATTTCTGTTGGTTCACTAATTTGTACAAGTGTGTTGTTGGTTGTTACTTAATGTTGAGGACAATGGGTAACAGAAGCAGTTTGTGTCATGTAACCTTTGCTATTCTTGTACGTACATTGGTATTACATACAAACATACATATAATCACGCCTTTATGGGGTAGGCAGAGCGTAAACGACCTAAACAAAGGCCGTTCCGCCACGTCTGACAAACTCTTGAGGGCCATTCAAGAAAGATTTGTACGTATATTGCTGTAGTGACAGGTTGTCAGCCCAACGCCTAAATAACACTATACTGAAACCCTCAGATCCCTTAGCTGGTTTTTACAGCATGCTCGGGAAGAAATGCAGCTGGCACATTCTATGTTTTTCTCTCACTCCCAGTCCAGCATGTAATATTTTACATTGGTATTGGTTTGCCATACTATGAAAGAAGGATGAGAGTATGATTTTTTAATATTATGGAGGGGTTTTGTTTTTTTTTATCCATTTTGACGACATACCTACTTTACGAGGAGCTCAATAAATGATCGACCACATCCACCCCAAGTTCATTATGAAAATCTTTTAGATTACATGCGCACGCGCATGCGACTATACGACATCTGAGAGGCTAAAACATTTTTCGTTACAGCATATGTAAAGCTTTTTTTCCGCAGTTAAAAAAGTCTGTAGGCTTTAAATATATGCATCAGATCAAGAGACATTACCTCATGGGTCACTGCTTTCATTTACAAACTGTTTTTGTTAACATTTTTCAACAGTTTCGGTGCAGCATTTGAATAACAAAAGATTGAACTTTGACTGTGACTGATACAAAATGCATTATGATTTAAATCAAGTGATACAAAAATGTTTTAGTGAAAACAACGCGATTTGTTTACAAAATAATACCGTTACTGCATATCCGTCATGGACTGCAAGAACAAAATGCCAAAAATAGTACAGCTGATCCCGTATCTCACGGGGTTGGCTACCTAATCTAGATGATTGAACGATGGTAGGTTTGGTTTGGTTAATGGAGGGTGGTTTTACACAGAGCGACTGTCATCTGATCTCCGCAACCTAGAAGGGAAACCAGATCCAATCCGACTCAATCAAAAATAGGTCAGAGTTTGCAAGCCGCCAATGCTTAGCACTGGCCTCTGACATGGCTTAACGACTAATATATACGGTGTTACGTGATATTAACCGGGACCAACGGCTTAACGTGCCTTCCGAAGCACGGAAAAAGCACCGAATAAACGAACATAGGTACCTAGTGGGATTCGATCCACGACCCCCCGCTCAGGAGGCAGCGGTCCTATCCACTACACCATCGGGCTCCTTTCGACCTTAGAATGAAGCTAACTATTCACTTTCTACCCCGTATTCAGTTTGGTTAGGACATTGCAGGCTTAATTACCTGATTGTCCGAAAAGAAAAAGATTTCGTGCTTCGGAGGGCACGTTAAGCCGTCGATCCCAGTCGCTGTCTTTGATAGTGGTCGTTACTCAAACCATGTCAGAGGCCTGATAGTTGTGCTACTAGGCGGTTTAAAAACTCTGACATCAGGGTTCTATCGGGTCGACAGACTCGATACCCACTCGACAGAAGAAGAAGACCCCGTAACAGAGATATAACGACGCTCTGCCCCGTACGAGAGTTTGCGTTATTTAATAATTGTATTGGTAAGGTCGTTTACGCTCTGTCTACCTCATTAGGGATGAAGGCGTGATTATATATATATGTATGTATTGATAAATTTTTTGGCTCCATTAAGAAGAAGAGAAACGTTATTAAAGTTTAATAAAGATGAGTTCATTCGGTACATCTTTAGCGCATTGGAATTATAATTACAGAGTACACATTCCCAAGAAGATAATTTGCGTTTTTATCAAAGACAAGTGGCGCCTCGTAGCTTAATCACTACATAATATAAAACAAAGTCGCTTTCTCTGTCCCTATATCCCTATGTATGCAAAAATCTTTAAAACTAAATAAAATCAAATCGTACATTTTGGATAACGTAGCAAGTAAGGTCTAGGAGTGTTATTATAATATTATTTTAAACATATATATATATTTAAATTCAAATTAGCATAATAATTAATTAAGTAAGTTGTATTGCGCAGAGCAACTGATCTCCCGTTAAACTTTTACTAAGTTTGACAAGACAAGTGGCGCCTCGTAGCTTAATCACTACATAATATAAAACAAAGTCGCTTTCTCTGTCCCTATATCCCTATGTATGCAAAAATCTTTAAAACTAAATAAAATCAAATCGTACATTTTGGATAACGTAGCAAGTAAGGTCTAGGAGTGTTATTATAATATTATTTTAAACATATATATATATTTAAATTCAAATTAGCATAATAATTAATTAAGTAAGTTGTATTGCGCAGAGCAACTGATCTCCCGTTAAACTTTTACTAAGTTTGGGAGAATATATTTATAATAGCATTGTACAACTTTTATATGATAAAGTAAAAAAAAAAAAAAAACTATGCAACGGATTTTGATGCGGTTTCTTTTAATGGATAGAGTGTTTCAAGAGGAAGGTTTATGTATATAATACTTGCATAATATTGTGATATTTTCTTCCATGCTGGTCTGGGAGCGAGAGAAAAACATAGAATGTGCCAGCTGCATTTCCTCCCGGGCATGCTGTAAAATCCAGCTAAGGGATCCCAGCGTTTCAGTATATTGTAATTTAGGCGATGGGCTGACAACCTGTCACTACATCAATATACCTACAAATCTATCTTAGATAACCCTCAAAACTTTGTCAGACGTGGAAAAACGACCTTTGTATGGGTCGTTTACGCTCTGCCTATCCCATTAGGGATAAAGGCGTGGTTATATGTATGTATGTATATTGTGGAGAAACACTGATAATTTCCGTGCGAAGCCGGGGCGGGTCGCTAGTGATAAATAATATGTAGTGTGGTATAGGTAAATAAGTTTAGTATTGTATGCTATTTTTATGTAGGTAGATATCAATGCTTGCTTTGGAAGACACGTTCAGCCGTCGGACCCGGTAAATATCGTAGATATTAGTCGTTAAGCCATGTCAGAGGCCATTGCTTAGCATTGGCGGCTTAAACACATAAAGGTGAAAGTTGTTCAGTTTCATTGACTGAGTAACCCCTATCAGTTTGCGGGACGTCCCTTACACCCGGTATTTTATAACAGTTATTCCACAAGGTTTCCCAAGGCCAACTAGATTTAAAAGTCCTGCGGCATACACTATGTTATAAACAAACAAACTAACGGAGACAACGGTTGTTATTATGTAGTATACATGATCTGATGTGAGGTATGGACGAGCTTACTGAATTCTAAAATGATACGCGGAAAGATAAAGTTTATTGTATCATTTTATACACAGATTTTATCTGTGACCGTTAAGCGCATAGTTGGTATAAAAGAGGTTGCATAGAGGACGTATAAAATCAAGTCTCTATCGTTTACAGGATAGCCTATCCAGAACGGACAAAATAAAGCACTCTTTCGACGCAATTTCAAGGGCAAATCATTCGTACATCTGCAGTTCATTCTTCACATACCAGGGGTAAGGGACAGCGTCCCGCAAACTGATAGGGAATGATAAACTCAGTCAACGAAACTGGACAACTATGACCTGGAATTTATTTCAGGAAACAAACAAAAAATACTTTAACATACAAAATGTCCAACTCGATCAGACAATTTGTATTGAAAAGCCCATTTCTTTTTTAATTTCCTGGCAAAATTCTATAGGGTGATAGTTTTTGCGGGACGCTGTCCCTTACACCTGGTATAAGTTCTCGATACAATAAGTATATCGAAACCCTTGCATTATCTACCTGTTAAACACTTTTGAGAGTACTAGAAAAATAATATAAGAAGAAATATAATTAAATAGAAAACTGTATCTTGTTAACTCATTTCAACCTTGTTAGCAAAACGACATGCGCCTACGCAGCTACAAAGAATAAATCAACAGTTCAAACGCTACCTCATACCCATAGTGATTACTGGAACGAGTCGGACTGCATTCAGCATAGATCATCTTTAGACGGAGCCGCATTAAAACCAGTCAGGTCGGGTAAATGCAAAAATAAAAGTTAAGCAATAAATACTTTGCTACTGAATCCCCTACTATAGTATTTACAAATCAGTTTTAGAATAAAGGTAAACAAAGTTTCAAGTCTCTTAATCGAAGATCTTGTTTCTAAAATAAGTTTTAATACATAATGAAATAGTAGTTTTAGTAATTTTATTAACTAATTTGCCAACACTGCCAATGCCAATTTATTTTTGAAATGTGTTTTTGAATAAAAAGACATGAAACTTTGTATACCTTTATTCCAAACCTGTGTTGGAAATATTAGTGTTATTAGAACTTATTTGTAACTTTCGTTTTTTCTTCTATCTTAGCAGTGTTAAACAGAATAATAGAATGAAGCTTTGCATGTCCATCGAAGCATAGAAAGTATTAAATTATTATTTTTGGCACATTATGGAGAAATCCATAGAATTAATTCTAACGAAGTGCAAAGCTAGTTTAGACCTAACTAAGACGTTATCTTAGGTAACACAAAATCTTCATCTAAAAAACAAAATCAAACAATATATTTTAAAAAAAATTGCATTGCAGTTGCATTTCAAAGTTTTTTTTTTATTTATGTATTTTATCAAAGACTAAAGTAAAGTATGAACGAACTTACTTACATTACGATCGAGTTTATGCGGTAGGCGATTGTGGATATTGCCGATTTGCGAGTAATCTGCTCAAACGCAGTGCACCGTGGAGGCA
This sequence comes from Scrobipalpa costella, assembly GCA_949820665.1. Taxonomy (NCBI): domain Eukaryota; kingdom Metazoa; phylum Arthropoda; class Insecta; order Lepidoptera; family Gelechiidae; genus Scrobipalpa; species Scrobipalpa costella. The sequence goes on from OX463306.1 coordinate 4,158,825, forward strand.
TTTAACTTTTTTTATTTGGCATAGAATCAATTGCACTTTATAAAACGCATTGTTTTTGAAACGATATAACAGCGAAAGGTTTTTTAAAGGTTTAGTGCCGCTACAAAGCTAGTATGCTCGCAGTTGTGAGTGATCAATTATAGAAAAAACCTGCCCTTAGTAGGCGCGTAGAAAAACATTGATAGCTCATAAAACAAAGAAGGTATCGAATGGTATGTTATGGCACTTGAACACAATACATTTTTTTTCTTAAATAGTAGGTAAAACACCATAAAAGCTCTTGAAGCTTAGACATACATAAAATCACGCCTTTATCCCTAATGGGGTAGGCAGAGCGTAAACGACCTAAACAAAAGTCGTTCCGCCACGTCTGACAAACTTTAGAGGATTATTTTACGATACATTTGTACGTATATTGAAGCTTACTGATATGATAAAAGTTAAAAGAACAACTGAGAAGACTAGATAAACACTAAAAACTTTGTCAGTCATGGGAGAACAATCTTTGTTTAGGTCGTTTACGCTCTGCGTACCCCTCTAGGGATAAAGGCGTGATTATTTGTATGTATCTTTTTTCACTTAAAACAGCCAACAAGCGAACTCTGCGTTCCAATTCGTTCTCCCGCGAGTGAAAACCTACAATTTTAGCGACATTAAGCTGTAATGACCCGGGGTCTGCACTCAGTAAATAACTAGCGGTTATTTCTAAACCAATACACCCGACTGCTAAAGAAATGTATATAAGTATCTGGTGTCTTGTGGTTTAGTATGATGATACCTAAATTATTAATTTATTATTATTTCTTCCATGCTGGCCTGGGAGCAAGAAGAAAAACATAGAATGTTCCAGCTGCATTTCCTCCCGAGCATGCTGTAAAAACCAGCTAAGGGATCCGAGGGTTTCAGTATATTGTAGTTTAGGCGATAGGCTGACAACCTGTCACTACAACAATATACCTACAAATCTATCTTAATTAACCCTCAAAACTTTGTCAGACGTGGCGAAACGTCATTTACGCTCTAAATACCCCATTAGGGATAAACATACATACATATAATCACGCCTTTGTCCCTAATGGGGTAGGCTGAGCGTAAACGACCTAAACAAAGGCCTTTCCGCCGCGTCTGGCAAAGTCTTGAGGGCCATCCAAGAAAGATTTGTACGTATATTGCTATAGTGACAGGTTGTCAGCCCATCGCCTAAATTGCAATATACTGAAACCCTCAGATCCCTTAGCTGGTTTTTACAGCATGCTCAGGAGGAAATGCAGCTGGCACATTCTGTGTTTTTTTCTCACTCCCAGTCCAGCATGGAAGATTAGGGATAAAGGCGTGATTATATGTATGTATGTATACCTAAATTAAATAAGATAAATATGGGGTGCTTTAGGAATACAACAACTACGATGAATAGAGTTGCTTTCTGTTTAGATAATCTATATCAGAAATAAAATAAAGATATCAGTTTTTAAACCCATGTAATGAAAACTCCATATGATTAATTATACATTTATACATTTGCACTGCACTATTCGAAATATCGAAAATAAATACAATTCTTTTTTACGAATATTTAATGAGTGCTGTTCTTCATGTATTTGTATTTTATGACATTTCTATTAAATATCATAGCCTTCTTTTTCTTTGCACAGTAGGATAATTAATGACACCAGTTGTAATAAGGTCTAATAAGCTGCGCATACGCACGTCGCCCGTAGCGCCGCGCGTGACTAGATCCAGAAATTATTATATGGAAAATTATGATAATACTGTTGATAAAATTACTTAGCACATATTTCTAGCCCATAAGTATTATTTCTTATTGTTTTGTATCGTTACTGTTTTTTGCTTTATTATTATCACTACATAGTATAAAACAAAGTTGCTTTCTCTGTCCCTATATCCCTATGTATGCATAAATCTTTAAAACTACGCAACGGATGTTGATGCGGTTTCTTTTAATGGATAGAGTGTTTCAAGAGGAAGGTTTATATATATAATAGTTGCATAATATTGTGGAGAAACACTGATAATTTTCGAGCGGGTCGCTAGTAAATAATAATTTATATCATTATTAAACTTCTTGCGGTATTGAGAAATTTTAGCAGATCAATTTTGAATAGAAGGTAAACAAAAAGTTTTCCCAATCTTCATTATGAAGCCTATTTTGAAGGACAATGTCGGTAGACATTTTAGTCTTTTGTAGAGTAGGAGAAGACATTGTTTTTTAGAAAGTTTTATGTTTGTTTCCATTGCAGTAGTGAAAACTCTGACACCAGGGTTCATTCGCTAAAAAGAAGAAGTGTAGTATTGACAGATAGTCAGCCTAGTAATATAAATCGCTTCTAGTCCACGAAGCCAGTTATTTCCATCTGAATCAGGACGTGAGGTAACTGTAGTTCCATAAATATCACACAGTTTGCGGACAAATACTCATTTAATTTGTGGTTCAGCAAGTTGATTACAGACCGAAATGTAGGTCAAACTAAGCTATGTTTATTTTGCCATTTTGTGAAATTCACGTGACAGGATTTGATAGGATTCGTAGTTCTATTGTGATAGATTTAATTCGAAATTAATTTGGTTACAAAATACGCAATGAATAAATAGAGTCATGAAGATATATCAATACCAGAGTGGTATGTAGCAATAAGGAACGGTTTTATCAATTTTGGAATAAAATAAAAATCAATCAAAACTGGAAAATAGTGCATTAAGAAACTAGATAAATTACTGTAAAAAGATATCATCATCATCAGCCTATTCTAATATTCTTTGAGTGTGAATAATTCTTTGTTTACAAAATACGCACGTGGTAACTTTAGCTCCCTAACGCCATCTTCAGGAGATTTATTAAATCTACACTGCGCTGACTGAGCTTAGCCGCACTATGAAAATTGCGGTACTTGTACCACCACACGATAAGAGATGGCGCTGTACACAACTTTTGAAATCCACACCACTTTGCGTTTGAGAACTTGTCTGTATTTGGTAGACTGAGCAGAGCGGTCAATAACGCAGGCTAGAAATACTTACACTATTATTACATTGTTTTGAAATCTTATAAATATCATTTTCCATAACTTCTTTGATGCTGGCCTGGGAGCGAGAGAAACACATAGAATGTGTCAGCTGCATTTCTAGATCCGAGGGTTACACTATATTGTATTTTAGGCGATGCGCTGAAAACCTGCCACTACAGCGATATACCTAAAATCTATCTTAAATAACCCCGAAACTTTGTCAGCCGTGGCGGAACGACCTTTGTTTAGGTCGTTTACGCTCTGCCTACCCCATTAGGGATACAGGCGTAATTATGTGTATGTGAAATGACTAAATCAGAAGCAAGGTGGCCTCTTTCCTTTCGCCATCTTGGTTTCTTAGCACGTCAAAATGGCGGATATCGCCATTATTATAGTAATTATTATGCTACTGACCTTAGTAAACATGTAAGTTGGACATAATTCTGGAACCTCACAAGCGCAGTGCTGCCCGCTACCCTCACCGCATTGACTTTTTATCTCAACGGTCCACTACATCCACCTGGACCGCATTTTTCCCGTAGTATTGACATGATCGTCGGATCTTATATACTTTTAAACGAACGAAAAGAATGACAACCAATATGGCGTCTTTCTCCGCCATCTTGATTAAGCTTAGCACGTCAAAATGGCGGCTATCAACGATTTTGATTTTGCTTAGTAATTATTATACTACTAACCTTAGCAAGCAGGTGAGTTGGACATCATTCTGGAACCTCACTAGCGCAGTACTGACCGCTACCCTCACCGCATTGACTTTTTCTCTCGGCGGTCCACTACATCCACCTGGACCGCATTTTTCCCGTAGTATTGACATGATCGTCGGATCTTATAGACTTTTAAACGAACGTAAAGAATGACAACCAATATGGCGTCTTTATCCGCCATCTTGATTAAGCTAAGCACGTCAAAATGGCGGCCATCAACGATTTTGATTTTGCTTAGTAATTGCTACTAACCTTAGTAAGCAGGTGAGTTGGACATCATTCTGGAACCTCACTAGCGCAGTGCTGCCCTCTACCCTCACCGCATTGACTTTTTCTCTCAGCGGTCCGCTGCATCCACCTGGACCGCATCTTTCACGGAGTATTGACATGATATTCGGTTGTCGCAGGAATGCCACCACCTGCAGCAATGGTAGACATTATTATAAGTATGTCGTTCAACAGAGAAGCTAGCAATTTCATGTGTGGACTCGAGCTAGAGACCAAGATCATTTTTGTACTCCAGCGAAAACAACTGAGCTCTCGCATGTTTAAACCCGTGCGTTTTGTGACTTCTTTGATTCGACGTCAATGTAACCTACAAGATTTACTTGGGGTCGGCGCAGTACGTTTTCTTCTTCCATTCATCCCTGTCAGCCGTCAGTTCAACACTCACACCTGTTTTAGACATATCATCTTTCACGCAGTCCATCCATCTTTTCTTTGGTCGTCCTCTCCCAACATATTTATCCACATTCAAATTCATTATCATTACCCTTTTGCCTATATGACTTTCATCCCTCCGCATAACAAATAATACTTCCATGCTGGACTGGGAGCGAGAGAAAAACATAGAATGTGCCAGCTGCATTTTCTCCCGGGCGTGCTGTAAAAACCAGCTAAGGGATCCAAGGTTTTCTGTATATTGCAATTTAGGCGATAGGCTGACAACCTGTCACTACAGCAATATTCCTAGAAATCTATCTTAAACAACCCTCAAATCTTTGTCAGACGTGGCGGATTGACCTTTGTTTAGGTCGTTTACGCTCTGCCTACTCTATTAGGGATAAAGGCGTGATTATATGTATGTATGTGTAGCGCACATAGATGGCGCCACATCAAGATACAACAGTCCTGAAACGCGGTATCGAAGTTTGCTCGGCGATCTGCATATATACAACTTCCGAACTAATCCAGTCGGACTCCGGTCCCCTGGTCACGTGGTCACAACACCCGACCAGGTGGGGAATTACCCTTTTCCCATCCGTCATCACTCGGCCAACTGGCCTTAAGGAAATGCTCCTAAACATGTATGTATGCATAACAAACATTAGCAACACAGGGCAAATAATTATTTTACGGCACGGAGTAACTAGTTCCGCTTATACTCCTGGAATTGATGGGCCTTGATCTCCTGTTGAACATATGAATAAGTTATATCAAGCATAATACCTTATCATTGTACGCTACAGGTATCTCTGGCTGCGTGTGCTGCGTATGCGCATCTCCTGCGCTTACCGGTGGCCGCGGCGGCGGCGTCGGCGCCTGAAATAATATTACTGTTAGGGCGGTTTGGCAATGCTCCGTATTCGGTTCGTATCCGAATAGTGACCGTGAAATTTTCATAAAAAACGGATATGGATGGGTGCGCAAGCTGTCATACATTTACTAGGACAGCCGATTCAGATCAGAAAATATTTAGATACGGATTCGGACCGGTGCAAAAGCGCCCTTAGTTTGGTATATGGTGAGAATGAGAAGCTAAGGACAAAATATTCACTATGAAGATGTCAAAAATAAAACCAGGGACCCCATTTCATAAAACTACAAATTAACGAGTTAAAAGTTAGAATTTTAATGTATATCGTTATGATAGATAACGGATTACTTATCCCGCAATGTACAGCGGATACTTAGGACCGTATTTATAATCAGCGCTCATGAGTGACAGCGAGTGACTTCGTATCAGATATGTCATTTCAGTACAAAGTGGTCTGTCAAATCCATACTCAATATTGCTCTCAAGTTTGAGATCGCTTCATAATTACGAGCCTCAGTACTTTGAAATGCCCCCCTGGTGTTTAGATGTAATAGAAATAATCGGAAACATGAATTCTAGCTAAGAATAAACAAAACAACACAAATTAGAATAACACAAACCAAAACAAATCAAGGAAAAAATACAGTTCAGATATCACCAGGATACCACAGATCCAACCAAGAAAGAGTAAAGAAATAAAATACAAACACAGACAGACAAGACAAATAATAAAGAAATGCAAGAACATAGAAACAATCACAACAAAAATCAAACACAAACACTACAATAAAATAAAATCACCCACAAACAAAATAAACATGCCCGGATGTTTCGAAACAGTAGCATATGTTTAAAGAAACTAAGATAAACCAAGAAGCAATTAAGGGGAAAACCAAAAGTAGGTAGAAGATGCATGAGTTTTTATCTCTTCTATCTATGTCCATCGCACACTACAAACTTTTAGTCGACTATGACTATGTTCATCGGATTATGAACGCAATGGAAAATCAGACTTGGAGCTGTATTTCTGAACCGCTCGTATGAAAACTTAAATCGCATACGAAATTCATTCGTGTACAAAATCAAATTCTATCACACACGATCTTACATATTTTTGAAGCAGTAGAAAACTGTGTTGCCAATAAAGTCCAATCCCATAAATTGTTTTCGTTCTACGCAGAAATACACCTACTACACCACCACTACCACTAACAAAAATCATTGATTTGAAAAATCTGTAATGAATCGTAGAGAAACGGAACGTAAATTCAAGTAAATTAAAAAGTCAAAGTGTAACTTGTCAAATGATTTGTCTTTGTCACTGTCAGATCATAGACTACTTAGGTTTCGAGTACTAGAAAGGAAAACGAGTAGTTTGGACCACTCGTTACAGTCTCATACGTATGAGTATTCAAAAATAGTGATTCTGGGATTTCGTATGCGAGCGGTTCAAAAATACGACTCCTGGTAGGCAATATTTTGTAGTGTGCGCCGGCCCTAAACATAAAAGCACTAGAAACTTCCAAAAACAGTAATCCACCTGATCGACCAATATAGGTCTTCTCCTCTGCGGCAATAGAGGCGAGAATGGCCCGGCTTGAGGCGCGCGCGGCAGACGCGGGTCGATGAACGTTGTACGCCGCATCACGTGGTCCACGAAGAAACGCTGTAACCGTTAGTATGCTATAGATACCTAGTTATATATAGTTATATAGGATTTGTAAACAGATATATTGGCATAGTCTCTCTATAAGTAACCTGTCGCCCTTATTTACACAGAAAAAGCAGATACTCATCACGTGGGTTGTCGTTCTAGAAGCTGTTCTAAAGGAGCTTCTAGGGACTTTAAAAGAGGTTTCAAGAGCCTTGAAAAGAAGCTTTTAGACACTTAAGAAGCTTCTAGAACGCCAATCCACCTGGTCTACAAGTACGGGTCTTCTCCTCTGCGGCAATAACTGCGAGAATGGCCCGGCGATGAATGTTGTACGTCGCATCACGTGGTCCACGAAGAAACGCTGCAACCTTTAGTATGCTATACACACCTAGTGTTATAAGGTTATATAATATAGCATTTGGAGACAACTATATATTGGCAGTCTTTCTATAAGAAACCGATAGAAGCTTTCGCTCTCATTGACACAGAGAAAGCAGATACAGATCAGATGGGTTGTCGTTCTAGAAGCTGTTCCAGAGACTTTAAAAGAAGCTTCTAGAGACTTGAAAAGAAACTTCTAGAACGCCAATCCACCTGATCGACCAATATAGGTCTTCTCCTCTGCCGCAATAACGGCGAGAATGGCAAGGCGATGAATGTTGTACGGCGCATCACGTGGTCCAGGAAGAAACGCTGCAACCTTTAGTATGCACACCTAGTTTCTAAAGGGTTAGGCAGTATACGAGTCGCTAATGCTAGAGTTTGTTATGTAGGTCTAACGTCGTGGCCCAGGTGAACTCACAGCAATGATTTTTTAAATATTAGCATTCAACAATTTAACAGCGAATGTCCTTTAGTAAAATTATCAATAACATCAGAGTTTCGCGGTTCTCACACTATCACGCTCATTCGAGCAGAATCTGCCGGAGTGAACGTGATTGTCTATGCTCTTAATGTGTCGAACAATGATACCATAGACAATATCTCCCCTACGCTACGGAGCGTGGAGCAGTGTGCCTAAAGCCGAGTCTCCAGCGCATAAACAAAACACGAAACATATCTCCGCGGGGCAGAGAGGGGCTTATAGCTCAGCACAAAAGAGTAGAAATAAGTAGAGCGCCAAACTTCGAAAAGAAATATTTTTGCCAATGGCAACTCATGAGCTAGTTTGTATAGGAAAATCACGTGTCAGTTGAAATCATTTTACCTTCCTATTCCAAGCTTTTGCGCCAAGCTGTACGCAGCACCTAAAATATAGAAAGCCATAAAACATAATGCTCACCTTTCCATTTCTATCAAGTTTGGTATCCCATCCCAGCGGCAACGCCCGTTCGCTCTCACTGAACATATTGACCAGCGCAACTAGATCCCTGTTGTGCTGATACCGGTCAAAGGAAGACGTGTCTCTTCTTATTTTGGATATCATGTGCTTAAGCGTGGAGTTTCCGTTGTACAGGACTGACGCTTCCTGGAAAGAGATATGGGTGGTGAGTTGACAAGTTAGTAGAGAATGTTCGGAAAAAGGATTTTTCAAAAAAAAAAATACAAGGTATACAGGGTGTAAGGGACAGCGTCCCACATACTGATAGGGGTTGCTTAGTCAACGATACTGAACTACTATCAGCAGGTTTTTTTTCTTTTAAATAAAAATAATAATTTGCTTTCCATACAAACTGTCTGATCGAGGTAATCATTTTGTATGGGAAAGTCAAATTATATATTCATCTCTTGAAAGAATTTGCTGGTGAATGTTGTTCAGTATCGTAACGTGAGCAACCCCTATCAGTTTGTGGAACGCTGTCCCTTACACCCGGTACGTTGGTAGTTTATTACTATTGTAGATATAAACTGCATTGTAGTTCGTTTACGCTCTGCCTACCCCATTGCGGATAAAGGCGTGATTATTTGTATGTATCTATTACTGGACTGCTTCCATGGTGGACTGGGAGCGAGAGAAAAACGTAGAATGTGCCAGTTCCATTTCCTCCCGGGCATGCTGTAAAAACCAGCTAAGGAATCCGAGGGTTTCAGTATATTGTAATTTCCGCGATGGGCTGACAACCTGTCACTACAGCAATATACCTACAAATCTATCTTAAATAACTCTCAACACTTTGTCAGACGTGGCGGAACGACCTTTATTTAGGTCGTTTACGCTCTGCCTAGGCCGTTAGGGATAAAGGCGTGATTATATGTATGTATGTATTACTATTGTATTGTAGTGTACCTGGTTCATGTGTAGTATGGAGTAGAAGTCGGGTCTGGCCAGGAACTCCGCGGCGGGGTGCGGCGCGGGCGGGGGGGGCGCACCGCGTGACGTCGACGCGGCCGGCGGGGGAGGGGCGCCGGACGTTTCCTCTTCGGCTAGTTGTGTTCGCGTCATGGTGCGACGGATGGATTGGTATCTGGAAATATTTGAAGACGGTATTAGTGAAAAGCAATGGCCAAATTAAGAGCGCGTCATTAGGCGCCAAAATTCAGGGCTCGCCGTCAGGCGCCCAAATTAAGAGCGCGCCATTAGGCGTCCAAATTCAAACCGAGCCGCCAGGCGCCCAAATTCAGAGCTCACCGATAGGCGCCCTAATTAAGAGCGCGCCATCAGGCGCCCAAATTCAGAGCATGCCATCAGGCGCCCAAATTAAGAGCTCGCCGATAGGCGCCCCAAATTAGGGCACCGCGAGTTCACAATTTTTACACCTAAACATGACCAAGTAAATAAACAAACAACAGTACCTTCTATCTAGCTGCCTCCTCTGCACTTCGGGCTCTGGTGATCTCGGGCTGGCTCCGTTGTCTCCAGGCCTCTGCCACGTCGTCATGCGGTTGATATGGTCTATGTAGAACACACGCCCGTGGCTGTCCATGCGAGCTTCCCATCCTGAAATGAGATAACAAAAGGTTATAATATATACCTACCTACAAATCTATCTTAAATAAGTAACAGCGAAACGACCTTTGTCTAGGTCGTTTACGCTCTGCCTACCCCACTAGGGTTAAAGGCGTGATTATATGTATGTATGTATAATATAAATATAACCTAGGTTTCCAGAAAGTGGAAGATTCATGGAGATTTCCCATGGGAATAAAATGTTATCCAAACTATAAAGTCTTGCTAAATCGTTAATTTATTTCTGGAAAAATGTATCTTCTAATAAAGGGTGCAAGGGACAGCTTAGCGCAAACTGATAATTTTGTATGGCAAAGACACTTTTTATTTCATAAAAGAAGTTTTCGGTGAAAGTTGTTCAGTATCGTTGACTGAGCAATCCCTTTCAGTTTGTGGGAAACTGTCGGCCCTTACACCCCGTATATCTGATACAGCATAAAAATAAAAAAAAGAATATACATAAAAGATAAGTGAGACAAAATTATGGATGAAAGTAAGTATGTCACCCACCTGCAGGTAAAGGCTCTTCACACTCGATGATCCCGCCAATCATATTGGCAGGAAAATCTCCCGTCAGCGCCATCTGCCGCGAAGCTCTTTCCGGGATCGAGGGTAACCTGATCCCGGCCATATGCCGCAAAGGAGTCGGCGAAGCTACTGCATTATCATTGTCGTCATTATCTTCAATCGGTCTCGGTCTACGTAAAACTACGTCGTCAGGAGGCCCAGCGTGCACTATCGTAAAGTGATTGCTATTAACAAACTCCATGTTAGGAGACCTAATTTCTGACGTTCGTAGTTCGTTAGTAAATTCCACCATTTCGAAGTTTTCCTGATTCCCTGAACACACCGGTGGAGGATGTAGATCTGGAGGTGGAACAGGCCTGGGCTTCCTTGCGTGATGTGTAGGAGTCGGAGGGCATTGAGGTACTGCTGTGCCAGCTAATGCTGCAACCCTCGTTAAGACTCGTGGATGAGGCCTGATTGGACTGTCCATGACGTTATTGGTTTTGTGAGGCGAATGCTTTGGTGTATTCTCGCATCCAAGATTTTTGAGTAAATGCCTCGGTAAGCTGGAATGTTTTGGCGTTGAGTTATCGCTATTATATTTCCTATTCATTATCATTGTTCCTACACTCGGGAAGGCTTTCGCTTCTTCTACTGGTGACGAAGAATGGGATGAGTTACAAGAGCTCGGTGCATTTGAGCTGCTGTTATCTTCTCTGTTTGGTCCGTCGATGTGTGACGAGTTCAGAAACGCAGTCATCATTGTAGGAGTATTCGCGCGTCCCGAACTCGCTTGTCTCGTCAATGGTTTATGGCCTTTTAACGTTGAGATTTCTTTCTCCTCAATCTGATTCCTATTGTCATCTTCGAACTCCGAGTGATTACTTATGTCGTTTAAAAAAGTGTTTTGAGCCTTCTCTTCAGACTTAGCATGATTTGGCGTAAGATTGGCACTGTCTACAGTGTCCATTGGCGGAGCCTTATCTTTTCTAGCAAACGTCGTCGTAATATAATTATCCGGTCCTATATCTTTTATAAACAATATCTTATTCCTACTAATACTAGGCGAGCCTTCAGGTACATCTTTTTTACTCTCTTCAGTTAACTTTGCTAATTTCATGGAAGAAATTGTAGATTCGCATAAGCTGCCATCCGTTTCTGGTGTCGCTAAAGGAGCGACGTTTTGACCTCCTCTCCAAAAACTGGCCGTTGACGACATAGCTGTCTGGTTGGAGGAGTAGAACTCTCCCGGTTTGAAGTCATTTATCCCTCCTTGCATTACTGACGAGTTGTGGATATTGTTATCAGTAAAGAACTGTTCGTCCGTGTCAATCAATTCAAAAGTGAACGCGTCCTCGGGCTTGGTCAGTTTTTTTGGCTTTCGATGCCTCGGTACCTGCGGCGGAGATAATGCGTGCATTCTCTCGAGCGGTTTGTGCGATGGCTTCGGAGGCAGCGGCGGTACGGGCGATTTCTCCGCCTCACTGGGCACATTGGCACCTTCCACGTCATAGACGAACTTCATTATTTTACACGGATTCTTTGGTGACCACAATTTGTAATACTCTGTACCGGGCGAAGTTGGCGATTCGAAACCGCTGTTCACTTTTGATTTCTTTTTGACACCGTTCAACGCTTGCCCGCCGCCCGTATCGACTGGCGGAGGACATTTCTTCTTCACACCCGACGACGTCGGTTTACAGTCTATAGCACTCTGAGATTCACTATTTACATGAGATTCTTTACTAAAACTACTAACTAGAGATTTGCTAGGATCACATTTTTGTTCGAGACTTGAATTATTCCCGTTTTCTAAAGCACTAATTGAGCATTTGTTGACGTTATCGCTGAGATGTTTGATATCCTGGCTGGTGCCGGGGACGAATTCCATTCGAGGGTTTTCTGAGTTTATATCAAAGCTTTCGTTGTTGTAGGAGAAGGGGGAGACTTGGTCGCCGCTCCTTTTCCTGGAGATACCCTCTTTAAGCTTAAGCGCGTGTTTCTTGAGGTCGACCTTGAAACGTTGGGGGAGCGCCGGCGATTCCGCCACGCACTCCTCGCCGTCGCCATTGTAGTAACGGAAACAGAGTAGCTGCTCGCAATCTGAAACAGTCACATATGGCCTTAAAACATACCCTTCATATTCATACCTAATTATTTCATGATGGCCTGAGAGCTAAAGAAAAACATAGAATGTGCCAGCTGCATTTCCTCCCGGGCATACTGTAAAAACCAGCTAAGGGATCTGAGGGTTTCTGTATATTGCAATTTAGGCGATGGGCTTATCTTACATAACCGTCTATACTTTGTCAGACGTGGCGAAACGACCTTTGTTTAGGGTGTTTACGCTCTGCCTACCCCATTAGGGATAAAGGCGTGATTACATGTATGTATATGTTTGAAGCCAAACTTATCCTTCGAAGATTACTGACTGCTGATCAACCCGGACACGTGTCAGATATTTCTGTATGCAACAGCAACACGAAACTCGAGCCAAGAATACACAATGGCTAGTATGTCTACCCAGCAGTATCTCGGCGCCTTATGCACTGAGCTATAAACAAAGAGTCCAATCAAACTGCCTCCGTGGTCAAGCGGTCTGAGCCGTAGGCTCACGATCCGGAGTTAGTAGGTTCGGTTCGATTGTCACGGGGTGAAGACAAAGTTGATATGTATTTGTCTATTCTTCTTTTTATCGAGTGAGTATTAGAGTCGACTCGATGTACCCTGGTTTCAGAGTTTTTCAAACCGCTCACAGTCTCTGACATGGTTCTGCAGATTTTTCGTATAGAAAAATCAGGTGATTCAATCTGCATTATCCTAACCAAACTAGAGGAAATCTCACAAGTGTTATAAGTTTACAAATATGTATTCACTTTGTGTACCCCTTGTGGGGATCGAACCCACGATCTCAGGACCCATGGCTCAGACCACTAGACCACGGAGGCAGTTATATAAACAAGGAGTCACCTTCATAAGGTTGATTGGGCTCGTCAAGCAGCCACATTATGTCGCCTCGAGCGCATCCGGTCGCCGGCACGCGCCCGGCGACTGCGCTTGCGCACCCAGTCGATCCTGGAACAATCGTAATGGCGCACTTAGGAGTTATGTCATGAGACACTTAGCTTACATAATACTACAGATAATACTAAGTAGTCTAGACGTGATTAGTGATTAAGTGATCATTGTAAAGCTATTTTTGGAACGGAACATGGATAGCATAGCAGAACCTAAATAGACAAGTTAGGGATCCGAAAGCTTCTTGATAAGATAAGGTTGTTTTTTGGATAAGATGATCTTGCATTTAATGTATGACTAATAACAACTTTAACAACAGCCAAATTATCACTTATTTAAAACAAAATACTAAAGAACTTTGTGTAACTTTATATCTGCAATTCTGCATACGCAATGAGGCATACGGGCTTATTCATAAGAAGGAAATCATCAAGACTTATGCATGTCCCAAACAAAACGATTCGCAAAATCCCTTTTAGTTGCACCAGGAGCATAAACGAAGAACAAAAAGGGGGCAGGTGCAAAACACTCAACAAAAACAAACAACAAGCGGGCGAGCCGCGCCGCTGCGCTCGCGCAGGCCGCGACGGACCTTTCGTTTTTTATCTAACAAAAATCAAGCGTAGGCCGGCGCGGGCGCATCACAAATTATGCACCAGACATAATCACCGGATGCGGGACTCGCCCGCACATTTTACGCGAAATAATCGAAGCCACCGAATTGCCAGTTAATTGACGAAACACGGCCATAAATTGCGCAGGGGCAAATTGATTCGGCGGCTAAATTCAGCTGAACCCGCCTTGCATTTCCATATTTTGATTGGATTAAAATATGAGCGCAGTGTTTGAGAGTTTACATCTTTACATCTTCCTGCCGTTGATTAAGTGTTTCGCTCGCTCGTAAATATCTGCGCCGGAGTGGATGTTTACGTCGAACGCTTTGCTTTATTTCCGAAGCGGAATGTGACGACAATATACAAAAAAATATTTACGATATCTGTTGCGGAAAGAAAGGGCTCAAGATCCTCAAGACCAACGACCGGACAAAAGACGGATAAATCGTAGCATTATCTTTCGCTCATTTCCGTTCGAAACAACATTTCCGAAGGCAACGGGAGATCGAACGATCCCATTAGTTTTTTATTCTTTGACTATTTGTTGCACTGTTTTGAGGAGGCACCTCATTTAGAATTGAGCACGTAATGTATATTTACTGAAAATTGTTTAATGAGTGTCATTTCCTGCCTGTTGGAGCATTGTAAGGGTCGGCCCACGCCCCACTCTGTTTAGTAAGTCTCTGTTACAAGTTTCACTTATTATTATAACTAACACGCGGGCGATTGAGATTTCTACAAGTAAGTAGATTATAGAGCCATAATTTATAGACCAGTAGGTGTAAGATTCGTAAATAACTATGTGAAATTACAATCATTGATTTCGTGTTTAAAGGTCGGCCGGAGTAGTGAAATCAATAATACAAACGTAGTAGTTTCGCTTTTATTCCGAAACAGTAAAGCCAAACTTAACCAAACTCCGTACCACATGAATCATATGCTTCTAATTAGGTTTGGTTGAAAATATTAACCAAGTACAAAATTAGAAAGCCAATTTAATTTTTGGCTTTTTTTTTACACCAAATCGTATTTTAGGTCTTATTTAGTTTATGCCTAATATTTTAAAAACAAAACCCAATTAGAAGCATAGATATTATGCATTTGGTCATGTGTACGAAGTTTGGTTAAATTTGGTTTTACTGTTTAGGAATAAAAGCGAAACTACGTTTGTATGGGATTTCACTTCTCCGGCAGACCTTTAAGCGTTTAGCGATTCATTTTCTTCCTAAATTCTACTTAATACCTATCGATACCAGCTTACGTGATCTCATTTTTTTACACATTAGTCAAGTAAAGTGGTTCACCGATGATGTGACGACAGCAGTGACACAGAGGGCGGGCTATTTCCGCTCGTGACGCAACTTCCGCCGCTTCCGCAGGATATGGGAGATGCCGAGATCAGCCAGTTTCCGCGGGATTTGTGGCACGCGACAAATGACGCCTTTGTTTAAAATTGGAACACCCGATATGGTTTTAAATTCCAGCCAGTTGCTGGACATCTGTTACTATACAGATAGGTTTGTATATTAAACCGTTAAGTTAGGATTCTAAATCTTGATGCTCCAAATTCGTTATAAACGTTGATTTCCCAAAAAAATCTAGTGGTCTATGTAGAACTCTACAGAAATAAAGACAAACTCATTCAAACAGAGTTGTTCTCTAATGCCTATCTGTTCTTTCATACTGAAAATCAAATAAAAAAAGAGGAAACGGGAATGACGATGATACCAAAGATATTTTTATAAACTGCTGATTTTTCCTTAATGCTCAATCCCCCTAAGTATTCATCATACGTATTCCTGGATTCCCACTGACGGAGGCGGGAAAGAATTCCGCGCAGAAAACCATTTCCGCTAGATTAGACAAATGGCTCCTATTTAATATAAAGCGTATCAGAACTGACAAAACTCAAAGGAAACATCTGTTATTCCTGAGCCCATCGGAACGGATTACCGAGAGATATTTTTGTTTTAAAAAGCGTTGGTAGATAATATGATTTCGCATACCAACGGGCTGCCAACGACCGATCAAAACAAGAGATCGTTGTGTAAAAAATAACAGATCACTCAATCACTGAACTGTTCAAATGTAGCTTATATTCAGAACACCGTTGAGGATGAGTAAGAAAAATTTTACTGTAAATGTTACGAGTCTGGGGAAGCTTAGGAATCACATGTGACAGAAGCCTAGTCAGCCAGTTAGCCGTCAAACTACATCAAAGTTAACCACAAATCCACCTATAATTGCCCTAGCGATCATACCACGGATGTGTCACCACATTAGCCTGCAACCATTTGACGGAAGCTCGTAGTTAAACTAAACTACGGTCAAGTCGTCATCTCGTCCCCTGCATCTGTCTAACGCCTACGACTATTTTTTACAGCATGATCTGTTTTTAAGTGGACCCCTCCGTTTCACACGAGTTCTGAGACACCTCGTATCCTTGACGAAAGTAAACAATATCGGCTGTCACCAGCTGTGAATACTGACGCTGAAGAGTGTCAGTATGTAGACGACTTTTTATATTTGAAAGGGTGATTTAAATACACAAAGTAATAGATACCACACGCAATGGTTTAATTTGAATGGTGTCTTTACATGTGTGCAAGCAACATAATATAGCACTTCGAGAACAAACAACGCTTTCATAGACGATCTAAATGTAATCTAGAACACAGCCAACAAAAAACAGATACGGCCTAATGTAAACGGGTCATTAGTGTGAAAACATAGTTCGTTAATAATGATTGATGATAGAAAACTCGATACCAAAGATTGTGAAGACGACGAAACAAAAACGCGGATAACCGCAGAAAGTAGCGGACGAGTTAATTTACTTTTTCAAGAAGCTGATTGCCAAAAAAACAGCGCAACCACATTTCAACGAGCACGAAAACGACTTAAACTGTATCCGTCTCAAATTAACTGACACTTGCAAGTCAGGAAACGAGAGTTTAAAAGTATAGGAAAGTCTGGCGATGACGCACCCCCATTAGCGAAGTGATGATTTGACAGAAGCTTTATCTGTCCACAGTTTTAGGAGATGGTGACGTGAGTAAGGAGCTCTATTTCCAGCTTTCTCACGGATTTCTTTCAGCAAGTAACAACCCTTTTAAATCCTCTACCAATTGCCGACGGATGAGCTACAGCATCCCAGACGAAACTCGGTAAAAACAGGAAATATTTACCACTCTACTGGTGTGATTATTCAGATGTGTTATTCATAACACGCTTTAGAGAGTGCTACTTCTGCTGAATTCATTTCATATACGAGGGCAGAGTGATAAGTGAGGTAGAGGTATCGATTTTACGATAAAAATATCGTAAATTGCATAAAACCTCCTTGTATACAATTCTATTAGAGGACAAAATAAAAAAAAATACCACTATCGCCAGTTATTTATTATTTTACAGCCTTTAAACCAAAACAAGTGAACGCATTTCTGTAAAGGAGGCGAACAGTGAATTTCGAGTGTTCATTCTACGTATTTTTTTGCGTAAAAAATCCATTACGGAAATGAAACAAAGACACTTAGTATATAATAAGGATCAGGCTGCTTCGATTTAAATGATTCTTAAGTGGATTGTAAATTTCCGATGTGGTCCATAAGTGATGATGGTCGTCCAGGACGGCCAATTAAGGCCCCTACTCCAGAGATGATCGTAAAAATCCATGACACAGTATAAATCGGCCGAAAATTTAAATTAATCGAGATAGTTGAATTAGTAGGAATCTCAGACGACATGTGCGCAATATCGTAAACCAACATTTAAGTATGAAATAGTCATCCACGTAATGGCTGACTTCGCGAGTGACACCTGCGCAGTTGGAATGGCCAAATTCCGTGAGTTGCACTACGAGTTGCTTTCTCAATCGCCATTATTTACAGACTAAGCCCTATTTTCTGTTCCTTGATTTTTAATTTGCTTGAAGAGATCATACTCTAAAGTTGTGCCTATTCGAATGGTTAGCCTAAGTCGTATTTTATTGAAGGTATCAAAAAGCTAGAGAAGCTGGATAAAGGGCATTGGGTTAGAAGGAAATGGTGTTCAAAAATAAATAATAATAGATTTAAAAAACAAACGCGTACTTTAATTTTTACCGGTCTTATCACTCCACCCTCGTAGTAGGTTTACCAAAATAATATGAGTCAAGTGCTGTTACTGTTTTCCCTGGAGTGTTTGTATTGCGATTACAAAGTTCCATTCCAAATCCATGTATAGTATAGTGGTTATTTTTGGATGCTTTTAAGAAATTAGCCGCGACTGTAACCAATCTTCATTACATATTACAATCTAAAATTGCCCTTAATTTTTGTCAGACGTGGCGAAAGCGCCTTTTAGGAGGCGTTAAACGCTCTGCCTACCTCGTAAGGGATAAAGGCGTGATTTATGTATGTATGTATGTAACCAATCTTTTTCAACGACATTGTAGCATTTTTCATTTTGAGGGAGAACTATAAAAGATTAATTGTAATAAAATTGCCGAGCTAAATGCTAATGCATTTCAAAATTCTTCGCCTCCCACTTAGATTTAATTTTACGAGTAACTTAAAATTCTTTAACGCTTGGACAAAATAATACCGGATGGAACGCATAAACAAGAATTTCCATCGTGTATACAATACAATGTATAGCTGTACTTCAATAGTAACTAGTAGTCGAAATGAGAAAAGTTTAAAGCAAAGTTCTTGCGTATTTTCTTTCTTTCTTTTCTTTCTTTCTTGCCGGTCAATGCCAAGCTAGCCATCTGACGGCTGTCACGACAGAACACAACATCTAATTCCTTCAACATTCAAACACTCCACCGGATATTGGAAGTCAAATACACTCAAACACCAAAGTTGACAATCCATTAACACTTTTAAGATAACAGGGTTGGGAGTTATCGCCTCGAATGTCAATATAGCTGAATGATCAATGCGTTTTATGTGACTAGGAAATGACGTGGTGCTTCTATTAATGTATTGAAGATAATGGAGTGTCCTAGTTATTTATTTGTTTCGTCTAAAACGACTGATATCAAAATAGTAGTTATTTACGTCGATGATTTTTTGAGAGAATGTAAAAGCGTCGTAGAGGGCAAAATAAGCTACTACCTTCCGCATTATGTAAATGTAAATCACATTACAACGCAAATATGTAAATAAGAAAAACTAGTAGGTAGGTAAACTGATGACGTTATTGAATGACAAATTAAGCTTGCCGCTCCCACGAATCAGCGGGAGTAACATTGCTCGTAAAATAATTAAAGCCAATCCAAGTTTCATTTGCGGTTACGTCTTAGTTTGTTCATTATCATTTAAATTGCATTATACCATGATGCAACTAATTATGATTGCCTGCATGTTTCCCGTTCTCAAGAAACGGTGGTGTGATTTCTCGGAAAAGCGCTCAACCTTGGCTTTTTTCCACACATAGAGATGTAAATCCGGCTGACTCATTAGCTGATCGTAATTCTGGCGTGCGCTTGCGCAGCTCGCGATGGCCGCCACTATAGACCATCGTGATTCACGCCATCCGATTGGCCCATTGATACCTCACTCATTCATGCCTACACATTCGATTTCCGAGGAATTCGATTGGAACTGTCATTTAAATGGTTTTACGTCACTGGCACACCCATTCGTTGAACCGTATTGACCCATGTTCGTGCACCGGCGAAAATGAATGCTAATTCAGTTTACAGGCACTCTAATTTAGTATCTTCTGGGAACGTTCACATTGACCATTAGTTACGTTTAATTGTCATTGAAGTAGCCTTGAATGAACCCGTTTATTACCTGAGCCAGACTAAACAAGGCGCGGTTTTACCTGGCCGTATAATGCAGCTGTCACGGTGTCACCGCTTATGGAGACTCCAACATGGTTGCTTAAAACTGCACCCATGCGCTAACCATGCCTGCTTCATCTCAGCCGGTCATGCTAGTTACCCTAAATGGACAAACCATGGAGGCCGTTATCGCCTTCTAAGTCTACGTTCTGATATGGTATTCCAGCACCTCTTATTATTAAAGAAATTGTCGTGGGTTTTATCGGTTTATAATGAAAACATTCCTCTAGTTGAGACGTATGCGGGCTATCTGCGCCGGGGCACGTGGGCGGCGAACATCAGCCGTATCATTGCTGTCTCTGGCCAGTCAATTATGTCGGGCTCCACTAATAGGCCATTTAGCTGTCAATTATCTACTGACCGATCCGGATCACTGATAAGCCGTTCGATGGCATTGTTATAGTCTTGATTTCTACTTACGAAACCCTTTGGACTTGATTTGGTTATTGATTCCGATTCTAATTGATGAATCGAACTCGAGGTTCGTTCATAACCTAATTTGCGGTTACGAAGGTTACTGTACGCACTGCAATTCAATTTAAATAGCATTGATCGCCACGTGCGGTCCATTGATTGAAGAAAAGGAGGCGGAGTGGGGGCGCCCATTCATTCATGTTGCGCGCGCGGCGATCGCGAGCGCGACCTCGCGCGGCCGAACGCAAGCGCATACCGCCGCGACCGCAAAACGCATGTTCCATATTACTGTCATCATCATAAATTCACTCTGTCATTCCGCAATGTCGATGAACTCTATTGTTATGAAAGATGGGCTTTGTGACGTCGTCAAAACTTATCATCCTCAGACGTGCCATTCAACAGCCAACAAACGATCATTCGTTGTCAATCGACTGTCACATGAGCTCTGCCCACATGCCAATTAAGCAGGCTCGGAATGAGCTAGGCGACAAATATTAAATTGAGATGTTAAGTAATAGAGTAAACATGTCGCAGGGAGCGGATTAGGCAAGCTGGTTAATATTTGCGGACACCTACATCCGCCAACCAGCGGCCGGTCGCGAGGATGGACAAGTCAATAAACACCCACGATGCTGCGAACAAAATATTCTTGAAAGCTGACCACTATTTTAGGGCAAACACCATATGGCTATTTATGTCGTCAATATACATGCTTTAAGGTAGGTATACTACGCCGCACTGATAACGCAAAATAACCCAGAATTACATTCAAGGAAGATACCTTAAGTTTGCAATCCATTATTGATTCGAAAACTGTGATTGTTGAGTTCCTAATAAATATTACAGCAAAGCTAAAGCTTCCAATGGAGTAGGAATTCGATCAATTCGACGTTAATTTGAATTTAGAATTACACGTGCCAAGCAAATAGATTCAGCATATAAAATGGGGAAAATACTTCATCACTGATTTTCCTACTTCATACTGTATTTGAGTCTACACTGCTACTACGGCGTAGGCGCCACTGTACGGCGACATTGTAATAATAATAAACACTAATGGAATCTGTTATTTAAATATCAATAACTAATGCAATTACTGCATACCATAACCATGAATAGTTGATGAGGATTCCACACACAATATTGAAGGATAACTCTAAGAGCATCTGCGCAATGTGACTTAAAATCTGCGCAAGCGCAACCTCCCTAATGGAAGACAAATGGTTAATATAGTTTGAAGCAATTTACTAGACTTAGAATTATACAGTCCGCGCATTGAAAATTCGACCTTATATTCAAGTGCTTCAGTTTGTCTTTTAGATTGGCAAAATATCTTAAATGTCTTCTAGAAGATTGCTCTTTTAGTGTTTTCAGAATGCGGAAAGTGCAGAAGAGCATACAGTAGTCAGATATTGTTAGTAT
The DNA here is from genome assembly GCA_949820665.1 of Scrobipalpa costella. Taxonomy (NCBI): domain Eukaryota; kingdom Metazoa; phylum Arthropoda; class Insecta; order Lepidoptera; family Gelechiidae; genus Scrobipalpa; species Scrobipalpa costella. The sequence goes on from OX463306.1 coordinate 4,180,462, forward strand.
AATAGGTAATTTAGTTATATCCAACAAAGAGTTCTATTATGAAAGTTGTTCTTCAACATTTATATTCAAGCGGACGTCGAATCTGTGTGATCTAAATTTCGTACGAGACTGAAATGGATCTTTTGTGTTCTTATTTATGTGGGTGAGATCTAATGTGTCTTCGGGATTAAGTAAAAAGATGTATTTATTTATCTATATTGTGTTACTGATTAGTAACAAATGAATTATGTAAGACATTGCCAGTACACTCAAATGCTTCTTTTTGCTGAGTCTCACGTGATAAGCAAACTTAAGAAGTTTGCGGCCTATTTTGAAACAGATATAATCAAACATTCAGCTAACGTGCTCTCAATGTGCTAATATCGATACGCATGCGGCATCAATAGATCGTCCACGTAAGAATGCCCATGGGTATGTTGAAGAAATATCTTGGGTAGAAACGAGAACCGGGATGAACGACCTCGATAATCGCCAAACGAATACAAATGTCCAAACAAGTGTGTGACCCTAAGATAATACTTGCATTAGAAAAACACTACACAAAGACTGCAGAATTTTCTAGCTTCGCTCAGTATGCACTTCCACATCTTTAGAATGAGAAGGTAAATAAAATTTGAATTGCTAATCCTTTCGCAAATAAGTGCAAAAGCGACGAATGTACAGAATATTTGAAAAATTTGCAAGGCCAACTCTAGGATTCGTATTTATGAAGCGATTTATCAGACTTGAGAGCAATATTAAGTATGGATTTGACAGGCCAGTTTGTACTGAAATGACATTTCTGATACGAAGTCAAACCCGCTGTCACTCATGAGAGCTGATTATAATTACGGCCCTAGGAAGAGGAATATTCAAGAACGAAACCTGATCCTGCTAGTCATAATAGTATGTCGCGAGCGTTTGCAAACGAATTATTTGGCGCCTGTCGGCCTTTCAATCACGAATACCCTCACGTGCTTCCTGTGTAAGTAGAACTGGCGAAAAACAACGGCTGATGGTTATCGATGAGCAGGACAAAGTGGGCAGCCACATTGTTCCCTTTCATGATTTCGGAGTACTATCCAGGACATAGATATCCGATGATTGTAAATAACAAAAGGTGAGGTTTCGTTCGTTCCATTCTGCTGAGACATTATTATCATAGATGTTTCGTCAGCGGTTAAGAAGCTAGTTAATACGGGGTGTAAGGGACAGCGTCCCGCAAACTGATAGGGGTTGCTCAGTCAACGGAACTGAACCACTATCAGCAGGTTTTTTTTTCAGGAAGTGAAATAAATATTTGATTTTCCATACAAATTGTCTGATCGAGGCGGTCATTTTGTATGGTAAGTATTTTACTTTTTTTTTACCTGAAAGAATTTCCTGGTGATAGTTGTTCAGTTTCGATGACTGAGCAACCCCTATTAGTTTGCGGGACGCTGTCCCTTACACCTAGTATAAACAAGAGTTAGTCATTCGGTTAATGCCAGGTAAATATCAAATTGTCTGTTTGCCATTGACCGTGGATCCGTTTAGAAATATCAAAGGTCGTCGCTAAGGATTTCCGCGTCTTCACCGTACCACAATATTATCATATTTTACTCATATTTCTTAAAGCTCGTTTCTACTGATTTCGAATTAGAATTTTTACGATGAGAAAGGCTACCATTGTTGTGGTAAACACACAATGGTTGCGAAAATGTTTCGCAGGGTTATTTGTGCAGGCTCATTATCTTGGGTTATTCTAATTATCTCTGGGAATGGACGAACAAAGCTCATTGTGGTTTTGAGTTTCTGATCCTGAATCTGATTTAGAAATAATTTCACCTCTACCGTTCTCAAATTCCGGTGGTGTACGGTGGATTGAAGCTCTGGAATGTAGGACGTCACCACAAAGATAAAAGGTTTTTTTTTTAATTGGAAGGAAATGAACAGGTGGGCTATTAATACTGGAGCCATAACAGGTTCATTCCAATGTCCGCGGGCATCGGGCGTTCACATTCCGGACAAATCTTCATCATATTCTGAAACACACCTCGGGATATCAGCCGATTACTTTAAATGAGCAATAAAATATGCATTCGCGAGACTGCTCCTTAGTCTGGCTATCATAGAAGCTTGAATATTTCCCCGCGGCAATCCCTGTCTTCATTTTACCGGCGTTTAAATTCACATTCAAACATCTTGACAGCTATTAAGATAAACTCAAGTTCCTTATAGTAAATTTGCACTAATGTTAACTTCCTCTGTAAAATTTATAGTAATAGTATGGATGGAACACCATTTACATCCAATTTTGCCTCCTGATTTTCAATATATCTGATGCGTAATAAACACAGGTATAAAAAATCGCATAAGATTGTTATCCTCCTGTTCTCTGTTATCTTGACCCATTGACTGGGCTAATTATCATGAGTGACGTATATAATTTCTGGCTACTGATTTAAATGTGCTGCTTACTTGTTCATGATGACTAATTTTAAAAGATTCTTGTGAATAAACAGAGCGAGAGCAAATATCATTTGGCTTGGTTTTGCATATGTCATAGCTAACATAACATTGTTTACAGATTCCAAGCCCTGAAAAGACTAGACATATATTGTCTACAAATTACTTGGAGCATGCGTCAAGTAACGGACAATCTGAACTTTAAGTAGAGCGTAGCATTCCCACATGACAAGAACCGCTTTGCGTTTCCTACGCAGCGGATTTACAGTGCCACCAACTCATCTGTTCAGGATAGTTATCATGCGTTATTGTCACTAAAAATGTCTTCTTGCTTCGGTTATAATGTGGCATCAGTAGAGCTATCCTACTATAGAATAACACATCTGCTGGTAATGTTAAATGCTATTATGATAGTAAACGGCCAGTTTTTTGGTTTGTATCTTCTACGATAGTTGCATTGCATACCATAGAATATTAATTTCCATTGCCACATTAGCATTATAAATCAATAGCAGTTTCAATAAGTAAAAAGCAAATAAGATAGGGCAAGGGGCAAGAAGATAAAATACCAGATATTAAGCTACAAAAACACTTAGGTGTGATTTTTATTTCGCTTGACAATCTGATTTAGATCCATCCAGTCAGAGAATTTATATATCTATGCATGCTGTACACAAACTAAGTAATGAAGTCGCCAAGTAAGACAACGACATTTAATCGTAACTGGTACGGTCTAGCCTAGGTATTTAAATAGGCGATCGCAATTTATTCAATAGTCAATATCCTGTATTCCCACGCGAATGCTGCGGAAGTTCGTATCTTTCTGTCAGCAAGGGCTGGAGTGCTGCGAGTGCATTCCCACGCAGAACCTGACGCGCAAGCGCAGGATCAGGTTCGCAATTATACGCATGTCAAAACGCGAAATGCGCATCAAAATTTATGCGGCGCAGTCAAATTCAACGCTGCGATTTTTCGTGTGGACGCAGATGGAGTCAACAGAAGTAAAACAAACCCCGATAAAGATTGTTTTATAATTGCGATAGTGAACGTAAGCCAACTTGAAACCGTTAAACAAGGAAGCAGGATATCCTATGACACACCGCAAGTCACTCGTTCATATTACACATAAGGCATTGTTGTTGGCTAACGAAGGAAAGCCTTTAGACAAAAAAACGTTCTAAGGTGAAAAAAAACTAAATTGTTCTTAGAGAATTTTGAAAAAATACATAAGTGAATTCATAGGAAATTGGTATAAGTCAAATGAGAAACCTATGCATCTTACAGTAGCAGCTTAAAATTAACACCCGAGATCGTGGCACCAATTAAAAGTAAATTAATCGTAATCTTATAGTGTTCATAAAACTGTCAAGTAGACCCGTTGCCGTTTGTAATCAAGTTTCACATTACCGACACTCTATCCTGCCTTATCTGGGCAGCTTGGGTTCCACACGAGGATTATACGCTGCGCTCGCGCACCTCGGATAAGTTCTCCGATGCGAGATAATAATATTTAATTAGGCGACTGATCTGGCTAATACTTTTCTGCTGACTTGTTGATTTCGAACCTTATAACTCTTATAAGCTTACGAATATTCATCAACTATCATAATCAACCTTTCAAATACTTGATGCAATGAAGAAACATTATTAAGCGAAGCGGATTAAGTTTAAATGCAAATGCAAAACATTAATCAAGACGAGAATATTGAACTAAGCAAAATTACCGCAACGAAAAGCTCTTCGCGTGTGTACTTGAAACTTAATTTATTGGAGGTTGCAACGAAATGCACGAAGAATTATTTGCATTTGCCTACTTTGCTAATTTCTTACTAAATAAAGGAGAAATGTAAGAATGAATTGAGACCGAAAACAATAAATAATATGCAAGTCGACCAAAAGCGATAAATCTTTCTATGATTGATAGGTTCAATAAAGTTATTAATTTATTCTACATCAGTCCCTGATTTAATATTGCTTTTGCTTGCCACCGAACTGATATAACGTGATATAGAAATTAAAAATTCGGTTGGACGCGAAGTTGAAGCAAGACGTGATATTAACATTAATGTTTTAAGGCATAATGAAGACACTTAGCAAGTAGATTTGATTGATCTTGAGCGACCTCATAAGTCTCTATAAAAAGACCAGACACTTATTGAGCATAATTCAATGAATCAAAGTGTGCTCAATGGCCATTGTATCATCAAATACGTCAACCAAGGTCGATTGTACAATCATACTACTCCGAATGAGGCTCTGCTTTACATAGCCTGCGACCGGATGTCCACCCGCTTCGACCAACGTGCGGTGCATGTAGTTACAGTACATACCCCACATTTAAGCATGGAGGTTTCAAGGTTGACCCTGATGGACCACCCAGAGTAATGCTCATGTGAAGTGTAACGAATGTGGTTGGACATTAAGATGGAAAGCACGGAGTCAAAAGAGCACTTAATGAATCGAGAGCACTCTACATTGAATTTGAATATGAGCTAACAGTTCATGTTGAAAGGGCATTAATATGTTCTTCAAAGGAAATTTTAGTAATATCTAAAGCAGTCTTTTTAATTAAAGTACATGATTGGACATTAGGCATGGTGGCGTCTCCACACATCCGGCCCGATGACCGCGAGTTGCGCAAGCTCGCGACCAGTAAGGGCATTGTATGCAAAGTTGCGCCTGCGCACTCACTGCCAAATACCGATCCAACGGTACTCGGGTCTCGTACCTGCTCGTGAGAAGTAGAATGCCTGCTATTGTTTCACTTGGGCAACTATTTGATAGAATAATTTAAGACACTTGCGAGAGCTTTAAAGGTGCAAGTACGCAAGTGTCCTGCTTAAGAGTTTAAGACCATATGGTTCACTTCCGGATACGAGACGTAATAAGATTAAACCGGACACTAAAAGGCGGCAAAAAAAATCTTCACAAAGAACACGAAATAACACACAGCAACAAATGATATTTACACAAGCACGGGCGCAAACACACAACCAACAAGCTCTTTGAAACGCGTGTGTGCCGCTCTGATCCGCGTTATAAAAGAACCGGAAGGATTTTTGTTCATCTCCCTACGGCTTCCTATAAGCGATGCCATGCTACGGAAGACTTAATTTTTTAACTAAACACAATTTTATTTGGTGTAAATGGATTTTAAGCAGTCAAAGCACGTCACAACGACGCAGTTAATCTTGCTGATGATTTCCAGTTGACAGGATTTTCTTAATGCTGATGGATGTCGGATTAAAAATATTGTGAAACTCGATACTGTTTTTACCGAACATTGTCTTTTAAACCCGAGTTGGTGGAGTCGCAAGCGCAGCTCGTGTGAAACAAATCCTGACCGGCACCGGACGTCCGTCTTTGTCGATATTCCCGTTCTACATCAAAGGGAACCATTCACACAACACCACAAACAATTCTCAACCATAAAACCTAAGATAAAAGAGACCATAATAGCATTATTGATAACGCTGATCGTAAAACTGGCCTAATACATCATGTCACTTGAAAAGATGATTAAATTGCAGTGGACACTACAGTAGCGGATGCGGAAATAAGTCATATTGTTACAAATTGTGCCTCGTGATCAAAATGTACACAATCACACCGTTCTGAGCTATGAGACTGTAAAACTATCGCTATCAGCCTTCAATACCTCAGAAAAATATTGTAGCCAAGTATGCCGACGTAATAGCTAAATTAGGAAACTTGACAGCGCCAACATAGTATAATTGTACGACTATTTAGATCCTTAAACGAGTTATGTGACCTTGTGTTGTAAGTGACGTCTAATGAGAGGCATTACCTGTAACAAACATGAGAGCGGTTATTAAAAAGTGGATAAAATTTAGGTACAAAAAGGCATACATACATATTTTTGTCACCGAGTTTGTTGGGAGCGGTCACTCGCGCGCATCATCGTAGGCGTCGCCCACGTCCTATCCATTTCCGCTGCTTACTTCAGAGACGACCTGCCTTTTCTTTGAAATAGTGTCTCTTTATAAGGCCCGGCTGTCTTGAGACCTGGACAAACTGCCTTGCATAAGATAAATTTCAAACTTTTTGTTGCCACTAAAATACAGACGCAGCAGGCAGCCGATTTATAATTCCGATCGATGCACCAGTTGATTGGTTATAAGAAACGTCGACCTTGGCTGAGGTCTCGGTCTCCGAGCGGACGCGCGCGATCGTAAAATAAAAACGGCCCTCTCAGCCGCAAAGACAAACAGGCAGACAAGTATAATATATGGCGAGACGCTCACACGATTGACGGCCGATAGCTCCTTCGTCAGAACCTGCATCCGGCATTCAAGGTGACACGGCACATCCTTGCAGATCCGGTCCTTGCGAGACCAAATTATCAAAACAACAGAAATTCCAGAGAAAGACTTTCACAAATTCCTTAATGGTGTAAATCAATAAACGATTTGTTTGACTTTGTACAGTAGCTCTGTCACGTAAACATTTTTAAAGATGAACATAAACCCACGGATTATAAATTTCACGAGTAATGGGACCTTTGACACGGGACGCTATAATTCGATTTTACGTTTACTTTTACTGTGGGAAGTCATCGACAATAAACTCTAAATCAAATTATTGCTTACCGTGATAATACAAAATCGTAACTCAATATGCCTTTTAATATAAAGGCTCATAAAAATGTAAGAGCTTTAGTGAATAATCTCTTGAGTTATGAATAGGTAAGTAATATAATAAGTTGAGTAACATGTCGGTGACAGCGAAGCAGATTGGCCGTGTGCGGTGGATTGTCGTTAAATTGAATTAGAGCGCACCACCAGCAGCCTGCGCCCGCGCAGTTCGTCGACCGGTCGCCCACTACGCACGATTTACTCATTGATACTTTTCAATCGATCCTTGGTGATTGATAAACCTTGCCGTGGGAGTGACAACGTTCCATACGTGTAACAGGTCCTAAGATTATTTGATCGGATTATGCTGGAGATTTCGAATTGAGGCATTCCTGATTGTGCTTTTAACAGTACTGGTGCTGTCTATTTATTTTGTGAGTGTAGCATTGCGTAGGGTGGGATTGCACACACACGAAGGCGGACGTGGGCTTTCTGGGGGCGAGGACAGAGCCCTTTGGCGACACTCTTGTTAGATCCCAAGTTACGAGCACAGCCCGGTGTTACATAGTTTACATAACGACAGGACCAGCCGGGAAGTCGACAATCTAGTGCGAAGTTACGTGTCGACGGAATGCCAGTAATTTTCGCCTTTACGTAAAACATGCCAGTTTCTAGTTGGCATATAAAGCGCAATATTATGCTAGCCGGTCTGGCAACAAGAAGGTACGTAAGGGCTTCTCTTACAATAAGAGAGCTTTTGAACAAGTGCAAAATATCATTATTCGAACCAACGTGTGTAGCTGGAATTCTCAATAATAATGTTTATGAGTTCAAAGAACATAATTGTTGGAATACTAAATGCATCGTGTTCCGTGTCATACCAAAGTGGAAGGTATGAGCAATATTGTACTGTACATGGCGATAGAAAATAGGCCATCGACCGCTTGAAACTGTTACTTTCACCGTTCGTACCATATTAGTTACACTCTGTCATTTGCATCGCCTTAAGTCTGGTGGTGACGTCAGCTTCTTTTCTTTTTTCAGAGGTATTTTAGTATTCTACACAACAAGTCTTGAATTACTTCAACCGACCTAACCCAGATATGTTTTAAAATTTTACGATTTAATTTTTCGCAATCATGTCATAAAAATTGCTTTTTATAAAATCTGTAATGGTCATAATTTTAACTAAACTGACTTGATCCAAATCAATGGCCAATACAAGAACGATTTGGCAAGAGTGTTTTAAAACTGAAATCAAGTTTGTTGTTTTTTTTATTATTTTAATGCATAAATAGGGATATAGGCGTGATTATATGTATGTATAAATAGGAAGTACTTAAGTTTAAGTATGTGAAGTAATTTATGAGCCTCACTGTAAGACTTGGTTTACGTATTTACTTTTTTATAAATTTTATGGCGCCAAGATATTTGTATGCATTCCACCTTGAGATCAAAAAAATTAACAAGCTGCAGTAAAACAATCCACACAAAAAGCAATCAAAAGAACCTGTCTTCTGAATGAATCGACTTCGTGATTAATGGATGTGAATAAAGCAAAAATGACCTGTCAAATAAAGGGACCTTAAGCTGACATTAATGATAATTGTAGACCCGACTGATCTAAAGGAGGAGGGGTTATGTACTCATAATCCGACGATATCATAGATGAGCACGTTCATACATAAGGGAATGATGATGAAGAGGTTTTTATCCTCATCGTGATCTTTACTGTCCCGATTATGATATGACACAATGGATCAAGAAGCTAGATGCATTCCATTTTGGTAACAAGACTGAAAGTGTGTTTATAGCATCCGTTTTCCTGCCATAGCGACGAAAACACCGTTACGCCCCCACAACCAAACTCCATTGATTTACATACGCAAATCATGACGAATTGCCCACAATGCACGTCCGAAATACTCCGCGTCTCAGGCCAGAATAACATCGTTCCAATTTATTACTAATATCCACATACATAAAGCCTATTTTCTTATAAATAAGGCTAGTATCCTTCAATCATTTCAGAAATTAACAACTTCAACATTCGGAGGTTGCCAGGAGGCTCATTAATATTTCATTGCAGTGGGCAGTCGATGGAATGCAATAGTCGTAAAAATCTTACCAAGGGGACAGTCCATAAAATGAAGTCGCATCCTACATGAAATTGCGATATTCAAAGATTCCACAGACATGAATCTAGCCACTTATTTGTACGTAGGTTCGTTTCTATTCACATCAACAGCGTCGCCTTCCGTTTATTAAATTCTGCCACAAACGGGGTTCAACTCAAGCTTGGTACGAAATTGCAGACGGCATGTCGAGACACCGCGTGTTTTAAATTTTTGAATTGCATAGCACTTGCATCCCGAATTTAGATGAATGATATTAAAAAAAAAAATTGTCGTGATAAACATACATAAATATAATCACGCCTTTATCCCTAATGGGGTAGGCAGAGCGTAAACGACCTAAGCATAGTATTAAGGATATGTTACGCTGAAAAGGCTTATTGGATTATGCACCTACGTAACAAGTGCATAAAACATAGCGGAAACGCGGACTTCAATAAAAACAAACTATTGCTGCACGGCGAGTCTTAAAAAATTTACACTCGTTAGTGCATCCGGTGAATTACGATTGGCCGTGGTGCCTTTTTGCTGGCAGATCGATTCTTTGGATCAATCGGATAGCTCGCAGTGCCGCAGAGAAGTATCCTGTCGCGGCGGGAAGCCTGGACCAAGGGGGTGAAGAGGGGGTTGGAGGACGCAGGCATGCATGAATGGGCCTAACGAACCCGCTGACCTTGGTGGGCCGGCTCTATAACCCTACCCGTCTTGCTAGTACTTCGCTATTTCAAACGGCCGCACTGCACACCAGTTTAAATATAAGCTGCTCATGCATATTTGCATATAAACAGTTTGATTGACAGATGCCCTTCGGTCTAAATGGTTTTCTTATTCATCCGTATATTGATCGCATCATATCGCACCACCTCTACACGTTTTATAACAGGAAGTGCCTGTACTAGCACATTAATTATATTGCGTAGTAGGTGCGCGGCACCATCTCATTCTCAATCCTTTGATTGATTCAATCCTTTGAATGAGTGACGTGCGCTGTGTGTACAATATAGTAACAGGAAGTGGAACCAGTCCAGCTTTATCAAGGACGCTTATGAAATTGTAATTCTATTACTACACTATACACATTTTCACGTACCTACATAAGCTTAATGTGGAATTGGGCTTATTTAATTGAAAAGTGAAAATAATACGGGGTGCAAGGAACAGCTTCCCAAAACAACTGTTTCTATCTGATCGAGCAACCCCTATTAGTTTATGGGAAGCTATGCTTTACACCCGGTATGTATCACTACATAATATAAAACAAAGTCTCTGTCCTTATATCCCTATGTATGCATAAATCTTTAAAATTACGCAACGAATTTTGATGCGGTGTCTTTTAATGGATAGAGTGTTTCAAGAGGACGGTTTATATGTATAATACATGCATAATATAGTAAAGAAACACTGATAAGTTCCGTGCGAAGTCGGGGCGGGTCGCTAGTTAACTAATATACAAGAGTCTGCGATACCTGACTGAGTATATCTAAACAAACTAAATATATTAAAAGTAGTATTTAGATAATTTATGTAAATAAGCACCATAGTAAAAACTTGTACAACCTTGTCTAAACGTAGATTATGTAAATTCCACAGGTAAACTTCCGACCTTGGGTGAGGGCAGGATTGACATGGTAACCCACTTAGCTGGCGTGCCAACGCGTGCCGTCACGGGATTACGAGCCTAATGACACCGCCGCAACATCTGGCCGAGTCCTGTGTTTTCATATCTCTACAGCTTGGATCAAACAAGATGCCGCATGCTGGGTACCGAGCTGAAAGATAATAGAAATCAAGGGTCATGGAGTAAGTTTGCCAGGTCCGGCCACCTGATTTCCACCGCGATTGTCCCGGGATGTGACTATATGACCCGGGTCCTGGAATGTCTTCCATGCTGGATTGGGAGCGAGAGAAAACATATAATGTGGCAGCTGCATTTCCTTCCAAGCATGCTGTAAAAACTAGCTACAGGATCCGAGGGTTTTAGTATATTGTAATTTAGGCGATTGGCTGACAACCTGTCACTACAGCAATATTCTTACAAAGCTATCATAAACAACCCTAAAAACTTTTTCAGACATGGAGAAACGACCATTGTTTAGGCTCTGCCTTCCCCATTAGGGATAACGGCGTGATCATAAATGTATGTATGTGTATATCCTGGAATTTAAAAATACCCCCGAACTGTATTTAGGACTATGGAGTCACAAGTCCATTCAAAAATCGTCCATAATAATTTGAAGCATAAATACTTCGATTACTTGGCTCAAAACACAAGTAACCGCCGAGGTAAATAGATTCTCAATTGAAGATACTTGGGTCATTGAATAATAAGAACTCTCCACAATTTGGTAGTACCTTAATACGAGTACGGTATGCGAACCCTGAACAACAATTTAAAGTGTTCAAGACAAAAAAAAATCTTGTGTTCATTGTCTTAAAAACATGAATGGGGTATGTTAAAACACGAAATCTCCATAACAATAAGACGGATTGGTCATGCGCTGGCGCAAGTTCCCAGGCACCATGCGGAACGCACGGAAGACGCCGAAACGCTCCGGAAACTCCGGACGTAGACCGCTGACCGTGCTCCAGAACAAATAACCAACTCGAATCTTCCAACCGATATTCTTATAGTGGGTTATTGAGACTACCATGCTGGACTGGGAGCTAGAGAAAAACATAGAATGTGCCAGCTGCATTTTCTCCCGGGCATGCTGTAAAAATCAGTGAAGGGATCCCAGGGTATCAGTATTTTGCAATATATAGCGATGGGCTGACAACCTGACACTACAGCAATATACCTACAAATCTAACTTAAATAACCATCAAAACTTTGTCAGACGTGGCGGAACGACCATTTTTTTAGGTCGTTTACGCTTTGCCTACCCCATTAGGGACAAAAGCGTGTTTGTATGTATGTATGTTATTGAGATGATGAACGCTGGCGTCAAAGCCTTTTAAACCACGTTTATGATTATGAGACATTGCTTCCAAGCTGGTCTGGGAGCGAGAGAAAAACATAGAATGTGCCAGCTGCAAATCCTCCCGGGCACGCTGTAACAACCAGCTAAGGGATCAGAGGGTTTCAGTATATTGTAATTTAGGCGATGGGCTGACAACCTGTCACTACAGCAATATAGCTACAAATCTATCTTCAATAACCCTCAAAATTTTGTCAGACGTGGCGGAACGACCTTTGTTTAGGTCGTTTACGCTCTGCCTACCCCATTAGGGATACAGGCGTGATTATATGTATGTGTGTGTGTATTATAAGACGAGCACTATCGAAGATAGTGACCGGGATCGACGGCTTAGCGTGCTCTCCAAAGAATCTTTTTTTCATGTAGACAACCAGGTGATTCAGCCTTCATTGTCCTAACCAAAGTGAGTAAAACTTCACAAAGTGATAAATTGAGAAATATCAACTTTGTGTTCTCCCAGTGGGAATCAAATCCACGACCGGATCGAGAGTTTATAGCTCAGACTACTAGACCACGGAAGCAGTTCGAATCTTCGATTTGAAAGTCTGAAGTAGCCTAGCCATGTTGGTAAAAACACCTCCTCTTCGTAACCTACCGTAGACCTACCAAAACCAAACGGAAGTGGCAGGGCGACTGTATCGTGATCTATGATTGACCACGGTATACCGATGAATAAAATTCTAAGCACGAATTCCAATCCCTGAACGTTGCAGCGTAAAGCGTAAATGTCAGAGCCATTATCATTTTGTGCCGGTCGAACCGCCTGCAGATCCGTGAACACTGGCCTGGATTCGAAAATAAGTACGTATTGCACCACCCGGCATTATTCTCTTAGCTATCGATAAATACATACGTATAATCCCGCCTTTATCCCTAATGGGGTAGGCAGAGCGTAATCGACCAAAACATAGGTCGTTCCGCCACGTCTGACAAAGTTTTGAGGGTTATTTAAGATAGATTTGTAGGTATATTGCTGTAGTGGCAGGTTGCCAGCCCATCGCCTGAATTGTAATACACTGAAACCCTCGGATAAATTAACTGGTTTTTAGAGCATGCCCGGGAGCAAATGCAGCTGGCACATTCTATGTTTTTATCTGACATCCAGTCCAGCATGGAAGTATCTCGCTCCCAGTCCAGCATGGAAGTAATCAATAAATACTGGGTGTTCAAAAATTCCTGACCAAACTTTAGGGTATAAAGGTGAACCTACCCATAAAAATGAACAACTTTCGCCAAGAAACATAGGTCGAAATATGAAAAGAATTGCATTCTCACAAAAATTTGCGTCAGCGGCGCTAATCATTTTGTACGGGAGAGCCTTTTTTACATGTTTCAACCTTTTCTTGGAGAAAGTTATTCAGTTTCACGGCTAGGTCCACACCCAAAAGTTAGGTCAGCGCTTTTTTACATCCAGTATTCTCAGTCTCAGTTTTATGAGGAAAGCGAATAAGATGTGAAAACTTCCTGAAGAAACAATGTGTCGTTATAACTCCATGTTTCCACCAATACTGCACTGAGGAAGTCGATATCTATTAGCTTGGCACAATAGGTGAGCGACATCCGAAGCTCATTATTGGCTATCGTTTCCGTTGGCGATTTGCAATAAGCGACTAACTGATTAATAAATTATCGATGGTATAGTCACCGGCAAACTTCTTGAGGTAGTGGTGGAAAGTTTGCCCACCTACCATTCAAACTTAAATCTTCTTCTCTGCGAGTGGATTCTCGAATCGAACGACCCGATGAACCCTGGTGTCAGATTTTTTCAATCCGCCTAGTAGCACAACTGTTAGGCCTCTGACATGGTTTGAGTAACGATCACTATCAATGACAGAAACCGAGACCGACGGCTTAACTTAACTTTATTTATCACTTTGTGAGAATTTTCCCAAACTGGGGAGTGATAAATTGACAACTATCAACTTTGTCATCCCTCCTGGGAATCGTACCCAGGACCTCCGGATCGTAAGCCCATGGCTCTAACCACTAGACCAAGGAGGCAGTTGCAAAGACAAATTTAATGCTTGTATGTAAGATTTACGTTTCGATGCTATTCTTTTTCAAGTTAACTGCCTGTAACTATACTGTGCACTGCAATCAATGGCTAGGTAACTTGTGGCCCCACACATACGTAATGCCAATGCGTTGTTTAGGTATAGGTGAGCATAGATTAGCGTAAACATGTGCGACCTTGACGGAAGCTTGTTTACGGATACTAGACGTTTTGGCAAATGAACTTGGACGGACGGATTCATTTAATAAATTAGTTATTGTTTAACAGAAGTCCGGACAAGAGAATTAATTGTATTTTATTAATTTATCAAGAGATTAAGAAAACACTTTATGCACGCTACTAACATAACTGCTAATACTAATAGGACTCAGCAATACCCTACATCAAAATATTTACCTATTACAGCAACAAACACAACCATAAGCTAATGCAAATAAAACGTGAGGACGCATCTAAGCGCGAGCTAGTGATCCGTGCCAGCAATCTATAGGACATAACGTATGCAAACATGATTTGTTTTATACAAACAGTGTAGTTATCTCTTGGTGTACAGGCCAGCCTTTATCTGGGCACGCCACCGCACCACCTACATGGCACACGCGGAGACGCGCGGGTTTGTGGTGCACTCCAAACATTTGTCGTGTCAATATTTGTCACATGCCCCCGTGATGTTGCAAGAGGCCGCCCCGACGACGCAACGTCATCGTACGGACCATTGACTCCGAGATTGAACACGAAGATCAAAGAACGAAGCCTACACACAAAATTTTAAAAGATATAAATTCAAAGCATACAAGGAAAAATCCCCGGAGAAAAACTCAACAAGTAAACTGTTGATCGTTGATTTAATGAATACATTTTTACAGGGCAGTACGCTGCGCGGCGGAAAACGCATAATGACTTCCGTCCGTCGGTCAACGAAAAACATCGAAAATAAATCGATACAGCGATACCATCTGGCAGAATTGAAAGTGAGACGATCTGCAAATCCAATTCCAAGTTTTTATGGCTCAAGAAAGCGATAAAAATCTTTTGAGATCTTTTAAAGCAGCAGCAGTCATCAGGAAAGTTGCTATCGGGATCTTTAAACACAGGATGTTCTCGGGTAGATATGCTCTGGAATCTAAATTGAACCGATCGGTCTGCAAACTCTGCAAAAGCAGTAAATTTTCTAATCGCGCCCCATTTCCAGTGACTTTGATAAGCGGATATGGGAAGTGCGCTCGACATAGCGCAAGTGGTCCACCGTCCATCGGCTTGCGATTCTAATCTGATATATCCTGCGGGTTTCCTGCGCACACGCTGCCCCGACCGGAACCGGGGCACTCTCCACTCGTAATAAATAAATCATGCGAGTTTCCATCACAAACAGACGGGCTACCAACATCTCGCATCAATCCACGCCTGTTAGACTGGAAACCAAAACATCGGAGTAATTATATATTTAGCTAATAAATACTCTTGTCATATTCATCATAAAGTTTAACTTCTGCAGTAAAACATATTCAGTCATCGATTTTATTTAGTAATGCATAGATTATAAACACGAGTTGGGAATGATAACAAAACCTATTCTGCTATAACAAATACAGTCTGCTTTGTACGGACGTATTATGTTTACAATGAAGACTGAGGATAAACATGAAGAGCGCCAGACGCCTGATCTGTCATCGAACACATTCATTGAAAATGCAAGAAAACAATGGTTATTGTATTTAATAAGATACCAAAGTAATTATAAGCAGTCTAGAATAATACATCCATCAGGAAGCGCGCAGTTAGTGGATGCATTCATTCAATGATTCAATTAAAGATACTCCGGTGAAAAATCAAAACTGTACCTTGATCACGCAACAAGCCAACAAAGATATCTGCTAGTTGGAATATGACACACGAAAGTACTCAATAATCAAACCACATCCTCATTTCAAACCACTACTAAATGTGCGAGTTAACACCTATTGTTTCCGTAGGTGCTACGGCCTTTTCATTCACGACACCTTACGCGGCCATTGAGGGTTTCTAGGAAGCACCTCTTATTGTCCAATTCCCAGGACGGCACCTTTGCAATATCCAGTCAACACTGAAACCTGGAATATCCACAAACACCTTCTGCGAACCGTCAAGAGGTTCATAACAGAACCCTCAAATTGAGGAAAATTGCAAAGGAGGATACAATGTTGTTTACAAAATGGCTTCGCGATATTACAAACCATTCACATGTGTTTATGAATGCGCATATTAACGTTGAGTTCATTCATTGAACATTCTTGAATGATATAAAGCAAAGCTGCATGCTAGGCTGCGCATGAGCATGCTATGAATGATGGTGCTACTGGTCACACTCCAGAAGCTCGTCATGGGAATTGGCAGTATGTGCAGCTTAGAAATCAGGGTAATGAAGATGTAAAGAGCTACGCCTCGTGATTTCGCAGGAAATAATAATTGGATGTATCGTGGGAAATTATTTTATCACTATCATCATCACTCGCCGAACCTTACAATTATTGTGACGTTTTTACAAACTTAAGTTGCATGCATTATAAAATTACCTACATTCTGAATGTTCTCCATCCAAGTAAATAGTATAGGAAATATCAAAAATAATACTAGTTTAGGAAATAAAGCAATTGTTTGTGAATGGTGTGTGTGATGTGATGATGATGAAGACTTCAAATACCTAGAGTACTTATTATCTCCTTACAGCGCGCCCATGCCGCAAATAAGACAATGAAAATAAAAGAAAAACAAGGACAGTCATTATAAAGATAATTGAAGCGGACCTATCCATTATTTATTATCGAATAAAAAATAGCCAACACAGGCGTCACAAAAACGTTCTCAGAACAATTTGCTTGCTAATTGCAAATCAAATTATGGTTGCGTCTCAAATGCATGGACTAATCAAGTTCAAACATATCAATGGAGCCGATCATCAAAAAGCCTTGCCCATATAGAGAGCCGAACTCATAAAGAATCGTGACCGCCGATCGAAGACAAAACTCGGCGGGGGGTGACGTCCTGCTAGTTAATTGGACAACTCACCTTTTAAGGTGCATTTTCTTTAATGTGACCGAAAGTCACGACTGCGACCTGTCGCCCGATGTCACAGGAAGCTGGGCCAAGGGAGTGAGGGGACCGGGGGCCGGGGGGAGCTACACGATATCCCTTTTACGCAGACCAATTAACGGACCCCGTCGGACCGGATGTGCGTACACACATGCATTAGCACCTCTACCCTTCACAAATCTTTTTATGGGCACGAGAAAAATGTCTTGGGAATCATGTACTCAGCTAAAATCTTTTGTCACGTCTTCGGAGTCCATATTGCAACGATTCTATGTACGTGACTCTATTGGCCGGATTACTGCGCAATCGTCCTTGGCTTCAGACCTGATCGGGTTCACTGAGAACAGGACAGTAATGTCTCATTGAGCCTTGCAAGGAACATAAAAATGCATTTATATTTATAACACGTTTGCATTGTGTACCAAACTTAAAGAGTTTCTTGATATACAAAGTATCGATCTCAGAAATCTCAAAGTGTTCGTCTATTTAAAGACGTCTTCGTGTGTAGAAATCTGACATTGTAAGGAACGAAAATAGGTCAAAAGCATGTGGGGATTTCAAGAATTCCAGACCGCTGAGACACTTACGAAGTTATTTTCACCAACCTTAATTGCGTTTGGGTTGTTTGCAATTTACAAGGAAAATATAGCGACAGCCCACCAAGCTCATACACTTGAAAAATAACAATTGTAGGTACTGAAATGTTTTGAGCCTATCGGGATAATGTTAATTAACTAAATGATAGTTCAATACATTTGAATCCTATCTTATTGTATTAACTAGATTATCCATTAATAGATGTAACCACAAAAAAAAGTTGAAGGAACGTAGAACCAAAGAAATAACTTCGCACAAGGCATGGCCATTCTTTTCATTGACAGTAACTACCGGTTGCATCCATCTTTTCTTTTTCGTGGGAATTTATTAGCCATTGTTTATGTTTACTCACTGCAACAGCTTTAGAAAATAAGTACCTAGCTTTAAGCTATTATTAGAGCCCCTTAAAGTTGCCGGAAGTACAGCCCGTGCCACAATTATGGAAGGTATGGCGGAGGTATGGCAGTTCCGTTTTTGCTTGAGCGAGTCTCACCCTCTACCGAGGGTTGTTCGTTGTTCCGGAAGGGACAAATATTAATAAACGCTTAAAGTCAACCAAACCTTTGCTCCGGCTGCAGCGTTTCCGGTTCGGTTGTGATTTGCGTTTACCGTTGGCAATAAACGTACAAAGAAATAATAAAAAATATTTCCGTACTTTTGTCTGCGGCTCTAAAAGGCATAAAGGAAAACAATTACTTTAGTATTTTCAAATTTACGTAATAACTGACCCAGGTACTCTAATGATTAATAACAAATCACAACTTAAATTGTTTTAGGAGGGAGCGTATGCGCCAACGCGTTCGTTCGCAAGCGCTAAACCCATTACCGGTCGATCGTATAAACTTCGAACATAATTTATTATTTCCTCTCCGTTTTTCACTCGACAACAATACAAACATGGTACAGCGTATAGCTTCTCCTCTCTCTCCGAGTGTGAAGTTAATGTCTTTACGACGTGTCAAGAAGTAATTTGGTTTAACGAGTGCATCTGAATGAAATCAAAATTACCATCGTTACAACTACATTATCGGATCGCGTGATCGCATCAGATTCGAGGAAATGGGAAATGTAAGTGATTACAAGAGGAATGTATCATCCGTTGCATTGATAAGCTCGGCTCAACGTCAAAGCAATTAATAATGCGCTAAGAGTTAAACTCAGCGGGCCTTTTCTAAGCTTCGAACGTGAGAAACGCTCTGATAGTTTCTTTCACTCGCCGCCAACGTTGTACTTGACTAATGACAGTTGAATCCCGTACGAAACTGCGTGAGAAACGCGCCGACGCAGACACAAATGTCACAATATGTTCACAATGCTCGCACAAAATTTATCGATATGTTCCGCAGCAAAAACTCTGAATCCAACTGCAAGTTTCTTGAAGATTCCGCTAATGAATTAATGATTCCCGCTGCACTTGAAAACAATATGCCATCAGACTTCCACTTGAAGTTTTTCAGCTTTCATTAAATTTAATTTTCTACTCGCTAACGATGAGAACTTTTATCATTAAGAGAACTCTGTTCTATTCTACGATTTTCTAATTGAATAACCGTAGCAATAGTTAATATTTATTAAGGAAATCGCACTCTATCCAGGGCGGTTATAATAAATTCCTGTTGGAACGGAAATTCGTGCTAAATCGAAACGTCTTCATAAATATCGAGGAAGCAACTAACTAGGAGGTTGACGTAATAGAAGATTCAGAGTTGACGTAATTAAGAAAATTCAATAATGAAGAGGGATTTCCACGGCAGAATTTGTCTTTATTTATTTATTTTCTGTTTATTGTACACAAGTAACATGAGAACGACAATACACAAGGAATAACGACACAACAGGTACAGCTTATTTCTACTAAGAAATTTATATTTTTTATCTATTTGTTTGGATGGATATTTCTGTATTGTCAACATCTGGGATCTCCAGAGCCTTTTGACAGCGTAAGTTATGGTTGTCCAAACATCTATGACTATGCATAAATAAATAAAATTGTTTTATGCATGCAAGTTATCAAATATGGCTAAAACCGAAGCGCCATGAACAAGAGCGTTTTCTAGTTTTGCGCAGCCCAGGTCCAGCAAGAGCCGTTCATTCATTACTATGACGATGCAAGTTATCAAATTAAAAACACAGTCTTCTTCTTAGCGAGTGGATTCTCGAGTCGAACGACCCGATGAGCCCTGGTGTCAAAGTTTTCAAACCGCCTAGTAGCACAGCTATTAGGCCTCTGACGTGGTTTGAGTAACGACCACTATTAAAGACAGCGACCGAGACCGACGCCTTAACGTGCCCTCCGAAGCACGGAATCCTTTTTATTTTCGGACAATCAGGTGATTCAGCCTGGAGAAAACCTCATAAAGTGATAAATTGACAAATATCAACTTTGTGTTCCCCTCTGGGAAGCGAACCCATGACCTCTGGATCGTAAGCCCATGGCTCTGACCACTAGACCACGGAGGCAGTAAATTGCACGGATAAGACTGAAGTGCCGCGAAATGAGGGCGTGTCGGTCTAATTTCCGCTGACCGCGACGTCCGCCCGCCGGCCAATCCGCTCATTGGGGACGTTATGGAATACATACATATAATCACGCCTTTATCCCTAATGGGGTAGGCAGAGCGTAACGACCTAAACAAAGGTCGTTCCGCCATGTTTGACATAGTTTTAATGGTTATTTAAGATAGATTTGTAGGTATATTGCTGTAATAACAGGGAGCGACAGAATAACATAGAATGTGCCAGCTGCATTTCTTCCCGGGCATGCTGTAAAAAAGAGCTAAGGGATCCGAGGGTTTCATTATATTGCAATTTATGCGATGGACTGACAACCTGTCACTACAGCAATATACATATAAATTTATTTTATCAGACGTGGCAGAACGAGCTTCGTTTAGGTTGTTTACGATCTACCTACCCCATTACGGGTTAGAGGCGTGACTATATGTATTTCTAATTAATAATTATTCATGAACAGAATTTGTATTTAAGAAAACTAAAACATTTCCTATAGGTCTTTAGTCTGCTTTGTCGAATCGATCAACCCGATGGAACTCCTATTTACTAGAAATTAATACGATGGTGGTAAAATGATGATGATATAACATAGACTTCTATGCTGGCCGGGGAGCGAGAGAAAAACATAGAATGTGCCACCTGCATTTCCTCCCGGGCATGCTGTAAAAACCAGCTAAAGGGTGCGAGGATTTCAGTATATTGCAATTTAGGCGATGGGCTGTCAACCTGTCACTACAGCAATATACCTACAAATCTGTCTTTAGTAACCCTCAAAACTTTGTCAGACGTGGCGGAACGACCTTTGTTTAGGTTGTTTACGCTCTGCCTACCCCATTAGGGATAAAGGCGTGATTAAATGTATGCATATATGTATAACATGGAATAACTCAGTAGACGAGTATATGTTGTAAAACTGTATTTAATTAATTTTCTAATTCACTTTACTAGACCGCAATATTAATTTTACAGCAATTTGTGGTTAATTACTTAATTAAATTACTATATGGCATATCTTATTAATGAATATTGAAGTTACTTTCTTCTATATCTTTTAATTTGTAGATACTTTAGAATATTGCAGAATTTTCCATGATTAAAAGATTTATCATGAACATTAATTTATAAAAGCTGCCATTTTGACAACGATCTTTGCTTATTTAAACATTTCTTTCTCAAAAATACTTCAAATTCAAATCAAATAAAGAACCAGTGTAAAGAAAGGTCAGGTCTAGAGTACCCTAAACCAACGAGCATTTATAAAAAGGTTAATAAATGTGGATTAAGCGAAAAAAGTATGTAAGGATCGTAGCAAGTGGAAAGATGTGGTCTCTGCTTACCCTTTCGGGAAAGAAGCGTGATTGTATGTAAGTAAAGAACGCATTATATTAAATTCAATTGCTATAAATTTACAGCAATCAGATAATTTTGATCAACTCGTGATATGATAGGGTAAAAGTAAATTGTTAGAAGGAATACTTTTACATCTTTTATACATATAATCACGCCTTTATCCCTAATGGGGTAGGCAGAACGTAAACAACCTAAACAAAGTTCGTTCTGCTACGTCTGATAAAGTTTAGAAGGTTATTTAAGATAGATTTGTAGGTATATTGCTGTAGTGACAGGTTGTCAGCTCATCACCTGAATTGCAATATACTGGCACCCTCGGATCCCTTAGCTGGTTTTAACAGCATGCCCGGAAGGAAATGCAGCTGGCACATTCTATGTGTTTCTTTCGCTCCCAGGCCAGCATGGAAGTAACTTCTATGTTACCACTTATATTTATTTATTTAAACACTTATTGTACACAAAAACATCATAAACACAGGACATAAAAAACAAAGACACAACAGGCACAACTTATTTCTAAAAAGAAGTTTCTTACAGCGGACCTACAGAAGTGATAAATTTTAATGATATTTTTTTTGATGCGTCAGTTTATGTCATCCATCACCAAATACTCAATATGCCATGGTTAGTGGAGGGTCTACGGGGGGGAGAGTGCTCTAGGCATGTCAATTTAATATCCGCTGGTGGTGTTAACGATATTTTTATTAACCCTTGCCTTGGAGACGATTAAGGAACAACAGCCAATATAGTTTACGAGTTAATAGAAATTAGTGCCGGCCTTCAAAAGTATTGAAAAGGAACTTAAAAGACACACACACACAAACTCACATAATCAAGCCCTTGTCGCTAAGGGGGTAGGCAGAACATAGACGACCTAAACAAAGGTCTATCCACCACGTCTGACAAGGTTTTGAGGGTTATTTAAGATAGATTTGTAGATATATTGCTGTAGTGACAGGTTGTCAGCACATCGCTTAAATTGTACTATACTGAAACCCTCGGATCCCTTAGCTGGTTTTACAGCATGCCCGGGAGGAAATGCAGCTGGCACATTCTATGTTTTCCCCCCGCTCCCAGTCCAGCATGGAAGAAACGATACGACATGGTGTTAACGATATTTTTATTAACCCTTGCCTTGGAGACGATTAAGGAACAACAGCCAATAGTTTACGAGTTACTAAAAATTAGTGCTGGCCTTCAAAAGTATATACTGGACTGGGAACGAGATAAAAACATAGAACTTGCGAGGTGCATTTCCTCCTGGGCATGCTGTAAAAACTAACTAAGGGATCCGAGAGTTTCCGTATATTGCAATTTAGGCGATAGGCTGACAACCTGTCACTACAGCAATATACCTACAAATCTAACTTGGTTAACCTTCGAAACTTTGTCAGACGTGGCAGAACGACCTTTGTTTAGGTCGATTACGCTCTGCCTAGCCCATTAGGGATAAAAGCGTGAGTATATGTATGTATATTTAAAAGTACTGAAAACACACACACACACATAATCACGCCCTTATCCCTAATGGGGTAGGCAGATCGTATACGAACTAAACATAGGTCATTCCGCCACGGCTGACAAAGTTACGAGGGTTATTTAAGATAGATTTATAGGTATATTGCTTCAGTAACAGGTTGTCAGCCCATTGCTTAAACTACAATATACTTAAACCCTCGGAACCCTTAGCTGGTTTTTACAGCATGCCCGGGAGGCAATGCAGCTGGCACATTCTATGTTTTTCTCTTGTTCCCAGGCCAGCTGAAAAGACGCTGTTTGATAATGAAGTGACTCGATAGAGTTGAAGAAATCAAGCGAAAGTTTACAATTTATCACAAAGTCAAGAATAAAATCAATTTGAGAGACACGTAAAAGGTGTTTTAAAGTGGCCCGATCGATATCACGGATCAAACAATACGGGCTCATCAATTTCGACGCGACACACTTTGTGAGGTTTTTTTTATTGATGGAAAAAAATTGCAAGATACAGCTTCAGGTAGAAGCAAGTTAGCGCCGCGTTCGGCGGTTCTATTGTCAATACGGCGGCGCCTAAAATCTGGTTATTTACGAAAAAAATATAAGCTTTTATTGTTGGTTTTAGCATTTCGGTATCTTGAAAATCTAACGAAGACCATAATCTCCCTAGCCTTATCCCATATCTGACGGGGTCGGCTAAATAATTTAGGGGATTAAACGAGGGTACTGGTTTTTGCACAGACCGACTGCCATCTGACAGAAGGGAAACCAGACCCACTCACAAAGTCAAGAAGAAAATCAATTTGAGAGACACGTAAAAGGTGTTTAGAAGTGGCCCGATCGATATCACGGATTCATCACGGATCATCCTAGATTAGGTCAGAGTTTTCAAGCCGCCAATGCTTAGCACTGGCCTCTAACATGGCTTGATGACTAATGTCTACGGTATTAAACGATATTTACCGGGACCAACGGCTTAACGTGCCTTCCGAAGCACGGAAAAAAGCACCGAATACACGTACATATGAAATCACATTGGTACGTGGTGGAATTCGAATCACGGCCTGCCTCTCAGAATGCAGCGGCCCTATCCACTACATCGAACTCTTTTCAAAAATCAAAAGAAGATCTAAGATCTTATAGGAAGGAGAGTTATTTAAAATGAGCAATTTATTTAAAGTTTTTAACCATGTAGTTTAAATTAGATGAAACCAGAATTTAATCACCTGCGATCTTCAGCTATTGCTAAACGAATTGTGCTAGTTATTGAAGAAGACATGGTGGCTGGTACACCTACTATATTTTAAATTACGTGGGCACCCACCTACAACACAACCCACTGTCGTATTTTTCATTCAATGCGTGCCTAGCCTACGTGTCACCTCACTTAGATATCCTAACAATCGAATCAAATTAAATTTAAAATTTTTATCGACGTAAATCACTTACCGCAAAAGTCGACCGGTGTAAGCCGATGACGGCTTTCCCAAAGGCAGGATACTGGTATTCTATCAGTCCAATGCCCTTCGATTAAACACGGAAACCGTAATGCAACAGAAACCTGGTGTGCAATTTTACACTGCAGCGTCAATTGTCGGAAACAACACAACAACCGGCACGGTTTTCAAATTTCGAAACGTCAAAATTTGAAATTGGAACATGCGCTCGCGTGTCGGCGCGTTGCTCGTTGACGCGACTGAGCGTGAGCGGCGAGGAGGCGGCACGCGCCGGTGGGGGCTTCATTCACAAATCGAGTGGCGAGGCAGAGCGCGGCGCGCGGGGCACAGGGGTCTGCCCGATCGGCTCATTCATGCAATCACCAGCTTGGTGACCCGCACAATAATATTTAACCACCAAGCAAACCCTTAATACGCAATCTGCCGTACCTAATAAGAACTACTAAACTGCTAACGACATTTGCAGACTAAGCATGAATCAACGCAACTTCCTGTGTCCACAATTCCGGTTGGACACTGTACGATAATTATGAGAATTTAATTGCAGACAACAACAAGTTGCGACAATGAAAATTTTGCAACCGGTCGTGCAACTGCACTCAAGTGACATAAATTGAAAGAATATACACGCGGCGAAAGTCAGGAGAAATTCGAGAGTTGTAATCTTTTAGGGGACATCTCTGTAATTGTGATTTTAATCGGATTGTCTCAGCCACTACATTGTGTTATTCTTTTGTCTTTTTGAAACAAAATTCTTGATGTATCTCTTGATTTTTACAGGATTTGAGCAATCCATTTCTAAAATATGTTTTACAAACACAGATCAGTGCTTGCAGCACACAAAATTATCTACGCTAAAACTATGACGATCATCAAGACAAGATCTCACCGATTCTTAGCGGAACCCATTGCAACATATGCCATGGTTTCGCAGCCATAATGCGCTGTATGAGCGAGGAAATTACAAGCACCGCTGCTGGTGAAAGGCTGTACAATGCAGCGGTTTATGTAACAGAGCGGCCTGCATAGCACGTGCCGCTTGCCTCACGTTATTAATATGCAGTACAGCTTTTATTTCAATCGAATGTCTCTAGAACTCAAATTCAAAGAGTGTTCTGGAAAATTTTCAGAACGAAAACTGCTCTAACGTTGCAGTGATAAATATCGGATAGGTCTATAAACATTTCTGAGACAAAAGAAGTTTTATAGTAACGCTAAGTGCAAGTTTAAGAGGTCTCGTAAAACTGCACATTCACTGCTACCGCAATAAAGACTGGAGTCATTTTCTCAAGCGGCAAGAGTATCAATTTGCTGTTTAATGCTGCTGCATGCGTAACAGGTTATAAGAAGCTGCAATTAAGTTGGGCGTGGGCGAGCATTGCACTTTCGTTGCGATTTTACAACCCTTAAAAAGCAATTATTGCTTTCCCAATAACACTCAAGAGTCGTATAATTTATTCTGAGGCATTCAAAGGTTTGATTAGATAGAACGGAACGATGCCGAGCGTAGGACGATCACACCTTAGTACCTATTGATTGGGCGACTTATTTTACGACTTCATTTATAGCGCGTTCTAGATTATGTTCGTGTTCATTTTGGAAATGTGTCTTTCCTATTGCCTATCAAAAGATTTCATCAACATGGAACCAACATTCCATATCCACGTTTACAGATACAATCGATTATGTAGATTCTTTGTTTAAGCTTTATTTAAGTTAAGGTACAAATTGTTCAAATTTCAAAAGTTGATCTAGTCTGCACAGACTAGTAAGGTCCACAGTAAAAGCAATGTGGTGGCTGCGAAGCATGCTTCCTGTTGTCAATTAATCCAATAAGCTATCTAGTACCGCTGCCGTCGAGAGAACAGTTATCACACTGGCGTTACGGTTAGTCTTTCCGAGTTGAGCTATGTAATGGACTTTGTGGAACTGTAGTTGAGATTGTCAAGCTGGTTTATAACATAGAGGTGCTCTGTTGAAATGTCTGTTTCTGTGACTTGATTTGAAAATAAGCGACGATGAAATGGAGGTTTAATTTTGCACTGCTTTAGCCAATTTTCTTTTCAATTTGACGCGCAATTAAAGAGCGGTCTAAGTTAAATTGTCTTTTAAATCGTATCGAATCCAATAAAAGTTAAATGCATAATATTATAAACCATTCAAGTTTACGATCGATGTTTATATAGATGATATTTTATGTATGTAGGTAGGGTTTTAAAACCAATACCGCTAGCGGTGATAACAGCTAGGTTTAGGTTCGCTTTCTCTACAATCCTGTAAATTCGTTTCTTTTTTTTCAAAGACTACTTTGGTTTCGTTTCGTACCAACCAAGTGGATGAAGTTCCCACGTTTGAAACTTGAAAGAGTGTAAATTTTATTTTAGAACAAGAACAATAAACTAGTTTTCTTCGCTTGGGCGAATTCCTTCGACTTAAAACGAGTAAGTTCAAGATTTACAAGTGTTTGAGAAACAAAACAAACTTACCTTTGTAACATAGCGTGATGTAATCCTTCGGCGTCGCAACTTCGTCTGCCAAACTCCAGGACACTTTAAACTCGTTTCCCACGAGTGTCCACTTAAGATCGCCTTTGCTACTGGCATTTGCAGCATCGGCACCGTAAATCTCTTTCTTTTCATCTTTATCACTGTTCTCGGCTTCTTTTATGGCACTGTCTACTTTTTCTTTGGCACTCTGTCCTGTGTCTGTTACTTCAAGACTTTCAGCTTTACCGTCCTCATCACAGTTCTTATCGTTTTTGTCACTTTCTGCACTATCATGACTCTCTGACATGACTTTACTATTCACTGTTTAAACATATTTCACTCATGCTACTATAAACAAAATAAGTTCAATCGAGTGTTTCTGCTTAGGGTGTGGTAGAAATGAATGCAACTACGAACTGTAATTTGGCGACGAAAAACTACGACAAAAATTTCCGCAGCTCAATAAAACCTAGACAACATTTACGATGCTACTTCCAGCATGTTAAGAGCTAACTGTGAGGGTGCAGGGAGGTTAGACGGGACGAGACGGGGTTGCAGGGGGGCGGGGAGGGGTGGCGACGTCGCGACGCCAGTCCGACAGGCGCCGCCGGCGACCCACTGACGCCTAATACACTATTCACTCTTGGGCTTCTTCAGGGAAAATCATAGAGTCGAAAGCATATGTGCTACTCAAAGGTAATGATAATGATGAAGCAGTTCAAAGACCCAGAAAATATAAATTAATTGGATTAGAAATAGGGTGCCTTGAATTATGACAGTAAAAATGCTATGACTGAAACTTTATTAAATAAAACTCAATGTTATGATTTACGTCAATATGTGCAGCAATACGCTAGTTTCCTACTAGTCCAATCAGCAAGTTTTAATGAAATGTCAAACACGTTTTTGTATGAAAATCGCGAATTATGACGTCACTCCTTGGTAAATATTGTACTATTCAAATCAATAACTTCTATATTTTTAACTTGTATATTAAATCGAAATGTGCATTTTTTTAAATGATGAATGAGATTCACAATATTTTAGCCCTTAGTTTTAACTATAAATGTTTTGATTTTTTTTAGCCACTTAGTAAGATAAAGACAGGAGTACTCTAAGTAATTCAATACAGAAAAAAATCACCACTACATAGTATAAAACAAAGTCACTTTCTCTGTCCCTATATCCCTATGTATGCTTAGATCTTTAAAACTATGCAACGGATTTTGATGTGGTTTCTTTTAATGGATAGAGTGATTCAAGAGGAAGGTTTATATGTATAATACATATATAATATAGTAGAGAAACACTGATAATTTCCGTGCGAAGCCGGAGCGGGTCGCTAGTTTGAATATGAAATGAAAGCTGCAACTTATTTATACAACTGTAAAAGTAGAGTACTTTAATTTAAATCATAACTTGTAAATTGTAATGGCCGCTGTTGCTACACAGAGGGTCTCAGGTTTGATCAAACATTTGAAGGATGAATTTAAATGTCTGTTCCTGGGTGTGAGCATTCATTGTGGTAGTTTCTGTGAAGGTCCCTGGCAGCTTGCACAAGCAATCCTAGTGAGGGCTTTTAATGTGATCATATGATAATGTTTGATTTTTTACAATTTACAAGTCCTCAATTTGGTAGGTTCTTTTATTTTTTGTCAAATTAGGTAGTTATTTTTATTATTTACATAAGGTAGTTCAATAATAATATTCCTCATATTCTATATTCTATAAAAACATTGCAAAGAAAACCATGGAAATAATAAAGAAATTACTTTTATCTTTGACTATTTTCAACATAGCTATTGAATATGGCAATCAAATTTTTAGCCAATTTTAAGACAATCATCTCAATTTATTTATTTGTTTAATCAAAGAAGAAAAGAATGTCAAAAATATTTAACATTTTACACCTCCTCCTCAAATGTAGTTATCATAGGAATATATCAGAGATCTATAAATCCTTTTCTTGCAAACAACTTCTACGAACCATCATCTTACGAACAACTGCAGAATAATTCCGCTTACTATAATACACAACATTACTGAGCTTTTACTGTAAGTTCAGATAATTTAGGTGTAACCTTTGTTAACAACAAATACTAAACAAGATAAACATGAGAAAATATTGTTCAGATCAAATACATAAATTACTTCTGGCTACTAGGTAGATCCATCAGTTCATTACTATTACAGTTCTGACTAGACTTATTTCAAATAGAACATTAATAATTTAAAGACAAAGTAGTCAGTTTCTTCTTTTTAGATTTTTGATGAGATTTTATTCAAGCAAGTAATAGGATATTTTAATGACTTAAAAACCTAGTTTATACGCCAAAGATTAAACCTAAATGGTTAAAAAACAAATTGATAACTCTATAATTATGAGAAGAGCAGCAGTAGTTGATTTTAAACCCGGATCATAGTAATTTTAAGCACAACAAATCGTAACATGAAGGATACAACTAAAACACTTTATATCTACGGAAAGGTCAATGAAACATAAAGTTTACGTACATTTTATCGAAAACCGAATCCAAATTTTCACTTGTAAGCCACTACTGGAAGCTTTTTGGACATTTTAGCAATATAAAAAGCTCTTTTTCTCCCCAACCCCAATGCAGAAAAATCACGATTGATGACAAAAGTTTGACATTTCTAAAGTTTGTGCAAAACTATCAATTCAGTTGTGAAAATCTGTGAGTCCTAAGTGATTCCCGTTTTTAGCAAGATTTCTGTGGCGTTTAGATGGAAGAAATAATACTTTTTACATGGTATATCGTAAAAATAGGTTTTTAGTATAATAAAATGCCATTTTAAATCAAACTACTTTAAATTTTCATTTACTCTACACTTCTATGTGATGTTTAGAACGCACTTTCAGTATTTTTCGTTCGGAAATTGCATAAAAAGTGCTTATGTGACTTTATTATTTCTATAATCAATACAACTGAAAGAGATACAGTGTATGAAAAAAAGAGGTATTTGTCTCTGTTTTACACATCACTTGTAATAACATTCGGTTAACTGTCAACTAATTTCTAAACGAAAGCTAGTTAACGACTGATTTGAACGTGGGTTTGAATTCCTATTTCTTTGTATTTATTTCGTTTTGTAATTATTATTTGCTGTAAACTAATTCCATTTTACACAATGACTTCTATGCCATCTGATTCAGAGTCTAACGTAAGCGGTTTCATAAGATATAGCAACAAAAACTTTAAGCATTTGTATACATCCATGATAGAGGTAAGTAGAGCCAGTTTAATATTATTTAGACGATTTTTCATATTCTGGGGTCTTCCTAGACCTATCACCAAGTAAATATGGAACCTTAACTTCCAGAGTCACAGTTTACAGCTGATTTATTTATCAGTTAAATCATATATCTTACTTTCTTTATGCCTCTTTCTAACATTTTATTGTTTATCATTAAATTTAGTAAATTGTCTTTTTCAGAGTATGAGGATAATCAACCAAGATTTGCTTGAAATAGAGAAGAATCTGACTGGTATAGTAAAGCAGGCGGGCCCAATGGAAAGCCAACTCAATGCGCTACTACTCTCCTTACCAAAACAGAATTTACCTATGCAAATAGACTGATTGCGGTAAAGGGGTTGATCCTATACAGCCCTTTGTGGATGCAAAATATATACTGATGTTTCAATATAATTTATTTGCAAAACAGCATCAAATTCATCTTCAGATGCAAGCAACTAGTATGTTAAGAAATATCTTGTAAGCTTTAAATTTGTTATTAAATGTGTACCAAACACTATTTGTTTTATTGTTAAGTTACAATTGTCCCTTTTGAAACCAATGACAGAATGTCCTAGCATGGAGCTTTTTCCTGCAGATTTCATATATTTTTGTATATATCTTGATGTACACAAAATGTATTGAAAAACAGAATTAATCATAATGTTCTTCATATTTTTATAGTGAATTCTATATAAGTTTTGTTGTTTCTTATCTTATAAAAATTCCACAATATTTTCAATAGTTTCCTGATTTAATCATAGTATTTTTAAGTTTTGTCTTTGAATCATGTTGTTCTCTATATTCCAGGGAAACTAATAATATACTTGTTGAATGTTCAACTATTAACTGTCATAAAAAGTTCTAATGCCAGACCGTGTTTAGCCCTAGGATCAAGAATCACTGGTCCTAGGTTTAGCCCCATTTAGAGTACTTACCTCCCTAATATCAAGCTTGTGACAAACCTATTTGTCACAATGAGTAAGGAAAAATACTCTTATTATCATAATACCAGCATAGCAGAAGCTTTTATCCCATGCTAGGACCTTTAAGTAATGTTAACTTATTGCCTCCATGATGTTCATGGAGGTAGACATGTACTACTATCTCATACTTTGGGGTGGAATGGGATCTACCTCCTAATGGTCCAACCCGGGCAAAGGCAACAGAGCAGTGGTAGGCTCACAACGGAGTCCGGCGCCAAACAGCTTGCTGTGTTTCGTCGGTGCGTGAGACTGCCAGTGCCACCGTAACAGGCATCTTCTGGGTGAGCTCGCTCCATCATCGACTCTGCCACGGTCATCTCTGACCTTAATGTCTAGAATCAAGAGCAAACCCATTTCAAGTAAAAAAATAATAATACCAGCAGCATCTTAATATTAAACTTGAAAATCTCCAAGGGAGAGAAACAATGAGTTTATTACTAAAAGTACTAGGAAGGGATCCTTTCTGTTTGGGCTTCTTTTCATTTGACAATCATCCACTTGACATTCTTAAAACTCAATCAAAACAAAATATTTTGTGACCGTTTTGTAACTTTTTTCGTAATTTAGTAAACAAATCGTCTTAGCTTTTAATAGATAGGTAGGTACCATGCTTCAACTCAACTACAGACCACAGTCACCATTACGATCAGATGTGATAACTAAAGCCATACAACCTGGGCCCTTATACAGTAACGGAGTTTTAATAGGCGAGTTTTTATAATATTTAACATAAGTCGCGTCTGTATCGCTTACGTGGTTATGAAAGAAGCCTCGCGGCGCACCTCGGAAGCAGCTAGTCACCATAACAGAGTAACTAGGCTGACTGATTCTCTCTCTGCAATGGCAAATCTCCAAACAAACAACATCATAATATGGTCTGTTCTTCAAAGCTTACAAATTTTTAGGATCACTAGAATTTACCCATTCATAAGTACTATAGGTATTAGGTAGTAAGTAGGTTCTGGTAGCTAATCATCTAATCAAAAACATGACCTACTAGATATTTTTTTTATTTCCATTAAAAAAATCTTGATATTTAGAGACGAAAAGTCCAATAATCGCTATGGTTTTACCAACAGGAAACTGGGTAGAGGATAGAATAGAATGCCCAAAAGAAGGTACACTTTACTTCGCAAAGGAAGACCGTAACGCAGATAAATGGAAAGCAGAGACCAGACTCACAGATTTTCGCCAAAATAAACTTAATGACCAACAGGTAAAGGTTTTTACGTAAGTAAAATAGGAATAGTACAATTTAGTACTTACATACAATAGGGGTAGGCAAAGCGTAAACGACCGCTACGTCTGATAAAGTTGTGAGGGTTATTTATGATAGATTTGTAGGTATATTGCTGTAGTGACAGGTTGTCAGCCCATCGCCTAAATTACAATATACTGAAACCCTCGGATCCCTTAGCTGGTTATTGCAGCATGCCCGGGAGGTAATGCAGCTGGCACATTCTATGTTTTTCACTCGCTCGCAAGGCAGCATGGAAGAAATAGTATCACTCCTCTAGAACCACATGGATCACGTAAAACAATCTTCTTCTTCTGTCGGGATCAATAACCCGAGGAACTCTGTTTAGTTGGCCTCTGACGTGGTTCGTGAACCAAGAACCGATCACAAACAATGACAGCGATCTGGACGGCTTACGTGCTCTTTGCAGCACTGGATCAACTTGTCAACTTAATTTTACGGTTCCCTTGTGGATATCGCACCCGCGTCTTTCAAATCGAAAGCTGAAGACCCAGATCAGACTATCAAGCTGCAGAGGCAGTAGACATACCTAAAACATTTTTATTTATTCAAGGGTGTCGGTTTATCAATAGTTATTCAGCATGACAGCCATGTGAGGTGTGGGAACCACGCAACAACGAACGATCTGGTCTACAACCACTTACCTAAACCACTATGTGGCCCTGAAATGAGGTATTATAAAATAGCCGAACACCAGTGGTACCCGCAACCCGATTTGTTGAAATGCCATGTAAGTGCTAATTTAGTTAAATATTCTTCTTTTATCGTGTGGACCCGATGAACCCTCGTGTCCGAGTTTTAAAACAGCCTAATAGCACAGCTAATAGGCCTCTGACTTGGTTTGTGTACCACTATCAAAGACAGCGACCGGGACCGACGTCTTATCGTGCCCTCCGAAGCACGAAATCTTTTTTCTTACAGAAAATCAGGTGATTCGGCCTGCATTGTCCTAACCAAGCTGGGGAAAATCTCATTTAGTGATAAATTGACAAATATCAACTTTGAGTCCTCCTCCCTGGGAATCGAACCCAGGTCCTGAGCCCATGGCAATGACCACTATATAACGGAGGCAGTTAGTTAAATGTAGACCTGTTACTAACAAATAATTTAGCTATCTATATGTAATGTAAATAGAACTCTACAGTGCGAGAGTTTTAAGTTTACTCATCCATCCAACACCAGTTTTAGTAATAATTTCGATAGCCCTCAACTAATTATTTCAAAAAAATCCTTAGGTCTAAATCTCAGGAAGCGACAGTGAAAAGTTTTGAAAATGTCTATATTTTGCGAGTAATGATTTTTTAACAAGCGAAGACGCCACCGCTCGCGGAGGGGCTTCTTAACAAGGCAACTTAAAATACTCAGACTATGAACAGTCTGTATTAACTTGGAGCCTATCAAAAAATATAAGTGGACCGAGGAAGGAAAATCAATACTATGTATATCTGTGTTGTATATGTAACTAGCGACCCGCCCTGGCTTCGCACGGAAATCATCAGTGTTTCTCTACTATATTATGCATGTAAACCTTCCTCTTAAATCACTCTATCCAATAAAAGAAACCGCATCAAGATCCGTTGCGTAGTTTTAAAGATCTAAGCATATAAAGGGATATAGGGACACAGAAAGCGACTTTGTTTTATACTATGTACTTAGTGATGTGCATAGAGCCCGATGGTGTAGTGGATAGGGCCGCTGCCTCCTGAGCGGGAGGTCGTGGTTCGAATCCCACCACGTACCAATGTGTTTTTCGGTTTTAGAATTTCATATGTACGTTTATTCGGTGCTTTTTTCCGTGCTTCGGAAGGCACGTTAAGCCGTTGGTCCCGGTTAATATCGTTTAATACCGTAGATATTAGTCGTTAAGCCATATCAGAGGCCAGTGCTAAGCATTGGCGGCTTGAAAACTCTGACCTAATCTAGGATTGGGTCTGGTTTCCCTTCTAGGTTGCAGAGGTCAGATGGCAGTCGCTCTGTGTAAAAACCAGTACCCTCGTTCAATCCCCTAGATTAGGAAGCCGACCCCGTGAGATACGGGATAAGGCTAGGGAGATGATGACTTAGTGATGTGCATGTGTATCTAACTATTGCTTACAGGGTAACAACTTAACAACTTGGGGTCTGCGAGCAAGTAAGCGTTACGAATGGGCGTGTACTGATGTTTCCGACTACGCGGGGTCTATTTACGATGAAACCTACGTCCCGCCGATGATGAACGACTATTTGAAGAGTGCTGATAGAAAACCAAGGGATTCGTAAGTGTCTTATGATTTTCTAGTAGTATTTTACATTCAGTGTTATTTTATTTCTGATAATATTGCAGTTGGAATTCTAATTTTAATTTCTTCCATGCTGGACTGGGAGCGAGAGAAAAAATAGAATGTGCCAGCTGCATTTCCTCCCGGGCATGCTGTAAAAATCAGCTAAGGGATCAGAGGTTTTCAGTGTATTGCAATTTAGGCGATGCAATATACCTACAATTCTATCTTAAATAACCCTCAAAACTTTGTCAGACGTAGCGGAGCGACCTTTGTTTGGGTCGTTTGCGCTCTGCCTACCCCATTAGGGATAAAGGCGTGACTATATGTATGTACGTGAAATTCTATTGTCTGATGCTTTAGTAGTTTTACTATTATATAGTGTGAAATTTTAGGATACTTTTGTCTCTGAACAGTTACAAGGTTTTTGTATAAGTTTAAATGAAAGAATTAATATTATTTTACATCATTTTATTTACAGGTCCTTCACAAAAACCTTCCGGTTTTTAATGACAAAACCTTTGCCAAAAACAAAAACCATCAAGAATCATTCTTCCGCCATTTCTGCGAAGCGCAAGTCTTAAATATCACATTTTGTTCAATATTTGGACAGTGACGTCCGTATAAAAATTTAATAATTCTTAATGCTTTTATATAGCCCCACTGGCACTAACACGAGATCAGCAAATCTTACACTAAGTTTAGTCTCCAAACATTACAAATAACCACTTAAAACTAATCGATAACTTAACAAAGACAATTTACCTTAACATAATGGCAGTTCACGGAACTATGATTCAAAAGGATCAAAGAATAAAAGTGAAAAAAATATATTATATACGTATGAGTCGAAAGGTAGAAACTTCGAGGAACAGTTGACTAGCGGCTGAGCATTTAGCGAGAGGAGAAATTGCCCTGAGGCAGTCTGATGAGTCCAGATCCACCGGGAGCCTTGAACGGGTCAGTTCGACCAAACTGTTGTTGAGCAAAGACATTGGGCACACACTGCTGAGCGAAGCGCGGCTGAGGTATATGCACGTGGCTATTGTACTGCATTTGAGGAAAGACAGGAGTGCTGATGCGAGAAAAGCACTGCGGAGATTGAATATTGGCATGAATCTGATAGTTTCCTTGGTAACCCTGATGATTTTGGTTACCCCGGTAGCTACTACAGTTGCTCATGTTGCAACTCTGGAAGCGGTCTAACAGAGGGTTCCTATCGAGCTCACCGCAGTCTGACTCTTCGCGGGACGAGGGTTGCGACGCGGCGTTGTGGCGCTGGTTGACGCTGGACGCTTGTGACTCAAACCCCGAACTCTGACTGGAAGACCGGCTTCCGTCGATATTGAACATCTGTCTGTCCCCCTCGCTGCCCCAGTACCCACCGGCAACCCAGGACGTGCTATGCCCGAGTTTGCTTGGAGAGATCAAAGGACGGGACCGAGTCAAAGGAGTCGGCGCTACGAAATTCGGAGTCGCTGTAAACTTGCGAAGGGAAAAAATCGACCCATTCTTTTTGGGCTTCTTCGGACTCCCTATACACAATGAACTGATGCTCTCATCCAGATCCGAGTCAGAATCATCTTTAGTCAGTTTCTGATATTTATGAAATGATGATTCTTTAGAAGATTGCTGGTACATCGGTTTAGCGAAAACTATTTCGGAAACTGAACTTGGACTATTTAACACAGGATTGACACAGAAAGTAGAGTTCATAGTTGAATTGAGCTTCGGCTTGGTCCACATACTGTTGTCGCTCCTCGGAGTGAAAGATCTGCCATTGATTAAACTATTACTAAGTGGATTTACAGTCTCATTAGATGATTCCGAAAAATTGTGTAAACCAAATTGACTAAGTGATACGTCATCATCGGTTTCCATTGAGAAGTCTTCTTCTGATCTCTGTGATTTTATGGAGCGGTTGCTGATATTCTTTAAGTTTTTTGGTGATGTTGAATATCTTTCACCTCTTGCTGAAGAAGTCTTCCTGCTTTTGTGTGCGGTCATCACAGATATTAGACAGCATAACTGAAACATTTAAAATGAAAATTTATCAAAATTACTATATATTAAAAAAAAATATAGTACAACTATAGATATACAATACACACCTTTGCCAAACTCATAACAGTAGGGTACATTCCCATTACATGGTGAACAATGCAAGTTATTCCAAATGTGGCCCACAGGAAGTCAGTCATAAATGCAGATTTTACTTTGTTATTACTCCAAATATATCCAACAGCTTGTATTACAACAACAAAGCCCAATAAAGCTTCTTGCGTCAAAATATTGTATTCTTTTACTTTATCATATGAATTTACCAAATCTAAGTGTTTTGGCCATTTGTCTAAATGTACATTTACATCTATGAGGTATTTTTCTAATATTGGGAATGTCATTAACATTTTAATTTTTATGATAGAGATTATTCTCTCTAATAATCCTTGTAATATATCTTTTGTGCTACATATGGAGCTTAATAAATTCTTCTTATTCACTACATTTGAGTAGCATTCAATTGAAACCAAAATGAAAATGGCTCCAGCAATGTAGATAGAAATACTGTGTATAAAATTGGATATCTTTTGGTTTTTCAAGTTTTGTTTCTGTGATTTTTTATCTGGAGTTCTGGCTTCAAGTAGTTTAGTGCCCAAAAGAACTTCCTTTTCTTTATGCAATTTCGACTGGAGCACTTTTTTGCAGGGGCTACAAAGTCTGTAAGCCTTTTCTAACTGCATCCTGAAAGAGGAGAAAATCATTGCTAATTTTATTAATAACATGTAAAAAATAAGATGATACAAAAAACACATTGTGAAATATCACTATCCCTTTTGGGGTAGGTAAAGTGTTAACAACCACATAGAACAAAGCTTTGAAGGACATTTCAGCAAGAATGTACAATACTATACATTTGTAAAGGGTAACTAAATCCAGTTAAAAATTATTGGCGTCTCTTTCTGTTCTCTCATACTTATAGTCACGCCTTTATCTCTAATGGGGTAGGCAGAGCGTAAACGACCTAAAGAAAGGCTGTTCTGCCATGTGGGACAAAGTTTTGTGGGTCATTTAAGATAGATTTGTAGGTATATTGGTGTAGTGACAGGTTGTCAGCCCATTGCTTAAATTGCAATATATTGAAACCCTCGGACTCTTAGCTGATTTACAGCATGCCTGGGAAGAAATGGAG
The DNA here is from genome assembly GCA_949820665.1 of Scrobipalpa costella. Taxonomy (NCBI): domain Eukaryota; kingdom Metazoa; phylum Arthropoda; class Insecta; order Lepidoptera; family Gelechiidae; genus Scrobipalpa; species Scrobipalpa costella. The sequence goes on from OX463306.1 coordinate 4,218,507, forward strand.
CTGGCACATTTAATGTTTTTCTCTTGCTTCCAGGCCAGTATGAAAGTAATAGGTTATCAGTGTTTGCAATGCACATATCAGTGAAATTCTCATCTTCTTCTACTGCTTTCTACAGTTACCCAGAAAGGGAGGCAGCTATTATATATTTTTTTATCACCTCCAATTGAGCATGGAATTGAAACTATAAGAATTTATTAATAGGCTACCAAGAAATAAAGAATTCCCTTACCTATAATTTTCAATTTCGTCATCAAAGTTTTTGTCATTCATTGGAACAAAGTTGGCAAGCTGAGCGACCTTCAACTGCTGGTTGATATTACACATCTTGCAGAGGCCATTGCTCGGGGGGCTGCTAGGAAACATTTTTGGAGTCTTGCGAGACTGTTCGTTGGTGTTGTTGAGCAGAGGTTTGTTATAGTCTCCATCCTAAAATATAGAATATAATAATCAAGATAGTAGATGAATGTACTCGGTCCCAACCCATGGGAAAGATAGATGGATATGCAAAGATTTCCTAAACTAAAACACTATGTAATTACTACACCATGAAACATTACTCTTAGTTCAAGACTCTTTACAGAAAAATATGAGTTATCATTGTTCGTTTCTCAGTATTGTTATCGCCTATCACCTAAATGCTAATGAAGAAAAATATTGTAGGTAAGCTAAGCCAATTCAGGTTTGGGTATGTAGCTATAATTAGCAGTATTCCAAGGTTATTGTTATGAAACCTATATTATTTTGAATCGGCTGTTATATTAGTGCCTAGCGATACAAATTACGTCGCCGATATGATAAAGAAAGAAAAAATGGAGTTGGTAAGCGTACCTTTGTGAACCCATTATACTGCTCGCATTTAGGACAAGTCCAAGAGTTACATTCGGAGAATTTCAACCAAAAGTTGCAGTTACAGAACCAGCAGTTTACGCGCCACGGCAAGATAGTCCTGAAACAGTATTAACGTCAAAATTTTAACATATTGTGCCAGGCGGGAAATCGGCATAACATACATAACCTCAAACAATACTTACCGTAAGGAATATAGAAGCTTTAGTACCAACACAGTACACAAAACACCAGTCACAGTTATGAGTACTGTTTCCATTTTAAAAATTAAATTCATTTTGTCTAAATAATCCCACAATTCACTAGAAAATCATCCCTAACCTAAAAATACATTTCTCTCCCACCAACCAGCTTTTTTTTTCATTGATTGATAACTGACGTATGTAGGGTTGTACTTTATTGATATTATGATTGAAGCCATAGACAGTATTTTATTTATATCGGTTTTCCTTAAATATTGTCGGAGATTGAAGATGATTGAAAGCAATAGTTTTGAAAATAACGTCAAATAGAACTTCAAAAGACGTTTTTTTATTAAACTAAACAAGTTACAAGTTGGTTACAAGTCTTCAAATCTTATAATATGTATGATTGACTATAAATAAAAAAAAAAAACAAAGTAAATAAGGGTTATTTCAACCGGAAGTTACTACATCACTATTCTTCATATTGTCAATCTATCAAGCAATGTAATCAATAATTTCCTTTCCTTTGAAAAGGTGTCGTCGAATCGCACGGAAAATAAAGTTTTGTTACAAATAATAATAATTTGACTGAATTTTTTTTATATAAACTTAGAAGAACATACCCAAGAAGTTCTGGATTCTATGAAGGTACAAAATTCTTCAGCTCTGCAATTAATTCATGTACTACATATAGTCAGAACCTGCTCATAAAAAAGGACTTTTTAATTTTTGACGAATATATCTCCATTTCAATAGTGAAGCTGTGAAGTTTTCCACCATGGAGCAGCGGAATAAAATGGTCGACTACTACAAGGTACTAGAATGCGACAAGACCGCTACGGTAGAAGAAATCAAGAAAAACTATCAACGCCTCGTTTTAGCATCCCATCCTGATAAGCAGAAGATGGATTGCGCCACATTCCACTTGATACACAAGGCCTGGTCCATACTGCGAGACCCAGCACTCAGAAAACACTATGATGCTGAGTTGAGTTGCCAGGAACATAATAATTTGCTGATATATGAGACTCTGAGGGCCTCTGACATGACTTACCATCGAGAACATCAAGTATATACTTACTACTGCCGATGCGGAGGAACCTACATGCTGGAAGAACGTGATGCTGACAAACCGATGACCATCGGCTGCGATGAGTGTACATTCTGCATACATGTAAACTAAATTCCTTTGTATTATCAATATCTAACTTTTGTAGTTAGCTTGCATGTTCAGTAGCTAGTTACCTTGATACATAATCTAATAGTCTTATATGTTTGTACCTCTTGGACAGAGCAAAATCAATAAGAAAAAGGAGTATGTGTAATTTTCGCAAGGACAGTGTACTTTGGACTGGAGATTGATAAACAAAGCAATTACAGAGAGGAGGGATTGTTAACTAGTCATGATTGTGATGTTAAATTGTTCAATCACTACCAATGCAGCTACATAGTTGTATAAAGTGGAAATAAATCAGAAATTGTTGTATATTAACCCTTCCGCTGGCAGCGCCATTTTGAAAATTTTCAAGCATATGGTATGCCCTAAGCCTGACTTGTTCCAACAAAATGCATTAGAATTTATATTCTATTAGATTTTTTTGATCCATTACAACAACATACTATGTCACAACACTAAAATCATTTTAAAATACATGTGAAATATGAAACCTCACTGCGGCCCGCAGCTACATGCACCTGCCACCTGCAAGACTTCAGAAAAAAGCGAAAACCAGCAGCCGGTTTGTCTGCCAGTCTAAGGATTAAGTGGTACAAAATCTGCAACATTTCTACAACTGGCTCCTCTTTGTAACTGTTATGTTATAATGTAGTAGTGATGAAAACATCATGTATTTAGAGGTATATAAACTTGAATGTCAAGTAGTATTCTAGTTACTAAATCTCAAATAATATAAGTACAGGGAATCTTGAGATAGTTTATTGAGGTTGTTGGGCACATTTCTTGTTATTATTATTACATTAAATGTAAATGTTTATTTGTGTCCTATATGAAGTTATTTTATTCTTATTTGTTAATGTTAATCTGTCTTCTCTATTTAATTTATTGATAGTTTATTGAAGATAAGCTTTTCTTATATTACATTTACATTCTTTCCTTCTTTCTCACATAAACATATTAGCATTATAATAAATATAGTATACACTTATGAATTTGTTTATGATATTTATAGCATAGCTTATAGACAGGACAATTTTTGAGATACCTTTTAGGATTATTATAGCATATACCAATACATAGTTTAAAAATGTAATCAATTTGTATCTCTTTTAAAATATATACCAAAATATGGTTAAAGATTTTAATAAGTTGCAACTGGTTTCATTAAAGTTTCCACAAAAGCAGTGAATACTTTGAAAATAGCAAAAACCCCTTGCTAATGCGAACTTGTGAATGATTAATTTTATGGACTATATCATAACATAATATGTGTAGTGTAATTTTTTGCTTATGAAGTCATGTTTTCATTCATGGGTTTGAATAACATATGGGACAGGAAAATTTAATAAAATCAAAATGTTCGTCTGATAGATAATTAATTTATTGTAATCCATTAAATTTATAAGAATTTTTGTGGAATGTTTAATGAAACCAGCTGAAAATTAATGATATTTCGCTTATACACATAGGTAGATTTAGTCTATACCATGCCATGTAATACATGTAATTTATGTGGTGCTGTATTCATAAATTTAATAAAGTGATTGTAGAATCAATTTTAATTTCTTTGATTTACTTTCATGTATGTCGACATTAGAAGATGAAGAATACGTTTAAAAAGATTTGGTAAGTGTTTTTAAACTTATTTTTATAAGATTTCCTCTTTCCTTTACGTTTTAAAATACAAAAATACATATATGTCGGAAAATTTTTGGTTTCGCTGCCAAGCAATACAGGAAAAAAATTTCAACCGCACCAAGTTATAGGTAAAGAAATACTCAATAAAATGGAGATGTCCAACAGTTCATATCGATAGTAAATCTTTACTTTTAAACCAAGTTTTAATTAATCTAAAACCATTATTTTGCTTCCTAATTTTCAGTATTTTTTTCATATAGGTCAAAACAATAATATACCATAGTGGTGGTATAGTAAACAACACTTGGCATATTCAATAGGTTTATCTTTAGTTCAGTTTTCGAATTAGCACTGGCGCATCTCTATTACGCGTCTCTATACATCGCGTTGTCGGCTATAGACGACAGTGGCGTCGGTGGCTTTTCAATTTTCTCAAACCGTTAGGACAAATAAGGATGTAACATAGAACAGCGATAAAAATATGAAAATGAAATTCTTTAACTTTAGAAGATCAAAGGATTTATTCTGGTACCTATTTTAATATTTCATTGTGACTTTTTTATTCATTCATTTCATTTCGTTTTTATTATTTTACTTATGTTGAATATTCATTAAAAACGACGAACTATCAATGGTCAAGCAATTATCGCTGTGCACGAGTCGGCGAAACCGGTTTGTCGATACTCAAACAAAAAAAGAAAAAAAATACTAATTCTTAGCATATTTCTGCAAATCGATGTCAGAAATATTTTCATTATACATTTGAATAATAAGAAAACGTTATTGTTTTGACAGACTTGACAAATGTACACATAGTATAATCTGTATAGATATTGTAGACGTATCGATGTTTCATATTTGAACTAGCAAGGAACAACACTTTCAGTCGTGTAGGGCCGACTGTGACGTGTGCGAATTAAGTAATCAGTATTTTTCTTATTTTATACTACAAAACTAATAAATAACTAAGCGCAAAAGTTTATAAATGAAAGTAGAAGGTACAAAAAATGCAATATCCGAAAAAAATAAAAAGATACAGTTTCAAAACGCTGGTTTATTAACATAAACTTTTTAACTACATTTTGTCGGGTGTAGCCGACCGTGGCGCTGACGGCAAGTCGCGGGCTGTCGGCTATACCCGACTGGCGGTGAAAAGGTTAAGGGCAGGTGGGAATTTAGGTGTTGTATAAGTAAATACTCCTTTAATTTAATAATACCATTTATTTCATGGTTAGAGATATTACACAAATATATAATTTTCGGTAAATTAGGTCTTTATCATTATGGTTAACTCATATCAAATGACTACATTAGAAAACTAACATAAATTTTTTGTACATTTCCATAATAACAGGCATAGGCACTATAGACAATTCCATCGCAACAATGTAGAAGAAATAAATTAGGTACTAACAATATTTTCGAGTGAAATTAAAAATACACAATTCCATATTTTCTAATAAAAAGATCTAGGCTATCACAATGCAAATTATAATTTCGTACGACTTTTGTAATTTACAAATACTTCATTGGCAAGACACTAAAAAGAAATAAAATACATCCATAAATTCATTTGTAAATTCTATAGAGAGTGAATAGATAGAGAGATGTAATATTAATGCGAAGGTCAGGGGTTTATAGCAATTTGCCATACTACAACGAATAGCAAACTGGCATGATGACGTGATGAGGGCGCCACCTCGTGCGGTGTTCTCGCAACACCCCAGGGTGCCGCCCGGAGTCCGGGCCATGGACCAATTACCAGGACATCAACTTCATAAACAACAGACCAATGACAATCCTCAGTGGTCAGTCACACCTACAGGCACTCATTGAGATTACAGCGTTTTGAACAACCAATTATAGGTATTGTGCGTACACAAAATAAACTTTAAATACGCAAAATATTTACACGTTTGTGCATACTTTTGTACTTTAAAAATAAGATTCACATTTATATGCGACAAAAGTCCAATAAGGCAGTCTACGGTTACACACTCTGCAAGCACATGTAATACGTCCGCACCAATCATTAGCACAGTCTCACTTTATTCACACATCTGTCCATGAAGTTCTTTTTTCTCTTTGTTTGCGTGGCAGCGTCTAAAGGCGTGGGGAGGGAGGTTTCTTTGTGCGTTTTCTCGTCTTCCAATATGCCTTCGCAACTGCGGCATCTACGCGAAGACTTCTCTAATTCTCCAGCGTCTAAATTATCGCTGCTTTCTGCCAGTCTCTCCGGCAAGCTGTACAGGGATTTTTCAGGGGATGTGGTTTGGGACGTGCTACTACTTCTAGGCAGCTGGTCAAAGCTTTGTGAGGCAGCTGAAGCCCGTTCTAAGGATGATCGGCGGCTTCTTCGCGGTCTGTGGATAGAGAAAGCAAATTATTTATTTGTTATACTACTTATAATAAAAAAAAAAATAGTAACGCTGATTCAATCAATATTCTTTAACGAAAACAGAAGACCAAGCGGCGGATTTTTCTCTTGCTTCGACTTAAAATTCCAATGAAAACTCTTTAGCGCCCGTCAGAATACCGTCTGGGTTAGCTCCAATGTTCTGGTTTATCTAACTTCTTAGAAACAGAAATGTCTTACCTAACAGGTGGCAGGGTGTGTAAAAGCTCTAGTCAATCATTCTTATCGCTGCCTCTACTCTCGCATGAGGTCATGCGCTGGTAGTTGGGGGGTCCTCTCCCGATGGCCGCAGACCCTAGGGTCGGCATATCACGACCGCGAAGGGGTCCGTCGTTGCGGGCCAGGTTCGACTTGCCGCGGAGGAAACTGGAATGAGAGATGGATTTATTATGCATTGGACCTGCAAAGTCTATGTCAATTAGCACAAACGACAAGAAAAGTACGAATCAGATCAAAAACTGGAACGGCATTAGAATTAATTCAAGCTTTGGTCCCAAAAAGTCTACTTAGATTAGCTCAAGTTTATAATACCACGGTGACTTGATATTTCAATTAACTTTATTATTATTATAGTCAGGGATCTAGTAGGCTAGCTATAATAATAATAATATTACCTTCTTTAAAAAGAAGAGAAAAACAAAAGTATAAATAAATAATAATAAAATTATTATAGTCAGACAGATAGAGAGAGAGATTTGCAAATATTCTCAGTTTTATTACGACACCAGGGGTCTAATAATTTCGCAAATATGTCCTAATTTTGGGTAATCTTCCATGCAGGACTGTCAGTGAGAGAAAAACATAGAATGTGCCATTTGCATTTCCTCCCGAGCATGCTGTAACAACCAGCTAAGGGATCTGAGGGTTTCAGTATATTGTAATTTAGGCGATGGGCTGACAACCTGTCACTACAGCTATATACGTACAAATCTTTCTTGAATGGCCCTCAAGACTGTCAGACGCGGCGGAACGGCCTTTGTTTAGGTCGTTTACGCTCTGCCTACCCCATTAGGGATAAAGGCGTGATTATATGTATGTATGTATTTTGGGTAATGATAGTAAATGGCTGAGTTTATATCAACCAGATAGTGTCATAAACTTTATAGTTTGTTAAATTTCCTAACCCGACAACGGGTTGTCTACATGTTGCGGATAGTCAGAATTGAAGATATGAAATGTTTGATGTTCCAATTTTTACGTTATAACAATTTCTCGTTGTATTTCTCTTAGGTTCGACCATGATATCTGTATTAGATTAGAGGCTGTGAAGCCAAACCCTTACTACCTATAAGAGCCTCATCGGAAACTTCCTTAGCCAGTCAAAAAGTTTCTGGGTCTACCTTTCTGGTCTCATCATCTTCCTAGCCTTATCCCGTATCTCACGGGGTTAGCTACCTAATCTAGGCGATTCAACGAGGGTACTGGTTTCTACACGACTGTCACCTGACCTCCGCAACCCAGAAGGGAAAGTGTACCTTTCTGGTCTCTTGGCCATTAAACATACATATAATCACGCCTTTATCCCTAATGGGGTGACAGAGCGTAAACGACCTAAACAAAAATCATTCCGCCACGTCTGACAAAGTTATGAGGATTATTTAAGATAGATTTGTAGGTATATTGCTGAAGTGACAGGTTGTCAGCCCATCGCCTAAATTGCAATATACAGAAACCCTCGCATCCCTTAGCTGGTTTTTACAGCATGCCCGGGAGGATATGCAGCTGGCACATTCTATGTTTTCTCTCGCTCCCAGTCCAGCATGGAAGAATAATATAAAATATTAATAACCAAAAAAAATAAGGCCATTAAAAATAGCCAGCCTACCCCTTAAGGGATAAAGGCGTGATTTATGTATGTACATACATACATACATAAAATCACGCCTTTATCCCTTACGGGGTAGGCAGAGCGTTAAACGCCTCGTAAAAGGCGCTTTCGCCGCGTCTGACAAAATTGAGGGCAATTTTAGATTGTAATGTGTATTGCTAATGTGTAGTGATAGGTTGTCAGCCCATCGCCTAAATTACAATACACTGTAACCCTCGAGTCCCTTTTGCTGTCTTCTACAGCATGCCCGGGAGGAAGGGCAGCTGGAACATTCTATGTTTTTCTATCTCTCCCAGTCCAGAATGGAAGAAATTTAATTTAGAATTTATGTATGTATGTATGTAAAAATAGCCTTATATTCAAGCCTCAGCTTACCTTTCTAACTTCTCCACGCAGGCATCCTGGTAGTCGTGTATCCATCGCACGCCATTGAAGTGGCAGACGGCCCTCATGTCTTCCGGGAGTTCTTCCGGCTCTGGCCACTCGAAGTTATCGATGATCGGGACGATATTGCATTGCGACTGCAACGCTGCTACTATCTCCTGCAATAAGAAAAGGGCATATGGAATATTAGAAAAGATTCAGTGGCCTCCGTTCTCTGAATAGTTACATCAGCTTTCCTACAAAATTATAACATACATACATATAATTACGCCTTTGTCCCTAATGGGGTAGGCAGAGCGTAAACGACCTAAACAAAGGTCGTTCAGCCACGTCTGACAACGTTTTGAGGGTTATTTATAGATAGATTTGTAGGTATATTGCTGTAGTGACAGGTTGTCAGCCCATCGCCTAAATTACAATATACGGAAACCCTCTGATCCCTTAGCTGGTTTTTACAGCATGCCCGGGAGGAAATGCAGCTGGCACATTCTATGTTTTTCTCTCGCTCCCAGTCCAGCATGGAAATATCTCGCTCCCAGTCTAGCATGGAAATACAAAATTATAAATATGCAGATATATTTCATGTTACACATAGAAATACACAGATGTTTTTTTATGCTAATTATAATTAGTAAGAGATATCTACTAGAAGGTGACACCGCGCCACGTAGTAAACAAAAGTGCAGTTGTATTACCATGCATACTACCTATAGCTATAGCTATACTCGAACTATGTTTAAAACAGTAAACAAATTACATACATACATACATACATATAATCACGCCTTTATGCAAACGACCCAAACAAAGGTCGTCCCGCCACGTCTGACAAAGTTTTTAGGGTTATTTAAGAAAGAATTCTAGGTCAATTGCTGTAGTGACGGGTTGTCAGCCCATCGCCTAAATTACAATATACTGAAACCCTCGGATCCCTTAGATGGATTTTACAGCATGCCCGGGAGGAAATGCAGCTGGCACATTCTATGTTTTTCTCTTTTCTCAGGCCAGCATGGAAGTAAACAAATTACATAAGGTATTATGATTCACTTACCCGATGAACCCAGTCTTTTTGTTCATTGTCGTTCTTGCACCTGTCCAATGCATACGGTGTTAGGACCAGCAGGAAGTGCTTGGCTTGTCGTATGCTCTGCAGCAGGTTGTTATCGAACTTTCCAGCTTCCAGTCGCTCCACGTCTATGAACACCGTGAACCCTCTGAGCTGAAGGTGGACCTTTAGAAGACTGGCCAGTTGAGAACCGTTCGATCTTCTGTAGCTCACAAACACATCCAAGTTCTTTTCAAGGTTTTCTTCGCCCTTTATCGGGAGAGTACTCTCGTATGCTGAAAGAACAAAATGTGCGTTAGATTTTCCTTTGATCATCTTATGTTTACAACAGTCGGTCGTTAATGAGTTGACTTGGACACATTAATTGATACCAGAAAACAGGTTTATGATTATTACGGCCGTAGATGAAACATGCTTGCATAACTGCGGAGGTAGTTATCAAACTGATTCATGGCCTCACCTTTGATAGCGTTTAGTATCCGTAGTCTGTGGATACTGTTGCTAATGCGGCACTCGTTTTCAAGTTGCTCGTCGCTGAGCCCTCGGATGGACTCCTTGTCGACTCCAGCGTTCAGCATGGAGTAGGTGTAGATGGTGTATTCTGGGCCAATGCTTGACAGGAAATCGTTCAGACTACCGGTGTCTCGTGATGTGTAGTCTGCCATTTTCTTAAGCTGTTGTAGTTCTCGAGTGAATCTAAAATTTGGAATTAAACGATTATACATGGTTTACATTAAAATATATAAAGGTGCTTATAATTCAACGAAAAGATAATTACCTCTTTCGTTTGATTCCATTTTGTAAACCAATATCTTCCTTTAGATTAGCCTCCGATATTTGTAAAAGTAAGTCTCCATCAACTCGACTCTCGTAGAAGTTAGTCGCGTATTCGGCAAAGCCTATCTGCTTCACCCATTCTCGAACATCCTCAATGGACCAGAGAGGCACCTGTTGTGACAGTTTGTGCGGCACCTCCTCGCCAATGAGACGCAGTGCTTGCGCAGCGTATTTAGAAGCCACGGCGTTTGGACAGCTAGCTACTTTCTTCAATGACTCAATAGCTCCTATTTCTCTGAATATCTCGGTATTTCCTTGTTGCTCTTTTATTCCAGCCTCCATACAGAAGTGGAAGGCGGCTAAGTTTCTCGCTTCTTCTCTTTTTGAGCTCAAAACAGGGACTAGTCTTTGCAGCCAGTTTTTGCTCTGGCCGTGTGCATGTGCAAGATTTGAACGTGCAAATTCGGATGGATTGTGTGAAGTGACAAAAGGCTCTACGAGATCTAGGGTACCAGACTTTAGGACCGCTGCTTCAATTTCTTTGTTAGCAACTAAAACGGCGATAGCTAAGCAGGCGTAATATTTTATGTTGTCGTCATAGTGGAAAGCCAGAGGGAATAGCCACACCGGTACTTTCCTCTTTATCATAGCTTCTTGGTTTTCTGCACCGCCATATAGAGAGAGGTTTGCGAGAGCTGTCGCGCAATGCCTCAAAGTTTCAACATCGTTCTTTCTACATTCAAACAGTATTGCATCTAAGCCTCCAAGTTTAATGACATCGCTGCATGTGCTTTCACTGTGCTTGAATAAGTGTTCCAAGATTCCTGTTCCTACTCTTGAATGGTCAAAAGAATTAGCATGTTTCGTACAGACACAAGCAACGTTCACAACTTTCTCCAGTCCGTTTTCGACGACATGCGCTCTGTTTTCTGTAGTAAGGCACTGCTCCAGTAGTTTCGCAGAGGAAAATTGTAAATCTGGATTGCTGGATTCCAAACAGTTCGCCATTAAAATGTCGAGCCCGCCAGATGTTCGTAGTTCGTTGCACAGAGAATAGCCCAGCTCATGGCCGTATGTTGGCACTGCCCAAGCTCTCCTCAACATTTCGTTTAATTTGTTAAAATGTGTTGATGCATTCTTCATATCCATCTGATTGTTTTTTATGGACGTTATAAATGCGTTCATTCTTGTGGAATATTTCTGCTTCGCCATCTCTACATCTTTTCTGTTTGAACTTGCATTTAGCCTATCTAAATCGTCGAACGTTAAATTTGTTAGATCTTCATCTCCAGGTTTGATGGTTCCATTTAGCAACTGACTCCGCTGAAATGCCAAAAATTTAGATTAATATCTGTGATTTTGAGGAACTCACACCTACGCACAACTCGGAATGTTCTTATTAGCGTATGAATGTCAAAAGCTTGTCTGATTCACTTGATTTGGTAGATACTTATCTACCTAAGTAGATTTCGATCGTGACGGTGTGCGTAGGCCTTCTAAGTGTAGGAATATTTTCTTTTGTAATTAATGAGAGAAAATACAAACCTGTGAGGATAGTAATGTGGAGGATTTGGTGGAGAATTTGTTGGACATGGTCATGTTGGAGTGGGCGACGCTGGAATGCTCCTTGTGGCTGAACATGCCGCTAGAGGTGACGGTCTGACGTGCCTGAGCCGTCGCCATTGCCTTTTTCTCAGCACTGAACTCCTCCGTGTGCAGACGAGAACTTGAAGCCGACATGTTGTTGGCCTCCTTCGCTGTCACTTCACCCGCCTTCAGCGATCTCTGCTCCTAGAACACCATTTTTTCCACAATTAATACCACATTCCACAATCAGAACAGAACTCGAACACAAGTCACGACTTAGCAGAAAAACTTGTTTACAATCGGAACATCGCACACGATCTGAATCACAAGGAAAATTACACCAGGTTTGATATTCGCGGAGTGAACGTTTTAATCAAGTGACCTAAGATTGAAATGAACTCCTTATCAATGTGTAACCAACGCTTGGTTTTAGCGACAGTATTTTTCACGCGATGACTCACTGAATAAATATTGTCAGATAATTACAGTTATGGTGATACGCAATTTCGGTCTTGAACGGCGACGGGAGGACATTGTAAAACACTGAATTTTCCAACTGATATCAAAGCTAGCTCTTCCCGGACCGAACTGATTTTATATTGGAAAACATTTTCACGTCACGCCTCTTATACGCTGTTTTGGATATAGGCCAATAGCGAGGAACTCGTGGGCTTTCAGTGATTATTTAAAGTTTGTGTACTGACGTCACGTGTTTTGAAGGCCGGATAGAACTTTCCGGGGAATTGGACTCTCACCGGAGTATCCTGCGGAGTGAAACGCGAAAGGACGCCTCGGTGGACGGGCCACGGGACTGAACCCCCACCCGCAGACATTCCGTGGTTATTTCGGACCAACTATTCGTGTACTAGTGGAGCGCGCACGCGCAATAATTGACTTCCGCGTGTGCTCGCGCGCACGACGGTCAGGCAGCGACTGAACGCAGCGTGCTGTACAGTGTTGCGATAAGCGCACGGAGATAAATGAGCTCACCGCCCCCGGAGATCCTCCGCGGCGGAACATCCTGCCGGCCCAAGCCACGACACGCGCCGCCGACATGGTAAACATTCACCGCATCACCGCATCGTGCCACTGTTGCGTTATTTTGGGAACATCCTCAAGTGCTTCGCGTTATCGTGGCAAGAAAGCGTACCGGACTGAGCGTCGGTGATTTGGCGTCGCGGCAGCCGAGGATATCGATCGGTGCCGGTCACGCGAGGTCACGTCCTTCGGCGCGCCTTCGCGGCACCAAGTGACGTTTCCCTCACTTACTACTACAATATTCATATATATATACAATACTACCACTAGACATTCACGCACACGACACTTGTCCTCTTTCAATGCCTTTCATAAGTTTATTTTTTCTATCTGCACGTGTTTCGCATCGGACATCGGACTTACTGGTCGACGAGTTTAATTATTGATAAGCAAAGATGTTTCTTGAGTTGAATAACGTTGCCGCAACTTTTCACTTTGAACGACTTTGTGTGTTCAGCATGGTTCATAATTATTTTAATTTGGACGTGTGGTAAAGAAATAGAATATAACTTACTTGAAGGTATGCAGCATTCTGTTCAGCAGTGAGCCCCTCTGCCTGCAGCAGTCTGTGGGAGGCTCCAGCAGCACTGCGCTCGTTGTACTGCACATCGCCGTGTTTCAGACTGCGCATCCTAGCGCTGTTCGCAGCCGACTTGGTCGCACTGTAGCCTTCGCCGACTACTCTAGTCTGACTGGAAGACGTCATTCGCGCGGCACTGTACTTCATCTCATTCGCCGCACTGGATCCAACTGAACTTGCGCTGGCTGACAGCAGTGGTTTCTCAACCATAGCCATAGGGGGTGGCGTATCGGACTCTGGGAATGTCACTAGGGGTCCTTCCCCGGACAGTTCCATGTCACCGATGTCGCTAATATCGGCCATTTCACTGATGTCTGGTAGATGCTGTTCGCCCATGTCATCTTGGTCCACGAGGTTCTCCATTGAGCTTTTCAGTCTGGAAATTTTAAAACACTCTTTTGAACACGCGACGAAACTACATATATAGCTAATAGAATAATTTTAACTAATTATTTCATGAGCTTCCGTGGGAACGGAGCGTTGCTATTGTTTGTCGGTGAGGCACTGCACACGCACCGCGGGGAAACAGGGAATTGGCGCACGGCCAAGGACGCTCAGGTGAGTTAGCTCCCGACTTGCGTCCGTTCGTTAAAACTTCAATGTCGGCCATGTTCTATTTAACATAATCAACAAACCATTGTTAGTGTCAAATTATGTAAGTTTGGCATACCTTTGTTGGAACGCTGCGGCTGTGTTGCTTAAGTTCTTCATTTCCGATATGGAGCTCTTCAGCTCGGTGAGGTCTGATTTCATGGAGCTGGCCTTCATTTCGGATGTGGCCATATGCTGCAGACGCTGCGAGGAGCTCTGCATCCGCTGGCTCGACGCAGCACAGCTGGAAGTCGTGCTCGAAACCATCTGTCAATACAACACCACTATTTAACTAACACGCAAACACTGACATGCAACATTGTGCAACGATGCTGCTAAATAGTTCATGTGCAGTTCACTGATATAGTCAGAACGTTGTATGTAAACAAATATGACCTTTCTGTCCCGCGAGTCGTAATCAGGAAAACTGCGCGTTTCACTCAAGTTTACAACGAAAAGAGGATAGGTCTAGCACGTGTGTTTTCTATTCGTAATCTAGACTAGTACTGTGGAGTTCAGTGCCAATGTTAGGGAAGCTAGTGAGAGCGTGACGCGTGTTGGCGCACCTAGAGCCGAGGTAAATACAGCCAGGGCTACAGCGAAATAGAAACATTGAAATAACGAAGCGCTTTTAAAATTAGCGAGACTGACACATCACTCAGCTATCGACAGCATTGTTTTCAAGAAACAACAACTTAAAAATAGATCCGCTATATATTTTATCAGGCTAAAATATGTGTTTGCTGCGGCAAATTAATTTACTTTGTGGTCAATTGATCTCTATAATCATTAGTCAAAGAAAGACTTTGAAAACACTTAAAATCTACTTATTCATCGGCAAACACGTGACATTTGTGAATGGCCCTAATAGCCCTTCATGCCAAGATATATTACATAGTGTGGAAATCTCACATAGTTATTTGGCAGTGGACGTTGATTGAGAAGCGAATCGAAATGAATCATAGATGCGTGGGTGACGATGCAACCACGAGCCTTGAACTTGCCAAACTGTGGGACTGGCGACCGCTTTGGCCGTTTTAAACCAAACCGTCTGAGAATCAGGCGTGGGTGTGGGCAGGCAAAGGCATACAATGAGTTCTCGAAAATTTTAAACGTAATTTACCGAGAAATCGTTACACTATGACAATGCTTTAAATGAACGTGGCGAGAAAAGGACCTAATACCGCCAACACCGTTTTTGACAGTCCTCCTGTAGACAGCGCCTCCGCCGGCGTCCATTTGTAATCTTGTCGTACGTAAGGATTTTGTTCACTCAGGTAACAGATTATTTTAGTTTCTAATGGTATGGAGGCCCTTAGAGCGGGCGACAAGCCCCATCGTCCTACGTTTCGCCACGTCTCCCTGGCAGCCTGCCAACGGACATGTGCCGGCTTGCCTGCGCGCAAACTTCACACTTTGTTTATTTTAGTTTTCGGTCAGAACCAAACAGATGTTGAACGATATTGTTACATCTTTAATTGAGAATAAGTATATTTGGATTTTTGGCAGGTCAAAATGTCCACTGTCTTTTGGAGTTTGAAACAAAAGCAAGGGCTTAAAAAATACGATAGGTACAAAAAGTTCTATACAATTATCTCGCTCGTTATTGTTGCCCTACAATTGGGATTATTAACGTTCATTGTTTGCATTTACAATGTCAGTCAGCCCATCACAATAGTGATACTTTGATATTTGAAGATCAAGGCGAGCCCGTTCTGATATACGTATCTATTCAAAACAGAGCCATTAAAGCATTAGTATTTGTTTGTGAGATTGTGCTAATTCCGAGACAAAAGCTTACTAATTTTGTACACCTCTAAAACAAATTATGCATTCCGGTGACCTCGCCACTCGGTCGGCTCATTCGGCTCGCTCGGCGCCGACAGTAGGCACATCACATCGCATCCCGCCTGGGCTCGCGCATTGGCGTATACACATTTTATTTATTTTCCCCGTAGCTTGCGTTAGGCAGAATTCATAATAAACCGGCTATTTTACGAACCGTCCGAGACCGAATCCAAAATAAACCACGATCTATATTTAATGCAATATCTAGACATAAGTATTCCAGGCGCATAAGTTTCGCATCGAGATTATTAAATCAAAGTGGCAAATCTAGTTAAATTATCAAAACATATACGTTGAAGTTTATCGCTACTGTCATTTGGCATGTCTGCCTTCCTCCTGCAATCGATGCCAAATACATTTTGTTAAACGTCTCTTTTTAATGCATTGGAAATGAAAGGCTCGTCGCTACATCCGCATTTTGAGAGAGATCATTTGGCGTAGTCGCAAGTTGGTCAGTGGTATTGTGTGAGACCTTCCTTTGAAAAGCATTAACTTTAAATAGTTTGTCTGGGTGAGTGTCGCCAGATGTGCCATAATGTATTCACGACAGATCAGTTTCACAAACTTATTTGCCGCTTGGGTTGGTGATTTCGTCTTGAATACTAAGAAACACTTTGTCTGGCTGTGTTCCTTGATCTACTGCTTGAGTTTTTACTTTGTGTTGTTTCTTTTGCTTCCTGAGAATTTAATTCTTCTGTTGGACCTTTCAGATTGTCAATATTGTAACGCCACTGTGACGACGTGTACACAAGAAAGACTATGATAAATTCGTCATTCCAGTTACCGTCTCGGTAGCTCAGTTGGTACTTACATCTGCTTCCACTTTCTCCCACTCACCATTTTCCAAATTGTAGACCCTCAACTATGGACGTCATTATTACTTCCAAACCGAATTCAGTTCTTTCTCACGGTCAAATGTGTGCTCCATTTTCACATCATGTCCTTCTTTATCTTGCCTATAAAGTGCGCCCTCCCAAGATCAAAAGTAAAGTCATTCTTCAGCGTAGTTTTCGCAACATGAATCTGGATCGCTTAAGAGAGGATGTTCAAAATATTGATTGGTCGCCAGTGTTATCCGCAGATAGTGCTGATGCGAAGGTAGCTGCTTTTTGCAAAATTATTACTGAACTGTTTGATGTTTATGCGCCTGTTCGACCTGTTAGGGTGAGGCATGCGCCAGCTCCTTGGCTAACTGATACTATCAGAAGAGTCATGGCAAAACGAGACAGAGCTAAGAGTAGGTACAGGAAAGATAAAACTGATGAGAACTTTGCTGCATATAAAAAACTTCGTAACATCTGCAACAGGATGTGTAGGGATGCTAAGCGACGCTATATACATTCCTCTTTAGATTCACTTTCTCAGGCTCGGACCTGGAAATTTTTAAAGTCTTTGGGTATGGGCAAAACCACAGACACCTCCATAGGTGCTGTGGATCTCAATTCTCTAAATAAGCATTTCTCGACTCCACCAGTCATCCTAGATGATGCAACCAAATCTATTTCTCTTTCGCATCTGTCACATCTTGTCCCACCCAACTGTTCTCCGTTTAATTTCCAGACGGTGTCTGAGGGGGATATTAAAAAGAGTATCCTATCTATTTCCACGAAGGCTGTGGGTGATGATAACATAAGTCTGAATATGCTCATACCAGTGTTGGATGGCATTGCACCAATCATTACACACATCATCAACTTTTCTCTGATGGTCAATGTTTTTCCTACAGCATGGAAAAAGGCTTATGTTATTCCTCTACCTAAAACTTCGAATCCCACTTCTTTCTCACAATTCCGTCCAATCTCCATCCTCCCTGTCCTTTCCAAAGTCCTTGAGAGTATTGTTCATAAGCAACTTTACTCTTTCCTCACTTCCTATAACCTTTTATGTCCTTTTCAATCTGGCTTCCGTCCGGCTCACAGTACAGTTAGTGCTCTGCTAAATGTCACTGAGGACATTCGGTCTGCTATGGATAACACCAAGCTTACTGTTGTTACACTCTTAGACTTTAGCAGTGCCTTTAACTCTGTGGACTTTGATATCCTTCTTGCTTCCTTCCGCTCAATTAACATCTCTCCTTCTGTAGTCGACTGGTTCTCTTCATATCTTCGCGGTCGTCAGCAGTGAGTGAAAGCCAACGATGTTTCATCGGATTGGTCTAGCTTAACTGCTGGTGTACCACAAGGTGGCGTTCTTTCTCCTCTTCTTTTTTCTATTTTTATTAACAACTTCCTCCAGATCCCCGCCCTAGGCGCGCCTGCATCACTAAGGTGCTGGAGTTGCCTAGTGCGAATACCAAGATCTTCTTCAACTCCTTTTCTGTAAAAGCTGCACAACTGTGGAATAAACTGCCTAAGACAATTCAAGAAAGTCCCTCAGTGAATGTCTTTAAGAAAAGACTAAAAGAGCACTTCTTATCTGAACAATTTTGATGTATGTATTTATGTAGTTTATTCGTATATGTATGTATCAATATATTGTTTAGTATATATGTATGTTTATTTAAGATAGTAATATACGTTAGGTATTTATTCTATGTATAGGTATGTAAGTATTTTTATTTTGTTCTTTGTTTTACTAGTCTCTGTTAATGTTGCATTTTCTTGTCCCCTCAAAATTATTCACTTTATCTTACTACCTTGCACACTATATTTGTTAATTACATTTATTTTGTGTTTATGCAATAAAGTATATATATATATATATATAGCGATGGACCAGCATTCCAGCGTCGCAGGTTCGAATCCTGCCCGAGGCGAATTTGTTATTTTCTTTCTTTCATATTATACCGGGTGTAAAGGACACCGTCCCGCAAACTTCCTTCTTCCTGGTGGAAGTTATTCAGTGTCATTGACTGAGCAACACCTATCAATTTGCGGTACGCTGTCCCATACACCCCGTATGATATAAAATAGCATTGTGAGTGCTAAAAATTTTCTAAAAATAATGATGGATTCAGAAATTACCTGTTGTGATGATGAGCTGGTAACTTGTGTGTTCAAAGACTGGTTTTGTTGACGGATCAGGCTGGCCTTTTTGAGGTTCTCCATGACAGAAGCCAGGTCCTTGGAGCTTCCGTTCTGCTTCAAGCTGCTGTTGCCATCGAAGCTGAACTCTGGTATCTGCAACAACCAAAAAAGGAATACTAAATTAAAAAAATTAACAAACTTATCTACTACACGTATTCTTACATTATCTATGACTGACATGTTTAGTATACAGAGTCTGATTGTTGGTTCACTGGAAATTAGAGTCTACTGACCTGAATTCTGATGTTCTATTTTGAGAGGTTTGTTTGTTACTCAGAGTTTTCCTTCCCACTAGCGAGTATAGTAATACAGAGACCGCAACATAATAGCACATTTTCAACCACAGTTTTTAGAGGATAAATTATTGCCATGTCGTATCCATTAGCAAAATTGTGAAGTAAATTAACGATGTTATTAAAAATATTATTACCCGGACTCATTAAAATTACCACATGAAAGACGACTTTAATTGCAAAGGTGGCTTATAAAATTCGGTAACTCGAAAGATCAAGATGGAAATAGTTGATATTTATAAACAAAAAACAAGTTCTAAATTTGACTTATACGTTCCGAATTCAAACTCCGATGGCCTCTTGATACGCATGTTAGAAACTGGACTTATCTTTACAACTAATCAGCACGTGAAGACTTAATTACGACTGGAGCCAGAAGGTCTCGCTATTGCCCTGTTGATTAAAATGTCCAACAATGGTCTAATTAAAGCAGTGCTATCAATCACTGACAGCTCTAGTCGTTGTTAACGCGAAATGGTAGAATTTGAAAAATAGAGCTGTAATAAAATTTATGAGACAAGTGTTGAAGTTGAGTGATTTAATAAAAATAATAAATTCTAAATGTTCGTGAAAAAAACACACAGCTCTATCTACTTTAGGTTAACCATTAGGTTTCCGGAAACCTTTAGGTTTGTAATATTCTAATAATTACAAATAAGAAAACTTATAAAGTCACAAAACTATTTTGGAGATAAAATGTAAAAAAGATATGTGCGGGAATCAAACTCACGATCTTCAGCTCAGCAAGTAGAGTCACACTATTACAAGCCACTGAGATATGAATTAAAGAAAAATGGCGGTTTTATTAAAAGTAATTGTACGTAAATATAGCTGAAGAGAATCAAATTCAAACTGCAATATTACCTACTGTGTTTTCCTGCAAACTTGAGGCAAAGCAGGGATGGTTGTGTTTTTAATAAAGTACTGTTGGTTGTCTATGCTATGTAGCAACGTCAGTTGATTCGTTTAACCACAGATAGTGGTCAATCAGTGGCGACAATGTACAATACTACATTTATTATCACAATACAGGCTCCATTGCCATAGACTAAAATTAAACTGAATTCAGCGCAAGGACAATAGGCTGCACTTATTGAACCCACTGAATAAGGTCAAAGGACCTACTGCGATATAAATTATATAATACCAATGCGTGAGTCACCGGAGAGTCCGGCAACAGTCAATCAGGTACGCTGCGCACGCGCAACTGTGTCGATCTGAAGTATCCACGACGCATATTGATGGGCCCGCCTACAAGCCGAGATTTTCCAAGTCTATTTGGAAACACCGAAGCTAAGAGGTGTCAATCACAAGACAAGAAGACAAAAGGCAATTGACGGCCTCTCAATTATCTAAGAAAGTATGAATTCATCTGTGATGCTAACAGGCTGAATGAACCTATTGACCCAATCATATCAGCGATTTCAGTCGACAATGAGAATAATAATTGTAATAACACGGTTGCTCAATCGTGAGATCCAATTATGATAACGCGTTTGATTGTATTGTGTGACATCGAGCTGGTTAACCGGCGAATTGTAAAGTGCGAGATTCGCGAGTGACGCGGCATCGCTGACGACGCCGCTGATGTCATGGCCGCATCGTGCCGGCGGCGTCACCCAAACATCTACGTTAATGACGCCAATGATTATATTTGTAGTTCTGATATGTGTTTTTTTAATCTGGGATTTTTATTGCCATTCTTTTACCGAAATAGCGTTTTAGATTCGTGTCTATCACGCAATCGCATTCTTTACCTAAAAACACGTGGCACGAACACGACTCTATTCGTAGTCGGGAGCTTTAAAGCCAAATACAAAACAGCCTTATTTAATAGACAACTTGCAGCAGAAAACTTGAAGCATGCCTACAGTAAATTGCTGCCTTTAAATGAATATTTTAAAATTTGATAGTTCCTTGCCTAGTAATTCTCAAATTCAAATATATATATACACACACACACACACACACACACACACACACAAACACACACACACACACATATAGTCACAAACATAATACACTAAGGAAGAGTCCATCTGCTTAAATGTTATAATATAGTTAAGATTACCCAAAATTTCTATAACATAAGTTTGTTCATAATTAAGTTTTTGTTATTACGTACGATTGCACCTAGATAAGTATTATGTAAGCCCTCGACACTTGTACCCCATATAAGATCTCAGGGAGGAGCAAGTGGCTGAAAAACAGGCTGAGACATTTCCTTTTGCCTTTTCTTTATTATGTTTTGATATAATAATTTAAATTGTAAAAGGCAATAAACATATTTTATTATTATTTAGATGGCTATTCCATCTCGGCCTTTTGAAAACGGGTTATTATTATTATTCGTGCGAAACATTGACATTTTGACCTCATCAGCAGGAGGTGTGGAAAAGGTTAGAAAGATCGCCTATAAATTGTAGTATAACCATATAAACGAAGGCATAGGTGTGACCAAATCTGAATGGTGTTGAACAATAGAGACATTAAGGACCACGCTTTTGGGTCAATAACAAAATCGAAATTATTATTATGCAACTTATTGGGGAGAGAAATGAATGATCCAAATGTCGTATATACCCCAACTGTAAAGTTCATAATTTTGGAAATACGCAGTAGAAATATTTTGATTCCTTAAAATTGACTCCTATCAATATCATACATAAGATCATTTTGCATGAAAAGGCTAAAGTGACATTTTGTTATTTTTCAAATGTTCTACAACTTTTATGGCTATCCATGAAAAGAGCCTAATCCACAAGACTTGTTTCCGTTATTTTCCAATTAACCATTGTAAAAGACGGACCATGTCATGAACAGATGATGAGCAGATGACGGTTGCGTAACAAGCAACTCATTGATACGCTATCCCGCGATGACTAACGCTGTTATGTGCTAGACAAAAAAATAAACAATTCTTCAACAGGTCAGGTTGTAGATGATTCATGATTCCAACTAATGTCGTCACAGTTCCCAAGAATTGCATGATAGTATTATGTAATCAATGATACTACAATCGTATGATCGTCTGTAAGTGAGATACATTATGAAACATGCGTCACAGGAAAGGGAGGTACTCATGATAAGGCTTACTTACGTGTGTGTTCTGATAAGGTAGAGTAAATATTGTTGTTTTACCGGTTTGGTGCTGTTTCGAGGTTGTTAAAAACGTAAGTTATTTCTTTTAGCTCTCTACCTTTAGTGATATATTCTCCCAAGAGTGGGTCTTCGTCGGTAATAGTTATGTATTTATTTGTATATTAAGTTTTGTTTCCTCTACTTCAAATGGATGCAATAATCACGAACCAGTTTCCTCTTTAATCATTATTTTACGAGGAAAATCAACGACTACACTTGTGTTTCCATGGTTTAATGAAAACGTTGCTTTAAAAAGAAAAAACTGCTACTGTAAAATCAAATAAAAATTGCAAAGCTAGACAGATAGCAACACACCTACATGCGTTTACAATTTACAACCTTTATAAAATGTCAGGATGATTTACAGCTCGTGTTTTCTTGTATTCGTGTATTTTAGTGTCAGCTCTATTATATATTATTCTTGTCCTTCTTATCATGCTTATTAAGTCTTGTACCTTACAATAAACTAAATAGTATTTAATGAGTTTCGACTTTATTAAATATGACACTTGGATTTACAGCAGGTTCTGTTTCTGCTTCAATAAACTCTAAAACGTGACATAGAGCAGTAACTTCAGAGTTTTATTCAGGTTCAACAATTTTGCTGTAAAACAAACAGATGTTGACCGCGGAATAACTTTCAATTTTGAAACTACCTAACGAGACCTCTAGAATAACGCAGCATAATATCCTATTGTCTCTACAATCTGTTCTATTACAAACTCGCGTTACTTTACCTAGTTAAATTGTGCGGAGGCGTGAAACTATAGATACTTAAGATGTATTTATTACTACAACTTACTTGGTAATGGTTCATATATTTATACGTGTACATTTATAACTATACCTACATACGTGTCATAACTCCGGCTTTGTTGTTTTGCTAATAAATAATAAATGGATGTATGGAGTAAATTAGAATTGCGTATTGTTTGTTAGCAGCAAGTTTTCATTATCCTCTTTTACTTGTTTTGCCTCTATGAATCAGTATGAAAATGTGTCAAGAATAAGTTTTATAAACTCAAAAACAACTTACATATTTGGAAGATCACACGGTAAAATAATGGCCATTACAGATAATTTGCATGAATAACTGTACAAAACTACAAAAAAGGAAACAACCACTGACAATTCATACAAAATGATGCTCACGTACGTCACTCAGTTCTTGGAACTTACTTTCACGATCGTGTTCGAGAATTTAATCATTTTCTTAGATTTCCTGCGTTGGTAATCAGGCCCTCCAGAAATACTAGGAAAGAAAATTTGCATAGAAAGTGTGGAAACTATGAAGCATGCGAATGCACCGAGTTAACTGTCTCCTTGGTCTAGTGGTCTGAGCCATGCGATCCTGATACGGAGGTCCTGGGTACAATTCCCAGGAGTGGAATACAAGAGTTGATATTTGATAATTTATCACTTTGTGAGATTTTCCCCAATTTGATTAGGACGGCAGGCTGAATCACCTGATTGTACGAAATACAAAATAAAAAGAATTCGTGCGTGTTTAAGCCGTCGTCGGTCCCGGTCGCTGTTTTTGTTAGTGGTAGTTACACAAACTATGTCAGAGGCCTATTAGATGTATTAAGCGGTTTAAAATATCTTGACACCAGGGTTCACCGTGTCTATCGACTCGAAAACTTACACGACAGGAGAAGACCGAGTTGCATGCAGTTACCACAGCGCAAGCGCAATCGGGGACAATATTGGCGAAGGTCAGGTCCCTGCATGCACAGAATTGCATGCACAACAAACGCGTTGGAGCGAGACAAAAGAACATTTATTGCATAAGTGCAGAGAAATTCCATTTGCATTGAATAGAGCCAATGTGGTTATGGGTCCAAGATTACTGGCAATGAGTGCCAATTGTCAATAAATCCTTATGATAGCATGTTTAAAGCAAGTTAGGATTGTCAGTAGTCAGTACCACCTTTGCCCGGAGGTGGTTTTGACATTCTTGCATCATACAAAATTCCTTTTCTGATTTTCTAATCCTTCCAATTAATAAGAGAAGAAGTTCAACCTGCAACTACGCCTGCTAAATCAAAATTCTTGTAGATAATTGCAATGTTTATGTTCACAGGATCGTAAAGTTTTATTACATTATCGACTTAATTTACATATGAAAGAGATTAGATTCATTTTACATAAGCGTATCAATAAATCCATAAATAGAATGAGGCAAATCGTTAAAATCGTATCGGTTGAAAAGCGTGAAATACCGTAGTTAATGAAGTCTATGAATGAAATGTAGAAAAACCGAAACAAGATTAAAAACGTCACTTTCATCAGAATACGTTACGGAAGTTTGGCTACAAGCAAGCCAATCATTAACATTGCTAAAAAGATTGAGAGTCATTATTGCATCTATAAAAAGTGATTTATTCTGTGACGCAAAACCACGTCGTAACCTAATTACTCCTCCGAGGAAAACAGAAGCATTAGTGCATGGCAATCCATAAATGTAGACCAAAACAATGTTAGATAATTATTATAATACTCAGAGTAGACAATAAATTGTATACTTATCAGTAAATTATGCATAGGCTCATTAACTAGTCGTTTCGTTATTGCAGTCTCCATTCAAAGAAATTCAAATAAACGTGTTCTCCGTTTGTTCAAGAACATCTATTTATTCATTCAAAGCACTCAAAGTTCCCATTAATGCAATATTGTGTTGAAGTCTACACATTCTACACAGTTTCGAAACATTCGCTGTGCCTCTTTGAAGTGCTTACCATCAATCATCATATCATCAATGTAGGTGTCACAAGCAAATACTTGATTAATTGTTCACCAAACCGAAAATGTTCGATGCATTCTCCACTGCAGCTGATCGTCGCACTAATGGTGCCAGTTTTAGCTGTTCATGAGTAGGTATTATAGTGGTTTTACCTTGTGTTGCGCCTAGTTTATCACAGTGAATGTCTATCTGGGGGTATCCACATGTCGGATCAAGTGAACTGAGAGATAGGTTGTTATCAGTAAAGAGCACTGTCGAACACTTATCGTCATCACAGTCGGTCGCGTGTTTGTTGGTGTATCGGTAGGATCGATACGTGCGTCGGCGTCGGTTGGCGCGGCGTGACTGCCGGCCGGCTGGCGCTGGTCGCCGATCGCGAACTTCCACCGCCACAATGGGCTAATTAGAATGGCGAGTCGCGGTGCGGGACGGGGGACTCCACCCACGGACCTTCGCATCCGCCTCATGGACAACACTAGTATAAAGTCGATCTTATCAATACGTCCTCCCAGAGTGACAAGATCAGTATTGCTAAGCCGTGAATACATGTGTTATTTGAAAGCAAAAAATCATACGCTCTACCTAGCGTATCCAAATCCAACCTTGGGGATTCGAAAATCTATTTATTGAATGTTGATAAGATATCTAAAAATGAAGCTAATTAAATTATAGCAGAAATTATTAAAGATGTAGTAGAAGTTATTTATTTCCTGGAAAATAAGCACCAGCATAAAGGTTATAACATGAAACCTGACGCTAAGTAAAGTTCTGTAACTCTACACCCATAATTTGTTAAAAACGAATCTAAAGAAGGGAGATCAAACTGTCCGCTAGGCCAACGAACTTTCAATGTCAACGTAGAGCTTGATGGCAGAATCATCGCATAATTAAAGGATATTTATATATTCAATTTCTTAGAAAACTGACTTTGCCCGTTTGACGATTTCAATAATTTATTGTTGTCACCTAAATGGACTCATTATTGTGAATCGATTTGCTCTTTGGGGATCAGTCAGTTCAAACTCTTCCATTGATTGTGTGTTGTGGCATGATTTATTTCATGCTTTAGAGTGACTATTTGCTGACACCCACGGTGGACTAGTTTCTGCATACCTCTGTGCTTCCACGCGGTACGGTTGCGATGTTATATGCTAATTAGTTCCACTGGGTACAACAGTAGTCAGTCTCTATATTCAAAAGACTAGTATTATTAATTCGCCATGCGGGTTAAAAGCAGACTAATAAATTAGATAAGACTAGGCTGGGTAATATAATAAATGGTTTTTCCTTGTTGTTTGATGTTTACGCGTTCGTGTACAGTGTATTCTTTTGTTTACATATAACTCGATGATTTAGGCATCAGTAAGTTCAGGTAAATGATACAACAAAGAATTGTCTGTGTATAGGTTCACACTATGTTCAGTCAGTATAATTTCTTGAAAAGTCATAAATCTAAGGCCTGGTTGAGTTGACTCACAACACCACAAATCAGTGAGTTGTTTAACGACTGGAGCGATTAGTCTCGTTCCGTAGCAAATCTTATGTTAACAAAATTTGTGAGTAAGCGAGAGTTATTCATCTGAGTTATCAAGTCACGGATCATTAAACTATTTTCAATAAAAAAAAATATGGTTTCAATTAAAAGTACAAAAAATAAAAGCAAAACAAAGAAGAAGAAACTATTGAAAATTCTGATGGTTGCCATGCTACGACATCTAAATCTGGATTCAACAAGTATACCACAAAGAACGAAGCAAAAATAGACGCGTCTGTTGCCTCGGTAACTAAAAACGACTATCTCTGATCTCTACAAGCTGCCGATCGCAGTTATTTCAACAAAGTGTTAAAACAACAACAATTTGTAAAATATCTTCGGCAGGTTTCTCTTGAATGCAAATGTCAGGTTTTCATGCAACATTGTCGTTTTCTCCATTCCGTGGGTTTTTACATAGAGCAATTCGAAAAATATCTTGAAATTCCTTAGAAGCACGTATTTGCTTATCTTGGTATTGCATGCATCCATAGCAAACAATGCCAGTTCAGTTTAGGCAAGCATCCAACAAATGCAAAAAATATATTTTGGTTTTCCAGTATTCTCAATGAAAATTGAAAGGGTATTGATTTAACAAGAATTAAATTTTAGCCGTGATAAACATTGTTTAATGATAATGTTATTCTAATGCTAAGAGCCACAGCCACCCATGCAATGGTAGAAGGTAAAATGATGCTCCACCTCGTCACTATTATGAGGTGCACCAAGATTGAGTCACAGTCGCTGCACTTCTACGTACAACATAACAGTTTCTCAGAGACAGCAATGACTAACTTCCATATGACTCGCTTCATTCATGAATGAATGAATTCGTCCATAATGCGACTAGTGTTTACAAGCAAAACTTGGAAGGTTGTGTCATCAACGATAACTGGTGTTACGCGCCAATACACAACAGTTTGATAATGTTCTTCTTTCGGAAAGTTGATAACATTGTTTATAGATAAGATAAAATCTAAATATTGGTTGACGAGTCGAATTGAAGGAATCAAAGTGGAACATTACTAAGATCAAACGATATTGGTAAGACTAGAAAAACAAATACAGAAAGTTTATAGAATAAACTAGAGTTTATCTGTCACTAAACAGGAAAATACCATTCAGATACAAGAGAAAACAATAAAAGATAATTTAATACGATGAATGATTATTGTTTATCACGTGAATATACTGAAATAGTAGATTTTACAAGTGCACAAAACAAGTCATATTGAGATTTTGAGCTGCCCGAGCCCGCAGGGCGAGGGTTGATGTTAAGTCGTGAACAAAAATGGTTTTGTGCACGAGTTATAAACTCTACTTTTCACTTCGATTGCGACAAAAATTGAGGAAATTCTACAAAAATATCGTAAACTAAACAATTCATTCCCGCCATTTAACTTTTGAAATCTTTCGATATGATATATTTGACTTGGGCTATACAGCCTACTATAAATTAATTTTGTGATAATAAATTAACAAACTATCGTACTTGAATTTAAGTAGTAATATATTTTTTTTATTTCATAAAAAACATAAAAGGTAAATAATTTAAAGTAAATATTATAAAATAACAAGTTGTATCTATGAACTTCTTATTTTGTTTGGCTGCATGACCTTACTTTCTTTGTTTTTGAAAAGATGCATTTATGAGTAGATACGTTTTTGCCCTTGTGTACAAAATTCAATTTAGTGCAGCCTACACCCTGCACAAAATAGCACTTTCTGCGCATGAAAAGTGAACGTCATACATACATAAAATCACGCCTTTATCCCTTACGGGGTAGGCAGAGCGTTAAACGCCTCGTAAAAGGCGCTTTCGCCACGTCTGACAAAAATTGAGGGCAAATTTAGATTGTAATGAGTATAGCTATAGTAACAGGTTGTCAGCCCATCGCCTAAATTACTATACACTGTAACCCTCGAGTCCCTTTTGCTGACTTCTACAGCATGCCCGGGAGGAAGGGCAGCCGGAACATTCTATGTTTTTCTATCTCTCCCAGTCCAGCATGGAAGTGAACGTCAATCTATACAAAAAACTATAATGTTTAGTTTAGACGATATTATGAAAATGTCGAATGAAGTTGTGTTATTAATGTTACAAAAATCAATTATCTTGAAAAAAAAATGCTCAACTGCGGTGCAGTAATACTGTTAAAATAACCAAGTCAAGCATTATGAAAGTAACCAAATGTGAATCATAATATATTGTTATGCATATTCAGATTACTATGCATGTAAATAGTTAGTATCTAGGTCTATAATTATTAATACTGTCATCAAGTGACTCAGATATAATTTAAAACGTCTATTAAAATTAATGTCCTGCTATCGTATTTTATAGTTTTAATATCATTCCATCGTCGTTGAGAAGGATAGAAGTTTAATATTTCTTTATATTTTGATTATATTCAGGTGTGAAGTAAAGGAAAGAAAGGTTGTGCTTGTGTCTCATCACAATATAATAGGTAATCTCTGATAATGAAATGACAGCGGTAAAGAATTTCGTTGATCATCTTTTACGTCACCTTCAATTGGTTCTACGAATAGTTATATCTTTTACTATGTTCTGAAAATCATTTTCTCTGAAATAATTTTCAATGTTGTCACTGTCATCATCATTAATAGTTTTTCCTAGACAATTAGGCTCGCTTCATAGCCTGCTGAGTCACCGTTCATTCACGTGGCTTATCACAGCATGCACACTACGGCATACATTAGATGGAACCTGCGCGCGCGCCGATTACAACCAGCCGTGACTCACCCGCCACATCCTGTTCTACCTTTGTTCGACTTTCACGCTTGGTATTGATAACCGTTGCTTAAGATCGCTTCTGCTGTAATTTACAGGATTTTCCTCATCAAGACTTTTTTTATTTGTTTGGTAATTATCATTGATTGTTTCAAGTTAATTTTGTGATCATTATTTTTACTTCCATGCCGGCCTGGGAGCGAGAGAAAAACATCGATCGTGCCAGCTGCTTTTCCTCCCGGGTATGCTCTAAAAACCAGCTAAGGGATCCAAAGGTTTCAGTATAATGCAATTTAGGCGATGGGCTGACAACCTGTCGCTACAGCAATATACCTACAAATCTATCTTAAATAACCCTCAAAACTTTGTTGACGCGGCGGAACGACCTTTATTTAGGTACTTTACACTCTGCCTACCCCATTAGGGATAAAGGCGTGATTATATGTGTGTATGTATTATTTAATATTTGTGTTTGAAAACCTATTTGCAATTTACATCTGAAGGATTGTCAAGGCTCGCATTAATAACGATTCGCTCTTTTTATGTAATAATGTATTTGAAAATACTATCTACTTAAGATATAATATTATGTATCTGATAGGAAACAGTATTCCTTTTTGATAAGATAATCATTTATATTTAATATAGAATAAATACACTTATGATTGTTAAATAATTTTTCATTCTAACGATAAGCACATTCCGATCGAAATCAAATGTATTTCTTATGTAAATTATGTGAATCATCCTATTTGGGAGGTTTCGGTTCGGCCTGATCATGATACAACATCAGACCAATATTTAACAAAAAAAAAACACTGATGAAGTCACTCCAATCAATGGTAATAACAATAAAGTTCCATTTGTAGTTGCATCATTTAGACAATTTGATGATGAGGTAGATGATATATGTCAATTTGTCCAAAACAGAAACCTCAATTACGAATGAAGTATTGCTTGCAATAAAGAAACAAGAAACATGTATGTAAAAATCGAGAAGTAAGATAACATTATTAATAATCATGAGTATGAATCAAGGAAATGTGGGCGGATTTGAAGTATTAGTGATTGTAAAGTGTTTTATAACATTATGAAATGTAATATTAAATGTTGTAAATACAACTAATTCATTGAATAAACTCACATAATATTAGAAATTATCGTGGTCTTCCATATATTAAAGACGTTTATTCAAATCGAGAAGAATCACGATTGATCATAAATAAGTTCAACGTTATTATACATCATTTATGTATTAAAACAGAATTATTTTTAAATATACTGGCAGTAAATTTGAAAAACTACTACAATATATTACATTTCGGAGGAAATTAGTAGGTACAGAAATATTATTAATCTTATTTTCAAGACACCGGAAATGTGTTTAAGATTACACGCTGAAGAGAAACAACTAGAGATATCTCCTAGCGTTAGAATACAAGTCACGTCGCCGTCATTTTCATAAACGCTTGCTCTATTTGCCAGAGATAATTTCAAGCTCAGATGATTAGGTGTTAGAGGAAGGCCGGTATTAGCGAGCACACGGATGTCGAGATATGTGTAACATGTGTGTCTTATGTACTGTACGTACATGTTTGTCTACGGATCGTGTGTCAGAGTGTACTTTTGCAGGCTCTAATCGGATTTGGCGCGTGAACCAATGGATGTGTAAACATTGGGTAATCTTGGGTTATCCAATTTTGCAGTTTAGGATAAGGAAGCAAAGGCAATTAAAATTTTAAACCGTGGTAGGTAAAAACTAAATTTGATCGATAGTAGGTAGGAAGATCAATCTAAAGTTTTTTTTAGTATTTATTTATGTGAAGTTAATAGAGAGAGAGAGTACAGAAAATTAACAATGAGTTGTGTTGTATTGTAATGCGCTCGCGCATGTTATTGTGTACATCAGCGAAATAACGCCGTGCCAAGTTGTGTACACACACAAGGCTCAATTTCGAAAATAGGTATACATAAACTACGGAGTTTATTAAAAACATAACCTAAGATGCCATTTTTGAAATCTAACATGCAGCCAAATGCCAAACTAATCGTATGTTTCTTTATTATGCAGTTGATTTCAACAAGATCATGCAATTTTAATCAATCATGCAATATTTTATGAAAAACTATCTAAACGTATCATCAGCTTTTGTGTCTAAATATATGTATAATATAACTATTTTGCAATTAAACCTATTTCACATACAATTTTGTAGAGTACCCATGCTGTTCAGATTAATTATTAGTACGAAATATTTACAGTCACCTATTTGAACATTTCTATAAGAAATTGGATAAATCATAACATAACCATAACTTAAGACTAACCGCCACCCTACAAGTGCAAAGCCAACATACCCATCGTGCAGTCTTAGATGCAGTCTTTTCCGGTGCAAGAAGGGACTCCTCCGAACGTACCTGCAATAAAAGAATAAATTAAATTCCACATTACCATTTACGAAACCATTATCAGTTTACTTCACACCCTTATATGAATAACAAAGGGCTCCCACAAGGCTCTGTACTAGGTCCCATGTTATACCTAATGTTTTTAAACGACACGCAATTCTTGTTTGTTTTTAGAATGATTAAGTATAATAATTTATTAATATTGCTTCTGAGAATACAGGACAAAGGCGATCAACCCACGCTTGTTCGGATGAAACAGCTTAGTAAAATATTGTAAATAACGGATTTTTTAGTGCAACTTGGGGAAGTAAATTGTGAAATGCAGTCGATTATTTCATATTTTTTTCTTGTTAGACCTGAACAAAGGTCGTTTCGCCACGTCTGATAAAGTTTTGAGGGTTATTTAAGATTTGTAGGTATATTGCTGTAGTGATAGGTTGTCAACCCAACGCCTAAATTACAGTATACTGAAACCCTCGGATTCCTTAGCTGGTTTTTACAGCGTGCGCGGGAGTAAGCAGCTGGCACATTCTTTGTTTTTCTCTCGCTCCCAGGCCAGCATGGAAGTAATATTTTGAAATAGGTTAATAATCTTGATGATAAAAAGTGTCTTCTAGGTATACTACGTAATATAGGCCCACCTCTATTCTTGGAATCAAAATAATCTCTCTTTTTTGCCAACGATATAGATTAGAAAAATAACTGCCTTAATTTTGGTTTAATAACAGGTTATCAGTAGGTATTATCTTTTGGTTTTCAGAATTGACATAACTTTTTGATAATCCGTTTCGGGCTAAATTACAAAAAAAATAATATAAATTTACAGGACAGGACACTGGTACCGTTTATTGGAAGTAAGTTTATGGTTTGGTACTTTTTTGTTTTGTAAGTATCAATTTATCTATTCTAAAACAAAATGGCAGGAAAAATTATTTCAATGTGAATAATATTATGAGTGGATATGCAAAACCAATGTTATCTTTTACATACCGGTATGATAAGAATGGAATCCTAGCAATTTTCCTTTTATTACCACTTTCTACACTATCAGTGTTCAACGTTGTTTTGTTACTTGAATAATTTGTTATTGTAATAAATTATCTAATACCTTTAATAATATTGTCTTGGAAGTCAAGTGATATGTCATTTTGTGAGTCATAAATATTTCTGAAACTCTGACTCATACTTAGTTCGTTTACCTGGCTCTGTTTGTGTTCAAAAGTAAGTAGAGTAAGGTATTGTAATGTCTTCATCGCAACTTTCTGATTCATGCCATAACGGGGAACTTTGTTTTGAATATTTATAAACATTTCCAATTATGGGCTTTACTTGTTGTACATCTTGCTTGGCTTGAATTGCCGCATGTAACTTTTGCTGCCGGGGTATTAGAAACAGTACCTATAACAAGTGTTTTGTTGTAAGGTCCATTATTTTAAAAGAATTAAATAAATATATTATGTGTCATTAGAATTTTCCTAATAATAGCTTTAACTGGTTGTTTTACTACTGCTAAACATAAAAAGAGAAGAACAATTTGTACTTGTGTTTAATTATTTACACATGTAGACTTCGTAAAATTTGTCATAAAACTTCAAGTTTCCAAATTCAAAGATTGATGTCTTTGAAAGTTTTATAATAACCATGTCTAACACGTATCTTTAAATGCTTGCTTTTTTATTAATTTTCTCTAAACTGGTCGTAAAACTCCTTATTAAGCAACCGTTTCGAAACACTAATTTGATTCCGTCGAGACTGCGTGGGCGCAGACCGCTGTGTAGTAGGTAAAGGGTTTTACACAGACAGTATTTAAATTTGTCTTCTTTATTTTATTAGCTCTGGCTATTTATTTATATTTTAAAAATGTCAATTGATACGATTGAATACGTTGAATATACTTATTCATCCTTACATTCGGATCATTAATAAACAAGTTCCTTTTTATATCTGGAATGTACCTACGCGTCGAAAATACCATAATTACATAAAAGCATTAATTTAAAACTCTCTAGTATGGCAATCGTAGATGACTAATAATTCAGATCAGAACAATAAATTGGATCACAAAACGATATTTTAACAAGTCGCCTGGGTGTAAGAAAATTGTAGGTGTAAGTATGAGCAGCCCCCTCAAGTGCGTATAAACTCAATAAGAGTCCAGATGCAGTAGGTAGCGAAAGACCGGCGGGCGTTGGAGCTTCCTACTTAGCATCGACGGAAGTGGTTCCCTTGTCTTAAAATCGTAGAAAACTGTATGTCCTAATAACCCACCACCCTACTCTTCATCATATATTTTTTTAATAGTATACAATGGAAACTCTGCCTACCAAGCAAGCATATGGACCACCTGTTAGCAATTAGGACTCTAGTCTATACCACCCACCCACTACTATCACCAATTATAAAACAATATTCTAACAGATGCCTGGGTGTGATACCCCCTCAAGTGCGTATAAACTCAATAAGAGGCCAGACGCAGTAGGCAGCGGAAGACCGGCGGGCGTTGAAGCTTCCTACTTAAGTTCCACCGACGGAAGTGCTATTTTGGGCGCCCACCGCTCCGACTGTTTCCTTCGAGGAAAGTCCACAATTGTCTGATTGGGACGCCTTCCGGCTTTTACTTGATAGTGATTTAAAAACTGATTTAGATTCTATAAAATACTGCACATGGCATCCAAACTTGCAAATTTCTTAGAAATGCGTGTTTAAAGCTTAAATTTGTGGTAGTAACAAATAGAGAAGGCAACAAAAGAATTTTTAAAGATAACAAAATATCGCTGACTCTAACGATTTTTTCATTTTAGTTCTATAATGCGATAATAGCTAATCTAAAAACTTAAGACTAATCGGTAATGAATGAATAAGGTCAAACAATACAGTTTTTCAAAGAAACAAAACCACAAAAGACCGTTGTTTGTGACTCATTTACAAAAAACTAACTAAAATGTAAACTGGAACCTGTCGATAACGCGCTTGAGATACCACACCACCCTGGTAAAGCCACGTGGGTAAAACCAGTTTCTGACGCATGTCACGGAAATGCTCCCAGTCCTGACGGTCCTGACATTCCTGCATTCCTGGAGCCATTGTAAACTGCGGCACGTCGATAATGCTCTCAGGCTGTCACTGGGCACATATGAATGCTATAACAGGCCGACAAAGAAGCTTTGAAATATGCATCGAATCTTGTTCGGCTTGAATTTGAATGTGATACAGGTTTTTTTGTACTTCCTGATGTTGGACCTTTGCCTTCAGATAGGCTTTACTAGTTCTTTTTGAGAGATGAAATCATCTACATAATTGTAGTCTAATGATAATTTAGAACGCGCAAGATGTTTTCCAAAAACTATAAATTATCTAAACATTCAAGTAAGTTATGCGAGGAATGTGCCACGCTCTTTTGAAATGAAACAAATTACAGGTGGTTGATTTGTATAGTGTTTACGAACAAAAATGAAATAAAGCAACTGAAGAATTTGTATTACTAACAAACGCAGCAAAAATAATGTACGAATTCTAAAAGCAACCTCAAAAGTAAAACCTGTTAATGACCCATCCATCAAAAACATTCCAGCAACGTAGCCATTACTGGAGGATACTGGTCTGGTGATGCGCCAGGAATGCACCGGACCCCGTCATTTAGCGGGATACTCATCACTGGAGAACAGGATACATGTAGCGGATTCGGTAATTGTTGGGAAGAAATGCTCATAAAAAGCGATGTAGATGCTCCTATGGAATATTTTGATAGAATAACTGCGCAATATGAGAAATTATTGGTTTGCGATTGGAATTTTCTTATTCATGAAGTTACGTTATATTGAGACTTGGTGAAAATTTATGACTTGATTAGTTATTGTCAATACGGACGCAAGTATTTCCTAATATTTATAATAAAAAAAATATGGAATTTCAAAATCAGGATGCACTCATTAAGGTCGGTCCTTTTACTTTTCTTTCCAATATTTAGTGTAGACGTGTCAACATAACTAAATTATGATTAGTATGTTTTTACATAATTAAATTATGTAGTTCCGGTATATTTAAAAGCAAAACCATGTTTTAGGTATTTTCCCAAAGCCCTGACCTGATTGGTTAAGAAATAATCTGATTGATAAATATCAATCGATATCGTTAACTTATGACCAGAATTCAATAAATCGTTATAAAAATATGTCTTTAGTTTACGCTACAGTGTGCTTAAATCGAGGTGAAGTTTGACTGTTTGATAGATTTTGACAATTAATTATTTTTAATGTTTATCCGAAGGCTCAATAACATATAGCCATCACATTTTTCTGTATTAATCAAGAGTGTCCGTGTCAGATTTGCAACTTTTATCTCTACCAAAGCTTGCATCCGCTTATAATTCCTCAATGTCTATTATCATGAATAATCGACAGGAAGAGGATTCACCGGTATCTGTATTAGGTATGTTATTTTTAAAATTGCTGTAGCTCTCCTTTGTTTTATTCATTGGCATATAATGATAGTTTCTGAAGCTTTAATTTACGATCGAAAAAAAAAAGAGTCTTGCAAAAACTTGCTATTGACGAGAGCACTGGTTTTTACGCAGTGCGTCGACTATATTGGGTCATCTTTAGGAGAACTATTACTTCATTGGCAATTGACCTCTCCTAAATTGTCCAAGATTCTTCGAAACGCACAGTGACTTCCAAATGATTCCTCGCAATGGCTTCAAATTCCCACAGCTAGATATGTGACAATAAATACAGCATATATCAGATTGAACCCAGTTGACACGCTGCTTGCACAGATTGACATCTCATCTATCAATTTGACACACTTTATACTTTGTTAATGGAGATGTCGACACGCCTACTAAATTGTGTTGATGATAGTGAGAGAATATATAATTTTCTAGTAGGTTCAATGTAATTATATTGTAATTAATGATCGTTTCGGCTCTGTTTGTAGTTGGGTGGTCTGTGATAAACACAAAATTTCCTTTATAGATTATTTATCTAGTTGCCTAAGGAAACTTAATATTATGTAATGTTATAGATAGAGATCAAAGATAAAGCGGGTAAGATTATTTCCTAAGACAATATATTCAAATTACAGAAGGCATATAATTTAAATTTAATAACATCTAATCCAAATTATGTATGTTATTATTCAATTGAATCTTGCCTTAAACAATAGGAACTATCATTACATTACATTGTAATGTAATAATGGTCATATAGTAATATCCTTAAACAAACACGGCGAAGTTTCCTATATTATTCGATCAAGTTAGAAGGAAGTTAACTTGAAGGAATATGCAAAGGAATATAATGAGATTAATGGTACGTAACTAAAGCCAGGGTCAAGAAGTTTAATGATATTGTACAATGTGTTTATTTTTATTGCATTTTGTGCCAAGTGAAGACGGCCGATAAAACCAGTTCTACAAATTAAAACGGCATTAAAAATAAATCTATCATTCTCAACGGTTATATCAGATGATATTACGCAATTCTTGGTATTTATAATCAATGGGGACGAACACCGTCCTTTGATTATATCTGATAGGTCACCGTGACCCATATAGCAGGCAATCAATTATAATTTCTGCAGTACACTGTTCGAGTCTGCTAATGCAACATTGCAACCATAAAATAGACAGTTCTGCGCATACGCAGCTTATCAGGTCGGCGGCGTATCAAAGCGGCGGCTATTTACTACGATTTTATCGCTTATTGCATAAACAACAAGGCCTAAATTGTGATAAACGCGTGCAGATGTATCGTTAGCCTTTTGGCCCGGGCGCAAAAGTATCGTCCTTATAATGGCGTTGATTTTTGGGTCACGTATTGCAAAGAGGGCCTTGTGCAAGATCTCGGTGAAAGAAAGGGAGAGGGGAACGGCATGAGGAAAACGTGCTTCAAAATAATTTGCATGTAGTTCAAGTATAATGCTAAAGATTAAACTAAGATAAATGAAAATAATAATAAAATGATAAATAAAGCACTATTATGTAATAACATTAAAATGCTATGTTATAAAATTCTAATAGATGTTAATGATAAACATAATGATACAGACCGCATAAAATTATTTAATGGTACTAAAATTGGCTTAGTGTAAGAAGTTCTTAGTATAGAAGTAATTAACACAAATGCTTTAATATCCTTTAGCAATTTTTGACAATTATCTGAAAGAGGCTGAAACACTGGAGGCTACAAAATAAATGGTCTGAAGCATTTCAGAGAAGCTGCCAAGGCTACGTGCAAATTTTCTAAACTAGGTCACTATAACTGACATAATGGATTCGCAGAAAAATACATGCCTATTATAATATGTTATGTAATGATTATAATATTATATCAACTGCTAATAGGATGTTATTTCATTACCTTCTAAATATTGATATAGTAGAGATAGACGCACCTTCTGTAGATCTTATAGTGATATAATCACTAGTTGAATGGGAGGAATCAATTGTAACAATGTTATGTTCATTAATGGTAAAAATAATTAACTTATTTCAAATAAAGTCTTACAAAATAATGATGACTAAAAATAATATCTACTTACGTAAAGATTTTGTATTTAGAAGAACAGAATCAAAACCAAAAATTTAATCAAGACAGGAGAATAAAATTTATTGTTAAAGAAATTGAAATAAATGTAGGCCCTAATAGAGATACAGAATATAAAACTCCATTTACAAGAGTTTAACATAAATTGCTGTTCTCACGAATTTTCTTGTTTTAAGATTAATTATAATGTTTTTGATAATAAACTTATATGGCAATAATACTTGTTCTCTACCGGGCATCCACTGCTTCTAATTAATCTTTATCTATTTCGAGTCTGTAGGAAATTACACTTAATGACTTCTTTTTCTATTTAAGTCGTCTAACAATATTTCATTGAGATAATTATTGACAAGAATGGAACTTTCTGTGTGACCATATTAGAGATTTCTGAGAATCCGACAAAAAATATTAACAAAGCCAATAAATCTACCAAATTTTGACAAATTGTAATAAATTTGGAAGACATATGGCACTCAATTGTGTTTGTGTCCTTTTGTGCAAGGTGCCAAATAACTATTTTCTTACGGTTTTATGGCTTGTTTTAGTCGTATTTGGATTTGCTGCTTAATGCTCTACATGTTGGACTTCAAACCTCTTATAGCTGCTTTAATTGAAGATTCATTAATGTTCTGTTTACTTATCTTCTTAATTATATGAACTTAAAAATCTGTTTCTGAATATTAAAGAATCGAAGTGTACGCCGTTTGATTTGTATATACCTACCGCATTATATGTGATAAATATTTATGTATATGTAGAGCCGGTTGCTATGTCTGACTGAAGGTTATGAGAAATAATAACTATGTTAACGGCTTACCTTCTTTGGGAAGAACATTTTGGGTTTTCCCGTGTATGTGGAGTAAGAAGCCATATTATTGACTTGTGTAACAACCATAATTCGGTGAGAAGCACTCAGCCGGCCACGAGTAAACACCACCCAAACCTTGCTATGCGCGAAGCATATGTATTTCCCTTTACGTTTTCTAGAATATTCGACGATCACGTGCTCTACGGTGAGAGAGAATTGATAGTAACGTTTTATGATTACAATTTGGTTCACAACGAAATCGCGACGAAAGTTTTTGCACGGCTTGTTTTCCGTCGCAATAAAGTTTTAATCCTTGGAGCGCGCGTCCACGTCACCGATGCCGCGGCGATCACAACGACACTCGCACTACCAGCTGTACATCGGACCGTGTATAACAGCTGACAATACTGAAATATTGCCTCGTACACTCATACAATAGCGCAGTCACATTTTTAACCTCGCGGCGTGTTGCTCGACCGGCGAGACGCACTCCACGCGCAAGATTTCTTTACAAACTGAATTTTCGTCGGCCAACTGTTGCTTTTATCAATTCAACGTGCCTCTCCCCGCAGACCTCGCCGTCTCTTTCGCTCTTTACATTCGGCGGATTAGTGTAAGACGATACGAGCATACCTCACTCATACACGCTAGTGGGCATGTGTTCACGTGTGTACCGAGACTGTATGGTCTGGTGGAGCAAAGCCTGTTGTAAAGAACATCGCATCAATGTCATAACAAGCTTACGAGAACGGGTTCAGACGATTATCATATCACCAACTGATAACGAATTCTTGGCATATGCACAAATCTATAAATTGCAGACAAAGCGAACAAATCTTCTTTGAAAGAAGCAATAAACCTAATTAACATCGACGTAGAATTTCAACAATTTATTTGTTAAACTTTTCTTTGTTTCCGCACTTTTCTATTGCGTATAGGTAACGATCTGAAATAAAATTAATAAATCTTATTTAATGTGGCGTCGAAATTGCTTTTATGGCGACTGATGGACAATGAAAGGGGAAAACTTTATCGGAGGTGCATATAAAATGAGCATCGAAGCTACCACTGTAGGTATATTTCATATTGCGTCGCAGTTTCTTTGTTGCCAACGTCCGCCATCTTTGGGATCTTTTGAGGGAAAGTTGGTTGAGCGAGGAGCAATAAAACTCCTTGCGTATATGTACTTTTATATGTATGTTTATTAGTTTTTTCTTATCATATTTAATAGATTTTGTATTTTCCTGCGCAGATACTAGGTACTTTTATACCGGGTGTAAGGGAGGTGTAAGTGAAAATAAAAATTTGCTTTTCCATACAAAATTTCCACCTCGATCAGACAATTTGTATGGAAAAGCCATTTTTTTTTCACTTCCTGAAAGAATTTATTGGTGCAA
Source organism: Scrobipalpa costella (assembly GCA_949820665.1). Lineage (NCBI taxonomy): Eukaryota > Metazoa > Arthropoda > Insecta > Lepidoptera > Gelechiidae > Scrobipalpa > Scrobipalpa costella. Next base: position 4,259,113 of record OX463306.1, read on the forward strand.
GTTTTTCAGTATCGTTGACTGAGCAATCCTTATCAGTTTGCGGGACGCTGTCCCTTACACTTGGTATATATCGCACGATAAAGTGAGAGAAATAGAAGATTTTTTGGTAGATTCTGATCTTCAGATGTCATGATTCGTGAAAGTTGGTTATGGAAGGATACCTTTAGACACGTAACTCTAACCACATCCTCACCAAATCGTGATTGCACATCTTTAGTCATAGGGCTTTTGCATCAGCGAATCCAGTAAATGAATCAACGTACCTTAGCTCTTAAACTTTTCCTGCACGATTGTAGAATTTGCTTGATATGTTCTATAATTATTGAGGATTTCCAAAAAACAGAGACATGATTTGGTGAAGATAAAAGACTGAAGACTATATGTTTCATTTAAGTGTACTTTTGATAATGCAAATAATTTATTTACACCGCAAATAATATCTATTATGGTATTTCAAATCCAAAAAATCGATCAAGAACGTTTGTTTAAAATTATTGGACTTCTATTTAACAATCTCCCTGAAAGCTCCTCAAGGAAGCAACTTAGGCCATGTAACACTAACTATATTTTCCTATTTCTGTGTTATTCAGCAAATGAACTCACTTGGTCAGTCATGAAAGGATCAGACAGGTTATTCATACACCTTGGCGGGAGAGCCGGAGGTGGTCATAGGAAGTGGCGCCTGCACAGAAATAGAGAGCTTAGTTAGTGCGACTGTGACACATAGTCCTGGCGCCGAATGTGAATATGCATGATTTCCAGTCTCCCGTGACTACTTCCTATTTAATTAGTTCTGAACACGGTTTACATTTCACTCCAAATATACCTAGATTTAAGTATGTTAAGATTTTATATCGCCGCTGTATTATGAGTTGTGTCTGTTTTGTTTCTATGCGTAGTGCTCGTTCGATTAATTTCGCAGGTTGACAAGGATCGCATGAGCCGAATGCACTTTTAACAATATTCTTTTTAGTCTTCTTTTTCTTCTGTCGTGTGGGTTTCGAATTGATCGGTATTTAGTCGCTTTTGGTCTTTATTATTTTGTTTGTTTTATTTACCATCACAGGTTCCGTTTGCAATATTTAAAGGGTCTTCATTCTGTAGTGAAGTAGTGTAGCTTTAGATTTAGACGATAATTTTAGACAAAGAAAAAGGCGCCAACCAGAAATAGAAAGCACCGACGCCGTGTGACGTCACCTGTGACGGCTAGTAGGGCGGCGCCGGCGCAGCCAATGATGCATTTTCAGGCCTTTGAAAGCTGAAGATGTAAACTGCGCGTGAATGAATGACTGGTCACTTGGTAGTCTGTTGTTAGTGAGTAATGTTTCGTTCTGATTCATTTGTACCTTAGACGTTTTATTTTCTGTTTATTTGTGAATTTCTTTGATTAATGTCTTGATCAGGTTGGTGTGTCCGTATGTTTTAAAGCTGTATGTTTCTTAGTCTTACTATTTCCTTTCCTTGCATAAATCCACCAGTAGAGATGGACGGTGTTATAGTATGCAACTTTTTTTGTTTTAAACTATAAAAATATTACCGACATTATTCATAGTTTTTCAAATTGTGCGAAATAACCCTCTTCAAATGAAGTTTCTTGTTTGCGGTTAATAGGACTCTTACAGAATAATTAAAAACAAAAATAAATGTTACATCCATTCATTAAATTGGGCTGAAACTGAATTGTGTGACGTAAATGGTGTACGTAGAAAATAATTCCATGAAGTATTTTTCTTATTTAATTAGCTGTTTCTGTACGTATGTTTTTACACTGTTTTCTACATAGTTACAGGAAACCGTGAAGGTGTCAGAAATAATGTTTATTATAAGAAGTAATAATATACACGTAAAGTACTGTATATTTTAATCAATAATTCTTGTATTTATATGTAAATTTATATGCACGAGTATTATCTACATTTAATTTTTGTAATACATCCCTTAAAGAAATCGTCAATATGAACTGCAATTGCCTATTTTGCTGTCGGAATCCAAAGTTTATGAAATAAATTTTCTTTGGAAGCCCTTGGTGAATAACCTGGTAATATTATGTCAACACAAAGCATCTCACCTTTATTCCGCGTAGTCGGGTAATAAAGTCTGACTCAGGTCACGTAAGTGGATTATGAATGACGATAAACACGTACAGATGATGCTGCAAATCCATATATCTGCATCTTAGAAATTAATATTTTGCTAGAGAGTTTCAGATTTTGTTAAATTGACACGTATGAAATGTACTTCTGAAACTATTTAAACTTAAGTGAGACATTCTAAATAAAGGTTTACTTAACCTGATGAGGGGACTCCGAATATCCCGAAACATGTCGTGAAGTACGCGACTTATATTCCAAAGTGATTGCCCGTTATTAAAATCTTTAATGTACCTACTTATGGTTTACACAAAATAAGTTACGACCAGAAGTTCACAAGAGTTCCGCCTCGAGAATAAGTTTGCGGCTTGCGTGATAGAAAGCGACAAACATAGTCTTATCTTTCGTATGTAAGTTTTCAATTTGTCTTTTTGGCTTATAAAAACCTTTTTACGCTTTTAAACGTAAAGAATCAAGCCATAAATTGCAAAAAGGAAAGATAGTTTGCAGGTTTTTAAAGATGCATAAAATTTATTTCCATGTTTGAATTGGTCATAGTTTAGAAGAAAGAATCATAGAATACGAGTGTAATGTCCTAGATTTTAAACTGAAAGCCTACGTGGACGTTACTTGCAAACGCATAAACAAACGATGTTTAGTATAGATTTTACTAAAGAAAAAGTTATCATATACCCTTGGTCCTTCTCGAACTTTAGTAAAAAATGCACGTGGATGGACCTGTTAAATATTTAATTTTAAAACGGTTTTTACCAACCTGCGGCATAATCTTCGTCGAATACCGAATGCAAAAAGAGTTCCCTTTGATACAACACGTCACTGTCTTTTTCAACTTCATTCTGCACACAAAATCGAATATATTCATTTACCACGTCCAGCACAAGCTACATGTGACTATTGCACGTACTAACTAATGCATTTCTGTTGCACTGGCAAGAAAATGCACATAATGCAACTTCAACTAAATCACGACCGATTTATTTTGACTGCATCTGCATGTTAAACTGGCTGTTATGCAATAAGTAGGTGCTTTTGGAGAAGATATTATTTTTCTTACATCAATATACCTACAAATCTATCTTAAATAACCCTGAAAACTTTGTCAGACGTGGCGGACTGACCTATTGTTTAGGTCGTTAACGCTCTGCCTACCCCTACGTATGTATTATTTTTCTTAAAAACACGTAGGGTATCTTGTTGTTAAGGACATTTTCTGCTTGAAGAGCAAAGTTCAAAACTCGCGTGTAAAAAAAAAAATGCTTTCTGTAACTACTCAACATAAGAGCTGAGAAAACAATTAAGCAAACGAAATTGTCATGTTAATACATACATACATATAATCACGCCCTTATCCCTAATGGGGTAGGCAGAGCGTAAACAACCTAAACAAAGGTCGTTCCGCCACGACTGACAAAGTTATGAAGGTAATTAATTTAAGATAGATTTGTAAATATATTGCTGTCAGTTCATCGCCTAAATTACGATATACTGAAACCCTCGGATCCCTTAGCTGGTTTTTACAGCATACCCGGGAGGAAATGCAGCTGGCACATTCTATGTTTTTCTCTCGCTCCCATGCCATCATGGAAGTATGTATCTTGTTGGTATGTGCATATACCGTTTGAAGAGCGAAAGAGAAAAGCTTTCTGTAACTACTCAACATAAGAGCTGACAAAATAAAACAAACGAAATCGTCATGTTAATGCACTTCTCAAAGATCGATTCGAATGATTCTACAATAAAATTGCTACAAAACGAATAGCATAGTGAAGCATATAATTTTTGTGTTGTAGAATAGAGCACGCGTGAGCCTAAATGTAAAATAATAATAAAAAAATCAATGTATCTCAGATCAAATTACATAGCAACTTCATAGATACCTATAAAAGGCGGCCTTCCCTTAATAAGAGGTGTTATATTTAAGTGCACGTTTGGTTTTAAGTTTCAGAAAAAATTGGTATTGAGTACATATTTAGTACATTAAGTTCAACGAACTAAAATGGCCCCTAATATTTGGTCTTTATGTACTCTCCTTTTGTAGTTGATAGTCCGAGACAAATCGGAATGCAAAGTTGACGACCCGCGCAGTTGGCAGTGTAGCTGCATACTACGCAGAGGGTCCCGGGTTCGATTCTCGTCCAGAACAGACATTTGAATGATTAGTTTAAATGTCTTTTTCTGAGTCTGGGTGTTATTTGTGGTTGTTTCTGTGTATGTCCATGGCACCCCGATACAGGGAATCCTAGTAGATCACACTCTAGGCTACGAGTGTGATCGTGAAATAAAAAATACTTGTTTATTCTCAACAATTTCTAAAGACAGTGTTATTCATTGACGTCACAGTGAATTTGGAACTTTCAGCACAATAAGACGACTGCATATTGAGCAGTTTTAATATTGAGATATTAAGGTCAAACATGCAATTTCTTCGTTAATTGTCAAGTGAATATTCATTGATTTAAAAACATGCTTGCCATCACCACAACTAAACATAAATTATTGAATATATGTTAATCTTCGGACAATCTAGTCCAAATAACTTTCTTGGAAGCAAGTTTGCAGTAGAGACAAAAAAATCAAGTCAACTATCAGAAGTAACACGTTGGACTTTAGACGTATTTCTGAATTGTTATCGGCAATATTTACAGTGGAATTAAGTAACAAATTCTACAATATCATATCACAGATTTTTCGGTAATAGGTACAATACAGCCATGACTAAATTATGATAATACAATTCCGTAAAGACACACCTTTGTGAGTTTTGTAATATAGACTGCAGATAATACTAGATAGCGATCTATGGAAATACGGCCTTTGAGGAAAATTCCTTCGCAGGTGGTCTAGATTTTACTGCTTGTTTCTAGACTGTGAAACCATGTAATTTTAATTAGTTACAGGGTTTAGTTTTAGTTATGTTCGATGAAAGATAAGATAACATACATACATACAATCACGCCTTTATCCTTATTGGGTTAGGCAGAGCGTAAACTACCTAAACAAAGGTCGTTCCGCCACGTCTGACAAAGTTTTGAGGATTATTTAAGATTGATTTGTAGGTATATTGCTGTAGTGATAGGTTGTCAGTCCATCGGCCAAATTGCAACATACTGAAACCCTTAGCCGGTTCTTACAGCATGCCCGGGAGGAAATGCAGCTGGCATATTCTATGTTTTTCTCTCGCTCCCAGTCCAGCATGGAAGTAACAGATAACATACTACTGCTTGAAGTTATTTGGGAATTCGTGCTAGTAACTAATTTTTAGGAACGTTTTAAAATCTTAACGTTCGAATCTATTTTCGGTACCTACTGAATTCTAGGTGCAACTAACGAAAAAAATATCCATCAAGAATTTTTGAAATTTATACTTATTGGTATCAGTCATTGTAAGATTCAGTCGTACCGATATCAGGTATTTTGGGAATCAGTTCTTATGGACCGGACGGGAATTTATTACGAGTACTAATCTATTTCTTATTATGTGATAATACATACCTATAGTTTTAGTCAATTCTGTTAATTAAGTGAGCCCGATATAGTGGATAGGGCCGCTGCCTCCTGAGCGGGAGGTCGTGGTTTGAATTACACCACGTACCAATGTGCTTTTCAGTTTTCGAATTTCATAGGTACGTTTATTCGGCGTTTTTTCCATGCTTCGGAAGGCACGTTAAGCCGTTGGTCCCGGTTAATACCGTTTAATACCGTAGATATTAGTCGTTAATCCATGTCAGAGGCCTTTTCTAAGCATGGGCGGCTTGAAAACTCTGCCCTAATCTAGGATTGGGTTTGGTTTTCCTTCTGGGTTGCGGAGGTCAGATGGCAGTCGCTCTGTGTAAAAACCAGTACCCTCGTTCAATCCCCTAGATTAGGTAGCCGACCCTGTAAGATACGGGTTAAGGCTAGGGAGATGATGAGTTTCAGTAAATTCTTTTTATTTTCGTCGCTGTATGCACACGTTACGTATATGCATTGCTACGATCACATACATACATACATACATATAATCACGCCTTTATCCCTAATGGGTTAGGCAGAGCATAAACGACCCAAACAAAGGTCGTTCCGCCACGTCTGACAAAGTTTTGAGGGTTATTTAAGATAGATTTGTAAGTATATTGCTGTAGTGACAGGTTGTCAGCCTATCGCCTAAATTACAATATACTGAAACCCTCGGATCCCTTAGCTGGTTTTTACAGCATGCTCGGGAGGAAATGCAGCTGGCACATTCTATGTTTTTCTCTCACTCCCAGTCCAGCATGGAAGAAATTGCTACGATCACATGCGTAGCATTTAGCAGAAACAAATTTCTAACGCAGTCCCAAAATAAATGTTCATAATATTATGCTGCATTGTAATCTAGCTAGATAATACTCGTTGATTTATTTAGGTAGGTAGAGAGATAGAATTACAATACACACAATAAATGCGTGTATCTAAGGCTACGCAACAGTGATCCTTATCATTTATCACATATCAGTATCAGCGACATAAGCGAAATCCGAGCTGCGCCGGCGCAAGTGTGGGAAACGTGATTTATTGTCATCTTCAAGGAAACTAGATGTATTTGTCCGTTTCTATCCCGTGGCTATCTTGCGTGAGAATACCTTTATCTATAATATCTAGGAGAATTATAATCGTTGACACTTAATTGTGTATTTTAATTCTTCTATAGACATAACAAATTTTGCGCCACTTCGGTTGATTAAACTGTTCAGATATATTTTTTTCTCCACTCAAATGGAAATACATACCGCGTATAAATTCGGTGGATGCAAAGGATCAAATAGGAATATTGCATGCAGCAATCTTCAGTCTTTGCTACGTTGGCCTTCGGAAGAGGGTAGAGCCTTGGTAGAGCCCTCACGCCTTAGTTGTATAAATAGATACATATATATAATCACTTCTTTATCCCTAATGAGGTAGTCAGAGCGTAAACGACCTAAACAAAGGTCGTTCCACCACGTCTGACAAAGCTTTGAGGGCTATATAAGATAGATTTTTAGGCATATTGCTGTAATGACAGGTTGTCAGCCCGTCTCTAAATTGCAATATACTGAAACCCTCGGATCCCTTAGCTGGTTTTTACAGTATGCCCAGTAGGACATGACGCTGGCACATTCTATGTTTTTCTCTTGTTCCCAGGCCAGCATCCTATCGTTTCAGCTTGAAATATGTTCCATGGGAATATCAGATCTTTATAGGAAGTTATAAACCAGCAATCAGGAGCACGTGCCTCTATCAGCTCGGTGTTGGGTGTCACTTCGGATGCGCTTGTTTGCGCATGCGCAGCACAAGCTCAGCACACTGACTTCGCAATCATAGAGAAAGGCTCGGGTTGCAAATTTGCAATACAATAAGAGCGATTTTTGTCTCCGGGTTATGCGGATTTTGCTTTCAATAAAATCTCGCCAGGGACATTTAGGAGCAGGCAGAGCATCAACGGTGTACCACATCTTCTAAGGAATTTCCAATGCCCTCGAATACTTCAGTATGACTACGTGTTTGGCCGGTACTTATTCTACTCTATTGAGATTTTGGCTTTTCGGTTCTAAAATTTAACAAGTCATTGGGTATTATTGCCTACTTCTATCTCTTGTAGCCTTTCCATTAATTGTTTCATATTTTTCTAGATTCGATTCCTGAGTACGTTCAGGAACAAAATAAAGAAAATACAATTGAATGAAGAATAATAGAAACAAGTGTATTTAATTTGATGAGGACAAAATTAACCTCGCCTCACATGTGTTTTACTGAATGAATCTCATTCAAAAACAGCGTCTTTATTGTCACAAATGTACTGAATCTACAACAATAATATGTTGTATGATTTGTATGTGTGTATGAGAGTCAACATCTCACAGGTGCGGCGTCGGATGGCGGCAAATCAGCAGTTTGTATGATAAAAACAACTAGAACCAGTATTAGCAAGATTTGTATTTTATTTGCAATAAATAATCTGTGTTAGGGAGGTTTATTTTGATACCCCTGTGCACTAGTAATTTCTTACAGATAAATAGCTTCTAAAATATGATCTTATAAAATGCATAAAGAAATTTGCAAGTGCTTCGCTCTTGCGAGCTTACTAAGCATTGCATTATCTCGAAAGAGACTCACGTGGGTAAGGGCCCCCTTGCGGGGAGGACCACTCTGATCATACTTGACGGCTATTCCTAAAGAGTTGGATTCAGTTCCGATCCAAACCAGCTAAGCTCACAAGAGCGAAACACTTGCAAACCAACTGTAATGCGGACACTTCCGCATCTGAAGAGTCGAAATGAATACGAAACGGTGGTCAACAAACGACGATTTCATTTGACCACTCTATCGTCATCACAAAGGCACTTTGGCCTTTACACCATTATGAAATTGTATCAACAAACTAGTAAAGGCTTATGACAAAATATTAACCAAGGGCAGTTTCAGAAATGATCGCTTTTGACAGGATGCCATTGTCAGCCCATCATTGCCTGAATCGTTTCGTACGGTTTCTACAGTTAACTCGGAAAGAGAAACAGCTGGAACATTCTATTCTGCTTCGTCGCTTCCATGTCAAGCATGGAAGAAACAAAGTCATTGACCTACCATTGATTATTCTTTACACCACGACCATAGACGTTTGTGTAACGTGTAAGTTGTCTAAATATTATATTCCACGTATCTAAACCGATGTCCATATCAAAACATAAGACAATCGTCCTAGGATAGGAGCTAACCAAAACATGTTTTATACTGTGTGGGAGCCCGCTGTTTGTTATTAGTTATTAGCTTAGGATAATTTAGCTAATGCTCAGTCACTATTGTCTTGGTGTTCTGTAAGTAATAGATGTTTCGTCGTTATTAATAGTATGTCTGCTAGCAGCTCCATTAATAATTCCAAGTTTAAATTATGTATATATATTGTTTATTGGTGTAGTGGACAGGGCCGCTGCCTCCTGAGCGGGAGGATCCCACCACGTACCAATGTGTTTTTTGGTTTTCGAACTTCATATGTACGTTTATTCAGCGCTTTATCCGTGCTTCGGAAGGCACGTTAAGCCGTTGGTCCCGGTTAATATCGTTTAATACCGTAGATATTAGTCGTTAAGCCATATCAGAGGCCAGTGCTAAGCATTGGCGGCTTGAAAACTCTGACCTAATCTAGGATTGGGTCTGGTTTCCCTTCTTGGTTGCGGAGGTCAGATGGCAGGCGCTCTGTGTAAAAACCAGTAACCCTCGTTCACTCACCTAGATTAGGTAGCCGACCCCGAGAGATACGGGATAAGGCTAGGGAGATGATGATATATAGTTTATTGGATACATTTCAATACATTGGTTAAATCTTAAAATTAAAGCAAAGGCGAGCTTATCTCTAAAAGAGCTCTCTTCCAGCCAACCTAGTGGGGATGAAAGATAGGAGACTTCACGGGATATAGGTACAAGAAGTAAATATATATAAACTAATATTGCACATATTTCTCCGAATACATAATATATACTTTATAACATTTACTTTAATACATAACAATATAAATATACGATTATATTAAAATAACATTATGGTAAGGACATGAAATGGTCTTACAGTCTCTGTTTGAAAGTAAAGTATGAGGGATTATCTTGAATGGTTTGAGGAAGCTTGTTCCATAGTAGGGTAGCACGGACGGTGAAAGAATTAAAATAAAATTTTGTGTTTGATCTAGGACACTCAAACATGTTTGTGATGCAAGCGCGCCTAGATCGCTAGATAGATTATGTAGCTTCTCTTATTACCTACCAGTTGGTAAAATATCGACTTTAAAATAAACGTATCCGTATGTTTTGCTTTTTCATCATATCGTTCTATAATACCAGGCCACTCAGAAAGTATTGCGATAAATAGTTTTTATATATGGCAGACTGGCCGGTTAGAATCTTTTTTGAAAATATGATTACTTGTAAGTAAAAATATGTGTGTTCCATTTTCAAAATTTCCCTCCACATTTTTTGCGAGCCAATACAAAGTATCGTGTCTTACTGAAAAATGGATCTGCGCCGGGAACATTTTAGAGCTATGACTTTTTACGATTTCAAGTGTCGCCTGAAACCGGATGAATCGTTCGATAGACTTCAAATGTCATTTATGGATGAAAGCCCCTCCAAGGCAACCGTGTATCGTTGGTATAACGAATTTAGGCGCGGTCGACCAACCTTGGGGGATGAAGAAAGAAGCGGTCGCCCTTTGGCGGCTATTACGGAAGAAAACGTGCTAGCAGTGAAAAATTTAATCCAAGATAATAGGCGAATTACATATCAGGAGATTCAGCACATATTAAAGATTGGATCGGGAAGCGTTCACGAGATTCTACAAGGGCATCTTCGCGTGAGGAGGATAGTATCGCGCTGGGTGCCGCACTACCTCACCGACGCTCAGAAGCAGGCCCGGGTGGAATGGTGCCGTGATATACTGAACAAATTTGAAGCAGGCTCGTCTCGGCGTGTTTACGACATCGTAACAGGTGATGAGTCCTGGATTTATCAATACGATCCAGAAACCAAGCGCCAGTCGACAGTTTGGGTGTTTCAAAATGAACCAACGCCTACCAAAGTGAAGCGATCTCGAAGCGGGGGGAAGATTTTGATCGCCAGCTTTTTTAATTTGACTGGCCACTTGGCCTCAATTCCCTTACGAGATCAAAGAAGCATTAACGCCGAATGGTATACTACCAAATGTTTACCAGAAGTTTTTTCTGTTGTGAGCAACAAGCGACCAAACACAGGGCTCCGCGGACTACTGCTCCACCACGACAATGCGCCTGCACACACCGCGCTCAAAACGAGGGACTTCCTGGACAGCACACCAGTCAAACTCCTGGGTCACCCTCCTTACAGCCCTGATCTAGCACCGTGTGACTTCTTTTTATTTCCAAAAATAAAAATTCAGCTCAAGGGGATACAATTTTCGTCGCCGGAAGATGCGCTGGCTGCGTTCGAGCAGGCTGTAAACGAGGTGTCTACGGCGGACTGGAAAAAGTGTTTTGAAAACTGGTTCAGACGCATGAATCTTTGTATAGAGGCTGGTGGAGAGTACTTTGAAAAGATTTAATAAAAATATATGTACCCATAGAACAATTTTGTTTAGTGTCGCAAATCTTTCTGAGTGTCCCACGTATAGCTCCTAATTTATTTTATTACTTCACTAGCTGTATCTTTAGTACTACCATTATATTCTTTGACTGTATTTTATTTATGTCTTCCATGCTGGCCTGGGAGCGAGAGAAAAACATAGAATGTGCCAGCAGCATTTCCTCCCGGGCATGCTGTAAAAATCAGCTAAGGGACTAGGGTTTCAATATATTGACATTTAGGCGATGGGCTGACAACCTGTTACTAGAGCAATATACCTAAAAATTTATCCTAAATAACCCTCAAAACTTTGTCAGACGTGGCGGAACGAACTTTAGGTCGTTTACGCTCTGCCTACCCCATTAGGGATAAAGACGTGATTATATGTATGTATGTATGTATGTATTTTATTTAAACCTGGAAACGTTCCGGATCTTATTTTCCTCCCAGTTGGGCCTCAAATACAAAATGACTCAAACCGCACTAGCTTGTTTCAGCCTATTCCTCCCAGACCATGGTACTAAACCAACTGCAATTTTTGCACAACAACCACAACTACTCCAGTAAGTAGTCCACGCCTGATTCGCCGTCTGGACAGGACATCCCAATAGAGTCGGCATAAAGTTATTTGTTTAAGTTTAGTGGCTGCCCACGCGCATCCAACTCCTGGTTTTATTGCGCCCTCATTGGCCGCTTCCACTCCGGCAATTTGACCTCTTCAAATCACTGGTTTATGGATGTCTGTTGAAATTAACAATTTGTAACTCGATATGGAAGGATGTTGTTCTAGTAAAGTTTTTATGTAGGTTTTCAGGGACAGGTCTGCTGACTAGCCCTGATTTTATTGCGCCCTCATTGGCCGCTTCCACTCCGGCAATTTGACCTCTTCAAATCACTGGTTTATGGATGTCTGTTGAAATTAACAATTTGTAACTCGATATGGAAGGATGTTGTTCTAGTAATGTTTTTGTGTAGGTTTTCAGGGACAGGTCTGCTGACTAGCCCTGATTTTATTGCGCCCTCATTGGCCCTTTCCACTCCGGCAATTTCACCTGTTCAAATCACTGGTTTATTGTAACTTGATATGGGAGGATGTTGTTCTTGTAATGTTTCATATGTAGTTGTTCAGAGACAGATCTGCTGACTAGCCCTGATTTCTCAGTTTTCAGGCTTCCGTATTATTAAAGGCTGCGTCGCCATTGACGGAAATATATTTTTTATTTGATATCTGATCTTTGGAATCATTCAGTCTATCATTCTTTTTTTTATAGAAGGTTGCTAGGCTATCAAACATCCTTAGTTCTGTCCACTATTGAGGTTATGTTGACATTAGTATGTATTGTTAAGTTTGTGTTGATTTACCGTGCATCGTAATTTTACTGTCTTTGTCGGTTTTATTAGTAATTTTAAGCAATTACGTAAGAATGTATAATAATTATCATATCCAAGAACTATATCAGATATATATTGTGTTGATATGCATTATCAATAATTTTATGAATGGATTTACTTCTTTGTACTGCAACTGCATTGGAATGAATCATTTCTATTCCTTTTATGTAGTTTCCCCAAACAATAAGTACCAGTAAAAGCAATTCTGAATATCTATATTCCTTTTAAATTTTATTCTTACTATTCCTTAAGGTTTGGATACTGTTGTTACGAGTTTAGATAAGACGTCTTGTTATCGTCTGTAAGGGCTTAGTGCCTTTGGTAAAAATAGAATCAAGAAAGATAAATTAAGATAAGGTTACTATCCATATTTATTTAAATAATGTTATCTTTTGTAACAAATCCAAGCGTATTGAATAATGGAAAAGTGAAATTAGGGAGCAAATAATGTTTTTATTAGTAGGGATATTATTATTATACTAAAAGAGAGAAATAGATATGCTGACGAAAAAATATCTGAATAAATTCCAAAACAATTATGATTATATAAAACTACAATATTTAAATGTAGAGGTACGCTACATTGTCATTTCCTGTAAGAATTCAGTTAAATTCTTCTAGTTATAGTCAACTATAAACTTTCGGAAATGGTCAATAAATAACGAAATATGACTGGTTCGTAATCTGCGGATGAATCATAAAGGTTTAGTATTTTTACAGCCGCTTAGCTTGTTTCAATGTTTGCTTAGTTAGTAATCTAAACAGTTTTTAGCACATCTTTCCAGTAGATAAGTCTAGCTGAACGATCCTTATACGGAGTGTAAGGGACAGCGTCCCGCAAACTGATAAGGTTGCTCAGTCAACGGAACTGAACAACTATCAGCAGGATTTTTTTTCAGCAATTGGCAATTAAATGATTTTCCATACAAATTGTCTGAACGAGGTGGTCATTTATTATTATTATTATCCCAAAAGAGTCCGATGTTTATGTCAAACATGCTGTGCTGTGATTTGTTAATTTGTGGCGATGCAAATGTCTTTGATGCTTCTGGCTGGGTGAACGCATTCCATCGTCGATTCTTATCTGCGGCCCTAACATGAGTCAAGTGCGAAGCCAACCCATCGCAAAAATATTATTTTATTGTCATATTTTGATTTCTTCTATGCTGGCCTGGGAGCGAGAGAAAAACATATAATGTGCCACCTGCATTTCTTCCCGGGCATGCTGTAAAAACCAGCTAAATAATCCGAGGGTTTTACTATATTACAACCTGTCACTACAGCAATATACCTACAGATCTATCTTAAATAAACGTCATAACTTTGTAATACGTGGCGGAACGACCTTTGTTTACGTTGTTTACGCTCTGCCTACTCCATTAGGAATAAACGCATGATTATATGTATGTATGTATGCATATATCGATACAAAAATATGATTTGATAACTACCTCTTCACATAATATTTTAAGAGACTTTCTTGTTTCTAAAGAAGAAAATTGCAAACATAAATTCTGGTCGTACTACATAGTAGACACACTACGCCGCACATAAAATAAAATCATTCAAAATAACAGCTTAAAAAAAGAATGTTGCCGGCTTGGTATTTAGGTCACATCAACAAACGCTAGGAGGAAAGAAATATCACGAGACGTGATTTTAGGAGCTATGAATAAATATATCCGTGTTAGTGATGGGCTAGTGTCGATAGAAAAACATCACCACGGTTTAAATTTTAGTCAAAACATGTCACTTTTGCTCATTCCATTATTATAGTAACAGAGCAATTTTTTTTTATTACCTATGCAAACAGGCAGTTGATTCCAGGGGAAATTATGTTATTAGGATATGACAACAATTATCTAACCGTTGTAAGATAAGAATAATCTTACCTTTCAACTAAAATAAGCTATTTCCGGAAACTAATTACTATCCTGTTTACTTCTGTCGTGTGAATAAATATTTATAATTATATTGACATTTGACCAGTACTTTATGTACATACATACATAAATCACGCCTTTATCCCTTACGGGGTAGGCAGAGCGTTTAACGCCTCGTAAAAGGCGCTTTCGCCACGTCTGACAAAAATTGAGGGCAATTTTAGATTGTAATATGTATTGCTTTAGTGACAGGTTGTCAGCCCATCGCCTAAATTACAATACACTGTAACCCTCGAGTCCCTTTTGCTGACTTCAACAGCATGCCCGGTAGGAAGGGCAGCTGGAACATTCTATGTTTTTCTATCTCTCCCAGTCCAGCATGAGAGTCCAGCACTTTATGTACTTATTATTTTAATTTTAATTGACATTTTCCTTAATTTATTTTCTTATTATTTATTTATTTATTCTTACTGATCTGACATATTCACATAGTATACTGATTTATATTTCTATTTTAGTTTTGACATCGTGTTATAAAGGCCTAGGCTAGAGTTACTGTAATTTGTAATATTGTTATGCGGATAGTCATCGAGACAAACCCATTACGGGTTTAGCGATGTCTTATAGATTGTTTAAGGGTCATTTATTGTAATAAAAATCTAATAAAAAAAAAGAGTCAAGAACAAACCCATTAAAATTCCTTGTATATTACAACTGTCTTGAAAACGCTTTTCCTGGTATGTTACAAAGAATGAGGCTATTGTCGATAAACAATCAATGTGGGTTAGGATTTGAACATCACTATTTATGAAAAGTTTTGCGGACTTTAAACTTAGCCCGCCATAGTAGTGGCCGCTTAGTGAGAATGCACAATAGTTCTATTGTATCGTTTTGTTACTATAATAGTAGCACATTTATTTATGTTTAGACTACTGTGATTTTCTCGTGTTATGGAGTAAAATTACAGACCTGAATGATTTTATGGCGTTTTGTCAATAAAATGTAGAGTTGCAGAATGTTGCATCAAATTATTGTCATGGTTTGCAAATAACTATATTTTAGAAAAAAATGAAAGTTTGCATGTTTCATAGAAAGATTATTCTTCTGGTCTGGGTTTTGAGTTTATTTAAAATGCTAGTTGTAGTATCAATTTGTTTGGTTTTATCTGAGATTAGTAATTTTTCAATGATTTGTATTAGCCTCATTTTGACGATCTTATTTCTGGTGTGAGGAAAATAAATTTTAGCAAAGCGTTACTTTCGCATTAGCACAAAAAAATTGTAAAGTAGGTAAACTTCAAATCTTTATGCGTGGCTACTGAATTATTATTTTTAGTATGTGGGAATGTTTTTATTTAATATTAAAGGTATAAATAGTACTAGTACCTAGCTGCAGCGGTGCATCGCGGCGCGGCGCGACACTGCGCGACAATTGATTCTTTGTATGAAAATGTATGAGAGGTACCGCACTGAAGCAGCACTGGAGCTGCAGCTGACGCTTCACGGCGCGGCAATGTCAGGTTCATACATTTTGTCGCGTAGTGTTGCGCTGTTGCAGTGCCGTGCCGTGCCGCGCAGCTCCGCTCCGCTGCAGCTACGCCAGAGTGCAGTCTAACCTTTATACTCCCTGCCAACTCCAGTTAAAGTAACTTTGTACCGTAGTTACTGTCCTTCTGTGTCAAATGTCAATCCACTTAACCATTGACTTAACCCTACGAGTAGTAGACATTTCCCAATAAGGCAACCGGTTAAAGTAAATACTAAAAGTTCACATTGATATTTTTTACGCTACCATTTTGACTTGAATGAATAAAACATCGGACAAAAAATTAACTAGGCCTTTTAGATTTGGGTCAGTTCTCAACGTAGGTTTATTAAAACTATAATTTTGTACAAGCCATAATACCATAAGTTACATACATACATATAATCACGCCTTTATCCCTAATGGGGTAGGCAGAGCGTAAACTACCAAAACGAAGGTCGTTCCGCCACGTCTGACAAAGTTTTGAGGGTTATTTAAGATGTATTTGTACATTGCTGTAGTGACAGGTTGTCAGCCCATCGCCTAAATTGCAATATACTGACACCCTCGGATTCCTTGGCTGGTTTTTACAGCATGTACGGGAGGAAATGCAGCTGGCACATTCTATGTTTTTCTTTCGCTTCCAGTCCAGCATGGGAGGACACAATAAATATATCCTTTTCCCAAAATATAGATCTTTGACCTCCCGGAGACTATAGTTTATCAGCTAGGAGGTCTAGAATTTTATCCTACCTGGATGGAGATAACGGTCTATGATCCCTGATAAAAGTTTTTGGTGGATTGCAAACAAAACACACTTCGGGGATTCTCGCATATTTTCATTTTCATATTTTTGAGGATTTTGGCCCTCACAATGTTATTTTATTTCATATTTATTATCATCATCTCCCTAGCCTTATCCTGTATCTCTCAGGGTCAGCTACCTAATCTAGGGGATTGAACGAGGGTACTGGTTTTTACACAGAGCGACTGCCATCTGACCTCCGCAACCCAGAAGGGAAACCAGACCCAATCCTAGATTAGGACAGAGATTACAAGCCGCCAATGCTTAGCACTGGCCTCTGATATGGCTTAACGACTAATATCTACGGTATTAAACGATATTAACCGGGACCAACGGCTTAACGTGCCTTCCGAAGCACGATATTTAGTTATTTATTATGAAAGAAATAAAATTATTAATTCGTTTCTCTCACGACACGAACCTGCGTCTCTGGAATGCCGGTCCATTACTCGACCAACTAAGCTATATGGCTAGGTTTCGCTAACGTCGCTATGACGTATACAAAAGAAAGACTATGATAAATTCGTCACTTCCCTTACCATTTCTGTAGGATAGTTGGTAGAGTAATGGACGGGATTCCAGAGACGCAAGTTCGAATCCTGCCAAAAACGAGTTTATTATTTTCTTTCTTTTATAGTATTTTCATTTTCCTTCCTTTTCTTTGACGATTAAGTTTATTTATTCAAATAAAAGGAATTCCTTACTATCTTGTATGACTTACGACTCATTGGAATGTCCCATTCACCTCCAACTAATGCCCCTCAACAATTCAGAATGAATGAATGAAATTCTTCAGAAAACTGTCTCCAATCTTCAAGCTTATCAGCTGAATGTTTCCTACATTGTAGTCTGAAGGATGTATTGTATGAATTGACTGTATGTAAGTTAAGGAGGTAAAGTATAGTTCATTCTTTGTCACGAAGTATGCGTCTTGTCGGCGCCTGCGCATCACAAAAGGCACTCTGTCTTGTTGTTACAGTTTTACATTACTACCTCCGTGGTCTAGTGGGCACAGCCGGGCTCACGATCCGGTTCAATTCCCAGAGACCACAAAGTTGATATTTGTCAATTTATCACTTTGTGAGATTTTCCCCAGTTTGGTTAGGACAATGCAAGCTGAATCACCTGATTGTCTGGAAGAAAAACAGATTTCGTGCTTCGGATGGCACGTAAAGCCGTCGGCCCCGGTCGCTGTCTTTGAAAGTGGTTGTTACTCAAACCATGTCAGGGCCTAATAGCTGTTCTACTAGGCGGTTTAAAAACTCTGACACCAGGGTTCATCGGGTCGTTGTTCGACTTGAGAATCCACTCGCTAAGATGAAGACCAGAGGGAATGACCTAATTTCCACGGGAAACTCATTTGATACAGAGGTAGAGCTAGAAACTTCCATGGTGGACTGTGACCCAAAGAAAAACAAAGAATGTGCCAGCTGCATTTCCTCTTGGGCATGCTGTAAAAACCAGCTAAGGGATCCGAGGGTTTTAGTATATTGCAATTTAGGCGATGGGCTGACAACCTGCCATTACAGCAATATACCTACTAATATATCTTAAATAACCCTCAAAACTTTGTCAGACGCGGCGACACAAACTTTGTTTATGTTGTTTACGCTCTGCCTACCCTATTAGGGATAGAGGCGTGATTATATGTATGTATGTGAAAAGTAAGTTACAATTACAAGGAAAGGAACGCCTGATGCATTGTACTATGCAAACGTTTTCAGACACGTATTCAATATTCAGAACTGTGATTCAGCAGGCATTATTACTTGCGTATGTTTCTGTGTAAATAACACACCTACTTGCTAATGATACTTTACTTATGGCAAGATTCGGTTTGAGAAATGCAAAATTGCGTGATTTGCTTTGTTGAGATTGTGTTTGCTGTTCCTGCAAAGCCAGTATTTTTGACATTTTTAATGAATAAAATTGTTTTTTTTTTCTTAGCAAGTTTTGTCTTCCTGCTTCTTTTTAGCGAGTGGATTCTAGAGTCGAAAGACCTGATGAACCCTGGTGTCAGAGTTTTCAAACCGCGTAGTAGCACAGCTATTTAGGCCTTTGACATGGTTTGAGTAACGACCACTATCGAAGATAGCGACCGGGACCGACAGCACAGAATCCTCTTTCTTTTCGAATAATCAGGTGATTCTGCCTGCAATGTTTTACCCAAACTGGGGAAAACCTCAGAAAGTAATAAGCAACTTTATCCTCCCCCCCTGGGAATCGAACCCAGGACCTCCGGATTGTAAGCCTATGGCTCTGACCTCTAGACCACGGAGGTAGACCACTGCTGGGCAAAGGCCAGCCCCTTTCCTTTCCACTTTCCCCGGCCCTGTGCTATTTCCTTTTAGTTTCTGTCGAATGCATCATCTTCGTCCCGCCACCTCTTTCGGGGTCTTTCTCTGCCCAATTAATAATAATGTTCTAAATCTAACCACCTACCTATTTCAGAAATTATTTAATTTCCGATAAATCTGTGTATAAGTGTGGCGCTATAAAAACAAACAATAATAATAATATTTCAGACGATGATGTGTTTAACCACAATTCGGTATGATATTTTTATCCTAGTAGATGTGTTTGCCTGGAAACTAGAACATTTGTTGTTCCATAATAATTATAATAACTTTAGTCACTCACACGATGTTGCCCTCTGTCGTTCCTTGCGTTCGGCCGTTTTTGGGGGGCCATTATAGTGAGTTGGCGAGTCACCGTCTGCCGACATTATCGAGATTGAGACATTTGATTTGGCATTCGTCCCGTTGTTTCAATCAATATCCCAGCAACTGGTCCAGCTAAATCCCTCCCCATAGACCTAGTTATCTTACCATTATCTGCAATAGTCCTTGCATCAGGCGGGTGCTGGCTCTGGTTGTATTTCTATAGTGCAAGCAGAGCTAATATTTGCATGATGTATACATCACAATACATTAATACATACATACATATAGCCACGCCTTTATCCCTAATGGGGTAGGCAGAGCGTAAACGACCAAAATAAAGGCCCGACACGTCTGACAAAGTTTTGAGGGTTAATTAAAAAGGATTTGTAGGTAAATTGCTGTAGTGACAGGTTGTCAGCCAATCGCCTAAATTACAATATACTGTAACCCTCGGGTCCCTTAGCTGGTTTCTACAGCATGCCCTTTTCTCTCGCTTCCAGGTCAGCATGGAAGAAATACATTATTTGGTATAAAAAAGCGTCTGCGCTGTTGGCTACGGCCCCAGGCCCCACGTATACCTCAAAGGACCGGGTCACCGTGGACCCGTGATACTGAAAAGTGTACCAACAAATATTACTTTCACTCATAGGTATTAATTATTATTTAACTAGCGACCGACGAGTGTTTCTCTACTATGTTATGCATGTATTATACATATAAACCTTCCTCTTGAAACACTCTATCCATTAAAAGAAACCGCATCAAAATCCGTTGCGTAGTTTTAAAGATTTATGCATTCATAAGGACATAGGGACAGAGAAAGCGACTTTATTTTATACTATGTAGTGATGTAGGCTTTTTTTTACTTATTTGACTACTTTAAACTTCCCGGGCATTCAATAAAATTTAGAAGAGGGACCAATGAGAAGGATTCGAGAGGTTTCGGTATATTACCATTTATGTGATAGACTGGCACTCCGCTTCCGCAGAAACAGGAATGACTGAGAAGTATACTCTAGTCAAGATGGCAGAACAATACAAAAAAATATTTAACAAAACCATGCAAATAAAATTACACACAAAATACCGGGAGTAAATAAAGTAGCTGACCATATTTCAGAGTGTGATTCTTACCCATGAAACTTACCCTTTAGGAACACAGGTCGAAATATGAAATAAAATAAAATTCAGCTCTAACATACAAATTGACTTCAGCCGCTGTCACCATATGTAGGAGAATGTTAATATTTTTTTTCGTAATTCGACCTATGTTTCTTGGGGAAATTTGCTCTGTTTCATGGGTCTACGAATGATCAGGTTTTTTTTACTCACTGTATACTCGTAAAATCTACTGCAAGCTTCGTCAATTAAATATTGAATATTTATCAGCAACATATAGTCTAAATTATGAAGTATCAAGTGTTGTTTCTGGTTTATATTTTTAGACTCTACAAACCGCCGTTCAAAACAGAAGGTAGGCAAACATAAAATATGATCCTGAAATTCATTCTATTTGATTTTCAACTGAAAACGAAGTCTCTCATAACAGTTCAAACACCTCTGTCATTACAGCAGCGACAGCGGTAATAAGGTGTCATATTTCTTCTTTATCTAATTTCCACGCGCGTGCGCGGGAGTGACATATCCGGTGCGGCGCGTGGGCAAACCGAATTGGGAGGATACAGTTAGCAATATATGCTAGCTAGTATGGTATGGTAGCATACTTTGGGGGTAATAGTCCAATACTGCAAGGCTGGTAGCTTTCACTATGATTCTAAGAATACATACATACATACATACATATAATCACGCCTTTATCCCTAATGGGCAGAGGTCGGAAATTCGGGTGCAAAAAAAGTAAAAACCCACTGTTGGAGCTACTAAGAGTTGCTACAACCACCTTTTTCAAGATTTTTAGGGCCCCAGTCTATTTTTCTTTATTAAATTGTTTTAGTAATGCCAATGTGTTCTTTGCGTCAATATAAGTCGAAACTGTTTGCAATTTTTTTAAATATTTGTTTTAATTTGAAAGATAAAAGTAGAAATGAGTTTTCAATGTACTGAAAAATATTAAAAATATAAAAATATCGTTTGATTGTTTGATATTTTTATTGAATACCCTT
The DNA here is from genome assembly GCA_949820665.1 of Scrobipalpa costella. Taxonomy (NCBI): domain Eukaryota; kingdom Metazoa; phylum Arthropoda; class Insecta; order Lepidoptera; family Gelechiidae; genus Scrobipalpa; species Scrobipalpa costella. The sequence goes on from OX463306.1 coordinate 4,280,692, forward strand.
TATAAATGATTTCTACGATGCTTTTATTATTATTACACAAAAATTTGAATGGGGCCCTCGGGGGCCCAAAAGCGTTTTATTTCTTTAAAAAAAATTGCGGAGAAAATTAAAATTAAAATTCGTATTTGGCAAGGTTAAGACAAGATAAACGCTTTTTACTCTTGTATTTTTTTCTATACGGTTGATAGTTTCAGGATAAATTGATGTTGAAGTTAGCAGGACACAATCGTTCAAAACCAAGCAAAGTAGTGGTTTTTATGGTGAAATCGTCTAGGTTAAGAAGAGATAGGCAAGGCACTTCTCTTTCTTGTTATTTTTTTCTCTACGGTTGACAGTTTCACAGTGAATTGATGTTAAAGTTGTCAGGACAATTTTTGGGCCTGGGGGCCCAAAGCATTTTACTTCTTAAACAAAGAAATTACGGAAAAAAACAAAATTAAAATTCTTATTTGGCTAGGTTAGGACAAGATAAACGTTTTTGCTCCTGTATTTTTTTCTCTACGGTTGATAGTTTCATAGTAAAATAACAATTAAATGCTTGTTACTAAGTTACATGAAATACTTTTGGCTTTCTTTATAAAATTTGACCATAATATTGTGTACTTTCAACATTTCACAAATTGAAACAGATGCAGCTCTATACGCTGACCTTGTCGCATATACTGAGAGAGAGAGAGAGAGAGTATATTGGACCAGCATGTATGTGTCTTTCAAATAAATATTTCTAGGAAATTTATCACTTCGACCGTTTATCCCAGTATGTGCAAAAGACTACTCAACCATAGTGGAAGATATACCAAAAAATACTTAAAAGTACTCCATACAATGCGCGAACAACAGCATTGTTCAGGGAAGAAGACACCATTCTAGTGCCCCTATCCTCACACGTGCGCTTTCAACTTGCTTCAAGTTGTACATTGCTGCATAGCATCAAAACTGCATCGTTTTAAGGTAATTCGGAAAGCTACGACAGTGACACCACCAGTTTAAAATAAATTGTGCCTGAAATACAAACATTTTCATGAATATTTTACGATTGGCAACAAGTACATACATACATAAAATCACGCCTTTATCCCTTACGGGGTAGGCAGAGCGTTAAACGCCTCGTAAAGGCGCTTAACAACAACTAGGCAACAAGTTCCTACTAATTTTCAATTTTATAATCTATAATATAATAATTCACACTTAAGAATAAAAGCTATGTATTGCGCAAGTGCTAAAAGTTCATTAAAGTGACCACTTTTAGCGCTTGTGTAATACATAGCTTTTATGCTTAGTGTGAATTATTTTATTATGGATTATAAAATGGAGAAATAGTTGCGTTTGCCGCCAATTGTAAACTATTTATGAAAATGTTTGTATTTCAGGCACAATTAATTTAAAACTGATGGCGCCACTGTCGCAGCTTTCGAACCACCATAAGGTGGTGTTCATTACAGGAACAAAAGAAAAGATGAATAAGCAATTAGATGATTTTTACAAATCTATTTAGATTAGAATCGTATGGTGTGTCGTGCGAGAATATGCACGAAGTGAGTGGACACATTGGCGCTTTGTTATTGGTTAAAGTTATGTATGACATGTGAGCGTTCTGAACAGTGATTTTTGCTAGGTTCAGCGTATGACTCGACACAGTGCAAATTGACCCTAATCTTAATGCTATAAAATCGAAGATGCGTTGACGCGGCTTTGACAGGTGGTATGGGTAAAATGTGTAAAATACAAAAAACTACCTGTTAAAAAAAGGTTGGAGCTATCAACTTCCTAGAAATATGCATTTCAAGGACACCTACACGCTGGCCGAATATCCCTGTCTCTCTCTATCTTTGTCCCTGTCTATCTCTCTCTTTGAGTATGTGCGACAAGGTCAGCATATTGACTGTACTAAGTGCGTCTAGGATGTATTGTCTTAATTTTTGGTTTGTAAAATATGGCAAGTACACAAAATCAAAAGTGTATTACATGTAACCTAGTATCAAGTATTTTCTCTGATATACTTATTGGAAACCGGCTAACCCAGGGAGGGTTTCAGTATTGTATTTTAAACGATGGGCTGACAACCTGTCACTATAGCAATATACAGATCCACCTGGAATGACCCTCAAAATTTGTCAGACGTGGCGGAACGACCTTTGTTTAGGTCGTTTACGCTCTGCATACCCCATTAGAGATAAAGGCGTGATTATATGTATGTATGTACTTATTTGTAAAATATAAAATAAAGACGAATCCGGTAAAATTCTTTTTATATATATATGCGAGTGCTTGACTGGTCTTATTTTAAGGATTTAGGTGCTTACAATGAACCTTAATAGTTTCACAACGAAAGAAAAAAGTATAGTAATGTTTAAGCAGTAAAACGCTTTGGGGCCTCCAGGCCCAAAAATTGTGTCCAGGGAATTTTAACATCAATTCACTGTGAAACTGTCAACCGTAGAGAAAAAAATCTTTCTTGAAAGAGAAGTTCCTATCTCTTCTTAACCTAGCTGATTTCACCATAAAAACAACTACTTGGCTTGGTCTTGAACAATTGTGTCCTACTAACTTCAACATCAATTTACCCTGAAACTATGAATCGTAGAGAAAAAATGACAAGAGTAAAAAGCGTTTATCTTGTCTTAACCTTAAAAATTACGAATTTTAATTTTAATTTACTCCGCAATTTTTTTTAAAGAAATAAAACGCTTTTGGGCCCCCGAGGGCCCCATTCAAATTTTTGTATAAAAATAATAAAAGCATCGTAGAAATCATTTCTAAATGGTATTCAATAAAAATATCAAACAATCAAATGATATTTTTATATTTTTAATATTTTTCAGTACATTGAAAACACATTTCTACTTATATATTTCAAATTAAAACAAATATAAAAAAAATTGCAAACACTTTCGACTTATATTGACGCAAAGAACACATTGGCATTACTAAAACAATTTAATAATGAAAAATAAACTGGGGCCCTAAACATCTTGAAAAAGGTGGTTGTAGCAACTCTCAGTAGCTCCAACAGTGGGTTTTTACTTTTTTTGCACCCGAATTTCCGACCTCTGCTAATGGGGTAAGCAGAGCGTAAACGACCCAAACAAAGGTCGTTCCGCCACGTCTGACAAAGTTTTGAGGGTTATTTAAGATAGATTTGTAAGTATATTGTTGTAGTGACAGGTTGTCAGCCCATCGCCTAAATTAGAATATACTGAAACCCTCGGATCCCTTAGCTGGTTTTTACAGCATACCCGGGAGGAAATGCAGCTGGCACATTCTATGTTTTTCTCTCGCTCCCAGGCCAGCATGGAAGAATAGTTTAGTCTAAGAATAGTTTTTCATTATTATTATTATACTAGTCTAAACTGTCGTGAGACAGTGGTGACACTGTCTTGTGTATGCTGGGCATAAAAGTAATAATTATACAATACATAAATACATGAAAAGACGCCTTCATTTACTTAGGGTAGGTAGAGCGCGAATGCTGAATGGCATTTTCGCTACGTCGTCGTAACAATTTGAAAGTCATTTGCTGTGTTTGGTGAAATTTCCTAAATTTTCAACTAAATCCTACTAATTATTCGGATGTAGCCTTATATTCAGTATTTTTCTATATACTGTGCTCTATAGACTTTTACCAGAAAAACTTAACATAAGAACTATTTTTTTTATTAAAAAGCTATTGGATTCTCATCGCAGTACAATATACGTATATGTAGACGTCTCAATAATACTACGTGATGGAATTCCTGAAGCTAATCAGTAGGTTATTGGCCACTTTGAAACGTGGACTGCCAAAAAACTACGACAAAAAAAATGCTTAAAAAAGAAGCGTAAAATGACTGTCCAGTGGCTTCGTTGGTTAAACGGCAAATTACCAACTACCCAAGCAAATTCAATTAGCCGCCAAAACTACCATGACTCATATTGACGAATCACGATCATGGTAGAGTCTATTCAAACATTTGATGATGTTCAAATACCTTCTTGCTGGACTGGGACCGATAGAAAAACATAGAACGTGCCAGCTGCATTTCCTTCCGGGCATGCTGTAAAAACCAGCTAAGGGATCCGAGGGTTTCAGTATATTGTAATTTAGGCGATGGGACAGCCATATACCTACAAATCTATCTATATATATAATAAATCTCTAGAAGGGTCATGTGTGTACATTAAATATTTTTTACAAAAAATAATTGCAACAGACATTATTACCGATATAAAGACCAAAACATTTTTTTTTTTAGATTATTTGTCTGTCTGTCTGTCGGTCGGTCTGTTTGTCTGTCTGTCTGTCTGTCTGTCTGTCTGTCTGTCTGTATGTTACCACATCACGCCAAAACTACGGAACCGATTTCGATAGGACTTTTTTTATTCAACTGTAAGTTACCCGGGTTGCAACTTAGGATACCTAAAATCACGCTACCTGACTTAGGGAGTAGGCAGGAAATTGAAATTTGGCTGTTTCTTAACCGATTTTTATGGAACTTTTTTTATTCGACTGAGCATTATTTAAAATCAAAGCTACGATACAAATAATTATTATAAGGTAGGAAATTGAATTTCGGCCGATTTTAACCGATTTTGATAGATTTGTTCGACTCATCATCTCCCTAGCATCTCCCTAGCCTTATCCCGTATCTTACGGGGTCGGCTACGTAATCTAGGGGGATTGAACTAGGGTACTGGTTTTTACACAGAGCGACTGCCATCTGACCTCCGCAACCCAGAAGGGAAACCAGACCCAATCCTAGATTAGGTCAGAGTTTTCAAGCCGCCAATGCTTAGCAATGGCCTCTGACATGGCTTAACGACTAATATCTACGGTATTAAACGATACTAACCGGGACCAACGGCTTAACGTGCCTTCCGAAGCACGGAAAAAGCGCCAAATAAACGTACATATGAAATTCGAAAACCGAAAACACATTAGTACGTGGGATTCGAACCACGACCTAGCTCAGGAGGCAGCAGCCCTAAAAACAAAGATCTGACAATGCGAAACACACATCCGCGCGCGGGTTAGAAGATCCGGCTCCTACGCGCGGAGAAGCGTTTTCAGTATGTTCGACACTACGTGTTTTACATACAAACCGGGCGTACGAAGTACACAGCTAGTCTTAAATAACACTAAACATTTTGTCAGACGTGGCGGAACGACCTTTGTTTAGGTCGTTTGCGCTCTGCCTATCCCATTAGGGATAAAGGCTTGATTATAATATGTATGTATGTATGCAAATACCTACAATTTCACAAACTATAAATATTTAAGTGTGATATATACGTAAAATAATAATAACAATCAAAAATTGAAAAAATACTTATTACGGATTATGATCGATTGTTGTGCATATTATTTGCGTTTCGTACATACATACTCGTACATACATATAATCACGCCTTTATCCCTAATGGGGTAGGCAGAACGTAAACAACCTAAACAAAGGTCGTTCCGTCACGTCTGACAAAGTTATGAGGGCCATTTAAGATAGATTTGTAGGTACATTCCTGTAGTGACAGGTTGTCAGCCCATCGCCTAAATTCCAATATACTGAAACCCTCGGATCCCTTAGCTGGTTTTTACAGTATGCCCGGGCGGAAATGCAGCTGGCGCATTATATGTTTTTCTTTCGCTCCCAGTCCAGCATGGAAGAAATTGCGTTTCGTTGTGTAATAAATAATAGTTGTAATTGGAAACGAGGCAAGTAGTATTTAAAAGATTAGTTCTTCTTCTTTGTTATTTATTTTCCTTGTATGTCGATGCTTTAAACTTACAATTTGATGTTATAACTTATTTACCTTAGCAAAGTAATACACAAAATTATTTATTTATTATTGAGACAAATTATTTGTACGAAAATGTTCATTTTCTTATACTGCGCATGAAGCAAAATTAATAGCTTCCAGGAAATTAATACAAGATATTAATAACCTATCAAAACCTGTTTGAAATTCGCAGACACATACAAAGTTTAAACAGCACCTAATAACACATTCGCGAGGTGACAAAAGGTCATCCACTGACGATTGCAAATTCAATTCTAATCTTCATAAAGCTTGATGAAGATTGACTTGCCATTTAATTAATATACTCATAAATACACTGGCTCCTTACGAGGCCTGTCCGCGAGCGGTGGTGCCTTCACTAGTTAAAAAAAATCATAACTCGTAAAATATAGACATTTTCAATACTTTTCTGCTTCCATGCTGGACTGGGAGCGATAGAAAAACATAGAATGTGCCAGCTACATCTCCTCCCGGGCATGCTGTAAAAACCAGCTAAGGGATTCGACGGTTTCAGCATGTTGTAAGTTAGGCGATGGGCTGACAACCTGTCACTACAGCAATATACAGATCTATCTTAAACAACCCTCATAACATTGTCAGACGTGGCTAAATGACCTTTATTTAGGTCGTTTACGCTCTGCCTACCCGATTAGGGATAAAGGCGTGACTTTATGTATGTATGTATGTACTTTTAACACTTATCTCTGTTACTTTTTTAGATTTAGACCTAAGGATTTGTTAGAAGTAATGAATTGAGAAGCAAATAGTAGTAAGTAATCCTGGAGTTAGTATCGAAATTTATCTCCAGGGAATTATTTGCTCCTGAATTACTTCTAAAAAAATCTTTAGGTTTAGGTAAGGAAGTGACAGAGAAAAGTTTTGAAAATGTCTATATTTTGCTAGTTATGATTTTTTTACGAGTGAGGGCGCACCGCTCGCGGTGAGGCCTCTTAAAGGATTGCGTCCATTGGATAACATAATATGTAGTGTGAAGCAATTAAAAAAAATGTAAAGCAGAGCCTCGGCCGACGTAGCTAGCAGAAAAGTGATTGGAAATAATGGACGCTCGTTCATAGCCTGTTGGTGAAACTAAAACCCCAAAAGTATGACTAAAGACAAGATCTCAGAAAATACTGCTGGTAAGCCTGGGAATGATGAAAAATAATAAAACTGTGTCCATAGAAACTTATATCATATGTTAATTGCAAATATTTTTTAAGCAAAGTTCGTTTATTTAACGTTGAGTTATCAAAACAAACTTGTTTTCAGCCCATTAACTGCTTTTTCCTTACAACTTTAAATAAAATATACCACAAAACAAATGTTTATATCAAGATGACAAGTTTATAACAAATGTTTATATCTATACAGTTCCGTAATTTAAAGAAAATTATTACGATTATTATTACGGGCCGCAAAACACGTAACACGTTGGTATGGATAACGCAACGTAAAAAAACGAACCATAGATACATTATTGACCGTAATTCTTTTTTAAAGAGTTAAAAAATTCAATATAATATCTTGTTTTAAAATATAGCTTCCCTGTGGGTTCGAGCTTTATCTACATTTATCTTGACGAGTTGATAGTACATACATACATACATAAATCACGCCTTTATTCCTTACGGGGTAGGCAGAGCGTTTAACGCCTCGTAAAAGGCGCTTTCGCCACGTCTGACAAAAATTGAGGGCAATTTTAGATTGTAATATGTATTGCTATAGTGACAGGTTGTCAGCCCATCGCCTAAATTACAATACACTGTAACCCTCGAGTCCCTTTTGCTGACTTCAACAGCATGCCCGGGAGGAAGGGCAGCTGGAACATTCTATGTTTTTCTATCTCTCCCAGTCCAGCATGGAAGAAGTTGATAGTATAGGTACAATACAATAGTTTTAATATAACATTTTAACGCTAGACCACACACGATGGCGTCGGGAGTCAAACTGTTAATTGACATGTATTGTAGTGCTCAAATTGTTTTATTTACTGGTGTTATAATTTTGTAGGACAAGGACAAAGATGCTACGATTGATATTATGGAAAATTCTAAACATTCAATTACTCTCATTATGCTGGACTGGGACTGAAAAAAGAAACATAGAATGTGCCAGCTGCATTTCTTCCCGGGCATGATGTAAAAACCAGCTAAGGGATCGGATGGTTTCAGTATATTGCAATTTAGGCGATAGGCTGATTACCTGTCACTGCAGTAATATAGCTACAAATCTATCTTATATAACCTTCAAAATTTTGTCGGAGTGGCGGAACGACCTATGTTTAGGTTGTTTACGCTCTGCCTACCCCATATGGGGGTGATTATATGTATGAAATTATTCTCTTTTTTTATGTTTCTGAAATACTCAACATGCCAATAAGAATTATAGAAATATCTGATAGTACCAATTTTATTTTCTCGGATTTGAAGGAAAAATATTCAGATATCTGGCGAAGTTTAACATGTAAGTTATCTCGCAAACGTGTGCCGAACAATACATAACTAATGGACAGCTTTACCTCCTTCACATAAATATTCATAGACTTTGCGCAAGCACAGTTCTTTGGTAGAGCTCATAGATTTTGACCCCCCCAATTTCATATATACATAAGATGGGAGGGATTCGGGATAGGGATATTCCAAAGTAATAATACAAATGAGAAGATTATTAACATACTGAAAATTTTATATATGCTCTGTATTTGATTTGCAACCAGGAGACTGCTGTAATGGCTTACCACAGTATGTTTGCATGCTCTGCTTTGCGATTTGGTCTCGTTTTGTGGGGAAATACTTTTGATCTTAATCGTGCCTTCCTCATTAAAAAAAAAGTTTAATCTAAGTGTGATGTTGGTCCACTGGACTCATGTAGACCACTATTAAAAAAAAAACTGCTTACACTGCCTTCAATGTACATATTCGAAATGTGCCTGTTTGTCAAAAATAACGTGGAACTATTTAGGAAAAAAAGCTGACGTTTGTAATTTTAACACTAGATACCCCAATCGGTTAGTGACTCTACCATTTACAACAACCTGCTTTTCACGTAATAGCTATAACATGGCAGTTAACTTTTTAACAAGCTACCAGATGCACTGAAGGATTTGCCTATAAAAAAATTCAAGGTTTCTTTGAAAAAATATTTGTGTGAACAATGTTTTTTATAGCACTGAGGAATTTTTGACATGTACTGTTAAAATATTTATTTGATTATGCTTTTGTAAATTTGATCGTTCTTTTCTATTTTCTTGACATCATAATTTGACTTTTTGTTTTTATTCCTAAAATATTTTGATGTATACTTTGACATGGTCTTGCGACTCTATATTTGCATGCCAAATAATTTGGTTAAATTGTGTGATACTGACATGTATATTATTTGTGACATCTATTATAGTATATTCGAACCACATTTAAAGCAAATAAAAAATTCATTCATTCATATGTACATTTGAAAAAAATCTAACGATACCCAGATATAAAAAGCTCTACATACATACATAAAATCACGCCTTTATCCCTTACGGGGTAGGCAGAGCGTAAAACGCCTCCTAAAAGGCGCTTTCGCCACGTCTGACATAAATTGAGGGCAATTTTAGATTGTAATGTGTATTGCTGTAGTGACAGATTGTCAGCCCATCGCCTAAATTACAATACACTGTAACCCTCGAATCCCTTTTGTTGACTTCTACAGCATGCCCGGGAGGAAGGGCAACTGGAACATTCTATGTTTTTCTTTCTCTCCCAGTCCAGTATGGAAGACTAAAAAGAAGAATAAAAAGCTCTACCTATTGTAAATAGCGAAATGTCTGAAACTATCGACAATTCCACAACACTATCACGTAAAGCAAACAATTCATAATCGTCTCCGTTCTGTACTCCTACTAAACTGTAAAACATGAAGTATGTTCTATGAAACATGTCGACCGTAAATTGTACAAGATTATGATTTTCATATGAAACACGTTCTCTATGTACTTCCACATCTGAGGTTTGTGCTTGAGCAAAAGTATGTATCACTATTTTATGGTCTGTGTCAAAGGATAAGTGTGTTTTACACGATAGTACAAATCTCAATATTATGGTATAATAAACTTCTTACATTAATAAGCTCATGAAATCTAAGCCAACTTTATACTCAATCTTTATACACTATTAAAAAAAACTACTGTTTTCTTACTCAACAACTTGCTTAATCTTATCTGGCTGAACATTTTACAAATTATGAAGTTCGTGAATTCTTGAAAGCCATCTGAGAATTATACCTACATACATATAATCACGCCTTTATCCCTAATGGGGTAGGCAGAGCGTAAACGACCTAAACAAAGCTCGTTCCGCCACGTCTGACAAAGTTTTGAGGGTTATTTAAGATAGATCTGTAGTGACCGGTTGTCAGCCCATCGAATAAATTACAATATACTGATACCCTCGGATCCCTTAGCTGGTTTTACAGCATGCCCGGGAGGAAATGCAGCTGGCACATTCTATGTTTTTCTCTCGCTCCCAGGTCAACATGGAAGTAATGTTTTTCTCTCGCTCCCAGGCCAGCATGGAAGTATAAGCTGAGTATTATAGGCTGAGTATATAATTTATTTAAAGCGGATTATACTCAGGGTTACAGTAATAAAAGAAATAATGTCCAATATCTAAATACAATACCTTAACAAATCCTTAATCATATGTTAATCTTGCATTATGTTAAGATCTGAGACCCTAAAAGGCTTGTATACCACAACAGCTTAGAACAAACATAAACCTAGATAAGTCGATGCAAATGATTCTCCTGTGTAATTCAGAATCAGAATCCGTTTGACCTAGAAATCTTAAACGCTTTGTCTAGGTCACAGAAAACCGGACTACCAAACGAAAATAGATTTACTAATTCTATTGAACGATTCATAATGCATTGAGCTGGTAAGTGGGTCTTTGTAAAAGCTGGAATCACTTAAGAATTACTGATAATGAAATTATCTATAATGAACCGCTAAAATTTACTTTTTCTTGAGCTTAGAGCTCAATGAACTTTTCAAGTTCATATTTTCAAATTTAAATTTTGTAAAATCTGTAAATTTTTTAAGAAAAGAGAATCAGTTAATAATTAGTTCAGTTTAATTTAAATAGTTCTTTTTCTTAAAATAAATTAGTCTTTCTGAAAATATGTACTTGAAAAGTTCATTGAGCTCAAAGCCCAATAATTCAATTTTTATCTGTTCAATTTTTGTTCAATTTTTTATTTTTTCCTGAGACGACATTTTAAAAACTAATATCATCTCAATTATCAGACTAATTGATTTTAATTGAACCTATCTGTAAGATCTAATCTAAGCAGGTCAGAAGTCCCCATAATTAATTTCCTTTGAGACTATCTTGGTGATGATTACTACTGATTTGTGTGGGTGGATTTACCCATTAGCTCTTTCAGAAATTTCATTGCAATCAGAACGCAATCAGAAATTCACAGTTCTCAGTTGTCGACAACAGGATTTGTAGTTTGTAAACATAGGAACGAATTCAAAGCTAAGTTCAGTAGGTGTGATGACGTAACGGCTAAAGCGAGAATATTTGATGAAACCTGCTACATATTTGTAAGGTAAGAAAAGAACTTATCTAAGCAGGACAGAAGTTACCATAAATCATTTCTCCTCTAATTAACCTACCTACCTCAATTTGGATTAAACCATTATAAGCTCTTTCAGAAATTTTGTTACTCAAATCAGCAATTTACAGTTCTCAGCTGTCGACAACAGGATTTGTAGTTTGTAAACATAGTTCCGATTCAAAGCTAGATTCAGTACGTGTGATGAAGTAATGGCTAAAGCGAGAACATTTGAGTCGATCAACAATCCACCGCTTGCCAAATGCCTGTCAATTAGGTTGAAGTTGAACTATTACTCCCTAGACTATTGGGAGTCATACCTAAATTTAATCGTACATCTACTTAAAAAAAAATTGATTAACACACTCGAGAACCAGTGCTCAGTCTAGAAAAAAATATTACAATCTGATTAGAAATTTTATGCCTTGCCTTGTTCAGAACGATATGCTCCTGTGTTCAGCATTTTTTGACCTACTTTTCAGAAAACTGGATTAATATTCTGAAAACTTTTGACTCTTTTTCATGAGGATTTATGATTAAGTTTGCTAATAGTGGGTGGGTAAGTAACTATAAGTAAGCTGGAATCAAATTCAGGGTTAGTGTTTTTTGTTTTAAATATCATTAGACCTGATATTTTTGCAAGAATTTAATCGTACAGCCAAACCTTCATTATTCCAGAAGTATAGACGATCTGCACGAAATGGTCATAAAAAGCTCAGTTGACATGACCAAGACATAAATTCCAACGAATCTGATACGCCGGTTGAATAACAATAGATTGGCGATTTTACTCATTTGTAGAGAACACAAATCTAATTTAATACGTGATTATTTGAATACCGATTCATTTGAATAAACATGACATGAAATAGGATATGTAAGTCTGAAATAGACAATATAATAGATATAATAGATACTACGTCTATTTGTTCCCACGATAGGAATTACGCAGTCTTGTTTTTAATTATTAGGTTAATAGGCATATTCTTATCGGCAAATAAATAAACAGGTATTACGAGTTCCAAAATGATTGAAATTGTCATCATCATTAACCCGCATACAAACAAATCTTTGTCTGTGATTGTAGAAGAAGCCCTTCTGCAACCACTTCCACTGTTACTTTTCCAAAATGGTTGTCTGTTCTTAATAAATGAATTTCTTTCTCTCTTTGTCTTCTTTTCATGCTATGTTTCCTTCTTATTGCTAATTCCACTTGTTTTGTTGATCTACATTTATCTCTCATAAAATCAAATCAACGTTATATTGATAAGCACCTGTTGAAAAAAATCGTATCTTAGGACTACAACTTGGTCAAAGACCACGCCCAACCACGCTCTTATCCGCTGCCATCATCACTAATAATAAATAACAAGAAGTTTGGTTCCATAAATCACATACATTGCTAAAATAAGACATTGTATGTAGATGACTTCTTGCTGTCTTTTGTTTTGACCGACGGATGACTCATCTTTAATTTCGCACCCGAATTTCGTGGAACCTATTCTTGAATATTCAAATATTGTACGGCAAACAGACCAACATTTCTAATGTTAGCATGATGTACGCAAATGTATTATCAATCGAGATGGTGTTTTTTAGCTGCGGGCATGAGTCATGGTCGGACCATCAGAGGATATAAATAATATAGAAATACATGTTGCGTTATAAGAACATGATAAGGTTATGGAAATGAACAGACATACTACATACTCACGATTTGGGAGCGGCAGTAACGTTTGCTGGTTGAAAATGAGTAACTGTTACATGGTTCCGTTCGGTTACAAACTACATTCGTATCAAATGAAAAGATCGATCCAGTATCTATAATTATGCTGGCACTACAATTATTAGTACTTAAACTGCTGACGTATTTATAATTCCACATGCACGCTTTTGTGAAGCTGAATTATAATAAGCAATTTTTCACATTTATTTTACTAGAACTATATACCTAGATGTAAATAGACAATAATTGGGGTCACTGGTCATAACTATGACAAGGTGGGGTTATCTCTTAACAAGATAATTAAAATGTTTACATTTGATACACTTTATACTAGCCACGAGACAAAAAGATATAACTCATTCGTAGGACGTTTTTGTCTGTTTATGTCTTTAATGTTTCTGCCAAGAGGATAAGCATCGGGTGCCTAAATTAGAGTAGCCAACTAACATCACATATGGCTGGAGATTTATTTATTGTGATGACGTCACGCGCCAGTGACCCGCCTCGCCTGCGCTTGAGTCTAGTCCCCATAACTCACTTATGCCTCCGTGGTCTAGTGGCTAGTGCCATAGACTCCTGATCCTGGGTCCTAGGTTCGATTCCCAGGGGGGAAACACAAAGTTGATATTTGAGAATTTATCACTTTGTGATTTTTTCCCCAGTTTGGTTAGGACATTGCAGGCTGAATCACCTGATTGTCCGAATAAGAAAAAGATTTCGTGCTTTGGAGGGCACGTTCAGCCGTCGGTCCCGGTCGCTGTCTTTTATAGTGGTCGTTACTCAAACCATGTCAGAGGCCTGATAGTTGTGCTACTAGGCGGTTTAAAAACTTTGACACCAGGGTTCATCGGGTCGACAGACTCGATACCCACTCGACAGAAGAACTTATGCCATAGATTACATACTTTTAAAACAAACTCCTAGTCATCTGGTTTTTCCGGAACAGTTCCTAGACTAGGAATGTAGGAACTATTGCGAAGTATTTCAAACATTTTAGTTTATTCAAAGGAATAATTTAAGTAGTCTACGAAAAATATACAATTCAGTCGAACAATAAATTTACCCGAAGATAATTCGCACTTAATTTAGTATTCAAAAGAAAACCAGTAATCGTTCTACATTCTTTTAACTATGTTAAATGCGAAAATTCAAGGTGAAATACCCGGAATAATGAAGATAGCGTTTAAATAAACTAATATAATAGGAGACGCAAGCGATATCCCTGTGGTGCCCAGCCCTAGATTTAATTAAAGACGAGCGTTAGTTGGTATTGTTTATTTTTTGTTATTTTATGGTGTGGTGATATTGATATAAGGACTAATGGGGAAAGGACCTACATCAATCGCCGAATTTTATCACTACCTCAATCAAATACTTTTCAAAAATTTATAATCGATGCATTAGTTTGGCCATTCAAAGAGAGAATTCAATGGGAGACCATGTCTGATGGAGACGCGCTAAACAATTTGTTTTATTTTTAAGTGTAGTTTGTAAGTTTTTTTTTTGGTATGTTTTAAAAAGCATTATCAATAATAATAATATCCATTTCAACTAAGTTATGTATAAATTATATTCTCTAATCAGTACCGGCACTTTATAGCGCCAAGGTTGCGTTTACCTATTGTGCTAAAAGATAGTGTAAACGTCTTGAGTACAGCACGAGAAGTGTCGTTTTCTGTGTTGTAAGCCAATAGGCATATCTACATATACATATAAACATACATATTCAGGTAGTCATTTGCGTATGCATAAAATTCTTAACAAATTATAAACAGGCTTTGTATTGTGAGCTATACAGAGGATTTTCACCGTTGTCATCCAAGGATATTTATGTTACTTAGCTTTCTGAATTGCGGTATAAGTAATGAGTTTTTCTGTGGGAGTAAGATATTTTATTTATTTCCAGCAAAACGTATCATCTCATATGCCTATTTCTCTTGGCTAAGACTAACGTAGCTTTCTAAAGGCGAAATGATTTAGAGTAGTTTTTAAACTGTAACATGGATCTTTACCTACCATGCTCATATTGGTGTAATAAGGATTTTACTTGGAATTATTTATTTAAATTAATATAATACTGCTTATAAACTTCACATCCTGTATTTTCGGGCTTATTGGTTTCTGTCGTGTAGGCACGTTCGAAGTTATTTTAGTTTGCTAATTATTGATAAGTGCTCAACCTCGTTGCCTGGCTTCGAAACAACATTTTGATGTCCAAAATCTCCGATAATGTTGGAACCTCATTCGTGCACACACAATGTTCGAACAGTTACAAAACTGGTAGTGGAACCTATTAGCAAGTGATGAGCAGATTATTTGCTCTTCGTCCGCGAATGGAAGCCTGATTTGTCCCATGATTTTGTTTGCGCAATCAATTTGAACAACCACTTATCTGCCATTCTTGGAAGCGGTAAATCTGTTCGCGTCGGTTCTTTTTGGAAGTGATTTTGGCTTCTGGCATCAGATAAAAGAGAGCCTAAAAAGAAGCTCATTTATTCAATTTCAGTATTTTATCCTGTCACAACAAATGACCCAAATGTTGATAAAGTACTTTTGCAACATTAAATTGTGGTAATGTTAACTACAAAAGCAATGTACAACTGTTTCTTTTTCTCACAGTTTCACATTGCATAGTAATTCTTTATGGCCTGTAAACGCTTGAAATAATAAAAAATATAATTTAAATGGACACTAAACATAAAAACTTCTCTCATAACTTGCTGGTAAAACCACTTAAGCATTCCGCTGACATTCATATAGGAAAATATAAAGCTACATCTCAAACAAGATCTTGTGTCCAGCATAGAGCATTAACCTCTGAGGTTTAATGGTGAAGTATGTAAATAAATCACCCAGATAAATACTAAAGATTGCCAACACAAAGGGTGCGCGAACAAAATGGTGGAAACGGCAAGCAACGGTCTATAAAGTGTTGCATGAATTAACGTGGGGCCAGCTATTTCGGGATCCTGGAGTCGCTCCAACAACGGAATCGGAATCACTCGGTCACTTTCCTCAGTCACTGACTCAGGCCACACTCAGACCGGCTTCTTGAGACCAGCGATACGAGGAACAGATCCAGGCGTAACTTATGGATACGCAAAAACAAAAACTACTTTGACAAAAAGTTGAACCGAATGATGCTTACTCCGAGAAGTCTCATCACATCCGTAAATCAATTGGAATTAAAGAAATAGCAGCTGTAACATTGTTTAAAATATTGAATGCATAATATTTTTTTGCTAATCGATAGTCAACGAAAGATAAGGCAAAATATTCAGACACCGTAGAAAATGAAATAAAACTTGTCCGTACCCAATCCACTTAACCTCTAGATAGCAAAACAACCTAGTTGCGTGAACTAACTAGGTCAATTATAGTTCATAGCGACTACTTATTAGAGGGGTGTAAATGCCATTAATAGGGGGAGAGATGGCTATCGTGCTTCCCCTGCTGAACTATAGATCATTTGTTAAGGGAATTGGACTCATTTCAGACCATAGATAGATAGTAGCTTACAGTATTTTGTATCTACGATTTCAATTCATTTGTTTAAAGGCGATTATTCGGAAGAGCCCGATGGTGTAGTGGATAGGGCCGCTGCCTCCTGAGTGGGAGGTCGTGGTTCGAATCCCACCACGTACCAATGTGTTTTTCGGTTTTCGAATTTCATATGTACGTTTATTCGGCGCTTTTTCCGTGCTTCGGAAGGCACGTTCAGCCGTTGGTCCCGGTTAATATGGTTTAATACCGTAGATATTAGTCGTTAAGCCATATCAGAGGCCAGTTCTAAGCATTGGCGGCTTGAAAACTCTGACCTAATCTAAGATTGGGTCTGGTTTCGCTTCTGGGTTGCGGAGGTCAGATGGCAGTCGCTCTGTGTAAAAACCAGTACCCTCGTTCAATCCCCTAGATTAGGTAGCCGACCCTGTGAGATACGGGATAAGGCTAGGGAGATGAAAGGCGATTCTTCATGGAAAAGTAAGCTAATATAAATTACAATTTGCCGATTGATGGGAAATGATCCGGAAAAAAATAATGTGACGAAAAATTGGTTCCAATTTTAAAGTATTTGACACTGATATTAGACCTGGTCTAAATAAAAATTATGAAATATCTCCTTGTGAGCTAAAATATTACGTATGGACTTTATCAAAGTATAAAAAAAATAAGCACTGTTTGTGTATTTACATTTCTACACGGTAAAAATAATTTAAATAGAAACTATTTCTCTCTTTCGGTATGTTCGTATGGTTGTATTTACGCGTGTAATAATTCCTCAGCGTCGTGTCCCAAATCCGCACCTGTCGCGATGACTTGCTTTCAGAATTTCAAAGCAACATTTACGTAGGAGAGATTCGGGAAACTTTCTAATTTTACAATACTCTTCATATCGAAAGCACGCCAGTGGGAAATCTCGCGAAAACTGTACATAGTTTGTGATTGTGAATCATCTGATGATTTGGTTATCGAGAAACGAGGAGAAGTCAGGAATGATGTGTCAGCGGATGAAAATAATTTCAACTTTAGTACTCACACTTGTGAAATTATAAATACTTCACGGTTCCGCATTGTTGCGGTTCTTGAGTACTATATTTTCAAGACAGTGTTTATTCGGGAGAAACTAGTCACTTAGATTATGTTGATAAATTCTGTTAGTACCTACCATTTTTAAATACTCAAAAAAATAAGCACTTTCATGTAAAAAGTGCATTTAATTCTGTAGAATAATATATCGTTTACAAACTCTTACACATTAATACTATATTTGAGTTATTACGAAGTATAGATAAATCTCCTCTAAAAAGGTGAAAAGTAACTATAATATTTCTAAAAAGAATAATTGGTACAATAAATTGTTAAATAAATACATAAAGGTAAACAATCTTTCACGTCTTTTTATTCAAAAACACATTTGTAAAATAAATTATTAGTGTTGGCTAATTAAATAATTACCAAAACTTTTTTTTTTATATCTAATAGCTAAAACTCATTTTAGAAACATGACCTTCGATTAAAATACATGAAATACTGTTTACCTTAATTCTAGGAGCTATTTAATAATACTATAGCATCCAAATCTGTAACGTAATTCAAAATAAAAATGAAGTGCAATTGGACAATTATGGTAACTATAGGAGACAAATTATATACTTCATGGATAACATGATACATAAAGTTTACCACACGACACGAGGAATAAAAAGTAGTATTTAAAGAATCAACAACAAATAAAAGATCAGAACCAAGTAATACCGTTAAAGAAGACGAGTATGGTAGTGTCCTTGATGAACTAATCAATGCAAGTTAGATCATCGGAGGAACTCGTCCCAACCTCAGATTGCGTACTTAGCCCTCTTCACACTCAACGGTAATGTTATCTTGAGTAAAACCTTGCTTATTCAAAGACTAGCGACCCGCCCCGGCTTCGCATGGAAATTATCAGTGTTTCTCTACTATATTATGCATGTATTATACATATAAACCTTCCTCTTGGATCACTCTATCCATTAAAAGAAACCGCATCAAAATTCGTTGCGTAGTTTTAAAGATTTATGCATACATGGGGATATAGGGACAGAGAAAGCGACTTTGTTTTATACTATGTAGTGATACGAAAATTGCTTAAGTGTCTGCCGGAAGTACAAAATCTCATACAAACGTAGTTCCGTTCTCATTTTTAAACGGTAAGACCGAAGTTCACCAAACTTTGTGCACGTATTAACATCCAACTTTTCTATGCTTATAATTACTTTTGGAATCAAAATTTTAACCTTATTCAAATTCAATTTTAGGCCATCTTCACGCAAAATCGTATGCCCGCTATTATTTTGGTCGTGATTGATATTTTCCAACGAAACCTAATTATAAGCATAAATATGTTGCAATTAATTATGTGTACAAAGTTTGGTGAAGATTGGTCTAACCATTTTTTTAACGTAATTACCGTTTGTATGGGATTCGATTTCCGTGCCAGCCAGAAAGAATCAAAAGAGTTCCAAAGCTGAAGTCACCTTTATCATCATAATGTCTATGATGAATATTATAAATTGGTTTTATTTTGAATTTCTGTGAGATCTTGTTCTAAACCTGTGTCCTCTTCATTTTCCTATTTATCTCTGTCGTCTACAAGGAAAACGGAACAATTTAAATAAGAATCATCCTTAACTCTAACCATGATTATCATAACGACAATACTACAAATTTTAATTAAAATATCGAATGCCTGTTTCAATGTCAACTAATCAAATTCATTAACATATGACGGTATAACAAAATCAACAGATATAAAAACAACAAACATTACATGTTTACTTAACGCTGTAGCTATTATCATACAAATATCATCTATAATGTTTCGGAATAAGGTTGATTTAAGGTTAAGTGTTTCGGAGAGTACGGCTCTACCAGACGAATCTCTTTGAGATAACCACGTGAAGTGATATCTTAAGAGCCATTATCAAACAAACAACATTGCGTTGCTTTAGGTGGATATTAAACAGGCAACTGATGCTTTTATACGGGATCAGATCACATTGGATTTTTGAATAATAAATTATTTGGTTCGTCAACGGCACGCAAGGACTCGACCTAGTTTTTATGTAATTTTGAGAACCGGTGGATTTTCGTAAAAGATGAATTTGATTGATTGATTTGCTTTTGCGTATGTGACGGTTTTTGATAAGCATTGTTATTTTAGGTACATTCGGAATATGCTTGTCGATTTTAAAATTTATTGTATTGTGAGTTACTTTACATTTTATTTTCTTATTTGACAATTGACAACCGCCAAAGCATGATGTGCGTTTTTTGTTTCTCCGCCCTAATTGGTTTCGGTTGATTAAAGAATTTCATGCTCGATATCATTCCCAAGAATTAAACATTCGTTTTTGTCGGATTATTTTTATTTAGTTTTTCCTATGTATTAAGGATTGAAAATACCTGTCCAAAGAAGCGTTCCCTTGCCGCTGAGATGCTTTCGCTGCGTGATCTGTCAGGTTCATCCTCAGTTAGATCATCAGTCGGGGGCTGCTGTGGTGTCTCCTCAGGAGCTGGCTGAGGCGCTGCCTGCGCCTGGACCTCCGCCGGCGCAGGCGCAGCTCGCTCGCACTTATCCTCCGCCACTCTCACTCTCTCAGTCACACCTCCGTCCCCTTTCCCACCACTCACAGTCGAACCCTTTTTCGCACTTTTAGATTTTTTATCCTTCTTCACCTTCGGCTTCTTGGGCTTGGGCGGCTTTCCCTGCTGGAAGCGTGCGCTGGCGCAGCACTGCACATTACCCATGTCGGTGCGCGCGCATGTCGCGTCGGGAGTCGGTCGGTCGGTCGTTCGAGGCGTCGGCGTCGGCGCCGGGTCGCGGAATGAGCGCGAGCGTCGCGTCGCCCACCGCGCGGTATTTTCGAATCGCTGACCACCGATTACGCGGATGCCGTCCGCGGAGGATCGCACCCGAAAGCCGCGCGCGGCCGCGGTGGCGTCATCGCGTCCCCCGTCCCCCGCGCCACAAGGTCAAGGCGTCATTGTTCCCGCTAGACGCGCTACTGCCAACGAGCTCAGGTGACCGCTAAGGCGCTGACTGTCTGACTGCTGACTCCAGTAGCAAAATTACAACTCTACAAATGCCATTTGACACGCGAGTGGCGATCGATTGCGTTGTTTACGTTCGGCTGCCACGGGAACCGTATCGCCCTAGCCCGTCAGCCATAACACCTTCGATTCACTTGTTGCAACTGGGCGCTTGAATGCACTACTGTTCGCTATCGCGCACGCGCAGCTGATAGCGTGTCGCACGTGCCGTTGCCATAGTAAACAAACTGCCGGCGACCAACAGCGGACGCAGTGAATGCACTTAGCGAGGGCCGAGGAGGCTAGAGGTTGTTACTACGCAGCAAGTTTCTGTGGAGCTACTGCGCAGGCGTCAAGTTTTCTTTTCATTAGAAATACCTATTAGTTTTAGAAATAACTATTGAACCTTTTGTACCTATACTAATTAAATATTTTGACAGTTTATTGAAAGAAATTAAGAAATATTACTATAATATAACTTTTGTTATGTATGATTTAAAGTACGTGATTTGAGTAAGATAGTCTGATTTTAATTTCGTTACCAGCTCTTATTAAAAACTTCGATAGAAAACATGCAGACGTAGTACTAACTGTACATACTTTATTTTCTAACAAACTATAAATATAGGTATCACATAATTATAGGTGCTATGTGACTACGTAAAGAGTTTGTTATAGTTAATTCTAACTAAAGAGTAGTGCAATACCGGGTGTAAGGGACAGCGTCCCGCAAACTGATAGGGGTTGCTCAGAAAACGAAACTGAACAACTTTCACCACGGGATTCTTTCAGGAAAAAAACTTCCCATACATAACGACCCCACTTCGATCAGATAATTTGTATGGAAAATCAAATATATATTTTCACCGAAAAAAATAACCGTGACACTGTACTTTACCCCGTATTGAGCATACATACATATAATTACTCCTTTATCCGTATTGAGCAACAGCTAATAAAATGTAGGGAGTTATTTTCATCCATGTTTCCTCTTCCTGTTCGATATTTAGGTCTCTACATCCGGAATAATCCGGATACATACATTCATACATATTATCACGCCTTGATCCCTAATGGAGTAGGCAGAACGTAGCGTCCGCCACGTCTGACAAAGTTATTATAGGAGGGTTATTTAAGACAGATTTGTAGGTATATTACTGAAGTGACAGGTTGTCAGCCCATTGCCTAAATTACAATATACTGAAACCCTCGGATCCCTTAGCTGGTTTTACAGCATACGCAGGAGGAAATGCAGCTGGCACGTTCTATGTTTTTCTCTCGCTCCCAGTCCAGCATGGAAGTAAATGAATGATAACAGAGTTTTGAGGGTTATTTGAGATAGATTTGTAGGTATATTGCTATATACTGAAAATCTCGGATCCCTTAGCTACTTTTTATAGCATGCCCGAGAGCAACTGCAGCTGGCACATTCTATGTTTTTCTCTCGCTCCCAGGTCAGCATGGAAGTATTTAATAGCAGTAATAAATAATAAAGGAAATGAGACTGAATAAAGTGTGGTTAACTGCGAGGCAAATCATTATCATCTCCCTAGCCTTATCCCGTATCTACCGTATATCCCGATCGGCTACCTAATCTAGGTGATTGAACGATGGTACAGGTTTTTACACAGAACGACTGTTATGCCATCTGAACTCCGCGCAACCCAGAAGGAAAACCAGACCCATTTCTAGATTAGGTCAATTTTCAGTCAACGCTTAGCACTGGCCTCTCATCTCCCTAGCCTTATCCCGTATATCACGGGGTTGGCTACCTAATCTAGGGGATTGAACGAGGGTACTGGTTTTTACACAGAGTGACTGCCATCTGAACTCTGCAACCCAGAAGGGAAACCAGACCAAATCCTAGATTAGGTCACAGTTTTCAAGCCGCCAATGCTTAGCACTGACATGGCTTAACGACTAATGTCTACGGTATTAAACGATATTAACCCGGACCAACGGCTTAACGTGCCTTCCGAAGCACGGAAAAAGCGCCGAATAAACATACATATAATCCATACATATAATCACGACCTAAACAAAGGTCGTTCCGTCACGTCTGACAAAGTTTTGAGGGTTGTTTAGATAGATTTGTAGGTATATTGCTGTAGTGACAGATTGCCAGCCTATCGCCTAAATTGCAATATACAGATACCCTCGGATCCCTTAGCTGATTTTTTACAGCATGTCCGGTAGGAAATGCAGCTGGCACATGCTATGTTTTCTCTCGCTCCCGGGCCAGCATGTAAAAAATAACGAATAAACGTACATATGAAATTCGAAAACCGATAAACACATTGGTACGTGGTGGGATTCGATTCACGACCTCCCCCCGCTCAGGAGGCAGCGGCCCTATCCACTACACCATCGGGCTCATTTCAACGCTTGGCACTGGCCTCTGACATGGCTTAATGAATAATTTCTACGGTATTTGATTATTTCATTTGAATGAATGCAATATCTTTAGTTTTATCGTATGTATGTTTATCGTATGTTTTTTTTTTCTTCCATGCCGGCCTGGGAGCAAGAGAAAAACATAGAATGTGCCGGCTGCATTTCCTCCCGAGCATGCTGTAAAAACCAGCTAAGGGATCCGAGGGTTTCGGTATATTGTGATTTAGGCGATGGGCTGACAACCTGTCACTACAGCAATATACCTACAAATCTATCTTGAATAACCCTCAAAACTTTGTCAGACGTGGCGGAATGACCTTAGTTTAGGTCGTTTGCGCTCTGCCTACCCCATTAAGGATAAAGGCGTGATTTTATTTATGTATGTATGTTTATCGTATGTTCACATGATTTTGCTTCAATGTTAGACTAGGATCAATATAAATTATAGAAAAGCACCTGCTTCTTTTCCCGTGATGGTTTCGGCGATCTATTGCCATTTATAAAGATGGCTGATAATGTTAACCAACCAATACATATATACATACATATAATCACGCCTTTATCCCTAATGGGGTAGGCAGAGCGTAAACGACCTAAGCAAAGGTCGTTCCGCCACGTCTGACAAGTTTTGAGGGTTATTACAGATGATCATGTCGTATATTGCTATAGTGACAGGTTGTCAGCCCATCGCCTAAAATTGTGAAATACTATTACCCTCGAATCCATTAGCTGGTTTTTACAGCATGCTCTGGAGGTGATGCAGCTGGCACATTCTATGTTTTTCTATCACTTCCAGTCCAGCATGGAAGTACAACCAGTACCAACCAATACAATTATTATTAATCACGAAAACCCTATTTATTAGGCCGTTGATGCTCTATCTACCCCCTAAGAGATAAACGCGTGAAATTTTAAGTGAGATAAGGTCTAGTATTGGTCACCATCAAATACCTACCTACATAGTATTTAACCTTCCATGCTGGACTGGGAGAGATAGAAAAACATAGCATGTTCCAGCTGCCCTTCCTTCCGGGCATGATGTAGAAGTCAGCAAAAGGGACTCGAGGGTTACAGTGTATTGTAATCTAGGCGATGGGCTGACAACCTGTCACTATAGCAATACACTTTTCAATCAAAAATTGCCCTCAATTTTTGTCAGACGTGGCGAAAGCGCCTTTTACGAGTCGTAAGGGATAAAGGCGTGATTTTATGTATGTATGTATGTATTTAACAGTTCGTAAAAAAGAAAAAACGATTACACTCATGGCCCCCAATACGATTCCCTGTATCGGGGTGCCATGGACATACACAAAAACAACTACAAAGAACACCCAGACCATAGACATTTAAACTCATCATTCAAATGTCTACCACGGCCGAGAATCGAACCCGGGAATCTCTGCGTAGCAGGCAAATACACTGCCAGCTAGGCAGTGTGCGTGCATGGTACCTATGGTCGTACAAAACTCTTGCTGAAGATAAAATTCCTGAGCTAATTAAATCTTGGCTTCCTCTCTTTAGTTCTCTCGGTAGTTAAATCTTGTATTAGTTTTTTTTACAGCTTCAACTATTTACAGGGAATAGGGCGTAACATTCTTCGGTAAATATAGAAAGATGGGCAGCCGATGTGTTAATAGAACGTTGCCGCAATATCGGAGACGAATGTAGGACAGTTTATATGTGTTGGTCTGTGGGTGGACCTTACACCGATGCGTAACTGTTTGCGAGTGGTCTTAGGTACCTACTCATTAAAAGGTTCATATATCTTAAGTTTACTTCCATGCTGGACTGGGAGAGATAGAAAAACATAGAATGTTCCAGCTGCCCTTCCTCCCGGGCATGCTGTTGAAGTCAGCAAAAGGGACTCGAGGGTTACAGTGTATTGTAATTTAGGCGATGGGCTGACAACCTGTCACTAAAGCAATACATATTACAATCTAAAATTGCCCTCAATTTTTGTCAGACGTGGCGAAAGCGCCTTTTACGAGGCGTTAAACGCTCTGCCTACCCCGTAAGGGATAAAGGCGTGATTTATGTATGTATGTATGTATATCTTAAGTGGCTTATAAAGTAGCGATACTGTTATGTACGTAGTATTATAGTTACTCTGTGCTGTTATTGTATTTTATGTAGCGATACCTTACATACTCCTTTGTGCTAAGGGGCGTCAAAGTAAATTCAAGAAATAAAAAAAGGCTTCTTAACACAAATTGTCTAATCGAGGTGGTCAATGTGGTAAATTTGTATGTGAAAGTATTTTTTTTTTATATCCAAAAGAATTTCCAGGTGAAAGTTGTCCAGTTTCGTTGACTGAGCAATCATATCAGTTTCTGCTTAAAACTCTCTGGTACGCTGTGCCTTTTACCACGTATGTTGCCTAATAAAAAAATAATCGCATTGTATTTGTCTCTGCAATTCAAGACAAATATTTTTTTTTTTTTTTTTATATTTGATAGGCAATCATTTGTCCGCTATCTCACGTGATGGTAAGTGATGATGTAGACTATGATGGAGCATGATTGCCTAGAAAATGCCTGTTCACTCTCGCCTTGAAAAGGCCCAGGTTATAACGTTCCGGAAATAGATCCGCAGGCAGGGAGTTCCACACTTTGGCCGTTCGCATTAAAAATGTAGAAGCGTACCGCTTTGTGCGAAAACTTGGAATGTCGACAACATAAGGGTGGAATCCCAACCGGCGTCTCGTACCCCGGAGATGGAATGGGGAGGGGGGTATCAGGTCATGAAGCGATGCTGCACATTCTCCGAAATGTATCCTGTAAATGTAAATGTATTCTAAAATATAAATAAAATGTCGCCGCGAGCGCATGTATACGTACGAAACTTTACAAACTATGATATAATATGAATAACTGCCCTCATTTAAACCCCTTCGGCCGCGTACGTAACCGGAGATTCGTAACCAGTTGCGATAGAAGAAAAAATACTCTTTGTACGATACCAGTTACTAACCAAAAGATTTTTTTATTTACTAGATACTGGTTTCGATAAAAGAAATTCGAAGGAATTACTAGGCAGTAATTTATTTTCTTCATACGATACTATAATTTTTCAACACAGGACCTCTTTAGATATTGTTATTCTAGGCTAGAAATTCTAGCATAAAGAGATAAAAACTTCTTGAGATAACACTATTGTCAGTGTCAGTATTCCATTGTTTCCTCATTGATGTCTGTTGATGTCATCCATTCGCAAATTTCAAGCAAACCAATTTAAATTTGTTAAATAAATTCTGTGCTTAATAATTGAAGATACAATATGAATGAAACAAGACTGGAATTCATTTCTACGAAGAGAGGTGGGAGTTCATTATTGATCGACGGACGCAGATATCATAGAAAGAAATTCTACTCTAACGGTGGCACTTTTTGGCTCTGCTTGTAATGAACTTAGCTTCTGCTATTCAAAACTTAATCATTGTTTTAAAATACAAATAACGCCATCTATCAGATTGGTAGGAGAATCACTATAAACGAGAAACTAATGCCAATCTAGTGTTGATTGAGTGGAGAACTAATATTATAGCCAGATCGAACTGAAATTACTTCAATTTGAAGTAAGGACACGCGGTGCCATCTGGAGGAGAATGGGAGAACTATCAAGAGAAGTAGGAATGGAAGGAAGGCTCTCGAAAACTCGAAAAATGGTCGAGAAGAGGGAAGATAAAACAGTCGGGGGGCTCGAGAGGGGGGATTGGGCTGGAAGATGGAGGACGGAGGGCGAGGAGAGATGGAGAATGACGCGGGGAAGATAAAGAGCGTCGGGAACCGAGCAGGGAGAAGTTTACTCGACCTGGAGTTTTAGTTTGAGTGGAAGTTTAGTTTTACTTGAAGTTTAGTTGACTTTTACCAGTGAAAGTGTACACATCAAAGAGGAGAGGAGAGTATGTAGCCAGGAGGCAACCAAGAGAACTACTTTGGTGGGATGTTGGTGCCATCAGTTGTTCCTGTTGTGGACGGAGGGCGGTGACCTGACGATCAGCTGTTCTTTACATGGTGAAGTGGAGGATGCTGACAGTGGAGTCTTGCAGAGCTGGTGGAGTGCCACCTACAAGGATTCTAAAGGAATTTACATCGTGTTTTATTTACTTTACCATTTCTACATTTATTTAATTATCTTGTCCACTTCAGACTTTGTTTATTGACAAGGTTTTTCCCTGTTCAATTAACAATCCTTTTTTATGATATTTCATACTTGCCAAAGGCCGTTCTATTCATTTATATATATATATATATATATATATATAATTTCCAATATTTCTTATATGATAGGTACGGTTAATGAGATATATGTAGGATTGTAGGTCGGTTTAGCATGCAACTACATAATTTATACACAGCTAAGCGGTTAAGTAAATAGGCAGTTTAGGTACATTGTAGGAGTAGGTTAGGTAGGGGTAGGTTTAGATGGATAGGTTAACCTAGGTAATAATAAATAAGAATTAGGACAATATCTAGGAAAGTAGGTGGGGGTAGCTATTTGGGATCCTAGTTTGTGTTTAGGTAGGTAGTTCTCTCCCTTCCCTTTACCAAAATTCCTGCCTTATCTTTCCTTTAAGCAGAGAAGCATCATCCTAATGTTTCATAAAATGCCCAGCAGTGGAATGTATAAATTATTTTAATACATTCTATGTTTTTATAACTATATCTATGTATGAATTGTTCATACTTACTATCCTGGCAGAGGAGACAAAATACTTACCTATTCTTCTCAAATAAACTACTGAACTGATTTATATTCACTTAACTGTGGATTCAATACCTATGTATGAGTCATTCATACCTACATGCTTATTCTGGCAGTGGATACTGAATTGATTTTATATTCACTTTATTGTGAAATATGTTCAACGGACAATGTTTTGAAACATTTATTGGATTCATGATCCTATATGTATGTATGTTCTAGACTCTAGAACACCAGCTACAAACTTGGTGGGAACGTTTACCTCTGATACCTACTATGTAGGTTTTATACAATTGATGATCCTGTTCTACAGACTGACAAAGTTTATCTTTGATAATATACCTACTGATGTGTGGGTTTTATACTTGCAACTTATTAGGACTATGGTCCAACTACCTAATGGGAGTATTCATTATACTAACCAAACCAATACAGCATGGAATGTGGGATGATGTTATCTGAATCCTACCTACAACCTCAAATTACCCTGGAACGGGTCTGGAATTAAAATTATATATTTATTCACTATATGTGAATTTTATATGACTGATTTATGGTCAGTTGGCTTTGACAAGCCATTATACTACTGAAATACTACTTGACTTGATGTCAATTGAGCGACATGGTATCAGCCATGGTCAAACCTCCATCACATACTACATCTTAGCATTCGATATGTCTGTAACAGCATTTAGATCACAGAAGCTTATTTTGCACTAAAGAAGTCTAACAATCAGTCACTACTTGCTCTTGCCTATCACTCCTATATCTACAACGAACCTATGGCTTGCGGTGTGAATGATTGTTATATTATCTGGGACTAGCTTCGGCATCCCTATCTATTCTACTGACTCCTGGATGTGCATATCATAAGTGGAGATCGAGGACTGGTGCAGTTTCATAGTCGGTGCTTCCAGCATAGCTGGACAACAATTTATAAAACCTTTGTTGGGACAATGTTTCTCAATTGGACATCACAACTTACTACAAATTACATCAGACATGACTTGCTCTGTCTTGGTTGGCTGACCAATAAATCAGCTCAAATTAATTATATTTTACATGATGCTGTTCATCAATCTGGACTCGTTCCAAAACTCCTAAGTGCGCTGTCACTTATCTCTGGCCTGAGGCTTGGCCAAAACAAAAACCAATTGGAGAGCACAGAAGTGCCTCCTCTTTCCTTTTCTGGGGCTCGCATGATGGGTTTTGCATCAAGGACAAGTTCCTAGGCTATTTACTGTCTTTATTAGTGTCTGGGAATTGGTAATTGAAGTAAATCTCATTCGTTGATGGTTGGCGAGCACATAAATCCTCTACCAGCGAATGGTTGGAGCTGGAATCGGAGGTTCCGTTATCCCGCTGCGCACTGTCCCCATGTTGTCCCAAGAACCTAAAGAGAGCTAAGTTATGACATCCCACTACCACTTTAAAGGATTTGGGTTACTTTTATAAATTTCATTACACAACGTACGGTCCTAACTATAATACTAGACGATCACAATCACGAGCCATATTTGTAACTTTATTTCTAGCCATCATTCAATCTTATTCCAATCACTCTTCCCTTCCTTTCATCCTCTCCTGTCCACATTCCTACCTTTCCTCCACACCTCTCTCACACTTCCTTTCACATTATATATTTTTATATAGGGGAGGTAGGTAGGGGGGGGGGTTGTTACATGCTATAATAATAATAGTATTGGTTGTAAAGGTAGCGTCACACTCAATGATAGGAACGAAGTTGTGAAAACTAAAATCCACGATGCAGCCTGTAAAAAAGATATTAGTAACAATAAGATTTTGAAGGAACTAGATAAATTGAAAGAGACCTGCAGTCAAAATTTTGATAGTATCCAGAAACAATATGACAACATGGTATTTTGTCTGGAGAATGATGGAGTAAATTTCTTAGAGGCAATTCCAGGATTTCAAAATATAAAAACCGGGATCTTCAATGCAAGAAATAGAGTTTTAGGAGCTCCAAAACTACGATTCAAATCGTCTAAAGATGTAATTATTCCTGAAAAATTCAAAAACTTCGTGCTGGCCGAATATGAGGATGAAGACAATAAGATTTTGTTGTTTTGTAACAAAAAAATTATATCATTATTGGGAAGATTTAAGCATATTTTAGGTGATGGTACATTTAGTTCAAGTCCAATTGGTTTCAAACAGTTATACACTCTACATGGAGTTGACGAATCCACTTCAAATATAATACCTTTAATATATTGCTTGCTTCCTGACAAGAAAGTTGAAACATACACAGTTGCTTTCCAAATGATACAGTCGCAATTCAAAAACTGGCAACCAAATAAAATAACTGTTGACTACGAGTTAGCTGCAATGAGAGCAATTCGAGGAGTCTTTCCTGCAATTGACATCAGGGGATGTTTTTACCACTTAAATAAATGTTTATTTAAAAAGGCCAAGTCTTTAAAAATTACTTCAAGGGTCCAAAGAAAACATGTAGCGAGATGTGCTGCCCTTGCCCGATTGCCCAAAGAATATATAAAAACTGGTTACAGTTACATTATGAGTATAAGCCCAGTTGAGGAAAAAATAACGAAATTTAACAAATATTTTCAAAAGCAGTGGATGAAAAAAACGGATTTTGCTAAAATCTGCAGTTGTTCCGAAGAAAAAATAAGGACAACCAATAATGTCGAGGGTTGGCATAGCCGTATAAATAGGTTCGTTGGACGAAAGAACCCAACCCTAGCTCACCTGCTGGACATATTAAGAAAAGAAACAAAACTAATAAACATACATGCAAAAAAAACTAAACTGTCCACAGAGTACATGGAGATTGATGCTGAAATAAACCGGTCTATCGCAGAACTGAATAAAAATAAAATAACAGTGGGACATTGCATAGAGTTAATATGTCCTTTTTCATTTTAATTGTTTTCATTAGATTGATTAAAAATAAAACTAAATATATAGTTTATATAGTTTTTTTATAATATATAGTTTATAATATAATATATAGTTTATAATATAATATATAGTTTTTTATTGATCTCAAAACTTAGCCTATTACAATGTTATGCTACATTTTTATGTTAAAATTTACATTTTATGAATTACAATAGGCCAACTTAAATAAGGTTTGAAACCCTCTGCACTAGTGTGCACTGTATCGCAGAGAATATCTCCTCTTATCAGTTGGTATTGACTGTTGACGCGGTGTCATTGTTGCTGCTGGATACTCGATAAATATATGTTGTGCCTTTTATTGCTATGCTAATAGTTTTTTTTTGCATTTGGTGCTAAAGAAAGATAAGAGAAATAAAAAAGAAAAGATGTTAGTAATGTATCTTAAAATTAGTATTTTAGTCTAGAAACTCAAACCGGAAGTACGTGTGTGTGTGTGTGTGTGTGTGTGTGTGTGTGTGTGTGTGAGAGAGAGTGTGTGTGTGTGTGAGTGTGTGTGCGCTCAGCATATGATTTCTAGGAGAGATTCAGTGGTTTCGTAATTCAATTTTACAAGATGATTCAGTACCATCTTACAGTTATGAGAATTTAAGTTTCTTATATTTAGAGATACGTTCAATTTGTTATATAAGAAAGGGGCCCTGAAAGTGAAGAATGTTTGAGCAAAGGACATTCTACAATGCGGTTTTTTATAAACTTTATCTTTACGTCTTCGGGTGTCATCATATTCGGGAATTGATTTGTGTTTGTTTAAGATTGCACTTAGTATATATAGTTGACGGATCGTTAGTACGTTGGCTTGTTTATATAAGGCCTCAGTAGAAAATCTAAACTGTTTAAAGTAATTTATTTTTAGTAAAGCGCGGTGAGCTCTCTCAACTGGTAGAACACATATATATCCTGTTTCACTCAATTATTATATTTTGTACCTCACATTAAATTTAATAATATTAATATTATCAACAGAGTATTAAAAAAGTTTAAATACGAAACCTTTTAATGACTTCATAGTAATGCTTACTTTATAGTTAGATGCATTCAATACTTTAAGCGGCTTAAGTAGAGTAAAGGTTTAGTCACTGGTATCGTACAAGGAAGATGTTCTCAACTATCGTAACTAGTTACGAACTTCTGGGTCAGTATCTAGTAAATAAAAATATCTTTTGGTTAGTAACTGGTATCGTACAAAGAGTATTTTTTCTTCTGTCGTAACTAGTTACGAACCTCCGGTTTCGTACGCGGCCGGAGGGATTTAAACCACATATTTTACTATTTATAGATACCAAATAAGTTTCCCGAAGCATAGTTTTTTTTTACTCAGTGTTTTTCCTTCTTCATACAATTTTCTCCTAATTCATTTACATTTGTTACTGTTCTGTGCAACAAAAACCTGTTCAAATTAGATTTTTTTCATCTACCATAAAGAACAAATAGGACGCCGAATTAACGATTGTGTCACAGAGAAAATAAGGCACAGTATATCGTGTCCATACGAAAAAAAAACACAAAATATTAAGTGCTTAGGGATGTTTCGGTGACAATAAAAGAGCACATAAAAATGTTGACTTCCGTATACGAAATAACTGGTCATAAAATTTCATGGTGACGGCCGCGTACTGATAGCAGACTTATTTATCTCTACTCTGTTATGCAACAGAGAATTCCTGTATAAAAGCTTTGTAAGAAACATTGTACTAAACTATTTATAGTGTCACTAGAAACCACATATTAAATCAAATGAAAACATTAAACCGCACTCAGGATTCCCTGTATCGGAAAGGTATTCAATGTACTTGCTTACAAAAATCTGACTAAAAATACTCGTTCTTGTGGTTTATTCCATGCTGGCCTGGGAGCGAGAGAAAAACATAGAATGTGCCAGCTGCATTTCCTCCAGGGCATGCTGTAAAAACCAGCTAAGGGATCCGAGGTTTTCATTTCAACAAAATTGTAAATTAGGCGATGGGCTGACAACCTGTCAGTGCAGCAATGTACCTACAAATCTAATCTTAAATAACCTTCAAAACTTTTGTTAGACGTGGCGAAAGGACCTTTGTTTTGGCCGTTTACGCTCTGCCTACCCCATTAGGGGTAAAGGCGTGATTATATGTATGTTTGTAGTTGCGGTACTTGTGGTAAAGTATTTGTGATATTTTAGCTCTTGGAAAAAAAAACTAGGGTATTTTCCGTTATCGGGGTAATTGCAGCGTTATGAATGTAGAGCCAATTACTCGTATTTATCGTTAAGAATACTGCCAAAGCACCCCTTTCCATATTTTATAGCCTACCACTTAACGTATCAGCATCGCTCTCTTCAGTAGCCATAGCAACTATTATATCCAGCTGCCATTCAGCATTGTCAAACTCCCTCTTCAGTTTCGAAGACTCCATTTCCAGATGAGGAATAGATTCCAGCTCAGCTCTCAACTCCTTGCTGTTGCAAGAGACCGGCTCTGGGTCGGGGAAGTGAGGCATCTTGAGGATCAAAGGGAAGTTGTGACGGGGAGATGGAAATTATACATACATTCATAAAATCACGCCTTTATCCCTTGCAGGGTAGGCAGAGCGGAAAACGCCTCGTAAAAGGAGCTTTCGCCACGTCTGACGAAATTGAAGGCAATTTAAGTTTGTAATGTGTATTGCTGTAGTAATAGGTTGTCAGCCCGTCGCCTTAATTACAATACACTGTAACCCTCGAAACCCTTTTGCTGACTTATACAGCATGCCCGGGAGGAAGGGCAGCTGGATCATTCTATGTTTTACTATCTCTCCCAGACCAGCAAGGAAGAAAATGCAGCGTGAGAATTATTTATCTTGTAAATACAAACTTATCCTATACTTACCGTATCAGCGTCGCTTTCTTCAGTAGCCATGGCGACTCCTCTATTCAGCTGCTGTTCAGCGTTGTCGAACTCTCTCTCCAGCTCGGAAGACTCCATCTCCAGATGAGGAGAAGCTTCTAGTTCAGCTCTCAACTCCTCGTTGCTACGAGAGACCGGTTCAGGGTCGTGGAAGCGAGGCATCTTCAGGATCAGGGGCTTGAAGTTGTGACGGGGTGATGGTGACGGACGAGCTAAAAAGGAGCAAGTTTAGTGTGGTTGGATTAAAAATGCTTTGAAATGTTGAAACTCATCATAGTAAAATGATCGGCCATTTTATCTGTGATGTATCTGCCGTCTGCCTATGTTACACACACCCATACTTTGCAATAGATTCACTGATACTTTTTGGTTCAAAATACTTGTATCGTACTTTTGAACTGACAAAATTGGACACTTTAAACAATGGAAACATATCATGTTAGGTACAGGGTGAAAAAATAATTACTGTTCGAAAACAGAAATCCTTAGAACGTTCAAGACAGAAGCATAAAATCTAGCCTAGATAAGCACATGAAAGGCGCACTATAAATAAACCTTCGTCTTGACCCAGTAAGTATAGTGTATTGTGAACATTATTCTAATCCACCATTTGCATAATCTGGTAAACATGTTTCGAAATCATAATCTGGTAGCCTTGTGTACACATATGCAGCCTCTTAACTTGTTATTAATAGATAAAGATTGTAAATCAAAATATTATAGGTACTAGTAACTTGTCGACATGTGAGCCCGATGGTGTAGTGGATAGGGCCGCTGCCTCCTGAGCGGGAGGTCGTGGTTCGAATCCCACCACGTACCAATGTGTTTTTCGGTTTTCGAATTTCATATGTACGTTTATTCGGCGCTTTTTCCGTGCTTCGGAAGGCACGTTAAGCCGTTGGTCCCGGTTAATATCGTTTAATACCGTAGATATTAGTCGTTAAGCCATATCAGAGGCCAGTGCTAAGCATTGGCGGCTTGAAAACTCTGACCTAATCTAGGATTGGGTCTGGTTTCCCTTCTGGGTTGCGGACGTCAGATGGCAGTCGCTCTGTGTAAAAACCAGTACCCTCGTTCAATCCCCTAGATTAGGTAGCTGTCCCCGTTAGATACGGAATAAGGCTAGGGAGATGATGAGTAACTTGTCGACATTACCAGGGACTTATAAAATTCGAAGGTGAAAAGTCTTCAGAGCGTTTATCTGTGTGCCGAAAATAAATCTCGAAAACATTTTTGTACGAGTGCGTTTGATTACATAGAGCACAGATATGAAATCGTAGACTTATGGCTGTTTGATTCTAAATTGCTATATCAAAAGCTTTAACCTCGATTGAAATGTACACCTACGCAGAAGTATAACAAAAGTAGCTTTGTTAGCGAGAAGCGTAAGATGAAAGATTTCGTCTTGACAAAGACCAGAAAACATTTAAATCACCTAAAGCAAAACAACAGACAGTTGTCTTACCTTTTTCATCGTCTTTCTTCTGCATCTGCTTCATAGCGTCACTAGCTCTTCGCAGAGTCTGCGTTGTCGAAGAAATAGGCTTCATAGTCACTCTTTGAAGACCACTGCCGGGAAGGAGGCTGGTTACCACTCTCTTGGGCTCCTCTCGCTCCTGTACTCTATAGGGAGCGAATAGAACCTCCTGATCCGCATCTATGTCCATAAAACCTTCTTCAAACTGCTCGAAGTTCTCCAAATCTGAATCAAGTTCAGATCTGGATCCGTGAGATTTCGGACGGTAGAAGGAGTCAGAGTTTCGTCTGTAGTCCAGTTGCTTAGGTTCTGGAGAGGAGAAGCTTCTCATAACGTATCCTCTTTGAGTGTCGGGGTCATTTTGCGAGGATGGTGAGGAGTAGCTTCTTGGAAGGTGACTGCGAAGCCCCATTTTACGTTGCTGATGTTGTGCCTGGTTAGTCCTCGTTGCTATCAAACTCTTGCCCTTTGCTGCTGCCGTGAGATGCGGTTCTTTACGACGCATGGCATTTATGTAGATGATGTTTTCAGGTATCGAGACGTGTGGTGCAGTATGGGACCGGAATGGAAATGAGAAGAGTTTCTAATGGGTGATCACAGGTAGGTTTTTACTTCACGGGTGTTGGGTTTCAGATCGAATTGCAGATCAGATGGCAAGGTTGCAATCGGATGATATATCAGCCACGGTTTACAACTAGGAGTTGCAAATGTGCAATTGTACAATACCAATAGAAACTGAAATCTATGTTTTATATGAAGAAATCTGTTCACAAATAAACCAGCCACGAATTAAGAATAAATCTTTTTATATCTGTGCTATGCTGAATTATTTGATAATAATAATCTTCGAGTCACGTATATCACTTAAATATATCGAATACATTTAATTACAGGCTCCAAAGATATGTATCCGCATGATAATCCACTTAAGATAAATATCGCCTTTAATAATTTTTCAAGCCGACACATTTGATATTTCGTATGGAAATCTAAATCATGCACTTGAATATCAAATGTGTGACCGTGTCACGACCTTGTTTTAAAACACTTGAAAGACCACTTAGTTTTTTTTTATCACTGAGAACCCACTTTTAAGTCATGATTTGAATGGAAATGTCAAGTAAAGCAATGACACGAAAGCACATGGTGTCAAAGCTCGGCGGAACGTACGCGAAATGAGAAGAAGGCCTCACCTGCGCCTGCGCATGCAGTACCTTGAAGCCTATTTTGTAACACCATTGACGTATACTTTCGTACTGTTTCAACGTCCATTGCTGCATTGAAAAGATTAACTCTACATTTTTATAATACGGCTTTCAATGGACTTTAACATGGTTTATACCTAAGTAAAACTCGGTTAGTATAAAGTTACAAAACTTGTTATTGTAGGCGGACGACTTTCCCTTTTTAAATCGTCGCGACCGCCATTTAATTTGATTA
This sequence comes from Scrobipalpa costella, assembly GCA_949820665.1. Classification (NCBI taxonomy): domain Eukaryota; kingdom Metazoa; phylum Arthropoda; class Insecta; order Lepidoptera; family Gelechiidae; genus Scrobipalpa; species Scrobipalpa costella. Next base: position 4,317,173 of record OX463306.1, read on the forward strand.
TTTACGACAAGTGTTTAAATGAACGTGAGTGAGGGCGCTGCATTGTATAGAGAACTGTCAATAATGGCGTTGGTGGCGTTAGTTCCCTTTTTAGCCACGTTCATTTAAAGGCTTGTCGTGCTATATGTGCAATAAACAACCTGATGGGATGGCAATGTAATAAAGGTTTAATTGGTCATTGTATGTGAAAGGTCGCTGCAGGCTGACTTATCCTTACATAATAAATAATAAGGATGGAAAATGTTCCTCGTAAGAAATAAGCTTGTTGGAATTACGTTGAAAACTTATTTGTTGGTAGGTAATAAATACCTAAGACTTAACTTTTAGTCTATAATGTTGTAAATAGTTAGCCCTAGTACTGGCTCTAGGCTTTTTGGGCTACTATTAGTATTTTACTTCAGTGCAAGTCGAGCACTTGTCGAATCAAGTGATTTCTAATGTTATTAAATACAATTTTTAAAAATACAAACTCTAGAAAGTCAGGATATGCAGTGTAAAGCAAGTTTTATGTAAAACATTTTGTTTAATTTATAATTTACATTTTATCATTACCAGAATTATTTATTCATCTGAGCTAGAAAGAGCTTGATTTTCTACCTGTAAAATAAACGACATCTAACGAACTGTAATGACACTAAAATTACAAGCGGATCGGCAGATCCGATGATCAAACTTGCCTCTTCCAATAAATACATCGTTTGTTGAATAGAGGGCGCTACCTCGATTAATGTAGAGTTGTTCTATCTATGAATATTGACGAAAACTTTGTTTTTAAAGTCTGTGTGATAGATAAATTAATAATTTATAGTTTAATATTTTAGGAAGTTTTCGTAGCCTTGGCCTGGATTTTATTGTAAACTACAATATGGGGCTCTCTTCAAATGTTTCTGTGGGCTACCGTGACAGAAACCACCTACTAACAGGTGGGCCATAAGAATGTTTAACATTTTTTTTGTATATTTATTCTATATATACATATTGTGTTGAAAATAATCATCAATCAGGACATGTTAAAAAGTTTTACAAACCATAATGTTGTAATTTAGATTTTGAGCCTATACCAAAAAATTACGTCATTTCTTTTAAATAAAAGAGAAAGTGGGTCAAAATAGAAGATTTTGGTTTTACTAGGCGAATCAAAATTAAGATTAAAACAACACACTACACAATCACCTCTTGCTTCAGGGTAGTTTGATTTTTAATGATATTTAATGATAACACATGAATAACCTGGAGCCGTGATTTTGAACCACACGAATCGAATTCGCATACGAAAGACTAACATTCGCGTGGTAAATTGCATGAAAATCGCATGCGAAAGGGGCTCTTTCATATATGCGTTGGAGTTCGAGTGATTCAAAAATACGGCTCCATAATAACTTTTCTTACAAACAATTGAAAATAATCTGACAAATGTGAGAATCGAACCCACAACCTCCAAAACAAAACCCAAAAGCTCAGACTACAAAGTTAAGCAGTTTTCTTCAGAAAAGTGTCATTGACCCGAGTTTTTTTGTAAACCTATAACAAGAAGTGCGCTAGACCATAGCGCAGTCCATCCGAATATTTGAGAATTAAATATTTGAACAGGTCAAAGACTTTTCCAAAGGTCAAGTTATATTTGCTTAATCAATGCTGCAGTATAAGAATGTGATCCCTGTAAAATCAAAAATCAAACATATATGTTTACTTAAATAATTTTGGGAAATGAACCGGCATCGAAGTAGAGATGAAAGAGACTAAGTCCTTTAAGGCCTATAAAAAAGAATAGACTAATTTTTAACGCCTTACGACTAGATTAGTCTCGTAACCCTTTAGTCCTTAGTCATAAGACTACAAACTGACGACTAATTTCAGCCGTAGTGTTTAACCTTATAACGTAAAAGGCTTATAAGACTAAAAAGACTAAAAGCGCCTTATCGAATCCCACCACGTACCAATGTGTTTTTCGGTTTTTCGAATTTCATATGTACGTTTATTCGGCGTTCTTACAGTGACGGAAAACATCGTGAGGATACCTGCACACACCTAAAAAGAAATTCAAAGGTTGTGCGTAACCTAACTAGGATTGGGTCTGGTTTCCCTTCTGGGTTGCAGAGGTCAGATGGCAGTCGCTTTGTGTAAACACCAGCACCCTCGTCAATTCCCCTAGATTAGGTAGCCGACCGCCCCGTGAAGTATGGTAAAAAGGCTAGAAAGATGATGAATTTTTTTTTTAAGTCTATCTTTGTGGTTAGTGTGGAACACAAAAATGTATTGAAGTTTGAATGAGTCGTGTATTATATTCGCAATATACAGACAGATCCATCTGGAATGACCCTCAATACTTGTCGAACGTGGCAGAATAACCTTTGTTAGAAGGTCATTTACGCTCTGCCTACCCCATTAAGAATAACGGCGTGATTTTATGTATGTTTGTAGTCCTTTAACAAAACAACTACACTCGTTTTATTGTTTTAGTTTTTTAAAACAACTATAGTCGTTTAAGTCGTTTAGTCTTTTAATACAACGACTAAGTCATATTAGTAAAAAGTCGAACCTATAGTCTTTATTTTAGAGCCGAGTCCTGTGGAGGTTAGTCATTTTTATAGGCCTTAAAAGACTTTAGGCTCTTTCATCTCTACATCGAAGCCTTACATGACGTATATTTACTGTACCACCAACGTAGATATAGGTACTTGATTTACTAGTTACTTTCGAGGCATAAAATCTCGAAAGAGATAGATTATTGTCAAAGTCAAAAGTCAAAGTCAAATAATTTATTTCCAAATAGATTCCTAAGAACACTTTTAGAAAGTCACAAGCGAGCCTATTACAAATAAAATTAAATTATATCTATGTCACAAAATAAAATAAAACTATATCACAATGAAGAAGAAGCATTAGAAACTCGCACTTTGCGCCCCTCCCTTCGTTTTATCTTATTCTTACTTTTGTCCTTCTTTTTGTTCAAAATAGGGTTTGTGATTGTACTCCTGTTGTGGGTATACAGTTGAAAAATTGAATCATCAACCTACGTTTTGTTGTTTAGATTTGAATATTATAATAATACGTCATCATAAACCGGTTAAAAATAGCTAGCAATATTTTAGGGTGTGATTCTACCTATGAAACTGAACAACTTTGCCCAAGGAACATAGGTCGGAATATGAAATAAATACCCTCGGATACAAATGGTGTTAGCGCCTCGAGTCAATTTGTATGGGAGGGCCAATATTTTTTAATATTTCGACCTATGTTCCTTGAGAAAAATTGTTCAGATTCATGGGTAGAATCACACCCTAAAATGTGGCCAGCTTTATTTTGAATCCCGGTGGAATACAGAACGCTATACTATAGTAATTCTAACTCAATTTTGGAATAAATGTAAACAAAGTTTCATGTCTTTTAATCGAAAATCTTGTTTCTAAAATAAGTTTTAGCTATTAGATATGACCACATAATGAAATAGTAGTTTTAGTAATTTAACTAGTTTGCCAGCACGTATCATTTATTTATATCCTTTATTCTAAAACTGAGTTGGAAATACTTTAGGCATGCTTGGCAAACTAAACTAAATACGTGCTGCAGGTAGGTAGAAAATTAACTAGGTTACCTACGAAAGTAGGACTTTGTCTAGTATTAGGAAAGAGAGTTACATTCCTAAAGGTTTAGAAAGGGTAACGACTGGTTTAACTGGTTTTAACCTTTAGTTAAACGCTTTTAACTGGAAACCATAGAGTCTATAAGTTATAATTTAAGGTGCTAAGAGAATCCACTGTTATTTTATAACATTAAATTTAACCTGCCCAATGTAATATAGATACAGACAAACATATAATCACGTATTTTTCCCTAATGGGGTGGGTAGAGCGTAAACGACCTAAACAAAGGACCTGACAAAGTGCTGAGGATTATTTAGGATAGATTTGTAGGTATATTGCTGTAGTGACAGGTTGTCAGCCCTTCGCCTAAATTGTAATATACTGAATACCCTCGGATCCCTTAGCTGGTATTTACAGCATGCCCAGGAGGAAATGCAGCTGGCACATTCTTTGTTTTTGTCTCGCTCCCAGCCCAGCATGGAAGATCATCATTATGTAATACAGATCTGTAAATTATACAGCATTTTCTACAACTTCACGAAAATTTTCAGTATCGTGTATCGTTCAAGAGTGGATTTTACTCATGAACCGAATAAGTTTTTCCAAGAAACATTGGTCCTAAGGATATTCTTTCTATAAAAAATGCATCTTGACTATAATTATTGGCGTCCCTTTCTGTTCTCACATGACAGAAAAGACAGGTATAGACTTGTATTAGTTAAGTTGTGATTTTTCTACGAATGGGTACAAATGACTACATTTTTCATAATTCGATGTGACTTATGTTCGTTGGGGAAAGTTTTTTAGTTTCATTGACCAAATCACTCTCCTTCTCTGCAAGACAACAATACATACATATAATCACGCCTTTATACCTAAAGGGGTAGGTAGAGCGTAAACGACCCAAACAAAGGCCGTTTTGCCACGTTTGACAAGTATTGAGGGGAATTTCGGTAGACTAGCGTAAATTACAGTAGCCCCCGAATTAGCTGGTTTTTACAGCAGGCACGAAAGGAGTTGCAGCTGGCACATTCTATGTTTTTCTATCGCTCCCAGTGCAGTATGAAAGACAATGATACCATGTAGAAACTCAACAAACCAAACTTACTATGAACGTCTTGTTCGTTTACTTCATTTATAGTACTACCTCCGTGGTCTAGTGGTCTGAGCCATGGGCTTAAGATCCGAAGGTCCTGGATTCGATTCCTAGGGGGGAACACGAAGTTGATATTTGTGAAATTATCACTTTGTGAGATTTTCCCCAGTTTCGTTATGACATTGCAGGCTGAATCGCCTGATCGTCCGAAAGAAAAAGGATCCGTGCTTCGGAGGGCACGTCGGTCCCGGTTGCCGTCTTTGATAGTGGTCGTTACTCAAACCATGTCAGAGGCCTAATAGCTCTGCTACTAGGCGGTTTGAAAACCCTGACACCAGGTTTCATCGGGTCGTTCGACTCTAGAAAACACTCGCTAAGAAGAAGATTTATAGTATTTTTCAGATAGCATGAGTCTCCTGACAGCAGGACCTGCTCTGTTACGACAAAACATTGTATCCTATCATACAGCCAGTCAGTATACTGTCAATGCGGCCAGGTTATGGAATTCGCTGCCGCACACGGTCCGTGACAGTCCTTCTGTCGCTGTCTTTAAAAAGAGAGTAAATGAGCATAACCTTTCACTTTCCGTATAGTATTAGTATGTAAATATACATGTATTTATATATATTCATGTATATATTATTATTATGATTTTAAGTATTTTTAGTTATATAATTAATTTATATAATTAGTTATTTATGTAATTTATAATTTGCTGGTAATATTTTAATATCATGCTTTATTTGTGCACGCCTAATTTGCCTCACAATTTAAGTCTCACTTCCGTAGGTCAGTTGGAAGAAATTTCTTAGTAGAAATAAGCTGTACCTGTTGTGTCGTTATTTCTTGTGTATTGTCTTTCTCATGTTACTTGTGTACAATAAATAGTAAATAAATAAATACAGTGTTTTTTCGTAACAGGGCAGAAATGGCCTAAATATACAGCCCAACCGCGCTTCCATAGCAAATTATTGGTAATGGTGGTATGGGTATTATATCTTAAGGGGATCCCCGGTGCACTCCAGCGCCCTCATCAGTCTAAAAATCATTGCTCACCGAAAACGCAATTAATCGAAAATCCGGTAGATCAGATTGAAGTATGGGTACTGAAGTTTGTTTTAAGCATTAAAAATTAATATTTCAGTGTTCACTTCAGTTACAGATAGTAAAAGTGCTAAAAGTGGCCGTTTTTCGCAAATTTCCTATCTGTAACTGCAAAGATCTATAAGTTGCAACTTTATGAAGTTTCAAATGACCTTTATTGCTTTAACCTCAATCTGATGTACCGGATTTTCGATTGATTTTGTTTTCAGTTAATTATGATTTTTTGACTGATGAGGGCGCCACTTAGCCCAGGGAAGCCCCTTAAAAGGCCGATTTTAATTTTGCCTGGACTAAAATATGGTGATATTGGAATAAAGGTATATTTTTATTAACGGCTTGTTTAATCATACTTTAGCCTATAACTAAGCCAACTATTACCGTTCCCGGTCATTTAATTCAAGAAATATGAAGCTAAATGTGATTTAATTTTCAATCTGCGCCCCTGAAAAGTTTATGTTTCCACGATACCTTGTTTTGTCATAACAGGGCAGAGGTAGGAAATATCAAAACATCTCAGGTGAGAAAGACACCCCTTTATAACTGTCAAAAAATGTATGCATTTGACATGTGACAGGATGCTCATGCTATACGTAAAAGGGTATACAATTGTAGCGCACATAGATAGCGCCAGATACAACAGTCCTGAAACGCGGTATCGAAGTTTGCTCGGCGATCTGCATATATACAACTTCCGAACTATTCCAGTCGGACTCCGGTCCCCTGGTCACAACACCCGACCAGGTGTGTAATTACCCTTTTCCAATCCGTCATCACTCGGCCAACTGGCCTCTCAAGGAAACGCTCCCTAAACAGTCAATGGAGTTGTTAACCATGCTTTGATTTCTTATTCTGCAACACTTGAATGCCTCAAAACGGCACTTATGCTAACTAACAGTTAAACAGTACGTATTTAATTAAAACGCTCGGCTAATAAACGTAAACTCTGCTGCTTAATTGGTCTATGAGGTAACAATTCGGTTAACAAATAAATCAGATATACGAGGTGTAAAGGACAGCGTCCCGCAAACTGATAGGGGTTGCTCAGTCAACGAAACTAACAACTATCACCAGGAATTGATTTCAGGAGATGAAAAAAAAAACGTCTCATACAAAATGACCACATTGGTCAGACAATTACCATGGATTTTTTTTTTGCAAGCCGTATCAGTTTGCGGGACGCTGTCCCTTACACTCCGTATGTAATGACTCTGATCTAGTTATGTTATCTAGTCACTGATAATCATACATACATACATATTATCACGCTAGACTCGATACCCACTCGACAGAAGAAGAAGATCACTCCTTCATCCCTAATGGGGTAGGCAGAGCGTAAACGACGTAAATAAAAGTCTGACAAAGTTTTGAGGGTTATTTAATACGCAGGTATACTTACTGATATAGTGACAGGTTCTCAGCCTATCGCCTAAATTGCAATATGCTGCCCTCGGATCCCTTAACTGATTTTTACAGCATGCCCGGGTGGAAATGCAGCTGGCACATTCTATGTTTTTCTCTCGCTCCCAATCCAGCATGGAAGTTAAAATCACTTCCTTGATAAACATACCTAATGAAAATCACTCTGTTCTGTGGTAGAAAGTATCTGTAGACGAGGAGTGATATTTTGGATTATTAAATCTTCTTCATCAGTTCATCATCATTTCAGCCGTTTGTCTACCCACTGCTATTAAATCTTACGTCGTGAAATACTTGCGTACGTATAATGAATGTGCTTGCTGGTCTGGGAGCGACAGAAAAACATAGAATGTGCCAGCTGCACTTCCTCCCGGGCATGCTGTAAGATCCAGCTAAGGGATCCGAGGGTTTCAGTATATTGTAATTTAGGCGATGGGCTGACAACCTGTCACTACAGCAATATACCTAGAATTCTATCTTAAATAACCCTCAAAACTATGTCAGACGTGGCGGAACGGCCTTTGTTTGGGTCGTTTACACTCTGCCTACCCCATTAGCGATAAAGGCGTGATTATATGTATGTTTGTATGTATTGTATGTAAAATGAATAGATTCGTTGGACTAATTTAATGAAAAACTGATCAGCAAAGCACCATTTCAAATATCATGAAACAAAAAATATATTTCTGCCTATTCTGGAATTAAAAATAATAACTGATCAATACGGTATTTTTATGTATATACAAAATTTTATTACTACATACATACAAGTTCCATGTTCCATACTTCCATGCTGGACTGCGAGCGAAAGAAAAACATAGAATGTGCCAGCTGTATTTCTCCTGGGCATGCTGTAAAAACCAGCTTAGGGATCCGAGGGTTTCTGTATATTGCAATTTAGGCGATAGGCTGACAACCGGTCACTACAGCAATATACCTGCAAATCTATCTTAAATAACGGACCTTTGTTCAGGTCGTTACCCTTTGCGTACCCCATTAGGGATAAAGGCGTAAGTTTCTTTTTCATCATAACCTAATTTATCATTCATACATCATCCTTGCTTGAATAGCCACTAACTTTCAAGCTGACTTGTGAACGAGTAATACTATCATTGCATAAACTTTTTTTCATCTTCGGATTCCGAGACAGAACCTGCGTTGTAACTAACATTATACAACGTAATAGTTACGTGGTTACTACGGTACGGTTAGCTGACTCATTCATCTTGCTAGTGATGTAACTCATTCGCCTTTTGAGTTGTGATCTATTGGTTCATAATTTTGAATATGTTTTATTGTAACTTATTAAAATTTTAGCTATCACCTTCATTGACTTAAGTATCCAATATGTTCTAATTAAGCGCTTACAGCTTTTCTTGTGACTTTGTTATTACTAGATTTTTCTAGAATTGTAATAAAATATTAAAAATTACAATTGATAAATCAGACATAGTATAACTACAAAACAGTTAAACATTTTACCGTTTGTATAATGAAACAAAAATAGTATATAAAACAACTGGTTGAAATTACTGTTACCTATACTTTAAGTCTTTGCTTCACAATGGGTCATTTGATATTAGCTATATTTTAATACTAAACGACAAAAGGACCAATATACATCTCAAACTAAATAAAGCAGAATACTAACGAAGATAAATTTATTGCCAGTTGAACATAACAATAGGTCGTTCAGGGACTTGAGTGTGTATAAAATGTTTATAGTTTTCTGCAAAAGCCATTTAGCGTTGTACCTTATCCGCAGTAATAAGTAAGACACCAGTTTGAAAATAAAACTACTCAAAACATTTTACTATGGCGTTTAAAGTTACCAGTGTTTTGCTGCTTCTCTGTCTTGCAGTAAGTACATTTTAATTTCAATTTTGGTCCGGCTTTATAATTTCTATTAGTGATATATGATTAACTTTCCTTTCGAGCACAAAATTTGCTATATCTGCAAACTGATTCTGTCAGTTTAACATTTTAGGCCATCATTTACTGCAATTATTTAATTTATTTAAGAAGTTTTTAATTTATCAGTTTAATAAAATGTAAAAGATTCCGCGCAAAATATTGAAATATTCCATAAAATTTGTGGGTTTAAGCATTTTTCAGGGCTTTTGTCTTTTTGCCACTTTGCCTGAAATTTTGGTGTTACTGGATCCCTTACGGATACTGTAGCATAACAAGAAACGAAAAAAAAAAACATTTCGATGCATTCTTTCGTCATTATACTTTCAGTAGTACGGCAGTATTTTTCTTTTACTAAATAAACAGTTATCACTTATACCTACTAATTTATTAATATTTATTTTGATATAGATCTTTCTTTATTTCATTACCTTTTCAGACGTTAATATTTGCTGAAGTCTCTGAAGCAAAACCATTAGATGCTCGTCATGTGCCAGTATCAAACTATGGCAAAGCTTCAGAACAGCCTCCGAAGGAGGTTGCAGCAGTTGAGGATATTCCAAAGCAAATTGCAGAGACTGAACCACATGTCAAAAATATCGTAAATGTACCGGACAACTGCCCTGATGGAGAGAAGTATGCAGCTGGAAAATGCCGCGAAGTAATCGATTGAGTTCAAACGTAATTTGTATTATATTTTCATTTAAAGTTTATATCCTTTAACTTCCCGTTTAAATATTATATGTATTTGAAAATTTTCTAAAGAATATGTTATGTTTTGGAATAAATACGTAATATTTATAAAGATTATGTTTTAAAATATTGAACTGCTCTCCCTTTATTAAGTTTTGTTGTTAAGTTGAGTCTTCTATGAGTGATAGCCACAGGAACACAACTGCATGGAATGGGTTTTATTTTGAGATTTATTTATCTTGAATCAATAAGTTGACTCTCTTGACGATTACATTACTAAACGATAAATAAATGACGAACAAGTGTTATTTATACCGATAAATTAACGACTACTCACTTGTTTGTTTAACTTGTTTATTTTTACCCTCTATGAAGAAGAGTCTCGTAAAGAGTCGAAACGTAGAGGTTTAACACCTCCGTTAAACAAGCAAGTGAGTAGTCGCTAATTTATCAGTATAAACGATACGTGATATTCATACAGAAAAATTAACTGCTTACCTGTTTTTTTTTTTTTAAACGGAGGCGAGGCATACTTCTTGACGTTTGGTGCATATACAATGATCTTTATCAGCAGGAGCACTAAGATGACACATGTCGTGCGGTGCGATCTTTGATTTTGATCATCATATGTCTAGTCGCTTTTTACTACCTTGCTGGCCTGGGTGCGAGAGAAAAACATAGAATGTGCTAGGTGGATTTCCTCCCGAGCATGCAGTAAAAACCGTGTAAGGGATCCGAGGGTTTCAGTATATTGCAATCTAGGCGATGCGCTGACAACCTGTCACTAAAGCAATATACCTACATATCTATCTTAAATAACCCTCAAAACTTTGGCAGGTCCTTTGTTTTGGTCGTTTACGAATATGAATATGAATATGAATTGTGTTCGGGCTTGAGTTCTTATAACTGAGTTGACTCATTAAATCAACTCTTGCGCATGCCTATCCGCTGTTACCGTCAGTCGCGCGCTGCTAGTTTCTGCAATAACTCGTTTACTGTTCGCGCCTCATTCTAGTTCGCGTGTTGGAAACTGTGTGATAAATACTATCGGATTTTTGTGGATACAACTGTGAGTTTTGGTATGTTTTTAGGAGTTTTTGCCAGTTTTTAGATATTATTAGTTCATTCCCTCTTTACGATTAAAATAAGATGACATTAAAATGTTTGTAAATACTTTGAGTTCGCTAACCTAAAATAATTTATGGACAGAAAATTGCTATCTTCTTTATGAGATCATTACTTAATTTAATCTAAGTCATATAGAGTCAGTTAAATCATCATAGTGAATCAAAATCATTGTTTACCATGGTCTTCAATGGTCAGATTGTATTTCCGGAAATGACTATCAGAAAACGATGGTTTCCTTTTCTTTGCCATGTTTTGTAATTAACTACATTGTGCAACTTATACGTATTATCATATGCAACTCTATTAAGTAATATAGTAAAATTATTGCATTACAACCTGAGGCAGAATATTTTTATTTCATTCATAGTCTTTAACTGGATTTTGTTTATTATACGATAGCGGTAGGGAAGTGTTTAAAAAATACTAGGAACTGTACTGTGCACATTTATTGTTATTGACATACAAGTTAATTGAATAAAAATATCATACTAGGCCTTTATTTTAATTCAAAAATATTATTTCAATTTTGCAGATCATGGCGCACATTAAATATGGCAATAAAAATAATACTAGGCCTTTATTATAAATCAAAAATATTATCTCAATTTTGCACTTCATGGCGCACATTAAATATGGCAATAAAAATAATACTAGGCCTTTATTATAAATCAAAAATATTATCTCAATTTTGCACTTCATGGCGCACATTAAATATGGCAATAAAAATAATACGAAGGCCTTTATTATAAATCAAAAATATTATCTCAATTTTGCACTTCATGGCGCACATTAAATATGGCAATAAAAATAATACTAGGCCTTTATTATAAATCAAAAATATTATCTCAATTTTGCACTTCATGGCGCACATTAAATATGGCAATAAAAATAATACGAAGGCCTTTATTTTAAATTAAAAATATGATCTCAATTTTGCAGTTCATGGCGCACATTAAATATGGCAATAAAAATAATACTAGGCCTTTATTATAAATCAAAAATATTATCTCAATTTTGCACTTCATGGCGCACATTAAATATGGCAATAAAAATAATACAAAGGCCTTTATTATAAATCAAAAATATTATCTCAATTTTGCACTTCATGGCGCACATTAAATATGGCGTTAAAAATAATACGAAGGCCTTTATTTTAAATTAAAAATATGATCTCAATTTTGCAGTTCATGGCGCACATTAAATAAGGCAATTAAAATGATACTAGGGCCTTTATTTTAAATCAAAAATCATCATCTTAATTTTGCATGACGTACTCGTACACTACACTACATGAGTTCAGATGGCATATGGCAATAAAAATAATGGCTTTACCTACAACTAAAGTATCTCTAAGTTAATTTTTAATAAAGGTAAACAAAGTTTCATGTCTTTAGTATTCAAAAATAAATGATACGTGTTGGCAAATTAGTAAAATTACTAAAACAACTATTGCATTATGTTATCACATCTGATAGCTAAAATTTGTTTAGAATCAAGATCTTTGATTAAAATACATAAAATTTTGTTTACCTTTATTCCAAAACCTTTATATTTACCTTTATTCCTAAACTAAGGTTGGTTATTCTCTTCTGTATGAAGAGAATAACTACCTACTAGATTTTATTCTAAATACAAATACATCTATTTATCCACATTTACAAACAGAAACTAGTTACACACATTCACAGACATTTAAAACAAACAAAATCAGTACATTTACAAACATAATATACATAAGATATACCTATTATTATAATACACAAAACAAACCATAAACCTTCTACCATAAACCTTCAATAGAATACTCACGTGTCTTTAATAATTGTACAATAACAAATACGGAAAACATGAGTTACAAAATATTACATACATACATATATAAAATCACGCCGTTATCCCAGAGCCAGAGCGTAAACAACCTAAACAAAGGTCGTTCCGCCACGTCTGATAAAGTTTTGAGGGTTATTTAAGATAGATTTGTGACAGGTTGTCAGCCCATCGCCTAAATTGCAATATACAGCAACCCTCGGATCCCTTAGCTGGTTTTTACAGCATACCCGGGAGGAAATGCAGCTTTCTCTCGCTCTCAGGCCAGCATGGAAGAATATATAATAGCTATAGAAAATTATGACTACAGAAATCGTTGTATTTTTGTGTGCGCAAGTATTTTAATAGTTTGGTTCTTGAACAATTACTTTATACCCATCATCATTATCATTGCCAGTGGCTTGGAAGCATAACTTGTGAACAAAAGCAATGGAATTTTATTAAAATTCTTCCATGCTGGTCTGGGAGCGAGAGAAAGACATAGAATGTGCCAGCTGCATTTCCTCCCGGGCATGCTGTAAAATCCAGCAAATGGATCCGAGGGTTTCAGTATATTGTAATTCAGGCTGACAACCTGTCACTACAGCAATATACCTAGAATTCTATCTTAAATAACCCGCAAAACTTTGTCAGACGACCTTTGTTTAGGTCGTTAACGGTCTGTCTACCACATTAGGGATGGGGGCGTGATTGTATGATGTATGTATTTAATTAAAACCTGGTGTTGGTTACAACATAACATACGACAATAGAATAACACGGTGTGATCTTTGATCTTAAACTTTCTTGGGTATGCGCAGGAGTATCTTATTATGCACTTTATTGTATCCTAGTGATACAATAAAGACCCGCCCCGGCTTCGCACGGAATTCATCAGTGTTTCTCTACTATATTATGCATGTAATATACATATAAACCTTCCTCTTGAATCACTCTATCCATTAAAAGAAACTGCATCAAAATCCGTTGCGTAGTTTTAAAGATTTATGCATACATAGGGATATAGGGATAGAGAAAGCCACTTTGTTTTATACTATGTAGTGATATTATACTTACTGTATTGTATTATTTTCTTCGATGCTGGATGCATGGTGCCAGCTGCATTTCCTGAAATTTCCCGTGAATGCTGTAAAAATCAGCTAAGGGATCCGAGGGTTTCAGTATATTGCAATTTAAGCGATGGGCTGACAATCTGTCATTACAACAATATACCTACAAATCTAACTTAAACAACCCTAAAACTTTGTCAAACGAGACTATATGTATGTATAGTATTAAAATATGATAAATAAGAACTAATAATAATAATAATAATAATCATTTATTTCAGGCATTTAAAATGTACACCCATATTCAAAATCACAATATAATCTAAAATAAATTATATTATGTTACATTAAATAAAATTAAAATTAAATAAAATTAAGTTAAATTAATTAAATTATCATTCTTATGTTGCTTACTAGCTTACTAGCCGGAGTGTTGAGGACCGTACATGGGAATATTACATGCACCGCATACAGCCCTCAACACCCGATTCTCTGTCTTAAAAAGTCTGTCTGTAATGACCAGAGGTCGGAAATTCGGGTGCAAAAAAAGTAAAAACCCACTGTTGGAGCTACTGAGAGTTGCTACAACCACCTTTTTCAAGATGTTTAGGGCCCCAGTTTATTTTTCTTTATTAAATTGTTTTAGTAATGCCAATGTGTTCTTTGCGTCAATATAAGTCGAAAGTGTTTGCAATTTTTTTTTATATTTGTTTTAATTTGAAAGATTTAAGTAGAAATGTGTTTTCAATGTACTGAAAAATATTAAAAATATAAAAATATCATTTGATTCTTTGATATTTTTATTGAATACCATTTAGAAATTATTTCTACGATGCTTTTATTATTTTTACACAAAAATTTGAATGGGGCCCTCGGGGGCCCAAAAGCGTTTTATTTCTTTAAAAAAAATTGCGGAGTAAATTAAAATGAAAATTCGTAACTGGCAAGGTTAAGACAAGATAAACGCTTTTTACTCTTGTAATTTTTTCTCTACGATTGATAGTTTCAGGGTAAATTGATTTTGAAGTTAGTAGGACACAATTGTTCAAGACCAAGCCAAGTAGTTGTTTTTATGGTGAAATCAGCTAGGTTAAGAAGAGATAGGCACTTCTCTTTCAAGAAAGATTTTTTTCTCTACGGTTGACAGTTTCACAGTGAATTGATGTTAAAATTCCCTGGACACAATTTTTGGGCCTGGAGGCCCCAAAGCGTTTTACTGCTTAAACATTACTATACTTTTTTCTTTCGTTGTGAAACTATTAAGGTTCATTGTAAGCACCTAAATCCTTAAAATAAGACCAGTCAAGCACTCGCATATATATATATATATATATATATATAAAGACTTTTACCGGATTCGTCTTTATTTTATATTTTACAAATAAGTACATACATACATATAATCACGCCTTTATCTCTAATGGGGTAGGCAGAGCGTAAACGACCTAAACAAAGGTCGTTCCGCCACGTCTGACAAATTTTGAGGGTCATTCCAGGTGGATCTGTATATTGCTATAGTGACAGGTTGTCAGCCCATCGTTTAAAATACAATACTGAAACCCTCCCTGGGTTAGCTGGTTTCCAATAAGTATATCAGAGAAAATACTTGATACTAGGTTACATGTAATACACTTTTGATTTTGTGTACTTGCCATATTTTACAAACCAAAAATTAAGACAATACATCCTAAACGCACTTAGACAGATACAGTCAATATGCTGACCTTGTCGCACATACTCAAAGAGAGAGATAGACAGGGACAAGGATAGAGAGATAGAGGGATATTTGGCCAGCGTGTAGGTGTCCTGGAAATGCATATTTCTAGGAAGTTGATAGCTCCAACCTTTTTTAACAGGTAGTTTTTTGTCACACGCAAAACGTTCAAAATAATAATTTCACCACTTTCTTGCTTCGGCTCGAAGAGTGCGCTTGAGTTGGTTGGTGTTCGGGAGTGATTGTTGATTGTGATAGACAGATCTATTCATATTTTTTGACCTCGGCTTTTGTATTCTGGACATCGATTCATTCAACAAAAATAGCATTCAAACACCTGTATTGACAATATTGACTTAATTTGAATCCAAAGTGGTCACTTTTAAGTATTTTTTGGTATAGCTGCAGGTGCCGCCTGCCTCTTCCACTATGGATGAGTAGTCTTTTGCACATACTGGGATAAACAGTCGAAGTGATAAATTTCCTAGAAATATTTATTTGAAAGACACATACATGCTGGTCCAATATACTCTCTCTGTCTCAGTATATGCGACAAGGTCAGCGTATAGAGCTGCATCTGTTTCAATTTGTGAAATGTTGAAAGTACACAATATTATGGTCAAATTTTATAAAGAAAGCCAAAAGTATTTCATGTAACTTAGTAACAAGCATTTAATTGTTAATTTGAAACTATCAACCGTAGAGAAAAAAATACAGTAGCAAAAACGTTTATCTTGTCCTAATCTAGCCAAATAAGAATTTTAATTTTGTTTTTTTCCGTAATTTCTTTGTTTAAGAAGTAAAATGATTTGCCCAAAAATTGTCCTAACAACTTTAACATCAATTCACTGTGAAACTGTCAACCGTAGAGAAAAAATAACAAGAAAGAGAAGTGCCTTGCCTATACCTAGACGATTTCACCATAAAAACCACTACTTTGCTTGGTTTTGAACGATTGTGTCCTGCTAACTTCAACATCAATTTATCCTGAAACTATCAACCGTATAGAAAAAATTACAAGAGTAAAAAGCGTTTATCTTGTCTTAACCTTGCCAAATACGAATTTTAATTTTAAGTTTCTCCGCAATTTTTTTTTAAAGAAATAAAACGCTTTTGGGCCCCCGAGGGCCCCATTCAAATTTTTGTGTAATAATAATAAAAGCATTGTAGAAATCATTTATAAAGGGTATTCAATAAAAATATCAAACAATCAAACGATATTTTTATATTTTTAATATTTTTCAGTACATTGAAAACTCATTTCTACTTTTATCTTTCAAATTAAAACAAATATTTAAAAAAATGCAAACAGTTTCGACTTATATTGACGCAAACAACACATCGGCATTACTAAAACAATTTAATAAAGAAAAATAAACTGGGGCCCTAAAAATCTTGAAAAAGGTGGTTGTAGCAACTCTTAGTAGCTCCAACAGTGGGTTTTTACTTTTTTTGCACCCGAATTTCCGACCTCTGGACTAATGACTAATAAATTTATTATAATCGTAGACTACTCAGGGATTGAAACTCCGATTATTTCAACAATTTAGAAATAACGCTTTAGTATTCAGATCCTAAAAATATGGATGACCAAGTATAAAAAATTGGTGGACAAGATGTATTTTGTGCTTTATGCATTTAATAATAAATAATAACAATAATGCATTTAAAAATGTATGTAATATTTTATTTATCAAAACGCAGATTAATAAATATAATACGGGGTGTAAGGGACAGCGTCCCACAAACTGATACTGGTTGCTCAGTCAACGAAACTAAACATCTACCAGTAGGACTTTTTTCAGGAAGTGAAAAAATAATAAAATATGTACTCCATACAAATTGTTTGCTCAAGTTGTTCATTTTGTATGGGAAGGTCATATTTTATTTTTCATCTCCTGAAAGAATTTACCGGTGACAGTTGTTCAGTTTTCTTCGTATCCGACGCTTTACACCCGATGTATTCCAATTTGAAAAATAGTTATGTCTTAATTATCAGTTTTTCGTGCTTCAAAATAAAATTAATAACACTTTTAATAATAAATTTTATTTGGTTCAGGTGATTTTGATAATAAGATGAAACTAATGGCTGTTTTTTATTTATTTATAAGGCAACCAACAGAGTATACATTGTTACAATGCACAACAAAATCTTCTTAAAGCTGAATGCTACTCTAATTATAGGCTACAACGGCATGCAAATGTAAAAGTACCTGACAGAATTCATTTTGATAAAAAAGTACAGAAAGCAAAATATTTAGGTACGTAATACGAGGAAACAAATTGAACGACTAACTGTGCGCTAAAACGTTACAAGGTAAACTAGCTATATAAAAATAATCCATAAAAAAGTGAAATAATTAACAAATACTTATTGCTTTGGCTTAGGTGTTATTTTAGGACGTAGAACAGTGTCCTTGAACCTTTTAAAATTATCAAAAAAGATGTCAATGTCCTTGAACAGCTAGTTATATTGCCTCATTAGACGATTAATAGCTGTTTTTTATTATGTAATACAATAACATCGCGTAAACGTCTCGCCTTTTTTTCTCTTGCTTTAGGTCCATTGCAAAACCAGATTTCCATGGTCTTGACATAAGAAGTTGTTGTTGTTTTTTCGGGCAATGAACCTAAATTAATGTTTAATATCATCATCTGAATATCTGGTATCGAACATTGAGAAAATAATTTGATGCTATAACTAATGTTCACGATTTTTTTGTTTTTATTATTCGTCCTCGTAAAATTTTACCCTTTTGCATATCTACACATATTTTTTTATGCTGTCCGTATGCGTTAACACCATGCTCAATTTATCGATGTTGCGTTATCGATACCAACTTGTTTTGTGGCCCTTAACCTGTTTTTGCAAAAGATATGTTTGTAACAAGGTAATCGTCTGCAGTTCCGAAATTTGAAACTTTGCTAAGTTGCGAAGAAAAAGCAGTTTATGGGCACCAAAACACGTGTTGGTACGAACTCAACATTAAAACTACGAACTATGCTATTGGACATACACTTGACCTAAAGACTTTTACAAATAATGCATCTTTATGTCCACATCAGTCGAATATTCTAATAGCAAACATACATTATGTAAACCCTTTTAAAAACCATGACGTAACAGTATGGGGAAACTGGTTTTGGGTTTGCCCGCCTCTAAGGTGCTAACCTTATCGTAAGTAAAGAAACTATAAGGTCATGGTTCTTCTTCCGATCTGACGTGTTGGTTATCGGGGGGAATATTTTTCCTTGTCAGACAAACAAACAGGTGATTACCGCTTGTATTGTCCTAACCAAATGCCATTAAACATAAGTCCTTAAACTAGCTTCGGACTCAGGTTGGCAGAAGTAAGGAGATCATGGTCGGGTGGGTATTTTCGGATAGCTCCGATGTGGACTGTGTTAGCGGTGCAGTGCAAACCATGCCACACTTAACATCGTGCCCGGCGTGCCCCAACACTCGCACGCCAGCTGATTTAATGGCCGGCAGTCAATCCGCAATATAAGTGGCTGAATTCTGGGCCGCTACGATGTAATTTCTCATGTTCCATCGACACGACACGCTAAGAGGAAGAGGAAAAATTACATTTCAAACCAGTATGCTGAGCTTTTGTTTGTGTTATCGTAATGTTAAGTACTTAAGTTTTATCATGTTTGTATTTTGTATAAAAGCGAACCAAATAAATAATTAAAACAAAAACAAATATCTTTCCATGCATCAAAAATACAATGAATACAAACTCAAATCAAAGTAATTAAATCCTAAGTAATTTAGATGGTAAACCTGTTTTAGAGTAAACACAGAAAAAAACAACAAGGTGTAATTGAAAATATGTCATAGACAATGTTCTTATATAATGTCGTATTCGTACTACTTGAATATAAATTATTCAACTCTTTTTTCTAAGCCTGATTAGCAGGCGTTCGTCAAATGTCTCAACTCGGAAAAACAAGACAAAGTTCAACTTATACTGATTAAAAACAATACCTACATTTGATTAAGAACTGTCTAAACTGTTGATGACCTTTTTTTCGGCAATGACGTACGTTATGGTGATTCTTTGAAAGATTTACCTAACATTTAAACTTACATGTGCTGCATTCACTGAGCTAAAGATGAACTCGTCATTTTGGAAATGACGTCTTTCAAGGGGTCACATACGGGTAATTATTAAATTACGTTTGTTTTTTATAAATATCATTTACGTTTACGTTCATAAAAGTTAATGCAGATATTGCTTCTGAAAAAGCATGGGTTTTGAAATGAACCTTCTGGATTTTTTCCAAAGGACTACATTCAACAATGAGGCTTTTTATACATACATACATACATAAAATCACGCCTTTATCCCTTACGGGGCTAGGCTTTTCAAATGGGTGTGAATTATTTAGTTTCTTTGCGATTGTTTCTGCAACGGTGGCTAAATATTCGTCACCTATTTCAGTGTATAACTAAAAAAATGGTGATCTTGTGGTCTTAATAATATCACAGAGTAACTATAATACTACGGACAATATCAATCGGTATCACATATTTACTTACATACGAATGTAGAATAAATTATATTCAGTTCGTGAGTCAGATAATTGACCCTTTTCTTAGAATTTTAATAATTCTTAGGTCATGAGTCATTACGCGGTTAAATCTATGATTTATTTACGATTACTGATTTATAACACCTGGTATATAAGTAGTAGTAAATTATGACAGAAAATATAAAGCCATACTAAAATAGTGACAGGATCTTCAATCAAGCTATTTAACCCGTAAGTTCAATAACGCCGTATAATATGTTGACATACATACATACATATAATCACGCCTGTATCCCGATCGGGGTAGGCAGAGTGGAAACGACCCAAACATTGGTCGCTCCGCCACGTCTGACAAAGTTATAAGGGCTTATTTAAAATAGATTAGTAGGTATATTGCTGTAGGGACAGGTTGTCAGCCCATCGCCTAAATTGCAATATACTGAAACCCTCGGATCCCTTAGCTGGTTTTTACAGCATGCCCGGGAGGAAATGCAGCTGGCACATTGTATGTTTTTCTCTCTCTCCCAGTCCAGCATGGAAGTAATATGTTGACGATACAGTAATAAAATAAAATATGGCTAGGTTTCTTTTTCAGGCGCATTGCATACCGTTAGAATGGGGATAGACCAACGAACTTTTTTTAATCTCTTTTAGTTTTTTTTCATAGTCATTCAAAGTTAGTATTTAAATTTAAGGCTCAATAAATAAAAATGGATGATACTAGCAAGATGAAGGGAAGCGAGGTAGAGGTAGACCGAGACGTGGTTATATCGATCAAGTAAAGGAAAAAGTAAATGCCGAGTCGTATCAAAGAACTGGTGAATGATAGACAAAAATGGAAGTTGCTCCACTGACAAGAGCCCAGCTCTTGTGAAAGAAAGACTGGCAAGTAGTTTTAATTTTAATAATACAACACATCATCATTGGCCACGACATCTTGTTCAGATGATTGTTGCAGCGTCAACTAATTGGGAAGAGATTTATGCGCCGTCGGAGGAAAGAGATGCGGCGCATCTTTTTCTATGGCTGTAGAGTCCAATAGCAGCTCGGCACTTCCTGCCACAGAGATCACAAGGTAAAGCGTGAGTCTGAACATGGTTCCTGAGTTGCACGAAGTCTCTTCTGCTTCAGGCCGCGTCATGATGATTTATGCCATCACGCAGTAGGCCGCGCCATTCGGTTCTTTTAACGGCTTCCGTTTCCCAGGTGTTCGGGTTAATGCCAAAGGATAACAAATTTCAATTAAAAAGTATATTGAGATTAAACCTTAAACTTTTTATTTTATTGAAGCCTAAAGGCTGACTTTTCGGATTTTGTTAAAAATAAAGAAAAATATCGCTAAAAAAAAATAACCAAACACCCTGTATAATTTACCAGAAAGTAAAACAGTTGTATGAACTAAGAATTTTCCAATAAAACAGTTCGCATTGCCGATCTCGCTTAACCCAGACATAATCACAAATAATGACGCACATCTCCACCTACGCAGCATCAGGCAACGTGTCGGTAAAACCCAAAACCATTGACACGTTTTCTGCCAACCTGAGCTACGAGGCGTAGCACGCGTAGCAATTTGCTACGAGGAACGCATACATCACTACATAGTATAAAACAAAGTCGCTTTCTCTGTCCCTATATCCCTATGTACGCATAAATCTATAAAACTACGCAACGGATTTTGACGCGGACGAGGAAGGTTTATATATATAATACATGCATAATATAGTAGAGATAATCACGCTTTTAACCCTAATGGGGTAGACAGAGCGTAAACGACCTACACAAACCACGTTCCGCCACGTCTGATAAAGATTTGAGGGTTATTTAAGATAGATTTGTAGGTATATTGTTGTAGTGACAGTTTGTCAGCCCATCGCCTAAATTACAATATACTGAAACCTTCGGATACCTTAGCTGGTTTTTACATAGAATAGAATAGAAGAAATTTTATTTGGTAATACATGTTACAAAAAAAAATATATACGGAACTTAAAACTAAACAAAATTTATATCAAAATGGCTGCCACTCAGCATATTGTCTCGGGTTTTTTAGGCCCAAAACGCTGGTCTTCCGTGGCCACCGGTTCAAAGCGCATCAGAGCGCTGATATACATTTCTATCTGAATAAGACTTTATAAACAAAGTAATTAAAATAACAACAAGGTAATTAAAATAACAACAAGGTAACAATAATCCAACACAAATAAAATAAGAAATGAGAGCAACATAAAATTGACAAGTGGAATGATATAAAATGAGGTAACAATCTGTAATCTTCAACCCGCTACTAATTCTTTAACACTATTGTAGACTTAATAAATATTTTTTAAACTCCAACTTAAAGGTAAGAAGACTACTGGTACAGTTCCTGATCGGTGGTGGAATGTTATTCCAACACTTAGTAGCGGAATAAGAGAAACTGCCACGAAACATAGATGTCCTATGTTTAGGACAAATCAGCCGAGGAGAACCTCTAATTGGTCTTTCCGAAAATTTTAATTTACTAAAGAGATAGGAAGGTTGTTTTGTTTTAATAGTACCAAAAAGAAGACTTGCTATGTGAAGAGAACGTCGAGAATGCATATTTAACAATTTATTATTTTTGAGATATGGGGTTATATGAGCTCTACGAGGAACAGGAAAACAGAAACGTAAACAAGAATTTTGAACTCGCTGAATGAGAGTCTTAGTCCGGGCTAAGAGACATTCCCCAATAACAGTATCGGCATAGTTAAGTTTTGATAATATCAGAGTTTCGCATAGGTAGATACGAGTCTGTACATCCAGATATTGTCGAATCTGATACAAAACTTTAAGTCTGTAAAAACAATTGCGGACTACTTCAGCTACATATTTTTCAAACTTTAATCTGCCATCCATAATTACACCTAAGTTACGAGCTTCTGACACCTTATCTATTAATTTATCATTTATCTTTATTTGCGGACAATGACTATTTATTATATGTATTTGATTTTGTGTTCCCATAATCAAATATTTAGATTTAGTCGGATTTAAGGTAAGATTATTACACTGTGACCACTGTAAAACACGGTTTAAATCTTCATTGAGCCTATTAACAGCTAAATCTATTTCATTTGGTTTGAATGTCGTATAAATTTGAACATCATCCGCATATATGTGGAACTTTGTATTATGCATACATTTTACTATATCAGCACAATAAATTATAAATAGAATCGGTCCCAAAATCATGCCCAATGTTTTTCTTTCGCTCCCAGTCTAGCATGGAAGAACGAGGAACGTGTAGGCTTAAATAGGTTACAGAAATTATATTTTAAGATTGTAGCTTATCCATAGTTGTGTGTATATACTTACACGCACGCACTTTAGTGTGCGTAAGTTCGGCATAGTAAACCTGTATTTACGCACACAAGAGCGCGTGTCAGTACAACCACAAGTATGGCCAAGCCGCAGTCGTGAGATAAAACAACCGTAGTCACTCAAAATGTAACTGGGAAATTACTTCCATGCTGGCCTGGGAGCGAGAGAAAAACATAGAATATGCCAGCTGCATTTCCTCCCGGGCATGCTGTAAAAACCAGCTAAGGAAATCCGAGGGTTTCAGTGGATTGTAATTTAGGCGATGGGCTCACAACCTGTCACTACAGCAATATGCCTACAAATCTATTTTAAATAACCTTCAAAACTTTGTCAGACGTGGCGGAACGACCTTTGTTTAGGTATTTTACGCTCTGCCTACCCCATTAGGGATAAAGGCGTGATTATATGTATGTATTAAAAAAAGAAAATAACAAATTCGTTTCTGGCAGGATTCGAGCGACTCTGAAATGCCTATGATAAATTCGTCACTCCCGCTACAGTTTCTGTAGCTCAGTTGGTAGAGTGATGGACGGGCATTCCAGAGACGCAGGTTCGAGTCCTGCCAGAAACGAATTTATTATATTCTTTCTTTCATATTATTATTATTTCCAAAAAACTTCCTGTCTCGACTTTATGTCGGTAGTTTGAAACAGGTATCCTGATCCTTGTATTTGTGTGTGTTTGAGTGCATAAGGTTCTATTACTATATTATTATATTATATTAGCCTAAAAGGCACTTTAGACTTTCATATTATATGAAATAAATATCCTCAAAATATATTTTGGATTGGGATACACGTGTTTGGTTCATAACGAGTTAGCTGGAAGGTCAGGTGTTTCTTATTATGTAAATTATCTTTCAAACGTGCCTCAGAAACATGTATGAAACTGAGCGACGTCTTTAGGTCGTCGACCTTAGATTTGTTAAAAAAAACTTTATTAGTAGTACTTTAAAAGTATCTTAGATAAAAACAGGCCTACAATTACCCACGCCAGACGTAACAGAGAAAGTTTAATATCAAAGCATTTATATTTAAATAACATATTATGTTAGAACCTTTACATAAACTCACTTATTTACTAATGCCATTTCGGGCAGACATATACACGCCATACAGCCAGTGCAACGCATGTTTGAACATAGTGACGTCCATTCGGTTAGCACACGATTTAATTTGAGGAAAATGCGTCGTTGCAAATCACATGACCATTTGCTATCACGAGTGAACAGAAAGGGACGGCAATTCATCTGTCGAGTGGGTATCGAGTCTATCGACCCGGTGAACCCTGGTGTCAGAGTTTTTAAACCGCCTAGTAGCACAACTATCAGGCCTCTGACATGGTTTGAGTAACGACCACTATCAAAGACAGCCGGGACCGGGACCGACGGCTTAACGTGCCCTCCGAAGCACGAAATCTTTTTATTTTCGGACAATCAGGTGATTCAGCCTGCAATGTCCTAACCAAAAAGGGACGGCAATTATTTTAATTGACATTTAGAAACAGATCGTCGTCGGAGAAATTTGTTTACCTGTCATGTCGCCACTATAACTGTCATTGCTTCAATTGATTTCAGTGTAACCTAGCCAAATTTTAGTTCCTAATATCGCCGCCTGAACAGTGTTCTTACCAAATTAAAGAACAGAAAATAACAGCAATAGTTAGACGGGCCTTTTTTAATCCTGTCAGTTATAACGATAATTCGAGATACCTATATTCTAATTTTGTGATGTGAAAATATATTCATCTAAATCCTTTGAAACTGACAAGACTTAAATAAGTCCCCTTCTGTTCTCTTAAATAAAAAAATACAGGTAGTGACTTATTTCGTTCATTAAGTCGTGTACCGAATTGACACCTCTATCTGCTATCATAGGTAACGGTGGCAAACTTGTGTGGAGTGGCGTGAACCTACCATGCAGGCAATTTAGTAACGTAACTCGGCGGTGGCGCAAGCGCAGGCTAGACGCACGCGAATAGCGCGGAATATTGCGTTCCAACCGCAAAACGCACAGCTTACCGCGAAGAGTTCTCGCACAGTTTAAACTGTTCTAGGGGTCCAAGGTTGCAAGTTGCGACGTTGCAAAATTGTAATATATTTTTACGTCATTTTGGTACGTTTACATCACCTCGATGTGCCTATGGGCGAATATCATGGTAAAAATATGATGCTCAGATTATATTTTTATTAGTTAGAGGTAGTGAGAGATAATCCGGTCACAAGTTAATTATATGATTTCTTCCATGCTGGACTGGGAGCGAGAGAAAAGGATAAAATAGACCAGCTGCATTTTCTCTTGGGCATACTGTAAAAATCAGCTAAGTGATCCAAGGGTTTCAGTATATTGCAATGTAGGCAATGGGCTGACAACCTGTCACTACAGTAATATACCTACAAATCTATCTAAAATAACCCTCAAAACTTTGTAAGACATGGCGGAACGACCTTTGTGTAGGTCGTTTACGCTCTGCCTACCCCATTAGGGATAAAGGCGTTATTATATGTATCTATGTAGATTATATTTTCATGCTGAGTTAGCTCCATTTCTTGTGCAATACAGATCACAGTATTCAATAAAAATAATGATTGTGTTTTCATGTATAGTTTATGGAACATACTCGTAAGTCTACTTACTGTATGTTGTGTTTTGTATTGTTTCATGAATAAACGTTTTTTTATTCTATTCTATTAGTTATATTATATTAGTATAAGTTCTTGGAGAGATGCATGCAGCTTTACACGAATGTCCCCTAACTTAAATTGTTTCCCTATAAATAAATAAATACTAACACTAGAATAAGTTATTGCTACTAACAAATATATGGACTTTGTAATTTGTCTGAAATAAAGTATTTGAATTTGAATAGGTCATCGTAGAAGTGGATGGAGCCTTCCATGTCTTTAAAGAGATTATTCACAAATTAATTCTATGGTGCCCTCCAAGGCTTTGGATAGAGTGGACCAACTTTTTGAAAATACAACTTTTAAACAAATCTATAGGAAACTTAGTACCGGACTAAGAACTTAAAGTTTCAAGTTGATTACTTATTGTTAGTAGCGGATAATATTACTAATGGCAGAGCTGAAGTACCTACTAAAGCTTTTGTGAATGAGACGGCACAGGAGTAAAATGTGATAAGTTTAGTAGGTATTGTTTTAAAACCGCAGAACGAAATATAATAACTATATCTAATAGCTTGTGGTAAAAGTCTTTTGGCACATTTCGAGTTTCTGAAATTCGTTGCTAAGCGGTTTTGTGGTTGAAGAGGCCAAGGTATGTTCTGATAGACTTGGAATATTATATTTTGAAAACTTTGTAAGATGTTGCTTAGCGGACTAGGTTTAGAGCTCCTTTTGAAAAGTAGATAATCAAATTAAAAAAAAAATCTTTTTATAATTTCGAATCATAAAACTACATCTTTCGAATATTAAAAAAACACGGTTTTGCTGTTTGAATCGCCACAAATAGAATTTTACGCAATTTTTAAGTATTTAATTATAATAAGAATAAAGATCAATTTATTCTATCTGATAAATCTAAACTATCAATCATGCCAACAATAAAATAATAACCTTCGGTTTATTTTATCTTTAGTTTAATAATGGTAAATTATATTTACCGCTGACTTGATATTCACGTTATAGGTAGATATATAAACATAAGGAAAACATAAATTGAAATTAAAAGCTTGGAAAAAGATGAATTGAAAATTAAATTGCTTTTTTGTTTGGCATTACGCGTGTTGCGCATTGCCACTAATAAAACTTGGGAAACGTGTACATAGTAAAAGAACGAACGAAATTTGGGAAATATAAATAGGATCAGTTAGGAAAGGAAATAAAAGTACTTATACATATATACATAAAATCACGCCTTTATCCCTTACGGGGTAGGCAGAGCATAAAACGCCTCGTGAAAGGCGCTTTCGCCACGTCTGACAAAAATTGAGGAAAATTTTAGATTGTAATGTGTATTGCTGTATTGACAGGTTGTCAACCCATCGCCTAAATTACAATACACTGTAACCCTCGAATCCCTTTTGCTGACTTCTACAGCATGCCCGGGAGGAAGGGCAGCTGGAACATTCTATGTTTTCCTATCTCTCCCAGTCCAGCATGGAAGATAAAATACTTATATACGTATATTATTCAGTGTAATGAAGGAAGATAGTGATCTATAAATATAATGACCATTAGATATGTAGTTTACACCTATAATAATCCTGTCACATAGAACGAACGAAAAACATCTATCCATAGATTTTGAAGTGACAAGAATTATATATTATAATAAGTTTGTCTATACTGCTATCCTTTTCTGTACGCTCAAGACGGAAAATGACGGGTATGTTATTATTTTAGTAAAATCAGTCTTCCATGCTGGATATAGCGAGAGAAAAACATAGAATGTGCCAGCTGCATTTGCTCCCGGGCATGCTGTAAAAATCAGCGAAGGGATCCAAGGGTTTCTGTATATTGCAATTTAGGCGATGGGCTGACAACTTGTCACTATAGCAATATACCTACAAATCTATCTTAAATAACCCTCAAAACTTTGTCAGACGTGGCGGAACGACCTTTGTTTAGGTTGTTTACGCTCTGCCTACCCCATTAGGGATAAAGGCGTCACTATATGTATGTAAAATATTGTTATTTATTAAATTGACTTTATTTTGTCCCCAGCGGCGAAAATGCCGTCAGAAGTGAACGAGTGGTACCGAGGGCGTTCGGTGTTCGTCACCGGCGCCTCAGGGCTGATGGGGAAAGTCCTCATTGAGAAGCTTCTATACAGCGTCCCCGATGTGGGCTGCGTGTACGCACTGGTGCGCTCCAAGAGGGGCAAGTCGCCCGAAGCCAGGATTGAGGACATGTGGAAACTGCCTGTAAGTATCTAGGTATCCCACAGAGGTATCCAGACCAGCTAAACTAAAATAACCACAATAGACTACACTGATGGGCATCGGAGGATAGTTGCAGTTAGTTTATAACACTTGGAAGACTTGGCAGACGGATTAGTAAAGCTCAGTTGAAGCAGTTCAAGATGAAACATTAAAGGATACGCTAGTGGCCTCTTCTTGAGGGAAGGGATAAATCCCTTAAGGGTTGCCGGAGTAGTGAAATCACATACAAACGTCGTTACGCTTTTATTCCTAAACAGTAAAACCAAAATGAATCGAACTCTCTTTGAAACTCGGTTTGATTGGAAAATATTAACCAAGTACAAAATTAGAAAGAAAAAATAATTTTAAGCTATTTTACCTAAAATCGTATTTTCGGTATTATTTTGTTCATGCTTAATATATTCAAACCAAACCTAACAAAATCATAGATATGATGCATTTGGTCATATGTACGAAGTTTGTTTTTGCTGTTAAATTGGAATAAAAGCAAAGTTACGTTCGTATGGGATTTCACTACTCCGCCAGACCCTTAATTTTTTACCGACACCTTCAGGAAGACACGGGGCGATGAGATGCTGTCCTGGGTTTAAATCAAATTAGTAAATTTTTCTTTGTTTGATATTGCAACATCAGAAGTTGATAGATTTATATTTGTCACATGCCGGCTAAAGATCATTGGTCAATGTGTCATAGTCATACCTACCTTGAGGATTTCTACCAAGTTTGAAAGCAAACGTGTTACATGGTGTCTCGCTTCTCTGTAGCGTAAACAACTTAACATTATATGTACTAAAGTATTACCACAAGTGCGTGCTAAAATCGTGTCCTAGCCGTTTTCACCGGTTGCCTTATAAGATATCCCGCCATATAGAGGCGAGACGACGTGATTTTGCTTTTCAAGTATTTCCACAAGTGACCCCCTCCGTGGTCTAATGTCTATGCCTTTAGGCTTCCGATACAGAGGTTGTGGGTTCGATTCCCCACGAGGGACAACAATTTGGCGTTGTTGTTTCTGGTTTTTGCCATTTGCAGGATGACCACCTGGTTGTCCGAAAATTATGATTATCCATGCTGTCAGATATGTAAATATGTATAAATAGTCAATCCAGCGACTGATTTCTCGTATTCTGTCCCATCAGCACTAGATATTGAATGAGTTGACAGAGAGTGCACTTTCATGTTCATGGGCTCTAAAAACTGAGGCTTGTATTTATAAATAAAATATATAGATATAAATATATAACCAATAATACTTCCTACTATAAACCAGTAGTTAGAATGTGCCGTCTCTACAACGAGACATCTTCTCAGCACAAACTTGATATTTTTGATTCACGGCCTTACACTTTTAAAAAGGCTGTTACAGATATCCTCAAATAGACTCCACCAAATGTAAAATACCATCCAATTGTAAAATATTTACTTTTTAAATATGATTTAACCAAAATTATTATTTTTTACCTATAATTTTGTTTTGTAAAAACTGTTTATTGTAACAACTTTATCATGCTGTGTAAACACGCTTAGGGTATCAATCTAGTTAAGTAAAAAATGTATAGTTATCTCATTCATGTATCGATTGTTACCTGTTGTGTTTTCCAAATAAACTAAAATAAATAAAATAAAGCGATCTCAAGATTAAGACTAATATTAAGTATGGATTTGACCGGCCAAAATGTACTGAAATGACATTTCTGTTACGAGCTCAAACTAGCTGTCGGTCTCAAGTGTTTTTTATCAATACGGGCCTGAGTATTTGCTACCATAACCAGAAATAATTTAGAAGTACTATTATCTTCACAAGTACGTACGTGCTAAGATCGTGTAGTTGCCAACAATTTCACCAGTTGCCTTATAAGGTCGCACGCCCTACATAAGGAGCCGACGACGCGTGAATGCGTTTGCCAACTGCAAATGAACTGCAATAGAAGTTTCGATGGCCATCCAGCTCGTTCAAGCATGGATCCTGACGAACTACTTCTCACTGGTGTGATGTAATCTGCGTGAAATACCTAGCAATGCGTAGGGTATTGGGGAACAGCGTTTATGATTTGGGAACCTTCACCTAAATTGCTGAAACTCTTTGTATTAAGGATTATAAATAATGCATACATACATACATATAATCACCCCTCTATCCCTAATGGGATAGGCAGATCGTAAACGATCTAAACAATAGTCGTTCCGCCACGTCTGACAAAGTTTTGAGGGTTATTTAAGATATATTTGTAGGTATATTACTGTAGTAACAGGTTGTCAGCCTATCGCCTAAATTGCAATATACAGAAACCCTCGAATCTTTTTGCTGGTTTTTACACCATGCCCGGGAGGAAATGCAGCTGGCACATTCTATGTGTTTCTCTCGCTCCCAGTCCAGCAAGGAAGTTATGCCCAGGAAAAAAAGCAAATGAATTCTGTTTCCTATAGTCGGTGTTCATAATCATAAGTTTCTAGTTTCCTTTCATTGTGTATTTAATCTGCCAAGTTATGACAAATGCAAATTAAATCACAACGTCGCCCTATCTGTAGATAGATCTCCCTATTATCATCATGGTCATCTCAGACAGCATTTTGGAAATAATTATGTAATTTTTAATTACCTAAATCTGAAATTTGTACATATTGATCTTATCTTTTTCCAGCTGTTCGCGAGAATACGGGAGGAGAAGCCACATGTCATGAAGAAGCTGGTTCCAGTAGTGGGCGACATCTGCTACGACAACCTGGGCATTGAGGAGAAACAGCTGCAGAAGCTTTGCAATGAGGTAATATTTCCAGCTGTTTGTCAGAATACGGTAGAAGCCACATGACATGAAGAAGATTACATGATAGCTATTATTTTAGCATAACTAAATGTCTTTTCGATAATCGTATCCATTCAGTAGCATAAGAGTACTTAGAAAAGTGTTTGTATCAAACAAACAAAACATGCATCACACCTTTATCCCTAATGGGGTAGCCAGAGCGTAAACGACCTAAACAAAGGCCGCGTCTGACAAAGATTAGGGGTTATTTAAGATAGATTTGTAGGTATATTGCTCTAGTGACAAGTCAAAATTGCGATATACAGATATACCTTCGGATCTTTAGCTGGTTTTTTCAGCATTCCCGGGAGGAAATGCCCCTGGCACAGTGTATGTTTTTCTCTCGCTCCCAGGCCAGCATGGAAAATATGTGTACCTTCGTTGGCAAATTTTGTAGGTTCTGTAAGAGTGGATACTCTTTTCTCTTTAGTAGCAATGGCTGAAATGATTGCCATTCCATATTTGATTTATTTCGCTTATTTGCTACTTTATTCTTGGATTTGTCTAATATTTTGATCAAGATTAGCATACCTTTACCTTCTTTTAGGGCATTCTCATTATTCCTGTTTTGAGAGCTTAGTTGCAGTATTTTTGACATAATAAATTAGTCTTAGTTCAAAGTCTTTGAGCTAACCAAAACAGTTGAACAGGCATGTCTATAAATCCAAAACAATTTTATATGCTGCTTTTATCAACATACTTTAACTTACTTTTATTTTAATACAATATTACAAGACTATACTATACTTACATACATAATTACTCAGCTTTATCTTGTAAATTACATAGATAATTATTACAAAAAAGTTTATGTATGATTATCTACCTTAGTTCCCACAGTATTTACTTATGTATGTTACATGATTTCACTACATTGTATTTCATAACTTTCTATTGATATGGGCAGGGCTCGGGAAGCCTGTTTTATACTATACCACACTCAATCCGTCCTGGCAGTGGCGTACTGAAACATTTACTTATGTCTTTTAATAAATAGTTTATTTATTTACATACATATAATCACGCCTTTATCCCTAATGGAGTAGGCAGAGCGTAAACGACCTAAACAAAGGCCATACGACAAGTCTGACAAAGTTTTGAGGGTTATTTAAAATAAATTTGTAGGTATATTGCTGTAGTGACAGGCCTATGGCCTAAATTGCAATATACTGTAACCCTCGGATCCCTTAGCTGGTTTTCACAGCATTCCCGGCAGGAAATGCAGCTGGTACATTTGATGTTTTTGTCTTGCTTAAACAGTAACAGACAAAAATGTTACCTTCGCATTTGTCGGAAATGTGGGAAAATGTTTCAATACGTCGTCTGCCAGGAGGAATTGAGCGCGGTATAGTTACTTCACCCGGGCCTGCTGTAAAACCAGCTAAGGGATCCGAGGGATTCAATATACTGCAATTTAGGCGATGGGCTGAGAACCTGTCACTACAGCAATATACCTACAAATATATCTTAAATAATCCTCAACACTTTGTCAGACGTGGCGGAACGACCTTTGTTTAGGTAGTTTACGCTCTGCCTACCCCATTAGGGGCGTGATTATATGTATGCACGTTTGTAGTTATTTCACCTGGATATTCGTTTATTTTGTAACTATATTTAATTACGACGTACAGGTAATGTTGAATTAAATATAATATCATGTATTCAGGAATTGATGCATAACTAATGACTAGCATACCAAGAATCAATTTAGAAAATTACTAGTGAAGTCATTTTAAATTAAGGTATGAAGCCTCTACTTCTAGAGACTAATTTCATAGTCTATCTATCTAACGAAGAAAAGGAGGGGCCTACCTGGTGCCCATTATAATGTTTTGTATATTACAATATATATCCATACTGGACTGGAAGCGAGAGAAAAACATAGAATGTACCAGCTGCTGTAAAAACCAGCTAAGGGATCCGAGGGTTTCAGTATATTGCAATTTAGGCGATGGGCTAACAACCTGTCGCTACAGCAATATACCTACAAATCTATCTTAAATAACCCTCAAAACTTTGTCAGACGTGGCGGAACGACCTTAGTTTAGGTCGTTCGCGCTCTGCCTACCCCATTAGGGATAAAGGCGTGATTATATGTATGTATGTAAGATCCAGGAGCTCGCTAAATAGGTTTACATAACCATCAAGAACACTAGAATTTCACTTGGAAAATACAAGTAGTATACAACGTGTTACAAAAAGGGTATATATATATACACACGAAAGGATATGAACCAGCTCATGAAACTGAACAACTTTCCCATAGGAACATAGTTCGAAAATCGAAAAAAAGAAGTGTTACTCCCCATACTTCACGCGCTATTAGCTGATGCATTTTGTTTTTTTTTTCTATTATTTTGAACTATGTTCCTTGGGAAAGTTGTTCAGTTTTATGGGCTGGTTCATATCCTTTCCGGTGCATATACCCTTTCTGTTACACGTTGTATAACCTTTAAGGAAGTGGTTCCACATAAACAACCTTATAAGTCTTGGCTAGCCTAGGCAGGATCTGTGAGGGAAAGTGGCCTGCGATCTAACCACAGACTTAGAAGAGTTTGTAGAGTCCGCAAATTGACCTATCTAGCAACTACAGAATAATGTGTAATACACTTTTAGGTCCATCTAAAGCCATTAAATCAGTCTGGTTTTGATTATTGCTGCGGTCGATGAAAACAAAATGTAAATTATGCAATAAGAATACAAAAAAAATGCAAACACATTTAGACGATAAATAGAGGTTTTCATATAAAGGTGCGATAGAAGTTAAACTCATATAAATTGGCCCGACCCAATGAGCACGTTGCATAAAAATCCAATTGTTTTTTTTGTGATTTTTCTCTTTAGAAAAATACTTTTATTACAATAAAGTTTGTTCAGATCCATGGGCCGAGCTAACCCATGGCTTCCACCACCAATTTATCTAAGCCTATTCTAGTAGGTATATACCTACAGTTTGAGGAGGTTGCGTGGTCTATACTAAACTGGATCTGACGTAAACATCGCCTATACTTGCCAACTGTTTGTATTTGATCACGATAAGAGCAGAGAAACTAGCTTTCCTCTATAACCGTGTATTTGCTTAATACATTCCATCTACGTGAAACACCACTTCGATTTACTTGTTATTTGCCTAGTTATGTATGTCTATTTACTTTCATCGATGGTTTAACAAATTGGTTATTTATATTTGAATATGTGTTCGCACGTAGAGTAAATAGATATTTTTATAGAGCCTACAAGACGTGACTAACGAAAAAGTTCAAATGTTACTTTACCTTTAGTCAAACACTTAATTATTCTTATGTCATTCATATACCAGGTGTTATGGACAGCAGCGCGCAAACTGATAGGGGTTGCTCAATCACGACACTCAACAACTTTCACCAGGAATTTCTTTAAGGAAAAAATATGCCTTTTCCAAACAAAATGTCCTCCTCGATCAGACAATTTGTATGTAAAAGCAAAAAAATAAATACTTCCTGAAAGAATTTCCTGGTGAAAGTTGATCAGTGTCGTGAACTGAGCAAGCCCTATTAGTTTGTGGTATACTGTCCCTTACGTACGGCATAAAGTGGTGTCAATTTTACTCATTGACTGCCAAAAGCTGAACTTTTTTTGATTTAAACACTCTAATTTTAGGATTCATATTTATATTTAATGGATTCGTCTTTTTATATTGTTATGTATAAGTATATGTTACAAAGTATATATGTATTCGGATAAATTATATTTATTATTTATTTTACTTATTGTACCTAAATCCCGTGAAGTCCCATCTTTCATCCCCACTAGGTAGGCTGGAAGAGATCTCTTATAGAGATAAGCTCGCCTTTGCTTTAATTTCAAGATTTAACCAATGTATTGAAATTTATATTTATTTATATGCAATAAAGAATATAACAATTCAGCGGGTCGTTTATCGACTTGACAATCTAATCTAATTAGTACCATAGCAATAAGGCCGCCTTCATTGTACTTTAATTTTTATTTAATTTGTTCTCAATTTCTGTTGTTTTTGTTTTATGTGCGATAAAGAATATATCTATCTATCTAAAGAAAAAGATCTATAAATGCTTACACTTCTCCATTTTTTATTTCCAGGTATCTGTGGTATACCACTTCGCAGCCAGTCTTCGCCTTGAAGCTCCATTGAAGGAAGGTCTAGAGATGAATACGAAGGGCACTCTTAGGGTCCTGGACGTAGCCAAGCGGATGACCAAGCTGGCTGCGTATATACATCTTTCTACCGCGTTCTGTTATCCTGATTATGAAAGAATGGCTGAGAGGGTATGTATGTTGTTATCATCTATATTTTTCACTTTAGGTCGACCGAACTGCACAAGGCTTTGACTAGCTGTCGCCATTTTCCTCGATCTTACATCTGGCGACGCGCAATAGATACTGAACTGAAGACTACTGCAGCCACTGATGTCTCGAAATGTCACAAATTTGGAGTGGTTTTCATTAACTACATTAAATAACTTATGATGTAGCAGGCAGGTGTTTTGTTACCAGCGAGTAATAAAAATCACTGCCTCCGTGGTCTAGTGGTCAGAACCATGGGCTTACGGTCAGGAGGTCCTGGGTTCGATTCCCAGGGGACACAAAGTTGATATTTGTCAATTTATCACTTTGTGAGGTTTTCCTCAGTTTGGTTAGGACATTGCGGGCAGAATCACCTGATTGTCCGAAAAGAAAAAGATTCCGTGATTCGGAGGGCATCTTAAGCCGTCGGCCCCGGTCGCTGTCTGTGATAGTGGTCGTTACTCAAACCATGTCAGAGGTCTAATAGCTGCGCTACTAGGTTTGAAAATTCTGACACCAGGGGCGCTGTTCGACTTGAGAATCCACTCGCTAAGAAGATGAATATAAAGCAAGAGGTATGTACTGAACAACTTTTTCAAAGATACATATATCTGAATCGTCCGTAACTGGCAGAATGTTGGTGAATGAAACGGTCACATAGTCATGGGTGATAGAGAAAGAACCTCATATATTTTTATGCATACATACATATAATCACGCATTTATCCCTAATGGAGTAGGCAGAGCGTAGACGACCTAAACAAAGGTCGTTCCGCCACGTCTGACAAAGCTTTGAGGGTATAGATTTGTAAGTATATTGCTGTTGTGATAGGTTGTCAGCCCATCGCCTAAATTACAATATACTGAAACCCTCGGATCCCTTAGCTGGTTTTTACAGCATGCCCGGGAGGAAATGCAGCTGGCACATTCTATGTTTTTCTCTCGCTCCCATTCCAGCATGGAAGAAAATATTTTTATCCTACTTGCCTAATGTCGAATCTTCGAGCGAAAGCTTCTGAAATCTTTAAATACTTGTGAATTTCAGGTCCATGACCCCCCAGCGAATCC
The DNA here is from genome assembly GCA_949820665.1 of Scrobipalpa costella. NCBI lineage: Eukaryota > Metazoa > Arthropoda > Insecta > Lepidoptera > Gelechiidae > Scrobipalpa > Scrobipalpa costella. The sequence goes on from OX463306.1 coordinate 4,353,658, forward strand.
TCACGAAGTCCTCCGCGCCGCCAGCTGGCTCAACGACCAGCAAATGAACCTCCTAGCTCCCACTATTATGGGGAAACATCCCAACTCCTACACATACTCGAAAAGACTAGCCGAGGCTTTAGTCAGGGAATCTTATCCTCAGCTACCTGCCTGCGTAGTCCGGCCTAGCATAGGTAAGAAAGACATACATACATACATATAATCACGCCTTTTCCCCTAATGGGGTAGGCAGAGCGTAAACTACCTAAACAAAGGTCGTTCCGCCACGTCTGACAAACTTCGAGGGTTATTAAAGATAGATACATACTGCTATAGTGACAGGTTATCAGCCCATCGCCTAAATTACAATATACTAAAACCCTCTGATCCCTTAGCTGGTTGTTACAGCATGCCCGGGAGGAAATGCAGCTGGCACATTCTATGTTTTTCTCTCACTCCCAGGCGAGCATGGAAGTAAGAAAGAGATCATCATTATTATGCTACAAATGGGTCAATATATCATGAAAAGAAAACCCTTTACTTACATTAAGACAACTTGCCAAGGCTTGGGTAAGAGAAGCGACCCTAACCTAGCATAGATGAATCTAATATTATGAGACCAGTAGATGAACCTCCTAGCTCCCACCATTATGGGGAAACATCCTAAGCGCGTTAAGCCGTCGGTCCCGGTCGCTGCCTTTGATGGTGGACCTTGTCAGAGGCCTGATAGTTGTGCTACTAGGCGGTTTAAAAATTCTGACACCAGGGTTCATTGAGTCGACAGACTCGATTCCCACTCGACAGAAGAAGAGCTTGGGTAAGAGAAGCGGCCCTAACCTAGCATAGATGAGTCTAATATTATGAGACCAGTAGATGAATCTCCTAGCACTATTATGTAGAAACATCCCAACTCCTAGACATACTCGAAACGACTGGCTGAGGCTTTAGTCAGGGAACCATATCCTGAGAACCTGTCTGCGTAGTCCGACCTAGCATAGGTAATAATTATCGTCTTCTCCGATCGAGTAAGGTTTTTGAAGTAAGCGACTCCCCTGGTATCAGAGTTTTAAAACCTCCTATTTAGCAAAACGGGCTAAATTAACAGATATCATCATACCAACAAATGAACTTCCTAGCGCCAACAATTAAGGGGTAGGCCCTAGAAAATTCATTATGACATGCTAATGCATAGATGAGTTAAAATCAAAATACCCGCAAAAATGAACTTCATAGTTCTCACCACCACAGGAAAACTAGCAAAGGAGAAAACAACTTTCTGGCAAAAAAAAGGAGGGTCATAGACAAACGAATATCTGGTACTCATAACACTGATTTAATTTATCACTTTGTGAATTTTTCCCCAGTTTGGTTAGGACATTGCAGGCTGAATCACCTGATTGTCCGATAAAGAAAAAGATTTTGTGCTTCGGAGGGCACGTTAAGCCGTCGGTCACGGTGGCTGTCTTTGATAGTGGTCGTTACTCAAACCATGTCAGAGACCTGATAGTTGTGCTACTAGGCGGTTTAAAAACTCTGACACCAGGGTTCATCGGGTCAATAGACTCGATACCCACTCGACAGAAGAAGAACACTGATTCTCTTTCTTCTTCATACCAATACAGTAAAGTGTTCAATTTCCAGTTACCCCATCCTACAAGGACCCTACGCCCGGCTGGGTGGACAACTTAAACGGCCCTATAGGCCTTATGGTAGGGGCTGGCAAGGGGGTTATCCGCTCCATGCATTGCTACGGTCACTACCATGCCGAGGTCATTCCCGTGGACATCGCCATCAACGCGCTCGTCGTCATCGCCTACCAGATCGGGACTATGAAGGAACGGTACGTATTTCGTTTAGTAAAAAATAAATATAAAGACTAAAAGAAAGAAGGAGAGAAACGAAGATGAAAGCAAAAATGACCTTCTTTTGATTTCTACAGTATGATCGGCAAGAGAAACAGCTGTTATTTTCAATGTTTTTACATTAAGAATGTAAGTAAGTATGTTAACACAGCCCCATAGGTCTATTTGTGGAAGTGGGTAATAGGGTCATTCGCTCCATGCATTGTTACGGTCACTACCATGCCGAGGTCATTCCCGTGGACATCGCCATCAACGCGCTCGTCGTCATCGCCTACCAGATCGGGACTATGAAGAAACGGTACGTATCTTGTTTAATAAAAAATAAATATAAAGAATAAAAGAAAGAAAAAAATACCCTCTTCTGATATCTACAGTATGGTTGGCAAGAGAAGCAGCTGGTATATTCTATGTTTTACAGCTCCTAGTTTAGAGTGGAAGGAAATTAAGTAAGTAGGAACCGCTAAACTACAGCAGCTATGTCCCGAGCGACGAATTAGTAATCTGGCAACTCTACCGACATCTGTCGTATAACATTACAACTATACTATTATAACTAGTCCTCTTTGCAGTAGTCTACAGTATGGTTGGCAAGAGTACGTATTTTGTGTTAGTAAAGTGTAGAATGCACGCTGAATGATGAAAGATAGATGAGGGAGAGGAAGACCAAGAGCGATAGTTCAATGATCTCAATGCTTTTGACAAACACTGGGTTAACATAGTGACAGATGGAAAGAGAAAATGAAAGACGTTTCTCTTTAGTTAGATTCCTAATCCCAGGGGGGAAAACACAAAGTTGATATTTGAGAATTTATCACTTTGTGAATGTTTCCCCAGTTTGGTTAGGACATTGCAGGCTGAATCACCTGATTGTCCGAAAATAAAAATAAAAAAATTCTTGCTTCGGAGGGCACGTTAAGCCGTCGGTCCCGGTCGCTGTCTTTGATAGTGGTCGTTACACAAAACCATGTCAGAGGCCTGATAGTTGTGCTACTAGGCAGTTTAAAAACTCTGACACTAGGGCTCATCGAGTCCATAGACTCGATACCCACTCGACAGAAGAAGAAATTAGATGTAACCAGTTAAATAAAATCTAACCCTTTTCTAGGTTTTGGGGGTAGTCAGAACATCATCTACCTAGAAAAGGCTTCGTCGCCACTTTTGGTTTGACGGGTTGTCAGCCCAAAAAAAACACGCTTACCTTTATGGTAGCTATAAGCTGGAGCAATAGCAGCTAACACATTTAATATTCTTTTATTCCCCAGTTCAGTCTTGAAGCAATTTTATATTATTTTGCACTAGCGACCCGCCCCAACTTCGCACGGAATCAGTGTTTCTCTGCTATATTATGCAAGTATTATACATATAAACCTTCAATCACTCTTCCATTAAAAGAAACCGCATAAAAATCCGTTGCGTAGTTTCAAAGATTTATGCATACATAGGGATATAGGGACCGAGAAAGTATATATTGTTATCTCATATTCAGTTTTACAGGTTGGCTGGAAGAGATCTCTTTATAGAGATAAGCTCACCTTTGTGAACTAAATTTAAATTTGTTTATTTATTGTAATTTTTTTGTACGCAATAAAGAATAGCTTCATACATCATCTTCCATACTGGACTGGGAGAGAAAGAAAAACATAGAATGTTCCAGTTGCCCTTCCTCCCGGGCATGCTGTAGAAGTCAGCAAAAGGGATTCGAGGGTTACAGTGTATTGTAATTTAGGCGATGGGCTGACAACCTGTCACTACAACAATACACATTACAATCTAAAATTGTCCTCAATTTATGTCAGACGTGGCGAAAGCGCCTTTTAGGAGGCGTTTTACGCTCTGCCTACCCCGTAAGGGATAAAGGCGTGATTTTATGTATGTATGTATAAAGAATAAATATTAGAAAGTGACTTTGTTTTATACTATGTAGTGATGTAACTCGCATACAAAATCATACCATTCTCCCTTCCAGGCCTGAAGAGATCCCCGTCTACAACCTTACAACGGGCGACGAGAAGACGACCACCTGGAAAGAGGTCCTCGACATCGGTAAAGCCACGGTCCGGAAGTACCCATTCGAAGGTCCCCTGTGGTACCCGGACGGGAACATAAGGCACAACAAGCTGATCCATAGCTTGTGTGTGTTCTTCTACCACATCGTGCCGGCGTATCTTATTGACTTCTTGATGTTTGTCTTCAGGCAGAAAAGATTGTGAGTACTTTTAAACTATTTAATAGTCTAACTATTTAGTAGTCTAAGATCTTCGAATTTGAGGTGATAAGAACGACTAAATCTCAACTAAAGTTATTGCCGTCTCTTCCTGTTCTCTCACGATCGAAATAACAGGTATGAATTAGTTAAGTCGTCATTTGAAACGCCGAATTGCCCTCAATAAGTCCTAGGAATAGACTAGAAAGTGCCCATTCATTGTGAGTACTGTAACCCTTTTAATCTATTTCATAGCCTAAGATCTTCAAATTCGCTAAGGGACCCGAGGGCTTGTGTTTATTGCAATTTAGGCGATCGGCTGACAACCTGTCGCTACAACAATATAGCCGAATATTTTCAAATTTGAGGTGGAAAAACACGACTTGACTAAATCTCAACTAAAGTTATTGAGGTCTCTTCCTGTTCTCTCACGATAGAAAATAACATATATCGACTTATATTAGTTAAGTCGTGTTATTTAGAACGCCGAATTGTCCTCAATCAGTCCTAGGAATAGACTAGTTGACGGTCCGGAAGTACCCATTCGAAGGCCCTCTGTGGTACCCAGACGGGAACATAAGGCACAAGCTGATCCATGATTATTCCATGCTGGCCTAGGAGCGAGAGAAAAACATAGAATGTGCCAGCTGCGTTTCCTCCCGGGCATGCTGTAAAACCAGCTAAGGGATCCGAGGGTTTCAGTATATTTCAATTTAGACGATGCGCTGACAACCTGTCACTACAGCAATATACCTACAAATCTATCTTAAATAACCCTCAAAACTTTGTCAGACGTGGCGAGCGACCTTTGTTTAGCTCGTTTACGCTCCTACCCCATTAGGGATAAAGGCATGACTATATGTATGTATAAAATCAGACTGAATCAAGAACTCTTCGTCTCAATACCTCGACCCCGCGATCGCCCTAACAACCCGTCTGGCTTTGTCCCGTACATTTTGATCCTTCGAGCTTCTCCTGACAACATCTTAGCTTCAAGCTGATTCTACCTAACAAATTCGCGTCCATTCTCGCGACATAATTCTAATTCTTAGCTAGCGCTGTCACTTTCTTAACTTTGACATAAGAACAGGATAGCAAACAAACACATGATTTTGACATTCCTAATCTGACGTAATCCAGCTTATTTGAAGTAAAATAAGGAAGCATGCTCTATGCTCAGTTCCTATTTAAAGCGTCTTACGTCAAACAAGGAATGTCAAAGTCATGTGTTTACTTGCTATCCTGTTCCTATATCAAGAAAGTCACAGCGCTAGCTAAGAATTAGGATTATGTCGCGAGAATCGTCGACTATTAAATGAAAGGTTCATACTGGATCATTCAATTTGTTCCTTCTAGATATTTTACTCAACCAATCCTTTCTCTTCCAGCATGGTGCGCATCCAGAATCGCATCTCAGTCGGTCTGGAAGTCCTCCAATACTTCACAACCCGCGAGTGGTGGTTCGACACGAATAACTTCAAGTCCCTACCCAAGTCTCTCAACCCTGAGGATTTCAAGACGTATCCTATGGACGTGACCATCATTGAGGACTTACCGTATATTGAGAGTTGTATGATTGGGGGAAAGATTTATTGCTTGAAGGAGAAGCTTGAGAACCTCCCGAAAGCCAGATTGCAGAATAATATGTAAGTATCATTGTAACATTGTACCTTCCATGCTGGTCTGGGAGCGATAGAAAAACATAGAATGTGCCAGCTGCATCTCCTCTCGGGCATGCTGTAAAAACCGGCTGAGGGATTCGAGGGTTTCAACATATTGTATAGGCGATGGGCTGACAACCTGTTACTATATAAATATACAGATCTATTTTAAACAACCCTCAAAACTTGCCAGAAGTGGCGGAACGACCTTTGTATGGTACGTTGACGTTCTGCCTACCCCATTAGGGATACAGACGTGAGAGCATGTATGTATCATTGTAACATAAGAAAATACCTAATCGCCTGACGCTGCTCTGCCTACCCCATAAGATATAGAGGTGTGATTGGGTATGAATTAAACGGCTATTTTGAAACTGAGTCTGTAGTAAATGGACTCGAGCGTTAGAGTGTACTGTAATTTAGGCGATGGGCTGACAACCTGTCACTATAGCAATACACTGCCTCCGTGGTCTAGCGGTCTGAGCCATGGGCTCAGACCCGGAGGTCCTGGGTTCGATTCCCGGCGGGGGACAATGACTTTGTGTTGTTGTTTCTAGTTTGGTTAGGACATTGCAGGCTGATCACCTGATTGCCCGAAAAGTAAGATGATCCATGCTGTCGGATGGGCATGTAAATAGTCGGTCCTGCGCCTGATTTCTCTCTGGTCGTGTCAGTCAATCTGTCCCATCAGAATAAGAGATTAAAGGAACAGAGAGTGCACCTGTGTGAAGCGCAAACGCTTGGGTACTAAAAACAAGTCCTGCGCAGTTGGCTTATCTCCGGGAGATTGGCCGCCATCACCTAAAATCGGTGGGAGAACTATTATAGCAATACACATTACAATCAAAAATTGCCTTCAATTTTTGTCAGACGTGACGAAAGCGCTTTTTCCGAGGCGTTTAGCGCTCTGCCTTCCCCGTAAGGGATAAATGCGTGATTTTATGTATGTATGTATGTCTGTAGTGTAGTCTGACTTCTAACTGACGTTCCTGATTTGAATATGACAGGTGGGTGAGATTTGCCGACGGGGAATCATTTCGTGAGATTTTCCCCAGTTTGGTTAGGAAGATGAAGGCTGAATCACTTGATTGTCTGACATGTCAAGTAGAACGATTCCGTGCTTCGGATTGCACGTGACGTACTTATTTTATTTGAAAGTTGTCATTCCACAAGCTACGTCAGAAGTATTTCCAACTCTGACTGAGTTTCTTTTTACTCAAGACGCATTTAAAAAAAAAATTATACTTGTTGGCAAATTTGTTAAATTACTAAAACTACTATTTCATTATGTTGTCAAATCGAATAGCTAAAACTTATTTTAGAAACAAGATCTTCCGTTAAAAGACATGAAACTTTGTTTACCTTTATTCTAAAACTGAGTTAGAATTACTATAGATATTTTAAATATACTAGCATCGAATGGTTTGAATTGAGAGCCCGATGGTGTAGTGGATAGGGCCGCTGCCTCCTGAGCGGGAGGGCGTGCTTCGAATCCCACCACGTACCAATGTGTTATTCGGTTTTAGAATTTCATATGTATTATATATTCTTTTTCCGTTCTTCGGAAGGCACGTTAAGCCGTTGGTCCCGGTTAACAACGTTTAATACCGTAGATATTAGTCGTTAAGCCATGTCAGAGGCCAGTGCTAAGCATTGGCGGCTTGAAAGCTCTGACCTAATCTAGGATTGGGTCTGGTTTCCCTTCTGGGTTGCGGAGGTCAGATGGCAGTCGCTCTGTGTAAAAACCAGTACACTCGTTCAATCCCCTAGATTAGGAAGCCGACCCCGTGAGATACGGGATAAAGCTAGGGACATGATGATGAATGGTTTGACCTCAAAACTCACACAACAGAATTAGAATTAATAATATAATTTTTCTCTTTTTTCAGTTTGTACGTGCTAGACCTTATCGTGTCAGTATTCTTCTACCTACTGATTGCATACTGGATCGTGTCCTGGTTCGAGCCTGCGCGGGAGTTGCTCTCATACGGAGGACCTTTCGTCAGGTATCTCCCTCTAGTGGGTAAAGCCGTTTTCAGAGACGAATAAATAACAATCACTGTGATGAAGGAAGATAACGGTGACGATTCAGCGTTGCACACGGTTCGACTTAACTAAAATAAGTCAGTAATTGTAATTTTCAATCATAAGAGAACAGAAAGGGACGGCAATATAGGCAGACTTATTTTATTTAAGATTCAGTTAAGGGGCTTCCCTGGGCTAAGTGGCGCCCTCATCAGTCAAAAAATCATAATTAACTGAAAACAAAATCAATCGAAAATCCGGTAGATCAGATTGAGGTTAAAGCAATAAAGGTCATTTGGAACTTCATAAAGTTGCAACTTATAGATCGTTGCAGTTACAGATAGGAAATTTGCGAAAAACGGCCACTTTTAGCACTTTTACTATCTGTAACTGAAGTGAACACTGAATTATTAATTTATAATGCTTAAAAAAAACTTCAGTACCCATACTTCAATCTGATTTACCGGATTTTCGATTAATTGCGTTTTCGGTGAGCAATGATTTTTTGACTGATGAGGGCGCTGGCGTGCACCGGGGATCCCCTTAAATCGCGAGTAGGAAAGCGTTGGTTAGTAGTGGTTGCGGTTTACACCTTACTTAGGTAAAATTTTTGATTTCTCATCTTAAAATTTTCATTATTTGGCTTTTTGGAATTGTAAATTAAATTACAATACAAATCACTGTATTTCCACAAAACACACTACAAAAAAGAGCTGTACCTGTTGTGTAATTGTTTTTTTTATATATATTTGTGTTCTATTTATGTTTATGTGTGCATTAAATTGTTAAATAAATAATAAAAACACACAATCAAGAAGTTATTCTTCAAGAAGTTGTTGTTGAGTTATGTTAATAACAAACAAGACAGGTAGGCATATAGATATTTTAACAGAAGCTTGGCTGTTTTTAAGTCCACCCTACGTCAGGTGCACAGAAGACGATAGAAATGAAATAGCACAGAACAACTTGAACTACAATTTGACAAATCTTTGTAATGTACATTTTTTAATAGTAATAATAAAGGCACATCTAGCGTTTATTTATGAGGCATATCTAGACCGCATCGGGCCAGTATTTTTCTACCTACTGATTGTACATTGGATCGTGTCTTATTGAAGCCTGCGCGTGAGTTGCTCTCATGCGGAGGACCCTCGTCAGGTACTTACCATTTGTTGGGAAAGCTGTTTTAAAATCAGTGTTGCCTTTTGGGAAAACTCTTAGGGTAAAATTCACAAAGCCTTGGCCCTTTCACATCACTGCAGCACACATGTGCATATTGTGTAAACTACTTTGATTTATCTGTTTGTTTTATTGTATGTGTCTTTTGAAATTTTCGAAATGTACATGTGTTTTGTAGAAATATGAATAAAACGCTTTATCTATCTATCTGTTTTAAAAGATGAATGATAAAATTACATTTTTCACTGTGACTTTCGAAGATAATGAGAGATTAAAAATTTCGCCGGGGTGGTTATGGATGCTCTGTTATTATGGCAATTGAACGACATACCTAGGTTTTAAATCCTACTTGGAAGTTTTTGATTTCTTATCTTTATGATTTTTTGATTTTTATGAATATTGTTTTTTTTTTTATAAAGTAAGGCATCAGTCAAATAATAAAGTTGTCTTCAACGTTGGAGCGTTGTGGTTGCAATGTTACTACACCAGTCTATGTAAGCATAGTCTTACAGCTAAGCAATAAAATTGTCTTCCGTTTTACAAAGCCTTATTATAATTAAAGTTGGTGAATTTTAGCCTGATCTGATTATAATACCCAGGCTAACAAGGGTTCGTGTATAAAATGTTTATAATATTTTTAAGGGATTTTGTGCTGTATATTACATGGAAATTAATACATTTTAATTAGGTAAAAGTATGTAGTATTAATAATTATATCAAATACGTAAATACATAGTAATATACTTACTACTTGGTTTAATGCGTTTAACTTGTACTGTAGGTATCTGTAATAATTACAATGAAATGTTTATGTAATTTAATGTTTATTATTTGTATATCTAGAACATAAATAAATAGAAACGGAAATAAAAAAGACAGTTTAAACAGTATAAATCGTAACTAAGTTGTGTAATATGAGAATTTATTTTATATACTTGATACCAGTTTTCTTCTCAGTAAGTTTATGTACTTTTTTGTAAATAAAAATGATAAGTCGATGTTCATATTTTATTACCTTTTACTAGCTCAAAACATTGCAATAAATGAAGAACTCACACATGCTTAGCTTACACTACATAAAGTTGGTAGCGCGTGTAACAATATCTATACAATACAATAAAATACAAATATTCTTTATTGCACATAAACAACACATTGTACAGGAACAAACATTACAAAACAAACAGAGTATAATTAGGCGGCCTTATTGCTAGGGTAGCAATTTCTGCCAGGCAACCTTTGGGTAAAAGAGTAGTTTTCTAATATTATGCGGGATAGTGCAGTTACTATTGTTATAAATTATGAACGATATTGCAACGAAAGGATGACCGACAGAATTCAATCACAGACTTTTTGTCGATAAACTGTTTATAGCACTATCTTTCGTCGATTTTATGATACACCTCAATGTAAAGTTCGCCCAAAAGGTTAAGGTGATACGTTTTTCATACAAAATTATTTATCCATTCACGGGCAAATATGACCCAATTTTACAGTGAAACCATCAGTTATCAATTATTTTGATATTTATTTGCGTCGAATCGTATTTTGATAGTCAAAATAGTCCATTATTACCTTAAACGAGGACAATATTTTAGTTAAAATTTACTATTGTGTGAGGGGACGGAAACAGTGGCGTACGCTAACAGTATGTTCAATACGACAAATTAAATCCCCAACGCCATCTATTGACGTTGTAGTGCCTAGCTGGCCATAACGAACCACCTTAAAACAAACTTGTAGAGTCAAGAGCAAATCTATATATTGTCTTTAATATTAGCTGTATTTACTGCTCGACTTGAAGCTCGCAGACGAATATGCACGCGGCTTGCGCGCTGATGTCGTGCAGGCGCGCGTTGTAGGCCATCGCGCCGTAGGCCTCCGCGCCGCCGCCGTCCGGCTGCGTGTGCGCCCACAGCGCGTACCCGCTGTCGCGCAGGTGTTGGCCTGAAATTAGTGTTGAAAGTTAAAGTTAAAGTTGCCTTGTCATTTCCACATGCCCTAAGGTAGACTGGTAGATAAAGCCTTTGGCGTTAAGTGCGCCCATAATTATCATCATCTCCCTAGCCTTATCCCGTATCCTTATCCAGGGAATTGAACGAGGGTACTGGTTTGTACACAGAGCGACCGCCATCTGACCTCCGCAACCCAGAAGGGAAACCAGACCCAATCCTAGATTAGGTCAGAGTTTTCAAGCCGCCAATGCTTAGCACTGGCCTCTGATATGGCTTAACGACTAATATATATGATATTAAACGGGACCAACGGCTTAACGTGCCTTCCGAAGCATGGAAAAGGCGAATAACACATTGGTACGTGGTGGGATTCGAACCACGACCTCCCGCTCAGGAGGCAGCGGCCCTCATGGGCGTTAAGTCCGCCCATGTAACATATTTGTGCATAAAGTTAAATAAGTAAAAATAAAGTGTGCATCATGGCCAAGGGGAGCTTGCCACATCCTCAACCTCGATAAATCCACGTCAAATCTCGTGCTCGCTACGTACATACCAGGGGCGATGAGTCTATACAAGCCGATTTCTGTTGGCTTCCCTTTCAAGAGTTCCACCTCCACCAAATCCGGAATTACGTCGAAACTATAAAGTACTGTTTTCTTTTATTGTTATGGCTTACTCTCGATAAAATTGCACCCCTCGCCACTGGTACATATATACATATAATCACGCCTTTATCCCTAATGGTATAGGCAGAGCGTAAACGACCTAAACGAAGGTCGTTTCGCCACGTCTGACAAAGTTTTGAGGGTTGTTTAAGATAGATTTGTTGTATTATTATTTTTCACAAATATATGCTTTCACGCAGATAGTCTGTTTGTTTAACCAAGCTATACGTACACACTAGTGGTTTACAATTTAGTACTGTACCTTATATTTATAATGTTTGTAAACATTTATTGATTGTAAACTGTTGTGTTCGTCTAATAAATAAAATAAAATGAAAATATTGCTGTAGTGACAGGTTGTCAGCCTATCGCCTAAATTGTAATATACAGAAACCCTTGGGTCCCTTAGCTGGATTTTACAGCATGCCCGGGAGAAAATGCAGCTGACACATTCTATGTTCCTCTCTCGCCAGCTTGGAAGAAACTTACGCTTGCGATTTAAGTTATTATTTCTCTGATAGCGTAGTGACATCTCAGGCTCGCTTCGTTTGCGATATTAATAAATATAAGTATCTCAACCGATAGCGTGAAATCGTGCGCACGCTTCTCTCGCAATACACCACAATTGTTGACGTGAAATATCTAAGGCTGGCTCGCACAAACCTTATCTGTCAAAATACATACACACATACATATAATCACGCCTTTATCCCTAATGGGGTTGGCAGAGCGTGAAAGACCCAAACAAAGGTCGTCAAAATAAAGTTTAAATTTAGTTTTAATATTTTTAAGGTACAATAAAGAGCTTACATACATAATAGGTAACTGTTTCCTTTCTTCCCTTACCACTCAAAGTTTTCCACCCGTCGTTCTTCTGATTAAAGCCCAAGCATACGACCCCGACTTCCTCCTCAGGTACCCTCGTCACTATTCCCTTCATATGCTCTGCTTCTTCCACACTGTTCAGTTCAGCCAGCATCGCCTGTTCCAGGCGGCAGATTTTGTTCGCCTCATTCCAGGTCCTCGGCACTTTGTGTAGCTTGTAGCAACTTTTCAGAGTGCTGTTGTATTCGTAGTCTAAAATCATATTTTAATGTTTAGATTGGTAATGAATGAAGTCGGAATGCTGGCCTGGGAGCGAGAGAAGAACATAGAATGTGCCAGCTGCTTTCCTCCCGGGCATGCTGTAAAAACCAGCTAAGGGATCCGAGGGTTCAGTATACTGTAATTTAGGCGATGGGCTGACAACCTGTCACTATAGCAATTTACCTTCAAATCTGTCTTAAATATCCCCAAAACTTTGTCTTTGGCGGAACGACCTTTGTATAGATCGTTTACGCTCTGCCTACCCCATTAGGGATAAAGGCGTGATTATATGTATGTATTTATGAGAAGTCGGAAGCAGGAATTTGTCTTTGGAACTTTGTTAGGATTAGTTAGGAGGTATACACAATAAAAGTCCTGACCCCTCTGAGGTCCGCCCGAGAAGTGGACAAACAAGAAGTCCCGTTTTAATAATTTAATTTAATAAATTCTTGAATTGTGTTTTTTATAAAAAGACAATTCTTTTTATGGAAGGATGTGATCTCTGCCTACCCCTCCGGGAAAGAGGCGTGACGTTATGTATGTATGTATAAAAAGACATGAAACTTTGTTTACCTTTATTCTAAAAGTGGAAAATACTATACAACTTTGTATTTAAAGCCGTGATTCGGGGTAGAGAGGGGAAGGGAAATGTTGGAGATGGGCTGACAACCTGTCACTACAGCAATATACGTACAAACCTATCTTAAATAACCCTCAAAACTTTGTCAGACGTGGCGGAATGACTGATGATGGTTTTAACAGCATGCCCGGGAAGAAATGCAGCTGACACATTCCATGATTTCTCTCGCTTGTGGAAGGAACGTGGTCTTACTATTCTTATCTTTAGTGGTAAACGCTATTTTGCACTCCTTGTTCCAACGTATCTCCGTTTGCTCTATCTTGCAGATGAAGTGTTCGTAGGTATTGCAAGTGTGACCTATGATTTTCATGTCAGGGTAGGTCATCACCATGCACATTTGAAGTCCTTCCTTTGCATCAGAATTGTCGAGTGGTTGAGTGAATCGGTCGTCTATAAAATAAATACACAGATTTTGGCGACATGCAAACTGAGGGTCGCTCGCTCATACAACAAAACCGAACTCATAAAGTGTGGGAAAATAACATCAAGGCATAAAACTGAACACATTGTTGATGTTTTCTGTACAATAAATTGTTAAATAAATAAATAAATATTCTCCAAGGATTTTTTGGCTTCCCCATACAAAATTACCATCTTAATCAGACAATAATTGAAAATAAATATATGGTGTAAGCAAAAAAAAACCAAGAACAATTTCTTCGTGAATATTTATCAGTTTAGTTTGCGTACTGACTGAAAAAAAATACACTGTATATCAATATCAAAGATCGAATAACATACACACATGCATATTATCACGCCTGTATCCCTAATGGGAAAGGCAGAGTATCAACGACCCAAACTAAGGTCGTTCCGCCACGTCTGAGAGTTGTTTAGATAGATCTGTATACAGGGTGTAAAGGACAGCGTCCCGCAAACTGATAGGGGTTTCCTTACACCCGGTATTGCTGTAGTTACAAGTTGTCAGCCCATTGCCTAAATTACAATATACTGAAACCCTAGAATCCCTTAGCAGGTTTAAACAGCATGCCCCGGAGGAGATGCAGCTGGCACATTCTGTGTTTTTCAATCACTCCCAGTCCAGCATGGAAGCATAAGAAAGAAATAGATGGAATAAGAAAGTGAAAAATGGATTTTTCCATACAAATGGGAGGACCAAATTTCTATGGGGCCATATTTTGTACTTCTTCCATGCTGGACTGGGACCGAGAGAAAAACATAGAATATGCCAGCTGCATTTCTTCCCGGGCATGCTGTAAAAACCAGCCAAGGGATCCAAGGGTTTCTATATATTGCAATTTAAGCGATGGGCTGACAACAACCTATCAATACAGCAATATACGTACAAATCTATCTTAAATAACCCTCAAAACTTTGTCAGACGTGGCGGACCAACTTTTTTTTAGGTCGATTACTCTCTGCCTACCCCATTAGGGATAAAGGCGTGATTATATGTATGTATCAAGCTATTTCAACTTACTGTCAACAGTTCTCACATTACCCGTACCGTTTGCATCAAACACTCCAACATGCAGAAATGTGTTTGTTGTAAAATGTAAATTTGAGTTCAGCAGCATGTCCCTTAGGATCACTTTTTCAATTTCATTTTGAGGATAGAACAACGTCGTTGCCTCGTCTTCACATATTTGCTTAGCTTCATGCCAATTCGAGTAGGTATTGTGGTACTTGTAAAATGCATCGTTGAGTAGAACATAGCCTGGTCTATACTTAAAAGAGGCTTCTTGACAGGCTGAAGATTGAAAATAAGTTAAGGTGATTCGTTATGGCAAATGGTTGTTTTAAGAGCTTATTTCTCCTAAACGAATCATTAGAAAATTAGAAAAAAATATACATCTAAGAAATTAGTTAGAACAGATGTCGCCACATCAAGAAACACAAGTTCTGAAACGCGGTATCGATGTTTTCTCAGCAATCTGCAACTACAAGTTACAAACTTGTCCGGTTAAACTTCGGTCCCCTGGTCATATTACCCGACCAGGCGGGTAGCTACCCTTTTCCCATCCATCATCACTAAGCCAATTGGCTTCAACCTAACTCCTAAAAGTACATGGCCTGCAATGGCAACATTTAAAAATATTCTAGTTCATAAATAAGTATGCTAAAAAAATCTGGAAATAAAGCGGTTTTTATCTAAAGTAGTTTTTATGGAATGATCTTTTTTGAGAAATTTTCGCACATTTTTGTCGCGGCCACGGACGTAACCGCCACGCCGTTGCACGCGCTAATTTGAACGATATTGTAAGGCATTACGGGCGTTGGTTGCATATCCATAAATGGACCTGCTCAGCTGCAGTTGGGACACACCCTAAATTATATCCATAATTTGTTATCGTATATAATTTTATTATTGATCCCAGTCTATAATGGGTTATTCTAAAAATGTTATTAATTGACTAATCCCTATCAACAGTGGAGTTTTATTCGGAATTATGTTTACAAAACCCAATAAAATATCGGCAGACTTAGAAGAAATTCAAATTTACTGAACAAATGCGTAGATTCTACATCTACTTTTGTGCTTAGTATTAAGAAAGGAGAAATTAAAATATATCAAAAAGTTTTGTACTTACTTGTATATCCAAATAATAATATTGTACTTGCAAATAGTTTTATAATATTATTCATTATGAAATTTTCTGGCCACAACAATTATTGCTCGCGTTTACTTGTTAAATGTAATTCTATTTGCCTCAGAAGTAACAGGCAAATTATGTGAAATAATTATTGCATATGAATTTTCCTGTCTAGTGTTCACTTTTTGTGCGTATGTAAATGTAATTCAATTTTATGTATAATGTAAATAATGTATTTATTTTAAGCAAATACATTAAAACGTGCGATATATCCAAGCTATGGGAAAAGGAAAATTAAAGTTACAATAGATAGGTAGTAAGTACATCGCACCGAAGTTTTTGGAGTAATATGAAATAAAAGACAAGAATATATTTTATATTTTTATCTTGAGGTGTAAGTTTATTCGCATAACAATGTTTCATACAAATTTCCTCTTTTTGTACACACCATTTCTTGGTTTGTTTTGTAGTTATCTTTTATAAAAGTCGACTCTCTAAAATTTTAACATATCGTCATGTCTGTTCCCTATATCTAATTCGCTTCACCACTGCTGTTAAATCATAAGAACAGAGGTATTCTAAGGCAAAGTACGAGGAGAAAATAACATAGTTACTGTGGACTAATAGTGTAAAGAATAATATACAAAATTGTGTTTCTATGAACACGGAATGGGCCTTGCGGCGTAGTCAGCCTTCCCACACGTGGCACTAGAAATCCGAGTCGCGTCGACGCCTGCGCCCACGCACCGAGATCTTATAAGTAAAGTCTTTCAACGTTGTATTTTAGGCCAACTACTGGCGTGGCTGGTGCGGGCGTGAAGGCGACTCGGTGGACAGTCTTGCAAGTAAGTGCGAGTTGCAAGGGTGCGTGCGCGCGCGCCGCTAGCTGCCGGCTTACAGCGAGCCGTCGGCGCCCGCGCAGCACGTGACATGACGGGAACACTGCGGCCGAGGGCCGGCTCACTAAGCGACATTGCACAACGCACTGGTATAGCGGACCCGAGTCCACGAGGCTGCCAGTTACACCTAATACGAAAATTCGTTACTAAATAACAACTAAAATCACTTTTAAATCAATTCAAAATGTACATTATCCATCTTATCCAAGTAAACAAATCTAATCTGCTACGAAAAATTAGCAAATTTAAATACAAAGATCACCTACTCCTTCTATATAAAATTAATCGCTTAAGTATTAGAAACACAATAAGAGGGAGAGCGGTTCTCACTTGTGATATTAATATTATGCTTTCCTGTGTACATTCAACGAATGAATAGCGAAAGATATTGCGTTGACACATTAAAACTAAAAATTGACTGTACAATTTATATTTATGTAAATATTTGTACATATTGCACTCCGAAGTAACAAAATTATTAAGAAAACATCTGTCGAAACGAAGAATATCATACGCTGAACATAAAATATCTCAGTAAATACAAAATCAAAGAAATCAGAAATCACATGTTCGTAGCTCGTATATTATTCTAAGTCCCTATGGCTTACAAAAGATAAATACAGAGGTCATTTACAAAAAATATACTTCTACCCAAATAATATAAAAATAACAACAGCCATCTGTACTTTCTTAGATGAATAAAATTAAACATATGTCAAACATATGACAATAGAATCTAAAGGTACTATGTACAAGTGAATGGACAAGAAGTATCACTTCTGGTTTAGCCCATCGTTTAAACAGACTGGACGTGCCACGATTGGTCACTTCAATACTCGGTGCTTCCAACGAAACGAGACGTATGTAGACAAATAATGTGAGGTAAATAATAATGCCAGTCTATTCTCGTAAAATACCTCTGATAGTGCACCATTTTTTTTTTGTATAATCACCTCAAAGAGCAATTTAAGTGTGAACATTGTTAATTACTAATAATTGAGCGTAGTTTCGTTCCCAATCGAATTTCAACATTTCGTAGTTTTATTCGATACCAATCGATTTAGTTGGTCCACTGCCAAAGGTATTTTTGTGAATTATGTACCGGCAGTACTACAAAGGCAGGATAGTAGCAGGATAGTGGTCTGACCGATTCAAGATGCCCACAACCCGAGCAATTCGACTTCTCCCGATGCCGTGTTCCGTCTCCCAGCGATATAAACTTATCATCGTACTAATGTTACCAGCTAAGACACAAATTATATTAGGGTAGGTATCTCAATTACTTATTACTTTCTCGTGTGAGATTATTTTATTACATACTTAATAAATCTATTACAATTTCGAAATCGAATAATTATATATCAAACATGACCGGCTGCACCGACGGGGGCCGAAAACTATGAAGCTATATGAACTCGACGCGACGACGTATGATATAGATATATTATTACTTATCGAATGGCAGTTATATTTGTCACAAACGCGATGGACCGTAAGCGCATGCGTCGGGATGCGCGGCGAAACGATCTATTACAAAATCCCCACCAGGAAGAATATTGCAAACATTCCCAAAGTTTTCACATAGGTACTATATAACGACAGTCTCTATTAATATAACTATGTAACTGCTAGCTTTAATTATATTAGTTTAATTATTTTGCAGTACTTATTTTATTTATTAAAGCTGGAATATATTCTTAAATTTTATTTATTTTCAGCTGCAGATTGAAGGTACATTTGATGTTTAAAGAAAGGTGGGGATTTTTGGTAGGGATTTTAGAATAGACCATTTGCACCTTAGGGGCGGGGTCAACTTACGATCGCACCCAGTTATTTATAAGGCATCGTATCGTAGCGTATAGTTACTTATCTTGTCATCTAACCTACAACAGAAATATCGTAACCGGTAAAACACGCATTGATCGCACCACGTATATACGTTATAATGGCAGTGTAGTTACAAAAGGCTCTTCACGAGACTCCGAAGACACTCCAGTGACGATTTGTGCTTTCAATGTCTATTTTAGAAACGCCTAATGCTAGAATAAAATTATACAAATCGAAAATATCAAGCGAACTAGCGCGGTCCGCGGTGCAGTCTTAACCACACACGTTATACGTATATTAAGAAATGCATTTCCAAAAAACCTCACACATACTCATCAATTTATACACTTAGTGGCATGTATAGAAGACGCATTCAACACGCACCAAACAGACACTTACATTAGTCCTTAGTTGATTATTACGAATGACGTTGGTGATGTGATGAGTGATTTTAAATTACGCGACATTTCGTGGTTTTGAGAGTATGCGATATACCGACACAGCGAGACGGACACTGTATTCTACAACAGATGGAGAAACGCTTTAGATGGGCGGCGGTAAGAGTAATTTTATTCAACAAACCCTTGCGTCAACTACACAGCACTGGTGCCGATTCGGTTTTAGACGCAATTTATTTCAGGTTGGTCCTGTCACCATCACCATCTAAGAGAATAGAAAAGACAGCATCACAATAACTGATTATAATCCTGTCAAAGTACGTAGTTACAAGCCTAAAATATGATTTATTTTAAGCATTAATACGCCACTTTGACTAGATTAAAATCAAATGTTATGTTGCTGTCTAATTCTTTCTTCAAGTTTTTGAAAGTGACCAGAAAAGCCGACCTAAAATAGTTGTATGTCTACAACCGAATCTATTGTCCTTCGACAGCTGTAGCACTTTTAAAGGTTTGTGAATAAAAGCACCCGATTGGCCGACGAACAGAAACGCTTATGTTTAACAACGCTTACGGGTACTTGAGATCGTAAATTTTAGGCTCTATATACTATGATATACCATTCATCAACAACGTAGAGGTACACGACACAGGTAACGCGAAATAAGGCATTTCATATGGATTTATAGCTTTGTATTGGGCAGTTAATTTACCTTATTATGTTAATAGAATCATGCGGTATCAGCTGACAGTATTCAAAGATATATTTTGTCATAAGAACCGTTTTTATGGCTTCAAGTAGATAGACGCTATGTTTTATTCTACAGAATAAAGATGTTTGATTGCTATAAAATATTGTCATCTGATGTCGCAGGATAGTGTATACGCTTGTCTTACGGTAAAACGGAGGCAGATTTGGAAAACGTTTGAGTATTTTGCGTGCATGTATTCTATCAAATTTTGCGATTTCTTTCTCTACCTTTATATTGTTCCCATAGTGTAAGCTCCAAATAGATCCAAATTCCGTATATTTTTGAGGTAAATTAGCTGCCATTTTGTACTTTTTAAGAGGTTTTCGTTTGAAAGAATTGTAGCTAAAATCTAAGGTTATAAATTAAAGAAATAAATATCTAGATAATAAATTAATCTATGGGTCCTACGCTAGTCCTAAACAGCTGCCTGGTTTACATGCACGCAAAGTATGTGTTTAAAGTAGACAACGAATTTAATAACTTTATTAACTATTTTGTATTTTATACAATTTAAGTCTGTAATTATCCAAACCTGTCTCCTTATGTTAAAAATTTAGAATTACGTACTATTTTTTTGCTTTTTTGTTATCCTTTTATCAAACTGCAGATATATTGTTTGCGATCGGCCTTTACGCTTGGCTTATACATTGGTATTGCTTCAATACGAATTGGCTTTATATTTGGGGATTGGGGATCATAGGAGCATTTTTTATATACAGAATTTGAACACCAGTTAATATTGCTTGTATACGCATTACACATCCCTTTTAATTAAGGTAAGTTATGAACTTTCTGTCGATATTAAAATACTCCTAAATATGCATTATCAAAACAGACAATGCAGGCAGTGAATGTGATGTATAAGATGGCAGTATCGTTATCACATAGCTTATTGGTATTGAAACAACGACAATACTAGGCTTGCCTTATTAGGAAGAAAATAAAGGGCCACCATACTTAGTGTGGTCGTTTTGTTAAGGGACAATTCCGCTATATGGCACTGAATTGCTACTTTGAAAAACGCCCAATCCTATGGTTGTTTAAAGACCTTTTAAATCTTTTAATAATGCAGACTATGTAAATAAACAGTGTTTGAACAAAGGCCATATTTATCGCACTCTCGTTGCAACATTGACGTGCTCTCAACTATTTTATACAAAAAGATCTGTGTACTCTTAAATTCCAAAAAAGTACTAAAACAGTGAAATGTTATGAAAGCTACCGACAGTAGAATTTTTATATTGTAATAAGACACACTTATTTCAGCCTACATAAGATAATTCAACATGCTATAAATGTAATCACAGCTAAGTATAATAAATTATAATTATATTCGTTCATTGAGAGACGTGGTACGGGACAATGGAACATAATCGGAACCAAATCGACAGGACACGATAACACGACGGACATAAACTACAATATATATAAACAATGGCGGGAATAGCGTGCGCCCGCGCAGGTCTACTCCCGTTCACTCTATTTACAGTTAGATCCACCTAATTTTAACGACGTAACAAAAATATCGCAACGGGAACACACCTCCTGACACTCGCTAAGCCCGTCACAATATAAATCGAAAAGGTTAACCAACGCATCGTTAATTTCGGTAAATAAACGTAATTTTACTATTATCTTTTCACCCAATAGAAACATCTCTTCATATATTACTTTTTTCTCTTATAACTCTCATAATGTATGTACGTATGTGTAATTTAGGAGGTGTACTTATCGAAGTCTTATTATACAGTCGTATCCGAGTGACCAACTCAGAATCCAGTCGTAAACGAAATAGGCGGCGCGCGCGCCGGTCGCCGATGAGGTATCTAGAATATCACAAGTCTGACTTCAATCCCCACCAGTGGGAATTTCAATATATTACATACAATCTGAACTGTAGCTTCTGTTGGAACTTATTTCGGGTAATATTGCTATTTTCTCAATTCCCCACGCAGAAGACACATTTCTAGAAATCCCCACCAGTGGGGATGTATCTCAAGTGAAATGCAGAATAACCCTACACTCGCGGCCGGCGCACCGCCGACCGATCAACACTAAATATATATCCAAACGTTCAACAACACATATATTCACTAATCTCGCACATTCGTCGGTCACTGAATACGCAGCGTACTCTTAAGCGGTAAGTTTGCACAATTATAAATAGTCATCTCTCCAGTGTCCGAGCACTTCACTTAAACTAGCCAGTCTATGAGTGTTTCTCTCCTCAGGGCCGTCGCGCCTCGCTACAAATCCTTCCCTCGACGCCAGGCGACGCACCAAGGCATACTGTGTGGCCTGCTTAAAGCTTTCGGTTGCACGAGATCACAACAACGGTTTTCGGCTAATAGAAAAATGTCTAAATGTCATTATTTGTAAAATTGCACGATAAAATTAAAATTACATACAAAAATGTCATACGATAAAATGACCTAATTAAATAAATCACGATACTTTAAAAACTTATAAAAAAGCCTTCAAACGGTGTTGCAAACTCGCCGCCAACCCGAGTCGAACTCTGGCTCACAAAGCATCCTGGTCACGTCACCAACTGGTAGCTAGCTGAACGAACATCGAGCGCTGATTGGCGCGCGGGGCAGCGAGCGCGCTGTGTTTGGCGCGCGGGGCGGCGGGGGGCGGGGCTAGAGTTCGGACGGGTCCCGTAGCACCGGCGGCGTCGTCGTCTGTAAAGAATCAAGATGTTCATATTTTACAGTCGATAAAAACAGTTTTTCAAAAGAGGTAAGAGTTGAGTCTAGTTTAGAAGATAGCACATTTTGGTCTATAATAACCACCAATAGTCTGCTTCATATGGGACCCTACTAGATAGACAACAACCTATCAATAGACACACCTTAAAAAGTTCCTGAACTGTTAAAGCTAAATTCCGCTAAAGTGCTTTATTTAGGCGTGAGTAATGTTCCGCGCCGAATAAATGTGTTCAAAACTCCCAATTCAAGGGGGCAATCTTCCTTCTCCCTAAAAAACTAGAAAAGTTGCTAAATGATCGGACAGATTAATAGTTAATTTTCTATCACACCAATGATCTTTTATCACTGATCAGATAGACCAATAGTCAATGTGCTATTACCACAGAATATATATTAGTACTACATACAGAATGGACAGTCACCTCCCTTCCCCAGTCCGACATACGTCACACTCCGCGCCGGATTGTGGGCCACATTGAGCGTACGCTTAGCGAGTATGGCGCGCGCATGTTTCCCAGTGTAACGGAAATAATAAAGTGTTGTGTTCCAAAGGTGGTAAGGTTCTGTTCCGTATACGGATGTCTTTCTACTACAAGATATGACTCCAATAGGAACTTTTTTAGAATCCACAATGATAAGAGACGGTAAGTAAATTCATACAAAATATGCAACCTAATCTATTCTAACTATTCAGTTACAGTGAACTACTTTAAAACGTTGGTTTAATCAAGAACCAGATTAATCAAGTGATGATTATGACCGGTATAACAAATTTTGTCAACCCTTATAACACGCACACAAACGCACGCCAAGTGCAACATGCCGTCTGTCGATGTGTGACCAAAATGACATGGTAGTTTGGAGTGTCCGAGCTGTGCTATTACTCCAAAGATTTGGAAAAAACTAATTGATCAGAAAGATTAATACCCAATCTGCCTTCACCCCAAAACAAAATATACAAACCGTGGCTTAACAGTGTTGCGATTGCCCACAACGATGGACCCGCCGTGATCACGGGACGATTGAGGTATAAGCGGGCGGCCGACTGCTCGGAGCGTCCACTGCGTTCTGTATCGCTCGGCTCTGCGTGGAACAAATGTTATGGTTTTTGGGGGGCATTCACAACACAATCAAACCACGGCTCTTTGATATAGTACCGTCAATTTTGAAAGTTGAATGCGATTAGTAGGGTATGGGTGATGG